>OX411769.1:1951703-4388732 GCA_948252205.1 Orthosia incerta
TTTGGTAAATTATACAGTTCAATATTGAACTGGAGTGGCGAAAACGTGTTGCGCCGGCACCAAGAGTAGGGCAGAAAGATGATAATTTAAATGACTGTCTCTTTATTCACGTATCAAGTAGCAAACGTTCTGACCTCTGAAATCAAGGAACGGGTTTACTGAGTGATACTGAATACAAGACATAAGATTCTTCCGTGTAATATATTCTAGAATTATAATATTTCTAATTATAATCTGCCAGTGGCTTCCCCCTTGCCAATGTCAAAAATTAACCCAAGGGAATAAATTCTCAGGATAAAAAGTATCCTATGTCGTAATCCAGGACATGGTCTACCAATGTGCTAATTTTCATCTAAATCCAATCAGTCGTTAAGACGTGAAATGGTACCAACTGACGCTTATATCCCGGTTGTATTCCACTTAGGAAAATAAAACACATTTCATGCGAACGTAGCCGCTGGGAGAACCTAATATTATATAAGCGAGCTCTTATGTGAAGTCTGACCCCTGCAACCTTTAAGAATATCAGATATTGCAAACTGCTGAATACACAATGAATGGTATATGCTCATCTAAGTGATGTAACATACAAACAATACCGGATAGTTTCTTAATCTTAACCTTAATTCTTGAAAGCATATCCAACCACTTGGTTCTGAGGCAGTAAGAAGGGCTATTTGGACCCCAGAATATTTTACAGTGCCGTTTTATCTATACTAATATTATAAAGAGGAAAGATTTTTTTGTTTGTTTGTTTGTACCGAATAGGCTCCGAAATTACTGGTCCGATTTGAAAAATTCTTTCACCAATAGAAAGCTACATTATCCCTGAGTGACATAGTCTATTTTTTAATCCCAATGGGTGGGTGGGTGGTAGACGGGAGCGAAGCCGCGGGCAACAGCTAGTGGATCATAAAGAGGGTTAAAAAAATACTATTTCTGCGGGGATAAATAATAATCCGTAAGTCTAACAACCATTTTACCAGGGGTATAGCTAACGAGTTACTCTGTAACTGGGTTTTGAAGATCAGATGGACAGTCGCCCCATGAGAAAATACGGGTTTTTGGCTGCTTCCGGTTGGACAGAAACACGACTCCAACTGCCCCAATAAAGTTGGGGAAAGGCTTGGCAGACGATGATAATGCTTTGCCTCTGGTACATGTCCGTTTCATACAAAATGTATTTTAATCTACCATGTTACTTTTTCCGTCTGTACTGCTTTGGAAGAAACTTGGTACACAAATAGACGATGTCCAGCCGGGTGTGCACGGCCTAGTGATAGGCTTGAGTCACACATTTTTATCACAATTTGAGAGCGAAAACCGTGAAAAATGCGTGACTCAAGCCTATCACAGATGCCGTGCTCGCCCGGCTGGAAAGATTAAGACATAGGTTTTAAGTCGGGATATTTTCCGAGTTTTACGTGGGCGAATCCGCTGGCAGAAACTAGTATTAAATAAAACTAGTATTAAAAGATATGACTCATCCGAATTTAGAAACGCTGTTCCAAATTATCGGTTCCAATCCTATCTAGAAGAATCGCACGAACAAGAATCATCACGAATCTAGCTCAGCACAACTTTTTATTGACGACCGTGATACCCCACGGCTTTTGTACCATCGTAACTAACCCAAAATAGAAGGCTGAAACTAGCACAAAGAATAATTTAACTTTCTTAAAAAAACCAGGTCATCACTTCTAGTTCATGTAGAGTTGTACTTGTTACGAAATACGTTGCATGACGTAAGGTACGCCGTACGCGTCACTTATACGCTGTGACGCGAACGGTTCCGAGTATTGAGTGACGTTTGACAACGTCACTTGATTGAAACGGGTTTGCCCCAGCAAAAATGAACATCCTTGTTGCTGTAAAAAGTTTTTATGTTAATATGGCTGAGTGGAATATATACTCGTAAAAGGTATTTTATTTCGCAATGTATTCATTAGGTAGATAGAACAACCTGATTGTATTGATTTCCTTGATCTATTATTTGAGCAATACATAAACTGTATGGACTTTAAATGTGATTTTGAACTCTGAGATTGTTTCGTGTTTTTCTCCGAGTAGTCAGATAGGAAACACTGATCCAGCCTGATTGCGTACGAGAGACCAAGGATCTCTACATTTCTGATTCGATCACGCAAGTTAACGCCGAGCACAGCCCTCTCCATTGCCCTTTGGGTGACTGTAAGCTTTCTGATGAGGCCCATCTACTTAAATAAAGTTAATTTTAGGCTTACCATTGAAATTTATAACGCAATAAATTCTAAAGGACCTTACAAGCAATGGCGCCGTCCTTCGTCTGACCGCAGTTATAATGTAGGACATCTACCAATAAACTCAAGGTTAATCAAACTGACGGCTAACAGGAAAAATACACGACATTTTTGTCCGGCTAACGTTTGGTTATCTGTTTTTATTTGTATTTCAACATCATCTTTTTAGCCGAAATAACTATCTGCTGTTGGATATAAGCTTCCCCCAAGTGTTGCTACATCGCCCGGTGCTGTATTATTATTCACATAGATAGAAAATGCTTAACTTTTACGCTTAAATAAAAAAAAAGTAAATTAAAAAACAAAAGAAACCAGAATGCTTAAGGTTACACTAGTCGAAATTTTTCCATACAAACGTAGTCTAGGGATTATTCTACTGTTTTGACGATGTACGTTCAAAATAAAAAGTGATATCAATTTGTCTCATCGTTATCTAGCCCTGTATGGAAGCGAAAAAGTAAAAAAAGAAAATGTTTGAAAGTTATGAGCGTCGAAAGTTCCACATTTCGACACTAATTTTAACGCATTTTTGGGCGCAAATAAATACCATAACAAGACGGAAAATTGCAAAACAGCCACCATACAGGGATAGATTAGTAGTTCAACAATGCATATAATTTTATTTTGAACAGATAGATGTAGTAGTTTTTTCATGATATTTAGACTGCCAAAGGTCTGAATATAAAATTTCGCGCGCTCGGTTTCGTCCTAAATCATTATCCATTTCGCTACAAATTTGCAAAAGTGTGTATTCGTACGCGAACTAGCTTCCTACTGCTCATCACAGCATCTATCTCTGCCGCACGTGTTGTCGGTTGATATAAAATGCATTTTAACCCCGCGCACAAAATAGTTTGTGCCGTCGACTAGTGTACATAATGGCGAGCTGACTGATTATAATCTGTAGGTATCCTCAGACTGCACAGCATAATTTTCTTCTCATTTCCGTCTTTTTAGTACACTTCTTAGGGCCGATTTCATCAATACAGCGTTCTGATTGGTAGTTACTCAGCGGTCTCAACCAATCAGTACGCTATATTTGAATAAACTGAGTTTAGTTGAACTAATCGCAATTAGTTTCATTGGTGAAATCTGCTTTTTGGGTACATATTCGCGAGCTAGCTGACCAAAACTAGATGTATCCTCCGACTGCACAGCATGATTTTCTTGTAGTTTTCGATTTTATGGTTCCGTACCCAAAGGGTAAAAACTGGACCCTAATACTAAGACTCCGCGGTCCGTCTGTCTGTCTGTCTGTCTGTCACCAGGCTATATCTCATGAGCCGTGATAGCTAGACAGTTGAAATTTTCACAGATGATGTATTTCTGTTGCCGCTATAACAACAAATACTAAAAACGGAATTAAATAATATTTAAGTGGGGCTCCTATACAACAAACGTGTTTTTTTTTTTTGCGGTTTTCTGCGATAATGGTACGGAACCCTTCGTACACGTGTCCGTCTCGCACTTGGCCGGTTTTTTTAGTTCGCTTCTTAGGCAGTCGGTTTTTTTTAACTTTTGTACTTATAACTTTTTAGTTAACATTGTTTTTTCGAATTAAATTTAAACATATAAGTGTTATTTTTGAAATCATCTCTTAAAACCCTTTATTTTGATGTCCCACACGATGCGTCTGGAAGAAAATAAAAATTGGGCCCTCACAATGTGGCGTCCAAAATCCAACATTTTCCTATTTTAATGTAGCTCTAGTGACCCTCGCAAGGTTAAGACGAATCGATTGATTGACGTAAGAATTATCAAAATCGGCCAACGCGTTTTATCTCTAGAACACCACATAGGAACAAACATACATAAATAGTTTTTTTTTTTTTATATTCTGTAGGCTTGCGCTTGACCACTATCTCACCTCATGGTAAGCGATGATATGGTCGACGGTGAAGCACGCTTGCCTAGAAGTAACCTATTCACTAGAGACTTGAAAACCCCTAGATTGTAGCTATCGGGAAACACCACTGACATATAAACCTATGGACTTGCCATACCTACGAAATTAGCGTGCATACCTACATAAATCGGGCAATTAAGATGGCTGCCCATTGGCCAATGAGGTAGGCCATTTGCAACTGTTTGACAGCACAACTACACAGATAAGTAGATATACAACACACAACTACCAATTTTACTCGGCAATCAACATGGCGACCGGTCACGCATAGACATGATTTTGACGTCACTCAAAAGTGTTACCAATTTTAGTCCTTGACAAACATTTAGATGTCTTTCTTTTCATATGCAGCTCTTGGTTAGTTAAAAAGAGACAAAACGCTTTTTGACATGCGTGTGTCGATATTATAGATATTTGTATAACTATTCTTCATATAGTAGAATATGCCGTCTCCATAGTTTTCCTACCTCATTGGGAAACACAGATTCCGGCAGGACATAGACTGATAAACACATTACCCTCCTTCGGCAGTCGGGTGAATAGTCTGAAAGTGAATATTATTGGCTGATTATGCCACTGTTTATTAGTTTATTTTATAATTATGTAGATTTTAAAGCTAAATATTCTTTGTTTTGACACCTATATGACCTTAAGTCTATAATAACTCATGACCTTATATAAACCTTCGGTGAATAGATTTAGGTATCCTTGATTCTTCACAGATATTAGATTCGGTATCTGTAGATACCTATTGTGCGCAAGTTAGGCCCTTTTTAACACGCTTTTATTAGCTTCGTATGTATCTATGTTACTATGTATCAATTTAACGGAATCTTTGAACGTGATTTTCACCCACATCAAAACGTCGGATTGATTTGAAACTTTGCACACCTATCAAGGACCGATGACAATGCAATAATTTAGTCAAAGTCAAAGTACTTTTAAAACTATCATGAAAGTCAAACAAAAATTAAAATTTGCAAGTAACTAATACAAGTTGATTCTACAGTGCGCGTTTAAATTGTTTGTCCCATTAGCCAAAGTCAAAGTACTTAGTTCATTACCAAGATCTTCAGGATTAGCGACTTTTTAGTTTAATTTACCATTAAACCGTGTTTTTTAGTTTTTAGAACTACAATTTATTTCTATTTCTATCCTTTTACCGACTTCAAAAAAACGGAGGTAATCAATTCGACACGTATGTATGTAATATTGTTGGAATTGCACAATATTCACATAATTATGTTACTCTATGTGGGGTAAGTACTAAACACGTGTGCCAAATTTCATAAGTGTATGTTTGTATGTATGTTCGTCCACGGATTTGTCTGTTTAAATGTCCGGGTTGTAAGATCAAAAATCGGGGTTTTCACGGTTCTTGTCCTGGTTGGCATGTTTTTGAGATGGCAACCCTAGATGCACGGGATCGGTCATTATGTCGACACTTGGGGAGGCCTATGTCCAGCAGTGGACGTGTTTCGGCTGATATGATGATGACACTATAAGCTAGTGTTATTTATAAATACACTCTTTTCATTCAAAACAATAACATTAAAATGTAATAATTGTATTGAATCTTGAAATGTGTCCAAAATAAATGTTATGGAGCTGTAAAACGTAGTTACACTATAATATGTCTGACCTTGAAAACCGGTTTATAGTGGTAAACAACTGAGTCTAGAAACATCCACGCATTTCATATTTGGCTTAAAAATATACTAGACTCAAAAATAACTTTCGATAAATAAAACGTAACCTGTTTTTTTAACGTTTTCGTTCTACCACTAGTGGTTCTTCGTTCTTATTTAAAAAAAAAAAACCGGCCAAGTGCGAATCGGACTCGCGCACGAAGGGTTCCGTACTATTAAAGCAAAAAACGGCAAAAATATCACGTTTGTTTTATGGGAGCCCCCCTTAATTCATTTTATTTTAATTTAATAATTACTATTTTTTGAAGTGAATATACAACTAAATATTCTGTGCATATTTCAAGCGTCTACCTGTTGCCGTTATTAATATCGAGCAAAAAACGGCAACAAAATCACGTTTGTTGCATGGGAGCGCCCCTTAAATATGTATTTTCTTCTCTTTTTTGTATTTGTTGTTATAGCAGCAACAGAAATACATCATCTCTGAAAATTTCAACTGTCTAGCTATCACGGTTCACGACATACAGCCTGGTGACAGACGGACAGACAGAGACGGATCGCGGAGTCTTAGTAATAGGGTCCCGTTTTTACCCTTTGGGTACGGAACCCTAAAAAAAAACCGGCCAAATGCGAGTCGGACTCGCGCAGGGGTTCCGTACGATTATCGCAAAAAACGGCAAAAAATCACGTTTGTTGTATGGGAACCCCACGTAAATATTTATTATATTTGTTGTTATAGCGGCAACAGAAATACATCATCTGTGAAAATTTCAACTGCCTAGCTATCACGGTTCATGAGATACAGCCTGGTGACAGACGGACAGACAGACGGACCGCGGTGTCTTAATAATAGGGTCCCGTTTTTACCCTTTGGGTACGGAACCCTAAAAATCAAGTGAAAATCAGTCGAATTGCATCGCATTCGCAAAGCGACAATGTGATCATAAACCTTACGATCAGAAGGTCTAATTGCAATACCTCTCGAAAAAACGGTTTGATATATATCGGATCGCGCATCGGCAAGGTTGCTTATGTAGTTACCTTGGTTGGTAGTAAAAAAACCTTTGACTCCTACTTCCTAGGAACAAAACTTTTCGACAAATTAAGACGAAGACAATCGCCAACCACCTTGAGGAAACAAAACGCGCACTCGTTTCACACCATCGCGACCCAAAATTCATTTGCATTTTTGTACTTTCCTTATTATTCTATGTTTAAAAAAAAAGCCTCAGATCAAAATGAAGATAATTAAATTTGTCTTTGAGATGTCAATTTCATTAAGATGGTGGTTTTAGTGCGATTTTCGTTTGTTTGTGTGTAAAGGTCTATCCCCACATATCAGGGACGTGACAGGGCCGGGCCCAGTCATTGGAGATCTGTCACGGCCCGTGCACGGACGTGTGTGAACGAGTTCATATAAAATGTACACAAACGATATTTTTTTGAAACCCTGACGGGGCACGGTCCGTCCACGTCCCTGGCACGGCCCTGATTTGTGTGGATAGACCTTTAGACTTAACTTTACAAATTAATTACACTGCGTTACAGGTAAGTATAAAACTCAACATTTTCTTAGATCAAATTATTAAGAAAATGGTCTAATGTAACATAATATATTTTTTACCAAAAAAATACGACTAGCCGTTTAGACGTGATTCTCATTTTAAAATCAGTTACTAAATGGGTATCTGCGCCTTAAGCAGGCACTTAACACGGCGCAACACTTCTTCCGTTCCGTCCTGTCAACCGTCACGCTGTCAGCTGTCACTGACATTGTTTCTTTGGCCTCCCTCTCGCTCCATCCATCTGCGAATAAAGTTTAAAAAATCTAGGGCGAAGAGTACCCATACTTAAGTAACAATAGGTCCACGGTTAGGAGGCAGACTGGCAAGGGAGAGGTCGTCAGTTCGATAGTTCGAACCCCACACGGTTCGCGGCAACTCGTAGGAAGACAAAGACAAACACCAAAGGAGATTGCCCATACACAGGCCCCTTATGAGATACCGTGTCTGCGATTTCAATATTATCCAAATATAATATTTATATTTTGTGTTTTTTTTTCATTCGTGTCCTTTACTTTTTATGTACAGACAAAAACAGATCAGGTTTCTTCACTTGGACATTTGTATGCACCTTATTGCATTGTAATAAGGGTTCATTTCAAGAACAGAAACATCGTTATATCTCGTGAACCCCGCAAAACAAATAAAAAATATTTCTAATTATGAATATAACGTGTTTTTTCTACAATATACAACCAAATTCATCAAGATACAACCATTTTTTCAAAGGGGCCCAAGTGCCCTTACAAATTGGGCATTACCCTTTACGTAACGGAATGTCCAAAGAGTAATTTATTCATTTATAATGCTTATTTACATACAAATTTACATAGTATAAAGTACTTAATTATTTATAATGCTTTGGGTATTTAAAAAAAAACATAAAAACCCCGCTTCAAAGAGTAGGTACAATAATGCAAAACTTTTGAACGGTTGAACTGATTTACATCAAACAAAGAAGAACACTCTCGGACAAAGTCGTCTTTCAATCAAAAAACCGGCCAAGTGCGAGTCGGACTCGCGCACGAAGGGTTCCGCACCATTATCGCATAAAACGCCAAAAAAATCACGTTTGTTGTATGGGACCCCCCCCTTAATTTATTTTATTTTAATTTAATAATTATTATTTTTTGAAGTGAATATACAACTAAATATTCTGTGAATATTTCAAACGTCTACCTGTTGCCGTTATTAACATCGAGCAAAAAACGGCAAAAAAAATACGTTTGTTGTATGGAAGCCCCCCTTAAATATGTATTTTCTTCTGTTTTTAGTAATTGTTGTCATAGCGGCAACAGAAATACATCATCTCTGAAAATTTCAACTGTCTAGCTATCACGGTTTGTGAGATACAGCCTGGTGACAGACGGACAGACAGACGGATCGCGGAGTCTTAGTAATAGGGTCCCGTTTTTACCCTTTGGGTACGGAACCCTAAAAAGAACAGATACACCAAAATGTGTAATTACCAAGTAAAAACAACTCTCATCAGAAATATCAAAATACGTGAGCTTATTATCTTTCTGCCTACTCTTTCGGAAAGTACAAGCGTGATGGTATACAATGTGTTGTTCAATGCAACTATAGACAAGTATCAGACAGAACTGTTATTTTGGTACGATCTGACAAAAGGGAATCTGTGGCTGAACGCTACTCTACTATAAAGATAAGTGTGCTTGCAAATTGAGTTTCTACTAATTTGGTAGAATTGGGCAAAGTTTGGGTCGAAATGTGTATTGATAAATTTATATCAATTAGTTAGCTAGACAAATGGTGCGAATTAAACTTAATTTGATCTATTAGATCAAGACATCAATTATACTGAAAAATCCCTGTTTATTTATTTATTTTGTAAACATAAATAAACTTACACAAAATTTCGTAATATAATTCGAATTATTCATCGTTGTAACTAATCCTTTAATGAATGAATAATCGAATGATCTCAATTAGACGTCTAATAACTCTTAATCACAATTTAAAAAAAACTTAGGTATTGACATACAAATTATGAACATAGGTCTTAAGATACATTATTACTAACATCTTAGTATGTAAGTTACAGGTCATAAGATATATTGTTACTAACATTCTTTATTTATTTTTGTTGATTGTGTTTTTTTGTCAGTGTGGTATTATTTTTGTATTATTATAAATAACACCCAAAAAACAAATCTTACATGACCTACAAAATATGGCTTCATTTATTTTAATCACGCAATATGTTATAAAATTACACATACTGCAATTGAAATTTATAAAAAAATTAATATTTTTTTAATGTACATTTTTTTTTATATTCTACTTATTTATATAGTGAACGCTTACAAAAAATGTTTTACAATAAAATCAAGTGCAGTGACCGATAATACCAATCAATGGTAATAAATTCGAATGAGAGTGCTGGCAACCCTCCGCGTTTGACAGAAGAGACGCCTCAAGATGGACCGGTGAGTATTTTCATGTTATTTTATTCCAATTCCTAATACCTATCTGTTATTTCACTCTGTTCTTATACATCACGTAAACACTACACGTTTCCCTATTGAGTAGACATAATAAAATCATAGTATTAACATTGGAACAGGAAAATAACGCGTTATTTATTCGTCAATTACGTAGAGAGGTTATTTTTCTACAATGCGAACGCAATCACAGCAATTTTAATTCTTAAGTATTCTCCAACCAAATACTGTTTTGTATTTATGAATAGTTTACGATAAGTACTTTAATGAGTAATGTTCTGACTCAGTTTTCACAATAAATGTATATCATTAAAGTCAGTTAAATTTATTCGTCAAAATGTATTGTGAAATAGCATAACTGGCAGACACACATATAAAAATATGATTTGTAGGACTCGAGCTATCGTTGTTCAAGACTTCTCGTACTCAAGTACTTACAAATAAGTTATAATACCTATTCTGTTATTGTACCGTGCACATCCCGGTTCCGATAAACTGCTGTAGAGTAGGTAACTGTCGTACCCGATTTATGGCGGTATTTTTTCGAGTAAAGTTCATTAGCTGTTTTAATTATTCGCAAATTGATTCCTAGTGAACATTGTGATGTAAAATTCGTGTTGTTTTGTGTCTCAAGTGTTTATGCAACTGGAGAAAGTTCGGCATCATTGAAATATGTGCTATCTTGGATAAGTGGATCTGATAATGTTATTGTATGTAGTACTGATACCTCAGTAAAGCTTAGCTATAAGACCGAATCGATATATTTGCTGCCAAATATTCCAAAAAACATTGGAATGTGTTAGTTACATCCGCTTTCCAATGTAAAATAAAGTTTTTGTGCAAAGGGTCTGTATAAAAAAATAAACTTAACGTGACACTGGTTAAATGCCCAAATCGGAGAACAACAAAAAAAAATAGTCCTACCCTCAGAAACTAATTGACCTAACTAAAAAGTGTAATTTGTTTAACACTTTGAAAAAAAAAAAGAAAAACTGGCCAAGTGCTAGTCGGACTCGCGCACGAAGGGTTCTGTACCACTATCGGCAAAAAAATCACGTTTGTTGTATGAGAGCCCCACTTAAATATTTATTTTATTCTGTTTTTAGTATGCAATGCAACATGCATATGGCAACAGAAATGTGACCTAACTAAAAAAATGTAATATGTTTAACTCTTTGAAAAAAAAAAAGAAAAATTGGCCAAATGCGAGTCGGACTCGCGCACGAAGGGTTCTGTACCACTATCGGCAAAAAAATCACGTTTGTTGTATGAGAGCCCCACTTAAATATTTATTTTATTCTGTTTTTAGTATGCAATGCAACATGCATATGGCAACAGAAATGCATCATCTGTGAAAATTTCAACTGTCTAGCTATCACGTTTCATGAGTGACACACGTTTCGCCTGGTGACAGACGGATAGACAGACAGACAGACGGCTCGTGGAGTCTTAGTAATAGGGTCCCGTTTTTACCCTTTGGGTACGTAACCCTAAAAAGTAACATTTTGAGTAGGTACCGAACTAGACATAGGCTGGGCAAGGTATATGCTGTCCTTTTTAACTCATTATTCCGGGTGTTTTTAGTTTTATCGACTTCATAAGCAAAACAATAGAAAGAGCAAAAATTACTTTCGTCTCGGAAGTCGGTGTCTTTGTTACCTCTTGTTTTTATCCTTTTTTTAACACCGACTTCTAAAATTCTGGATATTTTTATTTATTACCACGCGATCGTAGCTCGCGGTCAAGCTTGTAAGTTCTTTGTTTGCTTGCAACAAACTATTTGCCAACATTATGAATTAAAAATATGTGTTGTATTTTATCAAAATGAGGAGTTGAGGACGGAGGTATACTTCTTATAGAATGAAAGATTATATAACGACTACGTAAGTAATAAGAGGTAGGCAGAGATACTATGTAGTAATGTTTTACGTCCGATGATTTTTCGGGAATGAGCTGCCATAATTTTTGCCGCGTTAGACATAATTTTACAAATTAATTAAACTATATTATACAAATAAATGGAGGAGGAGGAGCTCGTGGCTAAATAATAACAGCCGCACGGGTCGATCATCAAGGTTAAGCAACGCTTGACGAGGTCGGTCCGTGGATGGGTGGGTGACCATTCCAACATACCGAGATTCCTCCGTGCCTCGGAAAGCACGTGAAGCCGTTGGTCCCGGCTGTTATTTGAAGATCTTTGACAGTCGTTATGGGTAGTCAGAAGCTTGAGATCTGACACCAGTCTTGCCAAGGGGTACCGTGTTACCCAGTTACTGGGTTGTAGAGGTCAGATAGGCAGTCGCTCCATGTAAAACACTGGTACTTAGCTGAATCCGGTAAGACTGGAAGCCGTCCCCAATATAGTTGGGAAAAGGCTAGGCAGATGATGATATTATTATACAAATAAATTTCAGTTTTACATAAATCAAATTACGTGTTAAGAAAATGGTCTATTATATATATTTTTTTTAAATTAAAAACAACATTATTTTTTTATGTTACGACAGTCTTTTTGACGAGATACTGTTCATTTTAAAATCAGTTAGACTTAGCACGCATTACGATTTTTAGCCGCGCGGCTTTTATTCGTGCGAATTTTATTCGCGTACTGAATCATAACTAACACGCACTGCGGATTAAATACCGCGCGATTTATTTCTCTTTCAACCCGTTCATAAAGCTTAATCCGCGTCGCGGTGCGTTGGATTCTTTGCCAAAACACGGCTTTCTTGCGGGTTTTTGTACGTGATTTTTTTACCGCAATCCGTGCAGCTTCATACGAAAACCGCTCACTGCGGTTTTTAGCCGCGTAGATATAATATACCGACTTCCAAAACGCAAGTTACTTTGCAATCTTTTGTATTTTGCTTTTGAAGTCGATTTATTTTATGTGAAAAAAAAAAACAACTTCGTTGAAGAAATCAGAAAATGCTTTGCGCTTATCTATTGATAAGGAAATTGACGTTACTAGGTAGGTATGTATAATCGGTCATAATTTCAACCCTGACTTGTATTGGTAGGTATAGTTTAGGTACCTAATAAATGAGATTTCATAATACATAGTCATATATTATAGTCATATATTCGTTTGTGAATATTTTTTTCATTGAACATTATATGTAGTATTTCTATGTATTATTACACGCTTAGTGGTGGAGCAGTGGTGGCCCAGTGGTAACGGCCCCGACTTACAAGTTGTAGATCGTGGGTTCGACCCAGGCAGGCGCATTACTTTGTGTAAATTATTTCATCACGACTGCTATAAAAACGGTGAAGGAAAACATCGTGAGGAAACCGGCATGTCCTAGAACCAAAAATTCGAAGACATGTGACAACCACCAACCCGCACTGGGCCCGCGTGGTGGATTATGGCCCATGCCCTCTCACAGAGAGGAGGCCTGTGTCCCAGCAGTGGGAAGATTAATAGGCTGATGATGATGATTACACCGTTTCGAGCGTTTGTAGGTAGTTTCCATACTGCTTGTATATTTATTCTGTGGCTTGACGCTGTAGTATTGAAAACATTTATATAATATGGTACTTATTATTAATTGTGAAGCTGGGGGGTGACCATAAGCTCTTAGAGCGGTATCAATTTGAGATCGAATAAGGGACAGATGTATCTGACTTGTATGCATCTGTCACTTACTCGATGTCAAATTGATACCGCTCTAAGAGCTTATTATGGTCACCCTTCTGGTCTCATGATGGCGCCGGAGGGTCGTCATAGCAACTCTTCAACCGGTCAAGATAGTACCATAGTAGCTTTTGTACATAAGTTGTCCTTTTGTGTACAATATAGAATATAAATAGTGTTTGGGCTCATTGGATGTGTATTAATAAGTGATCTAACATTTAGTTACTTTCAGTTTTAAAAAGCTTGAAACAAATACTAATAGCATATGAATAGTGATGGAAACCTAATATTTATACTTACCAGTCATCAGATACTAGGTTTAAAAAAAAACTTATAAAGAAATGTTGGCCTACTTAAGTAGTTTGTTTTTGTTATTTTTTCATATATTGGTTTGTGAATATTTTTTTTATGGTTTTGTCCAGTGAATTGCGTCAGCAGTATAGACTACTTGGACTACTTTAACAAAAACACGATTTATTCAAAGAAATGTTTTATAATTACACAGCCGATCTGAATGTGAACTTATCAAAATTTAATTGTAAAATATCTGCCAGTGAAAATCTCGTCGAAATCTGTTCATCCGTTTGAGAGATTACCCGGCACAAACCGACAGACAAAAGTATATTAGAAGTGCCGTAAATACTTTTATATGTATTTAGCACAAACCTATTTTTTTGAAATTACAAACAGAAATTTTAATTTTATTTATTTGATTTGATACTTTTTATTTATTTGTTTTACATTTTGTATTCTTTTAAACATCATCTAAATCAGTACTTAATTTTCAGTGATCTTCCCCTATGGTCTTTATTTACGAAGAAGGACGGATACATAGCGACCTGTAACGCTTGCAATAACGACTATTCCTACAAAGCATCTGTGAGTAATCTCAGAAAACACTGGTTTAGGAAGCATGGCAAACACGCAAGTAGGAGGCCTAGTGAAGTGTCAGATAGCGACAGGCCAAACAGTGACAATAGTGATGGGGAACAGACGGAACAGTGAGTATTTTTTTTACTTTTTAAGTATTTTGTGCCGGTTTTTCTGATATTTATGTTCGTTTTTTGGTGGTATTGGAGGAGGTGCAAGCTTTTCTTTTTTACTTTGATTATTTTTTGTTATGATCCATATTTTTTATTTTATTTAGAAGACGTACAGCTAATTTTAATACATGTTCGTTATTATAATCAAATGAAGGCCAATTGAAAGTAATAATGATTATGGCGAAGTAATAACAGCCGCAAGGTTCGATTTTCAAAGTTAAGCAACGCTTGCCTAGGTCGTCCGTGGATGGGTGACTATCCACTTCATACCGATATTCCCCCGTGCCTCGTAATGTCTTAAAGCACGTTATGCCGTTAGTCCTGTCTGTCTGTCATTTGTATATCTTTGACTGTCTTCATGGGCGTCAGAAGCCAAAAGTGTCGTGTTACCCAGTTACTGTGTTGTGGAGGTAAGATCGGCATCGCACCATGCAAAAATCTGATATTCTGCTGCATTCGGCAGGTTAACTTAGATGAATTTTATGTGGCTTACAGCTACAGCATAGACAAAGAAGAGCCATTATTTATTATGTAAACCAACTATCTTGACGATGTATCATGCTTGCTTATCATAATCAAACCCTTCAAACAGTTGATTAATATTGAATTACACATTATATACACTCAAGTACTTCTATTCAGAAAGTCACGTGGAAATGGGGTCGCGTCGTGCCGCGTGTCCGTCCTTCACGCTCCGAGAAACGTGCGCTCTAAAAATATCCTTTACACTAAGGATTCCGCTTTCCTTTACATTATTTTATTATATTTGATTGGATTGTTGGGAATCAGAAACGTGAATTTCCTTGGTTATTTTTATAAAGAAGAGGCTTTTGCTTACGATCTCGTCTGTCTAGGATTAGTACTCCCAGTACTTCGAATAGCGAATAGGTGTTTGGGACACCTTACTTGAGAAATTATTGGTTCACCATACACACATAGGAAGATAACCGGCATAAAAAGAAATTGTATCTCTACACAAATTTTGATCTGCTGACGACAACTTTGTATGAAAATCCTTTTTTTTTGGGCATTGCCTATGACATCCTTGGAGAAAGTACAAAGGAAAGGCAAAAGCAGTTTTTAAAATATGATCGTACCATTCGCACCTTTCTGTTCATTACAACCTGTATTGCTGTTATGTCCCACAATTTGTTATAATTAATATTTCAGTTCTTTCTCACAAGAAACACTAACACGATTAAATTTACAGAGAAGAAAAAGTCGTACCCACAAACCAATCACCAACAAAAAAATCAAAGGCAACCTGGAATTACTTCGAAGTAATAGATTCGGATAAGTTCGAGGCGACATGTAAGATCTGTGAGAAGGTCGTGCCTTTCACCTCATCCTCTGACCTGACGCAGCATGTCCAGGAACATGGTGAAGAGCCGAAGGATAGCGATGAGGAATACGTGCCTGAGCTCCCAGAGAACACGTGAGTGATTTTTTGTTATTATCGAAAGGCTCGTGTTTGACTAATATGTCACCTGATGGTAAGCGATGATGTGGTCGATGGCGAAACATGCTTGCCTAGAAATAACCCATTTACTCTTTACTTATGGACTGCCAGATGGTAGCTATCGGAAAACAGACTCCGCCAGGCAATGCCACTCTTGAGCTGTACGCGTACTAAAAGTTTTACAAGTTTCGTTTAGTTTCACTTGCCCCACAGCGCAATTGCGTAAGTGATCAAAGCTTGCAAGTTTTGACCTTCTTCCTGATGTTAGATTAAGCTGAAATTTGGGCAGACTAAACTAAATAAAAGCTTGTTTTTGTCATTGATTTTTAACATCTTTTTGGAATGCCTCAGAAGCGGACCGGAGTCATTATTTGATTCCGGTTGATGGTAAAAGAATCACCGCCTGGACTTCAATATAACTGACGGAAGAGTGCTCTATAGGGCCTTACCCATGAAGTCCACGGTGATTTGCTAATTATTTATATTAATTTGACCTTATTAAAAATATACAATCTTTTTTAGGTACAAAAGAAAGGTTTGTAAGTCAAGAATGTGGAAGTATTTTACTCCCACAAGCGATAAAATGGCGGTATGCTTGCTTTGTAAGAAGCTATTCAACTACGGGTCTACCATCACCAATCTTCGCAGGCATATAGACAGGAAGCACAGAGGAGCAAGGGCTCCTACTCAAGAAGAGGTAAGTTAAACTACCGGTTTGTATTTCATTATACGGGCCTCGTTGGTGTTTAGTGTTCCGAACCCGGGGACCGGTTGCCACCCCACGACAGCCGAAAAGCTGACCGCAATCAAAAATATGTACGAGAAAATAATAGTTTTATCCGCACTGCGATGCGGCTGCAGACGGACGGTTGACCGTGTTCCGATTTACCGCATAGTGCGTAGGAGGCCTAAACCTCCGCTGTCCGTCTGTCTATATGTCACAAATATGTAGTAGGCACTGGTAATCTTCTTTTTTTAATATAAAATCAGTCAAATGCAAATTGTTCTTCAGCACCAAGGGTTCGCAATGCTGCATATTTAAACACTCGCATAAACTTTAGAGTATTAGCCGTTGACCTGGAATCACAAAACTTCTTTAGAAGGAAGGTAGTTCACACTTAACATTGAACCGGTTGTTCTTACTCTTCCACTATTATTTTTTGTTGCTTTTCATTGCGGTATCCACGACGGGTTCGCATCTGTGGATTCTGGCTCTCTGAAGTTGCACTGGTTAGGAATAGTGTGGCTGGCTGGCCTCGTTGACCTAGTAGTTGTAGGTAATGCTAAGCATCAAGTCCTGAATTCCTTTCCCAGGTTGGCAGGCCGCTACTGAAAAATCCCAAATAGAATTTCTATTTAGTAGCAGATTTAAGGCAAAAAAAAAAAAAAATATTAATTAACAAAATGAAAAAAAAGTTATTAATTAACAAACAAAAACAAAAAAAAACATATTTAAAGACACAGTCAACCCTAATTTCTAAGGATATCGTTAATTTAATCTGTTTCTTTGTTTTAGAAGAAAAAAGTGTATAGGATGGCAGAGGATGGCACACTGTTTGAGATAGTATCAGGCCAAGAAGATAACAATGGTGATATAAATGAGGTAAGTTATAAGAACTGGAAGGCCTACACCAGGTGGACCGATGACCAGGAGAACGTTGTCGGGATCTGCTGGATGCGAGACGCATTGGATCGGTCAATGTGGCGGTGCTTGGGGGAAGGCCTATGTCCAGCAGTGGACGTCTTACGGGTTATATGACGATGATGATGATAGGACCCAACTGACTCTTTTTTTACGCATATAGAATGACTAGCTTCTGCCCGCGGCTTCGTCCCCGTAAAAAGTGTTTCATCATCCCAAGGGAACACCCCACTGGGATAAAACTAGCCTATGTCGTTCCTAGGGTCTCAAACTATCTTCATCCCAAATTTCATCTAAATTGTTTAGTCGTGCAAAGGTAACAATCAAACAGAGTTACTTTCGCATTAATAATAAGGATGTCTCAGAATGATTGGAGCGTACAAATAAAGGGGAGTTTTATGTCCAGCTGACTGTTATAGGCTGATGTTGCTCCAGTGATTGATTGAAAATTTTAGTGCCAGGCTTGAATCTTTCTTGTGCCACTAATTATCGAAACAATAGTAAAGCCATTGTGTCTCGCTTGGATCCACATTATATACATACACGAAAGGTTAATGAGTGTCAGGAAGAGTGTGCGAATTTACTAACTATTGTTTTTTAGAAACGAATTACAAAAACTGCTCATTAATTTAAAATATAAGAAAACGAGATTGAACTAATTTTAAGTATCAAAAAAGAAAACCATTCTGAGACACCCTTTATTAGTATGAATAGAATGTTACTTTATCTAGAATCCAAGGTTGATAGGTCGCACTTTGGCTTGGCTTTACTGAGGTCCAGTTTTTTTTCCGTTGTGAACTCAACAATAATTTGGAAAGTTCATTATTTGACCATTTGTGAGGCGAATAAATATTGAAAAACGCATTTTGTCGAAATTTTAAAACGTTGGTTAGCATATTTAACTATTGGTTGAGTTTACTACTCATCAAAAAACTCGGCCTATTCCAGTGTTTCAAACGTAAGAAACGAACCTTTTATACGCGAATTATATATTAATACTAGCTGTGCTTATGGTTTTATAAAAACACGAAGATATGTGACATCTAACTACCAATCTCAACTGGGCCCGCGTGGTAAATTATGGCCAATTCCCTTTCCCATAGAGGAGGCCTGCTTCCCAGGTCCAGAATAGACATTATAGGCTAATTCTATGAAAGTCGTCCGTAGTTTTAGCTGTAAGTAAATACAGCAAATTATATAAAAACACATCATATTATTTTGCCCACAGGAGGACCCTATGGCCACGGACACGGTATATCTAAACGAAGAAGATCTAGACTTTGATGAACCAGAACCCCTAACACCAATCCCAAAGAAAAGGCGACTAACAAAAAGTAACTTCACGAGTATAAAAAAAGAACAGGTTCACCGATCCAGAGATACCCGTTCCGAAGAAATGGAACTCCCTAGAAAACAAATACCGTTGAGTGCACCCAACACTATGGGGAGCATAGATTATTTTGGCCAATATGTTGTTTCATTATTAAAAGAATTGCCTAAACCTGTTTCTGATCAACTTCAAAGTGAAATCATTAAACAGATACTTACAAGTAAAATAGCTTTGGAACCGCAAACAGCGGCAGCGAAGTACGAAATAAAGATAAGTCAAAATAATGAAAATGTGTCGAATATACCAGAACCCGTTAGCTTTGCAGTTGTGCAGTCTAATGAAGTTTTCGAAAAGTTGAACGAAATCACTAACAGTGTCGTTCAAAATACGGTTTAAAAAACTTGTAAATAATAAACATTTTTATCATAATAACTACTTCTTTTCATTACCTTGAAATTGTCCCACTGCTTGGCAAAGGCATACAGATAAGGCACGAGCTTTAAGGCGCAGATACCCCTGAGTAGCTGATTTTAAAATGAGAATCACGTGTAAACGGTTAGTCGTAATTTTTTGGAAGCAATATATGTTGACTATACTAGTGTGTCCTGGCAGTTAATAGTGTGTCATGCTCTCTCTGATGATGGCACATGTGTTGGATCATTCGGTTCCCTTCATGAGGCTGAGCTGAGTGGTGCCGATCTGTGTCTTGTTCGTGATCGGGCGCCATCAGTTGGGATTAGTCATAACTTAGCTGCCTCGGCCTGTTTTTACCTATTTATTATTATTTTTTAACTGTTTTGTTTTACTCTAGACGCTTTTAAGTGCACGTTTTTTTACATCGTTCTCGCATTTAAGTATTTTTCCAACAAGAAATCGTGTAACCAAATACTTTTAAACTTTTTATTTTAAAAGAGTTAGTGTGGAGGGAGTTTCTTGTCCATTCTTCTCCATAACAAGCTACATTTCCGAATGGACGGTAGAATCAATTATTATTACTTATAGTATTTTTTTTTTACGTTCAAAAGTGCCGCTGCATCGCTTAATTGAATAAAGAAATTTTGATTTGATTTGATACATTAGACTATTTTCTTAAGAATTTCATATTAGATTTTTTTTAGTTTTATTCGTATAACATAGTGCAATTAATTTGTAAAGTTATGTTTAACTCTGACAAAAAACGACAATCGCACCAGAACTGGCGTATTTTAATGAAATTGACACTATCTCAAAAGACAATTTAATTATCTACATTTTTTTGATCTAAGGCTTTTTTTTAAAGTCTATTCTATGACTTACTATAAGAAAAGTACAAAAACTACTAAATTTTGGTCGCGTGGGTGTGAAACGAGTGCGCGTTTTGTTCCCTCAAGGTCGTTGGCGTTAGTCGTCGTCTTAAGAGGAAACGGGGGCAGAGAGCGCCGACTGAATTTCCTTAGTAAAAAGTAATAATTCGAGTTTGGCTCTCGTCTCTTTCCTCCTCCAATATTGGACCAATTTAAAAGATATTCCGTAAACTGAAAATTAAAGATATATACTATGTCCCTATGTTTTCCTCTTTGATGATACATTACCTTTAGAAGCACTAGAGCCCTCAAAAAATGGTCTAAATTGCGCTGTCAATAGTGACATAGTGTGCAAATTTGACAAATATAAGTGAAAAAAGGAAAACATAGGAACATTGTATATATCATACTTTACCAGTTTATGGAATATCTTTTAAATTGGTCCAATATTAGAGGAGGAAAGAGACGAGAGCCAAACCTCGAATTATGACTTTTTACTAAGGAAATTCAGTCGGCGCTCTCTGCCCAGGCAGGCAGGACGACGACAACACTCAGTTTTTACTTTCGGGAAGCGTGTGGATGACCTATTTTGCGGGTCGCTATAGCAATGAAAAAAGAAGACGTGGGAAGGAAGCAAAGTGCTTTGTCGAAAATGAGACGTATTACGTGGCGAATTTCGCTATCAATATTTTGACTTACGACGAGATGGGTCTGTATTTTATGATTACCTGTCTATGTCACAAGAATAATTTGACTACATATGTAAGTAACATAATCAGAGACGCTTACTACCGCAAGGTTATACGAATTACAAGATACGAAGATGCGACGGGATTATCGCGCGAATTCAATTACGGCACATATTCGCTAACGACATCAATATGTTTGACCACGCGTTCGTAATCGTACGCACTTAGTTCGCGCGAATAGATTATCAAACATTTTTAGACTCGCGACCGCTTTGCGGGTTAAGCTAGTCGACGTCACGAACTATTTTGTGCGCGGGGTTAAAATGCCTGATATCTCATCCGATAACTCGTGCGAAAGAGATGATAGATGCTGTGATGAGCAGTAAGAAGCTAGTTCGCGTACGAATACACACTTGCAAGTTTGTAGCGAAATGGATGATGATTTACGACGAAAACGAGCGCGCGAAATTTTATAAACAGAACTTTGGGAGTCTAGATATGACTGAATGTATATTTTCAAAATAAAATTATTTGCATTCTTAAACTACTAATCTATCCCTGTAAGGAGGCCGTTTTGCAATTTTGCTTCTTCTTATGGTATTTATTTCCGCCCAAAGATGCGTTAAAATTAGTGTCGAAATATGGAATTTTCGACGCTCATAACTTTCAAATATTTTTCTTTTTTTAATTTTTTCGCTTCCATACAGGGCTAGATAATGATGAGACAAATTGATATCACTTTTTATTTTGAGCGAACATCGTCAAACAGTGGAATAATCCCTAGACTACGTTTGTATGGAAGAATTTTCGACTAGTGTAACCTTAAGGCGCAGATACCCCTCAATATAGTTCTCGCCAAACTTTTTGGCCGCCCTGTGAGAATCACGTCTAAACGGCTTTTTTTCGGAAAAATATATGTTACATCAGACCAATTTCTTTAATAATTTGATCTATGAGAGTTTTAGTTGTATAATTATCATCTGCCTAGCCTTAGTCACAACTATATTGGTGTCGGCTACCAGTCTTACCGGATTCAGCTAAGTACCAGTGTTTTACATGGAGCGACTGCCTATGTGACCTCCACAACCCAGTAACTGGGTAACACGATATCTCTTGGAAAGACTGGTGTTAGATCTCAGACTTCTGACCACCCGTAACGACTGCCAAAGATCTTCAAATGACAGCCGGGACATGTCGCCAATATTACATTAACTTCACAAGTACCTTCCTTGTGATTTTTTAGTACTATTTCAACGCGATTTTAAAAGACGAACGAACTAGAAAGACGTAAACAGCAAGCAGAAAATCAAGCTGTGCAGTCGGAGGATACATATTCGCGTGAGGCTGACCAAATCCAGATGTAACCTCCTACTGCACAGCCTGATTTTCTTCTTGTTTACGTCTTTTTAGTTCGCTTTTGAAACAGTCGGGTTTTTTAATATTTTTAATTAACTTTTTTTTATTTATAACTCTTTAGTTTTTTTTTTTTTAGAAATATGTACATTTATACATACATATAAGTGTTATATATTTTTGAAATCACCTCTTAAAACCCTTTGTTTTGATACCCCACACGATGGGTTTGGAAGAAAAAAAAATTTTTTCCCCACAAAATGGCGCCCAAAATCTGCCATCTTTTTCTTTTCCAATTTTAATGTAGCCAGTGACTCGCAGGGTTAAGACGAATCGATTGACGTAAGAATCATCAAAATCGGCCAACGCGTTTGGTCTCTAGAACGCCACATAGGGACAAACATACATACATACATAGACTGATAAACACATTACCCTCCTTCGGCAGTCGGGTAAAAAGAACAAACCGACTTCCAAAAAAAACACTAAAAAGTGTAAAATTACTTTTATTTCCGATGGGGTACCATCGGCAATAAAAGTAATTTTAGTTTATTGTTATAAGGTGTTTCGACACCGACTTATCACTTTTTAAATTTGATAGGTACTTCCAATTGCCATAAAAATCATATATAGACAAAATACATCTCATGAGGATTCCAATAAGCCCAAACGACTAGGATACATTGTTTTATTTCGGAGTTCCAGTGCCTACCTGCCGACTTCATCATCGGATCATTTCGATGGTACCATTTTCATCAGTACAATTTATTTATAAATATTTGCTTCATCATAGTCGTTTAAATATTCGAGATATCGCAGACCCGTGACAATTGGCCATCTGTGGTCTTCTTGACCAGTTCCACTTCACCAAATGTTACTCTCTGAATGCAAATGATTGCATTGTGGATGAAAATGCCAAAATCGCTAAATTATGTACCTATGCCTATAATATTCGAGGAGTTCCCTCGATTTTCCCAAGATCCCATCATCAGATCCTGACCTGATGACTATATGGGGCCAAATGGAAAGTATACCATTTCAAACAAAAGAAGAATTTTCCAAATCAGTCCAGGCGTCTTTGAGTAATCGGTGTACATACATAAAATAAAAAAAATCC
This sequence comes from Orthosia incerta, assembly GCA_948252205.1. Taxonomy (NCBI): domain Eukaryota; kingdom Metazoa; phylum Arthropoda; class Insecta; order Lepidoptera; family Noctuidae; genus Orthosia; species Orthosia incerta. Next base: position 1,975,118 of record OX411769.1, read on the forward strand.
AAAACCCGACTAAAAAGATGTAAACAAGAAGAAAAATATGCTGTGCAGTCGGAGGAACATGTTCGCGAGCTGGCTGACCAAAACGAGATGTATCCTCCGACTGCACAGCATAATTTTCTTCTTGTTTACATCTTTTTAGGGATAACTTTTTAATTTAGAACTTTTTATTATTTTTTTATAATTAAGTACATTAAAACATGTAAGTATTATTTTTGAAATCACCTCTTAAACCCCTTTATTTTGATACCCCACACGATGGGTTTGGAAGAAAAAATATTTGGGCCCCATTATGGCGCCCAAAATCCGTCGTTTTTAGGGTTCCGTACCCAAAGGGTAAAAACGGGTCCCTGTTACTAAGACTCCGCAATCCGTCTGTCCGTCTGTCACCAGGCCGTATCTCATGAATCGTGATAGCTAGACAGTTGAGATTTTCACAGATGATGTATTTCTGTTGCCGCTATAACAACAAATACTAAAAACAGAATAAAATAAATGTTTAAGTGGGGCTCCCATATAACAATGTGTATTTTTTGCCGTTTTTTTGCGTACGGAACCCTCCGTGCGCGAGTCCGACTCGCACTTGGCCGGTTTTTATATTTTCAATTTCATTGTAGCCAGTGACAATTGCAGGGTTAAGACTAATCGACTGACGTAAGATCCATCAAAATCGGCCAACGCGTTCGGTCTCTAGAACGCCACATAGAATCAAACATACATACATACATAAACTGACAATCACATTACCCTCCTTCGGCAGTCGGGTAAACAAATACCAATCGAATTGAGAACTTCCTCCTTTTTGGGAAGTCGGTTAAAAAGAACTCTCATTAGGAATAATAAAATACGTGGGATTATTATCCCTCTGCCTGCCTTTTGGAAAAATGCAGTCGTGATGGTATATAAAGTGTTGTTCAATGTAATTCTAGACAGTATCAGATAGAACTGTTATTTTGGTACGAATCCGACAATAGCGAATCTATGAACGCTACTATAAAAGAAACGTGTGCTTGCGAATCGAGTTTCTACTAATTTGGTAGAATTAGGGTAAACTTGAAGGATAATTTAAACTATGTGAGTAGAACTGCTACGAGTACTGGTAGTTTTCAATTTATTGCATAATTATTTAGCTAGACAAAAGGTGCGCATTAATAATTAAGGTTTAATCAAAGCAGAAAATATTTTCATCCAACTGATCAAGATATTATCAAATCTACTGAAAACCCCTGTTTTTGTATTTATTTTGTTAAACATAAATAATATTACATATTTTGTAATATAATTAGGATTATTCGTCTGTGTAATTAAGTGTTCTAATGAATTATTAATCAAATGACCTCAATTAGACTTATAATTACTTGTAATCACAATTTAAAAAATCTAAAACATAAGTCATATGTTATTAATTGTTACTAACATCTTTTAAATAATCAGATATTTTTTGTTTGTGTTGTTTGACAGTGTGGCGAGTTGTTGTATAGTAAATAAATTAACTAATTTTATATTAAAAAACACAAATATTTATTACTTACCTACAAAATATGGCGTCATTTATTTTAATCACGTAATTATACATAAAGTGCAATTTAAATGTATAAAATAAAAAATAAAATTGTAATTTTTTTTAATTTAACTTATTTCATTATTTAAATGATGCAAACTCACAAAAAAAAAGATTCCCAAAAATAAAAAGTGCAGTGACCAATACCAATGGTAATACTTTCAAATACAAGTGCTGGCAACCCTACGCGTTTGACAGAAGAGACGCCACAAGATGGATCTGTGAGTATTTTTGTGATATTTTATTACTAATAACTGTTCTTCTAGATCACGAAATAATACACGTATTCCTATAGAGTAGATTAATATTAATTAAATCATAGAATTAACATTGGAACAGCAAAATAACGCGTTCTTTATTCTTCAATTTTAGAGTGAGGTTATTTTTCGACAATGCGAACGCAATCACAGCAATTTTAATCCGTATGCCCCAAAGAAATACTGTTCTGTATCTGTGAAAATGTTTACGTTTGTTTATTAGTGATGTTTTGACTTTGTTATTCGCAATAACTGTTAATATTTAACTGATGTAGGTATGCGTCAAAATGTACCTATTGTGAAATATCTTAACTTGTCGTCAAACATATAAAATTACTTGTAAACTCAGACTGTTGGTGCTTAGTTACTTTACGGCAAAAATATTGATCGTTATTCAAGACTGTACTCTGATACTAATATCTAGGTAATACCTGTTCTGTTATTGTACGTGCTCATCCCGGTTCCAATAACATTACTGTTGTAGCTTGCAAGAGTTAGTACCTAATCTATACTAATACATATTAAAGAGAGGTAAAGTTTGTGACGTTGTAAGGGCTAATCTCTGGATCTACTGAACCGATTTTGAAAATTCTTTCACCAGTAGAAAGCTACATTATTCCTGAGTGTCATAGCCTAAAATATATTTTCAAAAAAATTAGAAATCCTTATGAAAATTGCAATAATGCAACCCAAGGTAGCAAAATGCTGTCTATAGAATTCATTTTTTGGCGTGCGCTGAGAAAACTATTGATGATAGATAAAAAATATTAGGTAGGCTTCGGTAGGTAGGGTAGGCAGGGCAGGCAGGGTTGGGTAGGTAGGTAGCCAGTTGACGGGAACGAAGCCGCGGGGGTCAGCTAGTACAATATATTTAATAGTATGTAGACGGTCTAATACTCTTGCAAGTTACTTTATTAGTGGCTAGCTGTCGTATTACGTAGGTTTCCCGTCGCGTTGACTAATGTATCTATATTCTAGGTACGAATGATACGTTCCAGATATACTATATATTATAATAAATGCGAAAGTTTGGATGGATATTTGTAACTCAATCACGTCAGTAGGTACGGTCTGAACGGATCTGCGTGCAATTTGGCACAGAGATAGATTATAGTCTGGAATATCACGTAGGGTTTTTTCAATTTGCATGTGATCGAACTCCTGGGCAACAGCTTGTAAGTTCTATAGTTGCTTGCACTTATTTACAAGCTACACTTGGCCAACATTATTATGAATGTAAACCGGCTAAGTGCGAGTCGGACCCGTGCACAAAGGGTTCCGTACCATTATCGCAAAAAACGGCAAAAAAATGCGTTTGTTGTATGGGAGCCCCACTTAAGGCGCTAGATCCGCACCAATGTTAACGCAGTACTGGCCGTGCACCCGTTCGATGTCAAAATATCAAAATTGAACCTCCTTTTAAACAGTTTTGTTTGCAAAATATTGTTTCATTTACATATGCTATGTTAGTTATGAATAAATTCCAGCCATAAATTTTTCCATGTAAAAATATTTTTAAACATCCAAGTCGTTTTGGAGGAGTTTCCAAAAGTTGCGAAAAAATATCGTGTTGTTAATGATTTTTTTAAAGAAAAACTATTAGTTACACGAAAAAACCTTGTGTTAAAAATTATGTACATGAATCAATAATAAATATATATTTTTTTCAAACCTTTCAACCTAGCCGTTACTAAGGAGTATTCTTTAGAAAGTTACCGTTTTACGGCACTAAAGCGGATGTAGGCCCTTAAATATTTATTTTATTCTGTTTTTAGTATTTGTTGTTATAGCGGCAACAGAAATACATCATCTGTGAAAATTTCAACTGTCTAGCTATCACGGTTCATGAGGTACAGCCTGGTGACAGACGGACAGACAGACAGACAGATGGATCGCGGAGTCTTAGTAATAGGGTCCCGTTTTTACCCTATGGGTACGGAACCCTAAAAAGGAAAACATAGGGACATAGTGTATATCTTACTTTACCAGTTTACGGAATATCTTTTAAATTGGTCAAATATTGGAGGAGGAAAGAGACGAGAGCCAAACCTCGAATTATGACTTGTTACTAAGGAAATTCAGTCGGCGCTCTTTGCCCATATTTCCTCTATAAGCCCGTTGAGTACGGTGATTAGCAGTGTTTGGATAACCTGTTTACTAATCGGGTGCTTATTTACTTAAACTTCACTTCATGATAAAATAATATGTGCCTTGATGAATTCCGTATTTACAGTCCTGAGATGGCTAAAAATGTTACCTTTAAGAATACAAGTAAATATACAGTTTCATACAACCCGTTGTAACAATTATATTTTCATTGATTAATGCTTTGGTTACGGGAATCCACTGGATTTGAGACGGGATCGGCTAATGTGATGACACTTGGAGGAGGCATGTGTTCAGATGTGGACGTCTTTCGGCGTAATTTTCAGTTGAAATGTATTTCTATTGCCGCTATAACAACAAATGCTAAAAACAGAATAAAATAAATATTTAAGTGGGGCTCCCATACAAAAAACGTGCCTTTTTTGCCATTTTTTGCGATAGTGGTACGGAACGCTTCGTGCGCGAATTCTATTCGCACTTGGCCATTTTTTTCATATATTCGTTTGTCAATATTTTTGAATGGTTTTGACCTGTTAATTACGATGGCAATAGGTATCTACTTGTGCAAATTTAAGAAACACACAATTTATTAAAATAAATGTTTTAAACTGGCACAGCTGATATGACTGAGAACTTGTCAATCTTAAATTGTATCTTTATTTTGATTTGATTGCTGATAATAGTTTTCTAAGCTTACACCATTTGCGTATCATCGTAAAGACTTCTGAATAATATCAAGAAGTCTGTTAGTCAGAAAGAATATAATAATGGTGTTCCTGTTTTCTTTGCTTCGTTTTTTGACACCGACTTCCGAAAAAAAAACAAATTTTCACTTTGTAGTGTTTTTATTTGGCGGTCGTATGTATTATTTTGCTAAATAGTTTTAATTGATCACTTTTTTTTTGTGGTACCTAATAGGCAAATTCAATAGTAAGGATATATAGTAAGGATATAATGCCAGAATAGATTACTCGAATATCATGAAAATTGAACATAACCAGTGAAATGAGAGTGTACCAAGGTGAACTGTACACATCTGCGTACCCCTTTAGAGCGTACTGGCGTGATGTTATGTTATGAAATGGTATAGAGAATAATCAGAGATGCTATTGCAGCAAACCCGAGAGATTTAATGGTAAATTGAACTAAAAAGTAGCTAATCCTGAAGATCTTGGTAAGGTTAATGCGACAAACTATTTAAACGCGCACGGTAGAATCAACTTTTATTACATGTAAATTTTAATTTTTGTTTGACGTTCAAAAGTGCCGCCTAATGGCCTAGTTGAATAAATATATTTGACTTTGACTAAATTATTGTATTATCATCGGTCCTTGAGAAGTGTGAAAAGTTTCAAATCAATCGGACGTTTTGAAGGGGGTGAAAATTACGTTCAAAGATTCCGTAACATTGATACATAGATACATACATACCAAGCTAATAAAAGCGTGTTAAAAAACAGTCATCTCATTTTAATTTGTTTGTATAAAATGTTTCTTCTTTTTATTTATTTTACATTATCTATTCTTATAAACATTGTCTAAATCTGAGCCTATTTTTTAGTGATCCCCTGTGGTCTTTATTCACGAAGAAACCAGGGTCCATGGCGACCTGTAACGCTTGCAATAACGACTATTCCTACAAAGGAACTGTGAGTAATCTCAGGAAACACTGGTTCAGGAAGCATGGCAAACACGGATGTATGAGGCCTAGTGAAGTGTCAGATAGTGACAGGCCAAACAGTGACAATAGTGATGGGGAACAGACGGAACAGTGAGTATTTTATTTTACTTTTTAAGTATTTTGTGCCGGTTTTTCTGATATTCGTTTTTTTTTTTGGTTGCGGGGGTGAATAAGTGGTTCAGTTAAAGTTTTTTTTTATCATACTATTACTCGTATGTTTTACTATATTCATTTTATTTGGAAAACGTACAGCAATTTTTAAAACATGCTTCGTAATTATAATCATAATCAAATTAAGGCCAATTAAAAGTAATGATGATCATAGGTAAGTAATAATAGCCGCACGAGTCGATCTTCAAAGTTAAGTCCGTGGATGGGTGACTAATATCCATTACATACTGACACTCTTCCGTGCTTCGGATAGCACGTTATCACTGAATAAATAATACGATATACCGTTAATCCCGACTGTTATTTGTATGTCTTTGACTGTCTTTATGGGAGTCAGTATTGATAAGGGGTATCGTGTTACCCAGTTACTGGGTTATGCAGGTCAGATAGGCAGTCGCTCCATGTTAAATAACCGGTACTCAGCTGCTACCCGGTAAGGTTAGATGGAAAAATCCTTTATAGATTGATTGACGCATTTTCTTTGGTTTTTCTTACAATTAACAATATAAAGATAACAGTAGCATAGACAAACAAGAGCCATTATTTGTTATGTAAAGCTATGACCTTGACGAAGTGTGGTGCTTGCCTATCACAATCAAACTTTTCAATCTAGTACGCGTAGTAACCTAATACCTAGTTGATTAATATTGTATTAAACGGTGAAGTATATACTTAAGTACTTCTATACAGAAAGCTGCGAGGAAATGGGGCCGCGTTGGACAGCGTCATCGGTCCATCATGCATGCCCCGAGAACCGTACGCTCTGAAAATATAATTTTTCACTAGATTCCCCTTTCCTTAACATTATTATTATATTTAATTGGATGAAATGTGAATTTGCTCGGTTATTTTAATACAGAACTAGCTTTTGCCTGCCACTTTGCTTACCATAAGTACTTCAAACAGCGAATAGGTACCAATATAAACGTCAATATGGATATTATCCACTAAATTTCTCTTAGGCAGTTTAGGCTTCAATTTACTCGAGGTTTAGTTCTTTCACACGCCACAAAAGACTTAACACATTAAAATTTTCAGAGAAGAAAAAGCAGTAACTACAAATAAATCAAAGGCCACGTGGAATTACTTTGATGTACTAGACTCGGATAAGTTCGAGGCGACCTGCAAGATATGTGAGAAGATTGTGCCTTTCACCTCATCCTCAGACTTGACGAAGCATATCCAGGAACATGGTGAGGAGCCGAAAGATAGCGATGTGGAGTACGTGCCTCAGATCCCAGAGAACACGTGAGTGTTTTTTTATTATGCATAAGCTCGCGTTTACCCACTATCTCCCCTGATGGTAAGTGATAAATTGGTCAACGGTGAAGCACGCTTGCCTAGAAATAACCTATTCACTCTTGACTTAAAGACCACTCCTTAGCTGTAAGCACAATTCAAGTTGTCTGTGTGTATTTAATCAAAGCATGCAAGTTTTTCACTCGCTTCCCGGTGTTCGATTGAGCTGAAATTTCGCACAAACGTTAAAAGTTGTTTAACCCTTTATAGAACGGCTCATTCAAGTGGCCAGTAAACAGGACAATGACTTTAAGGTCATTATTTCATATATTTTTATTTGCTAGATGGCCTGTGATTATTTCCTATGTTTTTATTTGCCACTTTTTTTTTCATGGGTGGCCAACCCAAAAAAAAAGTGCGAATTTGTTATATCGCGTGAGGAACTTGAACGCTGGCCAGTTGGCGGGCCAGTGCCAGTGTGCTCTTACGCAGGTCGTAAATGTTCATACGGTTCAATAAATAAATAAAATTCTATGAAATAACGAACTTGAAGTGACTGTTCAGTATACTGGCCAATTTGTATGAGCCGTCCTATAAAGGGTTAAAAAGTAAATAAAAGCATATATTCGTCATTCGTTCAATACATGCTTTTATTTATTTTTTAACCCTATGCGGTCCTCAGAAGCGACCGGAGTCATTATTTGAGTCCGGTTGATGGCAAAAGGACTGACGGAATAGTGATATTTTTTTTGCTAATTATTTATATTAATTTGACCTTATTAAAAATATACAATCTTTTGTAGGTTTAAAAGAAAGGTTTTTAAGTCAAGAATGTGGAAGTATTTTACTCCAACAAGCGATAAAATGGCGGTATGCTTGCTTTGTAAGAAGCTGTTCAACTACTCTACCATCAGCAACCTTCGCAGGCATATTGACAGGAAGCATAGAGGAGCAAGGGCTCCTACTCAAGAAGAGGTAAGTTAAACTACCGATTTGTATTTCATTACACGGGCATATCGTCGGCCTCGTTGCTCGCACCGAGCATACACAAAACTTAAGGTATAAATAAAAAAACAATTCCTTACTAGCCGTTGACCTGGAATCACGAAATCGCAAGAAGCAAGGTTGCTCACACTGGACCGGTTTCTTACTCTTCCACTGTTCATTTTTTTTAGTTTTCGTTGTGGTATCCACGACGTGGTTGCCACTGTAGATCTGGCTCTCAGAATTTGCAGTGGTTAGATGAATTGCCTCGTTTGGTCTAGTGGTCTTAGGACCTACTAAGCAATATGAATACAATAGTTCCATACCCAGGTCGGCAGGCTGTTACTGAGAAATCCCAAATATAATTTCTATTTAGAATTTTTCAGTAGCAGTTTCTCTTTTTCAAGTCTGTATTATAAAACACAGTCAACCCCGATTTCTAAGTTATTTGTATCTATTTCTTTGTTTTAGAAGAAAAAGGAGTATAGGATGGCAGAGGACGGCACACTGTTTGAGATTGTATCAGGCCAAGAAGATAATGATGATATAAATCAGGTACGTTATAAGAAACGACATATTATGTTAAGCACCAACTTCACACCAAGTAGTATAAAGGACCAGAGGGTCTAGACTAGTGACATTTTATCTACGAAATTGATTGATATAATGTCAAAAATGTGTAGGAATCAAAATGTATGTCTCTCTTTCTAGTGTCCAAGCTTCATAGGTCGCGCTTTGTCTTGGCTTTGCTGATGAGTGTTGCAAACAATATGAACCTTTTATAAGCGAATTAACACATCCGCTACATAAAAACACGAAGATATGTGATATCTACCAAACCCCACTGGGGCCGCGTGGTAGATTATGGCTCATTCCCTTTCCTAGAGGTTAGGCCTGTGTCCCAGTCCCAGCACTAGGACCATTATAGGCTGATTGACAGGTGAAGTAAATACAGCAAATTATAAAAGCTTTTTCAACACACTCATAAAATATTATTTTGTCCACAGGAGGATCCTATGGCCACGGACACGGTATACCTTAACGAAGACGAACTAGACTTTGATGAACCAGAACCACTAACACCAAGTCCTAAGAAAAGGCGACTAACGAAAAGTAACTTCACGAGTATAAAAAAAGAACAGGTTCACCGATCCAGAGATACCCATTCCGAAGAAATGGAACTCCCTAGAAAACAAATACCGTTGAGTGCACCCAACACTATGGGGAGCATAGATTATTTTGGCCAATATGTTGTTTCATTATTAAAAGAATTGCCTAAACCTGTTTCTGATCAACTTCAAAGTGTAATCATTAAACATATACTTACAAGTAAAATTGCTTTGGAACCGCAAACAGCGGCAGCGAAGTACGAAATAAAGATAAGTCAAAATAATGAAAATGTAACGAATGTACCAGAACCCGTTAGCTTTGCAGTTGTGCAGTCTAATGAAGTTTTCGAAAAGTTGAACGAAATCACTAACAGTGTCGTTCAAAATACAGTTTAAAAAACTTGTAAATAATAAACATTTTGATTTTTTTACCATTACAACCAGTTTTTTGTTTATTACCCTAAATTGCACTCCCATTGCAGGGCAAAGGCCTCTTCTGATACAGAGAAGGCACAAGAATTGATCACCACGCTTGCTCAATGCGGGCTGGCAATTTCAAACCTATTAACTACAAGCTGTTGCCCGCGGCTTCGCTCCCGTGGAACACCCCACAGAAACCGTTTTCAGGATTATAAAACCTATGTTACTCGGGAATAATGTAGCTTTCTACGGGTGAAAGAATTTTTTAAATCGGTCCAGTAGTTTCGGAGCCTATTCGGTACAAACAAACAAACAAAAAAAATCTTTCCTCTTTATAATATTAGTACAGACAAACTTAACACCCTAAATCTGTAACTGTTTTGACAGCTCGAAGCACGCACACTCCCTTTAATTTGTAAGCTCAACATTTCGTGGTTTACGCTGACGAGTAGACAGATTTCTTAAGACGACGACTGACGCCAACGACCTTGAGGGAACAAAACGCGCACTCGTTTAACACCCGCGCGACTCAAAAGTTAGTAGTTTTTTGTACTTTCCTTATTATTCTATGACTTTAAAAAAAAAGCCTCAGATCAAAATGTAGATAATTAAATTGTCTTTGAAATGGTGTCGATTTCATTAAAATACGCCCAGCGATTTTGGTGCGAATGTCCTGCTTTTGACCGTTTAAGAAATAACTTTACAAATTAATTACACTATGTTTTACGAATAAAACTCAAAATTTTCTTAGATCAAATTATTAAGAAAATGGTCTAATGTAACATATATTTTTTCCAAAAAATTACGACTAGCCGTTTAGACGTGATTCTCATTTTAAAATCAGCTACTCAAGGGAATCGGTGCCTTAACATATGAGGCATTGAATGCAAGCAAAGCACGCGTGCGCCACTCTTTCATGTCGCGCAATTACAGTAGGTACTGATTTCCGCCCGATATATTCATTTACCGTAGTCAGCGTAGTCCAAGATACACTTACAAAGTTAGTTATAGTTCAAAAATTGACATTGATCGCGACGCGACCGCGTTGATTGAGTGGATATATTTTCTTTCACAATAATTTATTTTACAATTCAAAATTCAATAATACTACATTGTTTGCATGAAATAGGTTTTTTCTTATATTTATTATTTTCATTGAAAAAGGACTTTCACCTGTATTCTTAGCACAGAACAGAAAAAAACCGACAAAGTGCGAGTCGGACTCGCGCACGGACGGTACCGTACCATTATCGCAAAAAACGGCAAAATAATCACGTTTTCTGTATAGCGCCACTGAAATACAAATTTATTTGTTGTTATAGCGGCAACAGAAATACATCATCCGTGGAAAAAAAAAAAAAATCAACTGTCTAGCTATCACGGTTTATGAGATACAGCCTGGTGGCAAACAGACAGTGGAGTCTTAGTAATGGGTCCCGTTTTTACCCTTTGGATACGGAACCCTAAAAAGTGCCAGTTTAAAAAGAAAATCAGTCCTTTAATACCCGGCTGCAAGCAAAGGGTTATGTTTTTGCGCGTATCCTGTATGTAATATTATTTGTTACCTCGTATCTTAGAACCACTTGACGGATTTTTATAATTAAGACATCGTTAAAAAAGAAAGAAACATGGCGGATTTTGGGCGCCATATTGTAGGTGTTGCAATTTCTTTTTTCTTCGAAACCCATCGTGTGGGGTATCAAAATGAAGGGTTTTTTAGAGGTGATTACAAAAAATATAACACATATGTTTAAAGTCATTCAAAAAAAAAAGTATAACTAAAATGTAAAAAGTGTAAATAAAATAAAAAAACCCGACTGCTTCAAAAGCGAACTAAAAAGATGCTATTATAGAAGAAAATCTTTCTGTGCAGTCGGAGGATACATCTGGTTTTGGACAGCCAGCTCGCGAATATGTATTCTCCGACTGCACAGCAAGATTTTCTTCTTGTTTGCATCTTTTTTATTTAATTCGCTTTTGAAGCAGTCGGGTTTTTTGATTTTATAAACTTATTTTCTTCTTACAATATTAGAAGTCGATTTTATTAACTTTTTACCGATTGACTAGTCTAGATACCGAATCTAGTCTTAACTCAAGTCCACCACTGGATCCTTTTTGCTTGGACGTCCACAAATGGTAGGGGGCAGGACACACTGCTCGTAGAACGGTTGGTCGATGAGGCCGAAAACCCGCGATTCGGAAGACGTTGCGTTAGAATTCCTCCCACTAGGTGGAACAATGACCTCGTGAAGATTGTGAGAATCCGCTGCATCCGAGAAGCACGGGATCGGTAAATGTGGCGACGCTTGGGAGATGCCTATGTTCAGCAATAGATGTTTCATGATGAGATGTTCTTATTAATAGTTTATGCCATAAGCAATTAGACATAGAGGTACATGTTTATAACCTGCGTATGACGCACATTAAAATCAATAAATCTGTAGAAAAATATTTTTTGTACATCGAAAAAAAATCCAAAAAAAATAGCCAGGGTGTTAAAGGATAACCAACAGAACCCATTTCTAGCATTTTTGGAATTTTTGTCTGTTTATTTGTGCACGCATCACGTGAAATGTACGAAACCAATGTAGATAACTTTTATACATAAAAATTGTGCGTAACTTGAAGAATTACTTAGTTTTTGTTTCATCGCCATCGGTTCACTCTATCAAAAGTTAGATGAATTTAAATTAAAGTGTTCAAGAAGTAAAATTATCACAGCTCACGCAATTCAGTTACTCGGACAGTTGAACTCGCTATTCGATAGATGGCGTTGTGCATTTAAAGTCATTTTCTGAATCGCGGTGTTAAGATTCTCCGCAAATGAATGATGACTACAGAAACAAATATGGTAGGTAGGTATAGGTAAGTAGGGTAGGCAAGAAGGTAAGTAGGGTAGGGTTGGCAGACAGATGACGAGAGCGAAGCCGCGGGTACAGCTAGTATTTAATAAAAGTATTACAATTTCAAAATGCGTCATTACCATATTGATAACTTGTAAAGGACTCTGCTATGGAACAGTATTATGTACTTTACTAATGAATCGGCGATAAGTATAATATATATTTTCCTCTTACAATATTATATGTGCTTGAATCTTGTGTACCTATTGCAATTTGTCAGAATTCAGTATAAAACGGTTAACCTGGAAATTCTTAAAACTAAAATGTGAATGAAAAAAACCGGTCAAATGCAAGTCGGACTCGCGCACAGAGGGTTCCGTACAAACAGCAAGAATTCAGTATAAAACGGTTAACCTGGAAATTCTTAAAACTAAAATGTGAATTAAAAAAAAACGGTCAAATGCGAGTCGGACTCGCGCACAGAGGGTTCCGTACAAACAGCAACATTCACCAACATAATTTGGTAACTAGGTCAACGGGAACTACCATATAGATTTTTGATCCAAAAACTGTAGGGTATTTCCGGTTGATCTAGAATTGTCAAAATCAAGGTCTTCCAGCACACAAGTAAAGAGAAAATTCGGCGAAATAAAAGGTCTGAAAATTATGGTAAATTTTGGTACTTACAAGTTTTCGCGAAAATCTAAAGGGGAATGCCCATTTTGTAAGGGAACTTGGGCCCCTTTGAAAAAATGGTTGTATCTTGATGAATTTGGTTGTATATTGTAGAAAAAACACGTTATATTCATAACTAGCTGTGCCCGCGGCTTCGCTCCCGTCATCTGTCTGCCTACCCTACTATACTTACCTTCCTGCCTAACCTACTTACCTACCTACCATTTTTAATTCTATATCTTTTTCGCGGCGAATCTTAACACCGCCATTCAGAAAATGACTTCAAATGCACAACGCCATCTATCGAATATCGAGTTCAACTGTCCGAGTATCTGAATTGCATGTGTTTTGATAATTTTACTTCTTGAACACTTTAAATTCATCTAACTTTTGGTAGAGTGAACCGATTGCGATGAAACAAAAACTAAGTAATTCTTCAAGTTACGCACAATTTTAATGTATAAAAGTTATATACATTGGTTTCGTATATTTCACGTGATGCGTGCACAAATAAACAGACAAACGGACAAAAATTCCGGAAATTGGTTCTGTTGGTTATCCTTTAACACCCTGGCAATTTTTTTTGGAAATATTTTCGATGTACAAAAATTACTTTTCTACAGATTTATTATATGTATTGATGATTGATTAGAAATAATTTTTTAATTATTTTGCGGAGTTCACAAAAAAAAACGATGATTCTGTTCTTGAAATGAACCCTTATTACAATGCAATAAGGTGCATATGTACAAGTGAAGAAACCTGATCTGTTGTTGTCTGTACATAAAAAGTAAAGGACACGGATGGAAAAAAACACAAAATATTAATCTTATTTTTGGATAATATTGAAATCGCAGACACGATACCTCATAAGGGGCCTGTGTATGGGCAATCTCCTTTGAATATATAATCTAAAAAGACCTCAGTATCTGGTATAAATTTCAACTTGCTAGGTCCACTCGTTCCAGAGAAAATCGGTGGTGAAACACGGACTCCTTTGGACAAGGACTCCCTTTTTTTTCCCGTTTGAGGTACGGAACCCTAATTAAATCAGATATGTAGGAAGTTTAGGGCTATTGTGTTACGCAAACTGGATTGGGGATAACCCGTCACACATTTGATTGACAATTCAAAAGTAACTTTATATGGTTTAATCCTGACCAAAAAATCAGCATCAGATATGAGCATTCCTATTGGCCTAGCGGCACTGGTGGCGCATGAATTACAGTAGTTAATACGCCCAGATTTTAGAATAAAATCTTTATAAAATCGAATATTGGTCTTTTGAAAAAAATAAAACTTACAAAATGTTCGTTATCAAATTGTCTATCCATTAGTGTTAGTATAAAACATACTTAATGAACACTTTACGAGGAGATGCATGCTATCAATAATTATTTCACATTTTTATGGTTTTGTTGGCAGGAAATTAGTGACACATATACCTCTTTAAAAAAAAGTGTTCTACCATTTTAGAATCGACATTATGTAGAAATTTAACGTATTTTTATTGATTGATATTTCTTTTTAAATAAAGAGTAGATAGCTCTTAAAAACTGCACAAAATTCGACTAGAGCGGCGTTTTGCTGTCGCGCAAATAAATTAACTATTTGTGTTTGACACGATAGTGTTACCCAGTTACTGGGTTGTGGAGTTCAGATAGGCAGTCTCTCCATGTGAAATACTGGTGCACAGCTAACTCTGGTTAGACTGGAAGCCGACCCACAACATAGGCGGAGAAAATCGATAACCAAGAGGACTCGAAATTAAAATCCAAGATATTATTTTTAAGTTTTTCGGTACGGGTAACTACGGTACTCTACTCAATGCATTTCCTGATACTTGGCTGGATTTTGAAACCCCCTATAAAGGTTTTCCAATCTTTTTACCCGACAGCCGAAGGAGGGTAATGTGTTTATCAGTCTATGTATTTATGTTTGTTCTAAAGACCAAACGCGTTGGCCGATATCGATGATTCTTACGTCAATCGATTTGTCTTAACCTTGCTAGTGTCACTGGCTACATTAAAATTGGAAAATATTAAATGGCGGATTTTGGGCGCCAAATTTTGGATCACAATTTATTTTTTCTTCCAAACCCATCGTGTAGGGTATCAATTTCAAAAATATATAACACTTATATGTTTAAATATATATGATTCGAAAAAAGAATGTTAACTAAAAAGTTATAAATAAAAAAAGTAAATTAAAAAAATCTAAATACCCGACTGCTTAAGGCGCCGATTCCCTTGAGTAGCTGATTTTAAAATGAGAATCACGTCTGAATGGCTAGTCGTAATTCTTTGAAAAAAATATATGTTATATGAGACTATTTTCTTAATAATTTGATCTAGGCAAATTTTGAGTTTTATTTGTATAACATAGTGTAATTATTTGTAAAGTTATGTCTAAAACGGACAAAAATATGACAATCACACCAAAACCGCTGGGCGTATTTTAATGAAGTCAACACCATCTCAAAGATAATTTATTTATCTACATTTTGATCTGAGGCTTTTTTTTTAAAGTCATAGAATAATAAGGAAAGTACAAAAAACTACTAAATTTTGGGTCGCGCGGGTGTGAAACTAGTGCGCGTTTTGTTCCCTCAAGGTCGTTGTCGTTAGTCGTCGTCTTAAGAAGCGAACTAAATATATGTAGATACATCTGGTTTTGGTCAGATAGCTCGAGAATTTGTATCCTCCGACACTGTACAGCATGTTTTTTTTCTTACGGTTCTTTCTTCTTTTTAAATTTACTTTTTTTCTTTCAACTTAAAGGAAGAGAGACATTTAAGCACTTTGAATAAATAATTTTGAAAGAAAAAGAATAGTACATTGTTATCCTAGGGGTGAAAGTAACTTATTTAGTCCCGAGACGGGATTTGGCGCCCGGAACGAAGTGAGGGCGCCAATAGTTCGAGGGACTAAATAAGTCTTTAACCCGAGGTAAACACTGTGCTTTTCATTACAAATACAAGGAAATAAAAATAAAAACATGAATTAGCTAAAGAAAAAATGATTGCCGCTTTCCCGCCTATTTTGTTTGTTTTTTTTTTCTGTGGCCGGCCTGCTATTCAGCCATTATTTTTTATTTTCATCATTGAAAAAATGGTAAATATTTTGCCCAAATCTAAGTTATTTTAAAGAAATTGTTGAAACTAAATTATAATAAAGTTATTTAAAAATATATATATTCTTTAATCAATACTTAACTTTAAGTTATTTCAATTTTACTTCGTGGTTGTATAGAAAGTTGGAACATGGTTCAATAGATATGTGAAAAGGAACTAGTTTTTTTTTTAAATAATTTGACAGCTGTCAGTTGAAAGCGATTCTCCCTAGGGCTCAAAAGTATTACTTTCAACCCGCTCCTCAAGCAACTTCAGACCTACTTTCCGAGTATGAGTAATGAAAACATTATTATTTTTATTACATTTATTATTATTTATATTACACTTCAACAGTCAAATACATTTTTGACAAAGGTTTTCGCCAAGTGGACAATAAATCAGCTAGAGTGATGTTTCTCTTCGTTAAGTCTAACGTAGAGGCTGTGTCATTTATATCGGCTTCACATCTTGATCCCTCGTGGTTACCATTACATTTGCAGACTGGCTCATCCTCCTCGTTAAGAGAACAGATGCCTTCGTGCAGACAGAAGTTATAACAGGAGGAGATCTCGCATCTTTCTCCTAAGTAACCGGCTTCACAGCTGAAATTGTATTTAATTGTTTAAGTTTTTTTTATCGTTTCCCCACACTAGGATTTTCTCCCTGTATCGTGGGTGCGTTTACAAACATTATAAACTCACATACACAACACCCAGAGCCGGAACAACTATTTGTAACTCATACAAATATTTGTTCCGTGCGGGAATCGAACCCGCGACACGCAGCGCAGCAGTCAATCGCTCAACCACTGCGCCAACCGTGCACCCAAAACAACAACAACATAGAACATGTTTTTGCGTTTACTTGTATAACATAACAGGCAGTAGCGTAGCTACCGGAGGGCTAGAGGAGCCCCCAAGCACAGGCGGCCCTCGGACCCTGACCAGCAAACCTCAAATTTAACTAGCGAGAAATTCTCCCACCTTCGGAAATAGGTTGCAAAGCGACTTTAATGCCAACTGTATCATAACTATAGGTATTGCAGAAAAATCTTTAAAGTTTTTTTTTCTGTAAACTGTAACAAATTTGCAATAAGGCCTTTGGTTACTTAGCTACTATTTGACGACATCTGATTACAGAGTAGTTTGACAATTAAGGCGTTATTTATAAGGTATAAAAAAAATTGAACGTATAAGTTTACTTTGAACATTTCTAAATCGGTATTTTTTTTGTCGGCTTCGCGGCGATTTTTTGTATTGTTCCGTGCAAACTATTTTATGACGTATCACTACGTGCGAGAGTTTATGTTGGTTTGAACATTATCTTGTGCATCGCTTTTCTTTGCGGGTGGTGACGCGAGTAGTACCTAGTACCTACAAGTTACTATTGTTACTCACTGTTTCGAGTTGATGAATATTTTTAAAATTATTTTAAAACAAAAACATCGTTATTTTTTTGACTTTAACTCTATGCTTCGAAAGTACTCCTTAAGGCAAGTCGTTCTGCCGCGGGAAAACAACCATTTAAATTTCACGGTGTATTAGCTTCTGCCCGCGACTTCGCCCGCGTGAAAAGTATTTTCTTATCTCAAGGG
This sequence comes from Orthosia incerta, assembly GCA_948252205.1. NCBI lineage: Eukaryota > Metazoa > Arthropoda > Insecta > Lepidoptera > Noctuidae > Orthosia > Orthosia incerta. Next base: position 1,992,867 of record OX411769.1, read on the forward strand.
AACACTATATCAGGATAAAAATATGTGCTATTCCAGACTCTAATCTGTCTCTGTGCCAAATTTCATCCAGATTGGTTCAGCCATTCTGGCGTGATTGAGTAACATACATCCATCTATCAATCCATCGAAATGTACAAACGCAAGACAGCAAAAGGTTCCATAGAAAAAAAATACATTCATATTTTGATAGTAATTTCACTGCAGTACAAATCAATTTACCATCTCAAGAAGATAATTAGGATCTCACCTTGGTAAACACCCGTGAGATACTAAAAACCACGAGGTTCTACCGTGTGAAACTTTAGTTTAAAAACCATAATAATAATAATGTTTTACCTGCACGTAGGATGTCCTTCATCACTAAGACTACAGTTGCCTTGGACACAATAGTTCAGACAGCCTGATATTTCGCATCTGTCTCCTGAATAAGCTCCTTTGCACTGACACACTGGTACACTGTTCCCATTCAAGGAACAGTCACCGTTGTTGGAACAATAGCCAAAACACACACTGACTTCACACCTTGGTCCGGTGTAACCGGCATTACAACTGCAATAAAAAATATTTTAGAACAACAGCACGGGTTTATAAAAAGAAAGTTTACAACAACAAATATTTAATAACATGGATCAGCAAGTTCAAATCAATACTATTTATACAGACTTCTGAAAAGCTTTCGACAGAGTAGACTGTTGAAACTAAAATTTTTATGTTTATTAATAAGAACTCAATGTAGACAGTTATGCAATAAACATATCTTTATCTTTAAAAAGAACTCAAAAAATAGATATCAGATGATTCAACGCTGCTACTTCTAAACGTTAGGTAGGTATTGCCGGCATATCACAAGGATCGATTTTGGGTTATTCATTATTGACATCAATGATTGTCTCAAATTTTCAAAATTCTTGTTATATGCTGACGACTTGAAAATATTCAAGACAATTAAGAATCACACGGATTGTCACCACCTGCAAGAACACAACACTTTTCGCTGTTTCTTCCTGTCGAACGAACGCTGGAGTCTGCAACCGTATTTGTAGTAGTTTTAATTAACTTTTCACTAGTGGGTTACACTATGCGTGATTGAGTAACAAACATACATACCTACATCCATACAAACTTACACATTTATAATAATATAATATTAGTAAGATAAATTAAGTGGTTTCTTTGTTTTGTATCGTTTACTCAAATCTAATAAAAAGATTTAATGTGTATCTACGTCCAGCAGTGGACATAGGCCTTCTTTCGGCTTATTGTTCATGATGAATGTGGCCTTCAAATTATTTAAACAAGGAGTTCAACACAAAGAGTAGAAATGTCGAATATGATTTACCTGCATTTAGGATGTCCCTCATCATTGACGCTGCAGGTACCTCCCAAACAGTAGTTCTCACACACTGAGTCATCGCTTCGTTTGGCAGTACCAGATGCTTCAGTGATTGGTAATAGACTCGACAGTGAATTGCAATCGTGTATTCCCTTGATTTGGTCTTCTATTTTATAGTTTGCAGCTATACCAAGTGGCTTGTCAGTAAAGGACTTACTTATCTCTTTGGGGTATCTTGGATACTCGTGGACACTGTATTGCCAAACAGAGCCGTAATTCAACCAGTAGAAGTAATCTTTTGAGTTGGTCATATCTTTTCCGCCAGTCTTTAGATAACTAAAGCCAAATACGTTATCTCCGTCGAGACTATTAGATTTAAAGTTGTATTGTGAGTAATACTGATAACTATCAATATAGTACATATTGTGTGTTTGTTGATCAATGACTAAGCTCAAAACTGTAAACGACGCCGACGACTGGTTAAAGGCCATTCTCCCGGAACCGTTAAGACGAGCCCTCTCAATATTGTTTCCATTGCACCAGTAAATGTACCTGAAAGTTAAGTACCAATACATAGTTCAAAAGTAATAAAGTAAGTAGTAAAGTAGAAGTGAGAGTGAAGAGGGAGGGCGGGGGGTTGTGAGAGTGTGGTTGGAGAGTGTAAGTAAGGAGTAATAAGTAGTTCGTGTTTATGAGTGTAAATATACCGACCGATTATGTCAAATCCGGTGTACTTACTCCCGCAGGGTGAGCAGAGATTGCAAATCATCGCGCGATCAATCGCTTTATGTCATAAGATCGGCAGGCTTATTGTAATGCTTATATGAATGTAATAATATTATGGACTACTGTGTCTGTTAATAAATTAATTATATCTATATATATACTTCAAAAAGAAAACTGGAGTAAAACAGCGGCTGCACCCCCTCCCACACAAAGTGCACCTCACCAACATTAGAGGTCTGCACTCCAATCTCACCTCAGTCCACCATCACCTGGAGACTGAAAAGCCAGCACTGTTTTTCCTTACGGAGACGCAGATAGGAAGTCCGTCTGACGTGTCGTACTTATCTTACCCAGGGTTTACCCTGGAGCACAATTTCAAACCACGCGCGGGTGTATGCATGTATGCCCGAGACGACACTTGCTATCGGCGTCTCCGTAATCTTGAAGACTCCAGGTTCTCAGTGCTGTGGGCTCTGGTGGACACAGGGCTGGATAAGATTATCTACGCCTGTGTCTACCGCTCGCACAGCGGAGATCAGGAGACAACCAGGCTCACAGAGTACCTCAGTGAGGCGGCTGATGCGGCACAGCAACGGTACCCTTCCGCCCAATTAGTGCTACTGGGGGACTTTAATGCCCACCACCAGGAGTGGCTCTTCCCATACCAGTGCACTGATCATGCTGGACGAGAGACGCGTAAACTTGCGCAAGCGTTAAATCTCACCCAGCTGGTCCAGGAGGCAACGAGGGTGCCAGATGTTGATTCGCACACAGCCAATTGCTTGGACCTTCTGCTGACAACAGATCCAGACCGATACTCAGTGTCGATTTCTTCACCGTTGGGTAGTTCCGACCACTGTCTGGTGAAGTCTGTGTCCGTCTACTCCCCGCCCGATCCCAGCCTAAGAGGCACCCGGCGGGTATGGCGGTACAGGTCAGCAGATTGGGATGGGATGCGATCTTTTTTCGCATGCTATCCTTGGCAGCCCACTTGCTTCTCTTCGGACGATCCATCGTCATGCGCTGACGCTGTAACTGATGTGTTGCGTCGGGGGATGGAGTACTATATTCCATTCTCTGACGTAGCAATATCTAACGACAACCGACCATGGTTTGGGGCCGAGTGTCACCACGCCAACGCGGTTAAACACAAGGCCTACCAAGCATGGGTCGTCGCTCGAACGCGCAAGGCAAATGACGTGAGTCAGAAGAAGAGAGCCTTCAACACGGCTGCCAAGTCCTGCAAAAAGGTAATGCGAAGAGCACGGTTTGACCACATTAGCAGAATCGGGAACAAACTTGCTTCATATCCAGCGGGTAGCAAAGCGTTTTGGTCCCTGGCTAAGTCGGTTGAATCAAATTTCTGTCGCCCCTCACTACCACCACTGCTGAAACCTGACGGGTCACTGGCCCACTCCGCTGAGGAGAAGGCAAACTTGTTTGCCACCCTTTTTGCGGAATCTTCACATCTGAATTCTGATGGCGCTCAGCCTCCTCCTTCTCCTGATGGATGTATGACGAGTATGTCAGACATCCGCATCCATCAAAAGGACGTCCGTAGGGTTCTGCGTAGCCTCGATGTGAACAAAGCGAGTGGCCCTGACGGGATACCAGCAATTGTACTTAAAACCTGTGCGCCTGAATTGTCTCCGATCTTGACACGCCTGTATCGCCTTTCGATAGGGACTGGAAAAGTGCCGAAGGCTTGGAAGCAAGCCAACGTACAGCCCGTGCCCAAGAAGGGCAGTCGAGCTGACCCGGCCAACTACAGACCCATATCTGTAACGTCCATCCTCTGTAAGAGTATGGAACGTGTACTCAACGGTAAGCTCCTGGCATACCTAGAAGCGAACGACATCCTCAGTGACCGCCAATACGGCTTCCGCCGAAATCGGTCCACTGGGGATCTTCTAGCGTATGCCATTCACATCTGGAGTGAGACCATCGAGAGACACGGGGAAGCGCTAGCCGTCTCCCTCGACATCTCGAAGGCTTTCGACAGGGTCTGGCACGAAAGCCTCATTGGTAAGCTTCCTTCCTTCGGTCTGCCTAGTGGTCTGTGTGATTGGATAGGGGACTTCCTGAGGGATCGCTCCATCTGAGTGGTTATCGACGGCTGCTCGTCCGGTCAGTTAGATATCAACGCCGGAGTCCCTCAGGGGTCAGTGCTCTCGGCAACATTATTCTTGCTGCACATTAATGATTTGCTAAAACCCGGCACCTTTGGGTACGCAGACGACAGCACTGTTGCTGAGAGATACGTGTCCAGCGCACGAGCTACTGGGCCTCAGATTCGGTCTCTCCGGGAGGCCATGGTTGAACGCTTGAACCTGTCCTTGAAGGCGGTCTCCGAATGGGGTGATGCCAATTTGGTCAGTTTCAATGCTGCGAAGACCCAGGCGTGTCTTTTTTCCGCTAAAAAGAGCCAATTTCACCCGGCTCCTTCTTTCCGTGGTGTAACCGTGCCGATAACGGACCATCTCGAACTTCTCGGTGTTACGTTGACATCAACCCTCAACTTCGGTCCATTTATTGAGGCGAAAGCTCAGGTAGCTGCAAAAAAGTTGGGGATTCTTGCTAAGGTGAGACGGTACTTCACGCCTGAACAGCTGCTCAACTTGTATAAAGCGCAAGTTCGGTCATGCATGGAGTACTGCTCTCACCTCTGGGATGGATCTGCCAAATACCAGCTTGATGCACTTGAGTCGATCGACAAACGGGCCAAAAGGCTTATTTGCAACGATGCACTGGTCGCCTCAAAGCTCCAGAGTCTCGAACATCGACGCCGAGTTGCCAGCCTGTCGGTTTTTTATCGGTTACATTTCGGGGAGTGCGCGACGGAACTGCACAATTTGATTCCACCTAGCCCTTTCCATCATCGGACTACAAGACGTACGGCCATGCGCCATCGGTACATGGTGGACATCCCTCCCATACGCACAAAGCGTTTTGCTAATACTTTCATTGTGCGTACAGCTAAGGAGTGGAATTCCCTTCCGGGGTCTTTGTTCCCTGATAGCTACAACCTTGGGGTCTTTAAGTCAAGAGTGAATAGGTTTCTTCTAGGCAAGCGTGCTTCACCGTAGACCACGTCATCGCTTAACATCAGGCGAGATAGTGGTCAAACGCGAGCCTATAGACTATAAAAAAAAAAAAATATATATATATATATTACGTTTGAAACAGCAATAATTGCGCAGAGATAGTGCAATCATCGCGCGATTATCGCGTTACGTCAATCGACAGGCTTATTTATGTGAAATAATGGCTCTTCAATTGCGTATCCGTATTATGTATGAGCGATAGCCACACAATAACAATTTTGCGACTGCTAAGAATAACAATAATCTGTTAACTACAATACGCATTTATCGCAAGGCGATCGCGATTATTTCGTATTACGCATGGTTTTGACAGCAGAGTGACAGCCATATGCGAGCAAATTGCGATTACTTTTGCCCTTGTTGTTGGTAGATTGCCAATCGCTCGCTGATGGCTGAGTACAGAAGTTTTCCAATTGTTGGCGGTATTTTTTTTGTGTGATGTTCAGCATTCAGTGGCTACTTTAATTCTCAGCAAATTAATTCCTAGAGGATATTGTAATGAAAAATTGTTCACGAAGTTTTGTGTATCTACGCAACTGGACAATTTCTTGAATACAGACAGATATCCATATTGGAGCTAAAATCAGTCTTATGTAAAATGTTAAAGTTTATAAATCGTGGGACAGGCATTACAGGTTTTGTTAAAAGAACTGGTAAAAAATAAGGTCTCAATAGCCTGCAGGTTATTAAATTGATCGCGCGATGACTACGCAATTATTGCTGGCTGTTTCTTACGTAATAAGGCTGCCGGTGCCATCGTGGTGCGACCAGTTTCGGTTCCGCTGGGCGGTGCCACCACATACGAACTACGAAAAACCACCTGTTCCACACAAATCCAACATCGCGCTAGCAAAGTTATCGCGGTTTGAACACATACAACAGTCAGACAACAACCGTTGGGCAGATGCTACCCACCAGACCGAGGAGTTGGAGGATCCTCCCTTTTCAATTGGGGTTGCGTGAATTTACACCCTGTTATGCATTCTTATATACGGTTATCCGGATATGTCTGGCTATATCCGGACGTCGGGCAACCCTAACTGCATCTGACTGCTTCATAAGTGATCTTATTATGATCCAATTTTGTTTAATGAAACCATAATTGGGACCGTACCCTCTGCAGCTGTCCACATCAATATCTGTGGGGACATTATACAGTTTGATTAAACCGTAAACATTTTTATTAGAGCCGTGTTTTAATGAAAGCCAATTAATGCTTATTTCATTGGAGTCAGTGAAGTATATTTTTTCTGTTGCCGGATCGTAGGCGATGCTTTGAATGTTACGACCGCTTCTCTCCACGAAACATTTGTTTTCTTTGGATGAAATATAATATCCACATATGGCGTCGCTGTTGCTCTGCTTGTCGACATACAGAATCCGATTGTGAACTTCATCGTACACTATTCCAGTGACGTTGTGGGACGCGAACTGTACGGTCTCCGTTTTGTTGCCGTCGCTAGCATAGAATATAAGTTTATCTCCAAAACTTAGGGCATAGTCTGAAACAAAAGAATTGCATATTACTCGGTCCCATTGAGCATTTTTGGCTACCGCGCAGTCGACCTCGAATAACTGACCGGCAATCACGTCGTTACGGCAAAATATGCTCTATTTATTTGATAGCTACGATATAAATTAAAAGAGAAAAGACACACATACAACACAAAATGTATACGCGGTATTCAGAAGAGAATTATCATGTCGTGAGAGGCTAATTCCAAGCTATGCTTCGTAACCAGGAACTAAAATTAACAAACAATATGCCTGTATTCCGCGACTGTCTTATTAATAAACGTAGAATAAGGTAAGATACATTTACTCCAAGCATTAGGTTGGTACTAACAAATTTTCGTGTTAATAAGAAGGGATTATTGGCAACGTATCCGGGCGGTTCGAGGCGGCGCGCGGCGGCATGAAGTCCTTCACGGGCGGCGATGTGGGGGCGTTCTTTCACTGGGCATCGCACTTTCACTTCTTCCATTGTTGTTATTTTTGGGCATCGAGGGTCGTACGCCGCGGATTACGCGCGCACACATGACGGTACACCACACAGGACTCGGGCGCCGTTTGACCAGTGTTGCCAGTGACAGATAGTCAAATGTTACATGATACATCTCAAAAAGTTACATTTTAATGAGAAAAGTTACGTGGCCTTATTTTATGTGGAAAATGACACTGAGGCTTAACACGCATAGCGATTTTTTTTCGCGCGAATTTTTGTCGTGCGTACCGAATCCAACTAACATGCACTGCTGATGAAATTCCGCGCGATTATTGTCTTTTTCTAACTGTTCATATAGTTCAAAATGATCGCGCAAATTTAATCCGCGCCGCGGTGCGGTGCATTCTGTGGCAAAACATGGCTTTCTTGCGGTATTATTTCCGCGCAATCTTTTTACCGCAATGCGTGCAGCTTCATATAATTCCATAGGTTGCAGAATAGGCGAAAAAAAAACGCGCGAATAAAAATCGTGCTAAGCGTATTAGACGCTCACTCGCTCGCCGGAGTAAGCGGGATGGAAGATTTAAAAAAATACGTGAGTGAGTGAGTGAATAAGCAAAACGTCAATTTGTGTGTCACTAAATCAGGTGCGACAACACGACGAACGAAAACTTTCTTAGATGCGTTCCGTTTCACGATTATTTTTTATTATTGAAAAATATTTCGATATTTTTATTAAGCCCTAAAAGTTACGTAAAAGTTACATTTTGAGTCGTGTTACATGGAGGTTACATGAGAATGTCAAAAGTTACGTAAAATGTAACAAAAGTTACGTTCTGGCAACGCTGCGTTTGACGTCATAGCGCTCCGGCCGGCGCGCGTCTTAGTGGCCGGCGCGCGTCTTAGTGGCCGGCGCGCGTCTTAGTGGCGTGCGCCCGGACGACGCGCAGCACGCTCGGTAGTGCACGACGTCACGAAGGCTCTCAAAATAAGGCTATACAATAAAGAGCGCCACGCGAGTGCGGTGTGGGAGCGAGACAAAACATGGAGTGTGCCTGTGTTTTGCGGGTATTACTTTTACGTTTTCGCCAAGAATTTAAGATACTCGCGCTTTGGGTTTTCACATCATGTTTTTGGGTGGTTTTTATTTTTTTATCTTGCTGTATTTATTTTATATTCTTTGTATCTATTTTTACATACACAACAAATTTGATTTCCGTACGTCACGTTCTAGGCGACCACTGAAAATCAGCGCCGTGCTTTGGGTCCCCCACGGCACAGCATTATGCTGAGTGGAAGCCTTCTTGCCACAATCACGACATGCATCTGCCTGGTATCTTTTTCAACCTATTTCTATTCTGTTTTTATGCAAAATGTAGGTAGTAAATGTTCTTATTGTTTTGTTTATTTCTCGTTTTTACTACCAATACTACTGTTAATGGTTTAGCATAAGCATTTATTTATATTGTAAGTCGTTTTGTGACAAATGAAAACATTTTTCTTTCTTTTCTTCTATTAAACAAATCTGACTCTAGTCTCGGAGTAAAATTTACATCATGGTGCCAGCTAGTTTAAGGTCGGGTTAAGAGTAGTGTGTCTCTGGCGACTACAATTATTATAATGTTTGATTGACATTTTTATAGTTGTGATTTGTTGATGAAAACTTTTAGTTAGAATTAAATAAATTGTATTTATTTCTTTAATCAGTTCTTATTTCTGAGTGATTTAAGTTTAAATTGTTGAGATAATTTAAAAAATACTCCTTTACTTTCTAAACTGTATGACAGATGTCACTCTGTCCGCCAAATTTTTCGTTTTTTTTCTACTTGTCATCAACTTGCGGTTGCCATAGCTTACGCGTAAATCCAAGAATAAGGAAAAAACAGTTAGTCAGAGGTTACTCCATGTTTATTAATAACATTGCTAAACATAAGTTAATCCTTAGTTACTTTGGGATAAGATATAGTCCAAGAGTAACTTCGGAGTAAGCTGGTAAAAAGCCATTTATATTAATAAGACGGCGAAGGTTTCAGTCCCATGGAATAGGGGGCGAGTCTATTGCCATCATACCGGCACAAATCTAGACACTTGGCTGCTACTGAGAAATTTCAGATGGAGAAACCCAATAACACTTCCCGACGTGGGAATCGTACCTACGACCTAGACTAATGCACAACATTAGAACAACCACTAGACGAATAAAGTGTTTGGCCTAAAATTAATATATGTCGGGTTTAGTCAATAGTACGGACGTCAAAACGAATCACAAGCACGCCCCTAGTGGCAATAAAGAGCAAATACGCATTGGCGCGCTTTTATAAGCACTTGCGTGGAGGAAATAGATCAGTTGAGTACTGGCAGCCGTAGAGCTAAGACGTCGTAGAATCAGTGTCGATCCGTAATATTAGTAAGCAGGAGTGTAACTTGTGTCTATTTGAATATACTCAGTGTATCGAATAATTTGTGTGATTTCATTTTCACGATTCACCCACCGACCTGCCCACACACGATGTCTTAACCTAAGGGAATATTTCCCGACTTCCCGATGGTGTACATCTATCGGCCAGCCTTGATGCGACATCAGAATTGGGATTCGATCGTGCTAATGAGATCACACGTAAAAACAAAGCTAGTGAAAATGTCGGTTAAATTCTTGCAAAAAAAATCGTGGTGTTAGTTGCGACTACCCTCGAAAACAAAATAATGAAAAACCAGTCCGGAGCGGAGCAGCAAGGAGGCTAGCAACAACCACGGAGCTGGACAGGTCAAGGAGGAGCGTATGGACGTGTGAAATGGTCCATAAACACTGATCTTTATGCCAATCTGGTGAGTCGTTTTCATTTTGTTATGACTATGGAAAAGTGTGTTCATTATTCTAAATTCTGGTTTTGTGTACGGTATGACGGTCAGTGGATCGTTGGGGTGGCCCGTGTCAGGTCATAATTTCATGTTAGTTATCGCTGATCAAGTTTTAGTGTTGCTGAAGAGTTATTATTCTACTATCACTGGTAATAGTCCGTAGCTGGCTATTATTGTTCGGACTTTAGAGCTATGTAGTAGCATTGCCGTGCCAAATACATCATTCTGGAATTTATGATAATTCCTAGTGAAATTATTAGTTTTGAGTTAATGGAGTTTGATTATGTGATTTCTTTTCAAGTTGAGGTTAAATTCTTCAGATAGTTTGAGCCTAGTATTGCGAGGAGGCCTCGTTAATTGCGACTTAAAATGCTATGGCATTCATTGGATTGTCTAAAAGCCCACCTGGGCACTATATACCTACCTGGACACTTGGGACACTGTAATGAGTGGTTCATGTTTTGGACAGGGACACTGCACTCACATTCGGTGTCCATAATAACCCATTTTGCCGTGCCGGTTGAGGTTACTCCACCACTGTACCGGCCAATTGTTATCAAAGCTGTGTATGGTTAAGATGACCGTGTGAACATTTACTCTCGTAGTGTTTTTCATGTTTCAGATACCATATTGCGTCGAAGTGGAGCCTCTGCTGCAGGCTAGCGGTTCAAACGCTGAATGTGAAGGTCAACATCTGAGAGGTTGATACCGACGGACGGCAGGCTTAGCAGTTCGCAGGTGGTAGCCGAACATTACGACCACAGCTGTGAAGTCGAGGCGCTCGCAAGTTTCGAATGGAATACTCGGTGAGTCGCTTCTATTTTATTTCGATAGTGAGGTCGAATGTTCTCTAGTGAAGAGATGCTATTTCAAAATGTAAGTGTTCATGTTTGACCACTGAGTTGGTCGTCGTTACATCTAGCACTATCACTAGGTAATTAAGACACACTTGTAAGCAACTTTAGGATTTAATTTAATATCCCATAAGAAGATGAGCTATCCAAAGTTACTTAACAACTAGTAATTTTCAGTGGCAAAGCCAGTTAGTAATGTCATTGGGCCAACGCAATTGTATCGAGTTAGGTACTGGTAATTTACGTGTATTCAGAAAAGATCTTATGTTGTGTAACGATTCACAGCCACCGTCTTCAGATCTGAATTCACTTGCTTACTTTGAAAGTAATATTATGATAGCAGATTAGATCTCGCGATCGTTTTCCTTATAATGTAAGATTGAGTTAGTGAGCCATAGTGAATGGTTACTGTTGATATTTGATTTTAAAGTTATTGATCAGAGTTTATGCGTGAAGCTCCTTCACACGAGGTATAAGGCAGTAAATATTATCAGGCATAATTGTTCCCCTCATATAAACAGTCGGTATGCTCCAATATCTTTGAGTAAAAAGAGCGAATCTAGTACGAAGGATCCCCGATCACCAAGTTCCTTGAGAATTCGACGTCATAGTTGATGACAGTGGTAATGAAACTAAATCTGATTAAGAATGGCTTGCACACTCATACTCGAAACTTTAGACCGCACCTCATGAGTAACATGTGGCGATGGGTCTACAAGGAATCGTTGGTGCGATTTCTGTCTGTGTTGGTGCACAGAGCGATTCATGTGTTGTAGCACATATTCGCTAGATTTTTGAGAATCGTTGGTGCGATTCCTGTCTGTGTTGGTGCACAGAGCGCTTATGTGTTGTAACACATTTGCGCTAGATTTTTGTGAATCGTTTATACGATTTCTGTCTGTGTTGGTGCACAGAGCGCTTCATGTGTTGTAGCACATATTGCGCTAGATTTTTGAGAATCGTTGGTGCGATTCTTGTCTGTGTTGGTGCACAGAGCCCCTCATGTGTTGTAGCATATGTGGCGGCAGATATGTAAAGAATCGTTGGTAGATACGATTCTGGTTTGTGTTGGTGCACAAATCACAGTGAAAGTTTCATGAGTTGAGTATGCATTGCCTATGAATTATAACAAACCGTTACAGCATTGTTACAATTACTTTGTTTAGTTGTTGAACTTGTTGATCGTCGGACCTTTTTCTAATGAATAGTGGTGTGCGGGACACTCTAATACGAAAACTAAATAGGCCCTGTATTAAGTCCGCGATAGGTGATTACGACAGGATGGTGATCGTTATAGGTACACCGAAAGCTTTAAATAGGTACGCTTGGAACCTACAAGTATGCACACTGTAGGTTAGGGCAGATGCCAGTGGGTTATGTACCAGTCGATGTTGATGTCAAAAGGATTTTGATGATAATGAGCAAGCTTAAGGTGTCGAGTAATTCAGTCTATCGAACGCATTACGTTTGACCGTACCAGTGGATTCTGGCGGAGGTCGGGGTCTATTGAGAGACCGAGAGACCGTTGTGAGAGCAATATAATTGCTGGTCGGCTAGAAAGCCGTGGCGTTGGAGGTTTTACTCGAGGGTTTCTGTAAGCTTGGCAGTTTTTGCTGCAGAATAAGTTTTAAACTTTGTTTGGAGCGACTAGTGGTACATGGCCCAGGGTAATGATCTGGTTAAAGAGTAGAGTTCTCAAATTTCCCTATTTTCACGAACCCTATAATCTAGTTCGGTCAGGAGTAGCCGAGCGTTGTGTGGCAGCTGTTGGCCTGTGTGGCAGCTGTTGGATTTTATGGCAACGGTAGGCCTGTATGGCACCTGTAAATCTGTGTGACACTATGGCTGGTGTGAAAATTCATGTTTGTGTTAGGAAACTTACAGAAAGTGCCTATTGAGTCATGAGGTTAAAGGAAAGTAAACTCGCAGTCACGCGTGTGGAGAGATCATGTTAATGTTGATGACGTTCGAATCGTCAAGCCCTCATTACGAAAATTAAAATTATTTTGGTTTTCTAATTTTTATTACTATGCGTAGATCGTGTTGGTAAGACACACAGGGCTCAAGTACCAATTGAGATTGTAGATAAAGTAGTAAGTACTAAATCTCTGTGTGAACAAGTTCTAAGTTCAGAGAACCGAGTTGACTCGACATCGTGGAGATGTGCGAGTAAAGCAATTTGAGATAGTTATGAGAGCTATGAGATAGCTAGTAGAGCTATGTGATGGCTAAAGATCGCGAATAAGAAACCTGGTGTATTGTTTCTTTTGTTTGATTTAATGTGAGAGTAATGACTATCAGTGGTACTTGGACTTTGTAATCACGAAGATTGGGTGCTTCGAGGTACCAAAACGATGATTAATTTGCTATTTTCTTTAAATTAGAAATAGAATTACTCCTTCCTTGCAATAGTGAACAGAGCGATTAGAATGATCTTGTTTGATTGTCTCAAAATGTTTCCTCACTCTAGAATATGAGTCAGGATTGGACGAGCAAATACTGTTTGAAAATTTTGTATTTTTCAAAAAAACAGGATGAAGTGGACTAAGACGACGTGTGGTGTAACACGAGGTGACCATGAGATGGCATGGAGCAAGGACAAGAAGATGATGCATGCGGGTGAAAGATTTGGGGATCTGTCACCTGAGAGAGACCCGAGAAGGCGACGTGTGTTCCACGTTCGCCTCTCAAGAGGAATTACGGCCTAGATAACACCATGTAGTTTTAGTCAGTAGGAGTCTGACAGACCCCTCAGCTTTCCCCAAGGGCTGAGGACATCCATTGAAGATTTCCACATGATTCGATACACTGTTAAAAACCTGACAATTAGGAACAGACGAGGACGCCTGTCTCGCAGGATGGCCGTGTCGGGTTTAGTCAATAGTACGGACGTCAAAACGAATCACAAGCACGCCCCTAGTGGCAATAAAGAGCAAATACGCATTGGCGCGCTTTTATAAGCACTTGCGTGGAGGAAATAGATCAGTTGAGTACTGGCAGCCGTAGAGCTAAGACGTCGTAGAATCAGTGTCGATCCGTAATATTAGTAAGCAGGAGTGTAACTTGTGTCTATTTGAATATACTCAGTGTATCGAATAATTTGTGTGATTTCATTTTCACGATTCACCCACCGACCTGCCCACACACGATGTCTTAACCTAAGGGAATATTTCCCGACTTCCCGATGGTGTACATCTATCGGCCAGCCTTGATGCGACATATAATATAAACCTTACATAACAAAAATAGGAGAATTCAAGTCTTACTTACCCCAGGAGTGCGCCAATCCGACGTACCACGCCACCAATCCCAGCACGAACTGTGTTTTGCACATATTGTTTTTCAGAACTCTCCAAGTTTTTTCTGAAAATGTAGACGGCGCGACCACTGCTGATCACTCTTGGAATAGTAATGTGAAACACTGGCTTTTTGAGACATATATTTTGACTTTTAGGCATCGGTCGGTGATAAGAAAGACTGATAACCAACACTGTTCTTTATTACACAGATAGTTCGGTGACCGAAAGGGGTCACGTAAACATTGCGTTATGCTATTATTGAGAACGGGGTAATAAAATAATATCTAAATGTATCGCGGTGTAAAAGGTTATCTCTAGGGAGATAACTATTAAAACCGCAACACTGACGGACAACTAAACTGTAGATGTTATAAATATTTTTGTAGGAAGCATCAACGAATAATTTAGCATACTCCTAAACTCACCCTTGTTTTCCAAATTAAGACACTTATTTACTTTATTATTTCAAAAACTAAATCATCCATAATGTCGACACTATACAGAAAGTATGGATGGAACGTGTTAGGAGTGATAAGAATGAAAAGGGATACTAGGGCATGGCGACGACGGACGATATGGAAGAAGAAGACGTGTTGTCCTGCCTGACCCCAAGTAACATGAGACAAGGGCAGGAAGATGATAATGACGTAAAAATATGGCGCAAAGTCGGTCCTATTCTTATTTGAAACGTTTTACTTGTGTGTTTATCTAATACCTTTAAACGAGCAATTTTTGTATATATAATATCATTTGAATCTCGGAAACGGCTCCAACAATTTTCATGCAATTTAGTGTGCAGGAGGTTTCGGGGGCGATAAATCGATCTAGTTAGGTTCTATTTTTAGAAAACGTCGTTTTCTCTATTTTTGCCTGAGCAAAGCTCGGTCGCCCAATAATAATAAATAATTAGTTAGGTTAAGATTAGTAACAATTTACTTAAAAAAGATAGTGTTACATACAGCTACACTTCAGTGTAAGGCTGCATCCACCTCTGTACCATGGGCTAATACCACCGCTCTGCTAAGACACATACAAATATTAGTTTAGGATTATAGGGTATTTTTTATAGTAACCAACACATCATCATCATCAGTCTTTTTAATGTTCTAGGACATGGCGGTTTCCTCACGATATACCAACCAACACAGTTAATACCAAGTTATACATTTAAATCTTTTGTTTCTCGCAGACGATGGAGCCGAGGATTTGCAGAAAGTGACCGATGTATGGCGATACTTCGATACAGACTCCGGTAAGAAGGCTCAGTGCGTCGTCTGCAAGATATACGTTGTCAAGGAGTATGAAGAGTTAAAGGCCCATCTGAAGGACAGCCATCCGAACTTGCTTCTGGAGATCCTACAGGTAGGAACACCATGTTTCTGACTATAGTGAAGCATACTTTCCTTATTTATAAGTATTTTCTTAATTTTTAGGGTTCTGTACCCGGAGGGTCCAAACGGAGACCTATTGCTGTCACTCGCGTGTCTGTCTGTCCGTCGTCTGTCACACAATTTCGTTCAGAACAAGTTTCCAATAGATGGCGTGGTTTTCAAATTCTGAGGCATTCCGCTCGAATTTTAAATTTGTATTGTAAATCATTTTGGAAACTAAAAACGTGTAAAAAAAAGTACTATTAAACCAATTGGCACTGTATTTAAAGAAATAAATATTCACGAACCGAGTAAACCTTTTTACATGCAAGCCACTGCTAACACTATCTCTCGCTTGTGGGAGAGAACCGACCGCGTTCGATGTACTTTTAGTCAAATATTCGGTTTTGGTCCGACGAAACGTTTAGTTACATCGGCAAGGTTTCTTTGTATGGGATGAGGCATCTGTATACTAGTATAATATTATCTGTGACTATACTAACTTAATTATACTAAACATACATCACAAAAACAAGATAAGTTTTCTAATTGCTAATGTAAAACTCTTCATTCCCAGGACCAGTCCTCAGACGAAGGCTCCATCGAAGTACAGAACGAAAACGACAACGACAATACGTACACAGAAATAGTTTACCTCGAACAAGAACCGCAAACAGAACCCGTAAAGAAACACAAAGAAAAAACTAAATCTTTCCCTAAGCTCATTAAAAAACGCGAAAGAAAGAACAGCAGTCACAGCAGTGAAGATATCCCGCTTAAAAAATCAAAAAAAGAAGAAGAAAACGATGAACTAACAACCTTTATCAGATACATAACTTGCCTACTAAAAAAACTACCAGCTGAGGCCTTTTCCGACGTACAGATAGAAATTATAAACACTATTTTAAAAGCGAAGGCACAAGCAAATGCGGCGAATACTAGTCAGAGTACGGTATTTAATACGGAACTGGTGAATACTAGTACTAGTTCGAATATTATAACGGTTGACGGAATGCAGCCGATACCTAGTTCTTTGATGGCGCATCACAACTATACTATTACTGTGGGAACTACGAAAGAAAGCGAGGTAGCAGATAATAGTTGATTTGATTATTAATTTAATTTTTTTGTTGTAAATTACTAAGTATTTTACTTTAATTAAAGTTACGTTGCTTACGACAAAAATTGTTTTATTTTTTTTATTTTTAACCTCATATCTCCTATGTCTTCCGCAGCAGAGGTCTACTCATAGTACATTAGCATTTTGCCAGTTATGTTTAAGCCTCTAAGGCTCGAGCTTATCCCGACTCCGGATTAGTACTGATAATTCCAGATGGAAAAGACTTAGAACGACCCAGGAATCAAATCCAAGACCTCATAGCGTCACAAGCAGGTCGCTTGTGACCACAAAAACAACGAGGAATTTTCTTTACAATGATGTTCCCCTTTTTTCAAAAAGAGAACAGAAAGGCGCTGTTTGGAAGAATGCACGTTAAGGCGGAACCACACATACGTGGCGTGGCGAGGGATCCACCAATCAAACGACTCTGTACAGCCTACGTCATAAAACAACGAGTTTTGTAGCCAATCAACTGCGTCAGAAGGCCCCACGACACGTCCCGACACGTATATTTGTGTCCCTCAAAAGCGCTCATGCGTGACCAGCCTAACAGTTAGATCTATCCGCAGCTGATATCATCCAACGACATGAGGCTCTAGACTAGTGTCATCCTATCAACGAAAGGGCCGCGATAGCGATTGGACAATGGAAATGTCAAAAATGTATGAGATTGTCAAACGCAGGTCAAACTCTTTTGAAGTGTCATCGCGATCGCTAACATAGGATGACGGTTGTCTTGAGCCTCAGAAGTTCTAGACAAAGGTGTCATTCTAAGGATGGCGACACACCGATGCCGATAGTCGAAATATGAAAATGTAAGGGATTGATCTCGTGACATTCCATTTTATTTCGTGAGCGTTTAACACAGAGGCGTAGCTAGGTACTCTAAGGTCCTGGTGCAAAAAAAAACTGTTGGCCTAGTTGAACTGTGTAGGTTTGATCAAATCAACATATAAATACTTTTAGGCTGTAAAGCTACTTAATTTCAAAAATGTTATCACTTCAGATAGATTACGTTGCCGACTTTTGCAGGAAAGCTTCGCAATCAAGAGAATATTTTGCTATAATCCTACCGCACTATTCCCAAACCACTGCAACTCCTGAAAGTCAGAACCAACAGTGGCGACCACCAGTAAAATACCGAGGCAATGAAGCTCGACGTAGTCCTGGAGAATGAATTAACTGTCTTGAATACCGCAACGAAATTAATCAGAAAAGAATAACGTCGTATTTCGCTAGTTGAGGTTTACTGGTTAGGGGCCGAGGGGCCCCTGAGCTTCGGGGCCCCGATGCATGGCACCGTCCAGCCCTCCGATAGCTACGCCCCTGGTTTTCATTCTCATACCTTTATTAATTTTTTCAATCTCTATGGCGGCGCTTCCATTGTCTTGAGCCGCTGAGACCTTACTCCGACGTGACATCACTGTCATGGTTCACTGTGAAAGAGGGAAATTGTATTTGTCCCGTATAGGTCCGTCTATCTCACAGTGGAACCAGATAGGTTATTTAAGACAAGACAAGACAAAGATATTTTATTTCAAGTAGGCCACCGAGCGGCACTTTTGAACGTTACATTTTACAAATAATAATAGTTGATTCTACCGTGCATTCGGAAAGTAGCTTGTAATCGAGAAGAATGCACAAGAAACTCCATACTTATTCATCTATTAAAAAAAAAAAAAAAAAACTTATTTAGGTATATAAGTACATACCTTGATGAATGAAATTGAGTTTATACAGTTCAAATATATTTATACAGTCTTCAGAAGAACTAGGTACTTAAGAGTTAGGTATTCGCCGTATTCGACGACAATACTGTTGATTTTATGTACCTACGACGCTGATAGTAGGTAATTTTCATTTTCTTTCTTCCATCCCAATTTGTTTCTGGTCAGCGCAACATGTATTTTCGTCCACAATTTGGTTGGTGGACATCCCAAAGTCTAGAGTAACAAACAATAAAAAAAAATCAATAACAGGCCGAGGCAGCCAAGTTATGACCAATCCCAACTGATGGCGCCCGTTTACAAATATGACGCATGGATCGGCACCACTCAGCTCAACCATCATGAAGGGAACCGAATAATCCAACACATGTGCCACCATCTTATCCTTATACATAATTTTTGGCCACCTAAGCTCATTACTACATTGTAAAGCCCTATTTTGCAATTAAGCTAGTCTACATTGTAAAACAAGTGATCTATTGTTTTGGGATATTTTGCTAATCAGCTTAACTACACTGTAACATAGGTACTAGTTCTATAGGGCGACTACCACAGACATAAATCTAAGTAGATGACGCGATTGTATGTACTTTGCGTGTCAAAAAAACCGGCAAAGTGTGAGTCGGACTCGCGCACGAAGGGATCCGTACCAATATCGCAAAAACCGGCAGAACAATCAACAAACGTGATATTTTTGCCGTTTTTGCTATAATGGTACGGAACCCTTCGTGCGCGAGTCCGACTCGCACTTGGCCAGTTTTTTGTATACATTTTGACATAAGAGGTAGTTTACGTTTTAAAGCCAGGCGAGCACGGCCTCTGTGATTGCTTGAGTCACGCATTTTATAACGGTTGTCGCTCCCAAATTGTGATAAAAATGTGTGACTCAAGCCTGTCACAGTGGCCCGTGCTTGCCCCGCAGTACGTTAAAAGACTCGAAATAAGCGCACTGTGTGTTTATTCCAAGTTTTTTAACGTACTCGATACGCAGTGTAGTGTAGCATATTTTTTGTAGTTTAACGGATGAAATGGTGATGAACATGATGAAATGTTCTTAAAAATAGTTTAAGCCATTGACATGGGTTTACTTCTTCATTTCGAACGTCATATGCCCAAAGGCTAATTCCTCGAAATCATCAGATCGAACGTCCGAATTGCGGATTTTCCATAGCATCGATGTAGGCACCACAATTTCGAATAGCCATTAGATCGAGCGTCCATTTCGAAGAAAAACCATTGCAAAGATAGTCCTATCCATTGAATGTCTATTGGCTCGACGTGCCAGTAAGTCGAAAGCTATTCAACACAAAACGTTCGAGAAGAGTAAAAGAAGGAAGGAACAATTCCTGGTTTTCACAAAATACCTAAGTATAACATATCTTCTTGAGCAGTGGTGGCCCAGTGGTATCGGCCGCGACTTACAAGTTGTAGGTCGTGGGTTCGAGCCCAGTCAGGCGCTTTACTTTGTGTAAATTATTTCACCACCACTGCTCTCAAAACGGTGAAGGAAAACATCATGAGGAAACCGGCATGTCCTAGAACCAAAAATTCGAAGACATGTGACATCCACCAATCCGCACTGGGCCCGCGTGGTGGATTACGGCCCATTCCCTCTCACAGAGTGGAGGCCTGTGTCCCAGCCAGTGGGAACATTAATAGGCTGATGATGATGATGATGATGAACATATCTTCTTTACTAATATTATAAAGCTGAGAGTTTGTTTGAACGCGCTAATCTCAGGAACTACTGGTTGGAATTGAAAAATATTTTTGTGTTGGATAGTCCATTTATCGAGGAAGGTTATAGGCTATATAACATCACGCTACAAGCAATAGGAGCCGAGCATAAATGAAAAATGTTGCAAAAACGGGAAAAAATTATCCTTTTTGAGAGCTTTTGTTGCGTGCGCTGCGTAAACGGTTTAAGTTACGCAAATATCATGTGTGATGGAATTGTTCCTCTTTAAAAGTTCTAAAAAAAAGTCCGCGACAGCATATGTGTATCTTTTAAGATTGACTCACAATAGCAGCTTTTATGTTCTAAATTTTAATTAGATCGCAGCCGCCGCGGGTAGAAACAAAAGTTGGTTACATTCGTATAGTCTATATAGTAGTATATTATTACAATTTCAAAATGCTTAATTACAATATTGATAACTTGTAAAGGGCTCTGCTATGGAACAGTATTATGTACTTTACTAATGAATCAGCGATAAGTATAATTACCCGGCTGCAAGGAAAGCGTTATGTTTTTCGCGCGTATCTTTATGCATGTATGTTTGTAATTTTGTATGCGTGTAATATTCTTTATTACCTCGTATTTTTCAAACCACTTGACGGATTTTTATAATTAAGATATCGTTAGATAGGTCTTGGCCGCCCAAGTGTTCTTAGATAAGTGCCGTTGAAAAAAAAAGAAACATGGCGGCATCTTTATACTGCCTTAGTGACGTCACAAGCCCCACTCCTGAACTTTGTAATTTTTTATTGATTTGGTAAAGCAAAAAATACATGTCCAATATTATTTGATAAACTCACTGACGGGCTAAATTTAATTATAATTTTCCGTCCCAGGAAACATCCCTATTGAACCATGTAAAGGTACTTTTGAATTGTCAATCAAATGTGTGATGGGGTTATCCCCAATCCAGTTTCTCGGTAACACGACAGGCCCTAAACTTCCTCCGTAGCAGATTTATTTTTTATTCACATTTCAGTCTTTAGAATTTCCAGGTAACCGTTTTATACTCAAACCTGACAAATTGCAAAAGGTACACAAGACACAAGTACTTCTAATATTGTAAGAAGAAAAAAAAGTTAATGAAATCAAAAAACCCGACTGCTTCAAACACGAACTAAATAAAATAGATGCAAACAAGAAGAAAATCTTGCTGTGCAGTCGGAGGATACGTATTCGCGAGCTGGCTGACCAAAACCAGATGTATCCTCCGACTGCACAGAAAGATTTTCTTCTTGTTTGCATCTTTTTAGTTCGCTTTTGAAGCAGTCGGGTTTTTTGATTTTATTAATAACTTATTAGTTATACTTTTTTTTTGGAATGACTTTAAACATATAAGTGGTATATTTTCGTAATCACCTCTAAAACCCTTCATTTTGATACCCCACTCGATGGGTTTCGAAGAAAAAAAATTGCAACCCCTACATCATGCATGGAGTACTGTTCTCATCTCTGGGACGGATCTGCCAAGTGCCAGCTGGATGCACTTGAGTCGATCGAAAAACGGGCCAAGAGGCTCATTGGCAATGAAGTACTCGTCGAATCTAGGCTCCAGAACCTCGAACATCGGCGCAGTGTTGCCAGCCTGTCGGTTCTTTATCGGTTACATTTCGGGGAGTGTGCGTTGGAATTGCATGAACCAATTCCTCCTAGCCCGTTCCATCATCGGACTACAAGACGTACGGCGATGCGTCATCGGTACATGGTGGACATCCCACCCATACGCACAAAACATTTTGGGAATACTTTTATTATGCGTACAGCAAAGGAGTGGAATTCCTGCCTGTATTTCCTGTTGGCTACAACCTGGGAGTCTTTAAGTCAAGAGTGAATAGGTTTCTTCTACGCAAGCGTGCTTCACCGTCGACCACATCGTCGCTTACCATCAGGTAAGATAGTGGTCAAACGCAAGCCTACCAATAATAAAAAAAAAGCAAGGAAGACAAATATTTTTAATAAATTATTATTATTTACACTCAACAATTAAATACATTTTTGACAAAGGTTTTCGCCAAGAGGACAATAAATCAGCTAGAGTGATATTTATTTTCGTCAAGTCTAACGTAGGGGCAGTGTCTTTTATATCGGCTTCACATCTTGATCCCTCGTGGTTACCATCACATTTGCAGACTGGCTCATCCTCCTCGTTAAGAGAACAGATGCCTTCGTGCAGACAGAAGTTGTAACATGAGGAGATCTCGCATCTTTCTCCTAAGTAGCCGGCTTCACAGCTGAAATTGTATTTATTTGCTTGAGTTTTTTAAGTTTAGATGTATAACATTTTAGGCAGTGGCGTAGCTACTGGAAGGCTAGACGGTGCCACATAGGGGTCCCCAAGTTAAGGAGGCCCTCGGACTCTGACCAGCAAACCTCAAATTTAACTAGTGAAAAATTCGCCCACCTTAGGAATCTAAATAAAATAGATTCCAATAAGACTTTAATGGCAAATCTATCTAGTTTTTGCAAATTCTTCAACAATCATACACAGAAAACTTTATTTATAATTGTTATTTTGTAAACTAACAATTTTGGGATGTTTTTTTGCCTTTGGTTACTTAGCTATGATTTTACGACCTCTGATTACAGATAAGTCTGACACCTAAAGCGATTATTGTGTTTAAAAAACAAGTTAACAGCCCAATAAAATATTTCTATATTAGCTTCTGCTTGCGGTTTTGCCCGCGTGAAACGTGTTTTCTTATCCCAAGGGAACAATAAACCAGGATTGGCACATAGACAGATTAATAGTCTGGAATAGTACATCAGCATTTTATCTCGGTAGTATGTTCCCGTGGCATAATTACCGACTAATACGTGGGTGAAGCCGCTGGCAGATGTTAGTATATAAATAAATCAACACATTTAACCTGCATTTAGGATGTCCCTCTTCATTGACGCTGCAGGTACCGCCCAAACAGTAGTTCTCACACACTGAGCCATCGCTTCGTTGGGTGGTACTAGGTGCTTCATTGATTGGTAATAGACTCGACAACGAATTGCAATCACGTATTCCCTTGATTTGGTCTTCTATTTTATAGTTTGCAGCTATACCAAGTGGCTTGTCAGTATAGAACTTACTTATCTCATTGGGGTATCTTGGATACACGTGCATACTGTATTGCCAAACAGAGTCGTAACTATCCTCACTATGCAACCAGTAGAAGTAATCTTTTGAGATTGTTATATCTTTGCCGGAAGTCTCTAGATGACTCAAAGCAAATTCGTTATCTGCGTCCAGACTATTAGATTTAAATGTATATCCATTAGTACTATCAATATAGTACATGTTTTGTGAATGTTGATCAATGGCTAAGCCAAAATATTTGTTCGACGTGTAGTAAATGTTCGTTCTCCCGGAACCATTAAGACGAGCCCTCTCAATATATTCTCGGTTGCACCAGTAAATGTACCTGAAAGGAAAGTACTAAAACATATAGTCCAAAAGTTTATATTTGTAAATAATAAGTAGTTCGTGTTTATGAGTGTAAATGCTTATTCAGTGTAAATGTTTCTCTGTCTATCTCTTTTCTCTATGTTCCCTCTTCTCACTGAATGTACCGATTTTGTCGAATCAGATCAGTACTAGATACTCCACACTCCCGAAGGCTTATAACGTATGAAACAGCAATCAGCAATAATTGTGCAGAGATTGCGCAATCATCGCGTGATGATTGGGTTTGTGTCATAAGATCGGCAGACTTATTTTTGTGTAATATAATTGCTCTTCAATCGTGAATCCGCATTATGTATGAGTGATAACCACACAATAACAATTTTGCGACAGTGCTGCTAAGAATAACGATATATTATCTTATCTTATCTTATGGAGGGGCCGAGAAATACCTCGGACACTTCGACCCATTGGGATCTTTTGTGGTCCCCTAGATAACTTACTCCTCCTCATTCTCGTTGAAAACCGTTTTCATAAGTCTTACAACGAGACTAGGAGATATGAGCCTATAATCTTCTGGTTTTGGGTATCCAACCCCTAGGAGACTCATTCGCTTACCAGCCAGTGCATCGCATGTGCACAGTAGGTGCTCCATGCGTTCCGTATGTTCCCCACACAACCTGCACATGGGTGTCGCGGTTAGACCCATCTTCATGAGCATGTCGTTGGTTCCAAAGTGCCCAGTAAAGGCCCCAAGCAGGTAGCGGATTTGCCCCCTGCTCATGTTCCAAATGCAATCCCGGGCTTTGAAAGTGGAGCCCAGGAATCTCTTGGAGTGTTGTAGACCGGTAGTAGACAGCCAACAAGTTCGTTGTCTGTGATCTGCAAACTCCCTAAATGCGGCTTTTACGAGACACGTCGAGATGCCTACACATGGTTCTGGACCCACAAAATAATTCGCTGAGCCCTCCCTTGCCAGTTCATCAGCCACTTCGTTACCATGGAATCCTTTGTGCCCAGGGACCCACATCAGTTTTACCCTGTTGTGCTTCCCAAGCCTGTTTAGGGTTTGGATAGCATCCAGAATAAGTCCGGAGTCCACTTTGTAGGATGCCATGGCTTTGATTGCAGCCTGACTGTCACTAAGAATATATATGGATTTACCTTTAGTCCCTCTATCTATATTCTCTTGAGCGCAGGTTATAATGGCATATGTTTCCGCTTGGAATACAGTTGCCATCTTCCCTAAGCTTTTGCTACATTTGTAGCCTTTTGCGTATATTCCCGCTCCTGTACCTGATTCCATTTTGGATCCATCAGTGTACCACACCAGACTATCTTGTTCTGGTGGATCAAGTCCCTTCGTCCAGTCCTCTATTGTAGGGATTTGGACCTTGAAAGACCTCTCAAACACAAACATAGTTTGCATTTTATCGGATAACATGCTTGCTACCCGATCCAGGTCTTCATTCTCATCGAACTTTGTATGGTTAGTCTTTGGCTTAGAGGCATCCCATAGTCCAGCGACAGCGAGACGATGTAATGTCTTCCTTGCCTCGAATTCAACCATCATATGCAGAGGAGGGATATTGAGGTATCTCTCAATCGCTGCCGTAGGTGTTGTCCTGAAAGCACCCGTGATGCCGAGACACACTGTTCTTTGTAACCTGGTGAGTGGCGCTTTGCACGAGGCAAGCTTTGTTCTTGGCCACCACACTATGCTGCCGTATGTGATAATAGGTATTATCATTGTCCGGTACAGCCATCGTATCACTTTGGGCTTTAGCCCCCAAGTTTTACCGTAGGTAGAACGACACATGCCGAACACTCGTAAGGCCTTTGTCGTAATATTTTCCACATGAGTTTTCCACCTGAGTTCTTTATCCAGCGTTACACCCAGATATTTAACTTCGGTGGACCAGGGCAGTTTTATTCCATTGAGGGAGAGCTCTCCTAGGTTTCCTAGTTGTCTCTTCCTCGTGAAGGGAATAATGACTGCTTTGCTTGGGTTGATAGAGAGGTGGTTCACTGTACACCATTCCTCTGTCATCCTCAATGCCTGTTGTAATAATCCAGACACTATGTTCGGGAATTTACCATTGACCATTATAGCTATGTCATCCGCATAGCCTACTGTGTAGAATGGTCCGGTATTGAGTTTGGTTAGTAGCGAGTCTACTACCAAGCACCACAATAATGGTGACAGCACTCCGCCTTGCGGACAACCTCTTGTTGTTTTTGCACTAAGTCTGTCTCCCATTAGTTCCGATCTGACTGTTCTGCTTCTCAGCATATAGTCAATCCAGTTGCACGTGGTATCATTGATGCCATGTTCCTTTGCAGCAGTGCGTATGGACTCAAATGTTGTCTTGTCAAAGGCTCCCTCTATGTCGAGGAAAGCCCCGACACATATTTCTTGTCCCTCTAGCGCAGCCTCGGCTCGACTCGCAACATAGTGCAATGCCGTTTCCGTAGATTTGCCGGGGCTGTAGGCGCATTGTAGTTTATGTAGGGGGAATACCTTCAGAGGACCCTCTCTTAAGTACCTGTCTACCAGTTTCTCCAGAGTTTTCAAGAGAAAGGATGATAGACTAATGGGCCTGTAAGCTTTAGCTTCTTCGTAAGTCGGTCTACCCACCTTCGGTATAAAGGTGACTTTGACCTCCCTCCATGCTTTGGGTACGTACCCAAAGGCTATGCAGGCTCTGTAGAGCTTACTCAAATGGGGTATCAAAACAGATGCCCCTTCTTGCAATAGTATTGGGTAGATGCCATCTGGACCAGGGGATTTGAGTGGCTGGAAGCCCGCTATGGCCAGCTTCAGTTTATTTTCATCTACCACTTTCTTTGCCGTGAGCCAGTTATTTTTGGACGTGTGCCTTGTAAGCTCGTCCCTTGTGACTGGTTCCTCTTCATCGCTATCGCGCAGTATACATTCTGGGAAGTGGGTCCTAAACATCACGCCCAGAGTGTCCTGTCCAGTTTCCGTGAGTTGCCCATTCTCATCCCTTACAGATGCTAGTGGGTTTGTCTTGGTCATGGACATTGCCTTGCACAACCTCATCCCATTTGGCAGAGTTTCGATGGAAGTGCAATGCTGCCGCCAATTAGTTCTTCTGGCCTTGCGTACCGCCGTGTTATACCTTGTTAGCATGCTATGATAGCCGGAAAAATCCTTCCTGGCTTTTGCATCATTAAAGGCCTGTCGTGTTTCCTGACGTATTTTGGCTATTTCAGGAGTCCACCATGGTACCTTTTTGCCAAAGGCCTTCTTCTCTGGGCAGTTATCTTCCCATGCACCGATGATGCCTGCCTTGATTCTGTCCGCTTCAAATTCTATATCCAGTATGGAATTGAGCTTACCTTTAGGGCTCCCCAGATTTACTTTGAGGTCCCTCCTGTATGAGTCCCAATTTGTATACCTTGGGTTTCTCCTTCGTCTAGTTTCGGCTTCTCCCGCCGTCCTAAACCTAAAGCATATATAATTATGGTCAGACAACGATATATTAACTAAAATATGCATTTATGGCAAGGTGATCGCGATCACTTCGTATTACGTATGGTTTTTGAGAGCAGAGTGACAGCTATAGGCGAGCAAATTTGGCTGCCAAAATGCGATTACTTTTTCCCTTGTTGTTGGTCGATTGCCAATCGCTGATGGCTAAATACAGAAGTTTTCAAATTTTCGGCGGTTTTTTTTAATGTAATATTCAGCATTCAGCGGCTACTTTAATAATCCGCAAATTAATTCTTATTGGATATTGTAATGAAAAATTAGTTTAGTTTTGTGTATTAAGTATCTACGCAACTGGACAATTTGTTGAATCATTGATACAGGCATGATCTCGGTAAAGTGGGGGAGAAAATTTCATTGTAGTGTAAAAGCTAAAGGTTGGCTACCTTCCGAAGCTTGCCGACAATTTTGACACGCGAAAGCACAGATGTTGACTATTCTGCCAATGTTTAAAGTAAATTATAAAAGTGTGTTCAACGATCTATTTTACGTTTCATAGCTCAAACATTAATCATTTAGTGATTTCTTATAACAATCGACTTTATTTACGAAGACATATTAAACGATTTTACACATTGGCATTTCTAAATAGTTTCAAATTAATTTTTCAAATGACATAATTAATAATATATTATCTCATTAAAATGAAAATATTCAATATTAACTGCATTAGCCATGTGTCTAATGCAGTTAATATTGAATATTTTCATTCACTACAGTATACAGTAACATTCTGTTACATAAATTCGATACATCTGCAAATGTTAATTTATCGGCATATTGGAGCTAAAATCAGTCTTATGTCAAATTTTAAACTTTGTAAATCGTGGGACAGGCATTTGAAAAAAAGAAAAAGCTTTTGTACAAAGTGACGGTCTAAAATAAGGTCTCATTAGCCTGCATGTCATTAAATTAATCGCGCGATCACTGCGCAATTATTGCCGGCTGTTTCTTACGTAATAAGCCTGCCAGTGCTGTCGTGGTGTGACCAGTTTCGGTTCCGCCGGTGCCACCACATACTAATCAAACATCGCGCTTGCAAAGTTTTAAGCGCGATTTGAACACATACAACAGTTCAACAACAACCAGACCATGGAGTTGGAGGATCCTCCCTTTTCAATGGCGGTTGCGTAACTTTACACCTTGTTCTGCACACTTCTATACGGTTATCCGGATATGTCCGGCTATATCCGGACGTTGGGCAACCCTAACTGCATCTGACATCTTCATAAGTGATCTTATTATGATCCAATTTTGTTTAATGAAACCATCATTGGTAACGTACCCTCTGCAGCTGTCCACATCAATATCTGTGGGGATCTCATTCACCATTTTGATTAAACCGTAAACATTTTTACTAGAGCCGCGTTTTAATGAAAGCCAATTAATGCTTATTTCATTGGAATCAGTGAAGAAGATTTTTTCTGTTGCCGGATCGTAGGCGATGCTTTGAATGTTACGACCGCTTCTCTCCACAAAACATTTGTTTTCTTTGGATGAAATATAATATCCACATATGGCGTCGTCGTTGCTCTGCTTGTCGACATACAGAATCCGATTGTGAACTGCATCGTACACTATTCCAGCGACGTTGTGGGACGCGAACTGTACGGTGTCCGTTTTGTTTCCGTCGCTAGCATAGAATATAAGTTTATCTCCAAAGCTTAGAGCGTAATCTGAAACAAAAGAATTACATATTACTCGGTCCCATTGAGCATTTTTGGCTACCGCGCAGTCGACCTCGAATAACTGACCGGCAATCACGTCGTTACGGCAAAATATGCTCTATTTATTTGATAGCTACGATATAAATTAAAAGAGAAAAGACACACATAGAACACAAAATGTATACGCGGTATTCAGAAGAGAATTTTCATGTCGTGAGAGGCTAATTCCAAGCTATGCTTCGTAACCAGGAACTAAAATCAATAAACAATATGCCTGTATTCCGCGACCGTCTTATTAATATACGTAGAATAAGGTAAGACTAAGATACATTTATCTACTCCAAGCATTAGGTTGGTACTAACAAATTTCCGTGTTAATATGAAGGGATTATTGGCAACGTATCCGGGCGGTTCGAGGCGGCGCGCGGCGGCATGAAGTCCTTCACGGGCGGCGATGTGGGGGCGTTCTTTCACTGGGCATCGCACTTTCACTTCTTCCATTGTTGTTATTTTTGGGCATCGAGGGTCGTACCACGCGGATTGCGCGCGCACACATGACGGTACACCACACAGGACTCGGGCGCCGTTTGACGTCATAGCGCTCCGGCCGGCGCGCGTCTTAGTGGCGTGCGCCCGGACGACGCGCAGCACGCTCGGTAGTGCGTGGTAGTGCACGACGACACGAAGGCTCTCAAAATAAGGCTATACAATAAAGAGCGCCACGCGAGTGCGGTGTGGGAGCGAGACAAAACATGGAGTGTGCCTGTGTTTTGCGGGTATTACTTTTATGTTTTCGCCAAGAATTGAAGATACTCGCGCTTTGGGTTTTCACATCATGTTTTTGGGTGGTTTTCATTTTTTTATCTTGCTGTATTTATTTTATATTCTTTGTATCTATTTTTACATACAACACAAATTTGATTTCCGTACGTCACGTTCTAGGCGACCACTGAAAATCAGCGCCGTGCTTTGGGTCCCCCACGGCACAGCATTATGCTGAGTGGAAGCCTTCTTGCCACAATCACGACATGCATCTGCCTGGTATCTTTTTCAAGCTATTTCTATTCTGTTTTTATGCAAAATGTAGGTAGTAAATGTTCTTATTGTTTTATTTATTTCTCGTTTTTACTAACTTACTTTAAGTACTACCAATACTACTGATAAGGGTTTAGCATTTATATTGTATGTCGTTTTGTGACAATTAAAAACATTTTTCTTTCTTTTCTTCTATTAAACTAATCTGACTCTAGTCTCGGCGTAAAATTTACATCATGGTGCGCTAGTTTAAGGTCGGATTAAGAGTAGTGTCTCTGGCGTCTACAATTATTATAATAATGCTAAATGCCCTTCTGACATCAGCACCGGAGTGTGATCTGTTTGCTGGGAGGTGGATAGATGTGTGTCGTGAATGTTTAAGTTTTTGTGAGAAGATGGATGAACGTTAGATTAGTGAATAATTGTTTATGTATTCTTTGTACATTTTTTTTTTAACTTCTGTTTGATATACTTATATTATTTTCCGTTTTTGTATCTTTTTTTTTTGTCTATGTTTTTTGGTATCGTGTTTATTTTTTTATAAATTAGTTTTTATTTGTTTATATTTAATTTTGCCTAATTCTTTTATGTTTCGTTTGTGTGTATTTTGTTTTTCTCATTGTATAACGCCTTAGGTATGACCTGTAAAGTTATACATACATGTATATTTAAATAAATAAATAATGTTTGATTGTCATTTTTATTGTTGTGATTTGTTGATGAAAACTTTTAGTTAGAATTAAATAAATTGTATTTATTTCTAGAATCATTTCTTATTTCTGAGTGATTTAAGTTTAAATTGGTTTGATAATTTTAAAATTGCCTCCTTCACTTTCTAAACTGTATGACAGATGTCACTCTGTCCGCCAAAGTTTTCGTTTTTTTTCTACTTGTCATCAACTTGGTTGGTTTCATTCACTGGTTCTTTCTTTTTACTTTTAAATTCAACTGGGTTGCCATAGCTTACGCGTAAATCCAAGAATAAGGAATGAACAGTTAGTCAGAGGTTATTCCATGTTTATTAATAACATTGCTAAACATAAGTTAATCCTTAGTAACTTTGGTATAAGATAGTCCAAGAGTAACTTCGGAGTAAGCTGGTAAAAAGCCATTTATATTAATAGGACGGCGAAGGTTTAAGTCCCATGGAATAGGGGGCGAGTCTATTGCCATCATACCGGCACAAATCTAGACACTGGGCTGCTACTGAGAAATTTCAGATGGAGAAACCCAATAACACTTCCCGACGTGGGAATCGTACCTACGACCTAATGCACAACAGTAGAACGACAACTAGACCAATAAAGTGTTTGGCCTAAAATTAATATAATATAAACCTTACATAACAAAAATAGGAGAATTCAAGTCTTACTTACCCCAGGAGTGCGCCAATCCGACGTACCACGCCACCAACCCCAGCACGAACTGTGTTCTGCACATATTGTTCTCCAGAACTCTCCAAGTTGTTTCTGAAAATGTAGACGGCGCGACCACTGCTGATCACTCTTGGAATAGTAATGTGAAACACTGGCTTTTTGAGACATATATAAAGGTCTTTTATGCATCGGTCGGTGATAAGAAAGACTGATAACCAACACTGTTCTTTATTACACAGATAGTTCGGTGACCGAAAGGGGTCACGTAAACATTATTAGTTATGCTATTATTAAGAACGGGGTAATAAAATAATATCTAAATGTATCGCGGTGTAAAAGGTTATCTCTAGGGAGATAACTATTAACCCCGCAACACTGACGGACAACTAAACTGTAGATGTTATAAATATTTTTGTAGGAACCATCAATGAATAATTTAGCATACTCCTAAACTCTATTTTTAGAAAACGTCGTTTTCTCTATTTTTGCCTGAGCAAAGCTCGGTCGCCTAGGTACTAATAATAATAAATAATTAGTTAGGTTAAGATTAGTAACAATTTACTTAAAAAAGATAGTGTTACATACAGCTACACTTCAGTGTAAGGCTGCATCCACCTCTGTACCATGGGCGAATACCACCGCTCTGCTAAGACACATACAAATATTAGTTTAGGATTATAGGGTATTTTTTATAGTAACCAACACATCATCATCATCAGTCTTTTTAATGTTCCCACTGCAGACACAAGCGTCCTCTCTGAGTGAGAGGGAATGGGCCGAGTGTAGGTTGGTGGATGTTACATGTCTTCGAATTTTTTGTTCTAGGACATGGCGGTTTCCTCACGATATACCAACCAACACAGTTAATACCAAGTTATACATTTAAATCTTTTGTTTCTCGCAGACGATGGAGCCGAGGATTTGCAGAAAGTGACCGATGTATGGCGATACTTCGATACAGACTCCGGTAAGAAGGCTCAGTGCGTCGTCTGCAAGATATACGTTGTCAAGGAGTATGAAGAGTTAAAGGCCCATCTGAAGGACAGCCATCCGAACTTGCTTCTGGAGATCCTACAGGTAGGAACACCATGTTTCTGATTATAGTGAAGCATACTTTCCTTAAAGTATTTTCTTAATTTTTAGGGTTCTGTACCCGGAGGGTCCAAACGGAGACCTATTGCTGTCACTCGCGTGTCTGTCTGTCCGTCGTCTGTCACACAATTTCGTTCAGAACAAGTTTCCATTACATAGCGTGGTTTTAAAATTCTGAGGCATTCTGCTCGAATTTTAAATTTGTATTGTAAATCATTTTGGAAACTGTAAAAACGTGTAAAAAAAAGTACTATAAAACCAATTGGCGCTGTATTTAAAGAAATAAATATTCACGAACCGAGTAAACCTTTTTACATGCAAGTCACTGCTAACACTATTTCTCGCTTGTGGGAGAGAACCGACCGCGTTCGATATATTCGGTTTTGGAACGACGAAAAACTTAAGTTACGTCGGCACAGTTTCTTTGTATGGGATAAGGCATCTGTATACTATATTATTATCTGTGACTATACTAACTTAATTTTACTAAACATACATCACAAAAACAAGATAAGTTTTCTAATTGCTAATATAAAACTGTTCATTCCCAGGACCAGTCCTCAGACGAAGGCTCCATCGAAGTACAGAATGAAAACGACAACGACAATACATACACAGAAATAGTTTACCTCGAACAAGAACCGCAAACGGAACCCGTAAAGAAACACAAAGAAAAAACTAAATCTTTCCCTAAGCTCATTAAAAAACGCGAAAGAAAAAACAGCCATCACAGCAGTGAAGATATCCCGCTTAAAAAACCAAAAAAAGATGAAGAAAACGACGAACTAACAACCTTTATCAGATACATAACTTGCCTACTAAAGAAACTACCAGCTGAGGCCTTTTCCGACGTACAGATAGAAATTATAAACACTATTTTAAAAGCGAAGGCACAAGCAAATGCGGCGAATACTAGTCAGAGTACGGTATTTAATACGGAACTGGTAAATACTAGTACTAGTTCGAATATTATAACGGTTGACGGAATGCAGCCGATGCCTAGTTCTATGATGGCGCATCACAACTATACTATTACTGTGGGAACTACGAAAGAAAGCGAGGTAGCAGATAATAGTTGATTTGATTATTAATTTCATTTTTTTATTGTAAATTACTAAATATTTTACTTTAATTAAAGTTCGTAAGCAAAAATTGTTTTTTTTTTTTAACCTCATATCTCCTATGTATTCCGCAGAGGTCTTCTTATGAGAAGACACACATTAGCACACACATATACATTAGCATTTTGCCAGTTATATCTAAGGCTCGAGCTTATCCCGACTCCGGATTAGTACTGATAATTCCAGATTGAAAAGACTTAGCCCGACCCAGGAATCAAATCCAAGACCTCATACTAAGCAGTAGCGCTTGTGACCACAAAAACAACGAGGAACTTTCTTTACAATGATGTTCCCCTTTTTTCAAAAAGAGAACAGAAAGGCGCTGTTTGGAAGAATGCACGTTAAGGCGGAACCATACATACGTGGCGTGGCGAGGGATCCACCAATCAAACGACTCTGTACAACCTACGTCATAAAACAACGAGTTTTGTAGCCAATCAACTGCGTCAAAGGCCCCACGACCCGACACGTATATTTGTGTCCCTCTAAAGCGCTCATGCGTGACCAGCCTAACAGTTAGATCTATCCGCAGCTAATATCATCCAACGACATGAGGCTCTAGAGTAGTGGCATCCTATCAACGAAAGGGCCGCGATAGCGATTGGAATGGAAATGTCAAAAATGTATGAGATTGTCAAACGCAGGTCAAACTCTTTTGAAGTGTCATCGCAATCGCTAACATCGAATGACGGTTGTCTTGAGCCTCAGAAGTTCTAGACAAAGGTGTCATTCTAAGAATGGCGACACACCGATGCCGATAGTCGAAATATGAAAATGTAAGTGATTGATCTCGTGATATTCCATTTTATTTCGTGAGCGTTTAGCACAGAGGCGTAGCTAGGTACTCTAAGGTCCTGGTGCAAAAAAATACTGTTGGCCTAGTTTAACTATGTAGGTTTGATCAAATCAACATATAAATACTTTTAGGCTGTAAAGCTACTTAATTTCAAAAATGTTATCACTTCAGATAGATTACGTTGCCGACTTTTGCAGGAAAGGTTCACAATCAAGAGAATATTTTGCTACAATCCCACCGCACTATTCCCAAACCACTGCAACTCCTGAAAGCCAGAATCAACAGTGGCGACCACCAGTAAAATACCGAGGCAATGAAGCTCGACGTAGTCCCGGAGAATGAATTTAACTGTCTTGAATACCGCAACGAAATTAATCAGAAAAGAATAACGTCGTATTTCGCTAGTTGAGGTTTACTGGTTAGGGGCCGAGGGGCCCCTGAGCTTGGGGGCCCCGATGCATGGCACCGTCCAGCCCTCCGATAGCTACGCCCCTGGTTGACATTCTCATACCTTTTTTAATTTTTTCAATCTCTATGGCGGCGCTTCCATTGTCTTGAGCCGCTGAGACCTTACTCCGACGTGACATCACTGTCATGGTTCACTGTGAAAGAGGGAAATTGTATTTGTCCCGTATAGGTCCGTCTATCTCACAGTGGAACCAGATAGGTTATTTAAGACAAGACAAGACAACGATATTTTATTTCAAGTAGGCCACCGAGCGGCACTTTTGAACGTTACATTTTACAAATAATAATAGTTGATTCTACCGTGCATTCGGAAAGTAGCTTGTAATCGAGAAGAATGCACAAGAAACTCCATACTTATTCACCTAATAAAAAAAAAATTTTTTTTTAACTTATTTAGGTATATAAGTACATACCTTGATGAATGAAATTGAGTTTATACAGTTCAAATATATTTATACAGTCTTCAGAAGAACTAGGTACTTAAGAGTTAGGTATTCGCCGTATTCGACGACAATACTATTGATTTTATGTACCTACGACGCTGATAGTAGGTAAATTTCATTTTCTTTCTTCCATCCCAATTTGTTTCTGGTCAGCGCAACATGTATTTTCGTCCACAATTTGGTTGGTGGACATCCCAAAGTCTAGAGTAACAAACCATAAAAAAAAATCAATAACAGGCCGAGGCAGCCAAGTTATGACCAATCCCAACTGATGGCGCCCGTTTACAAATATGACGCATGGATCGGCACCACTCAGCTCAACCATCATGAAGGGAACCGAATAATCCAACACATGTGCCACCATCTTATCCTTATACATAATTTTTGGCCACCTAAGCTCATTACTACATTGTAAAGCCCTATTTTGCAATTAAGCTAGTCTACATTGTAAAACAAGTGATCTATTGTTTTGGGATATTTTGCTAATCAGCTTAACTACACTGTAACATAGGTACTAGTTCTATAGGGCGACTACCACAGACATAAATCTAAGTAGATGACGCGATTGTATGTACTTTGCGTGTCAAAAAAACCGGCAAAGTGTGAGTCGGACTCGCGCACGAAGGGATCCGTACCAATATCGCAAAAACCGGCAGAACAATCAACAAACGTGATATTTTTGCCGTTTTTGCTATAATGGTACGGAACCCTTCGTGCGCGAGTCCGACTCGCACTTGGCCAGTTTTTTGTTTACATTTTGACATAAGAGGTAGTTTACGTTTTAAAGCCAGGCGAGCACGGCCTCTGTGATTGCTTGAGTCACGCATTTTATAACGGTTGTCGCTCCCAAATTGTGATAAAAATGTGTGACTCAAGCCTGTCACAGTGGCCCGTGCTTGCCCCGCAGTACGTTAAAAGACTCGAAATAAGCGCACTGTGTGTTTATTCCAAGTTTTTTAACGTACTCGATACGCAGTGTAGTGTAGCATATTTTTTGTAGTTTAACGGATGAAATGGTGATGAACATGATGAAATGTTCTTAAAAATAGTTTAAGCCATTGACATGGGTTTACTTCTTCATTTCGAACGTCATATGCCCAAAGGCTAATTCCTCGAAATCATCAGATCGAACGTCCGAATTGCCGATTTTCCATAGCATCGATGTAGGCACCACAATTTCGAATAGCCATTAGATCGAGCGTCCATTTCGAAGAAAAACCATTGCAACGATAGTTCTATCCATTGAATATCTATTGGCTCGACGTGCCAGTAAGTCGAAAGCTATTCTACACAAAATGTTCAAGAAGAGTAAAATGAAGGAAGGAACAATTCCTGGTTTTCACAAAATACCTAAGTATAACATATCTATATACTAATATTATAAAGCTGAAGAGTTTGTTTGAACGCGCTAATCTCAGGAACTACTGGTTGGAATTGAAAAAATCTTTTTGTGTTAGATAGTCCATTTATCGAGGAATGTTATAGGCTATATAACATCACGCTACAACCAATAGGAGCCGAGCATAAATGAAAAATGTTGCAAAAACGGGAAAAAATATTCCTTTTTGAGAGCTTTTGTTGCGTGCGCTGCGTAAACGATTTAAGTTACGCAAAGATCATGTATGATGGAATTGTTCCTCTTTAAAAGTTCTAAAAAAAGTCCGCGACAGCATAAGTCTATCTTTTAAGATTGACTGACAATAGCAGCTTTTATGTTCTAAATTTTAATGAGATCGCAGCCGCCGCGGATAGAAACAAAAGTTGGTTACATTCGTATAGTCTATAGTAGTATATTACAACAATTTCAAAATGCTTAATTACAATATTGATAACTTGTAAAGGGCTCTGCTATGGAACAGTATTATGTACTTTACTAATGAATCAGCGATAAGTATAATTACCCGGCTGCAAGGAAAGCGTTATGTTTTTCGCGCGTATCTTGTACGTATGTTTGTAATTCTGTATGTATGTAATATTCTTTATTACCTCGTATCTTTCAAACCACTTGACGGATTTTTATAATTAAGACATCGTTAGATAGGTCTTGGCCGCCCAAGTGTTCTTAGATAAGTGCCGTTGAAAAAAAAGAAACATGGCGGCATCTTTATACTGCCTTAGTGACGTCACAAGCCCCCACTCCTGAACTTTGTAAATTTTTATTGATTTGGTAAAGCAAAAAATACATGTCCAATATTATTTGATAAACTCACTGACGGGCTAAATTTAATTATAATTTTCCGTCCCAGGAAACATCCCTATTGAACCATGTAAAGGTACTTTTGAATTGTCAATCAAATGTGTGATGGGGTTATCCCCAATCCAGTTTCTCGGTAACACGACAGGCCCTAAACTTCCTCCGTAGCAGATTTATTTTTTATTCACATTTCAGTCTTTAGAATTTCCAGGTAACCGTTTTATACTCAAACCTGACAAATTGCAAAAGGTACACAAGACACAAGTACTTCTAATATTCTAAGAAGAAAAAAAAGTTAATGAAATCAAAAAACCCGACTGCTTCAAATTTTTGATTTTATTAATAACTTATTAGTTATACTTTTTTTTTGGAATGACTTTAAACATATAAGTGGTATATTTTCGTAATCACCTCTAAAACCCTTCATTTTGATACCCCACTCGATGGGTTTCGAAGAAAAAAAATTGCAACCCCTACATCATGCATGGAGTACTGTTCTCATCTCTGGGACGGATCTGCCAAGTACCAGCTGGATGCACTTGAGTGGATCGAATAACGGGCCAAGAGGCTCATTGGCAATGAAGTACTCGTCGAATCTAGGCTCCCAGAACCTCGAACATCGGCGCAATGTTGCCAGCCTGTCGGTTCTTTATCGGTTACATTTCGGGGAGTGTGCGTTGGAATTGCATGAACTAATTCCTACTAGCCCGTTCCATCATCGGACTACAAGACGTACGGCGATGCGTCATCGGTACATGGTGGACATCCCACCCATACGCACCAAACCTTTTGGGAATACTTTTATTATGCGTACAGCAAAGGAGTGGAATTCCTGCCTGTATTTCCTGTTGGCTACAACCTGGGAGTCTTTAAGTCAAGAGTGAATAGGTTTCTTCTACGCAAGCGTGCTTCACCGTCGACCACATCGTCGCTTACCATCAGGTGAGATAGTGGTCAAACGCAAGCCTACCAATAATAAAAAAAAAAGCAAGGAAGACAAATATTTTTAATAAATTATTATTATTTACACTCAACAATTAAATACATTTTTGACAAAGGTTTTCGCCAAGAGGACAATAAATCAGCTAGAGTGATATTTATTTTCGTCAAGTCTAACGTAGGGGCAGTGTCATTTATATCGGCTTCACATCTTGATCCCTCGTGGTTACCATCACATTTGCAGACTGGCTCATCCTCCTCGTTAAGAGAACAGATGCCTTCGTGCAGACAGAAGTTGTAACATGAGGAGATCTCGCATCTTTCTCCTAAGTAACCGGCTTCACATCTGAAATTGTATTTATTTGTTTGAGTTTTTTAAGTTTAGATGTATAACATTACAGGCAGTGGCGTAGCTACTGGAAGGCTACACGGTGCCGCACATAGGGGTCCCCAAGTTAAGGAGGCCCTCGGACTCTGACCAGCAAACCTCAAATTTAACCAGTGAAAATTCGCCTACCTTCGGAATCTAAATAAAATAGATTCCAATACGACTTTAATGGCAAATTAGAAGAAAACTAGATAGAGTTTTTGCAACTTCTTCAACAATCATATACAGAAAACTTTATTTATAATTTTTATTTTGTAAACTAACAATTTTGGGATGTTTTTTTGCCTTTGGTTACTTAGCTTTGATTTTACGATCTCTGATTACAGATTAGTTTGAGTCACCTAAAGCGATTACAGTGTTTAAAAAACAAGTTAACAGCCCAATAAAATATATCTATATTAGCTTCTGCTTGCGGTTTTGCCCGCGTGAAACGTGTTTTCTTATCCCAAGGGAACAATAAACCAGGATTGGCACAGAGACAGATTATTTTTCTTTAGTATTATCCCGGTAGTATGTTCCCGTGGCATAATTACCGACTATTACGTGGGTGAAGCCGCTGGCAGAGGTTAGTATATAAATAAATCAACACTTTTAACCTGCATTTTGGATGTCCCTCTTCATTGACGCTGCAGGTACCTCCCAAACAGTAGTTCTCACACACTGAGCCATCGCTTCGTTGGGTGGTACTAGGTGCTTCATTGATTGGTAATAGACTCGACAACGAATTGCAATCACGTATTCCCTTGATTTGGTCTTCTATTTTATAGTTTGCAGCTATACCAAGTGGCTTGTCAGTATAGAACTTACTTATCTCATTGGGGTATCTTGGATACACGTGCATACTGTATTGCCAAACAGAGTCGTAACTATCCTCACTATGCAACCAGTAGAAGTAATCTTTTGAGATTGTTATATCTTTGCCGGTAGTCTCTAGATGACTCAAAGCAAATTCGTTATCTCCGTCCAGACTATTAGATTTAAATGTATATCCATTAGTACTATCAATATAGTACATGTTTTGTGAATGTTGATCAATGGCTAAGCCCAAATATTTGTTCGACGTGTAGTAAATGTTCGTTCTCCCGGAACCATTAAGACGAGCCCTCTCAATATTTTCTCGGTTGCACCAGTAAATGTACCTGAAAGGAAAGTACTAAAACATATAGTCCAAAAGTTTATATTTGTAAATAATAAGTAGTTCGTGTTTATGAGTGTAAATGCTTATTCAGTGTAAATGTTTCTCTGTCTATCTCTTTTCTCTATGTTCCCTCTTCTCACTGAATGTACCGATTTTGTCGAATCAGATCAGTACTAGATACTCCACACTCCCGAAGGCTTATAACGTATGAAACAGCAATCAGCAATAATTGTGCAGAGATTGCGCAATCATCGCGTGATGATTGGGTTTGTGTCATAAGATCGGCAGACTTATTTTTGTGTAATATAATTGCTCTTCAATCGTGAATCCGCATTATGTATGAGTGATAACCACACAATAACAATTTTGCGACAGTGCTGCTAAGAATAACGATATATTAACTAAAATATGCATTTATGGCAAGGTGATCGCGATCACTTCGTATTACGTATGGTTTTTGAGAGCAGAGTGACAGCTATAGGCGAGCAAATTTGGCTGCCAAAATGCGATTACTTTTTCCCTTGTTGTTGGTCGATTGCCAATCGCTGATGGCTAAATACAGAAGTTTTCAAATTTTCGGCGGTTTTTTTTAATGTAATATTCAGCATTCAGCGGCTACTTTAATAATCCGCAAATTAATTCCTATTGGATATTGTAATGAAAAATTAGTTTAGTTTTGTGTATTAAGTATCTACGCAACTGGACAATTTGTTGAATCATTGATACAGGCATGATCTCGGTAAAGTGGGGGAGAAAATTTCATTGTAGTGTAAAAGCTAAAGGTTGGCTACCTTCCGAAGCTTGCCGACAATTTTGACACGCGAAAGCACAGATGTTGACTATTCTGCCAATGTTTAAAGTAAATTATAAAAGTGTGTTCAACGATCTATTTTACGTTTCATAGCTCAAACATTAATCATTTAGTGATTTCTTATAACAATCGACTTTATTTACGAAGACATATTAAACGATTTTACACATTGGCATTTCTAAATAGTTTCAAATTAATTTTTCAAATGACATAATTAATAATATATTATCTCATTAAAATGAAAATATTCAATATTAACTGCATTAGCCATGTGTCTAATGCAGTTAATATTGAATATTTTCATTCACTACAGTATACAGTAACATTACTGTTACATAAATTCGATACATCTGCAAATGTTAATTTATCGGCATATTGGAGCTAAAATCAGTCTTATGTCAAATTTTAAACTTTGTAAATCGTGGGACAGGCATTTGAAAAAAAGAAAAAGCTTTTGTACAAAGTGACGGTCTAAAATAAGGTCTCATTAGCCTGCATGTCATTAAATTAATCGCGCGATCACTGCGCAATTATTGCCGGCTGTTTCTTACGTAATAAGCCTGCCAGTGCTGTCGTGGTGTGACCAGTTTCGGTTCCGCCGGTGCCACCACATACTAATCAAACATCGCGCTTGCAAAGTTTTAAGCGCGATTTGAACACATACAACAGTTCAACAACAACCAGACCATGGAGTTGGAGGATCCTCCCTTTTCAATGGCGGTTGCGTAACTTTACACCTTGTTCTGCACACTTCTATACGGTTATCCGGATATGTCCGGCTATATCCGGACGTTGGGCAACCCTAACTGCATCTGACATCTTCATAAGTGATCTTATTATGATCCAATTTTGTTTAATGAAACCATCATTGGTAACGTACCCTCTGCAGCTGTCCACATCAATATCTGTGGGGATCTCATTCACCATTTTGATTAAACCGTAAACATTTTTACTAGAGCCGCGTTTTAATGAAAGCCAATTAATGCTTATTTCATTGGAATCAGTGAAGAAGATTTTTTCTGTTGCCGGATCGTAGGCGATGCTTTGAATGTTACGACCGCTTCTCTCCACAAAACATTTGTTTTCTTTTGATGAAATATAATATCCACATATGGCGTCGTCGTTGCTCTGCTTGTCGACATACAGAATCCGATTGTGAACTGCATCGTACACTATTCCAGCGACGTTGTGGGACGCGAACTGTACGGTGTCCGTTTTGTTTCCGTCGCTAGTATAGAATATAAGTTTATCTCCAAAGCTTAGAGCGTAATCTGAAACAAAAGAATTACATATTACTCGGTCCCATTGAGCATTTTTGGCTACCGCGCAGTCGACCTCGAATAACTGACCGGCAATCACGTCGTTACGGCAAAATATGCTCTATTTATTTGATAGCTACGATATAAATTAAAAGAGAAAAGACACACATAGAACACAAAATGTATACGCGGTATTCAGAAGAGAATTTTCATGTCGTGAGAGGCTAATTCCAAGCTATGCTTCGTAACCAGGAACTAAAATCAATAAACAATATGCCTGTATTCCGCGACCGTCTTATTAATATACGTAGAATAAGGTAAGACTAAGATACATTTATCTACTCCAAGCATTAGGTTGGTACTAACAAATTTCCGTGTTAATAAGAAGGGATTATTGGCAACGTATCCGGGCGGTTCGAGGCGGCGCGCGGCGGCATGAAGTCCTTCACGGGCGGCGATGTGGGGGCGTTCTTTCACTGGGCATCGCATTTTCACTTCTTCCATTGTTGTTATTTTTGGGCATCGAGGGTCGTACCACGCGGATTGCGCGCGCACACATGACGGTACACCACACAGGACTCGGGCGCCGTTTGACGTCATAGCGCTCCGGCCGGCGCGCGTCTTAGTGGCGTGCGCCTGGACGACGCGCAGCACGCTCGGTAGTGCACGACGTCACGAAGGCTCTCAAAATAAGGCTATACAATAAAGAGCGCCACGCGAGTGCGGTGTGGGAGCGAGACAAAACATGGAGTGTGCCTGTGTTTTGCGGGTATTACTTTTATGTTTTCGCCAAGAATTTAAGATACTCGCGCTTTGGGTTTTCACATCATGTTTTTGGGTGGTTTTCATTTTTTTATCTTGCTGTATTTATTTTATATTCTTTGTATCTATTTTTACATACAACACAAATTTGATTTCCGTACGTCACGTTCTAGGCGACCACTGAAAATCAGCGCCGTGCTTTGGGTCCCCCACGGCACAGCATTATGCTGAGTGGAAGCCTTCTTGCCACAATCACGACATGCATCTGCCTGGTATCTTTTTCAACCTATTTCTATTCTGTTTTTATGCAAAATGTAGGTAGTAAATGTTCTTATTGTTTTATTTATTTCTCGTTTTTACTAACTTACTTTAAGTACTACCAATACTACTGATAAGGGTTTAGCATTTATATTGTATGTCGTTTTGTGACAATTAAAAACATTTTTCTTTCTTTTCTTCTATTAAACTAATCTGACTCTAGTCTCGGCGTAAAATTTACATCATGGTGCTAACTAGTCTAAGGTCGGGTTAAGAGTAGTGTCTCTGGCGACTACAATTATTATAATAATGCTAAATGCCCTTCTGACATCAGCACCGGAGTGTGATCTGTTTGCTGGGAGGTGGATAGATGTGTGTCGTGAATGTTTAAGTTTTTGTGAGAAGATGGATGAACGTTAGATTAGTGAATAATTGTTTATGTATTCTTTGTACATTTTTTTTTTAACTTCTGTTTGATATACTTATATTATTTTCCGTTTTTGTATCTTTTTTTTTTGTCTATGTTTTTTGGTATCGTGTTTATTTTTTTATAAATTAGTTTTTATTTGTTTATATTTAATTTTGCCTAATTCTTTTATGTTTCGTTTGTGTGTATTTTGTTTTTCTCATTGTATAACGCCTTAGGTATGACCTGTAAAGTTATACATGTATATTTAAATAAATAAATAATGTTTGATCGTCATTTTTATTGTTGTGATTTGTTGATGAAAACTTTTAGTTAGAATTAAATAAATTGTATTTATTTCTAGAATCATTTCTTATTTCTGAGTGATTTAAGTTTAAATTGGTTTGATAATTTTAAAATTGCCTCCTTCACTTTCTAAACTGTATGACAGATGTCACTCTGTCCGCCAAATTTTTCGTTTTTTTTCTACTTGTCATCAACTTGGTTGGTTTCATTCACTGGTTCTTTCTTTTTACTTTTAAATTCAACTGGGTTGCCATAGCTTACGCGTAAATCCAAGAATAAGGAATGAACAGTTAGTCAGAGGTTATTCCATGTTTATTAATAACATTGCTAAACATAAGTTAATCCTTAGTAACTTTGGTATAAGATAGTCCAAGAGTAACTTCGGAGTAAGCTGGTAAAAAGCCATTTATATTAATAGGACGGCGAAGGTTTAAGTCCCATGGAATAGGGGGCGAGTCTATTGCCATCATACCGGCACAAATCTAGACACTGGGCTGCTACTGAGAAATTTCAGATGGAGAAACCCAATAACACTTCCCGACGTGGGAATCGTACCTACGACCTAATGCACAACAGTAGAACGACAACTAGACCAATAAAGTGTTTGGCCTAAAATTAATATAATATAAACCTTACATAACAAAAATAGGAGAATTCAAGTCTTACTTACCCCAGGAGTGCGCCAATCCGACGTACCACGCCACCAACCCCAGCACGAACTGTGTTCTGCACATATTGTTCTCCAGAACTCTCCAAGTTGTTT
Source organism: Orthosia incerta (assembly GCA_948252205.1). Lineage (NCBI taxonomy): Eukaryota > Metazoa > Arthropoda > Insecta > Lepidoptera > Noctuidae > Orthosia > Orthosia incerta. Next base: position 2,037,069 of record OX411769.1, read on the forward strand.
CTGAAAATGTAGACGGCGCGACCACTGCTGATCACTCTTGGAATAGTAATGTGAAACACTGGCTTTTTGAGACATATATAAAGGTCTTTTATGCATCGGTCGGTGATAAGAAAGACTGATAACCAACACTGTTCTTTATTACACAGATAGTTCGGTGACCGAAAGGGGTCACGTAAACATTATTAGTTATGCTATTATTAAGAACGGGGTAATAAAATAATATCTAAATGTATCGCGGTGTAAAAGGTTATCTCTAAGGAGATAACTATTAAAACCGCAACACTGACGGACAACTAAACTGTAGATGTTATAAATATTTTTGTAGGAAGCATCAATGAATAGTTTAGCATACTCCTAAACTCACCCTTGTTTTCCAAATAAAGACACTTATTTACTTTATTATTTCAAAAACTAAATCTTCCATAATGTCGACACTATAGAGAAAGTATGGGTGGAATGTGTTAGGAGTGATAAGAAAGGAAAGGGATACTAGGGCATGGCGACGACGGACGATATGAAAGAAGAACACGTGTTGCCCTGCCTGACCCCAAGTAACATGAGACAAGGGCAGGAAGATGATAATGACGTCAAAATATGGCGCAAAGTCGGTCCTATTCTTATTTGAAACGTTTTACTTGTGTGTTTATCTAATCTAATACCTTTAAACGAGCAATTTTTGTATACATAATATCATTTTAATCTCGGAAACGGCTCCAACAATTTTCATGCAATTTAGTTTGCAGGGGGTTTCGGGGGTGATAAATCGATCTAGTTAGGTTTTATTTTTAGAAAACGTCGTTTTCTCTATTTTTACCTGAGCAAAGCTCGGTCGCCGAGGTATAATAATAAATAATTAGTAAGGTTAAGATTAGTAACAATTTACTTAAAAAAGATAATGTTACATACAGCTACACTTCAGTGTAAGGCTGCATCCACCTCTGTATCATGGGCGAATACCACCGCTCTGCTAAGACACGTACAAATATTAGTTTAGGATTATAGGGTATTTTTTATAGTAACCAACACATCATCATCATCAGTCTTTTTAATGTTCCCACTGCAGACACAAGCGTCCTCTCTGAGTGAGAGGGAATGGGCCGAGTGTAAGTTGGTGGATGTTACTTTGGTATTTAATACGGAACTGGTAAATAGTAGTACTAGTTCGAATATTATAACGGTTGACGGAATAGAGCCGATGCCTAGTTCTATGATGGCGCATCACAACTATACTATTACTGTGGGAACTACGAAAGAAAGCGAGGTAGCAGATAATAGTTGATTTGATTATTAATTTCATTTTTTATTGTAAATTACTAAGTACATATTTTACTTTAATTAAAGTTCGTAAGCAATAATTGATTTTATTTTTTATTTTTAACCTCATATCTCCAGTTATGTTTAAGCCTCTAAGGCTCGAGCTTATCCCGACTCCGGATTAGTACTGATAATTCCAGATGGAAAAGACTTAGCCCGACCCAGGAATCAAAACCAAGACCTCATACTAAGCAGTAGCGCTTGTATTTTTGACATTTAATTTTTGACATAACTATATTTTTCTCAATTTAATTATATTAATGTTAAATGCATGCTAATTTTGGATGATAAGGACAGGATAATGATAATTGCAATGCTTGTATGAGGCTGCTAAGTCTTGGTACTTAATTTCAAAAATGTTATCACTTCAGATAGATTACGTTGCCGAATTTTGCAGGAAAGCTTCACAATCAAGAGAATATTTTGCTACAATCCCACCGCACTATTCCCAAACCACTGCAACTCCTGAAAGCCAGAATCAACAGTGGCGACCACCAGTAAAATGCCGAGGCAATGAAGCTCGACGAAGTCCCGTAGAATGAATTTAACTGTCTTGAATTCCTCAACGAAATTAATCAGAAAAGAATAACGTCGTGTTTCGCTAGTTGAGGTTTACTGGTTAGGGTCCGAGGGGCCCCTGAGCTTGGGGCCCCGATGCATGGCACCGTCCAGCCCTCCGATAGCTACGTCCCTGGTTGAAATTCTCATACCTTTTTTTATTTTTTCAATCTCTATGGCGGCGCTTCCATTGTCTAGAGCCGCTGAGACCTTACTCCGACGTGAAATGACTGTCATGGTTCACTGTGAAAGAGGGAAATTGTATTTGTCTGTCTATCTCACAGTGGAACCATTATAAATTTAACATGTCAGAGTAACGCCCCAGATTGTTAGGTATTCGCCGTATTCGACATTACTATTGATTTTATGTACCTACGACGCTGATAGTAGGTAATTTTCATTTTCTTTCTTCCATCCCAATTTGTTTCTGGTCAGCGCAACATGGTTTTTCGTCCACATTTTGGGTAGTGGACATCCCAAAGCCTAGAGTAACAAACAATAAAAAAAAACAACAGGCTTAGGCAGCCAAGTTATGACCAATCCCAACTGATGGCGCCCGTTCACAAATATGACGCAAGGATCGGCACCACTCAGCTCAACCATCATGAAGGGAACCGAATGATCCAACACATGTGCCTCCATCTTATCCTTATACATAATTTTTGGCCACCTTAGCTCATTACTACATTGTAAAGCCCTATTTTGCAATTAAGCTAGTCTACATTGTAAAACAAGTGATCTATTGTTTTGGTATATTTTGCTAATCAGCTTAACTACACTGTAACATAGTAGGGCGACTACCACAGACATAAATCTAAGTAGATGACGCGATTGTATGTACTTTGCGTGTCCGGCAAAGTGCGAGTCGGACTCGCGCACGAAGGGATCCGTACCAGTATCGCAATAAACGGCCAAAAAATCACGTTTGTTGTATGGGAGCCCCACTTAAATATTTATTTTATTCTGTTTTTAGTACCTATTTGTTGTTATAGCGGCAACAGAAATACATCATCTGTGTTAATTTTAACTGTCTAGCTATCACGGTTCTTGAGATACAGCCTGGTGTCAGACGGACAGACAGACAGATGGATCGCGGAGTCTTAGTAATAGGGTCCCGATTTTACCCTTTGGGTACGGAACCCTAAAAGTAACTAAAGATTTTCGTAATCGTAATTTGAGCTTTTCATTTAGTATTATCGGCACTGGAAATCCACCTAAATCTAAAAAAACCGGCCAAGTGCGAGTCGGACTCGCGCACGACGGCTTCCGTACTATTATCACAAAAACGGCAAAAAAATCACGTTTATTGTATGGGAGCCCCACTTAAATATTTATTTTATTCTGTTTTTAGTACCTATTTTTTTTTTTTTTTTTTTTATCAATAGGCTTGCGCTTGACCACTATCTCACCTGATGGTAAGCGATGATGTGGTCAACGATAGAGCACGCTTGCCTAGAAGAAACCTATTCACTATTATTTGTTGTTATAGCGGCAACACTCGGCAACAGAAATACATCATCTGTGAAAATTTTAACTGTCTAGCTATCACGGTTCTTGAGATACAGCCTGGTGTCAGACGGACAGACAGACAGACAGACGGATCGCGGAGTCTTAGTAATAGGGTCCCGTTTTTACCCTTTGGGTACGGAAACCTAAATATGCCTTTTTGTGCCATACATATTTAGCTGTAAACACTGTACAGAAGAAGTTGGCCGAGGCATTGGCAATGTTTTCTTTCATTGGTAAGTAAATTTGTTTTTAAATTGTGTATGAAACAGTGGCACGCTTGGTTTTCATACAGATGGAGGGACTTGCGTTATCTCGGTAGATTTATGTCCGTGGTGACAACAGACTCAACCCATGTGCGTGGAATTTTATGTTATCACTGCTGACCCCTCTGACATCAAATGCGAAGAAGATAACGCACTTACCTAACTTAGAAACCACTATCTGAAAATTCAGTACATCAGTACCTAAAACTAACAGGTTATCAAAAGGCACACGAATATCAACTTTAGGAAAAACTACAGTAAGTTTAATTCAAAATTACAACTATTGAAAGTGCTCAAGTTATCAAAATGAATGCAAATATCAACTTTAGGTCCAAAGACAGTAAGTTCAATTCAGAATGACAATTATTGACAGAGCTTATGAAAAGTGCTCGTGTTTAGAATGCCTAAGGACACGATTATTAGATCATCCTTTCAGTTTGTCAAGCAGCATACGAATAGAAACCTTTTAAAATGAAAATAATGTTCATATTTGTATGAAAGAATGTGAGAGAGCGTTACGTAGAAATATGAACCTTAAAAAACAAAAAATACGGTCTATATTAGTATGAAACGCAAAGTAAAGTCAAGTATAAGTTATTGTCTCGAATTGAGCTATATGTATGTATAATCTCGCCGCTATTATTCAACATCTACACTGAGCTTATAATGCGGATTACCCTTGAGGACTGGACGGATGGTGTATCGATAGGAGGTATAAGAGTATCGAACCTGCGATATGCGGACGACACTACGCTGTTCGCGACTAGTGCTGACCACATGGAACGGTTGCTATCCAAGATGGAACATACCAGCTCAGCCTTCGGTTTGAGAATTAACAGAACCAAGACGAAGATGATGATTGTCGATCGCATTAACGAAAATTCGCCAGAAGTCACTCAAATCGCGAATTGTGACGTCGTACAATCATACGTCTACCTGGCTGGGCGCTTTAATATCGAACCACGGTGGTTGCGGGGACGAGATCAAGCGACGCATGGCTATGGCCAGGTCTGCCATGGATAGGCTGAGGAAAATATGGAGGAATCACAATATCACCAAAGCCACGAAAACCCGGCTCATACGGGCACTTGTGTTCCACATATTTCTGTACGCAGCCGAGACCTGGACGCTGAGAGACACTGAGAGGAAGAGAATAGATGCTCTGGAAATGTGGTGCTGGAGAAAAATGCTTGGAGTGTCGTGGACTCAGTTTCGCACTAACATATCCATCCTTCAAGAACTCGGTATCAGGCAGCGTCTATCGGCTATAGTCCAAGCTCGAGTGCTCCAGTTCTTTGGACACGTGTCCCGACGAGGCAACGACTCTATCCAGCGGCTTGTAGTTCAGGGTACAGTGGAAGGAACGAGAGCGCGTGGCAGGTCGCCCATGCGATGGACCGACCAGATTAAGTCTGCAGTGGGTGGCACACGCATGCATGAGTGCACACGAATAACAGCCGATAGAGAAGGATGGCGTCGCATCATTAAACATATTATGGCAACCCGAAGTCTCACTGCAACATGATGACCACGACCGCTCTGCCAAGAGTGTACCGACGAAGAAGAAGAAGACCCAAAGGGTAAAAGCGGGACCCTATTAATAAGATGCCGCGATCCGTCTGTCTGTTTGTCTGTCCGTCTGTCTGTCTGCCCGTCTGTCACCAGTTTTATCTCATGAACCGTGATAGCTAGACAGTTGAAATCACAGATGATGTATTTCTGTTGCCGCTATAACAACAAATTCTAAAAACGGAACAAAATCAATATTTAAGTGGGGCTCCCGTACAACAAACGTGATTTTTTTGCCGTATTTTGCTATAATGGTACGGAACCCTTCGTGCGCGAGTCCGATTCGCACTAGGCCAGTTCATTGTATAAATTTTGACATAAGAGATAGTTAACGTTATCCAGCCGGGCGAGCACGGCCTGTGATAGGCTTGAGTCACGCATTTTAGAACGGTTTTTGCTCCCAAATTGTGATAAAAATGTGTGACTCAAGCCTGTCACAGTGGCCCGTGCTTGCCCCGCAGTACGTTAAAAGACTCGAAATAAGCGCACTGTGTGCTTATTCCAAGTTTTTTAACGTACTCGATACGCAGTGTAGTGTAGCATATTTTTTGTAGTTTAACGGATGAAATGGTGATGAACATGATGAAATGTTCTTAAAAATAGTTTAAGCCATTGACATGGGTTTACTTCTTCATTTCGAATGTCATATGCCCGAAGGCTAATTCCTCGAAATCATCAGATCGAACGTCCGAATTGCGGATTTTCCATAGCATCGATGTAGGCACCACAATTTCGAATAGCCATTAGATCGAGCGTCCATTTCGAAGAAAAACCATTGCAAAGATAGTCCTATCCATTGAATGTCTATTGGCTCGACGTGCCAGTAAGTCGAAAGCTATTCAACACAAAACGTTCGAGAAGAGTAAAAGAAGGAAGGAACAATTCCTGGTTTTCACAAAATACCTAAGTATAACATATCTTCTTGAGCAGTGGTGGCCCAGTGGTATCGGCCGCGACTTACAAGTTGTAGGTCGTGGGTTCGAGCCCAGTCAGGCGCTTTACTTTGTGTAAATTATTTCACCACCACTGCTCTCAAAACGGTGAAGGAAAACATCATGAGGAAACCGGCATGTCCTAGAACCAAAAATTCGAAGACATGTGACATCCACCAATCCGCACTGGGCCCGCGTGGTGGATTACGGCCCATTCCCTCTCACAGAGTGGAGGCCTGTGTCCCAGCCAGTGGGAACATTAATAGGCTGATGATGATGATGATGATGAACATATCTTCTTTACTAATATTATAAAGCTGAGAGTTTGTTTGAACGCGCTAATCTCAGGAACTACTGGTTGGAATTGAAAAATATTTTTCTGTTGGATAGTCCATTTATCGAGGAAGGTTATAGGCTATATAACATCACGCTACAAGCAATAGGAGCCGAGCATAAATGAAAAATGTTGCAAAAACGGGAAAAAATTATCCTTTTTGAGAGCTTTTGTTGCGTGCGCTGCGTAAACGGTTTAAGTTACGCAAATATCATGTGTGATGGAATTGTTCCTCTTTAAAAGTTCTAAAAAAAAGTCCGCGACAGCATATGTCTATCTTTTAAGATTGACTCACAATAGCAGCTTTTATGTTCTAAATTTTAATTAGATCGCAGCCGCCGCGGGTAGAAACAAAAGTTGGTTATTCGTATAGTCTATAGTAGTATATTATTACAATTTCAAAATGCTTAATTACAATATTGATAACTTGTAAAGGGCTCTGCTATGGAACAGTATTATGTACTTTACTAATGAATCAGCGATAAGTATAATTACCCGGCTGCAAGGAAAGCGTTATGTTTTTCGCGCGTATCTTTATGTATGTATGTTTGTAATTTTGTATGCATGTAATATTCTTTATTACCTCGTATTTTTCAAACCACTTGACGGATTTTTATAATTAAGATATCGTTAGATAGGTCTTGGCCGCCCAAGTGTTCTTAGATAAGTGCCGTTGAAAAAAAAAGAAACATGGCGGCATCTTTATACTGCCTTAGTGACGTCACAAGCCCCACTCCTGAACTTTGTAATTTTTTATTGATTTGGTAAAGCAAAAAATACATGTCCAATATTATTTGATAAACTCACTGACGGGCTAAATTTAATTATAATTTTCCGTCCCAGGAAACATATTCCCTATTGAACCATGTAAAGGTACTTTTGAATTGTCAATCAAATGTGTGATCGGGTTATCCCCAATCCAGTTTCTCGGTAACACGACAGGCCCTAAACTTCCTCCGTAGCTGATTTATTTTTTATTCACATTTCAGTTTTTAGAATTTCCAGGTAACCGTTTTATACTCAAACCTGACAAATTGCAAAAGGTACACAAGACACAAGTACTTCTAATATTGTAAGAAGAAAAAAAAGTTAATGAAATCAAAAAACCCGACTGCTTCAAAAGCGAACTAAAAAGATGCAAACAAGAAGAAAATCTTGCTGTGCAGTCGGAGGATACGTATTCGCGAGCTGGCTGACCAAAACCAGATGTATCCTCCGACTGCACAGAAAGATTTTCTTCTTGTTTGCATCTTTTTAGTTCGCTTTTGAAGCAGTCGGGTTTTTTGATTTTATTAATAACTTATTAGTTATACTTTTTTTTTGGAATGACTTTAAACATATAAGTGGTATATTTTCGTAATCACCTCTAAAACCCTTCATTTTGATACCCCACTCGATGGGTTTCGAAGAAAAAAAATTGCTACCCCTACATAATGCATGGAGTACTGTTCTCATCTCTGGGACGGATCTGCCAAGTACCAGCTGGATGCACTTGAGTGGATCGAATAACGGGCCAAGAGGCTCATTGGCAATGAAGTACTCGTCGAATCTAGGCTCCCAGAACCTCGAACATCGGCGCAATGTTGCCAGCCTGTCGGTTCTTTATCGGTTACATTTCGGGGAGTGTGCGTTGGAATTGCATGAACTAATTCCTACTAGCCCGTTCCATCATCGGACTACAAGACGTACGGCGATGCGTCATCGGTACATGGTGGACATCCCACCCATACGCACCAAACCTTTTGGGAATACTTTTATTATGCGTACAGCAAAGGAGTGGAATTCCTGCCTATATTTCCTGTTGGCTACAACCTGGGAGTCTTTAAGTCAAGAGTGAATAGGTTTCTTCTACGCAAGCGTGCTTCACCGTCGACCACATCGTCGCTTACCATCAGGTGAGATAGTGGTCAAACGCAAGCCTACCAATAATAAAAAAAAAAGCAAGGAAGACAAATATTTTTAATAAATTATTATTATTTACACTCAACAATTAAATACATTTTTGACAAAGGTTTTCGCCAAGAGGACAATAAATCAGCTAGAGTGATATTTATTTTCGTCAAGTCTAACGTAGGGGCAGTGTCTTTTATATCGGCTTCACATCTTGATCCCTCGTGGTTACCATCACATTTGCAGACTGGCTCATCCTCCTCGTTAAGAGAACAGATGCCTTCGTGCAGACAGAAGTTGTAACATGAGGAGATCTCGCATCTTTCTCCTAAGTAGCCGGCTTCACAGCTGAAATTGTATTTATTTGCTAGAGTTTTTTAAGTTTAGATGTATAACATTTTAGGCAGTGGCGTAGCTACTGGAAGGCTAGACGGTGCCACATAGGGGTCCCCAAGTTAAGGAGGCCCTCGGACTCTGACCAGCAAACCTCAAATTTAACTAGTGAAAAATTCGATCACCTTAGGAATCTAAATAAAATAGATTCCAATAAGACTTTAATGGCAAATCTATCTAGTTTTTGCAAATTCTTCAACAATCATACACAGAAAACTTTATTTATAATTGTTATTTTGTAAACTAACAATTTTGGGATGTTTTTTTGCCTTTGGTTACTTAGCTATGATTTTACGACCTCTGATTACAGATAAGTCTGACACCTAAAGCGATTATTGTGTTTAAAAAACAAGTTAACAGCCCAATAAAATATATCTATATTAGCTTCTGCTTGCGGTTTTGCCCGCGTGAAACGTGTTTTTTTATCCCAAGGGAACAATAAACCAGGATTGGCACATAGACAGATTAATAGTCTGGAATAGTACATCAGCATTTTATCTCGGTAGTATGTTCCCGTGGCATAATTACCGACTAATACGTGGGTGAAGCCGCTGGCAGATGTTAGTATATAAATAAATCAACACATTTTACCTGCATTTAGGATGTCCCTCTTCATTGACGCTGCAGGTACCTCCCAAACAGTAGTTCTCACACACTGAGCCATCGCTTCGTTGGGTGGTACTAGGTGCTTCATTGATTGGTAATAGACTCGACAATGAATTGCAATCATGTATTCCCTTGATTTGGTCTTCTATTTTATAGTTTGCAGCTATACCAAGTGGCTTGTCAGTATAGAACTTACTTATCTCATTGGGGTATCTTGGATACAAGTGCATACTGTATTGCCAAACAGAGTCGTAACTATCCTCACTATGCAACCAGTAGAAGTAATCTTTTGAGATTGTTATATCTTTGCCGGTAGTCTCTAGATGACTCAAAGCAAATTCGTTATCTCCGTCCAGACTATTAGATTTAAATGTATATCTATTCCCAGTACTATCAATATAGTACATGTTTTGTGAATGTTGATCAATGGCTAAGCCCAAATATTTGTTCGACGTGTAGTAAATGTTCGTTCTCCCGGAACCGTTAAGACGAGCCCTCTCAATATAGTCTCGGTTGCACCAGTAAATGTACCTGAAAGGAAAGTACTAAATCATATAGTCCAAAAGTTTATATTTGTAAATAATAAGTAGTTCGTGTTTATGAGTGTAAATGCTTATTCAGTGTAAATGTTTCTCTGTCTATCTCTTTTCTCTATGTTCCCTCTTCTCACTGAATGTACTGATTTTGTCAAATCAGGGGGGTGACCATAAGCTCTTAGAGCGGTATCAATTTGAGATCGAATATGGAACAGATGTATCTGACGTGTATACATCTGTCACTTACTCGATCTCAAATTGATACCGCTCTAAGAGCTTATGGTCACCCCCCAGATCAGTACTAGATACTCCACACTCCCGCAGGCTTATAACGTATGAAACAGCAATCAGCAATAATTGTGCAGAGATTGCGCAATCATCGCGTGATGATTGGGTTTGTGTCATAAGATCGGCAGGCTTATTTTTGTGAAATATAATTGCTCTTCAATCGTGAATCCGCATTATGTATGAGTGATAACCACACAATAACAATTTTGCGACAGTGCTGCTAAGAATAACGATATATTAACTAAAATATGCATTTAAGGTGATCGCGATCACTTCGTATTACGTATGGTTTTTGAGAGCAGAGTGACAGCTATAGGCGAGCAAATTTGGCTGCCAAAATGCGATTACTTTTTCCCTTGTTGTTGGTCGATTGCCAATCGCTGATGGCTAAATACAGAAGTTTTCAAATTTTCGGCGGTTTTTTTTAATGAAATATTCAGCATTCAGCGGCTACTTTAATAATCCGCAAATTAATTCCTATTGGATATTGTAATGAAAAATTAGTTTAGTTTTGTGTATTAAGTATCTACGCAACTGGACAATTTGTTGAATCATTGATACAGGCATGATCTCGGTAAAGTGTGGGAGAAAATTTCATTGTAGTGTAAAAGCTAAAGGTTGGCTACCTTCCGAAGCTTGCCGACAATTTTGACACACGAAAGCACAGATGTTGACTATTCTGCCAATGTTTAAAGTAAATTATAAAAGTGTGTTCAACGATCTATTTTACGTTTCATAGCTCAAACATTAATCATTTAGTGATTTCTTATAACAATCGACTTTATTTACGAAGACATATTAAATGATTTTACACATTGGCATTTCTAAATAGTTTCAATTAATTTTTCAAATGACATAATTAATAATATATTATCTCATTAAAATGAAAATATTCAATATTAACTGCATTAGCCATGTGTCTAATGCAGTTAATATTGAATATTTTCATTCACTACAGCATACAGTAATATACTGTTACATAAATTCGATACATCTGCAAATGTTAATTTATCGGCATATTGGAGCTAAAATCAGTCTTATGTCAAATTTTAAACTTTGTAAATCGTGGGACAGGCATTTGAAAAAAAGAAAAAGCTTTTGTACAAAGTGACTGTCTAAAATAAGGTCTCATTAGCCTGCAGGTCATTAAATTAATCGCGCGATCACTGCGCAATTATTGCCGGCTGTTTCTTACGTAATAAGCCTGCCAGTGCTGTCGTGGTGTGACCAGTTTCGGTTCCGCCGGTGCCACCACATACTAATTACGAAAAATCACCTAATCCACACAAATCAAACATCGCGCTTGCAAAGTTTTAAGCGCGATTTGAACACATACAACAGTTCAACAACAAGCAGACCGAGGAGTTGGAGGATCCTCCCTTTTCAATGGCGGTTGCGTAACTTTACACCTTGTTCTGCACACTTCTATACGGTTATCCGGATATGTCCGGCTATATCCGGACGTTGGGCAACCCTAACTGCATCTGACATCTTCATAAGTGATCTTATTATGATCCAAATTTGTTTAATGAAACCATCATTGGTAACGTACCCTCTGCAGCTGTCCACATCAATATCTGTGGGGATCTCATTCACCATTTTGATTAAACCGTAAACATTTTTACTAGAGCCGCGTTTTAATGAAAGCCAATTAATGCTTATTTCATTGGAATCAGTGAAGAAGATTTTTTCTGTTGCCGGATCGTAGGCGATGCTTTGAATGTTACGACCGCTTCTCTCCACAAAACATTTGTTTTCTTTGGATGAAATATAATATCCACATATGGCGTCGTCGTTGCTCTGCTTGTCGACATACAGAATCCGATTGTGAACTGCATCGTACACTATTCCAGCGACGTTGTGGGACGCGAACTGTACGGTGTCCGTTTTGTTTCCGTCGCTATTATAGAATATAAGTTTATCTCCAAAACTTAGGGCATAGTCTGAAACAAAAGAATTGCATATTACTCGGTCCCATTGAGCATTTTTGGCTACCGCGCAGTCGACCTCGAATAACTGACCGGCAATCACGTCGTTACGGCAAAATATGCTCTATTTATTTGATAGCTACGATATAAATTAAAAGAGAAAAGACACACATATAACACAAAATGTAGACGCGGTATTCAGAAGAGAATTTTAATGTCGTGAGAGGCTAATTCCAAGCTATGCTTCGTAACCAGGAACTAAAATCAATAAACAATATGCCTGTATTCCGCGACCGTCTTATTAATAAACGTAGAATAAGGGAATAAGGTAAGACTAAGATACATTTATCTACTCCAAGCATTAGGTTGGCACTAACAAATTTCCGTGTTAATAAGAAGGGATTGTTGGCAACGTATCCGGGCGGTTCGAGGCGGCGCGCGGCGGCATGAAGTCCTTCACGGGCGGCGATGTGGGGGCGTTCTTTCACTGGGCATCGCACTTTCACTTCTTCCATTGTTGTTATTTTTGGGCATCGAGGGTCGTACCACGCGGATTACGCGCGCACACATGACGGTACACCACACAGGACTCGGGCGCCGTTTGACCAGTGTTGCCAGTGACAGATAGTCAAATGTTACATGATACATCTCAAAAAGTTACATTTTAATGAGAAAAGTTACGTGGCCTTATTTTATGTGGAAAATGACACTGAGGCTTAACACGCATAGCGATTTTTTTTCGCGCGAATTTTTGTCGTGCGTACCGAATCCAACTAACATGCACTGCTGATGAAATTCCGCGCGATTATTGTCTTTTTCTAACTGTTCATATAGTTCAAAATGATCGCGCAAATTTAATCCGCGCCGCGGTGCGGTGCATTCTGTGGCAAAACATGGCTTTCTTGCGGTATTATTTCCGCGCAATCTTTTTACCGCAATGCGTGCAGCTTCATATAATTCCATAGGTTGCAGAATAGGCGAAAAAAAAACGCGCGAATAAAAATCGTGCTAAGCGTATTAGACGCTCACTCGCTCGCCGGAGTAAGCGGGATGGAAGATTTAAAAAAATACGTGAGTGAGTGAGTGAATAAGCAAAACGTCAATTTGTGTGTCACTAAATCAGGTGCGACAACACGACGAACGAAAACTTTCTTAGATGCGTTCCGTTTCACGATTATTTTTTATTATTGAAAAATATTTCGATATTTTTATTAAGCCCTAAAAGTTACGTAAAAGTTACATTTTGAGTCGTGTTACATGGAGGTTACATGAGAATGTCAAAAGTTACGTAAAATGTAACAAAATTTACGTTCTGGCAACGCTGCGTTTGACGTCATAGCGCTCCGGCCGGCGCGCGTCTTAGTGGCGTGCGCCCGGACGACGCGCAGCACGCTCGGTAGTGCACGACGTCACGAAGGCTCTCAAAATAAGGCTATACAATAAAGAGCGCCACGCGAGTGCGGTGTGGGAGCGAGACAAAACATGGAGTGTGCCTGTGTTTTGCGGGTATTACTTTTACGTTTTCGCCAAGAATTTAAGATACTCGCGCTTTGGGTTTTCACATCATGTTTTTGGGTGGTTTTTATTTTTTTATCTTGCTGTATTTATTTTATATTCTTTGTATCTATTTTTATATACACAACAAATTTGATTTCCGTACGTCACGTTCTAGGCGACCACTGAAAATCAGCGCCGTGCTTTGGGTCCCCCACGGCACAGCATTATGCTGAGTGGAAGCCTTCTTGCCACAATCACGACATGCATCTGCCTGGTATCTTTTTCAACCTATTTCTATTCTGTTTTTATGCAAAATGTAGGTAGTAAATGTTCTTATTGTTTTATTTATTTCTCGTTTTTACTACCAATACTACTGTTAATGGTTTAGCATAAGCATTTATTTATATTGTAAGTCGTTTTGTGACAAATGAAAACATTTTTCTTTCTTTTCTTCTATTAAACAAATCTGACTCTAGTCTCGGAGTAAAATTTACATCATGGTGCTAACTAGTCTAAGGTCGGGTTAAGAGTAGTGTGTCTCTGGCGACTACAATTATTATAATGTTTGATTGACATTTTTATAGTTGTGATTTGTTGATGAAAACTTTTAGTTAGAATTAAATAAATTGTATTTATTTCTTTAATCAGTTCTTATTTCTGAGTGATTTAAGTTTAAATTGTTGAGATAATTTAAAAAATACTCCTTTACTTTCTAAACTGTATGACAGATGTCACTCGGTCCGCCAAATTTTTCGTTTTTTTTCTACTTGTCATCAACTTGCGGTTGCCATAGCTTACGCGTAAATCCAAGAATAAGGAAAAAACAGTTAGTCAGAGGTTACTCCATGTTTATTAATAACATTGCTAAACATAAGTTAATCCTTAGTTACTTTGGGATAAGATATAGTCCAAGAGTAACTTCGGAGTAAGCTGGTAAAAAGCCATTTATATTAATAAGACGGCGAAGGTTTAAGTCCCATAGAATAGGGGGCGAGTCTATTGCCATCATACGGGCACAAATCTAGACACTTGGCTGCTACTGAGAAATTTCAGATGGAGAAACCCAATAACACTTCCCGACGTGGGAATCGTACCTACGACCTAGACTAATGCACAACATTAGAACAACCACAAGACGAATAAAGTGTTTGGCCTAAAATTAATATAATATAAACCTTACATAACAAAAATAGGAGAATTCAAGTCTTACTTACCCCAGGAGTGCGCCAATCCGACGTACCACGCCACCAATCCCAGCACGAACTGTGTTTTGCACATATTGTTTTTCAGAACTCTCCAAGTTTTTTCTGAAAATGTAGACGGCGCGACCACTGCTGATCACTCTTGGAATAGTAATGTGAAACACTGGCTTTTTGAGACATATATTTTGACTTTTAGGCATCGGTCGGTGATAAGAAAGACTGATAACCAACACTGTTCTTTATTACACAGATAGTTCGGTGACCGAAAGGGGTCACGTAAACATTGCGTTATGCTATTATTGAGAACGGGGTAATAAAATAATATCTAAATGTATCGCGGTGTAAAAGGTTATCTCTAGGGAGATAACTATTAAAACCGCAACACTGACGGACAACTAAACTGTAGATGTTATAAATATTTTTGTAGGAAGCATCAACGAATAATTTAGCATACTCCTAAACTCACCCTTGTTTTCCAAATTAAGACACTTATTTACTTTATTATTTCAAAAACTAAATCATCCATAATGTCGACACTATACAGAAAGTATGGATGGAACGTGTTAGGAGTGATAAGAATGAAAAGGGATACTAGGGCATGGCGACGACGGACGATATGGAAGAAGAAGACGTGTTGTCCTGCCTGACCCCAAGTAACATGAGACAAGGGCAGGAAGATGATAATGACGTAAAAATATGGCGCAAAGTCGGTCCTATTCTTATTTGAAACGTTTTACTTGTGTGTTTATCTAATACCTTTAAACAAGCAATTTTTGTATATATAATATCATTTGAATCTCGGAAACGGCTCCAACAATTTTCATGCAATTTAGTGTGCAGGAGGTTTCGGGGGCGATAAATCGATCTAGTTAGGTTCTATTTTTAGAAAACGTCGTTTTCTCTATTTTTGCCTGAGCAAAGCTCGGTCGCCCAATAATAATAAATAATTAGTTAGGTTAAGATTAGTAACAATTTACTTAAAAAAGATAGTGTTACATACAGCTACACTTCAGTGTAAGGCTGCATCCACCTCTGTACCATGGGCTTATACCACCGCTCTGCTAAGACACATACAAATATTAGTTTAGGATTATAGGGTATTTTTATAGTAACCAACACATCATCATCATCAGTCTTTTTAATGTTCTAGGACATGGCGGTTTCCTCACGATATACCAACCAACACAGTTAATACCAAGTTATAAATTTAAATCTTTTGTTTCTCGCAGACGATGGAGCCGAGGATTTGCAGAAAGTGACCGATGTATGGCGATACTTCGATACAGACTCCGGTAAGAAGGCTCAGTGCGTCGTCTGCAAGATATACGTTGTCAAGGAGTATGAAGAGTTAAAGGCCCATCTGAAGGACAGCCATCCGAACTTGCTTCTGGAGATCCTACAGGTAGGAACACCATGTTTCTGGCTATAGTGAAGCATACTTTCCTTATTTATAAGTATTTTCTTAATTTTTAGGGTTCTGTACCCGGAGGGTCCAAACGGAGACCTATTGCTGTCACTCGCGTGTCTGTCTATCCGTCGTCTGTCACACAATTTCGTTCAGAACAAGTTTCCAATAGATGGCGTGGTTTTAAAATTCTGAGGCATTCCGCTCGAATTTTAAATTTGTATTGTAAATCATTTTGGAAACTAAAAACGTGTAAAAAAAAGTACTATTAAACCAATTGGCACTGTATTTAAAGAAATAAATATTCACGAACCGAGTAAACCTTTTTACATGCAAGCCACTGCTAACACTATCTCTCGCTTGTGGGCGAGAACCGACCGCGTTCGATATATTCGGTTTTGGAACGACGAAAAACTTAAGTTACGTCGGCACAGTTTCTTTGTATGGGATAAGGCATCTGTATAATATATTATTATCTGTGACTATACTAACTTAATTTTACTAAACGATGTATGTTTCACAAACAAGATAAGTTTTCTAATTGGTAATATAAAACTCTTCATTCCCAGGACCAGTCCTCAGACGAAGGCTCCATCGAAGTACAGAACGAAAACGACAACGACAATACGTACACAGAAATAGTTTACCTCGAACAAGAACCGCAAACAGAACCCGTAAAGAAACACAAAGAAAAAACTAAATCTTTCCCTAAGCTCATTAAAAAACGCGAAAGAAAGAACAGCCGTCACAGCAGTGAAGATATCCCGCTTAAAAAACCAAAAAAAGATGAAGAAAACGACGAACTAACAACCTTTATCAGATACATAACTTGCCTACTAAAGAAACTACCAGCTGAGGCCTTTTCCGACGTACAGATAGAAATTATAAACACTATTTTAAAAGCGAAGGCACAAACAAATGCAGCGAATACTAGTCAGAGTACGGTATTTAATACGGAGCTGGTAAATACTAGTACTAGTTCGAATATTATAACGGTTGACGGAATAGAGCCAATGCCTAGTTCTATGATGGCGCATCACAACTATACTATTACTGTGGGAACTACGAAAGAAAGCGAGGTAGCAGATAATAGTTGATTTGATTATTAATTTCATTTTTTATTGTAAATTACTAAGTACATATTTTACTTTAATTAAAGTTCGTAAGCAAAAATTGTTTTCTATTTTTATTTTTAACCTCATAACTCCTATGTATTCCGCAGAGATCTACTCATAGTACATTAGCATTTTGCCAGTTATGTTTAAGCCTCTAAGGCTCGAGCATATCCCGACTCCGGATTAGTACTGATAATTCCAGATGGAAAAGACTTAGCCCGGCCCAGGAATCAAATCCAAGACCTCATACTAAGCAGTAGCACTTGTATTTTTGACATTTAATTTTTGACATAACTATATTTTTCTCAATTTAATTATAATAATGTTAAATGCATGCTGATTTTGGATGATAAGGACAGGAGAATGATAATTGCAATGATTGTAAAAGGCTGCTAAGTCTTGCTACTTAATTTCATAAATGTTATCACTTCAGATAGATTACGTTGCTGAATTTTGCAGGAAAGCTTCACAATCAAGAGAATATTTTGCTACAATCCCACCGCACTATTCCCAAACCACTGCAACTCCTGAAAGCCAGAATCAACAGTGGCGACCACCAGTAAAATGCCGAGGCAATGAAGCTCGACGAAGTCGCGGAGAATGAATTTAACTGTCTTGAATTCCTCAACGAAATTAATCAGAAAAGAATAACGTCGTATTTCGCCAGTTGAGGTTTACTGGTTAGGGTCCGAGGGGCCCCTGAGCTTGGGGGCCCCGATGCATGGCACCGTCCAGCCCACCGATAGCTACGCCCCTGGTTGACATTCTCATATTTTTTTACTTTTTTAATCACTATGGCGGCGCTTTCATTATGGTCTAGAGCCGCTGAGACCTTACTCCGACGTGACATCGCTGTCATGGTTCGACTGTGAAAGAGGGAAATTGTATTTGTCCTGTATAGTCCCGACTATCTCACAGTGGAACCATGATAATTTTGACATGTCATAGTAACGCCCCAGAGTGTTAGGTATTCGACGACATTACTATTGATTCTCTGTACCTACGTTATTAGGTAATTTTCATTCTCTTACTTCTATCCCAATTCATTCGTAGTCAGCGCAACATGTATTTTCGTCCGCAATTTGGAGGGTGGACGTCCCAACCACACGCACTAAACGTTTTGAGAGTACTTTCATTGTGCGTACAGCGTACAGCGGTACAGCCATAGATATAATTTATATTTCTATGGATACAGCTAAGGAGTGAAATTCCCTGCCGGAGTCTGTGTTTCCTGATAGCTAGAATCTGGGAGTTATAAGTTAAGACTTAAGAGTGAGTGAGTGCACAAGCAACGGTGAAGGAAAACATCGTGAGGAAACCTGGACTTATATAGTTAATGTAAGTCTGAAATAGCCATGTCAGAGGCCTGTGGGGTTTCCCAGAGGCGGCTCAATTAACTCTGACACCAGAGGTGACCACACCTCACACGAAAAGAAGAAGTGTGAATAAGTTTCTTTTAGGCATGCTTTACCGTCGACCACGTCAGGTAAGATAGTGGTCAAACGCGAGCTTATCAAGAATAGGCAAAAATATATTTTGTCTCAGCATTTGTAGTCATTCCTTGCAAGCTATAATTATCAAATCAAGAAATAGTATTTTAGGTAGATACTTACTTTAAGCGTTTAGACACGACTGTTTTCAAAGCAGACTCTCGTTCCCAGATCACTGAATTAAATAAATCTTTTGAATAAATAACAGAATGGTGAAACCTGTTCAATCCAGTTTTGTCTAGTTGCAACCAGTTTTTGAAAGGGCTCGTTTATAGGGGTCAATATTCTATCTATTTTACAATGAAACTAGGAGAAGGGTGTTGACAATATAGATCAAACATATTAAAGAATTGAGATGAATAAAATATAAATATAACATAACACTGTTTAGTAATATATTTATTCAAAATAACGCTTAATTTTTAGGTAACCAGTTATTTACTTAGTAACTTAAAAAGCCGAGCCAGTAGCAATGTCATCATGATTCCGTTGTAAAAAGTATTGGTAATTGTCCTGTATATTTCGGTCTCTCTCTCACAGTGGCACCAAGATAGCTTTTACAGGCCACATTAAGGAAACTAGCAGCCAAGAAAAAGATGGATGGACTGTGTGAGGAGCGATATTCAAGAAAAGGGAGTCAGTGATAGCGTGTCGGTCCAGGACGGTATGGAAGAAGAAAACGTGTTGCGCAGACCACAATTAAGATGGGACAAGGCAGGAAGATGATGATGATTACGGAGCCAGATATTCAATTGGTCTTAAGAGGAAATGTGGTCGCAGAGATCCGACTGAATATCGTAAGTAGAAGTCGTAATTCGAGGTTTGGCTCTCGTTTATTTCTTCCTCCAATATTATACCAATTTAAAAGATATTCCATAAACTGGAAAATCTATACTTATAATATTATAAACCTGAAGAGTTTGTTTGTTTCTTTGTTTGTTTGAA
This sequence comes from Orthosia incerta, assembly GCA_948252205.1. Lineage (NCBI taxonomy): Eukaryota > Metazoa > Arthropoda > Insecta > Lepidoptera > Noctuidae > Orthosia > Orthosia incerta. The sequence continues at coordinate 2,056,843 of OX411769.1, forward strand.
CGCGCTAATCTCAGGAACTACTGGTTGGAATTGAAAAATTCTTTTTGTGTTGGATAGTCCATTTATCGAGGAAGGCTATAGGCTATATAACATCACGCTACAACCAATAGGAGCCGAGCATAAATGAAAAATGTTGCAAAATCGGGCAAAAATATTCCTTTTTGAGAGCTTTTGTTGCGTGCGCTGCGTAAGCGGTTTAAGTTACGCAAATATAATGTATAATAAACCTGAAGAGTTTGTTTGTTTGTTTGTTTGTTTGAACGCGCTAATCTCAGGAACTACTGGTTGGAATTGAAAAATTCTTTTTGTGTTGGATAGTCCATTTATCGAGGAAGGCTATAGGCTATATAACATCACGCTACAACCAATAGGAGCCGAGCATAAATGAAAAATGTTGCAAAATCGGGCAAAAATATTCCTTTTTGAGAGCTTTTGTTGCGTGCGCTGCGTAAGCGGTTTAAGTTACGCAAATATAATGTATAATGGAATTGTTCTTCTTTAAAAGTTCTAAAAAAAAGTCTGCGACAGCATATGTCTATCTTTTAATATTGACTCACAATAGCAGCTTTTATGTTCTAAATTTTAATTAGATCGCCGCCGCCGGTACATTCGTATAGTAGTATAAGGGTAGGTAGGGTAGGGTAGGGTAGGTGTAGGGTAGGTGTAGGGTAGGTGTAGGGTAGGTGTAGGGTAGTTGTAGGGTAGGTGTAGGGTAGGTGTAGGGTAGGTGTAGGGTAGGTGTAGTGTAGGTGTAGTGTAGGTGTAGGGTAGGTGTAGGGTAGGTCTAGGGTAGGTGTAGGGTAGGTGTAGGGTAGGTGTAGGGTAGGTGTAGGGTAGGTGTAGGGTAGGTCTAGGGTAGGTGTAGGGTAGGTGTAGGGTAGGTGTAGGGTAGGTGTAGGGTAGGTGTAGGGTAGGTGTAGGGTAGGTGTAGGGTAGGTGTAGGGTAGGTGTAGGGTAGGTGTAGGGTAGGTGTAGGGTAGGTGTAGGGTAGGTGTAGGGTAGGTGTAGGGTAGGTGTAGGGTAGGTGTAGGGTAGGTGTAGGGTAGGTGTAGGGTAGGTGTAGGGTAGGTGTAGGGTAGGTGTAGGGTAGGTGTAGGGTAGGTGTAGGGTAGGTGTAGGGTAGGTGTAGGGTAGGTGTAGGGTAGGTGTAGGGTAGGTGTAGGGTAGGTGTAGGGTAGGTGTAGGGTAGGTGTAGGGTAGGTGTAGGGTAGGTGTAGGGTAGGTGTAGGGTAGGTGTAGGGTAGGTGTAGGGTAGGTGTAGGGTAGGTGTAGGGTAGGTGTAGGGTAGGTGTAGGGTAGGTGTAGGGTAGGTGTAGGGTAGGTGTAGGGTAGGTGTAGGGTAGGTGTAGGGTAGGTGTAGGGTAGGTGTAGGGTAGGTGTAGGGTAGGTGTAGGGTAGGTGTAGGGTAGGTGTAGGGTAGGTGTAGGGTAGGTGTAGGGTAGGTGTAGGGTAGGTGTAGGGTAGGTGTAGGGTAGGTGTAGGGTAGGTGTAGGGTAGGTGTAGGGTAGGTGTAGGGTAGGTGTAGGGTAGGTGTAGGGTAGGTGTAGGGTAGGTGTAGGGTAGGTGTAGGGTAGGTGTAGGGTAGGTGTAGGGTAGGTGTAGGGTAGGTGTAGGGTAGGTGTAGGGTAGGTGTAGGGTAGGTGTAGGGTAGGTGTAGGGTAGGTGTAGGGTAGGTGTAGGGTAGGTGTAGGGTAGGTGTAGGGTAGGTGTAGGGTAGGTGTAGGGTAGGTGTAGGGTAGGTGTAGGGTAGGTGTAGGGTAGGTGTAGGGTAGGTGTAGGGTAGGTGTAGGGTAGGTGTAGGGTAGGTGTAGGGTAGGTGTAGGGTAGGTGTAGGGTAGGTGTAGGGTAGGTGTAGGGTAGGTGTAGGGTAGGTGTAGGGTAGGTGTAGGGTAGGTGTAGGGTAGGTGTAGGGTAGGTGTAGGGTAGGTGTAGGGTAGGTGTAGGGTAGGTGTAGGGTAGGTGTAGGGTAGGTGTAGGGTAGGTGTAGGGTAGGTGTAGGGTAGGTGTAGGGTAGGTGTAGGGTAGGTGTAGGGTAGGTGTAGGGTAGGTGTAGGGTAGGTGTAGGGTAGGTGTAGGGTAGGTGTAGGGTAGGTGTAGGGTAGGTGTAGGGTAGGTGTAGGGTAGGTGTAGGGTAGGTGTAGGGTAGGTGTAGGGTAGGTGTAGGGTAGGTGTAGGGTAGGTGTAGGGTAGGTGTAGGGTAGGTGTAGGGTAGGTGTAGGGTAGGTGTAGGGTAGGTGTAGGGTAGGTGTAGGGTAGGTGTAGGGTAGGTGTAGGGTAGGTGTAGGGTAGGTGTAGGGTAGGTGTAGGGTAGGTGTAGGGTAGGTGTAGGGTAGGTGTAGGGTAGGTGTAGGGTAGGTGTAGGGTAGGTGTAGGGTAGGTGTAGGGTAGGTGTAGGGTAGGTGTAGGGTAGGTGTAGGGTAGGTGTAGGGTAGGTGTAGGGTAGGTGTAGGGTAGGTGTAGGGTAGGTGTAGGGTAGGTGTAGGGTAGGTGTAGGGTAGGTGTAGGGTAGGTGTAGGGTAGGTGTAGGGTAGGTGTAGGGTAGGTGTAGGGTAGGTGTAGGGTAGGTGTAGGGTAGGTGTAGGGTAGGTGTAGGGTAGGTGTAGGGTAGGTGTAGGGTAGGTGTAGGGTAGGTGTAGGGTAGGTGTAGGGTAGGTGTAGGGTAGGTGTAGGGTAGGTGTAGGGTAGGTGTAGGGTAGGTGTAGGGTAGGTGTAGGGTAGGTGTAGGGTAGGTGTAGGGTAGGTGTAGGGTAGGTGTAGGGTAGGTGTAGGGTAGGTGTAGGGTAGGTGTAGGGTAGGTGTAGAATAGGGTAGGTAGGATAGGGTAGATACGTAGCCAGTTGACGGGAGCGAAGCCGCGTGGGACAGCTAGTAAAGATATATACTGTGTTCCTGTGTTTTCCATTTTTTAATTTACAGTTGCCATATTTATACACAAGGCCTCTATTGACAGCAGCACAATTTGAGCATTTTTTGAGGATTCTAGTGCTTTTAAAGATAATATATCATCAAAAAGGAAAACATAAGGACACAGTATATATCTTTCTTTTCCAGTTTAAGGAATATCTTTTAAATTGGTCCAATATTGGAGGAGCCGCACGGGTCGATCATCAAGGTTAAGCAATGCTTGACGAGGTCGGTCCGTGGATGGGTGACCATTTCAACATACCGAGTTTCCTCCGTGCCTCGGCAAGCACGTTAAGCCGTTGTCGTCCCGGCTGTCATTTGAAGATCTTTGACAGTCGTTACGGGTAGTCAGAAGCTTGAGATCTGACACCAGTCTTACCAAGGGGTACCGTGTTACCCAGTTACTGGGTTGTGGAGGTCAGATAGGCAGTCGCTCCATGTAAAACACTGGTACTTAGCTGAATCCGGTAAGACTGGAAGCCGACCCCAATATAATTGGGAAAAAGGCTAGGCAGATGATTGGAGGAGAAAATAGGCCAAACCTTGAACTATCTTTTACTTAGGAAATTCAGTCGGAGCTCTCCCTACACACTGGGAGGAAACCGGCATGACCGAGAATCAAAAAAGTTGAGCAATGGCTAGGCACATTGTTACTCAACGACGTACATACATAGGTATTATTGATTCTTAGTCCGTCCTCGCAAACCTCGCAGGTTTAATATTCAAACTAAATCTGAGTCAAGGTTCGTCGCAGGTTTGGTCGCAGATTTTTAATATTTAAATTATATTCTGCTACTATGATGAAGCTACAATGCGACAGGCGACAGTCTCTCATATCAGAATTCGTAACTCCATTTGGGTACATTTATAATTATGGGAGCAAGAAAAATCTGATTGTTACAAGCTTTATTTAACTTGCAATGTAATTGTATGTGTGTAAGTGTGTTCGGGTTAAATTTTGCAACTGAATTTTAAAACAGTTATCCACCAACGATTAAGATGCAATTTTGTATACACGTTTAGTTTGGACTAGCTGTGCCCGCGGCTTCGCTCCCGTCATATGTCTGCCAACCTTACCCTACTTACCTTCCTGCCTACCCTACTTACCTACCTACCATTTTTGTTTCATCATTCTATCGCGGTGAATCTTAACACCGCCATTCAGAAAATGACTTCAAATGCACAACGCCATCTATCGAATAGTAAGTTCAACTGTCCGAGTAACTGGATTGCGTGTGTTGTGATAATTTTACTTCTTGAACACTTTAAATTCATCTAACTTTTGATAGAGTGAACCGATTGCGATGAAACAAAAACTAAGTAATTCTTCAAGTTACGCACAATTTTTATGTATACAAGTTATTTACGTTGGTTTCGTACATTTCACTTGATGCGTTCACAAATAAACAGACAAAAATAGGTACCTAAAATGCCGGAAATAGGTTCTGTTGGATAACCTTTAACACCCTCGCTATTTTTTTGGAAATATTTTCGATGTACAAAAAATACTTTTCTACAGATTTATTATATGTATTGATGATGATGATTTGGATGACAATGCGTGGCTTGGTAAGTGACATCATTCTAAATCCAATATGGTGGACGGCCCAAGATAGCGGGCTAGTTATATTTAGGGTTCCGTACCCAAAAACGGGACCCTATTACTGAGACTCCGCGATCCGTCTGTCTGTCTGTCTGTCCGTCTGTCACCAGGCTGTATCTCATGAACCGTGATAGCTAGACAGTTGAAATTTTCACAGATGATGTATTTCTGTTGCCGCTATAACAACAAAAACAAATTTAAATAAATATTTAAGTAGGGCTCCCATACAACAAATGTGATTTTTTGGCCGTTTTTTGCGATTATGGTACCCTTCGTGCGCGAGTCCGACTCGCACTTGGCCGGTTTTTTGAGCACTGCCCTGATAAGGATATCAAATGAAAGGGTTTGCTGAGAAGAATACGAAGAGAGGTTATACAATACTATCTTCTACTTCAGCATTGACACAAAAATATGCGCATGGTTTTGCAGCCAACTTCAGAGACACAAAATGGAGTTACGAATTCTGATAATATCATACCCATGTTGGCAGTTGAGTGTGTCATGCTCTCTCAAATGTCTCTCTGATGGTGGCGCGTGTGTTGGATCATCCGGTTCCCTTCATGATGGTTGTGCTGGGTGGTGCCAATTCATGTGTCATGTTCGTGAGCGGACGCCGTCAGTTGGGATTGGTCATAACTTAACTGCTTCGGATGTTAATGTTTCTTTTTACTGCACAGTACATGTATGAGTATTTTTATTACTTTATGCCTGTACGTAGTATAGTGTGTAGTGCTATTCTGGGTGCTTTGTCCTCACATATATGAATTTATTAATGTATGTACTTATGTAACTAAATATTGTAAAAAAACATTTTCTTTAAAAGAGTAAGTTTGGAGTTTCTTCTCCATAACAAGCTACTTTCCGAATGCACGGTAGAATCAACTTTTATAACTTGTAAATTTTAATGTACCTAACGTTCAAAAGTGCCGCTTGGTGGCCTACTTGAAATAAAATATCTTTGTCTTGTCTTATGATTGGCTGCTGCGCTGCGTGTCGCGGGTTCGATTCCCGCACGGAACAAATACATATTTGTGTGGCCTACAGATAGTTGTTATGACTCTGGTTTGTTGTGTATGTGAGTTTATTTTGTTTGTAAACGCACCCACCACGACATGATACAGCAGCCGTATTGCGTAAACCGACTTTACGTAGTGCATATTGATACGTAAAGTCGTTTTTGGGAAAGAATCGATTCTTTTGCTTTGGATAATATACTTACGCAATTCGGCTGCAGGAGTCCTTCATAATTTGGTGCAACGTTTAAAAAAAAGGGAGAAAGAATCAATTACCCTCAAATATCGGGTACGAGGTAAATGAGGTAATAAGATATTATATAGGTTGATAATAAGTATATCTTTTCAACACACTTACTCATAAAGTAGCTCTAATTTCACCGCAATTAGGCACATAATGATACCTGTTATCAAACTGTGACTTTTTCATTACTATTATTCACAAGTGAGTTATAGAGTGTTTTTTTTTTAATTTTATTAAGTAAATTGGTTGAGTTGCTTTGTTCTTAAAAAAGTTTCGATACAAAAAAGATCGTGCTCAATAGTACAAATAAATTAATGTACCTATTGCTTGCTCATTTCATGCAACTTCGGATTTAAATAGATTATTTCAACTTGTACGTGCTAATAAATAAAACTTTCACTCAAATATAAATTTATGGCATTTCAATTTTAAGAAAAAATTTAATTCCCTATTTTGTACGTGGCTAAAACTCACTGACCTCTAATATACAAGTACGCTGGACTTCATATTATCGATGACAAAATTAAGACATTTGATTTTCGCCATTTTGGCGCTGATAGCAACGTGACTTAACGTGAGATTCCATGGAACTAATATTAGTGATGGGACATAGCCTTCGGTATAAAAATACGTGAGAATCCCAATTATTTTAATTGAGATTCATTTCTAAGTAATAGAAAACTTGCTGTAAAGGTTAACTGAAAAATACTTTCAATCAGATTGCAAGCTATAAACTAGTGGATAGCGTGCTACTAAAGTTATAGCGCATTACTGTCAGATCAGTGAGATTTAAATATGGGGATAGGCTAACAACTTATCCTTAAAACTAGTATATTTGAGCAAGTATCTGCTCGCTCAAGTATACTAGTTAGTTAATACTTACATTTACAATAGTTTGGATTCACTCGGTTGGAACATCATTCATACAAATATTTGCGTACGAATGAGATGGATAATAATTTACAACGGACATATTTCTCGCTCTCATCGCTGAGATCCTGTCTCTGTAGTGTTAAGGTGCAAATAAGAGTGGCATCGCATTCCAGCGACGTGAAGTCTTATATCAGTTTTCAAATCTTGTTTCAGATGCAGATATAAATTGTTTGACTTAAAAACATTTGTTAATACAATTATAATTATCATGATTTTATTCCAGAATTAATTCCAGACAGGAACGAGGTGATTGATACAAGAAGAGAGAGGCCTGTGCTCAGCAGTGGGCGAAGTCGGACTGTGGATGATCATGATGATGATTCCAGAATTTAGTATTACACATTGCTTTTTAACATATTATTACTGATTATTAGGCATTCATATAACATTCATCACTAATACCAATATTAGATATTTAGTTGCAACATATTATGAGAAGTCAATACAGTAGATGAGTGATACGCCTTGCCAAGTCTACTATTTTGATATTAGTGTAATTTAAAAATATTAGTAATACTCATATACTCGTATTAGTTAAAATAATATAATATTTCCAGGCGAATATATTAGTATTACCTAATCTTGAGAAATATCGGTATTAACCTATCTCTAAATGTGTCAATTATAGTTCCTGAGAACCTCGAGTGGGGCGCTTTGATTCGGCACAAAAATCAACTGTCATTTCATCTAATATATTTAGTCCAGCGTACTTGTATGATAGAGGTCAGTGCTAAAACTCTATCTACGAAAAGCCAAAAAAAAAAAGAAACCTCATTCTTTTAGTCTATTTCCGATCGCCATTGTTAAATGCGCGCGCATAGGAAAATTGATTAAATTTGCCCGCCATTGCGAAAAAAATTTCACTACTCATTTTTACTGTTGAAAATGATTTTTTAGTTTTATTTTCTTCACAAGTGTGTTGAAAAACGTCGTATGATACACGTGTGTATGATGATTACCGTTCTCGGCTCTCTTAAGACCCTCACCTGACGGCTCGGGTCTCAATGGCACCTCAGCGATAATCACCAACATTGCACACTTGTACCATAATGTACTATTATTTATGTCTGCGATCCTTTTTACCCGACTACGGTGAAGCCAAAGGGAAGGTTTTTGATTTTAGCAGTTTAAGTATGTATGTTTGTATTTACGTATGTTTCTCCGTAGCGCCTAAACTATTCAACCAATTTTGATGAATAAGGTGTCAATCGATTCGTTATTATGGCTTGGGTAACATAGGTTAAAAAATCCTTAGTCGGGTTACAGTTTTATTAAACTTACTAGCTGTCCCACGCGGCTTCGCTCCCGTCAACTGGCTACGTACCTACCCTACCCTACACCTATAATATTTTTGCCCGTTTTTGCAACATTTTTCATTTATGCTCCGCTCCTATTGGTCGTAGCGTGATGTTATATAGCCTATAGCACTCAGGAATAATGTAGCTTTCTACCAGTAAAAAAAAATTTAGAATTGGTTCATTAGTTCCAGAGATTACCCCCTACATACAAACTTACAAACTTACAAATTTTACCTCTTTATAATATTATTATTAAATTATAAATTAGTAATATTAGTAATTAGTAATATTAGTAATTAGTATTAGTATATTTGTATATTAGTACTTGGTAGGTATCTGTTATCTTATCTTGTGGAGGGGCCGAGAAATAACTCGGACACTTCGACCCATTGGGATCTATTGTGGTCCCCTAGATAACCTGCCCCTCCCCAATCTCGTTGAATACTCTCATCATGAGTTTTACTAAGAAACTATATTACATTTGAAATTACATTAGACACGTTTCCAAATCTTTTTACAGTCCGTTCAACCGATTTTGAGTTCTATTCCGTAAACATAAGGATGACATAAAAAGTATAAACCTGTTACCAAAACCAACTGTTTACTACAGCTACCATTTGTCGTATCACCAACGCAATAGAAGTCTAAATCGGTTGAACGGGCTGTAAAATGGGCTAATTTAAACGTCGAATGTTATCGCAAATGTAGTTTAGGAGATATGAGCCTATAGTCTTCTGGTTTTGGATATCCAACCCCTAGGAGACTCATTCGCATACCAGCCAGTGCATCGCATGTGCACAGTAGGTGCTCCATTCGTTCCGTATATTCCCCACACAACCTGCACATGGTTGTCGCGGTTAGACCCATCTTCATGAGCATGTCGTCGGTTCCAAAGTGCCCAGTAAAGGCCCCAAGCAGGTAGCGGCTTTGCCCCCTGCTCATGTTCCAAACGCATTCCCGTGCTTTGAACGTAGGTAGTGAAAGAGGTTCTTACTTCTGAGAATGTTTCAATGGCTTATTATTTCTTTGAAAACTGGTGATAAGGAATGAATGAAACAGGTATAGTGGGACAAAACAGTTTATAGCACTAATAAAACAAGCCAGTAACTGTCCCACAGCAGAGTAATGGCCTCTCTCTCACTGTCTCGCATGCTCAAGGCGGGTAGACGATTTCAAACTTATTTCATAACTTAGGGCTGATTTCACCAATAAAACTAATCGCGATTACTTCCAACTAAACTCAGTTTATGCAAATGCAGCGTTCTGATTGGTTGAGACCGCTGAGAAACTTCCAATCAGGACGCTGTATTTGCTTAAAATGAGTTTTTTATTCAATAATAGTAGTGAACGTGCACGAGTGTGGGCAAGTAAAACACAGCGGTAGAACATGAGTTTGTACATGGTGTCGACAAAACTCCGTAGAAGCTTCCAATAAAATTACCGCGATTTTATTGGGGTATAACTAGGACATTGGACTAAGTTTAGTAAAGAAACTAGAACTTCTATTCTAAACGTGACACTGGCTAAAAGCACAAACCGTGAGAAGCCAAAAAAAAAAAAAAAAAAAAAACTAAAAAAATAAACCTCATTCTTTTAGTCTATGGCCGATCGCCATTGTTAGATGCGCGCGCATAGGAAAACTGATTAATTTTGCCAGCCATTGCGAAAAAAAAATCACAACTCGTTTTCACTGTTGAAAATGTTTTTTTGGATTATTTCTTCACAAAATTTGTGTTGAAAAACGTTGTATGATACACGTGTGTATTGATGATTACCGTCCTCGGCTCTCTTAAGAGTTCCTACAAGTTTCACGAGGCAAAAACAGAAAACAGCTACTCTTTCAGCGAAAATTTCTCAATAACTACAAGATATATTATGATACAAAATATAATGACAAAAAAAAAACGACACAGGTCCGTCGTCTACAAGCCCATGAGCAAAATTGAATGTCTCGCGGTTTATAAGGCAATATTCAGACAATTTATTAAAATAAACTAAGTACTCAAAAATAAAATATAAAAATTGGATTCGATTGATAAACACCTCAAATTTCAAATTATTTATCAGTTATTTTTACATTCAACATATTTATATTTACACGTAGCCGACGCTTTCGCACATGATAAAATTGCCTTTTTTCCGCGTGGACAATATTTTTTTTTAAGTACAAATACAATAAACCTTAAAAAACAAAATTGGTGGCTTACTAGTATACTATATGCCCAGTCCACACAATTTTTTGCAGATTGTTATTCGCCATCAGTAAGCTGAAAAAGCAATTGAAAAACCTGGTGTTTCGGGATTACGTAAAAACGTGTGTTAGGAATTTATTTTTTCTAATTTTATCAAAAATATGTATTGTCTATTTCCTAGATAACTATGTGATGCAAAAAGTGTTTTTAAAAGATTTATCATTTAACTTGTAGTTATTGAGAAATTTTCCCTGAAAAAGTAGCTTTTTTCTGTTTTTAGCGCCTCAGCGGTAATCACCAACATTACACACTTGTACCATAATGTTACATTACCGAACCACTTCTTTGATTATTTTTACAATTGACGGAGAAATCGGTGGACATGCATAAAAAAGTACATAAATACAGACGAACATAGAACCTCCTCCGTTATGGCATGTCGGTATAAAAGTGAAAGACTCGGTACATGTGCGTAGTATTTTATCTTATCTCTGCTGACCCCTCTGACATCAAATGCGAAGAAGATAACGCACTTACCTAACTTAGAAACCACTATCTGAAAATTCAGTACATTAGTACCTAAAACTAACAAGTTATCTAAAGGCACACGAATATCAACTTTAGGAAAACAGCAGTAAGATCAATTCAAAATGACAACTATTTAACATGCTCAAATTATAAAAAGACATGCAAATATCATCTTTAAGTAAAGCTACTGTAAGTTCAATTCAGATTGACAACTATTGACGGTGGTTATGAAAAGTGCTCGTATTTAGAATGCCTCGATTCATAGATTATACTTTGTCAAGCAGCATACGAATAGGAATCCTTTTTCCATGAAAATAATGTTCATATTTGTATGAAAGAATGTGAGAGAGCGTTTCGTAGAAATATGATCATTATCTAATAAATAATACGGTTTATATTACTATAAAACGCAAAGTCAAGTATAGTTATTGGCTCGAATTAAGCTATTTAAAATAAATCTAGGAAAAAAACAAAAAAAATATTTGTAAAAAAAAAACAATAAAACACGCTATAATAGAAAACCAAACTAAAAAATAAAATAATTTTCAATAAATTTAAATTAAGAATAGTGTGATAAACAAAAAAAAAATTGAAAAAAGCGTGAGGTGCTTTTTAAGTTATTTTCAAAATGACTACTTCTACCAATATCTGTCAATAATGTATTTTAACAATTGACATCAAGCACAATATCAATACGTATCTTATACAATTTTTTTTTTTTTGTTAATGTCATTCATATTTTAAATTTATTGAAAATTATTTTCTACTTTTTAGTTTGGTTTTCTATTAAAGCGTGTTGTTTAGTTTTATTAACTAATGTTTTTTTTTAGTTCAATCGCTAATCCTAAAGATCCTGGTAAGGATTATGGGACAAACTATTTTTTTTTATTGGTACTGCTGTAGGTAAGTCCCGGTTTTATCTGATAATTACCTTGGTACCGAAACCATTGAATATGTGCCAATCTATGGTAAAACTGTCAATAGCGTGATAGCGGATGACATAAAAAGTACGTCCCTTTTTCCGTTGGCGCTGGTCGAGGTCGGCCACAATTTGTCTATTGCGATACTATTAGTTAAGGTTACACTAGTCGATAATTCTTCCATACAAACGTAGTCTAGGGATTACTCCACTGTTTGACGATGTACGTTCATAATGAAAAATGATATCAATATGTCTCATCATTATCTAGTCCTGTATGGAGCCAAAAAAATAAAAAATATATAAATTTGAAAGTTATGAGCGTCGAAAGTTCCACATTTCGACACTAATTTTAACACATTTTTGGGCGCAAATAAATACCATAAGAAGACGGAAAATTGCAAAACGGCCACCATACAGGGATAGATTAGTAGTTCAACAATGCAAATAATTTTATTTTGAACAGATACGTTTAGTCGTTTTTTCATGATATCCAGACTCCCAAAGGTCTGTTTATAAAATTTCGCGCACTCGGTTTCGTCCTAAATCATTATCCATTTCGCTACAAATTTGCAAAAGTGTGTATTCGTACGCGAACTAGCTTCCTTCTGGTCATCACAGCATACGCACGTGTTGTCGGTTGATATAAAATGCATTTCAACCCCGCGCACAAAATAGTTCGTGCCGTCGACTAGTGTACCCTTAACACCAAGTTTACTGGATTCTATTCTAACTGGACTCTTCGTCTTGTTGTAGTCGAGAAATAAATGTTGCTATTGTATACTGGAGTGAGCTGTTTTAATATAATTTATCCGTTACATTTTGGCATTTCAACAAAGCCGTGGCACTTTGTTCAGGCCCTCAGTTCGACAATGAGTTCTCTATAAATTCAAGAGTACTTTAAATTCGACAGCCAATCACAACCCTCAGAGGCATCGGATGATGTGAAGGGGTGCACCCCTTTACAAAACCAACCAATTTTTAAACCCTTTAGAAACCCAGTTGTGACGAAAAAAAACTGGGTAACTGCGACTCGGACTCGCGCACTGAGGGTTCCGTACAAACAGCTACATTCACCAAAATAATTTAATAACAACTCGACGCAATCGGTTCACTCTATCAAAAGTTAGATGAATTTAAAGTGTTCAAGGAGTAAAATTATCACAACACACAATTCAGATACTCGGACAGTTGAACTCCATATTCGATAGATGGCGTTGTGCATTTGAAGTCATTTTCTGAATGGCGATGTTAAAATTTGCCGCGAAGGAATGATGACTATAGAAAACAAATTGGTAGGTAGGTAAGTAGGGTAGGCAGGAAGGTAAGTAGGGATTTGGTTGGCAGACAGATGTAGAGATGGGCGTTTATGGTTTTTGCGCAAACGGTTATTGTAACCGATATTCAGTTTTCATATCGATTTCGAAAACGGTTTTCAGATATCGATATCAGTAGTACAGCGATATGTTTCCTATCGGTTGTGAAGTTTTCGTTTTGTTCGTGCGTTTTTGGATTGTTACGTTTTTAAGTTTTGAGTTATTCGTTCGTTCGTCGCAAGTAGTTTTGATTCGATACGTACAGTTTTTGTGACATCGGTTATTTTGATATGAATATCGATATGATATGATATCGAACCCCATATCCGATATAAGTTATGTTTTGATTTAACGGACCCATCCCTAGACAGATGACGGGAGCGAAGCCGCAGGCACAGCTAGTAGAGCATATGTATGTATTTGTGTATCTATAATAATATAATTGTGTGTTTAAAGTAAATATTCGTAATATTATGTGTTACACCAATGACAACCACATTTCATGTCCGGGCTATCACTGTCCATTCCAGGTTGCCTGGAAGAGATCGCGGTATGCGATAAGGCCGCTCGTTGTATGTATTTTAGTTTTAAGTTTCCTTTTATTTGTTTTAACTTAGTGTACCTACTATAAAGCATATATAAATACATACTTAAATAACATTACTGAAGTTCATAAACTATGAGGGCACCGAACATTGCTCTAACGATAAGATAAACAGAATTGATGGAAAAATTTACTTTGCCGTTGGAAAACTGTAGTCCCATACATCGACGTAAGTAGCGGTGTTTGCCAACTGAAAAAAAGTCAATAATCTTTTTTAGGGTTCCGTACCCAAACGGTAAAAACGGGACCCTATTACTAAGACTCCGCGATCCGTCTATCTGTCTGTCCGTCTGTCACCAGGCTGTATCTCGTGAACCGTGATAGCTAGGCAGTTGAATTTTTCACAGGTGATGTATTTCTGTTGCCGCTATAACAACAAATACTAAGATACTATTATACTAGAATAAAATAAAAAAAATAGTGGGGCTCCCAAACAACAAACGTTTTTTGCCGTTTTTTTGCGATAATGGTACGGAACCCTCCATGCGCGAGTCCGACTAGCACTTGGCCGGTTTTTTTAAAGTATTTACGAATTTCGGATTTTTTCGTTACTTGTGCTATAAGACATTGCTTCAAATTTCATGATTCTAGGTCAACGGGAAGTACGCTGTAGATTTTGATTCCCTTGCGAGTGTAAAATATGCGTCATTAACGGATGTATCTCTTGATTGCGTTGATCTAGAAATTTGATTTTTTTACAGCAGCAAGGAGTTGCAAACTTGATTATACGATATTAATTTCAACTCGACACCTGTACGCGTTCCCGAGATAAATGGTCTTGACAGGCAGATGGTCAACAAAGTTTTTTTTTTTTTTTTTAAACGTTGCCCCACACTAGGAATTTTTCCTGTATCGTGGGTGCGTTTACAAACATATAATTTCACATACACAAACGCCCAGAGCCGGAACAATTATTTGTAGATATAACAAATATTTGTTTCGTGCGGGAATCGAACCCGCGACACGCAGCGCAGCAGTCAATCGCTCAACCACTGCGCCAACCGAAGTGATCCTATAAGAGTTCGGTATTTTCCTTTTGAGGTACGGAACCCTAAAAACAAAAGATTTTATGTTCGATGACCAATCATTCATTATAACCTAATTTATATTTTTTTTGGTTAAATTAATTTTAAAAAAATGCTCCCAGATACTTTTACCATTTATTGGGTACTTAACATAGTATAATAGATTTCTGTCCCACTGCTGGGATAAAGCCTCTTCTCATTTAGAGAAGGCACGAGCATCACCATGCTTGCTCAATGCGGGTTGGCGATTTCAGGGGGGTGCCCATAACCTCTTGGACTTGGAGCAAGGTTATTTCCAGTGTGCGTAAAAGACAATTTATATATATGACTTGTATACAATTATGTCCCTTTTTCACAGTCGTACCATTATAGTTTTGACACGTCAATCGTCATGGTACGGGAGCAGGTTTCCTCATAAAGTTTTCCTTTACCGTTATGCAAGATAAACTTAGAAAGAAAATATCAATTTGAAAAAGTCACAGTGGCCCGAATTTGAACACATGATCAAGCACAACAGGTGAGGTAGCTTAGCCACTGGGCCACCACGACATTATCTTGAGGAATGTGGAGTTGCCGAGGACCTACAACATTTATTGATGGAATGTGTCCAATATGAGTCAAGTAGAAATAATTTAGTAAGGTCCCTGAATTTGAACAGAACTAATGTAGGCATGTTCTATACAATTTTATCCCAACCAAATGACGATGATGCGAAATTTGTTCAAATTCATGGCCCACGTGTTGTGAAAGTACAATTGCTTAGGATACGATGGGACTGACATACGCTATGCTTAAAAGACCCTATAAATAAATAAAGAAAAAAAATAAAATAAAAAAAGACATCTTAATTACATTTAGTAAAATAAATTTGGGAGCAGTGGTGGCCCAGTGGTATCGGCCGCGACTTACAAGTTGTAGGTCGTGGATTCGAGCCCAGGCAGGCGCTTTACTTTGTGTAAATTATTTCATCACCACTGCTCTCAAAACGGTGAAGGAAAACATCGTGAGGAAACCGGCATGTCCTAGAATCAAAAATTCGAAGACATGTGACATCCACCAACCCGCACTGGGCCCGCGTGGTGGATAATGGCCCATTCCCTCTCACAGAGAGGTGGCCTGTGTCCCAGCAGTGGGAACATTAATAGGCTGATGATGTGATGTGAAAATAAATTTTATTTTGATAAAGTTTAACTTGACCACGTGGTGGCTTTACTACATGTGGTGAAATTGGCCATGTGGTCCCATGAGTAATCGTTAGTCAGACCGTTATACGCATGTTTGGTCCAAGTAACACGAAGAGAATTAGGACGAATTGTCATACGCGTAAGTTCCTTTTCTGACTCAGTCGGGTAAAAATAACTAAATACAATAGGCAAAAGATAGCTGTTAATATGGCTTGTTTTAGTCAACTAGTTTTATCATTTTATGCACAGTATAACACGCAAGCGTAAATAAATTGTAGTTCTAAAAACTAAAAAACACGCTTTAATGGTAAATTGAACCAAAAAAAAGTCGCTAATCCCGAAGATCTTGGTAAGGCTAATGGACAAACTATTTAAACGCGCACGGTAGAATCACCTTTAATTACTTGTACATTTTAATTTTTGTTTGACTTTCAAAACTACTTTGACTTTGACTAAATTATTGCATTGTCATCGGTCCTTGATAGGTGTGCAAAGTTTCAATTCAATCCGACGTTTTGAACGGGGTGAAAATCACGTTCAAAGATTTCGTTACATTGATACATAGATACATACCAAGCTAATAAAAGCGTGTTAAAAAGAGTGGGGTGCTTGATGTCAATTGTTATAATATTTTTCAACACACTTGCTCATAAAGTGGCTCTAATTTCACCGCAATTAGGCACATAATGATACCTGTTATCAAACTGTGACTTTTTCATTGCTATTATTCACAAGTGAGTTATAGAGTTTTTTTTTTAATTTATTGGTTGAGTTGCTTTGTTCTTAAAAAAAGTTTCGAAACAAAAAAGATCCTGCTCAATAGTAAAAATAAATTAATGTACCTATTGCTTG
Organism: Orthosia incerta; assembly: GCA_948252205.1. Classification (NCBI taxonomy): domain Eukaryota; kingdom Metazoa; phylum Arthropoda; class Insecta; order Lepidoptera; family Noctuidae; genus Orthosia; species Orthosia incerta. Next base: position 2,073,458 of record OX411769.1, read on the forward strand.
CTCATTACATGCAACTTCGTATTTAAATAGATAATATCAAACTTGTACGTGCTTAATAAATAAAACTTTCACTAAAATATAAATTTTATTTGCTCTGTAATTAAGAAACATTGAAATTCCCTATTTTGTACGTGGCTAAAACACTATCCACGAAAAACCAAAAAAAAAGAAACCATTCTTTTAGTCAGCTTAGTCTATGGCCGATCGCCATTGTTAAATGCGCGCGAATAGGAAAACTGATTAATTTTGCCCGCCATTATGAAAAAGAATTCACAACTCGTTTTTACTGTTGAAGATGATTTTTTTGTATTATTTTCTTCACAAGTGTGTTGAAAAACGTCGTATGATACAAGTGTGTATTGATGATTACCGTTCTCGACCCTCACCTAACGGCTCGGGTCTCAATGGCGCCTCAGCGGTAATCACCAACATTGCACACTTGTACCATAATGACAGATATTAGTAAAAGTAGAGTAATGAAAATGTGTTAAAAAGCACCTTTTCACAAGCTTTTCTTTAAATTGCAATGATGTATGTAAGTTTTATGTGTTTCGGGTAAAATCTTCCAACTGAATTTTAAAGCAGTTATCCTCCACCGATTAAGATGAAATTTTGCATACACGTTTATTTTGGATAACAATGCTTGTTTTGGTGTATAACGTCATTCTAAATCCAATATAGCGGACGGCCCAAGATGGCGGACTAGTTATTTTTTGTGCACAGCCATGATATGGGTGAATGGGTGATATGGGTATGAAATAATTAAAAAAACAAAAATCTCGACTGCTTGGGCTTTGGACGGAGGATACTATATTCGCAAGCTGGCTGACCAAAACCAAATGTATCCTCCGACAGCCGACTGCACAGCATGATTTTCTCCTTGTTTACGTCTTTTTAGTTCGTTTTTCAAGCAGTCGGGTTTTTTGTTTAGTTATTTTTTTTAATTCTTAATTCTTTATTGTACACCAAAACAATACATTTATACAAAGTGAAATCAATTTTCATGTACAAAGGCGAGCTTAACTCCAAAATGGAGTTTTCTTCCAGCAAACCTTTGAGTGATAGAGATAATTTTTTTCAAATTGGTAGGATTTAAACATAAATATTTTTGAAATCAGCTCTAAAAATCCTTTATTTTGTTACTCCACACACACCACAGATTATAGTTTATTCTATGATACGGGTTAGGAAGAAAAAATGTTTGCCCCCACAATATGGCGCCCAAAATCAGCAGTTTTTCTATTTTCCAATTTTAATGTAACCAGTGACACTCGCAGGGTTAAGACGAATCGATTGACGTAAGAACCATCAAAATCGGCCAACGCGTTTGGTCTCTAGAACGCCAAATAAGTAAAAACTTTACCCTCCTTCGGCAGTCGGGTAATGAAAGGGTTTGCTGAGAAGAATACGAAAAAACCTTGTTTAAAAAAAGAGCTTTTTTAATAAATATTTTTATTTACAGTAATTTTTTTTTTTATTATATACACTATTCTTAATTTAAATTTATTGTAAATTATTTTCTACTTTTTAGTTTGATATTCAATTAAAGCGTGATTTTCAGTTTTTTAAACTATTATTTATATTTTACTCTTTAGTGCAATCGCCAATCCTGATAAGGATAATGGAACAAACTAGTTAAATTCTTGCGTTGTCATCGGTCCGCAGCCTGTTGAAGAAGAAGAATCAATCTGACGTTTTGAAGCGGGTGAAAATCACGTTCAAAGATTCAGCTACATAGATAACAAAGAAGAATACATACCAAGCTAATAAAAGCGTGTTAATAAAAAAGTATTAGCATGAAATTATGAGTATTTTACTGTTGATAACAATACATTACGTACTAGAGTATTATATTATCTGTGGTACTAGTAACAACACTGATAACAAAACAACTTTGACCTAAATAACAGAAAAACAAAGTGATTATGTTAAAAAACGCGCACAAGTACGAACGCAAGGTAGTGACTAGGGTTCTGTAGAAGAATAATTTGAGTGTCGTTTTTTGTGTAAGTTCTGTAACTGCATTTTGTTGAAAATTGTCTGAAAGCTGTATAGGTTTTTAAAACTGTTAGCTTTTCTTTCCGATGTTGATGAAGTTTTGTAGTGTAACGCTTATTTATGCTAGTATTACATTATCTGTGCCATAGTATAGAAAAAGTATGACGTAAACAATTAAATCAACAAACAAAAAAAACAAGGAGTTTTGGCGGGAACGTGATGGCGTCTATGTTGCTTCTCTGTTTTATTTTCCTATAATTGTGTTAAATTGAATATTAATAGTGTAAAAATGGTGGTTTTTTATTCTAATTATATTAGTAAAGGTGCACGAGTGTGGACAAGTAAATCACAGCGGTAGAACAAGAGTTTGTACATGGTGTCGACAAAACTCCGTAGAAGCTTCCAATAAAGTTACCGCCATTTTATTGGGGCCTAAATTGAACGACTAAAATCTAAAGAAACTAGAACTTCTATTCTAAACTTGACACTGGCTAAATGCACAAACCGTGCGAAGCCAAAATATATATAAAAAAATAACAACATTCTCTATGATAAGTATAAAGTATAAATTCAATTGTAGGTAACCCATATGAACTTTTTTGCGTTGTTGTACAAATTCTTACTTTAAAAGATTAATTAATTTCAAGAGATTTAAGTTCACCCAAGACTAAGACAGCTTTATCACCGAGGAAAATACTCTACTTTTCGTACCATTTGTGAAAAAATTAACAAAATAATAATATAAGATAAGCATTTATTAAAAATAATGACAATTGAAAGTAAAATAAACTTAACGTTTATGTATTTGAAGAAAACAAAAACGCGGCAAATTCCTAGACTAATATTTTTTTGTCGGAAAGGCAAAATATGCATCAAGCTCATACGGCCTCGTCGGTTTTCGTAATTTTATTTAATGATCATAACTGCATAATAAATGCGTATTCCTTTTTCAAAAAGATGTATAATTCTTTATATACAAACTCAATGGTGTAAACACAGAACACTGAACTACATGTTCAGTATAAATTTCGGTAAGTATTCCAAATTTAAATCACATTCTCCCCCTAGAGGATGAATGCAATTTTCTTTCCCTGTTTTTAACAGATTAAAAATGACTATTGTTATGTTCGCTTTTTGTGGCATAGAATGTCACTTTTTTGAGCAAGTGGTACGAAAATTCAAGTTGTGTAGTACGTAGTATCTATGAGTATCTGTAAATATTGCCTTTGGCTTTAGTTTCAACGTGCAAGGACATTATTTTGTCGTCTACCTATCTCATTCAAGGCATACCGACCTAGTACTAAGATGCATCGGAGTTTCTGTTTAGGAGTAGACGGAGCGTTGACTAGACGCCATTTTTCAAGCATCAATCGACGGAACCCTAAAAAAATTTAACTAAATTGTTGTCTGATAACATTTATCAATTGTGTAGCAAAGAAAAACATTGTTAATGGTAGTCATAACAATAAAAAGGTCTTCACCTCTAATGGAATAATTATAGTAACAATGTTAGTACCGATCATCATCAGCCTTTTAACATTCCCACTGTTGGGACACAGGCCTCCTCTCTCTAGGGAAAGGGCCTTAAGAGGAAACGGGGGCAGAGAGCGTCGACAGTATTTCCTTAGTATAAAGTCATAATTCGAGGTTTGGCTCTCGTCTCTTTCCTCCTCCAATATTGGACCAATTTAAAACATATTCCGTAAACTGAAAATTAAAGATATATACTATGTCGCTATGTTTTCCTTTTTGATGATACATTATCTTTAGAAGCACTAGAGCCCTCAAAAAATGCTCGAAACTGCGCTGTCAACAGAGGCTTAGTGTACAAATTTGACAAATATAAATGAATAAAGGAAAACATAGGGACATAGTATATATATTACTTTACCAGTTTATGGAATATATTTTAAATTGGTCCAATATTGGAGGAGGATAGAGACGAGAGCCAAACCTCGAATTATGACTTTTTACTAAGGAAATTCAGCCGGCGCTCTCTGCCCATATTTCCTCTTAGAGCATTTAACCTAATGTTAAATGCTCTAAGTATTTCCTCTTAATCACCACACGGGCCCAGTGCGTGTTGGTGGATATCACTTGTGTTTGAATTTTTGGTTCTAAAACATGCATATTTTCCTCCACCGTTGTTACAGCCATAATGAAATAATTTACACAAATTAAGCGCCTGCCACCTACGACACGTAAGTCGGGGCCGTAACCACAGGGGCACCTCTGCTCTTCATAGATGGAACCACACTTACGTGTCGTGGCGTGGCGTGGCGCGGGATCCACCAATACAACGACTCTGTTCCAGCCTACGTCATAATACAACACGTTTTGTAGCTAATCAAATGCGTCAGAAGGCGCCACGCCACGCCACGACACGTAAGTGTGGTTCCGTCTTTGTATGCTAGTGTTATATTATCTGTGGTACTGGTTAGTCATTTTGGCTGTAGTTGTATTTTAACCGCGTACCAGTATTTTTCATGGAGAAATTGCCTATCTGACGTCCAGAACCCAGTAACTGGGTAACACGGTACCTATTCTTTGGCAAGACTAGTGTCAGAGCCTCAGGGTCAGCACAACGCTCGCGCTTAAAATCACTAGATCAACGAGAATGTCAAAACAAATTAACGAATTGAGGTTATGTCGCCAAAGGTTACAATAATTTGTTTATACACGTGGTTTCAATTTAAGATTAAGTAAGTACCAATTAAGTTCAATATTGTATTATTTAAACGGTTTTTTGTAAATCGATCGCGTTCGGTTCCGTTCCACGGCGATAGATAGATCACCATCTATATCCGTGGAACGGAATCAAATGCGATCGATGTACAAAAAATAATCAGTAGGTATAATCAGTACAGTACGTCGGGACCATAGATATAATTACAGGTCGGGACGTTTCTTTGTATGGGATGAGACCTCATTTTACAATTTTTTTGTTAGTATCGTTATATAAGTAATATCGTCTAAAAAAAAACTAAATATAAACGATATTATTATTAAATTAAATAAAGGACATAATAATATCGTTTATTTATAACATAAGGCACATTTTACAATAATAATATCTTAGAATATAAAAGAAGACAGTTGCTTATTTGCCTGAACTAGGTTCAACCTGTTTCAGGCTAGACTGGTTCGGTCTACTAGACTTAGTAGACCGTTCCTACGCACAACGGACCAAAAGTGCGGCAAAGGGCGTCCCGCTACTTACTTAGCAAACCGATGTTTTTGCCTAGATTTCGGGTTATCTAGTTACTGAGTTTTAGACATCAGATAAGCTGTCGGTCTATCTATTCTAAAATACTGGTATTCATCTGCTTCCGGTTATACTGATTGTAAGTTGTTTGAGCAGAATTTTGATCGAGAATTATCCTGATCGTGTAAGTAGTTTTCCGGGAAAAAGATATGGAAATACCAAGGACACACAATGGTATATTGATATGAATAGGTATTGACAATAAATCTATGGGTATTTGTGGCAAGTTTAGACATCATAACTATTTATAGAGAAAATGATAGCGTGGCAGGTCGGTATTTGCATACCACAGATACAAATCCAACTAGATGACGCCATTGTATGTACTTCGCGTGTCAAAACCTTCATAATTTACTGGTATCACGTACTTGCCGAGGCACAGAGGGCTCTCCATTTTTAATAGAGGGTCAGCGGTCACCCATCCACAAACCGACCTCGGCAATGTTGCTTTACCTCGAAGATCGCCCCGTGCGTGTGTTATTATTTAGTCATGATGAAACTTATGATCATGAAGCGACTATTTTTTAATAAAAATAACCTCTCTTATCAACGAAATGACTGGCCCCTTATGACTCAAGCTATGATTTGTTTTTTTTTTTACATGTCATTAATACTGAATCCGGTTTTCATCTATTAAGATTCTAGATTCGACTACTGTGTATTTTAGTTACAATCAGGTTTTTTGTGATCGTAATTCGACGCAGTTTCATCAGTAATAATAAAAGTTGCCAGCCACCATTACGCACTGTACCCGCGCGTGTTGAATTACGTACGGCCCACCACTTCCTCTTAAACTCAAATAATTTATTTCAATTAAACCATTTAAAAGTACTTTTGAATTGTCAACCAGTCGGTCAGTCCAAAAGATGAAGCTAGTTGCACATAGGGTTACCATTTCGAAAATTGAGGAGTCCTGCAAAAAGCCTCCGCCGGACATTTTAGGAACACAATCATCATCTGCCTAGCCTTTTCCCAACTATATTGGGGTTGGCTTCTAGTCTTACCGGATTCAGCTAAGTGCCAGTGTTTTACATGGAGCGACTGCCTATCTGACCTCCACAACCCAGTAACTGGGTAACACGGTACCCCTTGGCAAGACTGGTGTCAGATCTCAAGCTTACACATAACACAATAAAATAATAAATTATAGATAGGTAAATAAACACCGTTTTTAACTTCAAAAGCAAAATTCTGCCATCCAAGCGAAAATGCCGGACAAAGTTCGAACAGGACGCCAAATGTCCGGACAAGTCCGGATGAACGTAACCCTCGTTGTACATTCTCATTATGGAGATGAACGTGCAAGAAACTCCACAGAGACTGTTTTCAATAAGTAATTTATTACAAAGTATTCGGTTTTATCATTCTTGTTGGTTTACATACCTGTGAGAACGATGTAAAAAGACTTGCACGTTAAAAGCGTCTAATTCAAAAATATAATAATTAAAGCAGGCCGATGTTCAACAGTGGACGACCTAGGCTGAAAATCTGATAGTGAGGCAGCTAAGTTATGACCAATCCCACGGCAACCGACGGCGCCCTTTCACGAACATGACGCATGGATTGGCACCACTCAGCTCATGAAGAAATCCGTTTATATTCAATTTAATCAATCGAATAATTATAAAAATAACATTAATCTTAATATAAATAAAATCAAAGAAGTAATAAATACTAGATTCTTAAGGGTAATAATAGATAAAGATATGAATTGGAAAGAACACGTAGATAATGCAGTTAGCACTAGAATTAATAAGTTCGTTTATGCGCTAAAACAAGTAAAAAACGTAACAAACATAAAAATAGCCATTATGTCTTACCACGCATATGTGGAATCATTATTGCGCTATGGTCTTGTAGTGTGGGGTAATATCGTTGATCTGAATAGAACATTTGTTGCCCAAAAAAAGTGCATAAGAGCAATGTTATGGTCTTAAACCTGATGACTCTTGTCGACCAATATTTAAAAAACTTGGTTTGCTACCGCTGCCATCTCTCTACATTTTTGAAATATGTGTATTCGTAATTACAAACAAAAAACTATTTAAGACAGCAAATGAAGAGTGCCCTCGGAACAGACGAGATCCCTTCAAATTGGTTCTAAATGATATGCCTAGACTTACCAAATACAATAAAAGCTGCCTAGCAATGTGTGTGCACATATATAACATGATACCAAACCACTTCAAGACAATGAGTACAAGACTATTAAAAATTAAATTATACAAGTGGTTAGGTGAATGTAATTTTTATGATATAAAAGAATTTATGGCCTTGAAATCCTCTGAAAGACTCAATAGGTTATGAATTAATTGTTCTTGTTTGATTATTGAAATTAATTTACATTATTAACTATTTTACTCATTAATTTTAATCTATTTTTTATGCTTTTTTAGTTTGTGTGTTACCCAAAAATTGCATACTATGTGATAATTTAGCTGAACATGTTTGTACCTTTTCAACTATATTTAACATCATCTTATACCATGATTTATGCAATTAAATGACTTGAATTTGAATTTGAAGATAACCGAATGATCCAACACATGTGCCACCATCAAAGATACCTTTGCGAGAGCATGACACACTACTGCCAGGGCACAATCATGTCAATGAACGCCATATTCAGTAAATGGTATCTATGTAGTTGTTACATAGTACTCACAGAGACAAGGCCTGAGTCCCACCAGTAGGAACTTTATAAGCTGATTCTGAAATTACCACGTGTTTAATTTGCCGGGTCCTGACAGTCACGGTACCAAATTTTCTGTCACATTTTTTATGACAGTATGAGCAATTCATGAACAGATAATGGATACCAGAGATGGCTTGACTTCATCAAGCAGAAATGAATAAGGCAGTTGTCGTAAGTTTGCAAGACAATATGTTTTGAACAAGTGCAAGAACAAACAACAATGAAGTGCATGTACTTCAGGCGCAGATTCCCTTGAGTAGCTGATTTTTAAATGAGAATCACGTCTAAACGGCTAGTCGTAATTTTTTGGAAAAAATATGTTACATTATTTTTTCTATTTTATTTTAAACTAGCTGTGCCCGCGGCTTCGCTCCCGTCGTCTGCCTGCCAACCCTACCCTACTAACCTTCCTGCCTACCATACGTACCTACCTACATACCAATTTTTTTGTAGTGTCATTCTTTCGCGTAGAATCTTAACACCGCGATTCAGAAAATGACTTTAAATGCACAACGCCATCTATCGAATAGCGAGTTCAACTGTCCGAGTAACTGAATTGCGTGTGCTGTGATAATTTTACTTCTTGAACACTTTAAATTCATCTAACTTTTGATAGAGTGAACCGATTGCGATGAAACAAAAACTAAGTAATTCTTCAAGTTACGCACAATTTTCATGTATAAAAGTTAACTACATTGGTTTCGTACATTTCACATGATGCGTGCACAAATAAACAGACAAACAGACAAAAATTCCAAAAATGCTGGCAATGGGTTCTGTTGGTTATCCTTTAACACCCTGGCTATTTTTTTTGGAATTTTATTCGATGTACAAAAATTATTTTTCTACAGATTTATTATATGTATTGATTTTATTTGTATAATAACATAGTGTAATTAATTTGTAAAGTTATGTCTAAAACGGACAATCACACCAAAACCGCTGGGCGTATTTTAATGAAATCGACACCATCTCAAAGACAATTTAATTATCTACATTTTGATCTGCGCCTTTTTTTTTTAAGTCATAGAATAATAAGGAAAGTACAAAAATCTACTAAATTATGGTTCGCGCGGGTGTGAAACGAGTGCGCGTTTTGTTCCCTCGAGGTCGTTGGCGTTAGTCGTCGTCTTAACACGGCAGTCATTCGCTCATCTCATAATACCTCAGACATACGAACACTTCACAATCAGGTTAAAAGACTCTTTTTAGGGTTCCGTACCAGAAGGGTTCAAACGGATCCCTACTGTTGACACTCACGTCTCTGTCGTCTGTCACACAGGTTTTTGCAGCCAAACGGTTGGAGCTACAGTCTTCAAATTTTCACAGTACAAGCATATTGTCGACCCAAAGCTATGCAAATTGTCAAAAAATATTTCAGAATGTTTTTACCATACAGAAAAAGGAGAGCGCCTAAAATAATAATTGACCTATCCCATCGAGTGGGGTATCGTTGTTTAGAGCTCGTTAAGAAGATAAATACTGTACTATTGTTTTAAAAACATTGAATAATAAAGGAATGAGAAGTCACCAAAGTCAGATATTTTTATACAAAATTTTGTTCCGATGATTTTTGTAACTCCTTAATTTCCTATTGACAAACGTACTTGACATTTGGTGACAATGTTTTTTTTTTTTTTTTTTTAAAAAAAAAACGTTGCCCCACACTAGGAATTTCTCCTGTATCGTGGGTGCGTTTACAAACATATAAACTCACATACACAAACACCCAGAGCCGGAACAACTATTTGTAGATCATACAAATATTTGTTCCGTGTGGGAATCGAACCCGCGACACGCAGCGCAGCAGTCAATCGCTCAACCACTGCGCCAACCGTGCGCCCAAATTTATTATACGTACATTTTACTAACAAATACCACTATATTGATAAATAAGACTATTTCTTTGAAATTCTTTCATTTTTAGGTTTCCGTACCCAAAGGGTAAAAAAAGACGGATCGCGGAGTCTTAGTAATAGGGACCCGCCCTATTACTAAGACTCCGCGATCCGTCTGTCTGTCTGTCCATCTGTCACCAGGCTGTATCTCATGAACCGTGATAGCTAGACAGTTGAAATTTTCACAGATGATGTATTTCTGTTGCCGCTATAACAACAAATACTAAAAACAGAATAAAACAAATATTCAAGTGGGGCTCCCATACAACAAACGTATTTTTTTTGCTATAATGGTACGAAACCCTTCATGCGTGAGTCCGACTCGCACTTGGCCGGTTTTTTCCTATTACAATCAACTTGTTTTTGCGGTTTGGTACAGAACCCTAAATGTGTTTGTATTTTTTTTATGTATATTCGGGCACATCTTTGTCATATAACGGCTTTGCAAAATTATTGTTTTTAGCTTACTATAGAACTTGTTCATTGTGTACCACTTAAAAGTGAAAAAAAAACATGTTCCTGTTTTCGTTCCTTCGTTTTTTGACACCGACTTCCGAAATTGAAGTTATTTTTCACTTTGTAGTGTTTTTATTTGGAAGTCAGTTGTATTTTGCTGTATAAAAGTTTTTCAATCAGTTGTTCGTGATTTAAACGGAGTGACAGACATATAGGCACGTGACTTTTAATCATTGTGAATCATGAAGGCTCCTATATCCCCACTTACCTCTATCAGACACTTTATGGTTACACTAGTCGATAATTCTTCCATACAATCGTAGTCTACGGTTTAGTCCACTGTTTGACGATGTACGTTCAAAATAAAAAATGATATAAATTTGTCTGATCATTATCTAGCCCTGTACGGAAACAAAAAAGTAAAAAATAAAAATATTTGAAAGTTATGAGCGTCGAAAGTTCCATATTTCAACACTAATTTTAACGCATCTTTGGGCGGTAATAAATACCACAAGAAGAAGGAAAATTGCAAAACGGCCTCCATACAGGGATAGATTAGTAGTTCAACAATGCAAATAATTTTATGTTGAAAATATACATTTATTCGTTTTTTCATGATATCTAGACTCCCAAAGGTCTGTTTATAAAATTTCGCGCGCTCGTTTTCATCCTAAATCTTCATCCATTTCGCTACAAACTTGCAGTAGTGCTAATTCGTACGCGAACTAGCTTCTTACTGCTCATCACAGCATCTATCTCTTTCGCATGAGATAACAATAACAGTAGACTAGTGTAACCTTAATTCACCACTTACTTACATAATAAATTTATTTAATTTAATTAATTAATTAATTAATTAATTAATTTTTTATTTGTGATACATGGGTTACATGCAGGTGTTCATTACATAACTATATAATAATAGTGTTCATGCCATGATCAGCCACTTAGGCATACAAATGATTAAATAACATAATGTAAATATGAGTGTAAATTTCTAATTCCATGTCAGATTAAATACAAATTATATTATTACTATTAGTCATAAATAACAGACACAACACAATCAACAAAAAAATATCGTCAAGCGGAATAAAACATTTAAAAAGTTCTCGTCGATAAGAACTCATCTACGGAGTAAAAACACTTTTCCATAAGAAATTGGAACAATTTATTTTTAAAGACATTAATATTGCTACATTCTTTTATGTTATTGGGAATTTGATCGTAGATCTTTGTGGCCATAGCAAAGATACTTTTCCCAAAGAGGGTAGTTCTATATTGACTGGTTAGGTTATTATACAAACGACTTCTATTTCGAGATCTGAGCTCTGATGTAAATAGTGATGGATGATGTCTAATAAACAAGGCCATTTCAAAGATATATAAAGATGGCACGGTAAGTATTTTTAATTTCTTAAAGTATTCCCTGCAGCTGTCAGTTCTGTTGAGACCACACATTGCTCGCAGGCACCTTTTTTGATATTTCTATCATAAGATCGATTCGCAGGCTTAAAAACACAAGTACAGTCATTAATATTGCAACTGCATTGCATCCAGCCAGTAACAGACTTGTCAAGTTGTCAGCCATCGCCTTGTGGGGTCAACAACCCTTTCCCTTTGTTAACCGACTGCTTATAAATAATGTATGACGGTTTAGCAACTAACAGAATAACGTGATTTGAGTATTATTGCCTTTAGTGTAACGGTGTTGTATAATTTTATAAAGGCAGGTAGAGGAGGCAAAGACTTTGAGAGGCAAAATGGAATACTAATTTCGCCTGCGTAAAAAGTGTATTATCTTCCTAAGGGCACACATGTACGGGATAAAAACTATACTATGTCTTTCCAAGGGTCTCAAACTATCTCCATAACAAATTTCATCTAAATCAGTTCAGCCGTTTTGTCGAAAAAGGTAACAAACAAACAGAGTTACTTTCGAATTTATAATAGTACCTATGAATGCATGAGAAAAATATTGTTACCTATTTAACTAACCAGTATTTCAATAATTATTTAAAAAGAGAATACTGTGAAAACAGAATCAAAATTGATCGAAAAACCAACAAGATACAAAAATTTTAAGCAAATATATTTATCCCTTTTTGTCTGTTTCGACATTGCCATGCCAGTTATAGTTCTAATTGTCAGCTTACTACTTCCGTGGGCCATAGACGCTCACTCTGTTGTGAGTAGAACCCCACTGAGCAAACCAAATATTTGAATTGAAAACCTTTATTTCAATTCAAAATTCGAGATAATTATCAAATTTTGGAATAAAAAAACTACGTCATACATGACAGAGTTCGAATACTATTGTTTGTAACCCCCTACTTTTTTAGGGTCTTTTTAATACGAATGGTCACTTAAAAATTAACTTAAAATACAGAATACTAAAGTCGATATTTGAGTTTAGTGATGGATCTAGACACGCGTCACGGCAGCGTGTCAAGCCAAGTTCAAGCAAAAAAGAATCTCGCGACGTAGCTGCTGTGTGTAATATTACACGAACCATTTGGAGCCAGTTTTGTCATCTGAATAACTCAAAATCTATTTAACATAAACACATGAAATTTGGTTTATGTATTAAGGGTACAATAGTCAACGGCACGAACTATTTTGTGCGCGGGGTTAAAATGCATTTTATATCAACCGACAACACGTGCGGAAGAGATAGATGCTGTGATGAGCAGTAGGAAGCTAGTTCGCGTACGAATACACACTTTTGCAAATTTGTAGCGAAATGGATAATGATTTAGGACGAAACCGAGCGCGCGAAATTTTATAAACAGACCTTTGGCAGTCATGAAAAAACGACTACATTATCTGTTCAAAATAAAATTATTTGCATTGTTGAACTACTAATCTATCCCTGTATGGAGGCCGTTTTGTAATTTTCTGTCTTCTTATGGTATTTATTTGCGCCCAAAAATGCGTTAAAATTAGTGTAAAAATGTGGAACTTTCGACGCTCATAACTTTCAAATATTTTCTTTTTTTACTTTTTTGCTTCCATACAGGGCTAGATAATGATGAGACAAATTGATATCACTTTTTATTTTGAACATGCATAACATCGAAGAATGAGAATATATTTTTAAACTAGCAGATAGTCTATCTGTCCGCCAAATTGTATCCCAATTCCCAAATAATTCAGCCGTTCAAAAGTAATTATGTCACAAAAATTCGTACTGTACTACAGTAAATTCTCGATCCATATAATTAAAAATTTGACCACTATTCACCTGATGGTAAGCGGCGAAGTGGTCGACGGTGAAGAACGCATGCGTAGAAGTAACCTATTCACTCTTGACTTAAAATAATTTAAAACGTTCAGCACCTAACAAGCGCAGGCGACGTATACAGGAGCCCCTCAATCAAAGGGGTGCGTGTAAAGTAATAATAATGAGAGATGGTATGCAAATTGGGGTGGAAAAGAATCGATTTTGCAAAAATACGCAAGCGTTGTCCAGTATTATTACAAAAAAATAGGTGAAGATTTTGATTCCCTTGCGAGTGGAAAATATGCGTCATTAAAGGCTGTATCTCTCGATTGCGTTGATCTAGAAGTTTGTTTCAGCTGCAAGGTGTTGCAAACTTGAGTATACGATATTAATTTCAACTCGATACCTGCACGCGTTTCAGATAGAGACAGACGGACTACAAAGTGTAAGTGTGTCCTGTAAGGATTCAGTTTTTCCTTTGAGGTACGGGACCCTAAAAAAACCGGCCCAGAGCGAGTCGGACTCGCGCACGAAGGGATATCGCAAAAAATGACAAAATAGTAACGTTTTTTGTATGGCAGCCCTACTAAAATATATTTGTTGTTATAGCGGCAACAGAAATACATCATCTGTGAAAACAACTGTCTAGCAATCACGATTCATGAGATCAGCCTGGTGACAGACAGTGTAGTCTTAGTAATAGGGTCCCGGTTTTACCCCTTGAGTACGGGACCCTAAAAAAAGGAATTCTTGTGAAATATTTCATGCTTCGTTTAGGTAGCCCAACGGTATAGTCTAATAAATGTATTTTGTATCAGTTGATGAATGAATTTGATTGATTATGTAGATTACAAACAAACAAACAAGGCCAAATAACTTGTATAAATGTTACAATCACGTGCTGTAAAGGCGTTTACAATCACGTGTACCTATTTACGAATATAATGTGCTATGTGTTGCCACCTGCTTGGTTGGCAGTTACAAAATCTGGCGGTTTGGTAATTATATGTTTAGTAATTGTCTGAACGTTGCTAGAATTGACTGGCTGTTAGTAGACATGACTAAAATTATCTCTTTGCAAATTTAAATTAAGGCGCCCCGAGCAAAACGCCGCGCTAGTCGAATTTTGTGCAGTTTTTAAGAGCTATTTATTTATTACTCTTTATTTAAAAAGAAATATCAATTAATAAAAATACATTAAATTTCAACATAATGTTGATTCTAAAATGGCAGTACACTTTTTTTTTAAGTGGTTTATGTGTCACTAATCTCCTTCCAACAAAACCATAAAAATGTGAAATAATTATTGATAGCATGCATCTCCTCGTAAAGTGTTCATTAATTATTTGTTATACTAACACTAATGGATAGACAATTTAATAACGAACATTTTTAAGGTTTATTTTTTTCAAAAGACCAATATTCGATTTTATAAAGATTTTATTCTAAAATCTGGGCGTATTCACTACCGTAATTCATGCGCCACCAGTACCGATAGGCCAATAGGAATGCTCATATCTCATGCTGATTTTTTGGTCAGGGTACGGCCTCAAAGTAATGATGTTTGTTTGAGTTTCCTTGTTAGCGGATTACTCCGGCAATTACGACACGATTTTGATGTTTATTTTTTTATTTGAAAGCTGGTACTTCTCATGTGCTCCCATTTAAATTTGATCAAGATCTGACTAGTAGTTTTTAAGTTATCCTTAAGAGGAAACCGAGAACAGAGAGCGCCGACTGAATTTCCTTAGTATAAAGTCATAATTCGTTTCTTTCCTCCGCCAATATTGAACCAATTTAAAACATATTCCGTAAAATGCCAAGTTGCCAGTCTGTCGGTTTTTTATCGGTTACATTTCGGGGAGTGTGCGATGGAATTGCATGAACTAATTCCTCCTAGCCCTTTCCATCATCGGAATACAAGACGTACGGCGATGTGTCATCGGTACATGGTGGACATTCCACCCATACGCACCAAACGTTTTGGGAATACTTTCATTATGCGTACAGCTAAGGAGTGGAATTCCCTGCCGGAGTCTGTATTTCCTGAGAGCTACAACCTGGGAGTCTTTAAGTCAAGAGAGAATAGGTTTCTTCTAGGTAAGCGCGCTACATCGTCGACCACATCATCACTTACCATCAGGTGAGATAGTGGTCAAGCGCGACCCTATCAATAATAAAAAAAAAAAAAAAAAAAAATGAAAATTAAAGATATATTATAATAAAATGATGATACATTATCTTTAGAAGCACTAGAGCCCTCAAAAAATACTTAAAATTGCGCTGTCAACAGAGGCTTAGTGTGCAAATTTGACAAATATAAATGGAAAAAGGAAAACATAGGGACATAGTATATATATTACTTTACCAGTTTATGGAGTATCTTTTAAATTGGTCCAATATTGGAGGAGGAAAGAGACGAGAGCCAAACCTCGAATTATGACTTTTGACTAAGGCAATTTAGTCGGCACTCTCCGCCCATATTTCCTCTTAATAATGCGTATAAAAGAGAAAAATAAAAAACAAAATAAACCGACTTCCAAAGCAAAACACTACAAAGCGAAAAATTATTTTCATTACAAATACAAGGAAATAAAAATAAAAACATGAATTAGCTAAAGAAAAAATGATTGCCGCTTTCCCGCCTATTTTGTTTGTTTTTTTTTTCTGTGGCCGGACTGCTATTCAGCCATTATTTTTTATTTTCATCATTGAAAAAATGGTAAATATTTTGCCCAAATCTAAGTTATTTTAAAGAAATTGTTGAAACTAAATTATAATAAAGTTATTTAAAAAATATATATTCTTTAATCAATACTTAACTTTAAGTTATTTCAATTTTACTTCGTGGTTGTATAGAAAGTTGGAACATGGTTCAATAGATATGTGAAAAGGAACTAGTTTTTTTTTTAAATAATTTGACAGCTGTCAGTTGAAGGCGATTCTCCCTAGGGCTGAAAAGTATTACTTTCAACCCGCTCCTCAAGCAACTTCAGACCTACTTTCAGAGTATGAGTAATGAAAAATAAATTTATTTTCGGCAGTCGATGTCAAAAACGAAAAAAAAGGTACCAAAGACAACTTCAGAAAAAGGCTTCAAAAAACCTGGATGAATTTTGATGCGGTTCTTAACATAATTTTACGTGTGAGATGTTTTATTAAGTATCCATAGGTATAGTCACCAGCAAGAAGCAGAGGCCGGGGTTGGTAATTAATTCTTATAATATGGAGTATTAAATCTCGAACTTGTCTATTGCACTATCATGTAGCCTATAAATATTAGAGTCCTTTGGGGCACCTCTATCATCAATCATCAACCCATATAATAAATCTGTAGAAAAGTAATTTTTGTACATCGAAAATATTTCCAAAAAAAATAGCCAGGGTGTTAAAGGAACCTATTTAAGACATTTTTGGATTTTTTGTCTGTTTATTTGTGCACGCATCACGTGAAATGTACGAAACCAATGTAAATATACATAAAACTTGTGCGTATCTTGAAGAATTACTTAGTTTTTGTTTCATCGCAATCGGTTCACTCTATCAAAAGTTAGATGAATTTAAAGTGTTCAAGAAGTAAAATTATCACAACACACGCAATTCAGATACTCGGACAGTTTAACTCGATCGACCTTTGGGTACAGAACCCTAATAAAACGTATCATATGTCATTCTCCCTCCATACCATAGGCTAGGTCACTAACATGGCGTCATAAAGCCATTACTCAAGTCACAATACTTGGTTACTAAATATCATGTTTACGAAATTAGATTTATTGTCTCTTTGCAAGTGTGTTGAAAAACGTCGTTCGATACACCGTATACGTGAGCATTTGTTATTGCACTCGCGGCTGCAATTTTCATCAAAATGGACAATTTCTTTAGTCATATATATTATAATACAAAAATTATGAAACGCGACCTAATTCTCACGCGCTTGATTATTATATTTTTTTATTGCTTTGCTAAGAAAAACAAGAAATACCATTTATGTGAATAAAAATATTTACTAGTCGACGGCACGAACTATTTTGTGCGCGGGGTTAAAATGCATTTTATATCAACCGACAACACGTGCGAAAGAGATAGATGCTGTGATGAGCAGTAGGAAGCTAGTTCGCGTACGAATACACACTGGCAAATTTGTAGCGAAATGGATAATGATTTAAGACGAAACCGAGCGCGCGTAATTTTATAAACAGACCTTTGGCAGTCTAGATATCATGATAAAACGACTAAATCTATCTGTTCAAAATAAAATTATATGCATTGTTGAACTACTAATCTATCCCTGTATGGAGGCCGTTTTGCAATTTTCCGTCTTCTTATGGTATTTATTTGCGCCCAAAAATACGTTAAAATTTGTGTCGAAATGTGGAACTTTCGACGCTCATAACTTTCAAAAATTTTATTTTTTTACTTTTTCGCTTCCATACAGGGCTAGATAATGATGAGACAAATTGATATCACTTTTTATTTTGAACGTACATCGTCAAACAGTGGAATAATCCCTAGACTACGTTTGTATGGAAAAATTTCGACTAGTGTACCCTTAAAGGATCTGGTTGATATTTGGCACAGATATTCACTATAGTCTGGAATATCACATAGACTTACTTTTCATCCCGGTACAATGTTCCTATCATCATCCGGCCAGGTGCGAGCCGCACTCGCGCACGAAGGGTTCCGTACCATTATCGCAAAAAACGGCAAAAAAATCACGTTGGTTGTATGGGGGCCCACTTAAAAATTAATTTTATTCTGTTTTTAGTATTTTTTGTTATAGCGACAACAGAAATACATAATCTGTGTTTTTTTCAATTTTCTAGGTATCACGGTTCATGAGATACAGCCTGGTGACAGACGGATCGCGGAGTCTTAGTAATAGCTAGCTGTAAAACAGTTAATGTATATTAAATTGATATTTATTTTAATTCGACACAACATCCCTCCATCTAGGTCTTATAGTGTTTGTAAACAATACCCCATTCGATAAAAACGCCCAGTTTACGATGGTCCGCAGTCGTAAAAACAAACTGTCAATTTCAGCACTTTTTTAGCGTAGTTCCTATTTTTGCAGTGTCTAAATATACTGGCTTTTCTTACCTACATCGTTCGGAGTGTGGAGAATTTATATTATGTAATATTGTTGACATAATACCTATTCAGTCGTTGTGCAATGGTTTGGTACGTATTTAAGCATGTAAGGATGTATTTACAATACTGATACAACTGCCATGAATCATCATAGTATGATTTGAAAATGGAAAGCAAAGGAAACAAGTGTAAGTCCTAGCCTTAATAACCCATTCATTTTACTCTTAAACATCTTTTACCAAGGATGGTAGATAATAATTCCATGCCTTTACCCCATTCATAACTAGAATGTAGTAAATGGACTTACACATTCCATGCAACTTCTATTTCAAATAGTAACAATAGTGATTGATTATAAAATGGCTTGCAATCATTCTTAACTAAATGAACACCGATAATTACATACATAAACATCACGCTTGTATAGTGTATTCCCAGAAGAGTTTCAATTCCCAAATCTATGGAGGATTTCCCCACATTAAAAAATAAAAATAAACG
This sequence comes from Orthosia incerta, assembly GCA_948252205.1. NCBI lineage: Eukaryota > Metazoa > Arthropoda > Insecta > Lepidoptera > Noctuidae > Orthosia > Orthosia incerta. Next base: position 2,092,588 of record OX411769.1, read on the forward strand.
CAGAACACTTGAGAGTACCTACATATCCCATATTTGGCCTGTATGACCACTGAATGAAATGTGGCAATAGATACAGAGCTGTAAAAAAATGGGGAAAGCCTTTGCCTACCAGTGTACACAAAGGATAAGCAAAAAAAATATGAATGGCCATTCTTCTAAAACCTACAAAGTCCCAAACAGCTGTTTCAATAGGTTGTATGAATTTGCTACATGTTGACATATATTTGGTAAATATTTAGAAAAAAGCTAAACTGATGATTTGTTCATGTATGACGTGCGATTGGAGAAGCCTATGTCCAGCAGTGGACTGCTAAAGACTGATGATGATAATGTCAAAGACACGAAATTTTTTTGTCAATAAATAAAACTGTTGATATTATGCATCGTCATCCAAACCAATCCTTTATGCAAATTCTAAGCTCATCAGTTGGGAATAAATGCTTTAAAATTCATTACAAAACAAGTTAAATAAAATCTTGTAAAAAGAATTGAATCGGAATCAGTTTAAAACTTACTAACTTGAAAACAGCTGTTTCAAAAGGCTGTATGGGTGTCTACCTTTGCCAGCCTATATAAATATTTACAAAACAAACATCTGTTTTGTTTACGTCAAGAAGCCATAGACATATCACAGCTGATTTTGTTTATTTATAAAAACGGTAAACATAAAACAATGGATTTTTAGGTTATTTGGGTTATGTAAGTTAGATATGCAGTCACTACATGTAAAATTCTGTTAATTAGCTTATCTAGTTCGACTGGCAACCGATTTGAACATAGTTGGGCATATGCTAGGCACATGATTATGGAATTCCTTGATAGGAGCTGAATGAATGAAGCCAAGAATGGAGCTAATATTGCAAGCGATTGAAAAAGCTTACGAGCCACTGAATTGAGTATTTTGAATTAAGAATGTTTCAAACCCTAATTGAATGCCACAAGTTAAGGCAGATTTTCCGGCTAAAGGACACTTTAAATGCCTAATTCAGAAATTGGAGATGTGTCATTGAAATGTTTACACTGAAGATTGAACAGCCTTATTCATAAATAAGCTTTGTACAATACATTATTTCTTTAAAATAAGCTTTTATATTTAAAATTACCTTTTCACAAGAAACAAATGTTTGCACAAAAATTTCTGCTCAAAATGTGCATCAAATTTAACTTGCAGGACTTGATATGAAACTAGTTATGATATGTGCAGAGTTATAACCGTGTGTAAGATTACATTGTAACACTCACCAATATGGCATTTCGTTGTTTTCATTTCTCCTTTTATTGATATTATTGTTGATTTCAGTCCATAGGTATTCCAAATCTTGATGTTTGTCACGTGTAAATCTTGATTGTTATATTCCTTTTTTCTTTATATTGTTGTTGATGTGTTTTCTTCCTAGTTTCATCTTGAAATAATGTTTCTTGAGTTTTTCACTTTGTCCATCAACTTTCTCGAGCTAAAAAATAAGTTTTAACCCCACTCGTGAAGAGTGAAGCATACGTTTTTGACCTCTGACAGAAACATTGAACCATATGGCGGGCTCCGAAGAGCCCTGGGATAGGACAGGGATAAGGGATGGGATAAGGTGGGACAGGATACTGCGGACATATTCGCGTAGAGCGGCCACCGCCCTCGCTCAATTCTTCACTTAAAGTATTACATTACAAATTAATTATAAAAAACTTGTAAAATTCCAAATATACTCGTTTTTTTTTTTTTTTTTGTACATCACAGAAAGCTCCTAGACGTTCAGGCCGCAGTGTCCGCAGCTGAGATCAATATACTATACTGTACAAACATATATAATAGACTCCCAATCTTCAACAGTCGGCTTTCACATTTACCGTATTGTTAAATTTTAAAATCTACAACTAGGGTGCGCCGGGCTGGCCTCACACACGTACGTTTAAAGCTTTGGACGGCAGGTCCTCCCGCCGGAGACACACCCGGCGCGCTCAAATAAAATACAATCGCTCTCAAGATAAATAAACGATACGACTAGCGGCGCAGCAGCGCGGGCTCTAGGCCGGCGGAGCGCCCGACAACATAAAGAGGCCCCCGCCGATGCCCGCGCCTGCCGCGCCGGCCACCGGCGGCCCCCCGGCGCTCCGAAGACGCCCTATTCATTTTTTTGTGTTTTTCTCTTGAGTTTAGGGCCAGAGCGGCGCCGCCAGCGCCCGAGGGCCTCGGCTGCACTTACCTACTAAAATTTTCACAAAATAATACCTAACGCCGGAATTTGGTCGGCGGGAGACCGCGGCCGCGGACAGCGCAGGGCTGCGGACGGCCGCGCCTCGCACCTCGAAATAAAAAACTTAGCACTGAGCGGCGGACGCGACCCGACGGAGCCGCCGAGTCACGCCCGCGCCACTTATCACTAGCTTAGAGTCCGTATAGCGAGCGGCGTTCTACACCGTCACATTGAGGAGCAGCTTGAGAGACAGCGCGCAGTCAGGCTCCGGGCGGCAGCGGCCCTCGCGCCGCCAGTGCGTGGGAGGCGGTGGAAGCGCGCACGCGGCCGGGGCTGCGCCCCACTTGCTGGCCGCGTACCGATCGCCGCCGCGGTCTGAGTCGCGGCGGTCGCGGCGTAGCGCTGAGCGGCGCCGACAGCGGGCCTGTGGACTGCCCACACTACCAATACTGCCCACACTACCGATACTGCCCACAGACATGACGGACAACGGAGGACTGGGCCGGTTCATGACGGAGGCCCCCAGGTCTTCTTCGTCGGGTTGCTGATGGTACTCCGGCTCCTTCACGGTTGCGTTTGCACTGACACTTTGTATTTATACTAGGTCAACGGGCACAGCGTTGTTTCAGTCGGGGGTGCTCCGTTACGTTGCTCACGTCCTCAAAGTCGCCAGACTTCGATGTTTCACAAGATGGTCGCCGTCGCCGCTCGCACGCGAGATTGTGTGTGTATGTGGCTTCGCTCGATGGTTGCGATCCGCCGGGGTCGGCCTCGAACCGCTGTCGATCTGCTTGGATGACACGTCGAAACACTTAACTGCTCACTTTCACGACTTAATACGTCGGCGGTCGCACTGCTAGCTTCTATGATGTTGATCGATTATTATGGGAATAAAATATGGACGCCACCTCTCCATTATTCACACCTTCACCTCTCGATTTCGACTACGTGACGTCGATGGCGCTCGTCGTATTTATATGGTAATGGCGGCTGCGCGCCGAGTGCTGCGCGGTGGGGATATAAAGCGCCCCACTAATGACGATACTTTTTCTTCTTTATGCTATTGTCGCAGCGATTAGTAAAAAGATTTTTATTGTTACAATTATTTAAAAAGTAAAAAGAGGATCGACCGAAATTATACATTATAGACTTAGATACGTTCACCGTACAACTCACAACTGAACTGAACTGAACTGCCACGTGCACTGCCTTTGGGGACAGCTCTGCAATGCAGTCGTTGCGACCCTGCGACGTAACCTTGTAAGAGCGGCTGATATTGCGATATTATCGAGATTTTAAAGAAAAACCTTTGGATTTAAATTCATGTTTGTTGCTGGATAAGTACTCAGGATTACAAAATAGTTTTGTATACCTATAAAAAATAAACAAAGAAATCGTCTATTATTCAAGTGGTAGCTGACTCGGACATAAATCTACTATCTAATTATTCTGCATTTACTTTTGTTTAATTTAATATCCTAATATCTCTGGAAACTGTAATAAATGGCTTAAAGAAGACACTTGATCGACATCTTATGGGCAATCTAAGTGGAAATGCGCAAGTGATCAGTAGAAAATTTCCAAATCAAATACTTTATTGCACTTGTTATATTTCTTACCGGTATGTTGAAACATATTATAGTTTGATTGTAATAAAATAGTAAAAATGAAATGATTACTAAATAATAGCACTAATTTTGGCTGGGACCACGTCACTTCAAAGTTACGTCGCACAACCGGTAGGCGTGGCTTAACGTGGTTTTTTTTTGTTGCAAAAAAAATTGCCACGTTTAAAATACAATACCAGTGCCGAAGATAGTGAACGAAAATCGAATGATTTAGAATTTTAGATTAGTGGACCAATTCATGGTGTCTGTTTTACGAACGGTCTATCCTGTTCTTACTATGTACAAGTTAATGCGATGCGCTTTAAAGATATTTCACATAGGAGCGTGTTTGGTAGACATTTCCGAAATTGTATAGAAAAATCATGACCAAATCTTACTTTCATTTTGAGCACTAACCAAAATATACAGTTACATTTTATAGCTGTTCACATAGAAATAGGAAGCGACTTTGATTGCCAATTTGCCAGTGACTTATCAGCGTTGTTAAAATCTCACAACTGTGTAGTTGTGAGATTTTAGAGATCTGTGTAGATCAGCAATCACTGGCGATCAAAGTTACCCTTTATTAACCTTTTTTTGTATAAGGGGCGCCAGGACTAATGGGTAAAAGACCAAGGAGTGTAGGATTTTACCTCTCTAAAACCATCTCGATGATCACCATCAGCACGTAGAACCACCGTTACCTCTTAAAAGACCACCCCGAAACCCCTTCATCAACTCATGGTACTTTATGTCATTTTATGCCAATCTCCTTAATATTAAAAGAGGATTTCTTAGTTCGACTTAGCTAGGTAATAAAACCTAATCGATCATCATCATAGGAACTAGCAGCGAGATAACACACAATTCTTTTTGGCGTGAATCCGCAACCTATCTTTAATCTGTCACCTGTAAATAAAGAAAAGAAACCAAACATTTTTTATCTAATTATTATAAGGTCTGCTAACTATTTAAGCTGCAACTACTAATTATGAACCTATATAACATACTACTAAGAACTGATTAAGTACTAGTACTTAATCATTTATTGCAGTAATCGTTCGAATGTGGGAAATTCCTACATTTGTTATCTCTAATCCTATAGCCATTAGTAAAGTACTTATACAATTACCAACTCTAATGGAGATACAATGCGAAGTGGTTCTTTAATCGATGACACAATTGTGAACGTGAAAGTGTAATTATGGAATCAGGGGTGGATCCAGGCTTTATTTCTCGAAGGCCAGAAAATTACCACACTAGGTACTTGAAGTGTGGTAATTTCTTATGTATCACAGTGTACACAATACACAAAGAACAGATGTATGCACAAATAAATTATTGTTATTATTAATATGCTTTGCTCTATGATTGGAAGAACAATGGTTTTAAAGGGTTTAGCACTTGCCTACCTGAGCAAGTGAATGGACCCAATAAGCACTAAAGGGAAACAAATGAAAAAATAGAAAAAGATAACTTTCAACGAAAAATAGATTATTACTGAACAAAGACCTAACCCAATTTCTTCTGAATATTATTCTCTTATCTTGAGCCACCTCGAAACAAGCTTTATGATACACAATAGCAAAATATAATGAGCTTTTTAATGATTGTCTACTGGAAAAAGTCTCAAAAAAGTCTGGTTTCGTTTTGTGCTTTGAGTTGTTGTTTGTCACGTGTTCTTTTCAAATGCTAGAAATCCTAGTGTGTGGTCGACCACACATTAGGATTTTAACATTACACCTATGTGGCTCCTAAGCCCTGCTACCCTGGAGGTTTGTTTTTTTTACGCTTATTTTTATTAGATTATCTCCACAAAACGGCACAGAAATGCACCCTTCGCTGACACAAACATTCTGCAAGCATGGTGATTGGTGATTAACTCTCCGTGCCTTCTTTGTATGAGAAGAGGCCTTTGCCCTGCAGTGGGACAGTAACAGGCTGATATTATTATCGGCTTTGGCTTAGTGATAAGATAAAATATACAAATTAAAATATAGACAATATTACAAAAAATTGAATCGAATAAAATTTGAACAGCAATTAATAATAATAATCGTTGAAACACTCTACAATGTACTTATTCATGACAAAGAGACCTTAAAAAGGGTTAGTTAATGTTGATTTCACTACTACAATGATATGGATGAATGGAACTGCTACCTGCTGAATGTGCTATAAAAAACTGATAAGCACTTACAATGTAAAATGAAACACCACGTTAGTGTATTAAATGGAGAATATAACATTCTTTGCGATTTTAAGTAAGTTCTTTTTGTTTTGTTTTATCACATATAATTTCTTTTGAAATAAGCAGTACCTTTGTGCTCTTCTATCTGTATTATTTATTTTCTCTGTTAAGTGTTTTGTGTGTACATAAATAAATAAATAAATAAATAAATAAATATAATAAATCGTCAATCATTTAATTGATTGACTGATATCGAATTAAGCATTCGTAATTATAGGTGTATGTATATAAATAAATAATAATAATAATTGCCGATCATTCTAATTCTTAATTGACTTTGTACTATAATGCGATTTCTAGAACAATCTGGAGAAAAGTCTAGACGTGAATGGCTCGCTTTATTTGCCGCGTACCAATCTGCTAGCAACGTTGAAAAAAAATACCTACGAGCGACGATGAAAACAAGGAGGTTGAGGCTATAACCCGACCATGTTTGGAAGTACGCTCATACAAAGACTCCCGTAATTTCCCCTTGATATTTAACTTATCCGAGTTATTGCAAATGGCCGCTGTGTACTTGTGATTGTGTTATTTTCGCATTCGCATATAACCCATTGAGTAGATAAGGAATTGTTTGTTTTCATTGCAATAACTAACCCCTTGTTATCAGAGCTAATAATATTAATAATGTAATTTAGTACCTATACAGCATATTTTATTTTATTAGTTTCATAACAACCTACTTTTTTCATACGTAACATAGCACACTAGTAGTAACGATTAAGTTCCTTTTTCGTCGAGAGATGTAAACAATCTATTTTGGTAATGTAACTAATAGGTGTACAAGCTATTTGTAGCATGTTTACACTCTCCTGCAAGGTATTAAAGAGAAAGCTTAAGGGAAATGCGCTCGTTTTAACTCGTTTAGCTAACATTGGTTAGCGATGGATGGCTCAGTAATTTTGCAAGTAGGCACTATTGCAAGGTTTCGACTCGGTACGTCACTGTACGTGACCACGGACAGACACGGGTATTGTTGCGTATGTTTTTCATTGTCTGCGTCAGTTTGACCTCTGTATTAGCAACAAACCTTCCTATCAAGAACAAAATCAAACCTCAGTAAAAGACAGAAGACCAAGTCGTCAAGTTGTGGGGGCCAGACCCCGAACCATAACCTGTCAAAACACCATGGTGCGACTGTTAAAAAGGGACAGATGTACTTATACAAGTCATATACATCTGTCCCTTATACACAATGGAAATAACCTTGCTCAAAGAGCTATGGTAACCCCGGGGATCGCCAAGGCCTAGAAAACGACTACTTAGTGGTATTTACGATATAATGTTCAGAGAAGGCTGGAATTAGTGGCAGGCTATGGGAGAGGTCAGAAACCTCTGTCCAGAAATAAGACGAACGTAAGCTGATTTATGTAAAATTAATTTATTATGACCCGTTTTCTTTCGCCTGCTAGGACTATAGGTTAGTTTAATCAGGTTTTAAAATTAATCCACTATTGTTGCGCCAATACTGTAGTCAATTTGCTAAACGGTTTAAACGTGATTTATACGCACCCCAGACAGACATGACATTCATGACAACACAAGAACACGTCTTTTTAGGGTTCCGTACCCAAAGGGTAAAAACGGGACCCTATTACTGAGACTCCGCGATCCGTCTGTCTGTCTGTTTGTCCGTCTGTCACCAAGCTGTATCTCATGAACCGTGATAGCTAGACAGTTGAAAATTTCACAGATGATGTATTTCTGTTGCCGCTATAACAACAAATACTAAAAACAGAATAAAATAAATATTTAAGAGGGGCTCCCATACAACAAACGTAATTTTTTGGCCGTTTTTTGCGATAATGGTACGGAAACCTTCGTGCGCGAGTCCGACTCCGACTTGGCCGGTTTTTTTTTGACATTGCAAAGTGCAAACAGCAACGCTCCGTTCGTCCTTTGCAAAGAGACAATAAAGAAAACAGGTGTTTTTTTTTATTCAAGAGGGTCTTTCGTTTACCGTTTTCTAGCTTGACCTTTTTGTTTGTGTTTATTTATTTATTAATTACAGTTCGTAAGTAACGGTATGGTAACGGCTGTAGTTTTTACTTGACAGCCCAAAAAAGGTGTGTAATGTTTTTACAGAATTATGAAAAGTTGAGTAGGTAAGTGCCTATCCTAGGAATTTTATTTGTATTTTGTTGAACTTACGACTCTAAGGCCTAGTTTTTTGATTCCTAGTTAACTCAACCAATCGTTAAATATAGTTAGTAACCAACGGTTCTAAAGTTCGCGCGCTTTTTCATCAATTTTTTGCCTAACAAAAGTCAAATAATTAACTCTTCTACTTATTTTATCATTTGTGAGGCTAACAATATTTGAAAAAAGGAATTTTACCGCTATTTGAAACCATTGGTAACCTTATTTAACCAATGGTTGAGATAACAACTGATAAAAAAAACTGGGCCCTAAAAACACATTACCTATGGCTTTGGACCAAATGAAATCATATTTTATTTAACCAAAGGTGTTGGAGAAGTCATCAATTTCTGAATAGTCAATTTGGAGATGAACGTGTCAAACCGATGGCAAAAAATGACAGGTGTTCAGAAAATAGAGCTTCACAAATACTCTTTTATCGAATTCTTCATTGAGAAAACGGGGGTTAGAGGTTTACGGAGTTAGCGTAAGGACATCAAGAAGCAGTAGCCAAATCTCCTCGAACTCGGGTACTTTGTAAAAGCTAGCTAGATAAACAATATGAATGATAGCGTAACGGTTGACAGGAGGATTTAAATAACAAAACGTATTGCACCGACCCCAAATGCAAGGGTTACAGACATTATTTGTCTTAGACATTTTTGACAACGGTAAAGAAAAACATCGTGAGAAAACCACTTTTATATTTGAAATCGTCAACCCGCATTGAGCAAAGGTTGTCCTAGTCGACGGCACGAACTATTTTGTGAATGGTTAAAATGCATGCTATGTCAACCGACAACACGTGCGAAAGAGATAGGTGCTGTGATGAGCAATAAGAATCGCGATTTCGCGTATGAATACATACTTTTGCAAATTTGTAGCAAATTTGATGATGATTTAGGACGAAACCGAGCGCGCGAAATTTTATATACAGACCTTTGGGAGTATGGATATCATGAAAAAAGTACTAAATGTATCTGTTCAAAATAAAATTATTTGCATTGTTGAACTACTAATCTATGGTGGTATGGTGGCCGTTTCGCAATTTTCAGTCTTCTTATGGCATTTATTTGTGCCCAAAAATGCGTTAAAATTACTTAGTGTTGAAATGTGGAACTTTCGACGCTCATATCTTTCTTATATACATTTTTTTTACTTTTTTGTTTCCATACAGGGCTAGATAATGTTGAGACAAATTGATTTTATTTTTTTATTTTGAACGTAAACCGTCCAAACAGTGGAGTAATCGCTAACGCAAACGTAGTCTGTTTGTATGAAAGAATGATCGACTAGGGCAATCTTAATGCTTGTGCCTTCTCTGTATGAGAAGAGGCCTTTACCCTGCAGTGGGACAGTAACAGTCTGGTATTATTATTAAACTATATGCGCACGCGCAATGAATGCTGCCTGACTACAAGACCACACAGCTCGCTACATTTTATAGAATATCATCTTATCATTCAGTGGCTGTTGTTCATGCAGTAGGGTCAAGTCAGGTCACGAAATAAATTTACATTCGGCCTAATTAACGTTATCAGAAACTGTATAATTTTAACCAAGCAAGCTTTGGTCAGGCCACAGATAAATTAAAAGCGTCAGACTTTCCATTACATGTTGACACGTCAAAGTGGCGCCACTTTCTATGACTAACTGTCAAATCTAGTACATTTGAAACGTAGTTCCATTTTTCGTCACCGTTCAGGGTAACTGGCCGTTATTTTATTGATGTCAATGAATTCGACCTATATATTTTCGTCTTTTGTTTATATTTGAAGCTTTCGGCTGTATTGGCAAAATTAACTGTAAATTTGTGTTGATGAACTAATAAATATTATTTAAATTGACGTAAGAGTTCCATATTCTCTTGTTGGCGAACTAGGATTGTATGGAAGAACTTAGAAGTGGTTTATATTCATCAGTGGACTTTAGATTATTATTGTTCTGATAAATAAGCCATCACTTGTATTTTTCGTCTATCTATATCAATCTGAACTAATATTATAAAGAAGTTTTCTCTTTTAATTAGACTTTTTACAATGTTTTTCAATCATTTATAGCCCTTTGCTAAGAATAGTTACATCACTGATAACAGTGTTTGTGCCACTTGTTAAATTTAGTGTTGTTATTTTTATTTTTTCATTAATTTGTTTTTTTTTTACCTTTGTATAGATTCTTTTACCGATTGTTTTGTGAATGTGTGAACATTGTAGGCTTTCTAGATTTCTAGATGATTGATAACATTTGTTAACTTTTTATTTTGTTTTAAATTTCTTTTTTTTGTTTGTTTTTTTTAATTTCGTACGACTTATTGTCGGGCCTACGTTGTCCCCCCATATCCAAATACTAATGCTGTAACATGGAAATATTGTAAACACAAACAAATTTTTAAAAGAGTAACCATGGAGTTTCCTGTCGGTTTTTCTCCATAGGAAACGACTAACCCGAACCATGCACCTTTTGTCGACGTTTTATAAGTGCCCATGTAGGCCTATGAAAAATAAAAAAAAATATGAAAAATTAGACTTTACTTTTAAACTTAAACTTTACCTTTTTGGGGTTCCGTACCCAAAGGGTACAAACGGGACCCTATTATTAAGACTCCGCGGTCCGTCTGTCTGTCTGTCACCAGGCTGTATCTCATGAAACGTGATAGCTAGACAGTTGAAATTTTGACGGATGATGTAGTTATTTCTGTTGCCGCTATAACAACAAATACTAAAAACAGAATAAAATAAATATTTAAGTGGGGCTCCCATACAACAAACACATTTTTTGCCGTTTTTTTTTGCGATAATGGTACGGAACCCTTCGTGCGCGAGTCCGACTCGCACTTGGCCGGTTTTTTTTTTTCATTTATATTTGTTAAATTTGTACACTAAGCCTCTGTTGACAGCGCAATTTTGAGCATTTTTCGAGGGTTCTAATACTTCTAAAGATAATGTATCATCAAAAAGGAAAACATAGGGACATAGTATATATCTTACTTTATATCATGCTAGAGTTACAACAAAGGTTTTTTTTTTGCCGTTTTATCTATAATGGTGCGGAACCCTTCGTGCGCAATTCCGACTCGCACTTGGCCGGTTTTTTTTTCATCAGTAAGATCAATGGATTAAGTATGGATACCGTTGATCTACTTCACTAACTCATTATTTCTCACACAAGCCCCCATGTGGCACTTTTCAAACATTATTTTTAAAGAACCCTTTAAAAACTGTAAAAGAACGGATGCCCCTATAACTTTTACAATAGGCCGTAGTACTGTAGTAATTATAGGGGTAAAACATTTACACATAGTTCGTTAACAAAAGGAGAAAGTCATAATTAGAACTTGGGTCAGCTTTAACAAATGGTCAATACAAAATGTATACCTAGTCTTAAGGTTACACTAGTCGAATTTTTTTCCATACAAACGTAGTCTAGGGATTATTCCACTGTTTTACGATGTACGTTCAAAATAAAAAGTGATATCAATTTGTCTCATCATTATCTAGCCCTGTATGAAAGCGAAAAGGAAAAAAATATATATTTGAAAGTTATGAGCGTCGTAAGTTCCACATTTTGACACTAATTTTAACGCATTTTTGGGCGCAAATAAATACTATAAGAAGACAGAAAATTTCAAAACGGCCTCCATGCTGGGATAGATTATTAGTTCAACAATGCATATAATTTTATTTTGAACAGATAGATTTAGTCGTTTTTTCATGATATCTAGACTGCCAAAGGTCTGTTTATAAAAATTCGCGGGCTGGGTTTTGTCCTAAATCATTATCCATTTCGCTACAAATTTGCAAAAGTGTGTATTCGTACGCGAACTAGCTTCCTACTGCTCATCACAGCATCTATCTCTTCCGCACGTGTTGTCGGTTGATATAAAATGCATTTTAACCCCGCGCACAAAATAGTTCGTGCCGTCGACTAGTGTACGACGCGACGGTACGAACTATACAATATACAAAATAGGTCCATAACGCAATAAATTGGTACCTACAAAAGACACCGACTTCCAAAAATAAAGTTATTTTTCACTTTGTAGTTTTATTTGGAAGTCGGTAGTATTTTTTTGTAAAAAGTTTTTTTTTTCATAGACTTGTTAGGAATCAATAACAAAATTGAGGTGAAAGCAGTTAGCTAGCTATGATTTCGCAGATTGGGCTCAGGTACTTTCCCTTGGCAAAATGAAAGAAAGAAATAGATCTTCTTTGCCAAGGAAAATTTATATGTGAAAGTCTGTTATTAGGATGACTGGATATTATTATCATCACGGCAGCTTTGGATAAAAACCGGCCAAGTGCGAGTCGGACTCGCGCACGAAGGGTTCCGTACCATTATCACAAAAATGGCAAAAAAATTACGTTTATTGTATGGGAGCCCCTCTTCAAGATTTATTTTATTCTGTTTTTAGTATTTGTTGTAATAGCGGCAACAGAAATACATCATCTGTGAAAATTTCAACTTTCTAGCTATCACGGTTCATGAGATACAGCCTGGTGACAGACGGACAGACAGACAGACGGACAGACAGACAGACTGACAGACAGACTGATCGCGAAGTCTTAGTAATAGGGTCCCGTTTTTACCCTTTGGGTTCGGAACCCTAAAAAATACCTACACATCATGCATGATAGACCATGGCCTGAGGATTAATAAGGTTGTTCGTTCCTACAGGTGGTTTGAAATCGTTATTTCAGATGGAATGTCGAAATTTTATATATTAATATATTCAAGAAGGGTCTTGGAATAGTTATTTACTACTTTTACGCGGGCGAAGCTACTGGCCAAAGTTAGTTGACCATATACCATGTTTTCATAGGCGTTATTTCGATACCAATGCTCAAATTAAATCAAATTTCAGTAAAATTCCACTTCATTGGCTTTCGTCTACGTTTAACTAAATATGGATGCCGTAAATTACAGGAAAGCCAGCTGATTTACCTTTTAAAACGCAACATTTTAAGCCCAGCATAACTTGACATGCGGCAAAATAAAGAACTATCATACGTACTGAACTCCCGCTAAGAGCTGTAATTTTCCTTAGCAAGCAGCGCCACCTACAAATGCCAAGATAAACTTGTCGCTTTGTTTAAAAAGTATAAACACGACAACAGCTGTAAAACCTGCCAGGATGTGGGTTACCAGCTGATATGTTTTGTATTTATTGTGTTCTTCTCTCTTTCTAACACGTAAGGGAGGGAAAGAGAAGGTTGTAGTTTGCGTGGGAGCTTGGTCCCGGGTCCTGACAGTTATTTTGATAAAAAGCGGGAGTTTCTTTTTTTTTATTTGTCTATAAACGGGAGATGGTCGATGGAATGTTGTGGGCCAGACAAGCTTTAGGTTTTTTTTTTAACTTTATATCAGGCACAGGTACACACAGATTTGATTTGCGCTAGTATGAGTGATTTTGTGATTTAAAGGATATTACGTTGTTTAATCATGAATAAATACTCGTTAACGAGTTACTCACGCGTGTTTTTCCTAGACTCTATTTATTTCAGTGTTTACGTAGATAAAAAGTAACGAAGATAGACATCTTTTGTTTTTGTTCCAAGTTTTGGTGTAAGAAACTATAGTGAAGCAGCAAGCAGTGTAGTAATGTGTCTCTAACCAGTATTTTTTGAACATAAACAATACTTTAGATCGAAACATTGATTTATTTTATAATTCTGTATGGAACGAAATATTTTATGTAGGTTAGGTACGCCAAATTGTACTTTGATTCACAGACTTCTGGAATCTCTGCTTATTTATTTTTATAGAGTTTAAACGAACTTATTGTTTGACGTAATCTCTGGTAATAGAATGATAAATGATAAGTGATTTTATTTCTGTAAGTTGGTTTGTACAAACACTTTTACATGTCGATCATATTTTTAAAACTAGATGAGGTCGGCGTTTCCTATTTGACTACTCTGAGAAGAAAGGCCGAAACAAACTCAGAGGTCACAGTCTCTTTTAAAGTCCAGACAAAACAAAAATCTTGGTTAGATCATGTGAAGAATAAGTAGATTGATGTCTGAAATGGTCTTTTGAGGAAAGAACCAGCCAGATTGAGTGGACCTGTCCAGACAGTGCACGCACTTGTCAATAACCGAGCAGCTCAACACAGAATGATCCGATAACGAAAAATCTTTACAGATAAAAAGCTATACCATCGTGCATCGCCGATTGACAATATTTTAACCGGATTCTTTGGAAGGTAAATGAAAATCCAGAAAGCAGATTATCTTAGGTACTAATTCTTACTATATTATTAATGCGAAAGTTTGGATGGATTTATGTTTGTTAATTGTTGACAGAACGGCTAAACGTATCTGGATGAAATTTGGCACAGAGATAGACTATAATCTGGAATAACACATAGGCTACTATTTATCTCGGCATAATGATCCCTCGGGATGATACAACGCTTTTAACACTCGTAATATGTACAGTATACCACATACCATGTGGTACATTTAAACTGCCAAAAACACCCATTCCGCTAAGACATGAAAGCGCTGACAATGTCAACAAATTGATATCACTAATGTTGTAAATGCAAAAGAAATTCTGTATGTCTGTTTGCTACGTTTTTACTCCTAAACCGGTAAAGACTGGACAATGGAAAATGACATAAAATACAAATGTAATTTTATAAGACGACGATAGTCGCCAGCGACCTTCAGGGTCCAAACGCGCACTCGTTTCACACCGGCACGCAAAATTCAGTAGATTTTTGTGCTTTTCTTATTATTACTTAAAAAAAAGCCTCATCAAAATGTAGATAATCAAATAGTCTTAGAGATGGTGACAATTTCACAAAAATACGCCCGGCATTTTTGGTGCGATTGTCGCATTTTCATCCGTGTTAGACGTAACTTTACAAATTAATTACACTATGTACGAATAAAATTCAAAATTTTCTTTCTTATCAAGAAAATTGTCTGATGTAACATATATTTTTTCATAAAATTACGACTATATAGCCGTTTAGACGTGATTCTCATTTTAAAATCTACTATCGCACGGTCGAAATACCTATTTCTAAGTAAATCTTATTCATTGTTTGTTTCGATTCATAAATTAAACGTCACAGACAATGATGTTTATCTTTTTTTTTATCAGGGATCCATGTTTGTTATTCCATAAAACGATGATAAAACCGTTATATTTGATAACCGATACCAGATTTATCAATGAACGTAAAAGCCATTTACACAAAATGCCAAAATGTACCTTATTTTCATCAACTTAAGGGATACGTTAATTGATACCTCAGGTGTTGATATGTTCTTTGATAATGGTTAATAGTACTTATAGTAATTTCCTGTGAGAAGTGTGTTTTTATAGAAATTACGTTACATATTGAGTCATTTTTTAGTTAGTCTTGTTTTCTTTGTTCAATTCGTCATCATTATGTGTCGATTTCAGGCTGCGTATAAATTTACTTGGAAAACAGGCACGTATCCAGACTTTTGGTTCGGGGGGGGACAAACATTGAAACAACGATGTGAACTGTGTAAAATTCATTGTAATCACTGTACTATATTTTTTAATAACTTAAAGAAGTACCGTCCGACGGCCGTAGTTTAGTCACACACTTATAAGTATTTTATATTTATATATAAGTATTTTTCTGTTTCCACTGGCAGCCATTACGTCTAGTACCATATCAGGATCTGGCGCCAAAGCGGAATGAATAGACATTATAGCGAGACCAGTAAGCCTCTCGCCCGCCATTCTATACCTTAAAAAGGATTTTATTCTCTTTAGGCATGAAAATGATCGCTCCACAGATGCCGTTGAAACCGGAAGGATGGCCAGAATATGTATTAGCCTGTTAATGGTAGGAAAGAAAATGTTGTCACACGTGTCTAAAATTTCCATAATGTCGACTGGTTTCTTATCTGTGTTTTTCCACTTGGCACACCACATACTGTCATCATCATCATTATTATATCAACCGAAAGACGTCCACTGCTGGACATAGGCCTCTCCCAAGCGTCGCCACATTGACTGGTCTCGTGCGTCCCGCAACCAGCGGATCCCCGCAACCTTCACCAGGTTATCGGTCCACCTGGTGGGAGGCCTTCCAACGCAGCGTCTTCCGGTTCGCGGTCGCCACTCCAGAACCTTTCTGCCCCATCGGCCATCCGTTCTGCGAGTAATGTGCCCTGCCCACTGCCACTTAAGTTTGGCAATTCTTCGGGCTATGTCGGTAACCCTGGTTTTCTTGCGGATCTCTAAATTTCTGATTCGATCACGCAAGGAAACTCCGAGCATGGCCCTCTCCATTGCCCTTTGGGTGACTTTAAGCTTTCTGATGAGGGCCATTGTAAGCGACCACGTCTCAGAGCCATATGTCATCACTGGCAACACACATTGGTCATAGGCTTTCGTCTTGAGACACTGTGGTAAGTTGGACGAGAAGATACCGCGCAACTGCCCGAACGCTGCCCAGCCGAGTCGGATTCGACGGTTGACCTCTTTCTCGAAGTTGGCCCTACCCAACTGGATCGTTTGTCCCATGTAGACATAGTCGTCCACAACTTCGAGTGCAGAGTCTCCGACCTTGATAGGAGTGGGTGTAACATGGGCATTCAACATCACCTTGGTTTTGTCCATGTTCATCCTAAGACCCACTCTTTCGGAAGCTCTACTGAGGAAATCGAGCATTGTACTTAGGTCCTCCATGGTCTCAGCCATAACCACTATATCGTCGGCAAACCGAAGGTGAGTGATGTATTCGCCATTGACGTTGATGCCTAGCCCTCTCCAGTCCAGAACCTTGAAGACATCCTCCAGTGCAGCGGTAAACAGCTTCGGAGATATGACGTCTCCCTGTCTCACACCTCGCTGCAGAAGGACTGGTTCCGAGGTCTGATCCTGAAGTCGAACTGACATGGTGGCTTTTTTGTACAAACACTTCAACACTTCGATGTACCTGTAGTCAATTTGGCACCGTTGTAGAGATACATACTGTACTCTGCTTTCATTAGTGATTCTCCAATACTTTCTTCCCAAAAAAAAAAACATATTTTCTAATTCACTTATCTTCCTCTCGTCCACATTATATAATTTCTAAAGAAGAAAGCAGCTCTCTTTGATTCGCAAATATATCTTTCATGCCAGATATCAAATCGTCTGAGCACGGTATAAAAATAGTTCTTCTGAAGTATTCTTCAGCAGTATCGCTGGGAGGGTTGCTTCGTGCAGTTTGGTGGCTTTTTTTTCAGTCAGATTTCGGGGGGAGATAAATCCCAACTATCCCCCCCTCCGTATACGTGCCTGTTGGAAAACGAAGTGGAGAAGGCTTGTCGGATCTTCATGGTTAAGCAATGCTTGCCGAGGTCAGTCTGAGGATGGGTGGCCATCTTAAAATATTGAAAATCTGACTCATGTCTTCCCAAAAGGGCTATCGTAATATACAGTTAGTGGGTTATGGGGGTCAGATACGCAGTCGCTTCATGTAAATTAGTGGATTTCGATACCGAAAGTTTCATACTAGCGTACAAAGTCAAACAGTTTTTCGAATCAGCGTGTTCGCGACAACGTCATTCGACATAGCGGTTTTCGACTCAATGTGTTTTCGAACTGGCGTACCACTCGTAAATTTTTTCGAAAGAGTGCGTCGCAATAACGTCATTCGAAATTTCATATCACTTCCCTAAATTAGGTAGGTGAAGAGTCCGCACAGACCTACTGTGAGGACTCTTCACCTATTTAGAGGCAAACTCCTTGCCTATTATAAGTCTGAATTTAGTTTTGGAATAATAGTAGTCTATGGTTTTGGAAGGTGATTTTAAATCGGAATGCTTGTAAACAATTGAAAATGTTTTTGGTGTTGCTTGGCTTGTCATTTCGGTACGTGCCCGCCGAAAGTAATATCTGAGTATTATTTAGAGCTTTCTGAGCTACCCCTTACAGTACTTAGACTAGAAAAGAGAGGAGATTTTAGTCACGTGTATTTTCTAGTTGGTAACAAAACTAATAGGTATGTATTTATTTTTCTTATTAGTAAGTAAGAAAAAAGTTCGCAAGTCCCAATTACTTTTCTCAGTGTAACCCGACGTTAAAAAAGATTCAATAATGGCCTGTTTTCGACGAAACTGGCTGCCGAAATTACCAGAACAATTTGATAAGACTTATTTTGATAAATTATCTTTAAATTTTCAGCATAATATAAAACAATGCTATCAATGAAAACAAACAAAGCCAACTGCGTTTGTTATTATTTGATATCACAAATATTATCCGAGGCACCAAAATATCCGCGTTTAATCAGTACCTATTTAAAAATACAAAAATATTATTTTGACAGCTATTTCACATTTCTTGAACTTTGTATTTCGAATGATCTAGATTCTAGAAGTCATTGAATTTAATCATGGCCATTAATGCATACTATTTAAGATGGATCGTTGAAATAATTTGAGCTAACAGGAGATTGGCGTTTTCGGTTGTTTGTGCAAACGGTTACGTAACCGATAAACAGTTTTCATATCGGTATCGGAAACGGTTTTGAGATATCGATATCAGTAGTACAGTTTGCAAAAGTTAAGATGTTATTTAGATAAGCAAACTAAAAACGAACGCGAACTAAAGCAAAGGCATACTCACACTTTTACAGTTATAGACAAATGGCAGCTGTATTAAACAGTTTTGGTAACCTTATACTTACGGGATAGAACTCAAAATCGGTTGAACGGACTGTAAAAAGGTGTTGTAAAAATGTCTAATGTAATTTCAAATGGACCTCGTATTTGCTGCATCTCTTTTATTCCAATAAAAGAATATACAATACTTATAAAGAGAGGTAGCGCATATGGTTCCTATCGTTTGTAAGTTTGCGTTTTGTTCGTAGTTCGTACGTTTCCGCATTGTTACGGTTTTAAGTTTTGACTTATTCGTTCTCGCATGCAAGTAGAGGTTTTGGTTAGATACAGTTTTATATCGATATGATATGATATCTAACACATATCCGATATAAGTTACGTTTGATATATCGGGCCCATCCCTAAACAGCAAATTGTAGCCGACTGTACCTACTTTACAACATAACTTCAATCCTTTTTTTTGTATTCTATCTTCCCGGAAGGGTTAGTCAGAGGAGCAGCAATAGTACATCCACTGCACTTTACGATAACCAACAGGTTTTGCGAAAAGCCGAGGCGAAATAAAACTGTTATTAGATATATAGTTCTCGCCAAACTTCTGGGCCGCCCTGAAGTTGGCTTTCCGATGCGCAAGGCACGAAAGGGTTCTGTTTTTGTATTAGATTTAATACAGCGCAGCCATTGCAGCCAACATCAGGGCTGCCAAGAAGTTTGGCGAGAAGTATAGAGTCAAATTATTTGCAAACTTTTTAAGGCAATGCTATAAAAGCTATACTAATATCAACATCAATATTTGCTGATTTTTAATATTAATAAAACAATTAAAAGTGGATTACGGGAGATGTCGTTTCGCATGATGACTAAATAGCAAGAAAAAGAACAGGAGAAAGACGTCGAATTCAAACAAAAACAATATTGTTCACTTAAGGTGTTAGATTTCATAAGTTAGAATGACGCTACTAAGTTGAATAAACCAAAATTATAGAATAGGTACTGTTGTTTTTTAATTGAGATTGATACATAATATCTAAAATATTACCTACCTCAATTACCTATAGTGTTTTTATTCAGAAGAAATAAAATAAATAATTCTAAAGTATCAAATTAGGTTATTCCAGGTATCTCATACTAGTTTTGGGGTTGCTATGCT
The DNA here is from genome assembly GCA_948252205.1 of Orthosia incerta. NCBI lineage: Eukaryota > Metazoa > Arthropoda > Insecta > Lepidoptera > Noctuidae > Orthosia > Orthosia incerta. The sequence goes on from OX411769.1 coordinate 2,112,525, forward strand.
TATATTTTTTAAATTTTCCGCGCTTTTTCAGTCTTTACTTTCGTTTGCCAGACTCTAGTTACCGAAATAATATTCACGGTTCTTCGTTGTTGGGCATCTCACTAAAATACATTATTTTTAAATATGGCATCTTTCTTAAACCATAAATGGCGAAACGTGTTATACTACATTTCTGCTTATCCCTTCGGAGTAACATGCGTGATATTCTTAAAAAAATGTAAAGAAGCCGCTTTTCATAATCTATATCGTTATTTGGAAAAAAGGGTAAATAACTTTCCATTGATGATTTTAAAATACCATCAGGAATCACTATTCGATTTGTTACTATCATTAGGTTGTTTACGTATGTTTACAAAAATAACAGAAATAATTAGGCTTGTGACGTTAAAGCAAAGCGAGTGACGCACGGCGCCATACCGTCTCCACGTTATAATCAAAATTTAAAAATTTTGGTAATTACGTAATTCAACTTCTAACCTCGTTTTTATTGATTTAATTCACATAATTCTACACCGACTTAATTTAGCAAAACCGTTTCAAAGACATGAAGTTTATAAGGCAGTATTATAACATCTGTGGTAAGAGTTTAAATTTCTGAACGAAAAAAAGGAGAAAGAGGCCGCTGTCAAACGGACAATCCAAAACGTCTGATTGACAGAAAATTCTGCAGAGATTTTCGTAATCGTAAGAAAAATATTAACGAATTTAGCGAAATGCGAAGGGAATTTATATTAGTTATGTTAGGAATCATATGTATATCAACACTGTCGTCTTTGCTAACCGGATATGTGCAGATTGAAACGGATAAAATACTGTTAGACACTGTAGTGGGTGCAGTTGGCGCAGGTAACTTCTCTTATTGGCAATTAGGACACACTGGGCCTCTCCTAGTAGAATTAACGTCATTATCCGGTGATGCTGATCTTTATGTATCTGATTCAGTCAGGTAAGTAGACCTAAATATTCATTTTCATGTGGATTCTTATAGTTTTCTGTGATCGGCTTTTCTAGTCTGAAATTTGTTTTTATTTTTTCTTATAAGATTACTAGCTTTTGGCAGCGGATTTGCCCGCGTGGGTGTCTGGAATTATGCCACGGGAACATACTACAGGGATATAAAGTAGCCTATAATGCTATTCCAGACTATAATATTCTCTGTGCCAAATTTCATATAGATCTGTTCAGTCGTTCTGGCTTGATTGAATTCAAACATCTATCCAAACTTTCGCACTTATAATATTAGTAGGATAAGACTAAGATAGACCAGATCCCTTTAACTGGCTTCTTTTCTAGTTCACAACTAATAGGAATCTTAATAAAATTATTTATAAAAAATACTTTTTTTTGATACCTATATCATGGCATTACACAAAAAATAGTCTGCCATCTTGGGCCGTCACTTACCAAACCATGCATTGTCATCCAAACTAAATGTGTATGCAAGATTTCATCTTAATTGGTGGAGGATATCTGCTTTAAAATTTAGTTGCAAGATTTGACCTAAAAGTCACTCACTTACATAAAGGGTGTCTCAGTTAGAGTGCACTTTTTCATTTTAAAATTAAAACAAGTATTTTATGACAGAGTTGTCATATTTTTATTGTATTGTAATGAAGACATGTGCCGATTAAGTATGGAATAAAATATCCGGCAAATGTCCCCTATGGCTCCAATGACAGGCCATTACTCTTTTCATTAAATTTTCCATGACTTTTGCACAGAGATGTGGCTGTATCTCATCGATGACGCATTGGATTTCCGATTTGAGCTCAGGAATTGTTTTGGGCTTATTCGCATAAACCCGAGATTTCACAAAACCCCAAAGAAAAAAATCGCACAGCGTTAAATCGCACGATCTTGGTGGCCAGTTGACATCAGAATTTTGTGAGATAATGTGTTCTGGAAATCGTTGCTGCAATAAGTCAATTGTTTCATGCGCGGTGTGGCAGGTTGCGCCGTCCTGCTGAAACCAAATGTTGTCCAGATTCACGCCGTCCAGTTGTGGCCACAAGAAGTCCGTTATTATATTCCTGTAACGAATGCCGTTCACAGTCACTGCAATTTCGTAATGAGTTTTCACAATTATAACGCGTTGTTCTTTCGAAAAGCGCTCCATTTTTAATAATCGGAATAAACAGAGGTGACAGCTGTCAAATTTCAGAGTTGCCCATTGCATGAAAAAAAAAAATTCCAATTTTAAAAAGTGGACTCTTACTGAGACACACTTTATATACATTGCAAGTTAAATAAAAGCTTGTAAAAACGGAAAATTGTTTTTGAAATTTGTTTTATTTTTCTTATAAGGCTAAAATAAACCATAGACCAGTTGACCAGCCTCATATCTAATTTGAAACTAATAAGTATAAAAAAGAACATTATTTGTTTGGAAGTCAGATATAGCAGTCGCTCCATGTAAAAAAAAAAACTGGCACTCAGCTGAATCTGGGTAGACTGGAAGCCGACCCCAACAAAGTTGCAGAAAGTCTAAGCAGAGGATTTTTGTTTTTTTTTTTAAGTTCTTTGTTTTGAGGTTTCATTGGACTCTGGGTGACTATGTCAGATTGAATTAATTCACAACTAAAAAAAAAATAAGAAAAAGAAATACCTAGTGTGGTGCAACATTTTTTTTTAATGAATCTTTAAAAATGTTTTCAGACCCAGTTATGAGACAGATAAGAACAACTTTAGCTCCGTGACATGTGGTCCTGATATGGTCAGCATACCTTCTGAATTTCCTAGACCTATTGGTGAGTTTAGTATGTAGAAAAATTTTGATTACTAGCTGTCCCAGGCTTCGCTCCGGTCAACTGGCTACCTACCTACCTACCCTACCCTATCCTGTCCTACTACCTACCTACAAATTAGCTAGTCTAGCTTGTGCTAGTCTTCAAATTTTTACATTATAAGCATCTTGTTTGGGTCAACCCAAAGCCATACAAATTGTAAAATAGTAATTTATGCTACAAGTGCGGAAAGTAGGTGATTTCCTATGAGTGGTATTTTTATTTACGAGCGAGCGAAGCGAGTGAGTGGATAAATCGAAACGAGTCGGAAATCATCTAACGCACGTTTATCATACAACATTTTACTATGCATTGTGCGAGGTAATAATAAAATATATCTGAACCAAGCAAGAAATTAATAAAATGGCGCTTATTCAAGGGCGCTCAGCATATCCACAGATTAACTAATAGTTCATAGTTCCTCGGGCATATCTACTGCGCATGTGTAAATAGCTGTCACGTTCCTGGTGACAGACAGACAGATGGACCGCGGAGTCTTAGTAATAGGGTCCCGTTTTTACCCTTTGGGTATGGACCCCTAAAAACAGTCACTAACCGAGAAAACCCTTTTACTTGCAAGTCGCTGCTAACACCATCTATATATATAGCCGTGGAACGGAACCAAACGCGATCGAAGGGCTTAATAAAATAATCTTAATCAGACGAAAAACACCAGCTACGTTGGCACGGTTTCTTTGTATGGGATGAGGCATCTGTATGCCAGTATTATATTATCTGTGGTTTCGATGTTAAAAAAATTGTTATGTGCTTAATATTTTTTTTTCTTTTTTTGTTTCACTAAATCCAGGTTACACATCTTTTGTTGTTGTTGATACAACATTATTAATATAAACTTTTTTTATCTAATGTAAACCCAAATCGTTATCGAGAATGTCAGTGGGTATTACTAATCTGTGGTAATATCTTGATTGGTGTGTGTATCCGGTCACCGGTAGATTATAACGTCCGCTAGCCTATATATATCTCAAGTGTCTGTATCTCTAAAAGTTATATCTTTTTATCAGAATAAATCTCTTGTGCTGCTGAACGGTTGGCCTATCATTTATCATAACCAACATCTTCCAGGTATTGGAGTCTTCGGCCACTGGTCTCACTACCTCTCTGAGTATAGCATCCAAGTGTTCCTGGACACCTCAGCGGTGTTAAGCGAGGAACATTTGCTGGCTATCGAGAAGGTTCACCAAGGGCTTGGCGAGAAGTATGGAGGTAATCTTATCATAATCATTTTAATGGTCTTTGCCATCATCATCTTCAGCAAAGTCTGTTTTCGAATATGTCGCGGTCAGCTTCCAGTAGAGCTGGATGTAGCTGAATTTATTTGAGATCGCCACAGCATGTTTTGTTCTCACGTGATTGTAATGGGACTATTTCTAGCCATGTCATCAGTGGCGTATTTATAGATTAGGCGCCCCGGGCCAAATATTTCAGCTGCCCCCTAGTTAATAAAAAAAGAAAAACTCTTCACTTTGCACAAAAAAAAAACCTTTGTGTGAGAGCGAGAGAAGCTGGCTCGAAAATTTTAGAACCCTGTTCGATTTTCTTTTGATAGACAAGAAGTTACTGGGCGGCTTGAAGAGCATAAATTGAAAAATGGCTGGTTGGTACGTGACGGCGTAGTCTGCCACTCGCAGTCTGCCGCCCTTGGCCGTCTTGGCCTAGAGGTAAATACGCTACTGCCATTCTTTCTTTCAAACGATTAGTGATAGAAGGCCATCGTTCTTGCGCTCTGTCACCTACAGAATGTGCAAAGCTTCGGCCCATTGTGCCAGACCCGAATTTGGCCGACGGTTGTATTTTTTGCCGAAGACGGCCGAAGCCGATGGTTCAGTTAGACACTAATAATAATAAAAAAATACGAATCAAATTCAACTGTATTTAAAATTAGTTTGAAGATTCCAAACCTTTTAACTTTTTCATATGTTTTTCTTTACTTTTCGTGTCGATTAAAATTTGGCCGACCAGTACAGTAGTCACAGCATATCTTTGTGTTTCTGAAGTTGACTCTGCGAACCATTGCGCAAGAAACAGTTTGTCACCGAGTATACCGCATGCAGTAAACGAGATAGGAAGATGCGACAAACGTAAGCGAGTGAAAGAGGCAGTTATACAAAGCTATCTTCTACTTCAACATTGACACAAAAATAGCTACTGCGCAGGGTCTTGCAGCAAACTTCAGAGACACAAGGATCCGCTGTGACTACTACATGTGACTGCTTGGGCAGCTCTGTCATTCGCCTCGTTCAGGATCTGTAAGGTGTAGGTGGTAAGGCAAGAAGGGCAAACAAATATCCTGCACTGACACTGTGTAGAGACATCTGTGATGCCATGAATGTGATGATACGAACTAAATCACAAAATCCTGCATCGCGCAAGCAGAGTTTTCGGGGCGATTTGAACATATACAATAGTCCATCAGACACTACACCCGTCTGGTCGGAGGATCTCGCCTGGTCGAAGGATCCCGTCTGGTCGGAGGATCCCGTTGGTCGGGGGATTCCGTCTGGTCGAAGGATTTTCCCTTTTCAATGGAGGTTGCGGTAATTATACCCTGTCAGTGGTGTCATCCCATACATATACAATAGTCCATCAGACACTACAACCGTGCCGAAATACTGATCTCTATTTATCGCCATGGAACGGAACTGAACTCGATCGATGTACAAAAAATAATCAGTGTAATCAGTACAGTACGTCGGCATGGTTTCTTTGTATGGGATGAGGTATCTGTATGCTAATATTATCCCTGTTACCTCCAAAACTGCGTTTAGAAGGGGTCTATGAATACGCCACTGCTTATTATGAATTCCTCTTTCTGTTACGTAAAATCGGGACCCTATTACTAAGACGCCGCGATCCGTCTGTCTGTTTGTTCGTCTGTCACCAGGCTGTATCTCATGAATCGTGATAGCTAGACCGTTGAAAGCACAGATGATGTATTTCTCATTTTTTATTCTGTTTTTTTGTATTTCGACAAGAAATACTAAAATCAGAATAAAAAATATTTAAGTGGGGCTCCCATACAACAAACGTGACTTTTTTGCCGTTTTTTGTGGTAACGGTACGGAACCCTTCGTGCGCGAGTCCGAGTATCACTTGGCCGGTTTTGTTTTAAATTCTTTAATGCAGTCATGACTTAGGTTGGGGCGAAACCGCGTCTCTGACGCCACAATTTGCTCACACTAGACTGAAGCGAACTCGCAACGCGGTCGGCTATCTTCGATCGTGTGTGAGAGACATTAACAACGCCGTGTTTCTTGTATGGTGAACTCGATGAGCAAATGTTCGTACGGCCGTATTTTTACTATTTAAATGAATGATCCCATTCTTGTATAATAAGTAAAGGAACTCGTGGGTACATAATAACAGTCGCACGGGTCGATCTCCAAGGTTAAGCAACGCTTGCCGAGGTCCGTCCGTGGATGGGTTAGTAACCCATCCACGGACGGACCCGAGGACCAAGGAGAGCCCGATCTAGCAATTTCGTCGCTCCGGGCATAGACAATATTTACCGCCCTTGGCGCCCTTTAAAATGACGTATAGATACGGCCCTGATATAATGAGGTAAATTATTCAGGATATTACTCGTATCTATTGAAATATTGCTTTTTTGATAACTTCGAGCGAAGTGAGCTCGTAAATTTTCGCAACACTATGAATGTTAAGTTACCTAACGGTGGGTTTACATCATGAACCAATAACATTCGAGAGCGAAGCGAGCTTAAAATTTGAGCACTGCACCAGGAATAAGTTAAGTTTTCTGTTGAAACGAAAATGGCTGTTAGTTCAGTTTGGCCGCACCTCATATATGCCGCTCTGAGCATTTGCCCGGCTCGCCCCTCCCTAGATCTGGCCTTGTGGGTGACTATCTTTACATACCAAGATTTCTTTGTGCCTCGGCCAGCACGCTAAGCCTTTGACCTTTACTGTAATTTGTAGTTTATTCAGTTAGCAGACAGAAATTCTGAAACCAGTAATGGGGTATTTGTGTTACCCAGTTACTGGGTTGTGGAGGTCATTTGTAGATCTTTGACTGCCGTTACGGATAGATAGAAATCAGGAAATCTGACACCAGTAATGCCAAGGGGTATTTGTTTTACCCAGTTACTGGGTTGTGGAGGTCATTTGTAGATGTTTGACAGCCGTTACCGATAGACAGAACATAGGCAATCTGAAACTAGTATTGCCAAAGGGTATTGTTTTACCCAGTTACTGGGTTATATGTATAATACTGGTAGTCATCTGCGTCCCGTTAGAATGGAAGCCGACCTGTGGAGTTTCTTATCCGTTCTTCTCCATAACAATCTATTTTTGCGTATGGCCAGTAGAATCAATTATTATTAACTATTATTTTTGACATTCAAAAGTGCCGCATAACCGGTTAAAAACTGTAATTAAAGAAATAATTAAAAAAGCCATTGTCTCGCGTAGATCAAGGGGTTGATGGCCTAATTGAAATAAACGATTTGACTTTGACCCCTACAAAGAAGAAGAACAACAACGAACTAACAAGAAGTTCTTCTGTCTCCTCAGAATTGGAGAAGCGTAAGGAAATGCCGGCCAAACGCAAGACTGAGGACGAACAAACCTCGCGTGTACTGAAGCTCTTCGGCATTCTCAATATGATCTTCGAGATGTTTGTTTTATAGGTAAAGTACAACTTTTTTTTTTTTTTTTGGTTGTGAAATCATCCAATGACTTCTCCCGCACTGGGTGAGGCGGGAGGGTGTGTCAGACTTTTACTGACTAAAACCCACCCGTGCTCCTTCAGTTGCTTGAGCCAGGGCCGCGGTAACTCTTTTTCAAATTTATCCGCGACCCAGACAGGCATCGGCCCTCGTGGACCCCGTCTATTGATTTACAATTCGACATCGTAATCTGCCATTCCATACAAAAACAGCTTTATCAAAAATTATCAAAGATGATTACATCATAGAGAAATAATAATACCACTGTAAAGTACAATTGCCACATAATGCATCACATCGGATCGGAAAGAATACGAACGGATACGGTGACAGCCGATCGCGTCCGACAGGATGTCGACGCATACGAACGGCTCCGTACGGCTTCCGTAGCTTGCGTACGTATCCGTATCTGCACCTGTATGTTTAATTCTGGCAGTGGTATGCTTTTGCACCAAACAAATCAGTTTTTCTGCAAACTGCAACAAATCAGTGGTGCCGCCACCTGGCAGCCGAAAGGATTCGATCGGTTTCGACGGCATCCGAACGGAGCCGAGCGCCGACGCAGCAGCATTCGGTTCTGAACGCGTGTCGCGGGAGACCCTAGCGATCAAACTGCTGTGCGCGGCTTGATGAAAAAGACTTTAAATACTGTGCACACGATTTAATTTCGTTTAAAGATTGTAAAATCCGTTCCGATCCGATGCTAAGTGCCGTTTGGTAAAAATTGTATTTAACAGTCGCAATACAGGGTAAAGGCCTCTTCTCATTCAGAGAAGGCACGAGCACTGTTCACCACACTTGCTCGAGACGGCTGATATAGTAATATTTCGTATAAAAACGAGTATCAAAAACGAATAAAAAAGTCTATTAAAATGCACTAGCTCAAAAGGCTGGAGTTCAGATCTAAGAAATTTAGCATACAGGTTTGTGAAAAAATATCGATGGTTCATTGTAAACCCATTGTCAAACAGCTTCTGTCTGGCTACATTGCTGAAATTGACCTTTTTGGCGCAGCCATGACTCATGAGACACTTTGTTATTTTTATTGTTGACATTTTTTTTTATTGTCTGTGCTGCTTTCTTTACAACTTTCGACACCTTTACATTCTATACTTAATTTCTTCTCAATTTCAAAATCTTTTTTTTTGTTTTTTTTTCAGGCAATATGGAGGCTTTTACGCTATTATCAGAGATTGACAGAACGTGATAGGTATTATCACGCCAAAGCGTTACAAAAAGGGTAAATCTTTGGCCTATTGATCGGAACGCACAACGCTGCGGTATGCGGTGATACACAGACCAAAAACGGATCAAGAGACCAAAGCTTCAGGTAGCGTCGATATAATTATGGTGTGCCACAGTAGGAGAGTCTTCGTCACTGTCAAAACTTTGCATACAAACCAATCGTTGTCAGTGAGCGTCACCGTTTCCACCGTTGAATGACAGTGACAATTCTTACAATGGCAACTGAAACTTGCGCAATTATTTAATAAAAAATTGTTTTGTCCTTTTTTTAACCGCCGGAAAAGAGGGGTGTTTGACGTGTGTTGCTGTGTATCTGTGTTTGTCTGTGGCATCATTGCTCTTAAACGGATGAACCGATTAGGAGCTATGATCGCGTCGAGGATCCGCTAGGTAAATTAAATAAATTGCTGTAAACGTTGGCGGTTCCCCGTCGCGAGTACGAGGCTTATTTTTTGCTAAAGAGGTTTTTGGGCGGAGTTTTTTTTTAAATGTATTCTAGCGCTACGAACATGGATCAATAATTCGGTATATAAAGTATTTTTAGGCAACTAATTTCAATTATCAGTTTTTCCAAGCTTTAGTCTTTTTTTTTAAGTTTTGGTCGTGCTGACGTCTTAAAGTAGTCTGAATGGCATAGGAGATGACGTTGACATTGACGTTTGACATGCACAAAACAACGGCCCTCTTGCACGAAAAACATAACTCGGAGTTGGTTGCTAGCGCGAGGTTAAGCTTACACTAGTCGATCATTCTGCCATGCAAACGTAGTCTGGCGATTACTCCACTGTTTGACGATGTACGTTCAAAATAAAAAGTGATATCAATTTGTCTCATCATTATCTAGCCCTGTATGGAAGCGAAAAAGTAAAAAAAGAAAATGTTTGAAAGTAATGAGCGTCGAAAGTTCCACATTTCGACACAAATTTTAACGCATTTTTGGGCGCAAATAAATACCATAAGAAGACGGAAAATTGCAAAACGGCCTCCATACAGGGATAGATTAGTAGTTCAACAATGCATATAATTTTATTCTGAACAGATAGATTTAGTCGTTTTTTCATGATATCTAGACTGCCAAAGGTCTATTTCTAAATTTCGCGCGCTCGGTTTCGTCCTAAATAATTATACATTTCGCTACAAATTTGCAAAAGTGTGTATTCGTACGCGAACTAGCTTCCTACTGCTCATCACAGCATCTATCTCTTTCGCACGTGTTGTCGAATGAGATAGCAGGCATTTTAACCCCGCGCACAAAATAGTTCGTGCCGTCGACTAGTGTAACCTTAATTGACAATATTGTATGACGAACTGTCAATTAATTAACCTCGTGTTGGCGACTGTCCCTGGGTTAAGGCCGAACCCTGACCAAAAAATCAGCATGAGATATGAGCATTCCTATTGGCCTAGCGGCACTGGTGGCGCATGAATTACAGTTGTGAATACGCCCAGATTTTAGAATAAAATCTTTATAAAATCGAATATTGGTCTTTTGAAAAAATAAAACTTACAAAATGTTCGTTATCAAATTGTCTATCCATTAGTGTTAGTATAAAACATACTTAATGAACACTTTACGAGGAGATGCATGCTATCAATGATTATTTCACATTTTTATGGTTTTGTTGGAAAGAGATTAGTGACACATATACCTCCTTAAAAAAAAAGCGTACTACAATTTTAGAATCTACATTATGTAGAAATTTAATGTATTTTTATTAATTGATATTTATTTTTAAATAAAGAGTAGATAGCTCTGCACAAAATTCGACTAGCGCGGCGTTTTTCTCGGGGAGGCGCCTTAAGTTTTTCGTGCAAGTGGGCCTTAATTATTTCATTACAAGAGGCACTGAAAGTTTCCTTTATAAGATACTGTGCCGATTTTTCAATAGTCAGATAACTTTTAACTAAAGAATAAAAATGGCCGTTTGACATATTTTCTATATAAAAACTGTCAAACCGCCATTTTTTTTTTTTTTTTGCGAGTCCGACTCGCTTTTGACCGGTTTTTATAATTTCTATTGCTATGATAACTAGTCTTTGTGTTTTACTTTTACAATTTCTTAAAAATCGAATATACGTAACCGAAATTAGCCGAAACTAACGGATAATCCGAAACAGTTTCATATTCGTAACCGTATCCGAAACAGACATAATATTTTTTCTGTATCCAGATCCGAAATTTCATATCCATAACATTCCTGATTTAAAAAAAATACTTTTAAAGGAAAGATAAGTTTTGAAGTGTAAATATTAATTGTAGCAGTCTTTTGTGTTACTAGCACCTGAGATGCATAAGGTCGGATGTCGAAATTGAAGCAACGACATCCGACCTTATGCGTCGCAGGTCCAAAAGTACATAATCAAATAAAATTAGTTTGCAAAAATCCGCAGACGTAACGTGATATTGTAATGACGACAATAGTGAAATAACTATTAATTTGAAAAAATCTTTTTAAAACAAGCTATTATCAAAGTGTCCGACCGAAAGTTGGGTTACGGCAGTGGTGTCTCATCCCATACAAAGAAACCGTGCCGACGTTCTATACTAATTATTCTGATTCGCGCGTTCGGTCCCGTTCCGTTCCGTTCCACGGATATAGATGGTGATCTATCTATCGCCGTGGAACGGAACAGAACGCTATCGATTTACAAAAAATAATCGGCATAATCAGATGAAATACGCTAGTTACGTCGGCATGGTTTCTTTGTATGGGATGAGGCATCTGTATGCTAGTATTATATTATCTGTGGTTATGGTTACGGGAAAAAAAAAAATTAATCGGCCGTAGTTTCGGTTTCGGCGAAAAAGTGACCGAATTTTCGGCTCGACCAAAACTACGCGTTCTTGAGCTTGTAGATGTTTCAGATAGACAATAATAAAAAACTGACTGCCTGCTTTCCGTGTTTAAGGTTACACTAGTTTCAAATTCTTCCATACAAACGTAGTCTAGGGATTATTCCACTGTTTGACGATGTACGTTCAAAATAATAAGTGATATCAATTTGTCTCATCATTATCTAGCCCTGTATGGAAGCAAAAAGTAAAAAAAGAAAATATTTGAAAGTTAAGAGCGTCGAAAGTTCCACATTTCGACACTTTTTTTGACGCATTTTTGTTCGCGAATAAATACCATAAGAAGACGGAAAATTGCAAAACGGCCTCCATACAGGGATAGATTAGTAGTTCAACAATGCAAATAATTTTATTTTGAACAGATAGATTAGGTCGTTTTTCCATGATATCTAGACTGCCAAAGGTCTGTTTATAAAATTTCGCGCGCTCGGTTTCGTCCTAAATCATTATCCATTTCGCTACAAATTAGCAAAAGTGTGTATTCGTACGCGAACTAGCTTCCTACTGCTCATCACAGCATCTATGTCTTCCGCAAGTGTTGTCGGTTGATATAAAATGCATTTTAACCCCCTCGCACACAATAGTTCGTGTCGTCGACTAGTGTACCCTTAAGTAAGAATATTCGTCATAAAGTTTTTTTTTTACTCAGAATGATTTTTATATTTAATCATAAAATGCTTCCTGCTAGAAATAAGACTAAAATGTTAATAAAAATATAAATTTTTAATTATCTTTTGTGGATTATTTTGTAATTTAACTATGTTAGAATAATTTGTGTGAATAGTACTAAGTGTACCAACTATTGGTTCAGTGGCTGCAAGCGCGACTGCTGTGTATGTTCAATTCTCAGATTAGACATTATGATTGGATTTTTCCTATTAGGCAATTCTCAGTAACCGTATCGGCATTTGTGTCCGGTTAATGACAACGTATGTATGTATTGCTATTGTCTCCGTTAAAGGAGACAAATTTATTATTTATGTTACTCTAATTTTACAAGTCCCACATTCACGAAAAACAACTCAGAGTTAGGGCCGATTTCACCAATAAAACTAATCGCGATTAGTTTAACAAAACTCAGTTTATGTAAATACTGTGTTCTTATTTGTTGATACCTCTGAGAAACCACCAATTAGAACGCTGTATTTGCATAAACTGGGTTTAGTTTAGCGCGACGCGATTATATTGGTGAAATACAATACAAATACAAAAAAAATACAAAATCATTTATTGTCACAATTAGAAGATTTTACATTAAGACGTGTTTGGAGCCTCCCTTTAAGCAAACAATGCCTGTATTAGGAGACTCCGAAATCGGCACTTAGTTGCTAACACGAAGTTAAATTGACAATATGTTATGCAATATTGTCAATTAAACCTCGTGATACCAATTTTTTAGGGTTCCGAAGTCAACTTTGCCCCACACTAGGATTTTTTCCTGTATCGTGGGATCGTTTACAATACACACAGATCCAGAACTATTATCTGTAGGCCATACAAATATTTTTTCCGTGCGGGAATCTAACCACGACAGCGCAGCAGTCGATCGGACAACTACTACGCCAACCGTGTCGTCAACTCTGTGTTAACTTTTTCGTGCAACTTGGCCTAAAGTCCCCGTCATGGAAAGCTATAAATTTGTGGTTCCTTGAGTCAGACGAGTTCCAGTACCACGAAACATTTGCTGTAATATAAACTGACCAGGCAGGAGGGGTTTTAGTCAGTTGGAGCCTGACACTATCCAGGCTGGCTCGTATTGTGAGGCAGCTTGGGTGTAAGTCCGACCGGATTTCCCCTCCTGCTACAAAAAAAAAAATATATATATATATAAACTGACCAAGTAAAATCGCTCGTTAGTTTCGTATTACGCGTACAGTACAAATCTTTTTTTCTTATTCTTTACAAATCTTTCAAATAAATCAATTATTGTACTTATTATATTGTTTTATCCGAATTATAATATCGCCTGCACGCCATCTAGCGCTTACATTTTTAAACTATAACAAACATGGCGCTTAGTTTGCTTGTCAAAACGAACCCACACATGTAAAGAAGTGTCAAATTTTGTTGGAATTTCACGATTGTTTTTCTCAGTAATTAGTGTTATTTCCTAAAAAAGTTGGAAGCGAGCACATTTGATTGTAGAAAAGTGATAAAATGATTCTTTTTAAACCAAGAGTGTCTATTTTTAGCGTATAATCCCTACAAACATTGTATGGGCGGTCGATCGGAGCATCCACCTTAATGTCCCTCGGCAAACTTCGTGTTTCGTCAGTCGTCGGATTTCTATCAGTTGCCCTTTGCACTTGGTGAAGACCGGACGCTCTCAATCAACTTGGAAGTATATAGAGTTGTTAATACTCTTTCAACGTAATGTAATTTATTTAAAAAATGGGAGGAAAGCTGCTGTTTTTACAGCTCTATATATTTCACAGGGAAATCAAAACAACAATAAAGTACCTAGTTCGGAATTCAAATTATTATACACGATAATATATCTAATAATTGATGGACATGGAAATTAGCATTCGGTTGTATTCGGAAATGCGATGATTCTCGAGGGACATAAAGAAAATAGTTGTACTGTATGTTACTTTGAGTTGACCGCATTTGGGATTATTTGTTGTTGATTGAATTGTCAGGGAACAGCGGTGGCCCAGTGGTATCGGCCGCGACTTACAAGTTGTAGGTCGTGGGTTCGAGCCCAGGCAGACGCTTTACTTTGTGTAAATTATTTCATCACCACTGCTCTCAAAACGATGAAGGAAAACATCGTGAGGAAACCGGCATGTCCTAGAACCAAAAATTCGAAGACATGTGACATCCACCAACACGCACTGGGCCCGCGTGGAGGATTACGGCCCACTCACTCTCACAGAGAGGAGACCTGTGTCCCAGCAGTGGGAACATAAATAGGCTGATGTTGTGATGTGTGTGATTGAATTGTTACTACGTAAATTGGTAAAGTTCTTTATTTACAAAATTTATAGCTTCTCGTGACGGGGACTTTAAACATCAAACATGAATAAAATGTAAAGACATTAATCTTATGTAACTTATTGTATTATTTTATATCTAGTCAATAAATTAATTTAAGTACCAAAAGAATTTTATTTCTCAGTAATCTTGACAATAGGATTGCCCCCTTTACTCCGATTGCAAACTAAGAGCTCGGACAGTATAAGAAAGATAAAAGATAGATACTTTATTGTACACAATGATATTCTTACTGGTGTATTCTTATGGCCGTTTTCACCGATATCCCCAAGTTTGGGATCCCCTACTGAGACTGGTTAGGTTAGGGATGCCCCCCCCCCCATAAATGGGTCCAGGGGCGACGGACTCGGGGACGTCAGTCGCTCCCAATATTTCAATGTACTCTGTGGTCGCCCCCCACACATCAGGACCCGAGGTGGAGGCGCGTAGTGTTCCACGCGCGCCCCGCTTAGACGTCGCGGGGGAGTCCAACACCTCACTCCCCCCAACCCGAGGTTGCGGAAGTATCTTTGTTCCCGCGACCCCCAGCGTAGGTGTGAGATGGAACACCGGGGAGGGCTTTTAGTCAGTACGAGTCTGACAGACCCCTCCGCCCTCACCAGGGCGGAGGACATCCAATGAGGATTTTCCAAACCGAAAAAAAAAGGTTAGGGCTGTTATAAGGTGGTTTCTGATTCACCAACTTTAAGGGGTCAGTTAAGGGCTAAAAGAAATTTTCCCCTAAATTTAGGTTGACGAAATGTGGGCCCATCACATACGTAAGTGATCTCTCAAACAACGAATATGGAAACCTAGTGATTTATATGAATTTGTTGAAAATTTTGAAACTGTTTCTCGACTTAAATAACAGCCGTAGACCAAAAATATGTTGGAAACGATCAAACTACTTCGAAAGTAATACTTCGCATAGTAAAAAGATAGTGTCTGAACTCAGCAATTATGACTACGTCCACAGTTAGTCAAATTTCCTGATGCAAGTGAGGAACAAGAAAAACCGGCCAAATGCGAGTCGGACTCGCGCACGGAGGTTTCCTTACCATTTTCGCAAAAAACGGCCAAACAAACACGTTTGTCTTATGGGAGCCCCACTTAAATATTTATTTTATTCTGTTTTTAGTATTTGTTGTTATAGCGGCAACAGAAATACATTATCTGTGGCAATTTCAACTGTCTAGCTATCACGGTTCATGAGATACAGCCTGGTGACAGACAGACGGATCGTGGAGTCTTAGTAATAGGGTCCCGTTTTTACCCATTGGGTACGGAACCCTAAAAAGTGTGAAGATGGAATTTTATAATATTGCATGGTTCCCTCGTGTTCTTCGTAGCATTGATTGTAAACATGTGAAAATAAAAGATTTGGGTTTTCCCAAGTGAAATTGCAAGTAGTAAGTTCACTGACGCAATGCAATGATACCGCCTTTGAATTTGCCGCTAGGAGCGCTGGTGTAGATGTCCAAAATGTCACCTTTTTTGGGTTCCGTACCTCAAAAGGAAAAAACGGAACCCTTATAGGATCACTTTGTTGTCCGTCTATCTGTCAAGACCCTTTATCTCGGGAAAGCGTGGCAATTTTTAACGGAATTCAAATTACCATCAGGAAGGTCTATTATGGAGCGGAACAGGCGCAAAGCCGCGGGAACTAGCTAGTGAATAAAAACGTCAAAACACAAGCGTGAAATAATTTTATTTACAAACTAAATCAACAACACATACACGGATTTGAACACATTCAATACTTTGTCGATAAACATAATTATTATTACTTAGGTACAGTTCATTTTGTGTTAAAAGTAATAAAACAACAATATAAAAAAGGACAGAAACATTTTCTGGGAGAAATCATATTTTTTGTCGAAGCGAAATAAATACATATCTTGTACTGCAAGAGCCTTATACACAGTCGGAACTTGTCGGAACAAGCACCCGACCAAGTTGTCCTTGGTTGCGTCAACCAACATTTTTTTATATTTTTTTTTTTATTCGCGGGCAGTCATACAAGCAGGAGATGGCGCCTCATAGAGCCTTTCAAAATATCTGAAAGTTGACTGGTTGGTTTGGCTCTTATATGTGCAGGCGACGATAAAAAAAAAGAAAATAGACGCAGACCCAACATCCTCAATATGCCCGTGGTCGCAAGTACATACCTCCCAACCAAGGTTGATGGAAGGTCAACAGGAAGGTGATGGTTGTCGTCTACACGATCAATTTTTACCACAACACAACCATGTCACAATGTCTTTGGTTGAGTTGGGCGATTGTGCCGACTGTGTAGAAGGCCCTTTATTTTTACACGGTTTTTAAACACCGACTAATGGATTCTAAATTCAAATTCGCCATGGAAAATTTGAATTTAGAATCAGCTTATAATCATTTATGTTTTTTTTTTTATAAATAAGGTTGATTAAAAATAAAATATTGTTACATGTACAGAGGGTTTCCAGATGGTCGGGATTCGTCTGGATTCGCCCGACATTTTAGAGAACTCCCGACAAAACTGAAAATATCCAGAGTTCCAGACAAACAAGTTTTCTTTTATATCATTTGTGATAACAATTCCTGTAGGTAAGCTTACCTACAGTGAGAGGATTTGCTAAATAATTTATATACCAAAGAGAAAAATTTTACAACCTTTAATGAAATAAAACCAGAGTTACTAATTAGTCTGAACTTTGAAGTAAATTGTGTGAATTTTGAATCTTTGCCGAATACTACTAAAGGATTAGTCGAAATTGGTGGTTATAGTAGTCCAATGCCAAATACATGGTGGTAACTTAAAAATAAGTGTATTATAATTTACTATATTTAATTAGAATATTTATTTATGCCGACAACGACCTCAAAAGCCCGATATTTAAAAAAATTCTCCAGATTGGTCTTCCGATCTGGCAACCCTATGTACAGTGTAGATACAACTTAAAAAATAAGTGTACAAAAATGCAAAAAATACATGCAAAAGCTATAATTGACTTAAACATCAGATCTTTGATTAATTAAACTTAATAAATAAATATTTTGGTACGGACATGACTTAGCTACCTAGGAATTGTGAAATATTGGTGTCTAGATTTTAATCGCGCCTTATTGGCCAACCACAGTGATATAAAAGAGGTTTTAATATGGTGAGAGCAGGGTGGCCTAGTTGTAATGGCCCCGACTTACGTGTCATGGGTTGTGGATTCGAACCCAGACAGGCGCTTTACTTTGTGTAAATTATTTCATCACCTCTGGTCTCAAAACGGTGAAGGAAAACATCGTGAGGAAACCGGCATGTCCTAGAACCAAAAATTCGAAGACATGTGACATCCACCAACCTGCACTGGGCCTGCGTGGTGGATTAAGGCCCATTACCTCTCTCACAGAGAGGAAGCCTGTGTCCCAGCAGTGGGAACATTGAAAAGGTTGTTGATGTTGATTAGGATAACCTGCTGTGTGATATAACAGAATAGTTATTTAACAGATTGCTCAGTTTCCTTGCGTAATCGAATCAGAAATGGAGGAGAACCAGGGTTACCGATATAGCCCGAAGAATTGCCAAATTTAAGTGGCAGTGGGCAGGGCACATTGCTCGCAGAACGTTCCAGAAGTGCTGGAGTGTACCGAAACAGAATGGATAGGATGGCCTCCCATTAAGAGGTCTGGTGACCTGGTGGCTGCTGGAAACCGCTGGATGCGAATCGCACAGGACTGATCGATGTAATGACTTGGGGAACATAGGCCATGATCAGCAGTGGTGTGACCGATTTTCAAATATACTTTTAAAAATCTATATAGGCTCGCGTTTGTCCACTGTCTCAGCTGATGGTAAGCGATTATGTGGTCGACGGTGAAGTCACGCTTGCCTAGAAGTAACCTATTCACTTTTGACTAAAACAACCCCAGGGCCCTAACATGAGCTCTTAGAGCAAGGTTATTTCTATTGTCCGTAAGGGACAAATATATATGACTTGTACACATCTTGGCCTATTACAATGGAAATTAACTTGCTCCAAGCATCCTTAGGCACAAGCGGTTAACCGCGCGGCTAGCCGCTTTTCCATTTTAATAGCAACCGCTTGTTATCGTACGCACTTAACCGCCACAATATTTCAACCGCGGCGGTTGACCGCGGCCCGTTTCATCTTATACCTACGTACTTGCAGTTCTTTATTTTTTTGCGGCAATCCCACCGCACTATTCCCAAACCACTGCAACGCCTAAAAGCCAGAATCAACAGTGGCGACCACCAGAAAAGCGCCGAGGCAATGAAGCTCGACGAAGTCCCGGAGAATTAATTTAACTGTCTTGAAATTAATCAGAAAATAATTTGTACTGGCGGTTCATGGGCGGTTTAGTTTGCGGCGAGCCGCCGTTGATGTCTGTATGAACGCAGAGCGGGTATCTCGACCATGGACCTTGCACACCACCTAATTATTTAGTGCGCATTTTGTGCTTCCCAAATTTTTTGGATTTAGATTTTGTGCTCCAAAGATGAAGGAGTAGAGCTCATTTGAAGCATAGTTACCGCCAGCGGGGCCCTCCTATGTTTACGAAAATAAAGGATATTTTTTTCTAGGTGCATCATTCTTTCGCGGAGAATCTTAACACCGCCATTCAGAAAATGACTTCAACTGCACAAATTTTCGATGTACAAAAATTACTTTTCTACGGATTTATTATATCTATACTTATTATTATTAATATTATAAAGCTGAAGAGTTTGTTTGTTTGTTTGTTAGAACGCGCTAATCTCAGGAACTACTGGTTGGCATTGAAAAAACTTTTTGAGTTAGATAGCCCATTTATCGAGGATGGTTATAGGCTATATAACATCACGCTACGACCACTAGGAGCGGAGCATAAATGAAAAATATAGCAAACACGGGCAAAATTATTCCTTTTTGAGAGCTTCCGTTGCGTGCGCTGCGTAAACGGTTTAAGTTACGCAACAATCATGTATGTAAAGTAGGGAGGGTAGGGTGGGTAGGTAGCCAGTTGACGGGAGCGAAGCCGCGTGGGACAGCTAGTGTATTGATAAGCCCTAAAGTCGAGAATCCCGCTCTGCGTACGTACATGAGCGGTCCAACCGCTTGACGCGGTTTCATCGCGGTTGGCCGCCGCTCAAATGAACCGCCTAGGCCACCAACCGCTCCCCCCCGGTGGGTTCCCGCTTTGTCGAGGCGGGGGGGCTCAATAACCGTGGCTTGGTCACCCACGGTGAAGCGAAGAGGAACCCGAGGAGGGGCCGCTCGTCAGGGCTTTTGTCGATTAAGCCGACGACGTAGCGGCCAACTAGTAGGTTACGGTGCCGCTTGGTAACAGGCGACATCGCAACTGAGGCGGGCCGCGATGTCTTATGGAGATTCCTAGGTCCCATACGATATCGCGGCTGAGGGTTGGAGGCCGCGGCGGGAGAGGAGTGCCGGTATTGCGGTGCGCCGCTCTCCCTATCCCCTGCGGCCGCAAAATGGTAGGTGGCGGGGCCATTGACCTCGACCCGTCACAGTGGGACCAAGGGTGCCATACACGGGGTCGTCTGGCACCCATGTGCTGATTTGATCCCTGGGGTGGTCACGGCGTGCAGTGTGTTCTTGTGCGCTGGTGATGGGGGGTACTCCCCCGAGAAGGGTCCGGTGACGGACAGCCGCGGCGGGTTCGCGGTGAGTGCTAACGCGTGCCCGTGTTCCCGCCATAAGCGGCACTGGAGGACACCGTGGAGTTTTAGTGGGTTAGAGTCCCACATAACTGCACTATCTCCCCGTGGTAGTGCAGTATGCATGAGCATTTCTCCACGCAAAATAAAAAAAGACCACCAACCGCTAATACATAAGGGGGATAAGAGCTCATGGTAGGACCCCAGGTTATAACCATCAGGCAACATGTTATTCTTTAAAACAATATTGTTTTAAAGAATTATTTATTATTATTATTATATTATTAAATAATAATAATTATTATTATTATTTCTTTATTCATTAGATTACTTATTAATTACATTTTTAAATATTTTTATAAAATAAATTAAAAAACAAAAACATTTAAAAATATAAAAAATAGAGGCCCACCGGTATCGGGAACAGGGTCCAAGCTACCGGCGGTCAGGGCTCCAGAGAGAGGAACCTCCTAACAATGCGAGCCGTGTCCAGCAATACTGCTTATTATTATAATTATTATTATTTAATTATATTATTTATTTATTTTTTCTTTATTATTCTCTGCGTGCAAGCCACTTGCAACAAAAATTCAAGGACAAATCTATGGCATATTTAAAATCTACAACAATAATTTACTACATACAGATGTTATTCTACTCATCTTTCTTGACATTCTTAGCGGCCGCCAGTTTCTTCTTGCACTCTTGATAAATTCCGTCCAGGTCAAATGCTGCTTTCACATTGTCTTTTGAGAAGAGGAACCTGGAATTGAAGGAAATTTATGTGAACGAAATGTTGGTAGGTTTTAAAATTGTAATTTAACTAGCTGTGTCCGCGGCTTTGCTCCCGTCAACTGCCTACCCTACCCTACCTACATACCTACCAATTTTTTTTCTTTCATAAGAACCTTCTCCTAACAATAACAAACACAACAAAAATAGTACATTGTGATAGAAGGGTGGAAAGTAGGTTATTGCAAACGAGCTGTTATTAACAAGCCCGAGCCGAAGGCGAGGGTTTTTAATGACACGAGTTTGCAATAACCTACACACCCGTGTATCACTCGACGTTTTTCAATACAGTTGTGGGAAGTAGTAAAAAAAATCAAAGAATTAGATTTGTTTATTCACAAAAAATAAAATTTTCAGAAATTGGTGCGTCTTTGCAACTGGACATATTTTTTTTACAAAGAAAACAAGGTAGCAAAATGTTGCTTATAAAATTCATTCATTGGCGTGCGCTGAGAAAACTATTGATGATAGATATAAAATTATTAGGTAGGTAGAGTTGGTAGAGTAGGTTGAGTGGGCAGAGTAGGCAGAATAGGTAGAGTAGGTAGAGTAGGTAGTTTAGGTAGAGTATGTAGAGTAGGTAGATTAGGTTGAGTGGGTAGAGTAGGTTGAGTGGGCAGAGTAGGTAGAGTAAGTAGAGTAGGTAGATTAGGTAGACTAGGTAGAGTAGGTAGAGTAGGTAGAGTAGGTAGATTAGGTAGAGCAGGTAGAGTAGGTAGATTAGGTAGAATAGGTAGAGTAGGTAGAGCAGGTAGAGTAGGTATACCTGGATAGGCTGGGTAGGCAGGGTAGACTGGATAGGCAGGGTAGCCAGTTGACGGGAGCGAAGCCCCGCGGGTCAGCTAGTTGACTTATAAATTTAAATCTCAACTGTAAAACTAATGATCGAGCTCGTAAACAAAAGTCACGACCGCGTAACAGACTGCCTATGCGTAAGATTTAACTTTCGAATCATAATTATAGCCTCTGAAAGTACGCCATGTTTAACAACTGTATTGAAAAAGAATAAGCGAAATCGGTCCAGCCGTTCTCGCTTGATGCCTTGATCAAGGGAAACGATTGTATATCTTAAAAAGATCGATAATAATGTTCACGATGGTAAATGGTTATCTCCTAAGGGAAACCCACAGTAACCATTTTTAGGGTTCCGTACCCAAAAGGGTAAAAACGGGACCCTATTACTAAGACTCCGCGATCCGTCTGTCTGTCACCAGGCTGTATCTCATGAACCGTGATAGCTAGACAGCTGAAATTTTCAGAGATGATGTATTTCTGTTGCCGCTATAACAACAAATACTAAACACAATTCTGTTTTACCCCTTCCTGCGCGAGTCCGACTCGCACTTGGCCGGTTTTGTCTATACTAATATAATATTATAAAGAGGTAAAATTTTTTAGTTTGTAAGGTTGTATGTAGGGGGTAATCTCAGGCACTACTGGTTGGAACTTGGAATTGAAAAATATTTTTGTGTTAGATAGTCCATTTATCGAGGAAGGTTATAGGCTATATAACATCACGCTACGACCAATAGGAGCGGAGAAAGTGTTGCAAAAACGGGAAAGAATATTACTTTTTGAGGGCTTCCGTTGCGTGCGCTGCGTAAACGGTTTCAGTTATGCAATCATGTATGTAGGGTAGGTAGGGTAGGTGTGGGGTGGGTCAGTGGCGGCTGGTGGATCATAGTAGTAGTAATGCACTTTGCCGTCTCACTGGGTAATTGTGTTAGATTTGCTAAAATTCACAGGAGCCTATGTAAATCGGCAAACCATCTCGCTAGCGACTTCTAATTCGACGCCAACGCCATCTAGTTACGTCGTTGTACAACTTGTGATGTTGGTACTCGACCCGAAGATAAATTTCGTTCGTCAAACTTCGTCCGCTCTCGGTAATCTTCGGTTCGCTGGTGCGGCGCACGAGAATGGTCATATTTCGCCGTACATTTTCTATTGAACTATCTCTGTCTCACGCGCCAGGCGTTTTCGCTTGTTTCTCGTAGAATAGTATGAACTCTCGCCGTGCGCTCTAGCCTAGCGCACGGGGAGTATTTTTTACTGCAATATACGTCTTATTACTTTAGCAAAGAGCTTAAATTTGTTCGTCATAATTTCGTAAATATTGAATAGATCGTTAATCAGATATTATTAAACATTTTTATTTTATTTCTAAACCTTTTCAAATCTGGCAGTTCAGTGCACGAGTGAACTTAAAGTACAGCCGCCTCTGGGGTGGGTATGGGGTAGGTGTAGGGTAGGTGTGGGGTAGGTGTAGAGTAGGATTGGGTAGGTACGTAGCCAGTTGACGGGAGCGAAGCCGCGTGGGACAGCAGTATACAAGTAAATAGATATATGTTTGACTATTGACTAACTGCCTTGTTGGTATAGCATTCGTAAACGCCCACTGCTGAACATGAGGGGTTGTCCAACTAAAATTTATTTGTATGTGTTTGAACCGGGTTACCGGGTACTTACTTCTGCAGCTTCCCGGTGTGGTCAGCCTGTGGTCTCCTCATCTTCTCCTGGCCATCAGTCAGCACCAGGACTGTGGGTAGCTGACGGCTGGTGGGCCCATCTAGTACCCTGTACTTTGTTGCTGATTCTGGGTATCTGAAGAGAGAGGTTTTGTAATTAGTAGGGTGTACTAGGGTGTATAATAGTCACAGCGGAATTTTGTGTCTCTGAAGTTGGCTCTGCCCACCATTGCGTAAGAAACAGTTTGTCATCGAATATACTGCATAGAGTAAGCGAGATAGAACGATGCGACAAACGTAAGCGAGTGAAAGAGACAGTTATACAATGCTATCTTCGCCTTCAACATTGACACAAAAATAGCTACTGCGCAGGATCTTGCAGCCAATTCAGAGACACTAAGATCCGTTGTGAATATTATAGTACGTTTGAAATTTAATGGCAGCCCGGAATACGAAGCGAATCGCTAACTCGCTAGCAGTAGCAAATTCATGTGACAGTGGGGTGTGAGTAGAGAATACAATCCCGAGCATGAGTTTCTATCCCGGAATTACGGTATTTTTGTAGCGTAATCCCGGGATCCCGGGCCTATCCCGTGATTAGACTATGTGGTTTCTAATTAGTCTCAAAAGAAAAAATACTTGAATAATGTTTTTAATGTTTTTGCACAACACAAATCACAAAATAAAAAAGAAAAAACAAAAAAACTATACTTTTGCAAGAAATCAAAAAGACAACACAAAAAAACTATTTACAATTTCTAAAATATAATCGCAGAAATATCAAAGCATCCAATGTTTAACTTCCAGACTTTCGGGGCGAAGGGCTGATGCAGCGACATATAGAGTTGCGTCAGTCCCAGCATCGCGAGGTCCTGGTGGCGGAATGGCGGGACAGGCTATTACGCCCTACCGTCGGCCTCAATACCATCGAGGCGGTCCGGTTAGTGCTCGAGCGCTGGCTCGGGAGGAGGCACGGCTCCCTGTCGTTTCGGGTGACGCAGGTGCTCTCGGGGCATGGTTGCTTCGGGAAGTACCTGTGTCGCATAAACAGGGAGCCGGACGCCCGGTGTCACCACAGCGTCCACTGCCGGGAGGACACGGCGCGGCATACGCTGGCAGAGTGTGCCGCTTGGGAGGAGCCACGCCGTGCCCTCATCTCTGAAGTAGGCAGTGACCTGTCGCTGCCGGCCGTAGTCGAGTCTATGGTCGGCAGCGAGGAGTCCTGGGACGCGGTGGTATCCTTCTGCGAAACGGTCGTCTCGCAGAAGGAGGCTGCGGAGAGGGAGAGGGAGATTTTATCCGCTAACCCGATCCGCAGCAGACGCGCCGGGCGTCGGCGGAGGGCAGACAACGCCCTCTTCCAGCCCCCCTAAATGGGTCCAGGGGCGACGGACTCGGGAACGTCCGTCGCCCCCCACACATCAGGACCTGAGGTGGAGGCGCGTAGTGTTCCACGCGCGCTCCTCTTAGACGTCGCGGGGGGAGTCCAACACCTCACTGCCCTCCAACCCGAGGTCGTGGCCTGCAAAGGCGGGCCGGCACTAGCCGGGGGTTGCGGAAGTATCGTTGTTCCCGCGACCCCCAGCGTAGGTGTGAGATGGAACACCGGGGTGGTTTTTAGTCAGTACGAGTCTGACAGACCCCTCCGCCCACCCCAGGGCGGAGGACATCCAATGAGGATTTTACACCCCAAAAAAAAAAAGAAAAAATGGGGGTAAAATGATAACGTCCAGTTTCCGGTAAAAATTTGCTAAATACTAGCCAAAAAAATTGCTAAAAATTCTATAAACCACTGTGATTGGTTCAATGAATTATCAACAGTCCCTCTCTTCACTTGATTTGCATTTAATTTTGATGCTTCGATGATTTCGTTCCGGAAATCGGTTGTAAGATATCCCCTACCCCTACCCCTGTACTAACAGTTCATTCACAATGAACACTTAAGAACAAACTATCTTAGGCAACTCAATGAATGAACAGATTTAGATGAAGCTGATTAGGATAGTTTTTACCCGACTGCCGAAGGAGGGTAACGTGTTTATCAGTCTATGTATGGTATGTATGTTTGTTCCTATGTGGCGATCCAGAGACCAAACGCGTTGGCCGATTTTGATGATTCTTACGTCAATCGATTCGAGTGTCACTGGATACATTAAAATTGGAAAATATATTTTGGGCGCCATATTGTGGGGTCCCAATTTTTTTTTTTGTCTTCCAAACCGTTCGTGTGGAGTATTAAAATAAAGGGTTTTAAGAAAGGATTTCAAAAATATATAACACTTATATGTTTAAATGTACCTAAATCGAAAAAAAAATAACTAAAAAGTTATAAATAAATAAATTGTAGTTCTAAAAACTAAAAAACACGCTTTAATGGTAAGGATAATGGGACAAACTGTTTAAATTATTGCATTGTCATCGGTCCTTGATAAGTGTGCAAAGTTTCAAATCAATCCAACGTTTTGAAGTGGGTCAAAATCACGTTCAAAGATTCCGTTACATTGATACATTGTTACATAGATACATACATAACAAGCTAATAAAAGCGTGTTAAAAACAAAAAATCCGACTGCTTAAAAAGCGAACTAAAAAGACGTAAACAAGAAGAAAATCATGCTGTGCAGTCGGAGGATACATCTGATTTTGGTCAGCCAGCACGCGAATATGTATCCACCGACTGCACAGCATGATTTTCTTCATGTTAACGTCTTTTTAGTTCGCTTTTTAAGCAGTCGGGTTTTTTGTTTTTTTAGGTATTATGTTTCCCTTGGGATATTTTCTGACAAAGAAGCGGGTGAAGCTGCTGCTAAAAGCTAGTTTAATACTAAAACCCATCATACCTTCCAACATCCAGTTTTCCAAACTTCAGATTCTCCAAGCTGTAGCTGGCAGACAGCTCAGCGAACACCGGAGCGAAGTTCACGCAAGCCGGGTGCCACGCAGCGTAGATACAGACAATCCAGGTGGTGTTCTTGTGGTGTTTGAGCTCATCGTCCAGGACTTGGGGGCCACGGAAGTATGTGACGTGCTCCGGACCCATGTAGGTTGGTTCAGGGAGTAGGAGTGCGGAGAGTATGAGGATAGCACCGTATGGGAGGCCATAGCTGGAAAGGAATAATGTCATGATCATTCTCATGTTCTCAATATGATAAAGGCGTGTGTTTGTTACTTCTTCACGCTCAAACGGCTGGCAGGATCTGGTTGAAATTTGGCACAGATATAGAGTATAGTCTGGACAATTTTCGACATTCACGCGGCCGAAGGAGCAGTGGTGGCCCAGTGGTATCGGCCGCGACTTACAAGTTGTAGGTCGTGGGTTCGAGCCCAGGCAGGCGCTTTACTTTGTGTAAATTATTTCATCACCACTGCTCTTAAAACGGTGAAGGAAAACATCGTGAGGAAACCGGCATGTCCTAGAACCAATAATTCGAAGACATGTGACATCCACCAACCCGCACTGGGCCCGCGTGGTGGATAACGGCCCATTCCCTCTCACAGAGAGGAGGCCTGTGTCCCAGCAGTGGGAACATTAATAGGCTGATGATGTGATGTGATGTGTGACGCGGCCGAAGCCGCTAGCAGAATCTAGTGTAATAGATAAAGATATCTTAATTTATTTCGGACTAGCTAAGCCCGCCCGCGGCTTCGCTCCCGTCAACTGGTTACCAATCCTACTAAGACTTACCTTGACCTACCTACCTACCTTACTTCCTAGCTACTTATTTTTTTTTCTAGTGTCATTCTTTCGGCAAATCGTAACACCGCCATTCAGAAAAAGACTTCAAATGCACAACACCATCTGTCGAATATGGAGTTCAACTATTCAAGTATCTGAATTGCATATGTTGTTAGATTTTACTTCTTGAACAAATTTAAATTCATCTAACTTTTTAAAGAACCGATTATGATGAAACAAAAACTAAGTAATACTTTAAGTTACGCAATAATTTGATTTATAAAAGTAAGGTTCCGAACGTTTTACGCGATGCGTGCACTAATAAACATACAAAAAATCCAAAAATGGGTTCTGTTGGATATCCTCACCCTGGCAATTTTTTTGGAAATATTTTCGGTATACAAAAACGACTTTTCTACAGATTTATTATATGTATTGATATTGATTTATTTATTTATTTATTTAGTACATGGAGAACTTACAGCTAACAAAAACAAAAAATAAAAGGAGGTAATAGTCACCAGAAAGCCAATTACAAGTCCTCGCGTTTAAAATTAAAATATAAATACAAGTATGTATGCGAGCACAGGCAGCAACACGACTTAAAGTGTAGTCACTAAATTCCAGATTAAATAATAAGATACAAACATTTGTTTGCAAAAAAAAAAAAGACGGAATTAAAAAGAAAACCGCTTAATATAACCGCTGTTACTTGAAAAATTGAAGGCTCAAGCTCCGTCTGGCCGAGTTTACAGTAGTTACAAAGGGATCCAAATCATGTAGTTTGCATATCTCATTAAAATTACTGCTTGCACGCACAAGAAAGCTGTTCAGATGATTGATGATGATTTGCGTAACATCACATCATCAGTCTATTAATGTTCCCACTGCTGGGACACAAGCCTCCTCTCTGTGAGAGGGAATGGGCCATAATCCAACACGTGGGCCCAGTGCGGGTTGGTGGATGTCACATGTCTTCGAATTTTTGGTTCTAGGACATGCCGGTTTTCTCACGATGTTTTCCTTCACCGTTTTGAGAGCAGTGCCGGCCGATAATAGTGTGCCACTTAAGTTTGGCCGAAATAGCCAAACTTAAGTGGCAGTGAGCAGGGCACATTGATCGCAGAACGGATGGCTGATGGGGCTGAAAAGTTCTGGAGTGGCAACCGCAAACCAGAAAACATTGCGTTGGAAGACCTCCCACTAGGAGGACCGATGACCTGGTGAAGGTTGTGGGGATCCGCTGGATATGAGACGCACAGGACCGATCAATGTGGCGACACTTGTGAGAGGCCTATGTCCAGCAGTGAACGTCTTTCAGCTGATTATGATGATGATGATGATATCATAAACTTAAATAAGCGGAACCAAACCACAGGAAATAGCTAGTCATTCATATTTACAATGGACATGCTATTTTTGTACATGTGGAGTATTTTGCCCATTTTTCTCCTTAACAATCTACCTTTCCGAATGGACAGTAGAATCAATTTTATTTTTTTATTTACTTGTAATTTTTGACATTCAAAAGTGCCGCATAATAGCCTAATTGAAAAAAACCCGGCCAAGTGATAGTCGGACTCGCGCACTAAGGGTTCCATACCATTATCGCAAAAAACGGAAAAATATTGTTGTGTTGTTAAATGGGAGCCTCACATAAATATTTATTTTATTATGTTTTTAGTATTTGTTATTATAGCAGCAACAGAAATACATCATCTGTGAAAATTTTAACTGTCTAACTATAACGGTTCATGAGATACAGCCTGGTGACAGACATAGACAGACAGACAGACGGACCGCGGAGTCTTAGTAATAGGTTCCCGTTTTTACCCTTTGGGTACAGAACCCTAAAAAGTGATTTATATTTTGACTATTTTTTGACAAGTGCAGATCTTAGATTTAGGAACAGATATATGTTTTCACCAGTTAGAAATATCATGTTATATTAGTTCTGTGCTAAATCAGACTCATTACTACCATTTACCTTTTATGTGATAATTGATGCTAAACAGTTTATTATCATAGAGTTGATAATAATATGGTATATTCAAAGACAATGACATAAAAATGCTGAGAAACAGTTATACCTAAAAATAGGGACATTTTCTGTTTAGCTATATACTACGAAGGAAAATTATTTTTTAAAGGTGCTCTGACAGCCAAAACAAAATTTATGAACCTGAATGTGATATAAGACCTCGTTTCTTTATATCCTCAGCATATAACTGGTTCAAACAATACAAGCAACTACATATAACTGGTAAGAATTAGGTTTATTACTTGGATCTGTCTAAAATACATACAAAAGAGGACTCACCGAATATCAGCGTAAAACCACAGAATTAGATTCGCAATCTTCGTATAAACGAAAGAAGACGACAGATAGTTAACCATAGTAACGCTTCCCGCCTTCCTCGTCCTCAACATTACGACTATAATTAGGAAAAATAGGATTTCCGTCTCACGACTGTCCAGTTCACAATCCGCACTTGGAAATAAAAAGTTACAAATATAACCTGTTCTTTTACACGTAACATAAGTAAGACTTAACAGAATGTTAAACCAGTAATATGGCTTTAATAACTGCTTCAAATCAGCTTTAAAAGACATTGTTAATAGTTAAAATTAAATTTA
This sequence comes from Orthosia incerta, assembly GCA_948252205.1. Classification (NCBI taxonomy): domain Eukaryota; kingdom Metazoa; phylum Arthropoda; class Insecta; order Lepidoptera; family Noctuidae; genus Orthosia; species Orthosia incerta. The sequence goes on from OX411769.1 coordinate 2,142,315, forward strand.
TAAAATCACAATTCTGGGATCGCCAGCCGTCAATTCAATTGTGATGTCCGGGCTAAATAATACTCCTGTACACGGTGTGAAATTGTAAATTACAGATACGGATTTGTCAGATGACAACAGGATGGCGATATAGCTTTTACAGTGAGAGTAAAAGAGACAAACATGTGATGATTGAGTGAACAATAGAAGTTTTTACGCAGTGTTTGGTTTCGTGGAATGGGTGTTTTATAAAGTGTCACTTCCCTGTTTTAATTTTGTAGAAACTCAAGCAAAGGTATTAAATTGTACAGTCTAGGTTTTTTCTAACATTAAGGCTGTGACCTATGGCAATGTATGAAGCTGCACGCACTGCGAAAAAAAATCGCAGTGCGTGCTATGCCTAAGAGTTCTCTATTTTCTCAGTGACGTAATGTTGGTTAAGTGGCAAACGGAAAGAGATCGACAACGCAAAAGATGGTAGGACGAACATAAATTCACAGCAGGACCGAATTGGAGAAGAGTTGCAAAGGAGCGAAAGCAATGAAAGTCATTAGACGAGGCCTTTGCTAAGAGGCACACTGAACTAGGTTTTTTCTAATATTAAGAGTTCTCTATTTTCTCCGTGACGTAATGTTGTGTAAGTGGAAAACGAATGAGAGATCGAAAACGCAAAAGATGGGCGGACGAACATAAATTCACAGCAGGACCGAATTGGAGAAGTGTTGCAAAGGAGCAAATGCAATAATTAGACGAGGCCTTTGCTAAGAGGCACACTGAACTCCGACTGAAATACTTTAATTCAAAAAACCAGAACAAAATTAGCACAAGAGAGGAGCTTCATCCTGGCTATTGAAATTGAATACCTACGTATTCAACAGTTCATTCCTTGCATTGTGCATGTTGCATAGTAGGTATAAACTGTTCAAAGTCCGTGCTGTAAACTTAAGGCACAAAAGAGGGATGATCTTTTACAAAAATAGCGGCTGCTACTGTTTGCTATTGGTTACACTGTGCACCAATGGCCTTTTCTTTAATGGTGAGGGGCGAGCGAGTGGATCACATAATATATTTCCAAACTTGATAGATGGTGTTGGGATCGAATTGAATCACGCTATGGTTTCGTTACAGCGGTTTTAACGACCCTTGACGATACGGCTCGGTATCGTAGGTGTAGGAGCACGTGCGCGACCCTTTCCTCCATCTCCATGCACAGGCGACTATCAGGTTATTCCTATTTTGTGTGAAAGTGTTACTACACGGTCAGATTATCTGTGAACTTGGAGCTGTCATTGTCATTTTGAAGTTGTCTCGCGCCAATGAGGTAGGATAACTATGGAGACGGCATATTCTACTATATGAAGAATAGTTATACAAATATCTATAATATCGACACACGCATGTCAAAAAGCGTTTTGTCTCTTTTTAACTAACCAAGAGCTGCATATGAAAAGAGAGACATCTAAATGTTTGTCAAGGACTAAACTTGGTAACACTTTTGTGTGACGTCAAAATCATGTCTATGCGTGACCGGTCGCCATGTTAATTGCCGAGTAAAATTGGTAGTTGTGTGCCGTATATGTACGTTTATCTGTGTAGTTGTGCTGTCAAACATTTGCTAATGGCCTACCTCATTGGCAAATGGGCAGCCATCTTAATTGCCCGATTTATGTAGGTAAGCACGCTAATTTCGTAGGTATGGCAAGTCCATAGGTTTATAAGTCAGTGTCTCGCGCTATTTCGCACACGAGCGCAGAGCGCCGCGTTCCGCGCGTCTAAGAAGCGAGAGTGGGGTCGGTTGAGCGTGTTCAGGGATCGTCCGCCGCAGGTTCTCTACTACTCTCTAGTCGCAAAAGGCGCCTGGTCAATCTAAAATCTAGAGACGGCATGGCCTCCTTTTGGGTGTGGATAAATGGGATTTTGTTTTGCATTGACTACGTCCCTCCCATTATCTAATTGTACTAGGCAGGTGCGGATCTAGGATTTCGCTCAGGAGGGGTTAATGTATCCTCTACGGGTAGGTCGAGACCAACATTGGGGAGGGAATTGTCCCCGTGCCCCCCCCCCTTTTGGCGCGTGGCTTAGGAACTAATATCAACATTTTATGTTTTCAATGCTTTACAAAACCCTACTGTCAAAAGATCATTGAAAATACGAGAAGAAAAAAAACAAACAAATATATCAAAAACAATTTAATATCCCATACTTAAAGTATAACATTATTGTATTGAAATTATTTGAAACCTCAGACAGCACGTACATTTTATAAGTAGGTCTAGGTCTAGGTACCCTTCTGCATTTAAATTCTTTATTGTGTGCGTATTTGTGGTAGCAGAGAGCGTAATTTCAGCTTAGCAAAGCGGTAAGTATAGTGCTCGCCAAACTTCTGGGCCGCCCTGAAGTTTGCTTTTCCATTTCTCTAATTGAGCGACACATCACTAATTCAGTCAAAAGCTAATGAAATTCCTGATCCATACTTTAATATGTTTAAAAATTCGTCTGCTCGACAATGTATAAAACACGCATTGAATATTGTTGAATTGACAATATGAAAGGCATTACGATCGATTGACCGCTGATTTCGATGACAGAATTATTTTTGCGAGACTACATCAGTCAATTGAATACTTAACTATGTTAACATCGACTCAACACAAATATTACAGAAGAAAAGAAGAGTGGTGGCCAATTTAAATGAATTGTCGAAACAAACAACGGACAGTGTTACTGTATATTTAAATTATTGTCCATGGTAATCTTTAAGGTGTGATTCCGGAACTGACTGCAGGCAGCCGGGTATATAGTTCTCGTCAAAATTCTTGGCCGCCCTGAAGTTGACGTTCCGATGCGCAAGGCACGGATCGGTGATTTTTGTATGATATTTACAGTTCCCGTCACGTAAAAAGAACGCTGAGCGACAGTGGAGTGGATGTGTCTGCGCATGGGTACAGTCGCGTTCTAAAGTATTAGGATATTGTTTTATAATATAAGAGTAATTGTTTTATTGTAGAATCATAATATGTACTTACAAGCTACTTAGTACTTTGAAAGAGGCTGGATTTAAATTAGATAATGTTTACTTGAGCATTATTTTTTATTTAGATCTTATTACTTATAAATATCTTATCATTATAAATTATCAATTGCTCCTTTCTCAACTTCTTTCTTCATAAAACAATGGTCTTGCAAAGAAAGTTGTGTGTGCGACTGTATTTTGGGAGCGAACGAAGCGTGATCTCTGCGCGGGAAGCATGCCCCCGTCGCGCCCCCTTCATACCACCAAGGCACTGCGCAGATTCAAGGCCAGCGTTATTTTTACGTGACGGGACCTGTACTACTGTGCAACCATTGTAGCCAACTTCAGGGCGACCAAGAAGTTTGGCGAGAACTATACCTACTACTCGGTAAAAATAACAGGGCACCCGAAATGTCAAAAATATCTTCCGTATATATACGTCGCTTACCTTGAAATACATAGAAACCAGTCGAGTCGTGCTGCCGCCTGCAGTCGGCTACGGAATCACAACTTATGCAGAAAAAATAATAAGAAAAAAACTAAAAGTCATCATATGGCTAGATCAATTGAAATCTTACTTTGATGCAAAGTACAGAGAACAACTAAACATTGGCTACCTGTATTATTTAAGATCCCCTACAAGTTTCACGAGCTAAAAACAGAAAACAGCTACTTTTTCAGGGCAAATTTCTCAATAACTACACGTTAAATGATAAATCTTTTAATGCAACTTTTTGCGTCACATAGTTATCTAGTAAATGTACCTACATTACATATTTTTGATAACTGCTCAATTTAAATAAAAAAAAAACACATTTTTACGTAATCCCGAAACACCAGGTTTTTCAATTGCTTTTTCAGGTTACTGGTGGCGAAAAAATGGTGTGGACTGGTTATATAGTATACTAGTGAGCCACCAATTTAGTTTTTTAAAGTTTATTGGATTTGTAAAAAAAATATTGTTCAAGCGGAAAAAAGGCAATTTTATCATGTGCGAAAGCGTCGCCTACGTGTAATAATATGTTGAATATAAAAATAACTGGTAAATAATTTGAAATTTGAGGTGTTTATCAATCGAATCCAATTTTATATTTTATTTTTGAGTACTTATTTTATTTTAATAAATTGTCTAAATATTGCCTTATAACCGTTGCGCTCGCGCGTGGTATTCAGTTTCGCTCAAGGGCTTGTAGATGACGGACCTGTTTTGTTTTTATTTTTGCCTTTATATTTTTTATCATATATCTTGTAGTTATTGAGATATTTTCGCTGAAAAAGTAGCTGTTTTCTGTTTTAGGCTCGTGAAACTTGTAGGGACTCTTAAGCAAAAATCAAGATTGTGCCCACTCTGTAGCGTTTTCTGGGCCCTTATGTGCCTTCTCTAAATGTTTCTTCAACTCATGCCTCCTAACAAAGTTCGCAGGGCATTTCGGACAAGGCAACCTATAGCCTTTGTTATGTCTTCGCTTGGCATGGTCCGACCTACGAGACGCAGAGATAAACTTTTCCCCACAATCTTCACATTCATAAGGCCTCTCACCTGTATGCCTTCTTCTATGGTAAACGGCGGCCATTTTGGAAACTAGTTTCGCGCCACAAATGTCACATTCGAAATTTCGAACGCGTGTATGGACAACGTTGTGTTCAGCCAGTCTTGCGTGGGTGTAAAACCTTTTTCCGCACCACTGGCACTGATGAGGTCGTACGTCCATGTGAATCCAGAGAATATGGTTTTTGAGTTGAGGTCTAGAGTTATACGTTTTTCCGCAGTGGGCACAAGTGAAGGTAGCAGGATCGCGGATGTTTGATCGTCGGTTTCTAGGGACATCTTGCGCATTAGGCTTAGCATCAGGTTCGCATTGAGACCTATGTTCTCTATAACACCCTCGATTGGTGAACTGAACGCAGCATGCGCGACAAGTCCTAACTGCATGCATTTGTGAATGAGATTCAAAGGACGCAGTTCTAGGGAACGTCCTGCCACAGTCTGTACACGTCAACGCTCCAGCTTTATGCGCCTTTTGCACGTGTTTCTTCAACAGTGTTGTATTTGGGCATAATATCGGGCACTTTTTACATAGGAAGAAAATCTCATTATGTACAGAAGACAGATGTTCTTGCATTTCTTTCCCTCTAACGAGGACCGACCCGCAAATGATGCAGGCCTCTTTATGTCCACTATTTCGTAAATGCATATTTAAGTAGTAAGGGCTAAGGAAGGTCTTTCCACAATCAGGACAGTGACAAGACGGTCCAATACGCGCTCCTCTAGGTTTTCTGTCGGCTGGTTTTTTAGTGACTATATTTTTTAATCGATTAAGGATTGCTTTGGGATCGTTAGTGTTGTAGTCTTTGATTGTTTGTATCGAGAGGTCTGATGTCTTTACAAATGCAAAGACTGATTTGGCGGGCACGGTTCCTGAGTTTGGTATGCTATTGAGGTTCATGATAGCTTTTCGCCATAGTTTTTCTGAGTTTCTCACAAAGAGGCGGAATTCTTGAGCTGCGAGGGCTGTGCTGGCACAGGCGACGCACGCTCCGAGCGGTACTAAGGATTCTTCATGCATCTGTAAAAAAGTAATAAGGAAATAGTACTATTTTTGAGATAGGGTGCCTACCTGTGAAGTTATTAGCCAAGAAACGTAAAGGTCTTCTGTGCAAATCGGGTCAGCGACACTGGAAATTCGGGGAGAGAAGGTAGTAAGCGCCGTGAAATACATCAGCATCGCTTACTCGTTCCAGTCAAACCACTGTTACTGCGGTGTAGGCGATGCGTAATACACGGTACATTAAACCTTCTTTCCACGAATTTACAGTGTCGCTTGGAAGTGTACCTTAAGAGAACTAAAGGGAATGGAGTAGAAGACCTATAATACTTGGGATGCCACTTAATTGCCACAAAATACAGCTTAGGTTAATTACAAATTTTCATTATCTTCCTTTTCATTTTCATTATGTATGTGTACTTGTGATCGGCGCCACACGTTTTCTTTTAGTCTAAACTAACATTATAAAAAGATCAAATTGTTTGTTTTAAAGGCAATATCAGAAGTAATGAGATGACAAAAAAAAATCACTGATTGAAAGCTATAGATGCAGTAGTGGGGGCCATAGACACTGAACGATAGTATAGCTGAGGCAGGCCGTTTGGGCGCATTATGTCCAATTCGCGAAATGTCCAGTGGGCTCAAAATGTCCAATTTGCAAATGGTCCAGTACGCAAATTGACCAATTCAAATTAAAGTCGTTAATTAGGTATACCTAATTAATAGGTAGGGATAGGGATAGGGGTAGTGGAAGTGGTGGGGTAGGGATAGGTAGGTAGGTTAGGTTATTCCTTCTAAGGTATTTTAATTCGCCTAGCGATAAGGCCGTCTTTGTACCGGTAGAAATAAGTTTTATTGTAAAAGAGATGCGTAACTTTTTTTTTGGTGTACAATATATTCTATTCTATTCTTTAGAACCGCATCACAGTAAGACAGTTCAAGGCATTAAAAAAAGTCGTTTACGGAGTTTAGTAGTATAATCATTTCTTCGTCTTACATTGTTTAAGCGTTGGTGTTAAAATACATCTAAATTTCTAGATAGGTACTAGGTACCCATAACTATGTTGATTCCACTTTATGAAAATATTTATGACTACCTACATTACGTAATTTTTTATGTGATTGAAATTTCTTAACTAAAAGCGATATTATGATTTATCAGCCTTAATTATTTATACAGATATGTGATTATTTTTCTAATAATTATAAGTGTTGATTAATGATTTATATGTATTTTTACTTCGAGCCGAATTTCACCCAACCTCACGTGGGGGTCGTTTAAAAACGCCTCTCGTAATCAAGGACGCCACCTAATTGCGAATTAGACAGACATTTTGCAAATTAGACATAATGTGCCCAAACGAGACAGGCCAAGGTAGCGAAGCCGCGCGAAGCTAGTTTTTACTACGTTCATACAGGCATTAATAACTATTTTGATGGCTGGCTTGACTTGATTTTACAATATTAAACATAACATGACATCACTCACGCCTGCATTTTGCCGAAAGGTTAGACATGTGCACCTATAATCGGACACCCAAAGGAGATGTCTGATTTTGGCCATCACTATGTATACTACATAGATAAATAGGGGCATTCCATAGATATACTAGCAAATTAATTTGATGAAGGGTACAGGCGTACAAAAATGTTCATTTGAAGTTTTTTTTAAATTAGTTATAATAAGTGAGTTTTAGTTTTTTTTTACCCTATTTTTAGGGCAGCCATGACAGTAGTGTTTGACATTTTAAATTGTATAAGTTTCGACCCACTTTACTACTACGGACATTGATTGCTTCTCTGTTGCAATTGAATTCGTGTTGTTTTTGCAGATATTACGATAACACGCCAATCAAATGTCATTGGCAAAATTACATTTTTCGCATTCTGCTGTACTCAATGAGGTAGGAAAACTATGGAGACGGCATATTCTACTATATGAAGAATAGTTATAATCTATAATATCGACACACGCATGTCAAAAAGCGTTTTGTCTCTTTTTAACTAACCAAGAGCTGCATATGAAAAGAGAGACATCTAAATGTTTGTCAAGGACTAAACTTGTAACACTTTTGAGTGACGTCAAAATCATGTCTATGCGTGACCGGTCGCCATGTTGATTGCCGAAAAAATTGGTAGTTGTGTACCGTATATATACGTTTATCTGTGTAGTTGTGCTGTCAAACAGTTGCAAATGGGCAGCCGTCTTAATTGCCCGATTTTTGTAGGTATGCACGCTAATTTCGTAGGTATGGCAAGTCCATAGGTTTATAAGTCAGTGGCTGTACTGATCCACCATGTTTAATTTTATTTTGTGTTGCTCTACTTGACAAAGTTAATTTGAGTTTACATTGAAACGAAGTGAAATTAAAGAAAATTAACAATTAAAAACGATTATTATATTATAAAGCGATTTTTACATATAGTGTACATAGTGCTAGCCCAGCTCTGGAACATCTCCTTTAGCCACTTTTAGTCATCATCAACCTGACACAAAGCCAGGCTCCAGACTACTACTGAGTAATAGAGATATAAAAAAAAACCCGACTACTTAAAAAAAGTTAATTCAAAAATCAAAAAGCCCGACTGTTTGAAATGCGAACTAAAAAGACGTACAGGAGAAAATCATGCTGTGCAGTCGGAGGATACATATTCGCGAGCTGGCTGACCAAAACAAAGATGTATTATATATTTTTGAAATCACCTCTTAAAACCCTATATTTTGATACCCCACACGATGGGTTTGGAAGAAAAAAAATTTGGGGCCCCACAATATGGCGCCCAAAATCCGCCATTTTTCTATTCTCTAATTTTAATGTAGCCAGTGACACTCGCAGGATTAAGACGAATCGATTGACTTAAGAACCATCAAAATCGGCAAACACGTTTGGTCTCTAGAACGCCACATAGAAACAAACATACATACATAGACTGATAAACACATTTCACACCTTCGGCAGTCGGGTAAAAATCCAATAACACTGCTCGACCCGGGTATAGAATCTTGGATTTTATGCTCAGCAGTAGCGCTAACGACCACAAGACCAACGGGGCAGACAATATTAAAATGCAAAGATTTTATAAATTTTTACGTTCAAGTCTATTTTTAATACGCTTTTACTTGCTTGGTATGTATGTATCTATGAATCTATGTAACGGCATCTTTGAACGTGATTTTCACCCCCTTCAAAACCTAGGATTAGTTTGAAACTTTGCACAATTATCAAGGACCGATGACAATGCAATAATTTAAATAGTTTGTCCCATCATCCTTACCAGGATCTTCAGGATTAGCGATTGAACAAAATAGTAAAAAAAAAAACACGCTTTAATAGAAAACCAAACTAAAAAGTAGAAATTAAATTTAAATAAAGAATTTTTTTTTGTATAAAAGCGTGGGGTGCTTTTTATACATTTTCAAAATGAGTACTTTTACCAATACTGCCAAAAAAGCGGGTGCTTGATGCCAATTGTTATAACATTTTTATAACAATTGGCTCAAGCACCCCACGCTTTTTTACAACTTTTCAGTTTGGTTTTCTATTAAAACGTGTTTATTATTCCGATATTATTTTAATTCGTCTTAACCGCGTCGTTAACCGCTAGCGGAATAAGAACGGAAGCAAATTATCATCAACATAGAAACTTGACTTTATCTTGAGTAAAAACAACCACTTCAGTCTTTCTTCTAAATAAATCAATGCATTCTTAATAAGAAAAACTATATTATATTCTAAATTTATCAAACATCACTAAATTGTAAGCCATATAAAGTATCATTATAATACAACACAAGCACACAAACACAAGTTTTGGAATCAGTCTATAACAGTCAATGTTTCACAAACTCCTTTAGTCTGTGTTAGATTTTGATTTTGCAACTGGACAGTAGGCCAGTGAAGGTATAAACTTCCTCAGATGGGGGTAGGTACTCCGATCAGTCAAGAGTGAATAAGTTACTTCTAGGCAAGTTTGTTTCACCGTCTACCACATCATCGCTTACCATCACGTAAGATTGTGGTCAAACGCGAGCCTGTTGTTAATGAAAAAGCCACAATGTGACTGTGGAACCACACCACAAAATGTTGCCTCATCTCCTGTCTCCTGTCCTGCTCCATGTGCACAAACACCTTCACCATGCCAGACCTTTGCGAGGCCAGTACCAAAGCTGTCGACGTGGCTGGTTCTGGTCGGAGCATAATATATGAATTGAACATGGAATTATCGACCGCAGAAGATCAGACTTGAATGATCTTTTTAATCCTTCTCAATTGTATTCCTGAACCTTCTCGTCACAGGGTTGATCTCGCGTTGCGCAGGCTGCACTTGAACCACAGTGTAATGCACTGTTAAATAATGCTTCTTCAACTCGCACGGTCTGACAAAACGAGCTGAACACTGGTCGCAGCCATGCTTGAAATCCTTCGCTCCTCTGTGGCGCCTTTTTATGTGATCCAGCCTTCTTGAAGATGAGAGGAATCTATCCCCACAATGTTCACATTTATAGGGTCTTTCACCAGTGTGAATTCTTTGATGTAGCTGGTAACCTAGTTCTGTAGTTAGTTGAGCCCCACAATTGCACTGGAAGATGTTTCGCTCAGTTTTATGCACTCTTTCGTGGGATTTCAAATGAGCTAACGTAGAGGCCCGTTTGCCGCAAGTTTGACAAGTGTAAGGCAGAACGTTAAGATGTTTTTGAATGATATGTATTCTTAACGACGGTTTTCGGTTGTAGGTTACACCACAATGATCGCAAGTGAAGAATTTGAATTCGACTGCTGGTAGGTGCAAGAACTCGCATACTTGCTGGTGGTGTTTGAAACATTTAACATTATCGAAGCTCATGTTGCAAGAACTGCAATGGAACAGCGAGTGAGAGTGAACATGAGCTCTTAGTGCTCTTTCTTTCACAAAACTGATGCCACAGTGATTGCAAGAGTGCATTAGTTTGCTGTGAGCCTCATTAAGATGCCGTGTCAAAAAATCTTCCTCATCAAACAATTTATTACAGACATGACATTCAAAGAGATGAATGTTATGATTAGCCATCAAATGTTTAGCCAGTTTCTTCTTGTGCACGACCATTCGACATCTGCGACAGGCACGCTTGAGAGTGTTTCTAAGATGGTAATTCAAATAATCAGGCGTCGAAAATTTCTTTCCACAGTCAGGACATTTACACGTTTCTTTAATCAAGCCTTGTGGACGTCTGGCTTTTCGAGTTTTCGCCGGTTTAACCCACTTCATATTCAACCTGTCCGCAGCCTCCGTTGTGGTAGCAACTCTAGCGATTTGGTCTTTCACTATGGTTTTTTCGTCGTTATAGAGGATGAAGAAGGCTTTATCTTCTTCAGTGGCATCTGGGGGTTGGGAGATGTAGTTACATGCTTCTAGCCAGTGGTGTGCGGACATTGCACAGAGGTTCTTGAATGTTATGGCTGCGAGAGTGTCGTCTGAACAGCTTCGACATAAGCTGCAGGGAAGCGCAGGGTCCAACTCCATCTGAAATTACGTTTTCAATCAGTCCGCTCCTCTTGTTTTAAATGCGTTTTTAACTTGACCAATCTTTGGATAAGTTGGAGTGTTTGGCCAATCATTATGTCGGCAAATATAAAAAATAGCTTAGAACTGTTGTTGATTTTGATAGACAGCTTTATATAAGTTGACTGCGAAAAATGCGTTGGTGAATGCGTAAAATATAGTTACATTATATCACTTAGCAATCTGTACTTAAAGTCGTACCATTTTATTATTGTTTTCGTTTACGTACAAGAAAATGCACAGGATATTATGATTATGTAAAAGTAACATTCGATTTGGTTTAACTATTTATGTGATACTCAAATATTCGCATGAAAATTGGGAATAATCCCATCGGAATGTACTCCCGGAATAAAAAGTAGATTTGTTGCCCGTGTTACTACCAATCTTACTACCAATAATACCAGTAATACTGTTAATTTGATTTCCTTTCTTACTACTGCAATAGTAAGTTGTTAGAAGGGTAATTACAATTTGTCCTTGTTACAACCAATGATAGAAAAAAAAGAAAGAAAGGAGATTATTCGCCACAAAAACGATATACTAATACTATTTAATTATTATATGACATATACATTGACAATACATTGTATTGTTTAACAATTTCGGTACTCTGACCTGACCCTCTTCTCAACCTACTGCAGTAGTAGTATTACTGCAGTAGTAGCCCAGGCCCGAACCCTCCAGCACTGTATTTAGAGGGTTCAGGGCTAATCAAAACCACAGAGGACTCAGACTGTCGCCCTGAAATATTCCACACTCGATCCTTATAGGTTCACTGTTTTCCTGAATCTGTCGACATACATGGCGTCAGGAAGGTGCGCAGAGTTGCATTAATTGTATACAACTCCAGCACCCTCATGAGCCAGCATGCCATCAGATTCATTATAATTATTTAATTTTATCATTGGTAGTAAACAAGGACAAATTGTAATTACCCTTCTAACAACTTACTACTGCAGACGTAGGAAAGGAAATCAAATTAACAGTATTACTACTGGTAGTAAGATTGGTAGTAACACGGTCAACAAAGGATTAATAGATTATACATTAGCAAAAGCAGACATAGGTACCTATGTAATCTAGCTGTAAGTAACATTTAAGATTCTTTGACATTTCAACTTATTTCTAACTATGTGCAATACAACTATTTTCTAATGTCCCTCAGCAATCATCGTATTTCCGAATACAAACGAATGCTAATTTCCACGTCCATCAATTATTAGATTTATCGTGTACGTGTATAATAATTTGAATTCAGAACTAAGTACTTTATTGTTGTTTTGTTTTGATTTCCGTGTGAAATATATAGAGCTGTAAAATAGCAGCTTTCCTCTTTTTTTAACACGCTTTTATTAGCTTGGTATGTATCTATGTATTAATGTAACGGAATCTTTGAACGTGATTTTCACCCCCTTGAAAACGTCGGATTGATTTGAAACTTTGCACACCTATCAAGGACCGATGACAATGCAATAATTTAGTCAGTCAAATATATTTATTCAACTAGGCCAATAAGCGGCACTTTTGAAAGTCAAACTTAAATTAAAATTTACAAATAATAAAATTTGATTCTACCGTGCGCGTTTAAATTGTTTGTCCCATTAGCCTTACCAAGATCTTCAGGATTAGCGACTTTTTAGTTCAATTTACCATTAAAGCGTGTTTTTTAGTTTTTATAACAACAATTTATTTTATTATGTTAAAATAACTCTATATACTTCCAAGTTGATTGAGAGCATCCGGTCTGCACCAAGTGCAAAGGGCAACTGACAAAAATCCGACGACTAACGAAACGCGAAGTTTGCCGAGGGACATTAAGAAAATGTTTCTACTGTACTAGCTGTGTACCATCTGGATAATAAAATATTTCTATTGGAGCCTTCTCCAATGTCCAATATACAGAATTTGTCGGTTACATTTGCATGTCTAATATTAGTGTAGACTTAACCTAATCATCACGTATTTCGTGGATTCATAGGCCCTGTAAGCATATGGTACAGGGCCTATGAATCCACGTATATGTGGTTTGTAGTCAGAAAGTAAATAATAAAATCATTGTGTACCATTTTTTTGTATTTATTTAAAAAAATACATTTTAGACGGGTTTATTTTAAATTTGTAAATGTACAAGGATTTCTGCATATTTTCATACGATCAGTCAGTGCTCAAAAGTACGATGGAGGTAAAATACACGTCTATCACACTTTAAGTACCATTGACGTCCACTCTGTCATGCAAATTGAAAATACATAATAGCAAGAATATTTATCCAATTTGAAGACATTGCAATAATATACTGTTAGATATATTTTTTCGAAACATAAGTTTTTATTAATTTATTACTTTATTAAAAAAATCTGAGATGTATGCCAAAAATAACACGATAACAATATTCACATAATTTTTGATACAAGTAACTAAGGTAACGCACAAAATATAAACAGCTCTACATGATAAAATATTAACTTGATATGGTTATAAATAATTAATGTCCTATTGAACCCATCTTGCGCAAGCGCAACGCTTGTGGTGCCTTCCTGTATGATACTAGGCCTTTGCCCTGCAGTGGGACACTTACAGGCTGGTATTATTATTATTATATTGAAAATCTCTCGATAAAGGACGCCACGCCTCAAGTCCCTATCATCACTAGCTGAGAATAGGCTTCTCTCGTACGCCATTCACCTCGAAAATCGGAAACTCTAAGGTTACTTCTCCACAAGATGTACGGGTGCCTAGCGAAGCTGTGATAATGTGACAGTTGCCACCAAAACTAGGCGAGATGACGCGGATGGGTAGCGAAGTTGTTTATACGATGTGTAGTTAAGTGATGCGGGAATGCGTAGCAGACTCTTTTTAACTGTGCGCGTACATCCCTCGCACTCTGCTCTCGCTGTTTCTGTATGTACAATACATAGCTCTGCTAGGCCTTTTGCACCAGAGCTGCACTTAGCCTGGCTAAGAAAATGAAGTGATCTCATTGGTCGATATTTTCCTCGCTTTAATACCTCATGATTTTTGGTAGAAAAGCACTCAAATCCAATTGCTACCATACTTCTGCAGTAATCTAGGTCTCTAAATTAATCTTTCCTTTTGAAGCATTGCGCTTTTCCACTTCCGGATGCTTTTTCATATGCCTGTCATACCCCCTTCTTGTACTGTACTTAGCACCGCAGAAGCAAACATACCTTGAAGCTTTAAGCTTTTCCACATCCGGATGCTTTTTCATATGCCTTTCATACCCCCTTCTTGAGCTATACTTAGCACCGCAGAAGCAAACATGCCTATCAGTGACCCCATCGTGAGTAGTTCCATGTTCCAGTAAATGCGCACGGCTTGAGAATTTCTTTCCACATTTGTCGCACTGGAAAAGCCATCCGACAGTATGTCTTAACTTAATGTGCATCCTCAAACAGTTTTTCTTTTTGTATTCTGTTTTGCAGTAATCACAAATGAATTTAGACATCGTATCGTTTTGGTTGCAGATTTTCTTGTGTTGGAAGAAACAAAGACGGTTTGGCAGTCTCTTGCCGCATCCGCAGGCGATAGGTTTGTGTTGTATATTCACATGCTTACTCAAGTGCGCAGCATCTGCGAAGGTTTCACGACACTCAAGGCATTCTTCAAGGCCTCTAACATGTTTGAGTGTATGCGATAACAAAGCGGATTTTTTTTCGAAACTTTCTGAGCAAATCGGGCAAGCGAATACTGTCAAATAGTGAACCTTACAATGCTCTACATAAGCGTCAAAATCTAGTATTTCAAAGCAGAATCTGCAGATTTTCTTACGAGATGCACGTAAGTGCATATTGAATTTGAAGAAGCATTGAAATGTTGCGGCACAATTAGGACATGACATTTTGGATTTTCCTACAACTGTTTTTCCTGAACCGCTATGACCTACTGTTTCGGTCTGCACCGACCGACTTTTGTATATCATTTGCCGACGAATCCTCAATTTAAAGCCCTCTAGGGCCGCTTTCTTCGTTGTTATCTTACTAACTTGACATCTTGATGTGTCTGTGTAAGTTTTTATATCATTACCGATTTCTAAGTAAAGATTTTTAGCATTATTTGGTGGTACGAACATGTATAAGAAGTTGGTGATTTGATTCCAATGTTTTGCGGATTCCTTGCAACGATTTATGAAAGGCAGTATTGATTTTAGGTCCTTATCACATCCGAAGCAGATTGTGTGAGGCAGCGGTGCTGAGTGCTCGACCTAAAACAATAGGCTTAGCTTCAATGTGTCCATCCAACATGCAATTACACAATTAAGTATACAAGTGCCCAGCAAATCCAGTTCATTTCGCGAACCAGTACTGTATCATCATATCTGCCAGAAAACGCCGGAGCCTTAGATTTTTAATTAAGATTTTTATTTATAGGATAATATTTTTAGTCACATCACATCACATCATCAGCCTGTTAATGTTCCCGCTGCTGGGACACAGGTCTCCTCTCTGTGAGAGGGAATGGGCCGTAATCCACCACGCGGGCCCAGTGCGGGTTGGTGGATGTCACATGTCTTCGAATTTTTGGTTCTTAGACATGCCGGTTTCCTCACGATGTTTTCCTTCACCGTTTTTGAGAGCAGTGGTTCAGTCATAAGTACATAATTCAATTCCAAAGAATAAAAAACTGACCTATCGCGGATTGACTGGCAGATGTGAAACATCGAAACCTCAGCGCGGCGAGATAGGGTCGCCACGGCAACAGCCGGTCTGACCCGCCGCATTAGATGTTTCACGTCATAAAGTGCACTTACAGGAAATAAAATAGGTTCAACAGTTCTAAAATGAGAAGGATTCAAAATATAAGTTTCACTATAAAAAATATACCCTAATAGAATTTCATCATCTTCTACAACAGGTTAAGCAACCTCCTTCAATCTCGAAACCTTAGGAGTATTATCATCACTCAAGATCGTAGCAGCAAGGTGCTTCCGACTATGATGCAGCAATCCCCTGCAGCTACTAAACTTCTGGTGACAGTCATTACACTCAAACTGGAGCAATTTCCCCTTCTCTCCACCATGGACCGTGCTAACATGCTTCTTGAGTCTGTAAGGCAATCGAAACCTCGCTGGACACAACTGGCAAGCATGATTCAAAACTATTTCAGACTCTCTATGGCACTTTCTGATGTGTTCTGACCGTCTAGATGACGCTGAGAAGGATTCCCCGCAGAACTTACAGGCGTAAGGACGCTCGCCAGTGTGTAAGCGCACGTGTTGAATGTATCCTAACTTCGTTTTTAATACGATACCGCAATGTCCACATTGGAAAGACTCAGTTGATTCGTGTTTTTTGACGTGAGTGGTCATGTGAGCTGCTGCGAGTAATTTTCCGCAGTATACACAAGGCCGATGAGTATTCTTCATGTGTACTATTTGTATGTGTGCGGCAACGAATTTCTTCCCAGCGAATTTCTTTTTGCAGTAGTCGCAGTAACATTCTGAATCTGCACTTCCTCGCATACCAACTTTGATGCTTTTATTCTTCTTTTTGACTGTGATAGTCGCTTTGTTTTTAGTCTTGTGGACGTCTAAGCGAGTTTTGTCAAGGTTACAGCACTGTTTGACATGGTAGTGGTAGCATTTCTGGTTTCTAAACAATTCATCACAACCGGGACATGTTTTTGGGGTATGGACTGAAAGATGGGCATAATACGCTTGTTGGCTCTGGAAGTTGCGGCCACATTCCCCACAAGTACAGGCTCCAGATGCATGGGCCTTTGAGAGATGCACCTTATACTGCATATAAGTATGGAACATAGCAGGACATTTCTTACAATCATACGGCTCTCTGTTATGCATTTCAATCAAGTGTGTAATCAACTCTTGCCTCGTCATAATTTTAGCACAAATGTAGCAAGCATGTTGGTTGTTGGACGACTCTTTCAAATGCTGGCACAGATGTTGGGCATACAAAAACCGCTTACCACAGCATGGGCACTGACATTTAGTACTTTTAACATTCTCACACCTACTTTTCTGCTTTGGTAACTTCGGTGATTCTGTGAAAACTGGCTTTTGTTCCTCTTTTTCATGAGTAGTAATACAGATAGTATTTTCAGTGACTATTGCAATGATTCGGTTGTTATGGGCTTTTTGTTCTGGTATGCTGTTCAGCAGTTCCAGTGTGGTCTCCCACTGTATGGCCGCTCTTCGGCACTGGGTCCTGAAGTCTGCTGCTTGGAGTGCTGACACTGAGCATATGGAGCACAGGCCTAGAGGCAGGTCATCATCCAGCTGCACCTGCAACCACCGCACTAGTCAAACGGCCAATAAGCTGTATTCCTCATTCATTTATATTTAGGGCTTAACATGTGTATGTCTGGTAGTTTCTTGAATTCAACTTGATGCATATATAAACCGGTTTCGGTACTAATAACTTAAGATTATCAAAAGTATAATGGCAATAGACCAAGCCTTTTAACTTCTATACTAATTACTAATGATAATTTTATAAAGAGGAAAGATTTTTTGTTTGTACTGAATAGGCTCTGAAACTACTGGACCGATTTAAAAAATTCATTCACCAATAGAAAGCTAAATTATTCCTGAGTGACCTAGGCTATTTTTTAATCCCGTAAACGGGACCTGTGGGGTGGTCCACGGGAGCGAAGCCGCGGGGAACAGCTAGTGATACATAAAGTTATATCGATAAATTTAAACCCGTCACTTTAAGTATTTTTTTAATTGTGTTGTGTTGATATCAGATACATAGTTGGCAGTTTGATAATAATTTATCCTTAATTAAAATTACAATATCATTAGCATAGAATATTGTGTACAACTTTTTTCACAACAAAGCCAGTTGCCAACAAAGAGCTAAACTAAGCTTGTATTTCATCATTTCTGTGATTGTATTCTTTTAGCAGCTTAATTAGCCAAGTAACTCTTTGTCTAAACCAGCATAATCATGAAATGAGGACATCCCTGAGTGCAGTCGTCTTGTCATTGAGGTAGGTCTTGACCTGGTTTGGTCAACAGCCAAATATCGAGCAGATATTTGGTCCAGGTTGTAACTTATTACTTAGTGTTTGTTTACTTTTTACAGAATGAAGGAAACTTGTTTTCGGTTGAATTTACAAAGCCAGTTATGGTAAAAAAAAACTTTTTCTTCTATACAAAGAAATAATTTTCTTAGTGTAGTTTATATGAGTATTTAATTGAATTGTAAGTTCTGTGGTCAAAATAACCTAACGAGATGTATTGCAGTAACCTATTGATACTTGTATGACGTCATCTAAGCTGACCCCGTAAACGCCTGCTACGTAGGGAAGGTGGATAATAAAGGATTTGAAAGCATATTTCTAAACATTCAGAATGGTTCGGGATCAGTTAAAAGAATAAATTAACGATTGAATAAGAATCAAGAAGCAACATCAAACGAAATGATCGAAAACAAACAATTTTTATTTTCTACAAACTACAAATTCTCATTCGACGCCATCTTGGGACCACCGCGGCGGGAAGACGCCGTTCCGTTTTGCACAGAAAATAAACAAATCGTTTGATGCTGAGCTTGGATATGTGACAAAAATATTTTACCTCGACTCCTGTGATGACTTCTAGCAATTCAGCAAGCGTAACAGGCTTGTCCCCATCCATCATAACCGTGTCTTCTAAATGAACTTGTCCTTCTGTGGTATCGCCCATACATATTCGGCATCTTTCTGACCCGTCTCCACGCACTATATGGGACACTAAGGCCTTTATATCCACTTGCCGGCTCATTTTTCGCAAACTATCTAATATATAATGGTATTTTCGCTGACTTTTCAATAATTTTCTCGACAATTCTGAATTCAGTACGTCACAAGCGCTGCTGACTGAGAAAGACGAATCTTTTGACGTTTCTAAATATAGAGAGGCGCGTGCGTCGGTGTTTTGATTTGTCGATTGCGATACACTCGATTAACGTTGAATTAACCAATTTCATTTAAATTAAACCAAGTAGTTATTTTGGGCTGGTTGTGGTTTTTTAATGTGTGTAAAACAGCAATTGATATTAAAATGCTGACGTGTTCATCCTACTTTGCGATGCAATTATCTGAACATAGAAGTTGCAATTTTCAGATTACAGTTGGCTGCTATTTCGATAATGGTCATAATATTTTGCAAAGCAGAACTATATATTTTCAACCCTCTAAGAATTCTTCTTCTTCAATCCTTATCTACCCAATGCTAGGTTTTCTCCTTTGCACGCCACTTTATCTTGTTCTGGGTCTCCCGCATTCAATCCTTGTTCCTTATGAACTTATCATTGCCCTCTTTCTGCCTTCATCCCATGTTACTTTTTTTATACGCTAAGTATTAATCATCATCATCATATCAGCCGAAAGACGTCCACTGCTGGACATAGGCTCCTAAGTATTAATGAGTAGGTATCAATTATTATTGATAATTGTTTGTTTCGATAAAATGACTATTTCATTTCTATCATTATTTTATCCGTGTTTCTAGACCACTTTAAAAGCTTTTTGGTAAGATAAGCACTATAAAGCGAAACGTCGGCTAACTATATAACATAGTTATGTATTTTATTTATTTTTGTTTTTGTTCGGTTTATGTGATTTAATCGATAGAAGAATGCTATTACTCAGTTGGTATCATCTCTATGAGAAACCGTTCCTTTTCTCATCAGCAGCCAATCAGAACCACGTTTAGTTAATACACCCATAACCTATAATACCCGTCTCGTTGAAATTATTTTTCCGCTGAATATAAGGAAATATTTTTGAACTAATTGCAAATTGAATACACGATGCGTGGCAATTTACTGTTTTCTTAAATAGTAAATTCTTAAAGCTTCAAATTAGTATTGTAAATTAAAACAAACATAATTTTACTGTTATTAAGGTAACCAAACAAAGTATGGCAACATTAGCAACTTAAAGTCGGCTGTCAAAGTCTAAACCTAAAGTGTCAAACTTGTCAAAGTCCTTCAATTTCATTCAGTTTTGTTTGTGGAAAAATCAAAATGGTAATTTAATTTAATTTTTCTAGCATAATCCTTGATAATTTCGTATTTTAATTAACACTGGCTTGAAAAGCGTCGTGTAAATAATCTGGCCGCACCGATATTTTATGTGATTTGTGTGTATTTTCTTGTGAAAAAGTGTTACAAAATCTAGAGGGTTAAACTTCGAGAAATATCGAATTTTTTGAGAATTCTGACTAATTTCCTCTTGAAATACAGCTGATATGAGTATGAAAGAGTGTCCCTATTATTATAATCACTATGGGTAATGTAAAAAAGTTATATTTGATTGAATAAAAAATGATAATAATTCCGGCGATGTTCAATTGTCATTGTCTATGAAAGTATGACTTCAGAATACCAAATGTTCATGTGACTCGCGATAAAACCTATAAATAATTGGATTCACAACTTTTTCTCTACTCCAATGGACATAATAACATGTAATACGTTTATTATAACTTAACATTCCTATATTCTCAAAATTATTTTGGAGATTTTTTTAATTTTTAGATTCCAGTACTTTTACATTATTAAAATATACAGTTTCTTGATTCAGTTAACTTCTTAGGATAGACCAAAATTATAAAAACATGTTATGTCCGCAACAGATTTATTTTTATCGTTATTTGTGTACTTTTTGTAATTTATTTCATTACTAAACTGCTCTCAAAACAGTTTAAACTGCTTTCCTAAATAGGAAAACTTGAGGAAACTGACCTGTTTTAGATGTACAGTTTCAAGATAAGTAACACCCACCAACTTGCATTGATTATGCCTTACTCTATCTCACAGAGGCCTAAGTACCAGCAGTGTTACAGACTGATGAACTTAACCATTATAGCTCTCGCCAAACTTCTTGGTGCCCTGAAGTTGGTTTACCGGATGCGCGAGGCACAAAACGGTGCTGTTTTTGTATGAGATTTCCTACTGCGCAGCCATTGTAGCCAACTTCAGGGCAGCCAAAAAGTTTGGCGAGAACTATACTTGCATGAGCCCCAACATTATTCCATACACCAAACTTTGTCTCTCACACTACACTACAATAAAAAAAAACTTAGTAAGCATAGCAATTCATGCGCTGCTGACGTCCGTGTAGCAGTGCGGTGCCACATAGAACATAGTTTATTTGTACACTCAACAACATTAGAGTGGGAGTAAATTAGGGCTAAGAACAAAGTTGATTAATAATTTGTCAAAGAACAAAGCGAGTTTTAATAAATAAGACAATTTTTTTATGTTTTTCATGGGTTAAACATAATGTATTATCTTCCATCACCTCAAAAACATCACTAAAACATTATTTACTGTCATGTTACAGCAACCACAAATCCTAGTACTGAAGGAGGGGACGGACCAGTCGCAGGGCAAGCCGCAGCTTATCTCCAACATCAATGCCTGCCAACTGGTTGTCGATGCTGTGAGTACCCATTATTTTTCAAAAATATTTTCAAGACTATGTAACTAGCTGATTGGCTAATCTATGTAAACCCAGTTATTAATAAATAATTCGTAAGCCAATGATTATAACAAACGGATCCAATTTCTGAAGAGCTGTGTGGATCATGATAGTTTAAATGAGGCTTACAATTAAAACTACATACCCAACTTTAATAACTCTTAAATCTCTTTACTTTGACTATTATCTAGTTTATCTTTGACCAAAAAATTTTTTTTTAATTTTTTCTTATTAACTTAACCCATCATTTTCAACTTTACCCAAACATCTCATTACCAACTTTACCCGAACCTGATTATCAATTTTACCCTCACTTGGTCATCGATTTTACCCTTACCTATTAACTATATGCTTAAAAGATTTTTAACTTTACCCTGGCCTGTATACCAAGTTTAGGCCTCACAACATTAGTGTAATAAACCAAACATTTACCCAACCTAAAAATATTTCCAACTTATTGCACATAATATTATCGACTATCACTATCCAAAGAAAACATGCCTGATCATCAATCATCTTTTCAAGGTCCGCACAACCCTCGGCCCTCGTGGCATGGACAAACTCATCGTAGACCATAACGGCAAAGCGGTGATCTCCAACGATGGAGCTACCATCATGAAGCTGTTGGATATTGTGCATCCCGCTGCTAAGACTTTGGTGGATATTGCCAAATCTCAGGATGCTGAGGTGAGCTTTTTTAATAATACACATATGGAGTGAGTGGTTAGCTTGAGGTTGTGGGTTAGAATACTGTCTGTAGCATTTGTGACATAAGTTGGTGCAGATGCACAACCTAGAAATCTTGATGGTGTTAGGCCGTTTAATTCAAAGTTTCAGTACAAAGTTTGTATTTAGAATCTTTAATCAATTTCAACACAATCGAGATTGTTATAAATAAGGGTGCATATGTGTTATACAGGGCTTAACTTGTAGTTAGCTTATTAAGCCAGTATTTGCTGTATGGCGTACATAAAACAAATAAGTAAATAAAATGTCTATCAATCTATTTTTTATTTCTAATTGAATGTCCATTATGTTTTCTTAACTGGATCGCCTTGTCTCAATATTGTTTGCTAAGCTTTAAAATAATGGAAATTTGGAGAGTTTTGATATTAGCCGATGATTAAAACACACGGATCCAATTTCTGAACAGCTGTGTGGATCATAATAGTAAAAATGAGGTTAATAACAATAAAAATTACTATTATAAAAGTTGTGAACAATATGAAAAGATGTGGTACAATATGGTTTCTCCACTTTCAGGTTGGTGATGGCACGACATCAGTCGTAATCTTGGCTGGAGAACTCCTGAGGAGGCTGAAGCCTTTTGTCGAAGAAGGTATGTAATGGATCTATATTAACGTCTAAAACAGTTTTACCCTAGGTTTTAGAAGCCCTAAGAAATCTGTGCTGTACAGTAACAATAAGCTGTTAAACTAAGTGCTGGCTTAAAAACCAGCTCTCATTTCAGTTGATTATACATTTGGCAATAAGTCTAAATAATTTGAAACTGCTGTATGCAAAATTCAACGATAAGTAAAACCAACAATATTAATTTTGGAAATCAAGAGCATTGATGGTGTAGTGGTAATATCATTGACTATCGAGATTCGGTCATTGGTTGGACCCTAGGCAGACACATGATGTTATCTCATCAAACTATCAAAACAGTGCAGCAAAACCAATTTGTTCTAAAACCAAAACATCAAACACATTTGGGACTTAGGACAGGATAGATGGACCCGTTTTCCAATAGGGACT
Organism: Orthosia incerta; assembly: GCA_948252205.1. Lineage (NCBI taxonomy): Eukaryota > Metazoa > Arthropoda > Insecta > Lepidoptera > Noctuidae > Orthosia > Orthosia incerta. The sequence continues at coordinate 2,165,607 of OX411769.1, forward strand.
TCTACAATCCATTGGATTACAGCCTAATCCCTCTCACAGGGGAACCTTTTATTCCAGCATTGAAGATGTTGTAGGCTGATACTTTGCTCCTGTTTGCTACACACCATTACCAATGATTATAACAAACGGATCCAATTTCTGAAATCCAATGAGGATCACATAAAAACCTATGAGGCAATTTCCTTTCTACCCGACATTCCCACCGTAACTTGACAACAATTTTCATATAACTTTGTTCTTTCAGGAGTACACCCCCGCATCATTGTACGCGCTATCCGCGTGGCTGCCAAGTTAGCGGTTGATAGAGTCAAGGAGTTGGCTGTCAAGATTGATAACAAATCTCCTGAAGAACAGAGGTATGTTTGTAATATTCTTTTTCTTAATGCAATCTGTCCTATGGAATTCAGCAATAGATCGTTGGAAGTTGTGTGATCTGGCATGGGGTGGAGCTACTCTACCCGTTCTATTACTACCAATTGAAATTTTCACAGATGATGTATTTCTGTTGCCGCTATAACAACAAATACTAAAAACAGAATAAAATAAATATTTAAGTGGGGCTCCCATACAACAAACGTGATTTTCTTTGCCGTTTATTGCGATAATGGTACGGAACCCTTCGTGCGCGAGTCCGACTCGAGTTTGTTGCAAATTCAGATAAGAATTAAGAAAATACAAGCTTTAAGGAGGATTTAGGTAATACAGGATGGCAAAAAATTGTTAAAAATAGATTTGACTGAAATCTGAGGTAGAATATTGTAAGCCAATGATTATAACAAACGGATCCAATTTCTGAAGAACCATGAGGATCATGTTAGTAGAAATGAGGCTTACAATAATCAGTTTACCCCAACCCTACCTCATCAATTTTCTCAAATCCATCTTTGCCGAGATGATACTAATCTTGACCCAACTATTTTATACATATTACCCAGATATAATCCCCGGCACCCGGTACTCTACCTACCCTACATACCTACCGACCCTACCCCAGTGTTGGGCACACTTGAATTAGTTTTTTAATTGTAGTAGCAAACATTTTTTTTTAAATTCTATCTAAGTTAATTGCAATTAAATTAATTTAATTACTTTTTAATTGTGGAATGCAATTAAAATCAATTGCAGTTAAATCTGTTAATTGTGGTATACAATTAATTTAATTGCAATTAAAAATATTCGCAATTAAATTAATTGTTCTAAACAATTAATTTAACAATTTATTTGAAAAATGCAAATATGGCCGTAGCATAGTCCCAAATCTCTTTTCGTGTTGTGCGCTTCACTCGCTCCTCATTAATAAAGAAATATTGGTCTATGGTCTATATACTTTACTGGCTTTACATATGTTTGAGAATATTATGAAGAATGCTGTATGCATTATGTTTTTCAGCTACTGATATTTATTAATTGTTAATTGTAATTGTAAACGAGCATCAAACAATTACCAATTAATCAATTGTAATTGCAAAATTTTACAAGCACAATTAATTTAATTGTAAAGTTTTACAAGCACAATTAATTAATTGTTAATTGCGTTATGTTGCAATTACAATTAATTATTTTAGTTGTTAGTTGCAACTCAATTTGGCAATTTAATTGTTAATTGTTACTTGTTTTCACAATTAATTTTTGACCCACACTGCCCTACCCTACATACCTACCTACCCTACTCATAGACGTAACCCCTCCCGCACCTTGACAACGTCCACTCTATAACGACGTGGCGGCGTCAAACGGTTAGCGTATTACATTTTTATACACGTGATAACTTCGAAACTAAAGGTCCGATCCGAATTAATTAAAAAGTATTTTACTGCTACATAAATAGCCTTAATGATGAAACTATTTCTTTGAATAAGAGTTAAGGTTACACTAGTCGAAAAATTTTCTATACAAACGTAGTCTAGGGATTATTCCACTGTTTGACGATGTACGTTCAAAATAAAAAGTGATATCAATTTGTCTCATCATTATCTAGCCCTGTATGGAAGCAAAAAAGTAAAAAAAGAAAATATTTGAAAGTTATGAGCGTCGAAAGTTCCACATTTCGACACTAATTTTAACGCATTTTTGGGCGCGAATAAATACCAAAATGGAATATTGCATAACGGCCTCCATACAGGTATAGATTGGTAGTTCAACAATGCAAATAATTTTATTTTGAACAGATATATTTAGTCGTTTTTTCATGATATCTAGACTGCCAAAGGTCTGTTTATAAAATTTCGCGCGCTCGGTTTCGTCCTAAATCATTATCCATTTCGCTACAAATTTGCAAAAGTGTGTATTCGTACGCGAACTAGCTTCCTACTGCTTATCACAGCATCTATCTCTTCCACACGTGTTGTCGGTTGATATAAAATGCATTTTAACCCCACCCCGCGCACAGTTCGTGCCGTCGACTAGTGTAGCCTTAATATTACGATACGAATGTAACCAACTTTTGTTTCTACCGGCGATATAATTAAATATTATAACACAAAAGCTGCTATTGTGAATTAATTATAATAGTTAGATATATTCCTTAGGTAGGAGCTCGTGGCTAAATAATAACAGCCGCACGGGTCGATCATCAAGGTTAAGCACCATTTCAACATACCGAGTTTCCTCCGTGCCTCGGAAAGAACGTTAAGCCGTTGGTCCCGGCTGTCATTTGAAGATCTTTGACAGTCGTTACGGGTAATCAGAAGCTTGAGATCTGACACCAGTCTTGCCAAGGGGTACCGCGTTACCAAGTTACTGGGTTGTGGAGGTCAGATAGGCAGTTGCTCCATGTAAAACACTGGTACTTAGCTGAATCCGGTAAGACTGTAAGCTGACCCCAATATATTTGGGAAAAGGCTAGGCAGATGATGATAAGTTAGATATATTCCTTTGTGGACTTTTTTGTAGGAAATAATGTGTACATTAATCATCAATAGGCTCGGCGCACGCAAAAATTTTTTTTAAAATGTTTCAGGTCCAGTAGTTTCGGAGCTTATTCGGTACAAACAAAAAAAAAACTTTCCACTTTATAATTATTATTATAGTACAGAAAGGGTAATAATTATTATTATTGAAAAGCTTCAAACAGTCTTTCATTGATGTCCACCTATTAAACCTAACAACGTTAACTAATCAAAGCTAACCACTGCAATTTATCTTCACCAGAGAGCTGCTTACCAAGTGCGCGTCAACGGCCATGTCTTCGAAGCTCATTCACCAGCAGAAGGGACACTTCTCCAAGATGGTGGTGGATGCTGTGTTGTCTCTGGATGCTCCTCTCTTGCCTCTGGATATGATTGGTAAGTTTCCCTTATTAATAACTAGCTGTTCCCCGCGCCTTACCTCCCGTCAACTGGCTACCTCTCTACCCTATCCTACTTACCTACCTACCTCTCTACCCTATCTAACTACCTACCCTACATGCCCTACCTACCCTACCTACCTACCCTACCTGCCCTACCTACCCTACCTACCCTACCTACCCTACCTACCCTACCTACCCTACCTACCCTACCTACCCTACCTACCTTACCTACCCTACCTACCCTACCTGCTCTAACTACCCTACCTACCCTACCTACCCTACCTACCCTACCTACCCTACCTACCCTACCTACCTTACCTACCCTACCTACCCTACCTGCTCTACCTACCCTACCTACTCTACCTGCTCTACCTACCCTACCTGCTCTACCTACCCTACCTACCCTACCCTACCTACCCTACCCTACCTACCCTACCCTACCTACCCTACCCTACCTACCCTACCCTACCTACCCTACCCTACCTACCCTACCCTACCTACCCTACCCTACCTACCCTACCCTACCTACCCTACCCTACCTACCCTACCCTACCTACCCTACCCTACCCTACCCTGCCTTATCTATGTACCAACTTTTTTTTTGATACAAATTGAAGCCTATGTCCTTCCTCAGGATGCAATCTATCCTCTTGCCAAATTTCATTGAATTCCGTTCAGTGGTTTAGGCGTGAAAAGGTAACAGAGTTACTTTCGAATTTGTAATATTAGTATGGATAGTCCTCTTGGTTGTAGGTCGTGGGTTCGAACCCAGGCAGGCGCTTTATTTTTCATATTTTTTTTTAGCTTTTGCAAGACCACTGAGGTGTGGATAGTGGGTTGCATTTAAAACTTAGATATAGCACAGAAGTTTATCTGCGTCCGGTTACCGTCAAACGGGATGAATAGGAACGCAGTTTTTTTTTTTTTTTTTTTTTTTTTTTTTCTACGGGGCATCTCGTAGTTCGGTCAAAGCGACTGACAACTACTTAACCGGGCTTTATAGGAACGCAGTGGTGTATATAATTTTGTTTCTATTCACCCCTGCATTACTAATCATACGGGATGATTGTAGCTGACGCCATATATTGACAGGCAGGTTATTTACTGATACAGAATGTGTATGGCCAATGATTATAAACAACGGATCCAATTTCTGAATGCAAGTGAGGATCGCACGTATTATGAGGCCTTTTAAATCATATGTATAAAAGAGAAAGTATGTATATTTGTTCCTTATAGACTCCGAAGTGGCTGGACCGATTTCAAAAATTCTGGATCGATCTTCAGGATTAGCGATTGAACAAAAAAGTAAAAAATAATATTTAAAAAAAACTACTTGTACTAATATCTGCAAATAAAATGTTATAATAATTGTCATCAAGCACACCACGCTTTTTTAGGGTTCCGTACCCAAAGGGTAAAAACGGGACCCTATTACTAAGACTTCACGATCCGTCTGTCTGTCCGTCTGTCACCAGACTGTATCTCATGAACCGTGATAGCTAGACAGTTGAAATTTTCACAGATGATGTATTTTATTGCCGCTATAACAGCAAATACTAAAAACAGAATAAAATTAATATTTAAGGGGGGCTCCGATACAACAAACGTGATTTTTTTGCCGTTTTTTGCTCGATATTAATAACGGCAACAGGTAGACGCTTGAAATATTCACAGAATATTTAGTTGTATATTTACTTAAAAAAATAGTATTATTAAATTAAAATAAAATAAATTAAGGGGGACTCCCATACGACAAACGTGATTTTATTGCCGTTTTTTGCGATAATGGTGCGGGGAACCATTCGTGCTCGAGTCCGACTCGCACTTGGCCAGTTTTTTAACTAGCTTCTGCCAGCGGCTTCGCCCGCGTGGAAGTCGAAAATTATACCGAGGGATATTCCTGACTATAATCTATCTCTGTGCCAAATTTCATCCAGATCCGTTCAGCCATTCTGGCGTGAAAAAGTAACAAACACACATACTCACAAACTTACGCCTTTACGATATTGGTGTGATATAAAAGCTTATTTTAAGCATAACTTTCTATCTAAAATCCATATATCCTCTGCATCATCCAGGCATCAAGAAGATCTCCGGTGGAGCTCTAGAAGACTCCTTCCTGGTCGCTGGCGTGGCCTTCAAGAAGACTTTCTCCTACGCTGGCTTCGAGATGCAACCGAAGAGCTATGAGAACTGCAAGATCGCTCTGCTCAATATCGAGCTTGAGCTGAAGGCTGAGAGGGATAATGCTGAGGTGAGTGGGTTATTCACTTTAAAAAAAAAAAACTAAACACACGTATGTTTTGCTTTATCAAAAAAATATACAAAGATAAAGCGCAACAAAGTTCAGGGAGTGGGAACTTGTGACGCACTATGTCAGCATAAAGTGTAGCACACCGTGACGTCACACGATATTACAACACAATGCATTCATCATCTGCCTAGCCTTTTCCCAACTATATTGGGGTCGGCTTCCAGTCTTACCGGCTTCAGCTAAGTACCAGTGTTTTACATGGAGCGACTGCCTATCTGACCTCCACAACCCAGTAACTGGGTAACACGGTACCCCTTGGCAAGACTGGTGTCAGATCTCAAGCTTCTGACTACCAGTAACGACTGTCAAAGATCTTCAAATAAGAGCCGGGACCAACGGCTTAACGTGCTTTCCGAGGCACGGAGGAAACTCGGTATGTTGAAATGGTCACCCATCCACGGACCGACCTCGTCAAGCGTTGCTTAACCTTGATGATCGACCCGTGCGGCTGTTATTATTTAGCCACGAGCTCCTCTACAACACAATGTATTGTCGTAATTACCTAAAAATATTGGACACTTATTTTTTTCTTTTACCACGAAGACAAAAAATTACAACACAATGCACTGTCGTAATTTTTTGTCTTCGTGGTAAAAGAAAAAATAAGTGTCCAATATTTTTAGGTAATCTAACTGACGGACTAATTAGTTTCTTTTTTTGTCATCAAAAACACAATAAAAATATGAATTTGAAAAATAGTTGCAGCAATTTTGAAGTGATGCGCTTATCATTCATTTTTGTCTGGCCAATGATTTTAAACAACGGATCCAATTTCCGAATGGTAGTGAGGATCACACGTATTATGAGGCCTTTCACAAACAACAGATAATACAAGTGCGGAAGGTAGGTGATTTCCGATGAGTAGATAAATCGACACGAGTCGGAAATCATATTACGTACGTGTATCATACAGCATTTTACTATGCATTGTGCGAGGAAATAAAAAAATATATCTGAACCAAGCAAGAAATTAATAAACTGGCGCTTATTCAAGTGCGCTCAGCATATCCACAGATTAACTAATAGTTCCTCGGGCATATCTACTGCGCATGTGCAAATAGCTGTCACGTCGTAACGCAAAAAGGCAAGAGCAAAATATTCATTCTGCCAAACATATTTATTTAATATTTAAAATTAATTTATTGATCAAAATCTAAATCTAGAGTAATTAAAAAAGGCCTTTAATGATGTATTAGTTTTATTTTACCTTTTATATGAATGATAATCTGTACTTAACTAATTTTGAAAGCTTTTCTCAAATAATAAAAACGCTATGCGGCGGATTGACGTTGGAGTTAAAATTAAAAAAATACAGGAAAGTGAAAAGCACTAGTAAATAAAAGTGACACTTTCCGCACAGTTTGGCTGCTTGGAAAACGCTCTTTTCGAGGACATGCATTGTAAAGATGCATGATTAATTGCAGACTAGCTTTCATCCGAGTCTTCGATCAATTTGTAACTAGACCAGGGGCTTCACCATGATTGTGTCAGAGATGGAGTTAAACAAGACAAAAAGCTCAGTTTCTCTCACAGTGACACGATGATAGTTTTGGCACGTCATGATAAGGCCCCACAGTCCTTTCAAAAGATTATCGTTTCACTTTTTTTTTAACAAACAGATATAAAACTATTTTTTTCACTACTTTGTCTATTATTTAACACTGCCTAAGAAATTCGTTTCGAAATATGAACATTTAGACACAAGATTATAAAAAAATAATAAAATAAAACTAAATTACATAGTTAAGATATGACTTTTGTATGGATCATTATGTTACTGGCAGAATGATACTGAACCTGTTACCTCTCATAAAAGCGCGCGTTGATTGTGTGTATATAGTCTGTGGTTTTTAGTCTGAATGTGAACGTTTCTAATAAATTGTTGTTGGAACTTATTTAAGTAAGCTCATCAGGTAGTGGCAAAATAATCGTTCGTGTCGAGAGCTTAAAAAGGCTGTATTTTAACACTCGCATGTAGCGAAATTGGCTACATCGTTCGTGTTAAAATCTCGACTTTTTATGCTCGACACGAAATGTACTGACCTTCTTACAACATTAAGTAAGACACAGAAACTAAACATCGCTCATTCCTTCACAGGTACGCGTAGACAACGTGAAGGAATACCAGAAGGTGGTTGATGCTGAGTGGCAGATCTTATACGAGAAGCTGGCAGCCCTGCACGCTAGCGGAGCCAATGTGGTGCTCAGCAAGCTGCCCATCGGAGACGTGGCCACACAATACTTTGCTGACCGGTAAGTCAATGAATCTTCATAGCCTTTTATCGAATACTAGCTGTCCCACGCGGCTTCGCTCCCGTCAACTGGCTACGTACCTACCCTATCCTACCTACCCTACAGTGCAACATAAAAGAGTAGAAATTAAAAGAGCATACAGTGCAACATAAAAGAGTAGAAATTAAATGAGGGCGCCACAATCGCTCAGATAGCAACACAGTTAGTACGACCCAGCTGATCTTGATACTTAAATAGTATTATTTATTTATTGGGTATAAAAAATGAGTAAATATATGAAATAAGTAGATTTATTAAATATTTAATATGTAGTAGTAATTAAACAACAATTTCACAAAAAATAAGTATTTTTAATAATCAATTGTTTTCCATATAAACTCAGATATAAACTAAAATTAATAAAATAAACTAATCTAATAAATCAAAATCTAAATAATCTACACCTTCCATGGGATCACTTAATTTCGTGTAGTCTATTTTAAGCTCTGGTATTGATTCGTCACTGATTTCTGAACCACTCTCATCGTCACTGCTGTCTGCACCATGGGACGACGACCCTTCATGTTTTTAGCTGGTGTTGAGAATTTTCCACCGTTTTCAATGCCGTGTTGCACGATTCTGCGCACTGTACTTACAGAAACACCTAAAATAAGCAAATAAAAGAATCACTGTCAGTCAGACGAAAGAAGTTCCGCGGTAAATAAACGTGAATATATTTTAAAATTGTTTCTTTCCATATAGTCGATTGCATCAACAAATATGGCATAGCAAAAAAAAAATCGTATCCGCAATAAATTACATTAATTGTTTTTGCCTTACTATCAACGTTGTTAAGTCGCGCTATAACTACAAAAGTATTTGTCTACCTTAGCATAACCTCAAAAATGGTAAACAAATAATTTGTAAATGATATGTGGTTCGAAAATTTAGCTCCCTGAATGTATTAATCGTTTGTAATTAACGTTTAGCGTAACTTTCAATAGTTACTTACCAGTAAAATCTGCTGTACGATGGTAAACATCTTCTAAGTTACATAGAAGCTTCCCAGCTTGGAATTCGGCTGTACACCACGTATAAACTTTGTAAACTATATCACGGGCACCTCCACGAATTACCTTATTCATGATTTGCCACTGTTTTTCTGTCCACACTCAGAAATATCACACAAAAACCAAAATTCTTACGAAAATCGAAACCGATCGAGAAGAATTGACAGCTCAAGTACTCATTTTAAATGTTGCCAGAAAATGAAAACTTTTAGTTCCCAAATATTTAATTTCTACTCTTTTATGTCGCACTGTACTGTAAATCTATAAACTTTTTGCCCAGTTGGTTGGTTACAAATGGATAGTAACAACGTGCAACGGTCATATATAATAGTATCACACGAGTGTTTTAATACATAATTATATGCCGTTGCATACACTATTTTATCTTTACTCATAAAGTTCAAATAAAAAAAGAGTGGAAACGGAAAAAATACGTGGTATGGCGGGCAATTTAGATCCAAAGACAATGACACTATTTTTAGTTTTTTCGTTTAGGTCATTATTGTGTAATTAAACACAATGTTCAATTTGTTAAATCGTGCGTATCAGGGGAGTTGCAGCCAATGATTTTAACAAACGGATCCAATTTCCGAGCAGTTGTGTGGATTGTTAAGGAGTATATGAAGGCTTTTATTTATAGCATCTAAGTTAATATTTTTTGATTTCTGTATTAATGTGTATGTAACCTATCGATATCTCCCTGTTCACAGCGACATGTTCTGCGCGGGCCGCGTCCCCGAGGAGGACCTGCGCCGCACGCAGCGCGCCTGCGGGGGCGCAGTCCTAAGCTCCGTGCGGGAGCTCGCCCCCGAGGCGCTGGGCTCGTGCGCCGCCTTTACCGAGAAGCAGGTCGGCGGTGAGCGGTACAACATCTTCACTGGTGAGTGTGTTAACCCCCTTGTGTCCCCGAAACGTGTATCCACGCGAACAAAATGGTTTTCAAATTTTTTCGGTAATTACGGCTTTCAACTAGTTATTAGCATCCTGATAACAGTGGAGGATACTCTTTACTGGATAGAGTGGTCAATTAGAAATATTATACCTAGTTTGAAAGTTCTCTACACAACCTGCATCAGGCACCAACTACTTGTTTGTTTATATCAGTTATAAGGTTATTTTTTAACAACAAAATTGACAATTATTTTGGTTGTCTAATATTTAATTTGTAGGTTTTTTTGTTTACAAAAAAAATGGACAATAATTTTGGTTGTATGATATTTTTTTTTGGGTTTTTCTCCATCGCGGGTATTATTATTATTAATAGTTTAAAATTTTTTGGTCTTTGTCAACTACAAAACATCCCATGCGTTTTGTAGTTGACAAAGACCAAAAAATGAGATAAATAATAATAATAATTTATCTTTATTTCAGACGAAAGTCCATACATTGTTACAGAAACAAAGTTAGTAGGGTTGTTAGTAGTACACATAAAAATAAAACATAACAAGGTGTTAGTAATTTGTTAGTAAACAAAACAAGTTAATAATAAATACCGGAGTATATTAGATAAAGACGGAACGCATATCTTTTGTTATAATAAAATTTAAACTGAATTTCGGCACGGGCCTCTCTGTAATTCGCGAACAAATTCATGTGACAACGGCGGTGAAGGACAAGGTACTGCGCAGCGAGTAACGCACTTCACAAGCGCCAATATTATTGAACGAAACAAGCAAAAAGTTTAAAAACTGTGACTATAGTTTTTTTACCTTATGTTACCCGGGCAATAATAAAGAATCGATGGACACCTTATTCATGAAAATCGGATGAATAGTTTAGGCCAGTGGTGGGCAAACCTTCTTAATGGGGGGCCAGAAAGTTTAAGAAATTCCAGAGAAGGGCCAGAATTATAGGAAAAATGTGTTGAGTCTTTTAATCATATAAAAACAGTGGTGGTGAATGCGGTAAGCATTACACACTTGCACAAATGTTAAAAATTACAATTTAAATTTCATTAAGGCCCTGCCATGGTAGCTGTGTGAGACATGAAATTGATCTTGATTTGCCATAATATTTTCGAATTGAGGGTCGAGCTGTGACGAAGTAACTGTAGTAAGTCGGTTTTGGAATACGCGCGCGCGCGGCCGTACTTTGCCCATCACTGGTTTAGGCGCTACGGAGGAACATACATGCATAGACTGCTAAAATCATAACCCTTCCTTTTGGCTTTGCCGTAGTCTGGTAAAAACAGTCGACTGCCGTATAAATATATATATTGGAAACAAATATAGCAGCTCACAATGTAGGACCCATTAATATTAATGCAAATTTTTATCCGTGGTGCTAGGCAACTGGGCTTATCCCAGTTGTAAACGACCCTTTGTGCCTATTGGCCTTGTTTGTTCTGTCTCCTGCTTGATATGGAGGCAAGTGGAAATTTGTACTTTTTCCTACTCCCTCCGTTATTATTTTCTGATTAATTTCGTTGCGGGATCCAAGACAGTTAAATTCATTCGCCGGGACTTCGTCGAGCTTCATTGCCTCGGCGCTTTTCTGGTGGTCGCCACTGTTGATTCTGGCTTACAGGAGTTGCTGTGGTTTGGGAATAGTGCGGTGGGATTGCCATATAAATATGCGTATCTTGCTATTTTCATGTTTAAGTTTATGCCGATAGTATTTTCCTATCCCCAAATCCTTTTTACTTTTTTGTCATCGTTCCTAATCCTCTCCTTTCCTACAGGTTATGACAAAGAATATGCGCCGCCTGGTAAGACATAAGACATTATTACCATTCAGTAGTACCTAGTAGTTGTGTATTTTCGTAGCAACTTCAGTTTTAAAGACTGAGTGAGATCGTTGTTGTAATTTTTAGCTCAGAAAGTAAAATAATTTATTTAAGCTAGATAAGGCGAAAGTTTGTGAGTGTGTGTGTTTGTACATACAAACACACACACTCACAAACTTTCGCCTTTATAATATTATTAGTGTGGAACATTTGTTACATCTTCACACTCAAACGGCTGGACGGATCTGGATGAAATTTGTCACAGAGATAGATTGTAGTCAGGAATAGCACATAGAATACTTTTTATCCCGGGCATATGTTCAATCGGGATAATTTTCGATTTTCACGCAGACGAAGCCGGTGGCAGAAGCTAGTACCATATATAAAACAAAAAACTTGAGAGGTTTCAAGGGACACCCGGATGGAACGAAGTTCCTTTAGTATATATATACACCGTGAAATTTAATTGGTTGTTTTCCCGCGGCAGAGCGATTTGCCTTAAGGAGTACTTTCGAAGCATAGAGATAAAGTAAAAAAAATACGATGTTTTTGTTTTAAAATAATTTAAAAAATATTCATCAACTCGAAAAAGTGAGTAACAATAGTAACTTGTAGATACAGTTGTTTTATCTCACGAAAGCGGGTGAGCCATACTTGTAGTTGTAACTCGTATAGACACGCGCTCTTGTGTGCGTAACTACAGGTAGCGTTAGCAAGCTCATCGCTAATGAACAAAATAATAAAGTTATTAGATTTTTTCTATGTATAGATAAGACATGGTACAATAAAATAGAAACTGGTATTCAAGAAATATTTAATTTTAGCAATATTTTACAATTTTATTTTACAATTAATATTTTATTTAAATTATTAGTTCAAGTAGAATCGTAACTAGACTTTCTTCAGAGTCAGTTTCTTCTTCACTGTCATCTTGTAAGTTTATTATTAATTCTGAATCAGTGTCAAAATATTTCACAAATTCAATTTCTTTTTTAATAACACTATTGCAAGTATTACGCCATGTCTTACTTGTTATTTTTGTAATACTCTCTTGAATCAGTTTTTCTGTGTTGGTATTATTTTGCTCAACGTTTCTTAGAGCAATGTAGTTTTTAAGCAACCCCCAGATGTTCTCTATGGCATTAAGCTCAGGGTGGTAAGGAGGGAGGCGTAATACTTCAAATCCTTTACTTTTTATGTGGTCATCGATTTTGTAAGTGATTGAGAGCGGTATTCGGTTATTTTTTTTAAGTATTTTAGTCTCCGCATCTGGATATCATGCCGTTCAACTAATACTTTCCTATTATTATCGGTTTAACGCCACTTGTAGCCCAATTTATTTAATAACTTCCTTAGCGTTGCGAGACATCTATCGAAACCAACTTTTTCATTCAAGACTGACCTTAGTTTTGCCAATGTTGGAATTTGTTTTTGTATGATATAAAAATTTTGTATTGTGCTCCGTACAACGTCAGCTGTAAATCCATCAATATCTACTTTATTTTCTCTCTTTCTTCGGTTTTTCATGGGTGACATAAAATTCGAATATGTACTTGCGACATCTCTTCCTTCTTTTAATATTTTTTGCACTGTTCTTTCACTTACCCCCGTCGCTGCTGCAGTGCGTTTTGTAATATTACGCAAATGTGATAAATCACAATTTGGTTCTCGATGAAGTTCCGTGAATTCATATTCTTCTTTGAGAAAATTGTAAATATTTGCAATCATTTGACGAGCCTAAAATAAACAATACATTATTCAAATCTCGTTTAATATGTTCTTATTAAAAACTAACTAATACATTAATTCAATACATACAACATAATTATATATCAAACATGAACATTAATTTGCCTTACCTCACTACGAACAACTTTTCTCCGTACCTTCCATGCTGACGGTATTCGATAAATAATTTTGGCGCGAACCAATAAGCACTACTGACTCGGCCGGCGACTCGGCCACGACTGCGCGCTCCCAAGCTTACGCACGCAAAGACAGTGTGCATGTACACTTACACACACAACTATGGGTCACCCGCTTTCGTGAGATAAAACAACTGTACTAGGTACTACTCGCGTCACCACCGGCATAGAAAAGCGATGCACAAGATAATGTTCAAACCAAAATAAATTCTCGCACGTAAGTGATACGTCATAAAATAGTGTGCACGGAACAATACAAAAAATCGCCGCGAAGCCGACAAAAGAAAAGACCGATTTAGAAATGTTCAAAGTAAAATTAGCTCTCGCGTGTAGCGATACCCGTGTCAACGCACCCGGGTCAACGCCCCGCTGTCGTTCGGCCGTAGATATCGGGAGGTATTACTATTGGTTCGTGATCGCTTTCGAGTTAAGTTTTTCACAATGTTAAATATGCCAGTTTTTGTTTCTAATATTTTACATAACTACGAAACGATTGTATTACATAGAAAAAACCATTTCGCTGCGGGAAAACAACCATTTAAATTTCACGGTGTATATATGTGTATATATATATGTATATACATATGTATATACATATATGTATATCGTAAACTCAACAGCGTATAGCAAAAAGTGTCGTCTTTTCGTTAGATTTTTTTTCCGTCTAGCCCCGTTTCGCAACGCGCGATAAGGAACTTCGTTCCAAAAAAAGAAAAAGTTTCTTATTGTAGTTTATTTGTTTGGGTATTTATTGTATTATTATATTGTATTTATTTATTTGTCGCGTCAAGCTGGCCGATAAATGCAAACCATCGGGAAGTCAGGATGTATTCCACACACAAACAAAAAAATCTTTCCTCTTTATAATATTACTAGTATTTGCTTGGTGCGCGAGCTGCAAGCAGCTCGCGGCTTTGTCGTGTTTTTGAGAAGTATTCCTTAACCTACCCTACATCTACCCTACACCTACCCTACACCTACCCTACACCTACCCTACACCTACCCTACACCTACCCTACACCTACCCTACACCTACCCTACACCTACCCTACACCTACCCTACACCTACCCTACACCTACCCTACACCTACCCTACACCTACCCTACACCTACCCTACACCTACCCTACACCTACCCTACACCTACCCTACACCTACCCTACACCTACCCTACACCTACCCTACACCTACCCTACACCTACCCTACACCTACCCTACACCTACCCTACACCTACCCTACACCTACCCTACACCTACCCTACACCTACCCTACACCTACCCTACACCTACCCTACACCTACCCTACACCTACCCTACACCTACCCTACACCTACCCTACACCTACCCTACACTTACCCTACACCTACCCTACACCTACCCTACACCTACCCTACACCTACCCTACACCTACCCTACACCTAATGTTCCAAAAAACATAACCCTAATGTTTGCTTGTCGTCGCCAGGCACTGAGTTTCGCTTCACCCACTCAAGCCAAGGACAGGAAGGTTATAGTGGGTTTCAGAAGTCAAGAGGAAAGGGAGAAGGTCAAGACCAGACTGACGAGGTGCTCTGATCACTTAAAGGTCGAAGAAAGGGGGGGAGAAGGGGGGCGAGGGGGTCAAATTTGAAAAATGGTTTTTACTTTTCCGAGCCTCCTCTAAACGAATCCGTAAAAAAAACATACTACGGGTACCTTAGTTTCCGAGATACGATAGAGGGGGGGAGGAGGGGGGAGGAAAAGGGGAGGTTTGGGACTTTTCCCATACTCACGGGAGTTACTTGTTTACGAATCTGTCAAAATATACCCACCTCCCCATCCACCATCTGGGAGAACAATTATGTCAGTGAGTCAGTGGTAATGCAGTTTTATATAATATAATAATATTAAATAAAACATACATACATAAACTCACGCCTTTTTCCCATGGGGGTAGGCAGAAACTAGAGAACGCCACCTGCTACGATCCTTACATACTTCTTTTGCTTCACTCACATTCATACATCTTGTCATACACACACGCCGGTTATGAGTACTGCGCACCTTGCCTTTCTGAAGAACATCACCTATAAGGTCTATGTATGTCTTCCTAGGGCGTCCCCTCCCGGCGTTTCCATTCACGTCTGCCTTGTAAATACCTTTCGTTAGTCGCCTATCATTCATCCTCTCAACATGGCCAAACCATCTTAACATACTCTTTTCAATTTTAGTCACTACATCTTCTTTTAAACTACAACATTGTCTTATTAGCTCATTCCTCAATCTATCATTTAAGGTTACACCACACATACTTCGCAAGTATAAAAAAAAAAAGTAAAAAAAAAATTAAATAAATATATTTGTATTAAATAAAAGTTTAATACTAATAGGGAAAATACGCGTCACATCCGCGCAAAACGGCCCTTGATTAGCATAATACTGCGGCTTACATGAAAAAACGATCCAATGCACTGGTTTTCAGTCTAGTAACTATATTTTAGTATTTTCTCATTTAAAAATTGCTTTGTAAGCCAATGATTATAACAAACGGATCCAATTTCTGAAGAACTGTGTCGATCATTAAGTAGTATATGAGGTTTACAACAACAATAAAATTATAGTAGAACCTGAATATAAAGTTTACTTGCACACTTTGTTAAATTTATCCCCGTAAAAGTTTTGATGAAACAAGTGTGGAGTGACCAGTCACTAAAGCTATGGATTGACCGCTCACTTCACCTCAGTTTCCACGGTACTCACCGTGGAAACTAAGGTTGTTGTTACAGAATAGCATTGCAGGTATTTGTATTTTCCCCCTAACGGTAAGCAAAAACTGTGTAAAAACAATGTCTAATATGTATTTTCCCCTATTAACCATCATAATTATCTCCGTCCCCCAGGCTGTCCCGCCGCCAAGACCTGCACGCTCCTACTGCGCGGAGGCGCCGAACAGTTCCTGGAAGAGACGGAGCGCTCGCTGCACGACGCCATCATGATCGTGCGCCGCACCATCAAGAACGACGCCGTGGTCGCTGGTGAGTTTATCAGAAACAATCATAAACATCTGCCTAGACTTTGCCCAAATATATTGGGGTCGGTTTCTAACCTCCACAACCCAGTAACTGGGTAACACGGTACCCCTTGGCAAGACTAGTGTCAGATCTCAAGCTTCTGACTACCCGTAACAACTGTCAAAGATCTTCAAATGACAGCCGGGACCAACGGCTTAACGTGCGTTCTGAGGCACGGAGGAAACTCGGTATGTTGAAATGGTCACCGACCGACCTCGGCAAGCTTTGCTTAACCTTGAAAATCGATCGGTGTAACAGTTATTATTTAGCCAGGAGCTCCTAAAACTGTCTCAGAAATAGTCGTTTATTTTTATTAGCGTGTCGATGGCAAAAACATTTTTTTTTTATGTGGACCAGTATTCAGATACGGCGACACCATTCGCTGACGCCCCTTGCCCTGGCCTGCCTGCCTCATAGGTATAGATGAAAGGGCAAGGGGTACAGGACGAAAGGTGGGCCATGGTCTGCGGAGAGACGCCGCACAAGCACGACATCGGAACCATTCGTGGATGTTGTCTTTGTTCGACACGCTAAGAAGAATATTAATTTGACGACACGGTTGGCGCAGTGGTTGAGCGATTGGATGCTACGCTGCGTGTCGCGGGTTCGATTCCCGCACGGGACAAATATTTGTATGGTCTGCAGATAGTTGTGCCGGATCTGGTTGTCTTGTGTATGTGAGTTTAAATGTTTGCAAACGCACCCACGATACAGGAAAAAATTCCTAGTGTGGGGCAAAGT
Source organism: Orthosia incerta (assembly GCA_948252205.1). Taxonomy (NCBI): domain Eukaryota; kingdom Metazoa; phylum Arthropoda; class Insecta; order Lepidoptera; family Noctuidae; genus Orthosia; species Orthosia incerta. Next base: position 2,182,955 of record OX411769.1, read on the forward strand.
TCAAAAGAAAAAATCTTTATTGCCAATTTTTCATTCAAAGTTATGTTTTTGATTTGCTATAATGGGATTTTAGAAGAAGTATTATTCATAATATGTTACTTCCCTTGCTCAAAATTTAGTTAAATATGCCTACATATTTTGATCTGTGGGCTAAATCTTCTTCAAAAGTTGTAAACCAATGATTATAAACAACGGATCCAATTTCTGAAGAACCATGAGGATCATGATAGTAGATATGAGGCTTACAACTACATTACTATATAAAAAAAACCTTTAAAATATTAGCTGAATAGAAATATATTACCACTTCTCATATCTATATAACATGTTCATGTTCCAGGTGGTGGAGCCATCGACATGGAGATCTCGAAGCACCTGCGCGAGTACGCCAAGGGCGTCGCCGGCAAGGAACAGCTGCTGGTGGCCGCTGTAGCGCGAGCCTTCGAGGCGGTGCCTAGGCAGTTGTGTGACAATGCTGGATTTGATGCCACCAATCTGCTCAACAAGCTGAGGAACAAGCACCATAATGGTGAGTTTTCGTTTTTCCAGTTAAAGGACTGTTACCCCACCTTATGGAGTTTTACCCCACCTTTTGAATTTTTACCCCACCTTTAGGAGTGTTTTCCCCACCTTTCGGAGTGTTTTCCCCACCTTTAGGAGTGTTTTCCCCATCTTTAGGAGTGTTTTCCGCACCTTATGGAGTTTTACCACACCTTGTGGATTTTTGCCCCACCATATATGGATTATTACCATCTTGTAGATTTTTACCGCACCTTCTAGAGTGTTTTCCACTCCTTGGGCAATGTTTACCCCGCCTTGGGAAGTGTTTTCCCCACCATCGATATTGTTACCCAGCTCGGTAGTTTTTCCCCGCCATTGGTATTGTTTTCCCAACATCCAGTTTTTTTTGCCCAACGATGCGTCAATCTCACCAACTGTGGGACAGTCTCTGTGTAAGCTGTTGGCTGGCTTAGCGCGCGATTTCGAGGCGGTGCCTAGGCAGTTGTGTGACATTGCTGGATTTGATGCCACCAATCTGCTGAATAAGCTGTGGAACAAGCGTCACAATGGTGAGTGGGGCAATTTTACCATATTTGCGAGTGTTTTCCCAGCTTTAGGGCTTTTACCCCACCTTGTGGATATGTACCCCTTATTGTGGATTTTTACCCCACCATGTGGATTTTTACCCCACCATGTGGATATTTAACCCTTATTGTGGATTTTTACCCCACCATGTGGATTTTAACCCCACCTTCTGGAGTGTTAGCCCACCGACGGGCGTGTTTACCCAACCTCTGAAGTGTTAATTCACCTTCGGTATTGTTTTCTCATCCTCATGTCAATCTGCTGAAGAAGCTCATTAGGAACTTGATGCTTGCATCATAACGATGTTTTCCCAGCTGTAGGGCACTTTTCCCTGGTTTGAGACAGTTTTCCCAACTGTGATGTTCTTTCTTCATCTTCACACCTTGTAGGGTTTCTCTCCACCTTGAGGGATGTTTCCCCACTTTCGGTATTGATTTTCTACCATCGGGAGTGTCATTCGATCTTCGGGAGTCTGAGATCTCATCAGCAAATTGTAAGGTATTGGGGCAACGTATGTTGCCCCAAGACTGCGTGCGATTGTTTGGACTTTTGGGACAATTTACTCGGTTGTGAACAGTTTATCTTCCTTAAGATTACTTATCCAGCTTTCGGCATGTTTTCCAAGCTATAATTTTTATACACAGTTTTACAGTTTTCACGTCCTACAGTACAGTTCATTTCTTATTATTTTTCATTCAACTCAAATTTTGTAAGACGAAAATGTGGCCACCTGTATTGCTCCGACGTTGGCCTCGTTCAAGTCATGGAAGGTGCAGTTGGTAGTGCATATGAAATTACAACAGCAAAGGAGGTGATGCATATCCTGTGAAGGGGTTCCAAACTGGCACCGTAAATATTATATAAGGCCTAGTATTCAGCTTCGGCAACACAATTCGCTGACGCAGCCGTAAGCCCCTCACATGTAAAGTTTACAGGGCATGCGGAACAGGACGAAAGGTGGGCCATGGTCTGCGGAGAGACCTCACAAGCACTGGATATCGGCACCATCCGATAATCCCCAGCCAAGTTCAAAATATTTCTAAACTGTCTTTGCCATTGACACGGTAAGAAAACTGGCATCGTGTTTGGCTGGGACAAATATACCCCATTTCACCAGATTGTCTCTGCAGCGACCAACCTGGCCTGCAATTGGTTCAGAGATTCTTATTCTAATAATAACACTTGTGTTTGTCGCAGGTGACGTGTGGTACGGCATCGACATCCAGAAGGAGGACATCGGCGACAACTACCTGTCGTGCGTGTGGGAGCCCGCCATCGTCAAGATCAACGCCATCACCGCCGCCTGCGAGGCCGCCACTCAGGTAAACAATCTCCAGCCTGTAACGACATCTATACCGCTCTATATGAACTAATGACCTGACGGACGTCACGCAAAACCCTGTATCACGCGAGCAAAGTTTTCGACGCGATTTAAACGCAACCGTAGGGCAGTTGTCCACCAGACACTACACTCGTCTGGTCGGAGGATCCTCCTTTTTCAATGAAGGTTCCGGGACTTTCCACCCCGTTCCTGCCTAGATTTTGGGGTCGCCTCCCAGTCTTACCTGTCGGGCGAGCACGGCCTCTGTGATAGGCTTCCGTGACGCATTTTATCTCGGTTTTGCTCCCAAACTGTGATAAAAATGTGTGACTCGAGTTTGTCACAGTAGGCCGTGCTCGCCCGGCTGGTCCGGTTACTTATGTTTTACTTGGAGCGACTGCCTATCTGATCTCCACAACCCAGTAACTGGGTAACACCCCTTGGCAAGACTGGTGTCAAATTTTATGGCTACTGTAAATACTGTCAACGATCGCCAAAAGTCAACCGGACATGGTTATGACGACATACCGTGTGTCCTAAATTGTGCTTTATTTCCATGCATGTTGTTTGAAATTTGAATGGAATAGGAAGCTGCCCGGGCCATGTCCGCGCCCGACGCCTTTTCTATGTGTCCTGCGCTTAAGGTTACACTAGTCGACGACGGCACAAACTATTTTGTGCGCGGGGTTAAAATGCCTGCTATCTCATCCGACAACTCGTGCGAAAGATATAGATGCTGTGATGAGCACTAAGAAGCTAGTTCGTGTGCGAATTAGCACTTTTGCAAGTTTGTAGCGAAATAGATGATGATTTAGAACGAGAGCGCGAAATTTTATAAACAGACCTTTGGGAGTCTAGATATCATGAAAAAACGACTAAATGTATAATTTCAAAATAAAATTATTTGCATTGTTGAACTACTAATATATCCCTGTATGGTGGCCGTTTTGCAATATTCCTTCTTCTTATGGTATTTATTGCCGCCCAAAGATGCGTTAAAATTAGTGTTGAAATGTGGAACTTTCGACGCTCATAACTTTCTAATATTTTTCTTTTTTACTTTTTTGTTTCCATACAGGGCTAGATAATGATGAGACAAATTGATATCATTTTTTATTTTGAATGTACATCGTCAAACAGTGGAGTAATCCCTAGACTACATTTGTATGGAAGAATTATCGACTAGTGTAACCTTAAGACAGTTAAATTCATTCACCGGGACTTCGTCGAGCTTCATTGCCTCGGCGCTTTTCTGGTGGTCTCCACTGTTGATTCTGGCTTTCAGGAGTTGCAGTGGTTTGGGAATAGTGCGGTGGGATTGTCCCTAAATAAAAGTACTAACATTTATGTTTGTTTTATTTCCAGATCCTCTCCGTAGACGAAACGATAAAGAACGTGAAGGGACAAGACATGCCTACAGCCGGCGCCCCCATGGGCCGCGGTATGGGTCGCCCACGCATGGGCTGATCAGCTGAGCCCACAGATATAACTACACTCACCTAAATACGCCTTCTGACCAATCTGTACCGTTGAACAGTTCTCTCGTAGCAAGAATAGGGTAGCTGATAAAAAAATTTTTAGTCCGTCAGTTAGATAACCTAAAAATATTGGACACGTATTTTTTCTTTTGCCACGTAAACCAAAAATTTACGACGATACAGTGCGTTGAAATATCTTGTGAAATCACTTTATACTGACATAGTGACGTCGCAAGCTCCCACTCCTAAACTTTGATGCGTTTTATCTTTGTCAATTTTCATTTATTTGATAAAGCAAAAAATACGGGTCCAATATTATTTCATAATCTCATTGATGCTCTAAATAGAATTGTCTTTTTCCTACACAGGAAACATCCTTTTTTAATACCAATCTGTATTATCCCACTACAGGGCGAAGGCCTCGTGAATTGAAAAAGTCACAAAATAGGTTGGGGCAGGACCCCAAACACTTTTCAGTGGATCACTTGGCCAGTGGGGGCTACCGCGTATAAATTCGCCGCTAGAGGCGCTGGTGCGGCGTGAGGTTTCCGATATGTCAAATTTCATAGTTCATTTGCATTTTTTTTTATATTCCAAATATGACAGGTTATTAGGTACGGGATTTACCAACCACTGGCCAAATATAGTTTTATGTTTCGGAAAATGTTAGCCATTTTTTTTTTTCGAAAAAATTGGGCTGCGCAATACTTCAAACAACGTTTAACAGCCATATTTATGGACTTTAGTCAACGTTCCAAGTTTAAACAGACGTTATTTAGTTCATCCTCATTGCCAAGTGACTGATTTAGAGTTTTGGCGGGAACGTGATGGCGTCTATGTTGCTTCTCTGTTTTATTTTTCTAAAATTGTGTTAAATTGAATATTAATAGTGTGAAAATGGTGGTTTTTTATTCTAATAATATTAGTGAACGTGCACGAGTGTGGGCAAGTAAAACACAGCGGTAGAACATGAGTTTGTACATGTTGTCGACAAAACTCCGTAGAAGCTTCCAATAAAGTTACCGCCATTTTATTGGGGCCTAACTACGACATTAGACTAAAATCTAAACAAACGTCACACTGGCAAAACATAAAAAAAATGTCACTGATTTGTGTCTATTCTCAGAGGCCTGTCCTTATTTACGGCCATAGAATCAGCATAATCATTCAACGTTATCAATAACTTAGCTTTTTGAGTAAGTGTGTTGAAAAACGTTGTTTCATATATGTGAGAATTTGCATCGGATTGTTAGAACTGCTAGTGCTGCTAAAATTTCCTGTTTTTGTTGTCATAACATCACGACTGTTTCCAGATGTTATAGGCAGAAGGTATTAGGTAGGTACTTATGTATCTTTCTGCTAATTTAGACATTTTTGTCGCATTTATTTTAACAGTAAGTGAATAAAAATGATTTGTATTGTAACTGTTTTAACGCAAGATTGGTCTCTTCACGCTTAGTACTAAGTTATTATAGTATTACCTATTAATTATATTAATAATAACTATTAATACCAAGTTTTTTGTTTTATTATGTCCTTTATTTTATTTTTTTCTTATTTGTTACATTTTTAAATATTTTTGATAATAAATTAAAAAAAAACGTTTTAAAATATAAAAAAGAGGCTCACCGGTATCGGGAACAGGGTCCAAGCTACCTGCGGTCAGGGCTCCAGAGAGAGGAACCTCCTAACAATACGAGCCGTGTCAAGCAGTACTGCTTTCTGTATCAGGCCCTTGACCCAGCCGCCTATCGAGAGCCTCCTAAGGTGTTAGTCGAGGCTCGTGGCTATTAAGCCATTGGCTGGCCGGGCGTTCTCAGTATTTCGGTTTATTGTTTTATTTATTATTAACTTACGAACTAATTAGCTGACGTCACACAAAATCCTGCATCACGCAAGAAGAGTTGGCGTGATTTTAACATATCCAACAAAAAATACCTGTATTGCATTCTCCTCCGTTATTCATTTCTGATTAATTTTGTTACGTGATCCAAGACAATCAAATTCATTCTCCGGGACTTCGTAGAGCTTCAATGCCTCGGCGCTTTTCTGGTGGTCGCCACTGTTGATTCTGGCTTTCAGGAGTTGCAGTGGTTTGGGAATAGTACGGTGGGTTAAAGAGTAAACATGTTCACAATATTGCATCAGTTAAGAATTACGTAATTATTATTTTTACCGACTTCAAAAAAAAAGGAGGTTATGTATTCGATACGTATGTATGTAATATTGTTGGAATTGCACAATATTCTGGTACTCTATGTGAGCTTAACACATGTGCCCATTTCATGTGTTTGTCCACGCGTTTCTCCGAAACTAGTAATCAGATCGTGATCAAATTTTTTATTAGATTATGTAGGTATCTTTCAACTTAGGGTGTAGTTAACGTGACCATTTATTATTTGACTCAAAACGGGTCATTGGCCACAATTCGGATGAGGGATCTTCAAAAAAGTTTTTAAGTAGGTAGGTAACAATCACAGAAGACTTTTTTATGGTAACAATACTAAATAACAGAACTTTTTCACAAAAAATAAACTGACTTCCAAAACAAAACACAAAATAGTGAAAAATACCTAACATTCTTAACGAAGGTCGGGGTCGCAAAAAGGAAACAAAAAGACGTCGGTTGAGTTTTCTTGCACATTAAAACAACAAAACAAAAATGCCCACGAACAAACACGAATTTGTGGAGCTGAGCATGGTATAATAATATACTCCGTCTGAGCAAGCTCCTTGCAAATCCGTGCGCGATTGGATGACTAAATTCGATGACTGGACAAATACATGGATTTGGAAAGGGAGTTTGCGTAACAAACCTTGTGGCAGCTAATAACAAATCTGAAGAAAAGCCGAGCGCTTATTACACTATTTGGTATTTAGGGTGGTGTAATAACTATTCAGGGAGACGGTATTCAGGGCTCTGAATACCGTTTAGTTTATAATAAAGAACTTACTACACTAGACGGTATTCAGGGCCCTGAATACCGAGTCACTCCTCCATTCAGAGTCAATAAGGTCGATATTTTGGGAACCCTAAATCCCTAACATATATTACACTATTCTAAACTAGAGTTTAGGACCCTGAATACCGTGTAGTGTAATAAGCCCTAAAGTCCTTTACTTCATATTTACATGTTTACTCAAATATAATACTTAATCCATTGCGTCAAGGCTTAAGGGCTTATTACACTACACGGTATGCATGGCCCTGCATACCATGTAGTGTAATAAGCCCTGAACACTGTAGTGTAATAAGCGCTTTATCTACGGTACTCCACTCCACTAACTAACACCGGCCGGGTGACACACGCAACAGTTCGTTTTGAATATTATGGTGATTAAATTAAGGCATACAGTACGACATAAAAGAGTAGAAATTAAATATTTGGGAACTAATAGTTTTCATTTTCTGGCAACATCTAAAATGAGTACTTGAGCTGTCAATTTTTCTCGATCGGTTTCGATTTTCGTAAGAATTTTGGTTTTTGTGTGATATTTCTGAGTGTGGACAGAAAAACAGTGGCAAATCATGAATAAGGTAATTCGTGGAGGTGCCCGTGATATAGTTTACAAAGTTTATATGTGGTGTATAGCCGAATTCCAAGCTGGGAAGCTTCTATGCAACTTAGAAGATGTTAACCATCGTACAGCAGATTTTACTGGTAAGTAACTATTGAAAGTTACGCTAAACGTTAATTACAAACGATTAATATATTCAGGGAGCTAAATTTTCGAACCACATATAATTTACAAATTATTTGTTACCATTTTTGAGGTTATGCTAAAGTAAACAAATACCGTTGTAGTTATAGCGCGACTTAACAACGTTGATAGTAAGGCAAAAACAATTAATGTAATTTATTGCGGATACGATGTTTTTTTAATATGCCATATTTGTTGATGCAATCGACTAAATGGAAAGAAATAATTTTAAAATATATTTACGTTTATTTACCGCGGAACTTCTTTCGTCGGACTGACAGTGATTCTTTTATTTGCTTGTTTTAGGCACTGACTTATAAACCTATGGACTTGCCATACCTACGAAATTAGCGTGATACCTACATAAATCGGGCACTTAAGATGGCTGCCCATTGGCCAATGAGGTAGGCCATTTGCAACTGTTTGACAGCACAACTACACAGATAAACGTACATAAACAGCACACAACTACCAATTTTACTCGGTAATCAACATGGCGACCGGCCACGCATAGACATGATTTTGACGTCACACAAAAGTGTTACCAAGTTTAGTCCTTGACAAACATTTAGATGTCTCTCTTTTCATATGTAGTTCTTGGTTAGTTAAAAAGAGACAAAACGCTTTTTGACATGCGTGTGTCGATTTGATAGATATGTGTATAACTATTCTTCATATAGTAGAATAGGCCGTCTCCATAGATTTTCCTTCCTCATTGGTTTTAGGTGTTTCTGTAAGCACAGTGCGCAGAATCGTGCACGGCATTGAAAACGGCGGGAAATTCTCAACACCAGCTAAACACATGAAGGGTCGTCCCATGGTGCAGACAGCAGTGACGATGAGAGTGGTTCAGAAATCAGTGACGAATCAATACCAGAGCTTAAGATAGACTACATGAACTTAAGTGATCCCATGGAAGGTGTAGAGTATTTAGATTTTGATTTATTAGATTAGTTTATTAATTTTAGTTTATATGGAAAGCAATTGATTATTAAAAATACTTATTTTTTGTGAAATTGTTGTTTTAATTACTACTACATATTAAATATTTAATAAATATACTTATTTAATATATTTACTCATTTTTTATACCCAATAAATAAATAATACTATTCAAGTATCAAGATCAGCTGGGTCGTACTAACTGGGTTGCTATCTGAGCGATTATGGCGCCCTCATTTAATTTCTACTCTTTTATGTCGCACTGTACCACATCTTCATATCGGTGTATGTACAATAGTTAGTTTATATAGTTATAGTTTTTATGGCACAATTATTTTTTGTAATTTAGTAGAATTATTGGTATTACAGATTTTGAACGCAGCCAACTCTAATTGTCAAGGACAATATTGTAAGAAGAAAAAATTTCAACCTCCTATATAATATATTAATAACACTAATAATTTAATGTACGTCGTGTAGTATCTCTAAGAAGTAGTCTGTGATAATAATAGCCTGCAAAGAGTAACTAGATTATAGTATTAACTATTAAAAAGGAACGCTAGGTTTGCTATAAGATTACTATTGTTTAGTGTTTACTATGTAGCCTTTCTAATCCAATTTTACTTCTGTGTAAGAAATAACGTGTGACTCGAATATAAAACTATAAAACTCAAGATAGGTATGGTTTGGTAATAACTGTAGCCTTCATTTGTTGGTATTTTCATTGTTTCGGTAACATCAGAATGTATTAATTCTACTACATATTTGGATTGTGGCTTTGTTACTGTGTTGAAAGATAGCCTTGTAAGTACTTTTATTGTTCACTAGTTGACCCGGCAATTTTTTTTTTGCCATAAAAACACCAAACATTTATCCATCCTACCTAACCCTACCTTCCCTAGCCTACCTACCCTATTTACCCTAGCCTACCTACCCTATTTACCCTAGCCTACCTACCCTATCTACCCTACCTACCTAGGTAGGTAAAAAATGATAAGGTAAGGTAAGGTATCATTTTTTTTTTCTTAAGTACCTACCTCCTAACAATAACAAACACAACAAAAAAATAATAAGCAAAATCGGTCCTGCGGTTCATGCTTGATGCCATGACTAAGAGAAATAGGGATTCATTTTTATTTAATTAGATGTACCTAAATATTTTTGATGTAAGGCAAGTTCATCAAACTAATTGCTTTACGGATGACGGATACTAGCTGTCCCACGCGGCATCGCTCCCGTCAACTGTCTACCTACCTACCCATCTACCCTACCTACCCTAACCTACCTACCCTACCCTACCTACCCTACCCTACCTACCCTACCCTACCTACCTACCCTACCCTACCTACCTACCCTACCCTACCTACCCTACATACATGATTGTTGCGTAACTTAAACCATTTACGCCATGCATGCAACGGAAGCTCTCAAAAAGGAAAAACTGCCCGTTTCTGCAACATTTTTCATTAATGCTCCGCTCCTATTGGCCGTAGCGTGATGTTATATAGCCTATAACATTCCTCAATAAATGGGCTACCCAACACAAAAAGAATTTTTCTTTTCCAACCAGTAGTTCCTGAGATTAGCGCGTTCAAACAAACAAACTCTTCAGCTTTATAATATTAGTATAGATTCGTTTATACCATTTTTTTAAATTACAGATTTGCCTTTATTCATTAGTCCATTAACTGACAGTAAATTGCTTTCTATTGCACTTACTATGGGACCTTCAGTTGTGATAGGTGTCTCCTTCATACAAGGTTCTTAAATAGCCTTTTTTCTTAGCATATAAAATTTATCCATTTGCGGTTTAACTTTTTGGTTCTTGAAGTTCCATCACATTTGTCATATATTTCATGTATGAAGTTATGGGTTGCTCTTGAGTCCACAACAAAAATAATAGCCGATGCATCTGTGTGCAATATCCTTGTCCTCTGGACTTGCCTCTAAAACCTGATAATCCTCTACTGCTCATTCTAAATTATTCTCTGCTACGCTATACTTGATTATTGGACAGTAGAATGATAATTGCAATGCTTGTAAAAGGCTGCTAAGTCTTGCACTCATATAACAAAACACCAACTATACACTTAGTTCGCAATAAACGTTTTGACTTTGACTTTGATTATTCTTATATTTTTTATAGAATTTAGTTAGCTTAGTTTAGAGGCGAGCCAAAATAAATTGGTATTCAAACTTTTGTTTATTATCGATAAGGCTAACGGAAATAGTATGATGTTTTATCTAAAACATTATAATATTTTTGTTAATCCTTTACACAGACATAAATCTAACTAGATGACACAATTGTATGTATGTACTTGTAAACAATTTAACAAACTAGAATTTAAGGTATGTCAATCAAAGTAACATCACAAACACACACAGTTTATTTAGGATGTTGAGGTATCATTTAACGCTAGAGTATCAACGAATAAGATGTCAAATTATAAGACAGTTAAATTAAAATGTCAAAGTATAAAATATAGAAATTCAATTAAGATGTCAAATTATAAGACAGTTAAATTAAAATGTCAAAGTATAAAATATAGAAATTCAATTAAGATGTAAAATTTTAAGACAATTAAATTAAAATGTCAAAGTATAAAATATAGAAATTCAATTAAGATGTCAAAGTATAATTCAAATAAATATTTAAATAATTCAAATATATTCCAAATTCAATTAAAATTTACATAGTATTTATTTATTTATTAATAAGGCACACCAACGACTTATTTACATATAACATTACTTATAATGAAACATTAAGAAAAGATCCTGTGTAAGCAAGTCACTTACAGGCATGCACAACACTTACAGAATAGGTTGCATAAATTGAAATAAAGATCTAAAACAAACATAAATAAATTAAAATCATAATAAAACCATATAAAATGAATTACATTATATGATTGTATTGCTAAATACTACACCACCACCACCACTTACTATACTTTTATTTAATTATGTACACATTTTTAATTTACATTTTTAAATATTTCTTTATAAAAACAAATCATAAAAAAAAACCATTTAAAAATATAAAAAATAATGGTTGTCCGCCGGTATCGGGAACAGGGTCCAAGCTACCGGTGGTTAGGGCTCCAGAGACAGGAACCTCCTCACAATGCGAGCCGTATCGAGGAGTACTGCCTTCTGTATCAGACCCTTGATCCAACCGCCCAATGACAGCCTCGACAGATGGTCGACGAGGCTCTTGGCCATCAGGCCGTTGGCCGTAACGACAATCGGCACAATGATCGCCGAGTCCACATTCCACATATCGACAACCTCGTGTGCTAACTATACTTTTATTATTATTAAAATTAATTATTATGAAGTATTTAAGGTCTGAATAAAAAAAATGAAATTTAAAAAAAAATATAAAATCTTAAGCAACTTAATTTTACAAATAAAAAAGAACAATACGTTTTCTCAAGAAAAGCGTTATTAAAATTAATTATTATTAAATTTAATCAAATTAAGGAAAATCTGCCATGCTCTTGAAATGTCAATTTTTTTATATTATGTATGGAATTCCTGTGCAATCCATTGTAAAAACTCATCAAACTTTTTTAAATTAAAAGATGTTTTTTTTTTATTTTATTCGTTACCAATCATTGTAGAATCAATTCTAATGACAAAATAGCCTTACGCTTAAAATAATTTAAAAGCATGAAAGCTGAAGTCTTTTTATTTCGAACATAGACCTTCTAAATAATACAATTTTAAGCATACTGTAGTTGCTATCAAGCCTTAAGGTTACAATAGTCGAAAATTCTTCCATACAAACGTAGTCTAGAGATTATTCCACTGTTTGACGATGTACGTTCAAAATAAAAAGTGATATCAATTTGTCTCATCATTATCTAGCCCTGTATAAAAGCAAAAAAGTAAAAAAGGAAAATATTTGAAAGTTATGAGCGTCGAAAGTTCCACATTTCGACACTAATTTTAACGCATTTTTGAGCGCGAATAAATACCATAAGAAGACGGAAAATTGCAAGACGGCCTCCATACAGGGATAGATTAGTAGTTCAACAATGCAAATAATTTTATTATGAACAGATAGATTTAGTAGTTTTTTCATAATATTTAGACTGCCAAAGGTCTGTTTATAAAATTTCGCGCGCTCGGGTTCGTCCTAAATCATTATCCATTTCGCTACAAATTTGCAAAAGTGTGTATTCGTACGGGAACTAGCTTCCTACTGCTCATCACAGCATCTATCTCTTCCGCACGTGTTGTCGGTTGATATAAAATGAATTTTAAACCCGCGCACAAAATAGTTCGCGCCATCGACGGCGTGAACTATTTTGTGCGCGGGTAGTGTACCCTTAATCCACGATATAAATTCAAAAACACGTCAGATTCGACCCTATGTACCTGTTAATCTATCAGAACAACAAGAGATAGAATTATGATTGTTATAACTTATAAAGTTCTGATTTGAATTGTTATCTTGATTTAAATTATTAGTTTGATTTTAATTGTAGGATTAAGTTAATTCTGACATTTCTAATTGAAGATAATTGTGATTGATTGCTTTTTCTTCATACTGTTGGAGCGTTGTTGTCTCCCTCCTCCGGTTACATGGGCGTTAATGGTTGCGACACAGTTTTAAACTAATGCAGCCATTTCCGTACACACAAATTTTGTAAAATATGTTTAGTTGATATAAAGATTATAATATATTATGATGCTAGGAAGAGCGTGTGATACTGGTTTCAGCTGACTAAATTAAAATAATAATTTTTCTCCGATCTCGAAATTTGACCTTAAGGTTGCCCTAGTCGACTTGACGGCACGAACTATTTTGTGCGCGGGGTTAAAATGCATGCTATCTCATCCGACAACACGTGCGAAAGAGATCGATACTGTGATGAGCAGTAAGAAGCTAGTTCGCGTACGATTATTTTAGTATTATTATTTTATTAGATTATTAGCACTTATGCAAATTTGTAGCGAAATAGATGTTGATTTAGGACGAAAACGAGCGCGCGAAATTTCATAAACAGACCTTTGGGATGGATATCATGAAAAAACGACTAGAGTCTGGCAAACGAAAGTAGGGACTGAAAAAGCGCGGCAAATTTAAAAGATATTAGCATAGCAACCCCAAAAACTACTATGCAATACCTGGCATAACCTAATTTGATACTTTAGAATTATTTATATTACTTCGTCTGAATAAAAATACTATAGGTACATTTGGGTAGGTAATACTTTAGATATATCAATCTGAATAAAGAAAAAGCAACAGTATTCTATAATAATTTTGGTTTATTCACTATCAATCAAAATCTGAATTTAAGACTTTCATGTGAAAAGATTCATAAAAGTCACAAGAATCATTGTTTTCTACATTAATAATGAAACTTTTTAAATGATTAAATAGAGAGTATGTTTTTACAAAAATATAAATAGTGATTACGAATTAAAACAAAGTATCAACTTAGTAGTGTCATACTGAAAATTGGGGTTGACATTAGTATAGCATTGCCATATAAAAAGTTTGCAAATAATTCCAGTGTCTACTTTCGTTAGCCGGACTCTACATGTACATTTTCAAAATTAAATTAATTCCATTGTTAAACTACTAATCTATCCCTGTATGGTGACTGTTTTTGCATTTTTCCTTCTTATGGTATTTATTTACTCCCAAAGATGTGTTAAAATTAGTGTTTAAATATGGAACTATCGACGCTCATAATTTGCAATTCTTGTTTTCTACTTTTTTTTTTCCATACAGGGCAAGATAATGATGAGACAAATTTTATTTTATTTTGAACGTACATCGTAGAACAGTAGAAGTAATTGCCGTAACTACGTTTGTATGGCAGAATGATCGACTAAGGCAACCTTAAGCGTCTCAGGTCGAGTATTGTTTAAGTCTTCTTGCCACATTGGTATGCTATGTTTCCTTCTTGCTATGCGTCTTGGTGGCGGGTGTGTTGGATCATTCGGTCCCCTTCATGATGGTTGAGCTGGGTGGTGGCGATTCAAGCGTCATGTTCGTGAACAGGCGCCGTCAGTTGAGATTGGTCATAACTTAACTGCTTCGGATGTTAATGTTTTTCTAGTACCTATAATTATTATTACTTTTAATCATTTATATCTTTACGTAGTATAGTGTGTAGTGCTATTCTGGGTGCATTGTCCTCACATATATGAATAATTTATGTACCTAAATATTGTAAAAAAACTATTTTTTTGTAAGTATGGAGTTTCTTGTGCATTCTTCTCCATTACAAGCTATTTTCCGAATGCTGAATAATAATAATTAATTGCAACATTCAAAAGTGCCGCTTGGTGGACTTTTTTTTTTTTTGTTTGGGAAATCATCCAATGACTTCTCCCGCTCTGGGTGAGGCGGGAGGGCATGTCAGATTTTTACTGATTAAAACCCACCCGTGTTCCTTCAGTTGCTTGAGCCAGGTCCGCGGTAACACTTTTTCCAATTTATCCGCGACCCAGACAGGCATCGGTCCTCGCGGACCCAGTCAGTACTGCTGATATCTCTTTGGGGCGCGCGTGGAACACAACGCGCCGTCGTGTCGGTTATGGTCCTTATCGGACGATGAGCTACCCATTACTCGCCATCCGCAAGCCTGCGCCTTCGGCGCCCCAGGGCGTCTCTTTCGGTGGCTAGGGGCGTGAGGGCGTCTTCGTTGCGTCTCCCTCACGCGTTCCGCCTCCTCCTTCGCGAGCATTACTGCTTCGCAGAAGGAGGAGACAGATTCCCATACACTCTCGCTCCGTAACATGGCCTGAACCAGGGCCGGACGCGAGAGGTTGCCACCACCGATCGCATCCACGAGGACACGGCGGTGCCCAGCCCAAGCGGGACAGATCTCCACCGTATGCTCCACCGTGCCCTCCGGGCGATCTACACAATGGTGACACCCGGGCATTTCCTCCCTCCTAATCCTGAACAGGAACCTCCCGAAACAGCCGTGTAAGGCCACAGTAGTGTAAGGAATAAATGTGTCAATTTGTCACTGTCTTCCATTGTAGTTCCCGCTGTCTCCAATTTGGTGATTAGGTTATCTAATTGTAGGAAATGGTCCTGTAGACTTTGACCGCTGGAACATTTAATTGCGATTAGCTTTTTACGTAGGAAAAGCTTGTTGAACACACTTTTTCTCTCGAAAACTTCTTCCAAAGAAGTAAACATGTCGGCCGCTGTTTTACATTTGTTGATTATGTTCAGCAGTCAGTTACATACTGAATAATGATTGACCGAGCCACGGTGTCCCAGCACTAAGATTGAAAATCTGGTTCAAATAAATCTCACTAGATGGCGCGACATGCACCTATTTGAAATTGAAGTTGAAGTAACATAAAAATTGTATGTTCTTGTTTAATCAACTCTCCTTAGTACCAAATTATGGAATATTTGGCTCTTAATTCACATTTCAAAGATTATTTGAATCGACCACTTAACATTGGATGCCAATAGATGGTGCATTTTTTAATGTTTGAGGCATTCCTCTCGATTGTTAAAATTTGCATTGTAACACATTTTGGTGCAAAAAAAACTGTAAAAACGTGCGAAACTATAAAACGAACCTTCACTGTATTTAAAGAAAAATATTCAAGAACCTAGTAAACCCTTTTACTTGCAAGTCGCTGCTAACACCATCTATCTATCATCGTGAAACAGAACCGAACGCGTTCGATGTACAAAAAAATAACAAGATTAATCAGAAGAAAAAGGCTAGTTACGTCGGCACGGTTTCTTTGTATGGGATGAGGCATCTGTATGTTAGTGTTATATTATCTGTGACCACTCGAATTGCCCGATCTCTCAGGAAGTCTGCAATCTAATCACTAAGATCACCGGGCAGACCTAAGGAATTAAGGCTTTCATGCCAGACCCTATCAAAAGCCTTCGAGATATCGAGGGAGACGGCAAGCACTTCCCCGTGCCTCCAAAAATTGTAGCGATAGGTATCTCAACTTTTCCGAACATATCACAGTTTGTGACATTCATTTCATATTATTATAATAAATCTTTGTTCTGTGTTTAGGTGGTATTTGAAGCGCCATCACATGAAGCGATGAGTCTATTTTATTATATCTGTGATGCAGAGGGAATTCCCCGTACCATAGATTTCAATATGGGCTATATGGTACGGTATGGTAAATAAAGTAAACATTAACTAGAGATTGATTATGATTGTTTGTAGTCTGGTTAAGTGAAGTGTACGGTAAAGAGTGTTTTAGTCAAAAATCTCATGCTCAATACAAATGGTCTGTTACAGAAATTATTTGTCTACGAATAGCTATTGAATGTACATCACTGTGATATACATGGTGATTGATTTAGGAGCCCGTGCTTCGAGGGCAGGTCAATTATGATAATTTTTTTACTTCCGCCCTGTAACCAATACCTGTAACCAATACTGCCCTACCTCAAATTCGACACTAGCTATAGCCCTGGTTTTATAGTTTTATTTGCGAGTCACAGTTTTTTGTTCTTCATTTCTCTTTCTCTCTTCATTAAGTTTATTTTCTTCTTTTCTTTCTTCTTGGTAATCATGATTCATCTAGTATAGTTCGAGCTTCGTCGTAAATTTATCTGTTTAGCCTCTCGCTTTTAGGTTTGTTTTTTTTTTGTTTTTTCAAATTACGTTGCCCCACACTAGGAATTTCTCCTACGATACAGGAGAAATTCCTAGTGTGGGGCAACGTAATTTGATAAAACAAAAAAAAAACAAACCTAAAAGCGAGAGGCTAAACAGATAAATTTGCGTTTACAAACATATAAACTCACCTACACAAACACCCAGAGCCGGAACAACTATTTGTAGATCATACAAATATTTGTTCCGTGCGGGAATCGAACCCGCGACTCGCAGCGCAGCAGTCAATCGCTCAACCACTGCGCCAACCGTGCGCCAAATTCACGGCCTACCAGTGCATTACGCTTATCGCTAATTTTGTTAGCATTTACATATGCTACCAAGTTTGAAAGCCACACACATAGTATATAATGGCTGAGCTATTTTATATTACGAAAGCAAGAATCTTCGTAAATCATGCACTTTTAAATAAGTGCACATCATTTATTGAACGGCTAGACATTGAGTTTGAATTAAATTATTGTTATTATGTTTTGTTAAAATACCAATGTCCCACAATCGTTGAAGATCTGGATAAACTCAGAGTTAAACTCTTTGAGAGCAGCTTTCCTAATCGTCGAGTCTGCATAGAAGATAAAGACATTCGCCATACTCGTTGCTTATGCATTAAACCTCTTGACGACGCAGCGCTACAACCGTTTATTGCTGTCGCAGAATGCGCTTTCAACCAGCCACAGATGATCAGTACACCTGAATCAATAGATAGTGAAGTACAAGATTCGCAAATGTATGGGGAACAGCGTTCGGAAACTTCCGGCTCCAATGAAAATAATGAAAATGCCCCCAATGTAGATGGAGATTTCTCCAGTCAAGAAGATTCGTCTGATTTTGAAGACGACGATCCAAAGATTATACATTATGGGGATCTAGATGATAACCTCTGTGGTGACAAGGAGAAATTAAAAATAGTCACCCATGGCGACACTATTTTTGTGGTATACGGGGGTAAAGAGTATAAAGTGGTCATGAAAGAACGGATTCCACCGATTATGGATTTTAAATGCACTAGATGCTATTTCCGTGGTCTTCAGACTATTGGAGTTCGTGAATTTATCGAAAAAACAGTTATTCATATACTGGCTCCTTATATAGAACTTTTCAACAATGGAACTGCGGATTTGAATGACCCCGCTTGCCGTCTGACTACTATGGAATTTGTTTATAAAGAATTTATTCCTTTCAGTTATATTGACTGTAAATGTTCTGAATACAATAGAACATTACATGATGATGCCTCCAAACTTGCCGGCATGTGTCTGAGGTTTGAGAATCCTGGCAGATTTATGTTATATAATATTGATTAGTTAGTTTTCAACTTAGTAAGATTTACTCCAATGACCCGCAGTGCGATTGCGGAGCTACGCCCCAAACAATGAATTACCTCCTATCGTGCTCTCTGTGCAACAACACCTGCACACTGAAGGACCTTTGTGAGGCAAATGAAAACCCTGTTGCCGTGAATTCTGATCAATACTTATAATATAATTGTGGAACCGTCGATACGACGAAGAAGAAGAAGAATAGTGGTAAAACGAAGGTAAATGAAAGTAACCCGTCTGGTAATAATAGACGTTAAATGGGTGTGGCCTGAGTCAATAATCGTGGAACCAGATGCCTCAACGCCACTTAAGAAGTTGTTTGAAGGAGGAATACCTACTAGATGACTTCTCACATTTTACTCAAACTTACCTGTTAGTGAACAAATCTGAAGAAGCAGATAACTTAATGAATAGAAACAGAAAGAGATAAAAATAGCGAATCCGTAAAGTGTGAGATCCTATAACAAATACTGTTATTGTGACTAGAGATGTAAGATTTAATGAAACAGACTAAGTACCAACAAGCCTAGATTAATGAACAAGAAGATGATAATGTATACATTGAAGAATACAAAGATGATGAAGAAAGAAAGAGAAAAGAAGAAGAAAATAAAATGAATGAAGAGAGAATGAGAAATGGAGAACGAAAAACTCAAGAAAGTACTAGCCAAAATACTAGAAGTGGTAGATTTAGATTCATTACTAAACCAAAACCTCTAAGTGAATATGAAATGTATGAAGCATACTGCTTGATAAGTATAGGAGAAGGAATTAAAAGAAGCAATGGAAAATGGAATGGGACGAAGCCATCAAAAGAGAAATACAAACTCTACAAAAAATGTATACTGCACGGACAGAAACTGATTTACCTCAAAACGAGAACGCTTTATGACATGTTATTAAAAGAAAAGAAAATTACTTGAAAAGGCCCGATTAGGAGTGAACGGTTTTCAACTAAAAAAAGAGTACGACTTTGGGAAAAATTTATGCTCCAGTAACAAAACTATCCTCAGTTCGAACAATCCTGGCACATGCAATACAGAGAGGATGGAATGTAAGACAACTGGATGTACCCACTGTTAAAGTTTTTATTATTATCTTAAATTTTGAACGCAGCCAACTCTATCTGTCAAAAACAATTTTGTAAGAGAAAAAAAAAGTCAACCTTGCCTCCAATTTTACTCCTGTATTCTCTATGGTAAGAAAAAGCGTGTGACTCGCAAATAAAACTATAAAACTCAAGATGTGGTTTAATTTCATCAAAATTGAAATACTTTATTTCATCTGCCTAAACAACAATATACTTAAAAATAGCATCCATAGGCGTAGCTAACTCCATCCAGGACTGGCATGTCTCCAACGAGATATCATGCTCAGATCACAAATGCATCCGTTAAACCATTAACCTTAATCTACCCAAACCACAGCCTCGTCAGACCAGTCTAAGTTCATTAGACTTGTCAAAGCGGAGTTAGGAAAATTAGCCTCTTTACCGACTGAAATACCTGTAACTAATTTAGACGAACGCGTAAACAACATCACATCCATCCTTTTATCTAGCCATCTAGCTAAGAACAGTCATGCTCCTCATCGTACCTAGGCTGGGAGTTAGGCAGTCCTGTAGCCTTATTGCGTAATGAATTCAGCTAGGCAAAGGGCAAAGAGTATGTATACCAATCACATAGACGGAAATACACGCCGCGTCTTTCATCTGGCATGGGATTGTTCGATTGTTCATACTCTTTGCTTTGCCGAATTCATTACGCAATAAGGCTGCTGGTGGCGTATTTAAGTTTCCGTGTCCAATAGGAGGCAGTACTGATTTGAAACACGCCCGGGTTTGTTACGCTAATTCTCTTTCAAAATCCGTGTTCCATTTCAGGCGCTCGTCCTCCAGTCGCGCACGGTTTTTTCTTTTCCAAACACGTGTTCAAGGCGATGCATGGAATTTAGCCCTCCAATCGCGCACGGATTTGCAAGGATCATGCTCTATGATTAAGCACCACAAATTAGACACAAATGTTTGTTCGTGAGCATTTTCGTGTTTGTTGTTTTCAATGTGCAAGAAAACGACCAAAGTGTTTAATGTTTTATAAGGTCAAAAATAAATCTACATTCGAACATGTATGAGTATGGTATCTATTGTAGGTAAAACAATCATCGTAGATACATGAAAAAAGCAATACAGTAAAAAACAGTCAGGTCAGTTATTGGCACGGTCATATCGGAAAGTTGGAGCCGGGTGAAATTGGCTCTTTTAGCAGAAAAAAGACACGCCTGGGTTTTAGCAGCATTAAACCTGACCAGATAGGCATCGCCCCATTCGGAGACTGCCTGCAAGGCCCGGTAGCACTTGCGTTGGACAAGCATCTGCCAGCAACAGTCGTCTTTGCGGTTTTAGCAGATCGTTAATGTGCAGCAAGAATAAAGTTGCTGAGAGTGCCGACCCCTGAGGGACCCCGGCATTAATATTGAATTGGTCCGACGAGCAGCTATCGATAACCACTAGAATGGACCGATCGATCGACCACTCGATGGATTAGTTTAATTTTCTTCTTTTATCTTTCTTTCTTTGAGTTTTATAGTTTTATTTGCGAGTCACAGTTTTTTGTTCTTCATTTCTCTTTCTCTCTTCATTAATTTTATTTTCTGTGTTCTTGGTAATCATGATTCATGTATCTAGTATAGTTCGAGCTTCGTCGTAAATTTATCTGTTTAGCCTCTCGCTTTTAGGTTTGGATTCACGGCTTACCAGCGTATTACGCTTATCGCTAATTTCGTTAGCATTCACATCTGCTACCAAGTTTGAAAGCCATACCGTCTTAATGACGATATCTTAGTATAATGGCTGAGCTATTTTATATTACGAAAGCACGAATCTTCATAAATCATGTACTTTTAAATAAGTGCACATCATTTATTGAACGGCTAGACATTGAGTTTGAATTAAATTATTGTTATTATGTTTTGTTAAAATACCAATGTCCCACAATCGTTGAAGATCTGGATAAACTCAGAGTTAAACTCTTTGAGAGCAGCTTTCCTAATCGTCGAGTCTGCATAGAAGATAAAGACATTTGCCATACTCGTTGCTTATGCATTAAACCTCTTGACGACGCAGCGCAACAACCGTCTATTGCTGCCGCAGAATGCGCTTTAAGCCAGCCACAGATGATCAGTACACCAGAATCAATAGATAGTGAAGTACAAGATTCGCAAATGTATGGGGAACAGCGTTCGGAAACTTCCGGCTCCAATGAAAATAATGAAAATGACTCCATTGTAAGTGGAGATTTCTCCAGTCAAGATGATTCGTTAGATTTTGATGACGACGTTCCAATTGCCATACGTATAAACTATGAGGATCTAGATGAAAATCTCTGGGGTGACAAGGAGAAATTAGAAAAAGTCACCCTTGGCAACGCTCGTTTTGTGGTATACGGAGATAAATATTATAAAGAGAGAGTGATAACCGCCATTCCTCCAGTGATTATGGATGCAAGCACTATGGATTTTAAATGCACTAAATGCTGTTTTCGTGATCTTGAAACATTTGGAGTTCATAGAATTTTCAAATCATTATGTAATGATATACTGGATCCATATGTTGAACTTTTCGACGATGGAACTGCGTCATTCAACGACCCCATTTGCCGTCTGACTACTATGAAAGATGATTTAATAAGTTTAAATAATTGCTGTAAATGTTCTGAATACAATAGAACATTACATGATGATGCCTTCAAACTTGCCGGCATGTGTCTGAGGTTTGAGAATCCTGGCAGATTTATGTTATAATAATAGTGATTAGTTAGTTTTCAACTTAGTAAGATGGGGGTACCTACTCCAATGACCCGCAGTTCGATTGCGGAGCTATGGCCCAAACAATGCCTCACCTCCTATCGTGCTCTCTGTGCAACAACACCTCCACCCTGAAGGACCTTTGTGAGGCAAATGAAAACGCTGTTGCCGTGAATTCTGATCAAAACTTATAATATAATTATGGAACCGTCGTGTCGATACGACGGAGAAGGAAAAGAATAGTGGTAAAACGAAGGAAACCGTAAGTAACCCGTCCGGTAATAATAGATGTAAAATGGATGTGGCCTGAGTCGATAATTGTGTAACTTGACGCCTCCACGCCACTTAAGAAGTCGTTTGAAAGTGAAATACATACTAGATGACTACTCAAATTTTACTCAAACTTACCTGTTAGTGAACAAATCTGAAGAAGCAGATAAATTAATGAAGTACAACAGAAACAGAAAGAGAGATAAAAATAAAGAAAATCCGTAAAATTTAACCGATTATAACATCTTTACAGATCTCCAATATTTATGATGCTACAAGTCACAAATACACAAAATTACATAAAACTAAAATAACCTAGCTGCAGAATTGTTCACAATAAAATAATGATAAGTATTCATATATACATCAATAAATTAAATTAACCATGCCAAAGTCTGCTCCAGGCCTCTTACGATAATTATTCGAGCCCTTTGGAGATATCTCTGTGAGAACTAACTAGTCACAATAACAGATACTGTTATTGTGACTAGAGATGTAAGATTTAATGAAAGAGACTAAGTACCAACAAGCCTAGATTAATGAACAATAACATGATAATGTATTTATTTAAGAATAGAAAGATGATGAAGAAAGAAAGAGAAAAGGAGAAGAAAATAAAATTAATGAAGAGAGAACAAAAAATCAAGAAAGTATTAGCCAAAATACTAGAAGTGGTAGATTTAGATTAATTACTGAACCAAAACCTCTAAGTGTATATGAAATGTATGAAGCATACTGCTTGATACGTATAGGAGAAGGAATTAAAAGAAGCAATGGAATATGCAATGGGCCGAAGCCATCAAAAGAGAAATACAAGCTCTACAAAAAATGAATACTGCACGGACGGAAACTGATTTATCTGAAAACGGGAACGCTTTTAGACACGGTAATGGGTTTTTAAAATCAAAGAAAATAACTTGAAAATGGTCGATTATGAGTGAACGGTTTTCAACTAAAGGAAGAGTACGACTTTGCGAAAAATGTATGCTCCAGTAGCTAAAATATCCTCAGTTCGAACAATCCTGGTACATGCAATACAGAGAGGGTGGAATGTAAGACAACTGGATGTACACAGTGTTGAAGTATTTATTATTATCTTAAATTTTGAACGCAGCCAACTCTATCTGTCAAATACAATTTTGTAAGAGGAAAAAAAAGTCAACCTTGCCTCCAATTTCACTCCTGTATTAGTCTATGATAAGAAAAAGCGTGTGACTTGCAAATAAAACTATAAAACTCAAGATGTGGTTTAATTTCATCAAAATTTAAATACTTTATTTCATCGGCCTAAACAATAATATACTTAACAATAGCAACCATAGGCGTATAGTCCCCGGCATGTAACTTGGCGAGGTTTTGGCGTAGTGGGGATAAGTTCGCGTATAGTGCGTGAATTGACCAACCACCATATAGAGCGAACGGAACGTGGACGCGACACGATTGGTCAGTCGATCCTTGTGTCAACTGATCAACCAATTTCGCGCTCGGAACAGTGCTAAACGTCCCCCGCGTCCTGCTTGGTAACCGAGGAGACCTAAAAAACGACTTGTGTGCATCTAACGACTCTTGCCAAGTTACGTGCCGACTACTATAGCTAACTCCACCCAGGACTGGCATGTTTCCAACGAGATATCATGCTCAGATCACAAATGGATCCGTTAAACCATTAACCTTAATCTACCCAAACCACGTACAGATGGAAAGAAAAAGCTCTCTGATCATACCCTCAAGCTTATGAAGGAGAGGCGTGAGATGATCCTGCAGTCTTCAGATGAGGCGTGCAAATACAGGCAACTCAATAGACAGATCTCTAAATCCTTGAAAAGAGACCTCCGCCGCTTTAATACCGAGCGTATTAAAGACGCGATTGAGCAAAATAAAGGCTCAAAGGTTTTTTCAAGGGATCTGGCTATTGGACAGAGCCAGCTCACGAAACTGAAGACCGACGATGGCAGGATCGTATCCGCCAAACCGGAGCTTCTGAAGGAGATCGAGACATTCTATGGGCAGTTGTACACATCAATTAGCAAGCCCGTTGCGAGTCTAGCAAACGACCCAAGAGCTAGATTGACCCGGCACTATACCGAAAATATTCCGGACGTCAGCCTGTACGAGATTAGGATGGCTCTGAAACAGCTTAAAAACAACAAGGCGCCGGGTGATGACGGCATCACGGCTGAACTCCTGAAGGCGGGTGAAAAACCGGTCTTTAAGGCCCTTCAGAAGCTGTTTGATTCCGTTATACTCGAGGGCAAAACGCCACAGGCATGATGCAGGGGTGTGGTGGTACTCTTCTTCAAGAAGGGCGACAATGCCCGGCTGATGAACTATAGGCCCATCTCACTTCTTAGCCATGTCTACAAGTTGTTTTCAAGAGTCATCAGGAATCGTCTCGCGCGCAGGTTTGACGATTTCCAGCCTCCCGATCAAGCCGGATTCCGAAAAGGCTTTAGCACCGTAGACCACATACATACGCTGCGGCAGGTTATACAGAAGACCGAAGAGTATGACCTGCCTCTCTGTTTAGCGTTTGTGGACTACGAGAAAGCCTTCGATTCGATCGTGACTTGGGCTGTACTGCAGTCTCTCCAACGGTGCCAGATCGACTACCGGTACATTGAAGTGTTTGTACAAGAACGCCACATGTCAGTCCGTCTTCAGGATCAGACCTCGAAACCAATTCTACTCCGGCGCGGCGTGAGACAGGCAGACGTCCATTTCTCCGAAACTGTTCACTGCTGCGCTGGAGGATGTCTTCAAGGTTCTGGATTGGAAAGGGCTTGGCATCAACGTTAATGGTGAGTACATCACTCACCTTCGGTTTGCCGACGACATAGTGGTCATGGCTGAGACCACGGAGAGCCTCAGTAAAATGCTCGATGACCTCAGTAGAGCTTCCGAAAGAGTGGATCTTTAAATGAACGTGGACAAAACCAAGGTCATGGGGAATGCCCATGTTACACGCACCCCTATCAAGGTTGGAGACTCTACACTCGAAGTTGTGGGCGACTATGTCTACCTGAGACAAACGATCCAATTGGGTAGGGCCAACTTCGAGAAAGAGGTCAACCGTCGAATCCGACTCGGCTGGGCAGCGTTCGGGAAGTTGCGCGGTATCTTCTCGTCCAACTTACCACAGTGTCTCAAGACGAAAGTCTATGACCAGTGTGTGTTGCCAGTGATGACATATGGCTCTGAGACGTGATCGCTTACAATGGGCCTTATCAGGAAGCTTACAGTCACTCAAAGGGCAATGGAGAGGGCTATGCTCGGAGTTTCCTTGCGTGATCGAATCAGAAATGTGGAGATCCGCAAGAGAACCAGGGTTACCGACATAGCCCGAAGAATTGCCAAACTTAAGTGGCAGTGGGCAGGGCACATTACTCGCAGAACGGATGGCCGATGGGGCCGAAAAGTTCTGGAATGGCGACCGCGAACCGGAAGACGATACGTTGGAAGGCCTCCCACTAGGTGGACCGATGACCTGGTTAAGGTTGCGGGAAGGCGCTGGATGCGAGACGCACGGGATCGGTCAATGTGGCGACGCCTGAGGGAGGCCTATGTCCAGCAGTGGACGTCTTTCGGCTGAAATGATGATGATGATGACCCAAACCACAACCCCGTAAGACCAGTCTAAGTTTATTAGGCTTGTCAAAGCGGAGTGAGTTAGGAAAATTACTCTCTTTTCCGGTTGAAATACCTGTAACTAACTTAGACGAACGCGTAAACAACATCACATCCATCCTTTTATCTAGCTAAGATCAGTCATGCCCCTCATCGTACCTAGGCAGGGAGTTAGGCAGTCCTGTAGCCTTATTGCGTAATGAATTCAGCTAGGCAAAGGGCAAAGAGTATGGATACCAATCACATAGACGGAAATACACGTCGCGTTATTCATCTGGCATGGGATTGGTCGATTGTTCATACTCTTTGCCTTGCCGAATTCATTACGCAATAAGGCTGCTGGTGGCGTATTTACGTTTCCGTGTCCAATAGGAGGCAGTACTGACTTGAAACACGCCCGGGTTTGTTACGCTAATTCTCTTTCAAAATCCGTGTTCCATTTCAGGCGCTCGTCCTCCAGTCGCGCACGGTTTTTTCTTTTCCAAACACGTGTTCAAGGCGATGCATGGAAATTAGACCTCCAATCGCGCACGGATTTGCAAGGGTCATGCTCTATGATTAAGCACCACAAATTAGACAAATGTTTGTTCGTGAGTATTTTCGTGTTTGTGGTTTTCAATGTGCAAGAAAACTCGACCAAAGTGTTTAATGTTTTATTAGGAAAAAAAAATCTACATTCAAACATGTATGAGTATGATATCTATTGTAGGTAAGACAATTATCGTAGATACATGAAAAAAGCAAAACAGTAAAAAGTGGAAAAATAATTTTCGTTTCGAAAGTCGGTGTTTTTGATATCTACCTCTTTTTGTTTCCATTTTGCGACCCCGACTTTCGATTTTAATGTAATTTTTTCACTTTTTTGTGTTTTGCTTTGGAAGTCTTTTATTTTTTGAAAAAAGGTTTTTATTTTTCTCTGTTTATTTTGGTACTTCCAATATCACTAAAAAACGACGTTCGTGCTGTTTCTCGTTAAAGAGTTCCGTTGTATGTTTCATATCCATGACCATGTGGCTATTCCATGCATGGTAGTATTTTCTTTTTATTTGAAACCAAACGAATGCGACTGGGGAAGTGGCGAGATGCGAGTGGTGAAGTTTACGCGCAAGCATCACATTGAACACGTGTTTGGAAGAAAAGTTTGCGTTACAAACCCGAGCGCGATTGCAGGACGCTTGCCTTAAATTCAACACGAATTAGGAAAGGGTGTTTGCGTAACAAACGTGTTCAAGGCAGTACTGCCTCCTAGTGGACATGGAAACGTAAATACGCGTCCTGGTGGTGTCCAGAATTGGAAAGACACCGTCACAGGCTGAGAAGGCTGTTCAACAGAGCTAGGAACACACAGTCGCGGCCTCGCGGGGTCGCCAGTAGACTGGGACCGTTACACTTATATCCATAGAACCTATAAAAAAACTAATATCCCTCAGAGGTAAGACTAGATGGAGGCGTTTTTGCACATTTTTTACTTTGAGAACAACAACCAGGCAATTAGGATCAAACTCAAAACCTGTCTGCCCTGTCGTGCTCAAGAGAAGGAACATTCAATAGGATGCCTGAAAAAAAAAACAGATAACACACACAGCTACTTCTGACCACCCACTTCCCAGGTTGCCAGATTGCCATCCAGCAATGTTGGGAACCGCATGGGGAAAGGGACACGAGCAGCTCAGACTGTGATGAAAAAGAAGGGGGAGAGGTGGAAGTTATAGTCAAAGACAAATTAACGTGGGCAATCAACACCTTACCGTTCAAGGCAGCAGGGATAGACGGTATTTTCCCAGCTCTGCTCAGGTGGAGCGGAGATCTACTGGCGGAATACCTCGTCAAGGTTTTTCGACCCTGTCTAGCCCACCGCTACATATCCTTGAAATGGCGCGTAGTAAAGATCATCTTCATTCCGAAACCGGGTAGGGCGACTATACCCAGCCCAAATCTTTCAGACCCATAAGCCGAACCTCGTTCATCTTTAAGACGCTGGAGAGACTACTACTAGAAAATAAATTTCGGTACTGAATCCTCTACTACATGACCCTAATCATCACGCCTACTGCGCGGGCAGATCAACCGAATCAGCACTCCACAGCTTAGTCTCACGTATCGGAAATACTCTTAAAGTAAAAAACCCAGCCCTAGTCGCTTTCATTGATATAGAAGGTGTCTTTGACAAAACAAACTTCACCAGCATCGGGCAGGCACTCGCCACGCACGGAGATGCGCCAAGCCAACGCATATAGCGTCAATAACGTTAAAACACCGTTCTATTCAATTTACTGTTTACCACTACACGTGGTATCGGGAGTAGGGTCTGCCCACAGGGTGGGGTGCTGTCACTACTACTGTGGAATTTAGTTGAGAATGAGCTCAACGCTAGCAGTCTGTACTCTGTGGGATACGCAGATGATATAGGGATTCTAATCTCTGGGCAATTTGAAGGTGTCTTAAGCAACCAACAACGATATGCACAAAGCATGGAGTATCTATGAAGTTTTTTTTTTTCTATGGAGTTTTGTCTCTCTTCTTAACTTTATGCCGGCAGTGGAAATGCAAAATGGATAAAGATAGGATTTTTTTAGCTGCGTCGGTTGGTCTGGGTTTCACGTCAATCTAAACACTTTTTTGGCGATGCATTAAGTCGAGTTGATGCTATATAAATAAAAGCTAAGTTAAATTCAAGTGTGACATTGTGTATCACTTTGATATTAGTAAAAGTCTCTCGTCGAACTGGTACGCAACTTCCTATACAATATTATGTTCTTTAGTAAATATGCTTTTGCATATTAAGTAATAAATTATCTTTGTTAAGCAAGCTTAGGCTTTTCTGTTGATACGTTTAGAAATATAAACAAACCCGGAACGGGAACGGTACGGAATATTGTTCGCCATCGACCTTGAGGGAACAAAACGCGCACTCGTTTCGCACCCGCGCGACCCATAATTTAGTAGATTTTTTACTTTCCTTATTATTCTATGACTTAAAAAAAAGCCTCAGATCAAATTAAATTGTCTTTGAGATGGTGTCGATTTCATTAAAATACGCCTAGCGGTTTTGGTGCGATTGTCGTGTTTTTGTCCGTTTTATACATAACTTTATTATAATTAATAACACTTTGTTATACGAATAAAACTCAAAATTTTCTTACATCAAATTATTAAGAAAATGGTCTAATGTAGAGTCTGACAAACGAAAGTAGAGACTGAAAAAGCGCGGAAAATTTTAAAAATATTAGCATAGCAACCCCAAAACTATTATGAAATACCTGGAATAACATAATTTGATACTTTAGCATTATTTATTTTATTTCATCTGAAAAAAATACTATAGCTAATTGAGGTAGGTAATATTTTAGACATTATGTATTAATCTCAATAAAAAAACAACAGTATTCTATATTCATTTTGGTTTATTCAACTTATTGGCGTCATACTAACTTATGAAATCTAACACCACACGTAAACAATCTTGTTTTTGTTTGAATTCGACAACTTTCTCCTGATGTTTTTCTTGATATTTAGACATCATGCGAAACGACATCTCCCGTAATCCGCTTTTAATTGTTTTATTCATTTTTCACTTCTATTCTATTCTATATTTATATATGGCAAGCAGAGCCGATGTCGACTATTCTGCCAGTGTCCAAAGTAAATTGGAAAACAAGTGTGTCTGAGGTTGGATTAATTAAAGGAGGAGAAACTGTAGGCGAAAACTAAGTTTTTTTTTTTTTGATACAGTTGAACACTCGGTGAGTTAGTACGGGACTGAAACAAACAAAAATAAGAATACATAAATAGTAAAACTGTTAAAACATTAAAATACATATACCACAACACCATAGAAGCAATAATCGGAACTAAAAATTACAATTTGATATCGTTGTGGCGGATAAAGCTCATCAGCGCCACAAGCAGCTCTTGGGAAGAATATGTTAGGAGGGATGGGAAATTAACTTAATAAATGCTATTATCAAGACCACAACAAATCACCAAAAATTGATTTTGACATTTGTACCTATAGCATTGCCATATAAAAAGTTTGCAAATAATTCGAGTGTCTATACTATCGTTTTCCAGACTCTAACATACATTTTTTTCCAAATAATTACGACTACCGTTTAGACGTGATTCTCAGTTTAAAATCAGCTACTCAGGGTTATCTGCGCCCCTACATCTTATACCAACAGGGGAGTAAGAGAAGAATGTTCTGAGTACGAGCAGTGATTCTCTGTCGGCAACGTAGCTAAAGACGCGACGTGCCCACTACGCCAGGCGGTAGTCAGAGCTGCCTACTACACTCCGCCCGGCTGCACTGCAGCGTGGCACCACATTATAAATTATGGACAAACAGTACGGCAACTACCTACAAACGCTCGAAGCGGCACACTCACACAAACATGCGCATCGACGAGACATCTAAGCGGCTCGCACTACTGACTCTTGACAGTACCGCGTCGCGACTCGCGACATAGGGAAAACATGGAGGCGCCGCGAAGTTCTATACATAGGTACATTAGCTTATACAAATATGAGTGAAATACGATACAGAATGTGAAACATCGTTGTGTTTCATTATTTCTAATGTAGTAATCGTATTTGACAAAAGAGACAACAATATTTCAGTTGTTGCTCATTATGGCAACATTTTGTTATGACGTAGTGACAGTTGTAGGTACGATTCGCCATATTATGTGACGAATTTTGTGGTTGTGTTGTTTACTTTTTGTATTAATAATGTGTGTGTGTTCCGTGCATTGATCGTCCGTCCATATTTAAACTGTGCTGGTAGGTTCTGCGTCCGGCACCGCTCCATTGTGGCGGCATTTGATTAAAAGCATCTTAAGATTTGAAGATCCCTTAGGTCTTTCCACGGGCCGAACCAAATGTTTACTGTACAGTCGCTTTTCCTGTATAAAAATAAACCTTCAGGCACTTGTCCCACCTCCGACGGTGACAAAGCAATTAGCTATCGACTATTTTCTCGCTGAAGAAAAGAACAAAAGATACAGATCCCGTGTCAATAAAAGAGACACATATATAAGTACTTATTCGCTGGCTGTTGACACTGTCCGATCACTTTACTAAGATCCAGCCCTAGTTGTCCCCCCAGCGACGCCCTGAGCCGAAGTTCGACCCCACAGAGGGTAGCCCTCAGCGTTGTCGCTTAGGTTTAGAAACATGTGCCTGGCTGGAGGCTATATAGCTTAGTCTCCACAGGGAAGCCTGGTTAAGTAGTTGTCAGTCACTTTCACCGAACTAGGAGACGCCACTTAGAAAAAAAAATAATACTCTCCGTACTCACCGACAGAGTCAACAGCTATTTTTTTTCACTGTCGCAACGACAAGAAATATCAGAAACAATCTCGCTCGCGAATTTTAGGAAACGGTATTAAACAAATTAGGGAGCTGATATCTGGCAACCCTGCCCACGACCTCAAGCACTAGAGGCTACGTCTTAGCCACTGGACCACCACGACGATGGATTGAATAAATAACTGCGCATATAAATTCATACTTGGGTAATTTAAACAATATACCTACATACATTAAGATAACTTAGTAAATTCATTTCACCTTGACCAGTACATCGAAACGGTTAGCAATTATCTAATATTACTTAGTTAGCGATCAGAACTGGCTCGTTATATGATTATTAATTATATACCATAGATGCGTATCGTGTTTTAACGGAACATCACGGCTTTATCCTTCCGAAGTACAGCAGAGTTGTAGAGTAAATACACTATTTTTTAAGTGAGCGAGAGTGTATGGTCATATCACCCGCAAACTCAGTGACAATCTACAGAAGGTAATTGTCACTGTCAAAGTCGAAGGCCAACGGCCTAGAGAAAGAAGTCCAATGTGCTGGTCAGCTAAATATAGGGTTGCCATCTCTAAAATCTGCCAACCAGGACAAGGAGCATAAAAAACCCGGATTTTTTAGCTTACAACCCAGACATTTAAACAGATTTTATTTGCATCACTTTTTTAAGTAAATGTAGATTTAAAATATTTTTTTTGCAGACATGGATTTATAGTCAGGAATAGCACATAGGCTACTTTTTATCTCGGTATAATGTTCCCTTGGGTTGATAAAACACTTGACGCGGGCGATGCCGCTGGCTAGCTCATGCATTCCCGGGTGATTTGCCGTAGGTAATGTTGGAAGAATTCCGTTGAATATCGCCGAATTTCTTCATTAGATCTTAACCAAATTTAAATAGAACTAATTTGAGATCATAACATCACCTTCCAAACAAAAAAGAATTTTCAAAATCGGTCTACAACTGACGGAGAAATCGGTGAAAAATTGCCGTTGGGGATTTGAAGACTTTAAAACCCGGACTACGAATAAAACCCCGCCCGGACGCGCCCCGGACGCCTTCATCTCGAACTTAGACAAATCCGGGGAAACACGGATGGATGGCAACCTTAGCTAAATACTAACCTTATTGAACATTAAAGCCTCAGAAGCCGTGCATGTTGTTGAAAGTAGGACCAAGTGAAGAAACATACCTAACCAGGGGAAAAATTATGCAATTTTGCTTTTTTTAATTGGCTACCCATATCATGGCAGTGTAGAAAAATATCTATTAGTTATAGTAACCATCTTGGACCGTCCGCCATATTGGATTTAGAATGACGTCACTTAGCTAACCATGCATTGTCATCCAAACTGAACGTGTATGCAAAATTTTATCGGATAACTGCTTTAAAATTCAGTTGCAAGATTTGACCCGAACATACTTACATACATACTTTTTTTTTTTAATTGGGACAATCCCACCGCACTATTCCCAAACCACTGCAACTCCTGAAAGCCAGAATCAACAGTGGCGACCACCAGAAAAGCGCCGAGGCAATGAAGCTCGACGAAGTCCCGGAGAATGAATTTAATCAGAAAATAATAGTGAAGGAATAGACACAAATATAAATTTCCACTTCCCCCCTTACCAAGCAGGAGACAGAACAAACAAGGCCAATAGGCACAAAGGGTCGTTTACAACTGGGATAAGCCCAGTTGCCTAGCACCACGGATAAAAAAAATTGCATTAATATTAATGGGTCCTAACATTGTGAGCTATTATATTTGATTCCAATAATAGGTATGGCAAAAACGCTTGAACGCACGGAAATTTGTTCCAGTTTCCACAAGGTCCGTATAGTAAACAACTCCTGATGCAGCCTGTACATTATTCAACATAGTATTGCGTTCATTCTGCCAAAGAATACACTCCCATAAGATATGATGTGCAGATTGTACATATTCGCAGTCAGATGTAGAACACTGACATAAAGGCGAGGCAACGAGCTTGAAGGAAAATAATTTACTTTTAAAGTTACCATGCCCCGTGAGAAATTGGGCAAGACAGTGATCCACCTCCAGCCACGTCATATATACAATAAAAGTTTGTAAACAATTCGGAAACTATGATGTGGTGTCGACCGAAATTCTTAGCATCACGAGCACGTGATCTCCCGAAGGTGGGGTTAGAGGCGTAAAGTAAGTAAAGGTCTCTCTTAGCCAGTTATGTTAAGCGAGCGAGCATATTGCGACCCACCGGGGTGCCTCAGAGAAATTCTTAATGAAAATTGAACAATTTTTTGCCCGACCTCGATATCGAACCTCCATGTTCCTTCATGACGATAGCAGCGAGGCCATCCTCCTATCTAGTCCCATTTAGCAAATACAAGCTTTGGGCAATCGGACTTCCACTTAGATCAATTAGGTTGAACCTGGGGTACAACTAAAACTGAAATTTAGGACCATATGATTGTGTCCTTTAGGGTCTTATTGGTCCAATCATACTGCGAGCCACCCTGAGTGACCTACCGAAATTCTTGCTAAGCAAGTCGCAAAAATCTGATATAAAATAATACGTTGAAAACCTAATTGGCTTAAAACAAACAATTTTTCACGACAAAAGTGTTCCTCTGAGGCGATCAGCGAGAAAATCTTTAAAACATGATTTTAATTAAGTAATACACAGGCAGAGTCATTAAGCAGTCAATAGTCGATGCGAAACTATTACTCAATTTAACCTCGAACAATATATGCCGCGGGAAACTCGTAATTATAAGAAAAAATCCCATCCGTTTGTTTCTACACAGTACTTAGCGAAGTGTTTGTGAAAAACCACGTATTTTTGTTAAAATCCTACATTTTTATTTGTATTTAATAAAACATTAAATAATGATTTAGGGACTGATTATAAAACTTTTTCTGATACAAATAAATAACTGTCAAAAAAATAGCGGGAAAAATGACGTTTCGAAAAAATGCGTTCGTGAATTTCGTAATTTTAACAGTTGCGTTCACTGAAGTCGCTTCATGGACGATCGATCTGCCGGAAGTGAGAAAATTTTTGTTTGAGAAAAACGAAAAGTATAAGAAATATAACAAGCATGAGTATGAAGATTATTTGAATAGCGACCAGAAGTTTTATAGTAATATTGACGGGAATAGTAAACATAACTCTGAGGATTATAAACATGAACATCATCCCCATGAAAATGAAAAATACGCGGACGAATATGGCTACCATACTTCTTATATGGAGAAGAAAGTGAGTATTTGCTTAATCACTGCACGTTCCCCTACCTACCTACTACTTAATATTTATTGCAAACTCCACAGTTTGTAGGGATGGATTGATGGATGTTGGTTTCTCTTTCACGAAAAATCTACTGAACGGATTCGTATGAAATTGGTACACAGATAGTAAATAACCTGGATTAGAGTCTGGCAAATGAAAGTAGACACTCGAATTATTTGCAAACTTTTTATATGGCAATGCTATACTAATATCAACCCCAATTTGCCGTATGACGCTACTAAGTTGATACTTTGTTTTAATTCGTAATCACTATTTATCTTTTTGTAAAAACATTTTCTCTATTTAATAATTTAAAAAGTTTAATTACTAATGTAGAAAACAATGATTCCTGTGACTCTTATGAATCTTTTCACATGGAAGTCTTAGATTCAGATTTTGATTGATAGTGAATAAATTAAAATTATTATAGAATACTGTTGTTTTTTTTATTCAGATTGATATATCTTAAGTATTAGGTACCTACCTTTATTTACCTATAGTATCTTTATTTAGACGAAGTTATATAAATAATTCTAAAGTATCAAATTAGGTTATTCCAGGTATTTCATACTAGTTTTAAGGTTGCTATGCTGACATTTTTAAAATTTGCCGCGCTTTTTCAGTCTCTACTTTCGTTTGCCAGACTTTATTACAATTTATAAAATAACAAAAGTAATATGTATGACTAGCTGTCCTCTGCGGCTTCACTCCCGTTAACTGGCTAGCCACCTACCCTACCTACTCTACCTACCCATCTACCCTACCTAATCTACCTAACCATCTATCTAAATACATGATTGTTGCGTAACTTTAATCGTTTACGCAGCGCAACGGAAGCTCTCAAAAGGAATAAATTTACCCCGTTTTCACGATATTTTTCATTGATGCTCCACTCCTATTGGTCGTAGCGTGATGTTATATAGCTTATAGCCATCCTCGATAAATGGGCAAACCAACACAAACATATTTTTACAGTGCATGTCCTCGAAAAGAGCGTTTTCCAAGCAGCCAAACTGTGCGGAAAGTGTCACTTTTTTTTACTAGTGCTTTTTATTTTCCTGTACTTTTTTAATTTTTAACTCCAACGTCAGCCCGCCGCATAGAGTTTTTATTATTTGAGAACGTTTTAAAATTAGTTAAGTACAGATTATCATTCATATAAAAAGTAAAACAAAACTAATACTTCATTTAAGGCGTTTTTAATTACTCTAGATTTTGATCAATAAATTAATTTTAAATATTTATTAAGTATGTTTGGCAGAATGTATATTTTGCTCGTGCCTTTTGCGTTACGACGTGACAGCTATTTGCACATGCGCAGTAGAACTATGAACTATTAGTTAATCTGTGGATATGCTGAGCGCCCCCTTGAATAAGCGCCATTATATTAATTTCTTGCTTGGTTCAGATATTTTTTTTTATTTCCTCGCACAATGCACAGTAAAATGTTGTATGATACATGTGCGTAAGATGATTTCCGACTCGTGTCGATATATCCCTCACTCGCTTCGCTCGCTCGTGAATAAAAATGTCACTCATCGGAAATCACCGACTTCCCGCACTTGTAGCATAAATTACTACATATTTCAAATCCGACTGGTAGTTCCAGAGATTAGCGCGTTCAAACAAACAAACAATCAAACCCTTCCGTTTTATTACCTAAAAAATATATAACATAATATAACTATATATATACATAATATATATATAATAAGATAATCCTTCCAACCGCATTTCGATCAAAGTGAGGCTAGTCGAATACGCTATATAGATACACGATATCTCAGCACGATATATAAACGTGCAAAGTGTGTTCGAAAATACAATCTTTGTTCATGTACTCTCAAAGTCCGATGGAACGGCAATCCGACACCATCGGAGGGAGAACAGACATAAATCTAACTAGATAATGCTAATCTCTCCGTTTATGAAAACCAAGCGTGCCACTCTTTCACACACAATTTAAATGATTTTTTTTCTGGATTTTCAGTGCCGATAATCATCATCAATCATCATCAATACATATAATAAATCTGTAGAAAAGTAATTTTTGTACATCGAAAATATTTCAAAAAAAATAGCCAGCGTTATAAAGGATAACCAACATAACCTATTTCCGGCATTTTTGGAATTTTTGTCTGTTTATTTGTGCACGCATCACGTGAAATGTACGAAACCAATGTATATAACTTTTATACATAAAAATTGTGCGTAACTTGAAAAATAACTTGTTTCATCGCAATCGGTTCACTCTATCAAAAGTTAGATGAATTTAAAGTGTTCAAGAAGTAAAATTATCACAGCACACGCAATTTAGTTACTCGGACAGTTGAACTCGATATTCGATAGATGGTGTTGTGCATTTGAAGTCATTTTCTGAATGCATTATACGGAGTATATTATTATACCATGGTGTTAAGATTATACGCGAAAGAAAGACCCTAAAAAAAAAATTGGTATGTAGGGTAGGCAGGAAGGTAATTAGGGTAGGGTTGGCTTGGCAGGCAGATGACGGGAGCGAAGCCGCGGGCACAGCTAGTGTTAAATCAAAAGCTCAAAGTATGATCATTGATCGTATTTACTCCGTTTTTTGACACACACAAATAGATATAAATCGAACTGGATGACGCGATTGTATGTACTTTACATACAATCGCGTCATCCAGTTCGATTTATATCTATTTGTGCATGGGACAGATAGATGTATATATATCAGATAGAAATAAATCCGCGGCTTACAAGTTGTAGGTCGTGGGTTCGAGCCCAGGTAGGCGCTTTATTTTGTGTAAATTATTTCATCACCACTGCTCTCAAAACGGTGAAGGAAAACATCGTGAGGAGACCGGCATGTCCTAGAACCAAAAATTCGAAGACATGTGACATCCACCAACCCGCACTGAGCCCGCGTGGTGGATTACGGCCCATTCCCCTCACAGAGAGGAGGCCTATGCCCCAGCAGTGGGAACATTAATAGGCTGATGATGTGATGTGATGTACATGGGACCAACCCTAATTGCTTGCCGAAATACGGGCGTTTCATACCACCAACTGCTGAAGCACTGGGTGATCCTAATCGAAAACCCAATACCACAGAATATTTTTCCAACCTGGGAATCAAACCCACGATCCAACGATCAGCAGTCACACTTGTGACCTTGAGCCCAAGAACTACTCACCATTCACCAGTCTTAGTATAAGATCATCATTCAACCATGCCCATGCAAACGAAAAGCGACCAAAGTTATTATACAAATGGTTGAATAGTTTATTTAAGGACATATGAGTAACTAGCTGTGCCTGCGGCTTCGCTCCCGTCATCTGTCTGCCAACCCTACCCTACATACCTTCCTGCCTACCCTACATACCTACCTATTTTTTTTTTTCTAAGGTCATCGTACATCGTACCGCCATTCAGAAAATGACTTCAAATGCGCAACGCCATCTATCGAATATCGTTTACAACTGTCAGAGTATCTGAATTGCGTGTGTTGTAATAATTTTACTTCTTGAACACTTTAAATTCATCTAACTTTTGATGGAGTGAACTGATTGAGATGAAACAAAAACTCAGTAATTCTTCAAGTTACGCACAATTGTTATGTATAAAAGTTATCTACATTGGTTTCGTAAATTTCACGTGATGCGTGCACAAATAAACAGACAAACAGATAAACAGACAAAAATTCCAAAAATGCTGGAAATGGGTTCTGCTGGTTATCCTTTAACACCCTGGCTATTTTTTTTGGAATGTTTTACTATGTACAAAAATTACTTTTCTACAGATTTATCATATGTATATATATATATATATATGATGATTGATGATGATGATGATTTTAGCTTTGTCTCTGGAATGTGCTTATACATTCTATAATTCCATTGACGGGGGATTTGAGTCTGTCGGGGGCCCGGAGCTGAAAATCGAAATGAGGCCCTTTGCAAT
This sequence comes from Orthosia incerta, assembly GCA_948252205.1. Taxonomy (NCBI): domain Eukaryota; kingdom Metazoa; phylum Arthropoda; class Insecta; order Lepidoptera; family Noctuidae; genus Orthosia; species Orthosia incerta. The sequence continues at coordinate 2,221,683 of OX411769.1, forward strand.
AGGTATTCTTCGGGACCCTCTGCAATATTCTTGGCAGGGCCACTGACCTGACCCGTCATAGGGGTACCAAGGGTGCAATAAACGGGGTAGTCTGGTGCCCATGTGATTTAGTCCCTGGGGTGGTCACGGCGTGCAATGTGTTCTGGTGCGCCGCTGATGGGGGTCCCCAGAGGAGGGTACGGTGTCGGACGGCCGCGGCAGGTTCGCGGTGAGTGCCAACGCGTGCCCGTGTTCCCGCCATAAGCGACACAGGAGGACACCGTGGAGTTCTAGTGGGTTGGTGTCTCACATAACTGCGCTATCTCCCCGTAGTGGCGCAGTATGCATGAGCACATCTACAAAAAATATAATATTCTTCGGGACCCTCTGCAATATTCTTTTTTAAGGGTTCCTTACCCAAAGGGTAAAAACGGGACCCTATTACTAAGACTCCGCGATCCGTCTGTCTGTCTGTCTGTCTGTCCGTCCGTCTGTCACCAGGCTGTATCTCATGAACCGTGATAGCTAGACAGCTGAAACTTTCACAGATGATGTATATAAATATTTAAGCGGGGCTCCCATACGACAAACGTGTTTTTTTTTGCTGTTTTATGCGATAATTGGTACGGAACCCTTCGTGCGCGAGTCCGACTCGCACTTGGCCGGTTTTTGTATTGATATGATTATAATTTTAGGTTTACAACATAGTACGGGACGGCAGCTCGTACTTGGAAGGACTTCGACGATCTCTGGACGAATACAGCAGGTTCCTAGATAGTTGCAACCGGCGGAATTCTAGCATGGTAAGCTCCACTTTTTTAGACAGGTACTTTTTACCCGACTGCCGAAGGAGGGTAATGTGTTTATCAGTCTAAGTATGTATGTAGGAATATATGTTTGTTCCTATGTGAAAGAAAGAAAGGAAGAAAAAATATTTATTTGTGACCCGCACAGGAGACACGAGAAAAGCAAAACACAAACAATAATAAAATATAAAAAAACCCCGTGCGAGACCAAAAAGGCTCCTATCTCAGCATGCATGTGCAACGATATTAAAAAGAAAATATCACTGCGCTGATATTCTGATAGGGCCCACTGTTGATGCCACGGACACACTCACGGAAACGAAACATACAATATATTAGGAATACAATAGAATAAAACAAATAACAAAATAGTACAAACACAGAAGGTGAGTTACAGTATGTTTGTGTATAATTTATAAAATGTGGCGTTCTAGACACCAAATGCGTTGGCCTATTGTGATGATTCTTACGTCAATCGAGTCGTCTTACCTTGCGAGTGTCACTGGCTACATTATTATAATCACATCACATCTGGTTTTGGTCAGCCAGCTTGCGAATATGTATCCTCCGACTGCACAGCATGAGAATTTCTTCTTGTTTACGACTAGTCGGGTATTTTTGATTTTTTGCTTAAACTTTTTTTCTTTGTATAAATAGTTTAGCTCTACGCTCTAATATGTCATTGAAAGCTTTGTATGATTATGAACTATCTAGAGATATTATAAACTCTCGATAAATTGTGAACTGAACATTTCCAATAGACCAAAACGACCAATCAATGCACCAGTCTACTCTTTATCCATGCTTTATCCGTTTTGGTGTGACAGTGAAATTATAAGCACGCCCCTTATTCGTCGGTTTGGTGCCAGTACCTACACAGCTCACGTGAATGCCATGGAGTCACAAATTAAATGGATGTCCGATGTCCAATGATGTCAGAAACAATATCTGTATTTGCAAAGTTATTGTTCAGAGACTACTTAGGTTTTATGTACAGATTAGCAGTAACATTGTGGTTGACATCGAACAATATTCATCCCAACTGAATCCATACTAAGCCTGACCGGATTTGGATAAAACTTGGCACACAGGTAGATCAAACCCTGAAGATTCTTCTTCTTTTCGTATCGATAAGCTCAAATGTAGTCTCAACTATTCTCAAATGATGTCTGACCAGTAGGTAGCTACTTGGACTGCTCTGTAATTTGCTATCGCCACGTTCAGATGTTGAAAGGTGCAGTTGGCTGAGCACGAAAGGCAGACAAGGAGGTGGGGCATGTTACATATCCTGCAAAAGGGCCCAACACGTGACACGGGCCTATTAGACTCCATTTGGGCAGATTTTTTCTACAGCAAATTACCTTGGACCGCAATTGTTTTAGGGATTTCCAGATTTGCCACTGCAGTTCCATATGATAATTTTAATCTTGGTCACAGATAATATAATACTAGCATACAGATGCCTCATCCCATACAAAGAAACCGTGCCGACGTAACTAGCGTTTTTCATCTGATTAATCTTATTATTTTTTTGTACATCGAACGCGTTCGGTTCTGTTTCACGGTGATAGATAGATGGTGTTAGCAGCGACTCGCAAGTAAAGGGATTTATTAGGTTCGTGAACATTTTTTTCTTTTAATACAGTGAAGGTTCGTTTCATAGTATTTTTTTTGCACGTTTTTACAGTTTTTTTGCACTAAAATGTGTTACAATGCAAATTTTAACAATCTAGTGGAATGCCTCAGAAATTAAAAAATGCGCCATCTATTGGCATCAATTTTAAGTGATCCGTTGAAATAATCTTCGAAATGTGAATTAAGAGCCCAATATTCCATAATTTTGTACTTAGGAGAGTTGATTAAACAAGAACATACAATTTTTATGTTGTAATTCCAGAAAATATTAATTTTACACACATTCAATAACAGACAGGTGCATATTGCTCCATCTAGTGAGATTTATTTGAACCAACTTTTCTTTGTTAGCAATGAGACCCCGTGTCTTGGTAGTGTGTCCCTTGGGATAGTAAAATAATATATATGTTCCCTCAAGGGTGGCTGAGAGATGCAAACCATTGGGAAGCCAGGATGTATTCCCTTAGGTTAAGACATCGTTTGTGGGCAGGTTAGTGGGTACAATCGTGAAAATTAAATCACACAAATTATTCGATACACTGAGTTTATTCAAATAGTTACAATCTTGTTTACTAATATTACGGATCGACAGTGATTCTACGACGTATTAGCTCTAAGGGTGCCCATTCTAAACCGCGATACGATGCGATACGACGTGATATCTATTTAAATAATACGTGCGAGCTCGCAGATATTTGCGATGCGTTGCGAATTCACAGGTGTGGGAGCCGTGAGGCGGTCAGTACTCAACTGCCATATTTGCTGTGCCCACCACGCAAGTGTTTAGAAAAAGCGCGCACATGCGTAATTGTTCTTGATTTGCCGCCAGGGGCGTGCTTGTGATTTGTTTTGACGTCCGCACTATTGACTAAACCCGACATATACCTACGTGGACAAAGTCGCAGCCAAAAACTAGTATAAAATTATTTTAATGACACTTCCGTTTCAGCAAAACTTCACCTCAAGCAACACATCTTCAAACTCTTCAGCCTGGCGGCCACAGTACGACCCCCCCTCCAACTCCTCATCCTTCCTATCCACCAGCGAGTCCTCACCACCGATGCTTAACTTCGATAATTACAACAATTCTACGGTTCCTACACGGCCGAACTCTACGGAAAGCGGAAGGAGATTTAATAACACGAGGAGCAGGTGAGTAGTATTAGTTATACACATTTTTGATTTTTTTAAATCCCGGTTTCTGAATTTAGAATTTACGTTGAGAATTTTGCTACGTAGCTTGAAAATCTGCCGTACTTCGAACTTTCAACTCACAAAATATCCCTGTTAAAGTCTTTCATTTAGGTATTAACCGACTTACAAATAATAAAACTACAAAATGAAAAATAACTTTAATTTCGGAAGTCGGTGTTCCTATTGTCCACAGCCAATTGCATTGCTTGAGTGGAATTCAATACGTGACAGGGGTTAGACTATAAAACGTTTTTAATTAATATATTTAATGAAACACAGAGCCTATTTATTTATAATTTAAATAATATATACAATTGAATATTTCTAATCTTATTCCTAATAACAAAACAAACTTACATACAAAGGGGAGAGGAAAAGGGGCTCATTGCGCATCAAAAAATTCATCCACATCGATGTCAATGGGAAACGTGCCCAGAACGCTGGCAGCATTGCCACGTTGAATGGCAATGCTGATTCTCTGGGTGAAGAAAAGGCCAGCCCTCTGGTCACGCGAACAGTCGACTAACTGTTTACTAATGTCTCGAAACACTCGATGAGCACTCGGACCCCATGGACCTAATGTCTCAACCCCAAACGGCTCAAACATATAACTGCCAATAAGGTTGTTATATTTGCGCCGTTTGAGGTTTTCTGCACCAGCAGCAGCTGCCCCAGCACAGCCCGCCGTGCTAAGAAGATGGGATGGCGCAGGGGTATCGACACATGTTGCATCCCACACCAAAGGCCTACCTAACTTCCTAGGCATTATGGTCATCCCGTCCGGTCTCTTCCCATCGTCGCGTGCCAACCCATTGGGTTCTAAAACAGCTGGCACCCCGGCGGTGACAAGAGCTCGACGTATGATGTCATTAATGCTGGCGTGCCGTGCTATCCGAACAGCGCTCCTACTGCAGGATAGGCCATGGTGTCCGAGGCGGTCGACTGCTTCACCACATTGACAACGATGTAGAGCTCCACTGGCAGTACCAAGGCGCAGACATGTAGCGATCCGGAAGGTAGTGTCACTCAACATTGTACCTATGTTGGGTGACGGTAATGTCTGTAGCCAGAGGCCCGACTCCCACTCACCCACAGCCAGTAGGCGAGCACGCTCAGCAGTATTGGTGTACGTATTTATGAGTTTATTCCGTTCCAATCTGCAGAGCGGCTCATCCCACTGTCTTTGGGAAGATGGGTTTTCGGGCAACGCCGTATTCGGGCAAGCCACTTTCCAGGCGCACACTGCGTCGGTCGAACACGGCACTTCACTGTTAACGACTGACAGGGATAAAATATTAGTGGTTAACGTTTCAGTGCTGTGGACCGGAGACAGGAACGCCGGTAGGCTTATACTAGAAATTTTGCGGATGCCGAGCCCACCGAAGCGAATGGGAAGCGTGGCTTGCGTCCAGGCTCGGTCATCTAAGGCCACATTTAAGATAGATGTCAGAGTGCATCGAATAATTTCGTTAATTTTTTCCAGGAGAGGTGGCTGCTTCCATAAAGGGGAAGAACGTAGAAAATACATAAAATTTGGTCCAAAACAGCAATCAATACATATAATAAATCTGTAGAAAAATATTTTTTGTACATCGAAAAAAAATCCAAAAAAAATAGCCAGGGTGTTAAAGGATTACCAACAGAACCCATTTCTAGCATTTTTGGAATTTTTGTCTGTTTGTCTGTTTATCTGTTTGTCTGTTTGTCTGTTTATTTGTGCACGCATCACGTGAAATGTACGAAACCAATGTAGATAACTTTTATACATAAAAATTGTGCGTATCTTGAAGAATTACTTAGTTTTTGTTTCATCGCAATCGGTTCACTCTATCAAAAGTTAGATGAATTTAAAGTGTTCAAGAAGTAAAATTATCACAGCTCACGCAATTCAGCAGTTACTCGGACAGTTGAACTCGCTATTCGATAGATGGCGTTGTGCATTTAAAGTAATTTTCTGAATCGCGGTGTCAAGATTTTACACGAAAGAATGACCCTAGAAAAAAATTGGTATGTATTAACCGACCTCCCAAAAAGGAGGAGGTCCTATGTTCGACATTATGTATGTTTTTTTGTTTATTTATGGTCACCGATATCTCCGTCAATTGTGGACCGATTTCGAAAAATTTTTTTTGTTTGAAAGGGTATGTTCCGAAATTGGTCCCATTTTAATTTGGTGTAGGATTGACGAAGCAATTCGAAGATATACATCAGAACTCTTCAATAAATAACGGCAAATCTCTCGGAATTGCTGCAATCGCATGTCTGTTTGTTGTTTATACCATTTCATAACATAACATCACGCCAGTACACTCTTAAGGGGTACGCAGATCTCTCATTTCACCGGTTATGTTCAAGTTTCATGACATTTTGGTAATATATTCTGGCGTTATACGAGTGTGTAACTTACTAAACAACTTGCCTATTAGGTAGGTACAACTAAAAAGTGAAAAATAAAAAATCTTTTTACAAAAAAATACTACCGACTTCCAAATAAAACTACAAAGTGAAAATAACTTTATTTTTGGAAGTCGGTGTCCATAACGCAATAAATTGGTACCTACGCAAGACACCGACTTCCAAAAATAAAGTTATTTTTCACTTTGTAGTTTCATTTGGAAGTCGGAAGTATTTTTTTGTAAAAAGTTTTTTTGAGTTTGTGGAGTAGGTAGGCAGGCTGGTAAGTATGGTAGGGTTGGCAGGCAGATGACGGGAGCGAAGCCGCGGGCACAGCTAGTACCTAATAAGAGTAAAAGCCGAATGAAGGTTAATTTTGGAGAGTCTATCCGAAATATCATTAAAATGGTTAATTTTGCTATCAATGAATGAAGAAAAACTGTCTTCCAAAATTGGGGAACCTAGGAGGTGCAGTGAACTTTTATCTAAAATTTTGATCTCTGGGGCTATTGCATAGAATTTCTGTAGGGTTGGTTGTCTGTCGGTACTGTCACAAAGAAAAATTTCACATTTGGAGTGGTTGAGGTCTAGGCCGATGGATTTGAACTGCTCTTTCAGGAATTGGAAATCTGATAAAACGGTGTCTACGTCGCCTCCTAGTGTTCCATCATCCAAATACCATACGTTAAATTTCGAATTTAGTTTTTGAATGATCGGATGAATAGCCAGACTGAAAATGACTGGCCCGATAGGGTCACCTTGTTGGCAACCAACTGAAGATTCCAAAACATTGTCTTTGTATAATAATTTTGATGGGTGCCTATAGCATTGCCACAAAAAGCCGAAAATTTCTGGTAGCTCTTTTTTTGCTTCAGCCAACAAAGTGTCCCTGTTGACGGAATTAAAGGCGTTTTTAACGTCAACCTTCAGGATGACCTCACCTTTACCGGAATTCAAAAAAGTGGAAAGGGCATGTACGGCAGCCTCACAGCCCACTCTGGAGTCAAAACCAAGCTGTAGGGGCTGGAATTTAGTAGTAAGAGTTTTACCATACAGTTTACAGCAAATTTTGGCTGCCATACGCCTGTAGGTGCATCCGACGGCAATTGGACGAATACCGCCGTCCCTCTTGCGCAGGGCACATAAGTTGGCCCCGTACAAGACATCGACGACGGCATCGTTCACACCGCCGGAGAGCATCAGGTTGACTAGAGCCGCAAGCTCCTTCAAAAGAGACTCACCAGCGTCCCCGGCGCCTGAACCTAAAAGATCTTTTAATGAATAGAATCTAGATGTTGTTTTCGCCCGTACGAAAAGACGCCACCCTTATAGGATCACTTTATTGTCCGTCTGACTGTCAAGATCTCGTGAACGCGTGGAGGTATCGAGTTGAAATTAATATCGTGTACTCAAGTTTGCAACCCCTTGCAGCTGAAACAAACTTCTAGATCAACGCAATCAAGAGATACAGCCGTTATTGCCGCATATTTTACACTCGCAAGGGAATCAAAATCTACAGGGTACTTCCCGTTGACCTAGAATCATGAAATTTGGCAAGAAGCAATGTCTTATAGCACAAGTAAAGGAAAAAATGTTAAAACCGTAATTTTGTACCTACTTAAAGAAAAGATTATTAACTTATTTGCAGTTGGTAAACTGACTGTGATTTATGTCGATGTATGGGGACTACAGTTTTCCAACGGCAAAGTTAATTTTGTCCCTCAATTCTGTTTATCTTATTGTTAGAGCAATGTTCGATGCCCTCATAGTTTATGAACTTCAGTTATGTTATTTAATTGTTTTGCTGTTTGTACGGAACCCTTGGTGCACGAAACCCACTCGCACTTGTTTTGATAGGCTCGCCCTTGACCACTATCTTACCAGATGGTAAGCGATGATTTGGTTGACGGTGAAGCATGCTTCCCTACAAGTAACCTATTCACTCATGACTTAAATACCCCTATGTTGTATCTATCGACAAACACAGACCTTCTGAAAACTTTCCCAAAGTAAACATTATATTCTGTTGGCGTAACAATACTAAATAAATAAAAATAAACAGGAATAACAGACGGTTCAGTTGTCAAGAGGCCATGGAATCCAGTGAGCAAGTGAGGAGGTACGCTGGTCTGGCTATTTGGGCCACTGGCAAGCTGCAGGATCTGGCGTATGCGAAAAAGTACCAAAAGGTAAGACACGTTTTGAACAAAATTTAAAGATGAGAGGAAACGCCGGGATGGGACGCCCTAGAAGGACATGTTCAGGTGCGCAATACTTACAACCGGCGTACGTGTAAGGGAGTCCTTTAGCAAAAGGATCGTAGCTGATGGCGTTTTGTAGTTACTGCCAACCCCCATGATTGGAAAAAGGCGTGAGTGTATGTACCTACCTATGCTTTGTATTTAATTCATTCAAGATCAAAATTTCTTTATTTAATGAGGCCATTAAGCTGTACTTTTGAACGTCAAAAATTTAAATTTAAAGTAATAATAATTGATTCTACCTACCGTCCATTCGCAAAAATAGCTTGTTATGGAGAAGAACGGACATAAAACTCCACACTTACTCAAAAAAAAAAAGTGTTTTACAAGTATTTGGTTACATCATTCTTGTTGAAAAAAATATATATGTCGCATCAAGGCTGGCCGAGAGATGCAAACCATCGGGAAGTCAGGATGTATTCCCTTAGGTTAAGACATCGTGTGTGGGCAGGTCGGTGGGTATAATCGTGCAAATGAAATCACATAAGTTATTCGATACACTGGGTTTATTCAAATAGACACAAGTTACATTCTTGTGTACTAATATTACGGATCGACACTAATTCTACGACGTCTTAGCTCTACGGCTATCATTACTCAACTGCTCTATTTCGCACCACGCAAGTGCTTATAAAAGCGCGCCAATGCGTAGTCGCTCTTGATTGCCGCTAGGGGCGAGCTTGTGATTTGTTTTGACGTCCGTACTATTGACTAAACCCGACATATATATCTGAGAACGATGTAAAAAGACGTGCACGTAAAAGCGTCAAGCAAATAATTAAAAAAATACAATAAATCGGTAATTAAAAACAGGCCGAGGTAGAGAAGTTATGACCAATCCCAACTGATAGCGCTCGTTCACGAACATGACACATGGACCGGCAACTCAGCTCAACCATCATGAATGGATCCGAATCAATCCGATCCAACACATGTGCCACCATCAGAGAGACAGTAGAGAGAGCATGACACATTGTTATTTGTATAATGCATCTACCACTATTTGTCTCTGATTCCTTTAAAAGTTTACTGGTGGAAATGCCTATGGCATACCATGTCGGGTATAAGTATTGCTACAAGATAGGGCAACGCCATCTAGTGACGAGTAGAAGAACTAAGTAGTTACTAGTGGCGCCATCTAGTATCGAATAGCGGAACTAATCTTTTCGTGTCGAATGGAATTTTCAAGAATGTTCGAACCGAACATTCTGGAAGTTTCTAGTCGCTTCGGGAACAGTGAGTTCGAAAGTCGATTGTTCTGGCAGTTTCTCGAATTATCTAGAACAGTATGGAACGTACTAGAAACATCTTCAGTGCTATATAAAGAGCGGTCGGGTTCGTCGTGAGTCAGTTTCGATTCGGAAGCGACACAGAGCGATCAGAAAAGGAAAATAGTGCGAAGTAATAGAATTGTTTAAGAAGTGTTTTTGTAATAAAGTGTGATTAATTGAAGTCTGCTGTTTAAATAATTTATCCCTGAGCCCTAGCTCGTAACAGTATCTATAGTAGCTATCTTTTCGGTATGCAAACCCATGGGGCTGGAATAGTTTAATTAACTTCCTTATTTAACTTTAAACTAGCAGTAAGTAATTTAAATACGCTAATAGTTGCGGCAACTAGGCTAGTTAGGATCATGTTTTCTCCGGCCTTGATTTTCAAGCAATGATTGAATCCGGTATACAGTATGCCATATTGTTTTTTCATGTACTTTCAAGGTTTATACTAGTGGGTACTATGTCGCGATGGCACAGTGGCATGAGTCGAGATTGTGGGTTCAAATCCGGACCAAAGAGACGTTTACAATCTTTTAAAATATCTTAGGCCAATTGCGCCAAAGACTTAACTCAGAACTAGTGTCTAACACGAGGTTAATCACAGGACATGATAACTTTAAAAGTAAATTATTTTCCTTCAAAGTTGTTGCCTCGCCTTTGTGTCACATCTGACTGCGAATATTAATCTGCACATCATATCTTATGGGATGTATTCTTTGGCAAAATGAACGCAATATTATGTCGAATAATGTACAGGCTGCATCAGGAGTATATTATACGGACCTTGTAGAAACTAGAACAAATTTCCGTGCGTTCAAGCGTTTTTGCCATATCTATTATTGGAATCAAATAACAGCTCACAATATTAGGACCCATTAATATTTATGATAATTTTTATCCGAGATGCTAGACAACTGGGCTTGCCCCAGTTGTAAACGACCTTTTTGCCTATTGGCCTTGTTTGTTCTGTCTCCTGCTTGATATGGAGGGAAGTAGGAATGATGTGTTATTTTCCTACTCCTCCGCTATTATTTTCTGATTAATTTAGTTGCGGGCTCCAATACAGTTAAATTCATTCTCCAGGAGTTCGTCGAGCTTTATTGCCTCGGCGCTATTCTGGTGGTCGCCACTGTTGGTTTTAGGATTGGGAATAGTGCAGTGGGTTTGTCACAAAAAATAACACGAGATTAAGTAACAATTATGCCATACATAATTGGCCGGGTTAGCTACTAACTCGGGGTTAATAAGATAACCCAAGCTTGCGCAAGCGGCCCGCATTGTCAAGGCGGGGGGGCTCAGTTGCCGTGGCTTGTTCACCCACGGTGAAGTGAAGAGGAACCCGAGGAGGGGCCGCTCGTCAGGGCTTTTGCCGACAAGCCGACGACGTAGCGGCCAATAAGTAGGTTGCGGTGCCGTATGGGCGCCATCGCAACTGAGGCGGGCCTCGATTTGGTATTGTAGGCATCGCGGCTGAGGGTTGGAGGTCGCGGCGGGAGAGGAGTGCCGGTATTACCGCCACCGTCTGATGGCCGATGCGGTGGGGCCGCAGGGGAGGAGTAGTGTCGGTATAGCGTTGGCCGCTCTCCCTATCCCCTACGGCCGAAAAGTGGTAGGTGGCGGGGCCACTGTTCTGACCCGTCCCAGGGGGACCAAGGGTGCCATACACGGGGTCGTCTGGCGCCCTTGTACTGGTTTCGTCCCTGGGGTGGTCAAGGCGTACAGTGTGTTCTGGTGCGCCGGTGTTGGGGGTAAACCCCAGAGGAGGGTCCGGAGACGGACAGCCGCGGCGGGCTCGCAGAGAGTGCAAACGCGTGCCCGTGTTCCCGCCATAAGCGGCACAGGAGGACACCGTGGGTTAGAGTCCCAAATGACTGCGCTATCTGCCCGTGGTAGCGCAGTATGCATGAGTATTTCACAACGCAAAAAAAGAAAAAAATGCTAGCGCAAGCGGACCTTAGAAATTCCTGACGTCGGGACAGGATAAATGTCGAAACATTGCATTGCAGTGAGACGGTACCAAGTTGTATTATTCGTCATCATCATCAGCCTTTTACTGTTTCCACTGCTGGGACGCGAGTCCAGTACGGGTTGGTGGATGTCACATGTCTTAGAATGTTTGTTTGGACATGCCGGTTTCCTCACGATGTCTTCCTTTGCCGTTTTTAGAGCAGTGGTGATGAAATAATTTAGTATATTATTATTGTTACGAGCTGAGGTTCAGGGATGAATGATTCAAACAGCATATCTTAAATAATCACAATTTATTATTTAAACACTTCTTAAACAAATATATTTCTTCGCACTATTTCGCTCTTGATCGCTCCGTATCGCTTCCAAATCGAAACAGTCAACTAACAAGAACATTACATGCTTAGTGCGATTTTTTTAACGTACTCACTCGAGATAACGTAAACGATCTCTTATGTCAAAATGTATACAAAAAAAGAGGTTTTGCCTTGCCGTCACCAGACAGCGCTTATCCAGTTTCAATACAAATTGGCGTTAACGTTAACGCGATTGAGCGTGAGTAAAAACTCGCACTAAGGCCTCAGAATGTTCGGCTGAGAAAGATATTGATGACACGATCTTTCGAGAAGGTAATTGCCGCTATTCAATGCGAGATGGCGCTACTAGCTACTACTAGTTCTTCTTGTCAATAGATGGCGTTGCCTTACCTATAACATTATTACAATTTAATTCGATCCTTTTTTATTTACATTGTGTTGTCCTCACAGACGGATGAACAGGAGGAAAACGAGCTGATCCTCAAGTTGGCGTGGTTCCTGGACCGGCTGGCGTACCTCAGCGGCTATGAGCCCGAGTACAAGGATTATAACTATTACGAACCACGAGGAACTAAGAGTAAGTGGTTCTTCGTTATTTTTAATCCCCGACGGAAGTTTGACTTGTGTACAGTACAGTTATTTTCTTAAGGTTACACTAGTCGACGATACGAACTATTTTGTGCGCGGGGTTAAAATGCCTGCTATCTCATCCGACAACTCGTGCGAAAGAGATAGATGCAGTGATGAGCAGTAAGAAGATAGTTCGTGTACAAATTAGCACTTTTGTAGCGAAATGGATGATGATTTAGGACGACAACGAGCGCGCGAAATTTTATAAATAGACCTTTGAGAGTCTAGTTATCATGAAAAAAATACTAAATGTGTATTTTCAAAATAAAATTATTTGCAATGTTGATCTACTAATCTGTCCCTGTATGGAGGCCGTTTTGCAATTTTACTTCTTATGGTATTTATTGCCGCCCAAAGATGCGTTAAAATTAGTGTTGAAATATGGAACTTTCGACGCTCATAACTTTCAAATATTTTTCTTTTTTACCAAAATCAAAATCAAATATTTTTATTTTACATAGGCTTACATGGGCACTTATAAAACGTCGACAAAAGGTGCAGGGTTCGGGTTGGTCGTTTCCTATGGAGAAGAACCGGCAAGAAACTCCAAGGAGTTAAACTTACTTACTTAACTTACGAGTTACTCTTTTAAATATTTTTTTTTTGTTTACAATATTTCCATGTTACAGCATTAGTACTTGGATATGGGGGGACAACGTAGGCCCGACAATAAGTCGTACGAAATTGAATACCTTGTTGTTTCCATACAGGGCTAGATAATGATGAGACAAATTGAACAAATTTTTTTTTAACGTACATCGTCATACGGTGGAGTAATCCCTAGACTACGTTTGTATGCAAGAATTATCGACTAATGTAACCTTACTGGCCCTCGGCAAACTCTCTTTAACATAATGTAATTTATTTAGGAGGCAAGTTGCTATTTATACAGCTCTATATATTTCACACGGAAATCAAAACAAAAAAACATCAACTACTAAGTCCCATGGTCAGACCATACAAACAAATCCTCCAAGATTATCAATGAAAAATATAATTATGTTTTAGAGGTACCTATGTATAATAAATAATCAGTTACTTTGCAATATTTAAAGTTTCATCTTTTATATTTGTTTTAGCAATTGAACATAGTTTTAGAGTTTAAAACTTTCGCGTTTCATAATTGAAAAACAATATATCACGGGAATTTAACGCGATGTTTTCGATTATTTATTTAACTAATTCATCCGACGTTTCGGCCGTGTTGCGTGTTGTGTTGCTGCCTACCTGCCTTACGTCAGAGGAGTAACGGACAAAATCGGCTCAATATTGAAGAAGTACTCCATTAAAACTATAATTATACACGTCGGGACAAAAGGTGAACAGCATAGTGGGCACACCAAAGACTGTACTGCCGTTTCAATCACCGGGTATTTATAAAATCAACTGCAGCTGCGGTAGTTCCTACATAGGCCAGACTAAGCGGACTATAGCTCAAAGGGTCAAAGAACATATCGCCGCTGTAAAAAACCGGCAGTTCAATAAGTCTGCGATTGCAGAACATCTATTAGAAGGCGGCAGCAATCACTGGATCGAATTTCATCGTCCACAAGTCCTCTCCACGGAACGCCACTTCTATTCAAGAATTGTGTGTGAAGCAATTGAAATTAAAAAACACAAAACGTTCAATCGGGATGACGGTTACAAATTACCCGCGGCGTGGAATCCAGTGATTAAAAAAACATTACCTCGTTTTGTGCAGTCGGCGAACTTCAGAATACGCACGGTAGAATCAACTATTATTATTTGTAAAATGTAACGTTCAAAAGTGTCGCTTGGTGGCCTACTTGAAATAAAATATCTTTGTCTTTGTCTTTAAGGACACGGTCAGTGTTGTGTGTAGAAATGTGAGGGTAGACGAAGAATTTTCTGCCCCAACGAAGCCAGTACACCGGACACCAGTCTACCCGGGACCACGGTCGTTGCAACACGGCTTAAATGCCCGTGATATATATTTTTTCAATAGTTTTAGAGGCTGACAGAAATCTGCTTAATTGTCCTGATAATACTTTGGAAGAAATGATCTAACGTTTAATTTTTTAAATTTGATCTTAGCTCGTTGCATAAATAGCCAGCGGCGCAAAAAGGACGCTCGTCTTCCACACTTGTAGGGGGAAATAACTTTACATAATTAAGAGCTTCCAAATACTTTCCTCTATTCCCTTAATATTCTATATGAATGATGAATGATATGCGGGCTCACGCATGTAGCTCGCATTTCTGATCCTGCAAAAATGGTGCGGAATCCCGCGTTTGCGGGATTGGATGCCCTACTTAGATCCATATTCCAAGTTATTTTGAAGTTTTGAAGGATTTCTACTCGACTCAAACGCTATGACAATGGAAAATACCCTCGATTACTGTCAATAAACGGCATGATGGCATGATGACGTCACTTTGATGTTCGGCGAACACGGGGCGCCGTCGTCGCCGTGCGGGTTGGCGGGTGGGGTACTCATCGGCAAACTTTCTGCACCCGGCTTGTATTTACTGTCAATTTGATGATTCGAGGTGTAGTCAAGTTGCATGACTTGTGAAGGGGTTAGCTTGAACACAGATAATATAATACTAGCATACAGATGCCTCATCCCATACAACGATCTGATTAATCTGTCCGTTAAAATCCGTTTTTCATCTGATTAATCTTGTTATTTTTGTAAGTACCTCAATCGCGTTCGATCCCGTTTCACGGCAATAGATGGTGTTAGCAGCGACTTGCAAGTAAAAGGGTTTATTAGGTTCGTGAACATTTTTTTCTTTAAATACAGTGAAGGTTCGTTTTATAGTATTTTTTTGCACGTTTTTACAGTTTTTTTGCACCAAAATGTGTTACAATGCAAATTTTAACAAACGAGAGGAATGCCTCAGAAATTAAAAATGCGCCATCTATTGGCATCAGTTTTAAATGAACCGTTCAAATAATCTTTGAAATGTGAATTAAGAGCCCAATATTTTATAATTTTGTACTTAGGAGAGTTGATTAAACAAGAACATACAATTTTTATGTTCAATTCCAGAAAATGTTAATTTTACACACAATTATATTTAATTGTGTGCACATGTCGCGCCATCTAGTGAGATTTATTTGAACCAAATTTCCTTCCTTAGCAATGAGACCCCGTGGCTTGAATAAGATGCGATTCCAGTTTTCCTTAACAATAGTAAACACTTCATTTAGAAAGGCGCACCGTTGGATTATCAATGCTCGACTCAGCATCGAGAGTTGAAATGCCAAGAATGTCAAAATGGCTTTATAGACTTCAGCATATTGCCCTGCCCTAGGTACCCCGACCACCAGCCCGGCCGCTCCAACCTTGGTGCCGTCATCAGACGAGATGAACCAGGAGCTGATGGACTGCCTCAAGCGAAACTCTTCGGTGCCAGCCACCGAGCGCTGCCGGTACCCTATGGCGATACCTGATCTGATGAGGCGTATTATGAATGGGGGTAAGATGGCTTAAAATATGTAGAATACTTGAAACATACTAATAAGGCCCTGGGCTCATTTTTACTTTAAGCATCGCACTAAGAATCTGTCGAAGAAACGTGTTCGAAGTATAGTCATGTAGGTACGAACAGGGTCTCTTTGAGATTAGGACAACCATTTCTGCCGGATAGTATTGCTGTTATAGAAAACTCTAGCATGGAGTACTACTCTCACCTCTGGGACGGATCTGCCAAATACCAACTTGATGCACTTGAGTCGATTGACAAACGGGCCAAGACGCTTATCGGCAACGAAGCACTGGTCGCTTCAAAGCTCCAGAGCCTTGAACATCGTCGCCGAGTTGCCATGCTTGTCGGTTTTTTATCGTTTACATTTCGGGGAATGTGCGATGGAACTCGTATCGCACAACAAGACGTAAGGCAATGCGCCCCGTACATGGTGGACATCCCACCCATACGTACAAAGCGTTTTGCGAATAATTTCATTATGCGCACAGCTAAGGAGTGGAATTCCCTGCCGGAGTCTTTTCTTTTCGTTTTCTGATAGCTACAACCTGGGGGCCTTTGAGTCAAGAGTGAATAGGTTACTTCTAGGCAATCGTGCTTCACCGTCGACCAGATCGACGCTTACCATCAGACGGGAGTGGTCAAACGCGAGCCAATAGTTAAAAAAAAAAACTCTCAGTGGCTACATAGATGCCCTTTGTGATCCAACACCCGTTTTCTGAATTAGATACTACAGCAAAACAAATGGTCAAACTTGGGAACCACGTTACCAACTTACCAATGAGTAGGTTACTAAAATTCAAATGCTTAAGTAGAGACTATAGTATATCTACCAGCAACAAAACCATTTTTAGGTAGGTTTCAAAATCTCAATGCAAAATTTTTAGGTACCGAATATTTCAATCCAATTTTCATTACAGGTACAACCGAATCAAGCCGGCCATCAGACTCTAACAGCGTGGTCCCGATGAACAGGCCATCAGACAGCTTCGCCGACCAATCATCGGAAATCCTAATCACAGCTGACAATTCTTTTCCAAATAATTTCGGTCGTACATCTCGAATATCAAAACGATCAACTACACACGACTACACTTATTATTACCCAGCAAAACCTCTACATGAGTTGACATACCCAGTACCTATTGTCAAATTGATCAAACACCGTTTGTCAAACATCAAATCCGTTGTCAAAACTATTGTCGAAAGACGCCTAGCGCATCTAGCTGAAAAGAAAGAAGAAAAACATCATTTTGAAAAACGTTCTATAGATGAAACCAATGTTCAAACTTCGAATTATATTAATCCGTTGTCAAATAACCCTAAACCAGTTGTCAAATCTGTCGAAAAACAACCGTTGGATGTTGCTTCTCTGCTTATTAATTATCCTGTTTCAGATGTTTCTGTTATAAACACGAAATCTTTTAAAAAACGTTCCATAAATGAACGTAGAGTAACTTCTAATCATGTTAATCGACTGTCGAATTTTAAATCCGTTTTCAAATCTGTTGTAAAACGTCCGATAAGCAGAAAAAAGTTTGAACATTTTCTTTCATCTACAAAATTAGCTAAACGGTCGTCGAAATATCCTACTTCTGAAATCAAATCTATCAAGAAACGTGTTACTGACGATCCTTTTTCAAAACTAGCGAATTACTATCTAAAATACAAAATCTGGGACCACTCCAACCCCATTTATCAAAAAAAGAATTTCAATAAAAAATCTGGCGTTTACGAAGTGAAAAACCATTTGATCGAACCAAAGACAATTCACAAACGATCATTATTTAAGAAAAAGGTTATTCATTTGCACGTACCAAAGCCTTTGGAAGTTGTCCGGACATACATACAAAGTAGCAAACATAATCATATACACAGCATTCACAAGCCTAAAATCCTCTCTCAATTGCGAAAACTGCATGATTTGAAGCATAAAAAGATGGAGAAAATACACAAACTTGCAAAAAGATCTTTGCGTTACGAACATATGTATTTGCCGCGTGTTTCTGCAGACCCACAAGGCGATATTAGTTATTATGTGAAGAATAAAGAAGGAACTAATTTCAATCCTGATTTGTTTCAAGCTGGGCAAGTTAGGTTAGGTTTGGAACAAGTTTTTCAGATTGGCAACATTGAAGTTGTCAGGCGATTTGGCGCCAATTATAACCCTTTGAACCCTGCACCATTTTATGCTGGTGTTTTAGCTACTATGGCTGATTCTTAGGTATTCATGTAATATTTGTAAAATGTAGCGTAGCACTTTTTAACACGCTTTTATTAGCTTGGTATGTATCAATGTAACGGAATCTTTGAACGTGATTTTCACCCCCTTCAAAACGTGGGATTGATTTGAAACTTTGCACACTTATCAAGGACCGATGTCAATGCAATAATTTAGTCAAAGTCAAAGCCAAAGTCAAAGACAAATATATTAAAATTTACAAATAATGAAAGTTGATTCTACCGGGCGCGTTTAAATAGTTTGTCCCATTAGCCTTACCAAGATCTTCAGGATTAGCGACTTTTTAGTTCAATTTACCATTAAAGCGTGTTTTTTAGAACTACAATTTATTATTATTGTTATTTACAAGCTTTACTTATATTATCTTGCTGCCGTATGCGTGTCCGGCAACTACTTAAAAGTAATCGAACTTTTCAAGCACTTCTGGCATCCAATAAGGTTGAAACATACCGTACGTACGTAGGAATATGTATCACTTTGGAAATATTGAAATAATATGGTACTTTAAAGCTGATCTCATGATGGAGCCATAACGTGATCATAGTAACACCTAAAACAGACAAGATAGACTAGTTTGGACTCATCGGATATTATGTAATGACAAGCGGTATTACATTTCGTATGTTTTAGAGTCTATTAAAAGCTTGTTTTATAAAGCTGTATCTTTCTACATGCTGTATCTTCTTTGGGATTTTTACAAACTTTTATTAATTTGTTCTGTCCCGGTGTCTGTGTGTACATGTAATAAAAAAATGCAAGTTAGTTTAGACTTTCGACTCACTTACCGATGTTCGATGCAGCTTTTGAAAATATTGAATAATAATGCAAATTTTGAACACATTTTTATTTCTCGTGAGTGACAATGAAATTTAAAAATTTTAGAAAGTCTCTGAGGCTAAACCTAAGATTTTCCAAGTGATTGCTGGTAGAAGTCCGAAATTAGCGATTACACTGGTCTACAGCATTTTTGAGCATCATATTTTTATTGCTTGCTTTGCGCTACCATATTTTTATTGCTTTTATACCTAGAAAAAAGAATAAGAACAAATAGTTCTGAGTTTGCTTTTTTTTTATTCATGATGGGTTTGCTCTTGACTCTAGTCTAGGTCAGAGGTTATGTGTAAAAATGGCAAAAATTCAAATCAATGAAAATACATAAAAAATGGACATAGAGATGATTTATTAAAAGATACTGAACATCCATTTATGATTCATTCTTACAATAGTAGTTTTAAAATAGATTCATATTGTTAAAAAATTAACATTTACTTTTCCTGTTATGTTCATTAGAAGTTTCTCTTAATAAGCGCCAAATATAGTCCATGTATAATAGAATGTAACTACAAGAGTTACCTGACACATATGGAGCCCATTTTTTGCTTGATTTTTAACAGGTAGACGGTAGTAAGCTTGATATGCCTCGCAAATCTTTAAATTTGTACTTCAATAATTGATCATTGCGTACTTTTACCAGTATGACTTGGTGAATCTTAAATAGTATGGATTGTAAATACCTACAAAAAATACGTGCCTACATAAACCTTAAAATGGCACTTAAAATGGCTGCCGATGCTATGGTTGTGTTAATCACGGAACACACACACACATTAATAATAGAAAAAGTAAATAACCATTTGACAGCAGGACTACCACGAACACAACCACAAAATCCGTCACATAATATGGCGAATATGGCACGTACCTACTACTGTCACTACGTCATAACAAAATGTTACCATAATGAGCACCAACTGATATATTGTTGTCTCTTTTGTCAAATACGATTACTACATTAGAAAGAATGAAACAAAACGATGTTTCACATACTGTATCGTATTTCACTCATATTTGTATATGCTAATGTATGTATAGAACAAAGCGGCGCCTCCATATTTTTCCTAGCTCAATGGTAGAAACAAGCTTACAATTGACAATTTGACAACTGACTGGAAACTCCAGTAGAGATGGGTCGTCGACGTATTTTTCGTTAACGAAACTAGACCGTCCATTTCCGTTGATCGACGAGTCGATCAACTAGTTGAATTCGGTTTCGGTTTAAAGAATTTATTCTCATAAGAACAATACATAGGTTCACTTATAATGAGATACAAAGTAATTGTTTATATCTAAATAAATACATTTTGCCTCCAATGCGTGTTGGTGAAGTTATACAAAACAAATATATAGGAAATATGTAATTGCTAACATTAAATATGCGGTATGACTACATTTCATAAACATAATTTCTCAGTTTTAGTTTAAATCTGTTAATGTTATCACAATCTTTTACGTCATATTTTGGTAAGTCGTTAAACAGCTGTGCTCCTTCGAACAGTATAGTTTTTTTTACCGTAGTTTGTCCGAGCTTGTCTTCGTTGTAATTGATTTTTATTTCTTAGGTTGTATGATATTGTTTTTTTTTTTTGAATTTGTCGACTAGTTCATAGCGTAAACTATGTTAAGTAGACGTTCTTTATAAACTTTGCGACGACACGATGCGCAGCGTCTACGGGTCGACAACAAATTTCAACTTTCCGATTTAACGTAAAAAAGTACAAACCGGTTTACCTCGCATCGTTCGATCGGTCAATCGCTCTTTTGCACACGTGAAACTATAATGGCGTCCTTTTCTTCTTAACACAAAGAATTTTTATTCCAAAATGGCTTCCGGTTCATAGAAATATCAACTCTTTGGATCTAGATTTAGAGTTCAAATTAATTTGCTCGATGTTCGTCCGTTGTTATTTTTTCGGACGTATTAACTTGTACTACCCAACTAAGTTCTCGCGTCGGTCGTCGCGTTACAAGTCGACATGAACATAGTCGAGTCTCAGTTTAGCCGTCTACGAATTCAACTAGTTCGTTGATTAACGGAGAACCGTCGAATCGTTCATTGTACGTCGACGGTCGAATTAACTAGTTCGTTCATTCAACGCCCATCGCTACTGGAAAGTCAGGTTGTCAAATTAAATTAATCTACGCAAGTATGATCAGATAAAAAAATATATTTCACAGGTAGAAACTATCTAGTCGCGGAGTCTTACAGACTTTTTCTTTGCTGAATACCAGCATTTTAGATGAAGCGACTGCTGCCTATTACCTACCAACCCAAACGATCCATCTCTATAAAAATAACTTTTATGTATTGCCCTGCATCTTCTGTTTGCTTTGTACATTTAAACGAAAATCAAACGACTTTTTCATATTATACTGAAGTTTTATTACAAATTTGACGGTATAGAACAAAAAATAAGATGTTTTAACTTACATTAAGCTAGCACACACTTTTTCTAGAAAGAGACGACCATTTGCTGAGAACGAAATACAATGTTTACAAAACCACAGACACAATACAGATAGTATACGTAGTCACCGCAGATCTTTGTGTCTCTGAAGTTAACTCTGCGAATAATTGCGCAAAAAACAGTTTGTCATCGAATATACGGACAACGATACGTAAAATCTTAACTGTCCGTTGTCCTCGTTGCCCGTATTTCATAAGGGGGACAACGGGAAGGAAATTTTATGACGTTCCGTTGTCCCCGTTACGGGGACACCACTGACTTATAAACCTATGGACTTGCCATACCTACGAAATTAGCGTGCATACCTACATAAATCGGGCAATTAAGATGGCTGCCCATTGGCCAATGAGGTAGGCCATTAGCAACTGTTTGACAGCACAACTACACAGATAAACGTACATATACGGCACACAACTACCAATTTTACTCGGCAATCAACATGGCGACCGGTCACGCATAAACATGATTTTGACGTCACTCAAAAGTGTTACCAAGTTTAGTCCTTGACAAACATTTAGATGTCTCTCTTTTCATATGCAGCTCTTGGTTAGTTAAAAAGAGACAAAACGCTTTTTGACATGCGTGTGTCGATATTATATATATTTGTATAACTATTCTTCATATAGTAGAATAGGTATGCCGTCTCCATAGTTTTCCTACCTCATTGGGGGACACTGATTACGGGGACAACGGGAATACACCCATAGAGTAACACAAATCTCGACTAATGGGCTGTTAACGTAGTCGACGTGAAATCGCCGGTTAATTCTACTTTCAGTTTCCCGGGCGACCATCACCACAAACATTTTCGTCACCCATCCTAGTCACCCCGCCAGGTTAAACATCATCCCTCCCATCCAAAAACAAGCGATTTAAAAAAAGTAGTCACCCAACCAAAGACACTTTGGTAAGTGTTGCTTACCCTGGCGGGGTCACCTATCTAAAAACAAGCAACTAAAAAAAGTGGTCACCCATCCAGACTGACATTAGTAAGTATTGCTTACCCTGGCAGGATCACCCATCATAAAACAAGCCAACCAAAATAAAAGTGGTCACCCATCCTAAGATTGACCTCTGTAAGTATTGCTTACCCTGGTGGGGTCAGCCATACAGAAAAACCAACTTCAGAGACATAAAGATCCAATGTGACTACGATTAATATCTATGAGTACATCTCAGAGTAATGATGCTATAGTCATTGCTCTGAGGAGTACATATTAGACACACACATACAAAATAAATGATTGATTGACATAGATATTATTATGAGAGCTGGCGCTAGGTACACACTTAAGGACTTACTGACGTCAACGAAGTAGTAAGAATAATAGAAGGGTTGAAGGATGTTTGTGCTACTGGGTGGGATAATATACCCAATAATATTCTTAAAAGGTTTAAACACCTACTCGCCCCTCCGTTAACCCACATTTTTCAGTTATGTTTATCCAAAGGAATATTTCCTAAATTGCTAAAAAAATCTGTGGTCACACCTATTTTTAAATCAGGAGATAAAAACAGTGTGAACAATTACAGACCCATTTCAGTCTTAATAGGCCTTTCTAAAATCTTAGAAAAAATTATCAACAGTAGATTGCTAAAATACTTGGAAGATAACAAACTAATTTCAGATAATCAATTTGGCTTTAGGCCCAAAAGATCAACTAGCCAAGCAGTAAACAAATTGACTAATTATATTAGTACAAACCTGGATAACGGAATGCATACGGCTGGGATCTTTCTAGACCTTGCCAAGGCCTTCGATACAATTTCTTGTGATACACTTTTGCAGAAGCTTGAATCGCTTGGGATAAGAGGATCGCAACTTCTACTGCTTTCTGCTTACCTCAGCGATAGGCAGCAGTGTGTCAAAATTGGTCCGTATACAAGTTCTGATCTGACCTAAAATACTACCTTGTGGTATTCCACAAGGTAGTATTTTAGGTCCCACATTATTTTTAGTCTACATAAATGACCTATGTAGCCTGCGACTGCAAAATGGTGTCATAATGTCTTATGCTGATGACACCGCTCTGTTGTTTGCAGCTAAGTCAAGAGCTGAGGTTTATGAACATGCTCAGAATGGCTTTAACATGGTGTCTAAATGGCTCAAGTCTAATCTTCTAACACTGAATTCAGATAAAACCAAATACATTTTATTTACAATGACAAATACTAACATACCGCTTACTAACCTAAACATTTACGCGCATACCTGTAACACGTACGCTGACACTGCATGCTCTTGCCCTACTTTAGCTAAAGCTGATCAGTTTAAATATCTAGGCGTCACTATTGACTCCAATCTAAATTTCCGTAAACATATCGAGTTACTATGTACTAGAGTGCGCAAATTAATATATGTTTTTAAGAATTTACGTAATATAGCTGACTTTAAATTAATTAAACAGATTTATTTAGCGTTGTGTCAATGCATTCTTACTTACTGTATAACTTCTTGGGGTGGCGCGGCTAATTCAATTTTACTTCCCCTAGAACGTGCTCAAAGAGCAATTCTAAAGGTTGCTACCTTTCGCCCTTTTCGATTTCCGACACAGCTGCTCTACAAAGCATGTGATGTTCTTACAGTACGGCAATTATTTATTTTCCACACAATACTGCAACAGCACATTGCACTACCCTATGATCCAGTTCCATCCGACAAGAGACGGAAGGATCTGGTATGCTCTATGCCACAAACCAGACATGCGTTTATTAATCGGTTTTATGTGTTTTTAGGACCTTTTCTGTATAATAGACTCAACAGGTTACTCAATGTTTATAGCTTAACATATAAAAAATGCTGTTTTACATTAAAATATTATTTAGGGACACTCAATTACAGTGACACAGAAAAACTTCTAGAAATTGTTGTTTGATTAGGGTATACCCTCATATCTACTTGTACATACTTTAATTACTTAATTTTGTTTTTATTTTTTGTATCTTTTTTGTGTTTTGTACCAAATTATATATTTCTTGTTTGTTAATAGACTAATTTTATTTAATATTTTAAGTGACTCAATTATTATTTTTTGTAAAGTGATGGCCTGAAACACAGGTTTGAAAGAACCTAAATCGGGCAGGTCCCTACCAAAAATAGAAATTCTTGTCTAAAATCTTGGAGTAGTAATAAAATATTTTAGTTATAATTTACATATAAGCACTATTTATGCCATTGTTTTAGAAATAATACTACTGCACCTAATGTACATTCTTGTGAACTTACTTACCTTTTTAATTAATTAATTATTAATTTAATTATTAATTATTATTAATTATTAAGGGTACACTAGTCGACGGCACGAACTATTTTGTGCGCGGGGTTGAAATGCATTTTATATCAACCGATAACACGTGCGGAAGAGATAGATGCTGTGATGACCAGAAGGAAGCTAGTTCGCGTACGAATACACACTTTAGCATAAAAAGACCTTTGGAAGTCTGGATATCATGAAAAAACGACTAAACATATCTGTTCAAAATTAAATTATTTGCATTGTTGAACTGAACTAATAATCTATCCCGGTATGATGGCCGTTTTGCAATTTTCCGTCTTCTAATGGTATTTATTTGCGCCCAAAAATGCGTTAAAATTAGTGTCGAAATGTGGAACTTTCGACTCTCATAACTTTGAAATATATATATTTTTTAATTTTTTGGCTCCATACAGGGCTAGATAATGATGAAACATATTGATATAATTTTTTATTTTGAACGTACATCGTCAAACAGTGGAGTATCGCCAAAATGTTATATCTTCTAACACGGGGTAATTAATTAATACCACTATTAGACTTATCTTCTTTATTTATAGGGAATAGTGTTACAGAAAAACGCTTGTAACTCCATTACTATGAGGATCCATTTTTATGTCTTATTAAATGACAGGGCTAGTGTTGCCCCTCTACCACACTAGTGCTGGCCACATCCCTAGACTACGTTTGTAATTTTGTATGGAAGAATTATCGACTAGAGTAACCTTAAGTGAAGATTTTATTTTCTTATAATGTTTCAACACTCCTACTTAACGAAAAAAGCAAGTAATTATGTTATTAACAACTTGTAATTAATCTTTACATTGACGTTTGGCTCTACTTATTTAAACCAAACATTACTAAAAATGTATAATGCTTGACTGCATTTAACCCTTGAGTAAACAAATCAGCTTTAAAAACCATATCTGAAGTTGTTAAAAAAAAGAAAAATATTACATTATTATTTATGTGTTCTCTAGAGAAATGAAAACGAATAGCAATGTTTAGTTAACTCTAAAGACACAAGGACAAAAAAATACTTTATATTTTATTTAGGAAGACATTTATTTGCATAGATAAAAATAGACACAGTGCTTAAAATACTTAATTAACTAAAAGTGCATACATACGCGTTATCTGCTGTGATTGGGTGTTGAAAATTCATTCAACCAATCACAGCAGATAACGCGTGCTTGACAATTTGTCACATTAATACTGCGATAATTTTGATATGAGAAACTCGGAGTAAGCCTAAAAATAAACTAATCTTAAACATGTCATCGAAAAACTCCTCCACATCGTTGTCTACTGGTAGTGTGCCCAAAAGACTGGGAGCATTGCCAGTATTGCCACGTTGTATTGTACCTATCTCGTACATATCTCTATTTCGTCATATCTCCGAAGCTGTTTACCGCTGCACTGGAGGATGTCTTTAAGGTTCTGGACTGGAGAGGGCTAGGCATCAACGTCAATGGCGAGTACATCACTCACCTTCGGTTTGCCGACGATATAGTGGTTATGGCTGAGACCATGGAGGACCTCAGTACAATGCTCGATGACCTCAGTAGAGCTTCCGAAAGAGTGGGTCTTAGGATGAACATGGACAAAACCAAGGTGATGTTGAATGCCCATGTTATACCCACTCCTATCAAGGTCGGAGACTCTACACTCGAAGTTGTGGACGACTATGTCTACCTGGGACAAACGATCCAGTTGGGTAGGGCCAACTTCGAGAAAGAGGTCAACCGTCGAATCCGACTCGGCTGGGCAGCGTTAGGGAAGTTGCGCGGTATCTTCTCGTCCAACTTACCACAGTGTCTCAAGACGAAAGTCTATGACCAGTGTGTGTTGCCAGTGATGACATATGGCTCTGAGACGTGGTCGCTTATAATGGGCCTCATCAGAAAGCTCAAAGTCACCCAAAGGGCAATGGAGAGGGCTATGCTCGGCGTTTCCTTGCGTGATCGAATCAGAAATTTAGAGATCCGCAAGAGAACCAGGGTAACCGACATAGCCCGAAGAATTGCCAAACTTAAGTGGCAGTGGGCAGGGCACATTGCTCGCAGAACGGATGGCCGATGGGGCAGAAAGGTTCTGGAGTGGCGACCGCGAACCGGAAGACGTTGCGTTGGAAGGCCTCCCACCAGGTGGTCCGATGACCTGGTGAAGGTTGCGGGACGCACGAGACCGGTCAATACGGCGACGCTTGGGGGAGGCCTATGTCCAGCAGTGGACGTCTTTCGGCTGATATGATGATGATGATGATGATGATGATGATTGTACCTATGGCAATGTAATGCGTATTCACTGACCAAGGTAAAGGCTAGCCCTAGGGTTTCGCGAAGTGTCAACTAGGCGTTTAGATAGATCTTTAAATAAAGCGTGAGCACTCGTACCCCACAGACCAAGAGTTTCAAGATATGTTTTAATGAGGTTATTAAATTTCCGCCTCTTGAAGTTCTCTGCAGCCAGCGCCAGTACGGCATGACGAGCTTAGAAGACGGGAAGGCGCAAGAGTATCGACACAAGTAGCGTCCCACACTAAAGGCCTACCCATCTTCCATGGAACAAAGACATGCTAACCGGTATTTTGTCTTCATCATCGCATGCTAGGCAATGGGGTCATAATACGGCCGGAACGCCGACGGTGACAAGATCACGTTGGATGATGGCGTTTTGTCCCCGCATAGGGGTGTGGCTGTCGGGTATTAGGCTTTGCCTTTATTCCATGTGTGCATTTCAGGCACGTCATGGGGGCCTTAATAGGCCTTGAGTAGGTAGGAGCTGGCGTGCATGCCCAGCTTGCCTATATGGGTGGGTGAAATGAGATCAGTAAGAGCGCTGCGGCGCTGACTTACAGCGCCGAATCTTCACGACACCTTGGCGGTCTGTCCCCGCCAGGTGAGACTTCTGGTTACCCAGAAGAGGCCCAATTTTTTTTTTTGCCTGGATAAATGTCATGCATGCTGCACTACCATGAGGAGATAGTGCAGTTATGTGGGACTCTAACCCACTAAAACTCCATGGTGTCCTCCTGTGCCGCTTATGGCGGGAACACGGGCACGTGTTAGCACTCACCGCGAACCCGCCGCGGCTGTCCGTCACCGGACCCTCCTCGGCGGAGTACCCCCCATCACCGGCGCACAGGAACACACAGTACGCCGTGACCACCCCAAGGACCAAATCAGCACATGGGTGCCAGACGACCCCGTGTAAGGCACCCTTGTTCCCACTGTGACGGGTCAAGGTCAATGGCCCCGCCAACTACCATTTTGCGGCCGCAGAGGATAGGGAGAGCGGCTAACGCTATACCGACACTCCTCTTCCCCTGCAGCCCCACCGCGTCCGCCATCAGACGGTGGCGACCCCGTCTAGGCCGCGGAAGGTAGGGAGAGCGGCGCACCGCAATACTGGCACTCCTCCCCCGCCGCGGCCACCCAGAAGAGGCCCAGTGAGGACGACCCGCGACATAGGTGCTTTGTTGGCGCTCCCTACTGAGGGCCGCTAGCGTTGTGTAACACCGATTATGTATGTGATGCGTGAGTTTATTTATTTTTATTTATAATGGGTTTGCTCTTGACTCTAGTCTAGGTCATAGGTGACAGAGACAGAGTCTACGATGGAGTGAGCTTACCCAGAAGAAGCCTGTTCACTCTAACTTTGAAGAGATTCGGGTTGAATGCGTTCGGAAACACAGACGCAGGTAGTGAGTTCCATTCATTCGCTGTGCGCATTATAAAGGATGTTTGGAAGCGCTTGATTCGAATTGGTGGAATGGCAACAAGGTAAGGATGATAACTTGCAGTGCGTCTAGATGTCCGATGGTAGAAGGGGGCTGGTGGGATGAGGTCGTGGAGTTCTTGAGCACACTCACCGAAGTACAGTCTGTAGAAGACCGACAAGCAGGCAACTTTGCGGCGATGAGCCAAGCTGTGAAGCTTGGCGTCCACCAGTTCAACGTCGCCAATGAGCCTCTTGGCTCTGCGTTCCACTGAGTCAAGCGCGGCAAGCTGATACTTAGCTGAACCATCCCAAAGGTGGCTGCAATACTCCATGCAGGATCGAACTTGTGCTTTGTATAGGGTTAAAAGCTGTCCAGGCGTAAAGTATCGCTTCACTTTATTTAGGATGCCCAGTTTTTTGGCCGCGATTTGGGCTTTGTTCTCAATGGAGGAGCCGAAGTTGAGACTGGATGTCAACTCCATGCCTAGGAGCTCGAGCCGATCAGTCACAGGAACAGACGTACCCCGAAAAGTAGGAGTTTGATCGAAAATACTCCTCTTTGCGGTAAAAAGACACGCCTGTGTTTTGGTGGCGTTAAAGGAGACCAGATTGTCATCACCCCACTGGGAGACAAG
Source organism: Orthosia incerta (assembly GCA_948252205.1). Lineage (NCBI taxonomy): Eukaryota > Metazoa > Arthropoda > Insecta > Lepidoptera > Noctuidae > Orthosia > Orthosia incerta. Next base: position 2,250,753 of record OX411769.1, read on the forward strand.
GCTTAAGGTCAAATCTGTCCGCTCCACCATAGCCACTCTCAAGGAAAGAACTTCATCCACGCTGGTTTTTGCGCTGGACAAGTATCTCTCTGAAACAGTACTGTCATCTGCGTACCCAACAATACCAGGCTGAAGTAGGTCATTGATGTGCAGCAGGAAAAGAGTTGCAGAGAGAACAGACCCCTGAGGAACTCCGGCATCAATAGCCATAAGGTCTGAGGAGCAGCCGTCAATGCATACTCGGATCGACCGTTCGCTAAGGAAGTCTGATATCCAGCTACAAAAACCAGCGGGGATGCCATAAGCAGGAAGCTTACTGAGCAGACTCGCGTGCCAGACCCTGTCGAAGGCCTTCGAGATATCAAGCGATACAGCAAGTGCTTCGCCGTGTCTCTCGATGGCGTCGCCCCAGCAGTGCGTGACATACACAAGAAGATTGCCAGTTGACCGTCCCCGGCGAAAGCCATATTGACGGTCACTGAGGAGATTGTTGTCTTCAAGGTAGGCCAGCAACTTTCTGTTCAGTACCCTTTCCATAACTTTGGACAAAATGGAGGTAATGGCGATCGGACGGTAATTGGCAGGGTCTGCACGGTTGCCTTTTTTGGGCACTGGTTGCACATTTGCAAGCTTCCAGGATTTCGGCACCGTCTCTTTTACAAGAGAGAGGCGGAACAAGCGAGTCAACACAGGAGACAGTTCTGGCGCACACTGACTCAGCACTCTCGCTGGAATGCCGTCAGGTCCGCCGGCCTTGTTCACGTCTAGACTGCACAATACTCTCCGGACCTCTTTAGCGTGCACAGCGATCTCCGGCATCGAAGAGTCACAATGAGTATTAGCGAATGCAGAGTCATGTCTGCATTTTTGCCTTTCGAATTTGCTGAATTTCTTTGTTTAACTACAGGGGTAAGTATCGTAAGACATCCCCTGTAGTTAGTCAAATGTGGAGAAGCCAAGTGCTTAAACTGTGGAGCAGTTTAAGCACTTGGCTTCTCTTGTTTTGAATGTTAGCATTAGTCAGCCGGCCAGCCAGGAATTTGCCAGCCTGGAGGTGGCAAACATCCCGGCTTACGGCACCTTGATCGGCGGGCACTGGCCGGCCAGCTTGAGCGCTTGTACTACTAATTGCATTTAACACTGCCCTAGCAGAGTTTGCTGACGTGTTAGGGGAACGTGAATCTAGTATATCTAGATATTTTATACAATTGCTCTCGTGTTTAAATTTCTCAAAAACCGGCTGTAACAAAAGAATGAAGTTATGAAGACTCTCTCTGGCAACAAACATTAGCGGCCTGTAACGAAAGTTTACAAATTTCTCCTTTAAAAACAAATTGTATATGACTTCTTTATTATCAATCATCATCAATCAATACATATAATAAATCTGTCTGTCAGTGTGTAAAAAGTAATTTTTGTACATCGAAAATATTTCCAAAAACAATAGCAATAGCAATAGGGTGTTAAAGGATAACCAACAGAACCTATCTATCTGGGTTGCCCGGAAGAGATCGCAGAACGCGATAAGGTCGCCTGTTGTATGTTTGTTTTAATTTTAAGGTTTCCGTATTTCCAGCATTTTTGGAATTTCTGTCTGTTTATTTGTGCACGCATCACGTGAAATGTACGAAACCAATGTAGATAACTTTTATACATAAAAATTGTGCGTAACTTGAAGAGTACGTAGTTTTTGTTTCATCGCAATCGGTTCACTCTATCAAAAGTAAGATGAATTTAAATCGTTCAAGAAGTAAAATTATCACAACACACGCAATTCAGATACTCGGACAGTTGAACTCGATATTCGATAGATGGCGTTGTGCATTTGAAGTCGTTTTCTGAATGGCGGTGTTAAAATTCTTCGCGAATGAATGATGACTATAGAAAAAAAATTGGTAGGTAGGTAAGTAGGGTAGGCAGGAAGGTAAGTAGGGTTGGCAGACAGATGACGGGAGCGAAGCCGCGGGCATATCTAGTATTAACTAAAAATTAAAAACAATTCGTTTATTTAAGGAACCGGGTTGTACCAGCATATTAAATAGACCTGTTGGCTATCTTAACTCCACAACCCATTCTTATCCATTATATTAAGACTCCATATGAATATAACTTCTATGTATTTTATAAAACAAGCTTCTATGTTAACCTCTTCTCTGACCAATGAGTCATATATGACTCACGCCATTATTTAACTATTGTGGACAGTGAACATGTATTTTTTTATCATTATTAGTTTACATTGTCTCGAGAACCAAAACTGTGTACCACTTTTCAGCTCAATTGGACACTGGGAAGTGGATCATATTTAACTTGTAAGATTTGATTACAGATTCAGAGACAAAAAAAAATATTTATAAAAAAAACAAAAACTAAAACAAGCTTTTTTCGTATTCTTCTCCAAATCCTTTCATTTGATACCCATATCATGGCAGTGCACAAAAGATAACTGGTCCGCCATCTTAGGCCGTCCGCCATATTGGATTTAGAATGAAGTCACTTAACTAACCATGCATTGTCATCCAAATTAAACGTGTATGCAAAACTTCATCTTAATCGGTGGAGGATAACTGCTTTAAAATTCAGTTGCAAGATTTGACTCGAATACACATACATACATAAATTGCAAGTTAAAAAAAAGCTTGTAATAAATAATGAGATCATAAAATCCTGTACCTTATCTCTGCTTTGTACATCATCATCATCATCAGCCTATTAATGTTTCCACTGCTGGGACACTGGGCTCCTCTCTGTGCGAGGGAATGGGCCGTAATCCACCACGCGTGACGCGGGCCCAGTGCGGGTTGGTGGATGTCACATATCTTCGAATTTTTAGTGCTTTGTACATTTAAACGGAAATAAAACGACTTCATTCATATTATAGTGATGTTTTATTATAACTTTGACGGTATAGACCAAAAAATAAGATGTTATAACTTACATTATGCTAGCATTAACTTTTTAACAATATTATGATAAATATCCGGCAAACGAAAACTCAAAAAGTAGCTTTAAAATTACGAATTATCATGTAACTAAATTGATTTGATGAATGAATGTAATATTAATTGAATGAATTCAAAACATAGTACAATTCACTCGTTCATTTCTTATTGTTCTTAGATTGAATGAATGAAATAGTTCACTCACGTTTTTTTACGTTTGTTATTTTTTTGAGTTTTCTATGCCAAATATAATTAATAATAAAATGATTCTTATAAGAAATATTACTTAAATGCTAAAAGACTGTAAAATATTATTTAAAAGATTGCTTTCAGTATTAAGTTATGATTTTAAAATGTAACATTTTTTATAAAAAAACAATTAGGTTTTTATTATTGTCGCATTTGAATGGAATGGATATTCCAATTATTTTATTATGAATTTTTATCCTTTAAAAAGATAAAAATATCCTTTTCCTTGCATAGCCCGTAAAAGACATTAGCTTGAAGTTACACGTTAAAATCATACTTAAAAGTTTGGAACATGACTTAATAATTTGGTCCCAATTTGTGACGACGTCTCACGATCTTAGAATGCACACCCATCCAATTCGCGGCCCTATTGCGGTTGCTTAACTTCAATAGATTAACAATTATGACTTTTGAGAAGTTATTCTTCGTGCTTTGATAACAAGTTGCGTGACGAAATATAATTATTTAAATTGTTAATTTTTTAGAAACATTTATCTAATAATACTTTTTAAAATTGGCCCCTTGCATTATTGTCTTTATTGAAAAAAAAAACAATACTTTGTTTTCTTAAAAGTCTAATACTTTTCAACTAAGATCGTGTTTTAATAAGGAATGTTTAACAATACATAAATATATAAAAAGTAATAATAAAAGTAGGAGAGACTATCCTAGATAAATATGTACTTACGACGAAAAGCTTCAATTTTACATCGACTTGAATTAACGTAATTTTTCATCATGCCTTGTCGTCAAATAAAAAGTCAGCCATATATATAATTTCACGTCAAATTACGAAAAATCAAGCCATTGTACAAAAGAATCAAAATAAACGACAAACATATGTATTTTAACATCGATTTCTGAAAAAGGCACGATTTTAACAACTATACCAATTAAACTTAATCCAAAAATTATTAATGTATGTATATACTCGCGTTATACTTATATACAAACTGTCAACTTCAAATCAGGTGCTGTCAAATTAGTGACATTTACAAAACTGTCAATAAAATAAAATAAAATTTAAACAGATTACATTAAACTGTCAAAACAGTTTTAATAAAAGTTTGCATTAATCTGTGCATTTTGATTGTAATAATCAATAAACTCATTGATTTTTACCAGTCAACATAAACAACTACGTATAAACTTTCTTTCTGTCAATAATTTGACAGCTGTCAGCAGACGATGACATTACATATGACTTTGTGGTCTCTTCTTTCTACTGAACAGGCCTCCGAAGACGCCCTTTTTGTCTTTCTTGTCCTTTGTGACGCCGCTGACTGATAGCTCGGACTCGCCTGATGACCTGGATGGCAATAAAAATGCAACATTACTGATGTGAAACTCAATCACAACCAACAACAACTTGCCCATTAAACGATTTAATCATTTTTACCCTAGATGCATTAAGGGTAAATATGATTAAAATGGTATAAAAAATTGACTAATACGTAAATAATATTGAACAACGTTTTATGCAGTCTCTGGAAACTTAAGGATTTATAAGTTTTATTTTTAGCTTGTAGCAATCTTACTGTAGGACATCAGCCTCATCTAATCCAGAGAAAGAACGAGCATTTATTTGTATCTCGCTTAGTCTTTCTATGACTACATTACAAACGGAATCGACCCGTTTCCAGAATCCAGACTAACCGCATGCATGCCTCATTTAGATTTCACTGCCGCGACTGGAGGTAAGGAAGTGGTGGCACTATTTATATATTATTTCGACGTCAACCATTGCCTAGTCGGGCGCGAAGTGAGTGATGGAGCAGTATATGTATACACATTTCACTGCCCTCAATCCTGCCACTGCAATATCTCTAGCAGCCTGCCGGCAGCGCGAACATTAGCGCCAGGAACTCAATGTAAATGTGATTTTACATGTACAGAATGGTCATAATGCGAGTAGTTACCTAGAAGCGGGTCTCTGGTCTAGCGCGGGCGAGCCTCCACTGCCTGCGACAGATGCTGGTCGGGTGTTGCCTCCACTGCTGCCGCCGTATGCTAGAAAATGATACAAGCCTTTAGTATCTAGATAATTTCAGTAGGTATAGAACAGTAGAGTTAGTAATAGAGTAAATAAGTTATATTTTGTCGTATTAATGATTATAATTTGATGTTAGCAGAGTAATAGATGATATTGTAGTTACGTTTAGCTTTAAAATAATTATTTGGTAGTTTGAAAAGCCAAATAGTGACAACTATCAGGTCAGTTACTAAATCGTTTAAATCAGTGGTAAATACGCTTCCTAATTTCACAACACAATATAACTTCTTTTACTAGAAGATATAGAAAACCAACACCCAAAAAATAAACAAAAGCACACAGAAAAACAAAACGAAATCGATCTAAAGTACAGAAAAAAACACATAAAACCTAAAAACATAGGAAAGCATACATCAATCTAAATCAACTTAGGTACAGTAATCCCCAATTGCACAGTAGTAAATCTTATATTCAAACAGCAGCTCGTCATGCCATGTGCATCGGAATGTCTTTGTTCAGTTTAGCCAAAAAATATTGGTGATTACTGTGTACGTGAAGCAGATTTAATGGGTATTTTTACCCTAAAAATACTGCCTATAAATATTTATAAGTTAGGTTATACAAAGCATATTTAGCATAAATTACATATTTAAATTACAATATAATTTTAATATATTACTTAGCATATAATATAAGGGTAGCCTGTACATTATTTTCTAATTTGGACACACTATTAAACATTAGTTAGAAATGTTAAAAATGAATGATATTTTTATGTTTTTTAAGCCAGTGTGGATATTTAATTTATTAACATAGTTTAAAAATATGTATGATAGTATTTTATACAGGAATATAAGCCGAAATTAGTTAGTCCAAATCAGATAATTATGAATACGATTAATTAAATATAATAATCATACACTGCAGGCGATGCAGTATGTAGAGAAGATGGCTTGCTCCTGATTGCATGTGAGAAATATAAACAATTGTTAGAAAAACAGGTAATTTTGTATGAAGCATCACTTTTGTACCAAAGGACCAATTTTTTGCTGATAAAATTTGATTCTATTGAAACGACAATTTATTGAGGGCTATCTAAGTTTAACTTACTATGTATTTAATTAATTTGTTACTTTTTAAAACAATTCCAAGTAAACTAAAACTTTACTGAAAATAACACTAAATGTCACATAGGCAAATTGATCTTCTCTTGATTACACGCAAGTCCCATTAAACCTTAGGGTGGTCAATGAGTACGTAAAGTGTTAAAAAAGTTGGTCCTTCAGTACCATATATTTATACAAACTAAATTAGCACGGTACCTATTTACATTTGAATCAAGCTAAGCTACTTAAGCTAACGAAGTACTTAGGCCCTGAGCACACCACTTTTTTTAAACGCGCCGTTGACGCGAGTTTGTAGCGATACAGACGCGATACGCACGCAAGTCAGATGCAGCCTGTAGACGCTCTTTAGGATAAAAGCGCGCCGTCGACGCGCGTTTAAGAAACGTGGTGTGCACAGGGCCTTGAGGTATACAAGCTTGAACTACAAGACTTATTGCCAAAAGGTATAAACAAAAAATATAAAGGAAGAAAATATTTAGAAAGTAAATATAAAATACTTTAACTACAGAATTTTGAAAATAATTACAGTACATACTCGTAATAACACTAGAAACTAAAAAAACAGATCAAAGGAAGTACAATAGTATTTAAGAACGAAAAAAATAATTTTGAATAGATATTATAGAGAAAGATAAAGAAAAAGAAAATTTACTAAATAATACTTCAAAAAATAATGCTCACAGCGGCAGCGACCCAAAGCAAAAAAAAAACAAATTGCCAGCCCGTTCTAACCGGCAGAATATAGAAAAATAAAACTTAGGCAAACTAAGCAAAGTTGTAGAAAACTGCTCACAACAATAGCTCTTATTTAGGGAAACTTCAAACTTTTGCACGAACTACAGTAACGTTATTCTCATTCATTTTCCAAGATTCTTTTCCAAATAAGTTTAAAATAATCTGTGAAATACCAATTAACTTTACTATTTTTCTGATGTTCGTGCAAGGGATAATAAGCTAAGCACGCAGAATATTTAGGCAGACGGTAGAAGACAATTGCCAGTAGTAATTCAAACTCAGTTAAGTCAATTTAGATGTCTATCTCACCGCTTGTGAAAATATACTGGATACAAAATTATTTAACGATGGCTCTCATTAGAGATTACAATCTTTTTTTTCCAAAGCCTGAGCTTTAATAAATATATAGCCTTATTAGTCTAAAATATTTCATAAAAAGTACGTGTAAAATGCCATAGTTAAATAATAGATCAATACAAAGTAGATTCTCGGCAAAATACAGTAAATTAGGACCTAAATGTTAGTAGTGTCTACCAAGCTCCACAACCCGGCTGCATCGGTACTTCAAGGCTGTAGTGGCACCTTTGAAAATTGAGATCTTTTGGCACTAAATATTTAGGAACCTTGACATGTACAGCGACTGTTAAACTTTTACAACTGGTTTCTCAGATTTTTTCCCACTGAGTGCGAGTCAGATGAATGCAGTTATTATATGAAGAGTTCCGTACCATTATCGCAAAAAACGGCAAAAAAATCAAGTGTGTTGCATGGGAGCCCCACATAAATATTTACTTTATTCTGTTTCTAGTATTTGTTGTTATAACGGCAACGGAAATACATCATCTGTGAAAATTTCAACTGTATAGCCATCACGGTTCATCAGATACTACAGCCTGGTGACAGACAGACGGACAGTGAAGTCTTAGTAATCGGGTCCCGTTTTTACCCTTCGGGTACGGAACCCTAAAAATTACTAAGCCTGTTTATTTAACCAAAAACTCTCATATTAACAGTATATATTGCAAAAAGTAATAAGGAAGCAACTAAAAAGTATATAAGAAATATCAGAGATATATGCTAAAAATGTCTATCAAACAGTGTCAATTCCTAAAGTACCATCCAACCCGATTTTCAAAGTACCACTCGACCCATATTTCAAACCAACTGACCGGTTTCACTCGTTGAGTAAAAGTGTGACGTAGTTTCAACACTCTGCCAGTTATTGTTCGGTCCTGTCGCGTACCCTTGCCACGATGTCGCGTTCCTGTTTGCATTGGCATCTCTGGCTTGCCAGTTACCCCCAGACATTCTCTGCTGGTAGCTATTCACTAAAGCCGAAACTGACTGCTTTTCTCCCTGAGCATTTGTCCGTTCTAGGTTCGGGTTTCGCTCGGGCAAGTTTGGGCCACGATCGGGTAGGCTCGGCGCGCGTTCAGCTAAGTTCGGTGCTCGATCGGGTAACGGAGGACGGTCTGGAGGTCCCGAGAGCGGTAATGGAGGGGCTCCGATGTCGGCTATTAGGAATTAGTTGTTAAATTTCATGTTGATGAGTTTTACCCTCGTTGTTGGCAGGGTAAATGTGGTTAAATGAAGGGTAAATTTGGTAAATTAATGATTATTTGTGATGTTACGGTAAAAAATGCTGAGTTAAGGAAAATTATTGTGGGGTAAATTTCAACAAGATCGTATTTACTGTTATCATTTTGAGATAGAAAATGCTAATAGTAAATTGGTTTAATTGGTGCATTTGCAACTAGAAACTGTGAAAGTCAGTATTATAGGGTAGTCGAGTCAAGTTCACATCAAACTTAATGAACAGAAAAGGTACTCATTAAATTCGGTACACATTTTAAATTACAATTGGACAAATACACAACTAAAGGGACAATCACAAAGACATAACACAGTGCAAAGACGACACAACATAAAAATAAATATTCTAGTAAATTTAATCAAAATTACCCTTTACTAACATTTTTCTAGACCCCATTAGTTTACGAAACTGTGCATAACAATAATTATTTGTCTCCCTGAATATAACAACTTTGAAATGATAATAATAAATCGGGCCACATAAGAACCATGTCAGATATATTGTAGCAGGCAATGTGACCAAATACTTCTAAACAACTTAAAATGTCAATAAGTTCCATACACTACAAGTTACCATTAATATCTGAACATTCATTACTCCATTAATATCTGACCCTTTTTATTAAAATTGACACTGTGTATTGCATTGCCTATTTCAAATTACTTACAGAATTTGATCTTGACATGGTAAATTTGTATTTGATTTAATTGAATGTTTTAATGATTTATATAAATTGGGACTTTATTATAGCTAAAACTGTTTGCATGCCTTACTTAAGGTAGTTAGTATAAGGATCATTACATTAAAACTTAACAGCTGTAACTTGTACCTACTTTCTGTGCAAATAAAGAACTATTCTATTCTATTCTTCTATTCAGATGCTTGTCAATAATTTCTATACACACAACTAACCAAAAATATCTGAAAACTTACACCGTCAAGTGTATCTACATAGACGACGCAGAAAAACACTGAGCTTACGTAATTTATTATTGCGTGATATAAAGTACCAACCAGAAACAAACACTTAACTATCTGTGGTCTAAATACGATGAGAAGGAAACGATAATTGCATGGAAATTAATTCGTATAGGATACAACTGACATGATAATTGTCGTCGGGGTCTCACAAACATGATACACTTGACGTTGTAAGTGTTCGGATATTTTTGGTTAGTTGAGTGTATAGAAATTATTGACAAGCATCTGCTCAGATATTATTGAAGTAATGAATGTTCAGATATTAATGGTAATAGGGAACTATCGGCAAAGCTGCGCTCAGATGGCGCCACAGGTTTCTGCGTAAACAAACTAGAGAAGGGCGTTTTCGGTTTTTTGCGCAAACGGTTATGTATGTATTTCATATCGATATCGAAAACGGTTTTCAGATATCGATATCAGTGGTACAGTTTGCAAAAGTTAAAATGTTATTTAGATGAGCAAACTAACAACGAACACGAAATAATACTTAGAAAGATAGGTAGCGCATATGGTTCCTAACGTTTGTGAAGTTTGCGTTTTGTTCGTAGTTCGTACGTTTTCGCATTGTTACGGTTTTAAGTTTTGAATTATTCGTTCTCACACGCTAGTAAGGTTTTTATTAGATACAGCTTTTGTAATATCGGTTATTTTGATATCGATATGATACACATATCCGATATAAGTTACGTTTAGATATATCGGACACATCCCTAAAAAAAAAAAAACTGTCAAGTCCAGCGACAAAATTTCGCAGTTTATGTATACAAAATATAAAACAAATAGTGAAAGAAAAATGAAGCTAACTAACTTCCCCAATATTATTATTTGGCTTTTAACACAAGTTATCTTAAAAACAGTAAAAAATAGTTCGGTAACCACAAACAGTAGTAGACGCCATGTTGTTATGTTTTTGTTTACTCAGAGGCGTCAAGCGCCATCTGGCGGGAGCAATTGGCAGTAATGCAGCAATTCCCTATTTGTGGGGAACTTATTGACATTTTAAGTTGTTCAGAAGTATTTTGTCACCTTGCCTGCTATAATATATCTGACGGTGACTGTACCATGAGGTCTTAGAGCAAGTTTATTTCTATTGTGAGTAAGCTATCTCTATCCAATCTATCAATCTATTGCCTCGCCGAATGCGATAAGGCTGCCTGTTGTATGGTTGTTTTTGTATTAAGGTTTCTTTATGTATTTTTTTTATCTTGGTATACAATAAAGTATGTATAAATAAACTAGCTGTTGCCTGCGACTTCGTCCGCGTCAAAGTAGTAATATTTTGTTCTTTTTATTTTTCCACAGTAACTGAATTTTGCCGGGATAAGATTTAGCCTATGTTACTCCTTGTAAAATCTGCTATCTACCAGTAAAAGTCCCGTCAAGATCAATCCAGCCGTTTCGGATATTACCCAGAACAGACAAAAATCTTAAAAATTGCATATTTGTTATCTATACTAATATTATAAAGAGGATAGATTTTTTTGTTTGTTTGTTTGTTTGTACCCAATAGGCTCCGAAACTACTGGACCGATTTGAAAAATTCTTTCACCAATAGAAAGCTACATTATTCCTGTTTGATATTACATACAGACACTTCATTTTTATTTATTTTTATTGATATAAATGTATAGACAAATAATTAATTTATCTGTCCCTTACGCACAATGGAAATAACCATGCTCTAAAAGCTTATGATAGCCAGTTCTATTAATCATGATTATATGAAGGTATAAAAAACTCACCATTTTGTTGTGACCTAATGAACTCAGCGTTGATGTCGCGTCCGTTTGAGAACCGCGATCGTCCCCACGTGCTGGATCCAGAAACCTGTTCCTGACTCCTGTTAGGAAAAACATGAGGTTTGAGACAACTGGCATATTTATTATTATGTCTACCAAAACAATTATGAGCTTCATAAAAACTTTTTCGCAAAAAAATTAACCGACTTCAAAACCAAAACACAAAAAAGTGCAAAAATAACTTTCGTTACGGAAGGCGGTGTCTTTGGTAGGTACCTCTAGTTTTTATATTTTTTTTAGTCTTACTATACCATCACTAAAATGGGCAATTTATATAGTACGGTAAATTGAGTTAAAATGCCCATAATAACTCAATTTACACATTCGTGCTGTTTGTCGCTAAGGAGTTCGGTTGTATGCTCCATATCTTGAAAACTGATGGACCGATTTTGATGAAATTTGCACTATTTTCTAAGTTGAGAGATACTCAATCCAACACAAAAATAATAATCACGATCCGATAAGTAGTTTCGGAGAAATGTGTGGATATACATACATACATACACTTATGAAATTTGGCACACGTGTTTAGAATCCCATACATAGAAACATTATATGAATATTGTGGAATTCCAACAATATTACATACATACGTGTCGAAATGATTAGGTACCTCCTTTTTTTGAAGTCGGTAAATTTTGAAGTTAACTAAGCCCAGACTTATAATGTTGAAAAGAGTTCTATAATTGAAGTTGCAGATGAAATCATCAGCCTATTAATGTTCCCACTGCTGGGACACAGGCCTCCTCTCTGTGAGAGGGAATGGGCCGTACTCCACCACGCGGGCCCAGTGCGGGTTGGTGGATGTCACATGTCTTCGAATTTTTGGTTCTAGGACATGCCGGTTTCCTCACGATGTTTTCCTTCACCGTTTTGAGAGCAGTGTTGATGAAATAATTTACAAAAAGTAAAACGCCTGCCTGGGTTCGAGCCCACGACCTACAACTTGTAAGTCGTGGCCGGTACCACTGGGCCACGACTGCTCTAAAGAAAATAAAGTCTTGTATTTACCTGAGCACAACTTCAGACGCATCTTCTTCCTGAGGTGGCTGTCTTGGGGGCAGAGATGGTAGCACCGTTGATTCTGGTATAGAATACATTTTTATTATTAATTATTGAATAAAACTAATATTAATGGAACACTGTATGAGAGCACTTTTACTAGTAAAGTGAAGAATATTATAAATGTTCGAGAAAAGTTTATAATTGTTCGTGGTTTACATCAAAATAACTATAATATTTTGGATATTAATTATCAAAGAAGAAATGTGGAATGTAATTTAAATGTCGTTATGATATGAAACAGCCGTTGAATGAGTATTAATATGGAAGATGATTTGAATGGATCATTTAAAATTGATTCCGATAGATGGCGCGTTTTAAAATATCTGAGGCATCCACTCGGTTTTTTTTATTTGTATTGTAAGACATTTTGGTACAATGAAAGTGTAAAAGCCGGCCAAGGGCGAGTCAGACTCGCGCACGAAGGGTTCCATACCATTATCGCAAAAAACTGTAAAATTATTGCGTTTGTTGTAGATTGTGTAGTTGTTAGAACAATTTATTACCTATAACTCTCTCAGGGGTAGTCGAAGACACTCGTTGCGATTGCTGACTACTCCTATGTTCCTGTAGGATCTCGGCCTGCGTGCGCGGTCTGCGCTCAGGCTCGGGGGACGATCCTGCTGAAGATGAAGACTCCGCGTTCCTGAGGAGTTGAGGGTTGCGGTTACGGCTGTGGTAGTGGTCCAGGGTTTGGGGGCGGTATGTGATTGTAGAATTTTGGTAGGATGATTTTTGTTGAAGAAGCTGTTGACTTTTTATGGAGGTTTCATGAAAATAAGAATTTTTAGACTAGGGCGCTCCTGCGGTCAACAGAGGCCTAGTGTACAATTTTGACAAATCGTCGTCTGCCTAGCCTTTTCCCAACTATATTGGGGTCGGCTTCCAGTCTTACCGGATTCAGCTAAATACCAGTGTTTTACATTGAGCGACTGCCTATCTGACCTTCACAACCCAGTAACTGGGTAACACGGTACCTCTTGGCAAGTCTGGTGTCAGATCTCAAGCTTCTGACTACCCGTAACGACTGTCAAAGATCTTCAAATAACAGCCGGGACCAACGGCTTAACGTGCTTTCCGAGGCACGGAGGAAACTCGGTATGTTGAAATGGTCACCCATCCACGGACCGACCTCGTCAAGCGTTGCTTAACCTTGATGATCGACCCGTGCGGCTGTTATTATTTAGCCACGAGCTCCTCCAATTTTGACAAATATAAATGAAAAAAGGAAAACATAGGGGCATAGTATATATCTTACTTTTCCAGTTTACGGAATATCTTTTAAATTGGTCCAATATTGGAGGAGGAAATAGACGATACCCAAACCTTGAATTATTACTTTTTACTTAGGAAATTCAGTCGGCGCCAATATTTCCTTCCTTTTCCATTACAGCGGAATTAAAAAATTAGATTGAGTTTTCAAGAAGAATTGATTTTGATTTTAAAAGTTCTGACGGTCAGTCAGAACTTTCAAAATCAAAACTTTCAATCATTTTTTTTTATTTTCATAGGCCTACATGGGCACTTATAAAACGTCGACAAAAGGTGCACGGTTCGGGTTAGTCGTTTCCTATGGTGAAGAACCGGCAAGAAACTCCACGGTTACTCTTTTAAAATCCTTCTTCTTGCCTCTTCTTCTTTTTGTGGGAGGATGTGGACCACTCTGGTGTCAGAGTTAATTAAGCCACCTCTGGAAACCCCACTGGCTAAATAGCCAGAAAACAAAAACCAGACTCAACAAAATCAGACTTAGTTTAATAAGTCTAGGTTTCCTCACAATGTTTTCCTTCACCGTTGCCTGTGATGTCCAAGATAAACTTAGAAAGTACATATGAATTTGAAAAGTCACATTGGTCCTTGCCCGGATTTGAACCCACGACCTCAAGCACGAGTGGCGAGGTCTTAACCACTGGGCCACCAAGAAATATCTTCTTGCCAGATCTGTACTTACTCATGTAACCGTCTCCTGATCTCAGCCGTGGGTGACTCTCCTGGCGGCACGGCAGAGTAGGGCGTCAGCTGTAGCTCTGGGGGCAGCTGTGCGTGGAAAGACAGCTTGGCTACCCATTCCTGTACGAGTGAGAAAATGTATTAGCCGTGCAATTGCAGATTATTTTTATAAACAGCCATTATGCCGTATTTAATAAAAGCTGGAAATAATTTGTTGCATCTGAAAAGTATGATAGTAGGAAAAACCACCCTGTCGCTGGCACCCCTCCTTATTAGTTATTGGTACTTCCTATTTTATAGGCTAAAATAAGAAAACCATAGATTACACAATGTTATCATTTCTATGCCAGTAATAGGATTTTATAATTTATTGAAAAATATGTATAATTACTATTTCACTTGATGAAAAAATTCTTATAATAAAGATTAGAATATTGCCTTCGATGTCATTATAATGTTTGTATACAAAAAAGAAAAGATAGCTGGATCTCTGTGACAGCTGTCAGTATCAATAAAGTAACAATAGCGCTTGACAGGCTAACAATAACGTTTACGTCAGTTTGACATATGTCGCAGAGATCAAGTTATCTTTTATGAAGTATAGTGCATTTCATTAAGATTTTCTGTGCATTTGATTACGAGTTAGGAGAGACAATCTCTTAAAGTGCCAAAAACTGGGTATCTACCCTATAATGATTTATTAGCCCCGAGTTTCTCACCTCTAAATTATCGCAGAATGTGATTGGCTGTTGAAAATTCATTCAACCAATCACAGCAGATAACGCGTGCTTGACAATTTGTCACATTAATTCTGCGATGATTTAAAGGTGAGAAACTCGGCCTAAGTATTTATTTAAAAATCTGTGACCATAGATTTTGGTATTTCGCCATCGCTGATAGAATTACGTTTTGTCAAGAGTCTCTGGTGCGAATATGGTCCAAATTGATATTTTTTGCTTAAGCTGGACATTCGACCACTACGGCGTCAGACGAAGACGTGCCTGCTGGCAAACATGTTTTTTTTTCAGTTGCTAAGCTGGTCTTATATTTTTCACTTATTATATACCAGCGGACGCCTCGCGGTTTCACCCGCGTAGTTCCCGTTACCGTGGGAATACAGGGATAAGAAGTAACCTATGTCACCCGGGGATAGTGTAGCTTCCCAACGGTGAAAGAATTTTTGAAATCGGTCCAGCCGTTTCGGAGTCTATAAGGAACATACATACATACTTTCTCTTTTATATATAGATAGATAGATTTATCAATCGAATTTGAATTAAAACGGGAAATCATCAAGTTTTAAATTGCGAATACAAAACTGTTTATCTGCCGAATAAGGAATTTTCTAAAACTAAATGAATCTTGTGACATGTTGAAAGTTGCGGGACGCACGGGACCGGTCAATGTGGCGACGCTTGGGGGAGGCCTATGTCCAGCAGTGGACGTCTTTCGGCTGATATGATGGTGATGATGATGAAATGAATCTTACCTTCATCAAGTCCTTGGAGGAGCAGGCGAACAGATACTCGGCTCCATCAGCTCCCGCCAGCCGGAACACGTTGGCGCGCTTGGTGTAGTCTCCTGCGGGCTCGCAGCGTGCCTGCCAGAGATAACATTATTATTTTAGGATACAGTTGCGTCTTCGGCCAAAAATACCACCTTCGGAGCGGTCAAGCCTTCGGCTTCGGCCAAACCGGGCCGAGATTTTGACCGAAGATGCAATAAGTACTAGTATGCTGAGATAAGAGCCTTTTTGGCCTCGCACGGGGTTATTTATTTTTTATTATTCTTTGTGTTAAGCTTTTCTCGTGTCTCCTGTGCGGTTCACAAAAAATTTTTTTCTTTATTCAGTGGCTAGGCCGATTGATATTTTGTTTCAGCGTGGAAATTCGGTGGGTAATATTAATGGCCACACGAGCCGATCGAAGTTTAAGCAACACTTGTAAAGGTCGGACCGTGGATGGGTGACCGACTTTTCATACCAAAACTGTTCCATGAAAAGCATGTAAAGCTTACTGACTTAGTTGATTTTTATGTTACTGAATTCACAGATAATATAATACTAGCATACAGATGCTTCATCCCATACAAAGAAACCGCGCCGACGTAACTAGCGTTTTTCATCTGATTATTTTTATAAGCACTTCGATCGCGTTCGATTCCGTTCCACGGCTATAGATGGTGTTAGCAGCGACTTGCAAGTGAAAGGGTTTTCTCGGTTCGTGACTATTTTTTGCTTTAAATCCAGTGACGATTTTTTTAATAGTATTTTTTGCCTGTTTTTACAGTTTCATTTATAACAAAATGTGTTACAATACAAAAGAAAAAGAAAACAAGTGGCATGCCTCAGAAATTTAAAACAGCGCCATCCAACTAATTACAATAGTAATCAATTATAAACGATCCGTTTAAATAATCTTTGAAATCTGAATTAAGAGTCCGATATGCCATAATTTTGTGTTTAGGAGAGTTAATTAAACATACAATTTTTATGATAGATTCTAGTTTTTTTTTTTTATTTTATACACAATTCAATAACAAATCGATGGATATCGCGCCATCTAGTGACATTTTTGTGAACCGAATTTTCTTTCTTAGCGCTGAGACCCCGTGCAATGGAGGTATAATCTCCGGCACGTAAGTTGGCAAGAGTTGTTAGATGCGCAGAAGTCGTTTTTGGTATCTTTGGAGTGAAGCGGGACGCGGGGAACGTATAGCACCGTTCCAAGCGCGCGATTAGTTGGTCAGTTGACACAAGGATCGTCTGACTAATCGTGTCGCGTCCACGTTCCATTCGCTCTATATGGTGGTTGGTCAGTTCGCGGAATATGCGTGAACTGTACAACCCATCGATTGACAAACGGGCCAAGAGGCTTATCGGCCACGATGCACTGGTCGCCGCAAAGCTCCAGAGCCTTGAACATCGACGCCAAGTGTCCAGTCTGTCGGTTTTTTATCGGTTACATTTCGGGGAGTGTGCGATGGAACTGCACAATTTGATTCCGCCTAGCCCTTTCCATCACCGGACAACAAGACGCACGGCAATGCGCCACCGGTACATGGTGGACATCCCACCCATACGTACAAAGCGTTTTGCGAATACTTTCAATGTACGCACAGCTAAGGAGTGGAATTCCCTGCCGGAGTCTTTGTTTCCTGATAGCTACAACCTTGGGGTCTTCAAGTCAAGAGTGAATTGTTTACTTCTAGGCAAGCGTGCTTCACCGTCGACCACATCATCGCTTACCATCAGGCGAGATAGTGGCCAAACGCGAGCCTATCAATAAAAATAAAATAAAAACTTACCCCACTACGCCAAATCCTTGCCAACTTACGTGCCGGGCACTATAGGGTGTACAATCTCGCATACTTCATTGGAAAGGGAGGATCGTCCGAGGGTATTGTGTCTGGTGGCAACTGCCCAACGGTTGTTGTTGGACTGTAGTATAATGTTCAAATCACGCGAAGAACTTTGATAGCGCGAAGTAGGACTTGTGTGACGTCATGTCTATTTTATACTTCACACTTACATCAAGGTTAAGCAACGCTTGACAAGGTCGGTCAGTGGATGGGTGACCATTTCAACATACCGAGTTTCCTCCGTGCTTCGGAAAGCACGTTAAGCCGTTGGTCCCGGCTGTCATTTGAAGATATTTGACAGTCGTTACAGGTAGTCAGAAGCTTGAGATCTGACACCAGTCTTGCCAAGGGGTACCGTGTTACCCAGTTACTGGTTTGTTGAGGTCAGATAGGCAGTCGCTCCATGTAAAACACTAGTACTTAGCTGAATCCGGTAAGACTGGAAGCCGACCCCAATATAGTTGGGAAAAAGGCTAGGCAGATGAGACTTACATTGAGTATAGCAACAGGCGGCGCGGCGGCCTTAGCGCTGGCGAAGTCGAGCTCGTCCCTGAAGAAGCACAGCAGCTGTCCGCACAGTACTGAGTAGTAAGCTCTCCAGGATCGCACGGTGGCTCGTTTTCCACCGCAACCGGCCTCCTGCTTGCGTTCTAGGTAGCCTGGAGGAGAAAGAATTGGAGGTCAATATTAGGTTATAAAAGACTGTTTCCCGCGGCTTCGCTCCCGTGGACCTATGTCACTCAGGAATAATGTAGCTTTCTAATGGTGATAGAATATTTTAAATCGGTCCAGTAGTTTCGGAGCCTATTCGATACAAACAAACATACATACAAAAAAATCTTACCTCTTTATAATATTGGTATAGAGGACCCCAAAACAGAACCTACGCAAAAATTAAAATTTGTCTGTGCCAACGAAAACACTTGGTTATTTTTTTTCCGTCAATGCATGTCCGAAAATGCTTATTACACGACCGCCCAAAAGAAGAGTGTTATGTTTTCAGGGTTCATATATGTTTGTGAGCTTTTTATTCCACCATAACTTCTAAACGGCTTAAGGGTACACTAGTCGACGGCACGAACTATTTTGTGCGCGGGATTGAAATGCATTTTATATCAACCGACAACACGTGCGGAAGAGATAGATGCTGTGATGAGCAGTAGGAAGCTAGTTCGCGTACGAATACACACTTTTGCAAATTTGTAGTGAAATGGATAATGATTTAGGACGAAACCGAGCGCGCGAAATTTTATAAACAGACCTTTGGGAGTCTGTATATCATGAAAAAACGACTAAACGTATCTGTTCAAAATAAAATTATTTGCATTGTTGAACTAGGTTAGGTTAAAATGGGCTGTTTTCCGCAACTCCACGACTAAGAGCGTACATTGTTGAACTAATAATCTATCCCAGTATGGAGGCCATTTTGCAATTTTCCGTCTTCTTATGGTATTTATTTGTGCCCAAAAATGCGTTAAAATTGGTGTCGAAATGTGGAACTTTCGACGCTCATAACTTTGAAATATATATATTTTTTAATTTTTTGGCTCCATACAGGGCTAGACAATGATGAGACATATTGATATCATTTTTTATTTTGAACGTACATCGTCAAACAGTGGAGTAATCCCTAGACTACTTTTGTATTGAAGAATTATCGACTAGTGTAACCTTAACCGATATCAATGTATGTGGTATCGACGCAATACTTCTAGTATTGCGTTATCCTGGGAAAAATAGGACACAACAACACTAAAATCACTTAACTTGTTTTTAAATTTTAGGTATTCTTTTTGACAAGACAGGCGTGTTTTTTAATCCCATTTTTTTTACTTTGTACGTGTTGAAGCAGTTGCTCCATGCTTTTTCCTAATTAAAATATTTTATTATCAAATTAACCCAGAACACGAATGTTTTTAGAATGTTACCTTCAATCTCCACAGGCGGCAGTTCAGCGATGTCTCCGCGGCGATGTCTCCTGAAGCTCTGAGTACGTCGGCGGGTCGTGAACGATGGAGTGCGCTTGGGTGTCTTTACCACCTGAGGATACAATACTCGGATAAATTAAGAGGAATAATGGTATGGGGAACGCGGTGATCGGCGTCTGCCATCGACTTTTTAGCCTCCAGACTATGCCCCCTTTGCTGGAGTGTCCCAAATGTCTATTCACTTGCATCATAGACGACCTGCAGCAAGTGAATTCGGCAAGGTAAAGGATTTGACCGCTATCAATCGAACAATCACATGCGAGATGTGGATTTTCGTTTATGAATCGGTCGATTGATGGCGGTCAAACCCTTTTTCATGCCGAATTCACTTGTGCAATTTGGCTGCTGTACAGCGCTTCTGACGCTGCGATAAAAGTAGCCACATTCTGGGCCCAAATAATGTAATTAAATGTACCGTCGAAACGAAAACAAGAAGAAAAGGCCTCAAGATTCAGACGTTGGATTTTGTGACGAAATTTGATCTTATGTCACCCCTTCCCTTCAGGCAAAGACAGAATAAAGAATTAAGCGTATTTGACTAAAATCTTAAATCTTTGCGAATTATGCAACGGTCATATAATAGGAGTTATAAAAACACGAGCGTGGGTTTATCACATGAAGCGAAGGTAAGTGTGATAATAGTATCACACGAGTGTTTTAATACCTAATTATATGCTGTTGCATACACTATTTTATCTTCATTCATACAGTTGAAATAAAACAAAAGTGGAAACGGAAAAATATGTGTTATGGCGGGATATTTAGATTCTCATTGCGCATGACTGCGCAGCGCGCGCATCCATAGACAATGACACTATATTTGGCATAGACATAGAAAATACACGAAACTAGGTAAAATTATCCCTTGCGATAATGAAACACTTTTCACGCAGATACTTTGAAGTCACTTTGAAGATAAGAAGAAAGTCTACCATTAGGGACGAGAGGCTGAATAATCGATGCTTGGGATAATTCTTCTGCCGAAAAATCGTAATATTCTATATCTATGATTATCTAAAAGTGTACTCACACTCATGCTCTCAGCGCGCTTGACATGCTGCTCGTTCTTGGGCAGTCTGTCGAACTGTGGAGCTGGAGACAGAGTCTCTTCTGACGACGCGGGCGCCACGGACGTCTGCATACGCTCCGACTGCGAAAGAAATAGTACATTATGGTACAAGTGTGCAATGTTGGTGATTACCGCTGAGGCGCCATTGAGACCCGAGCCGTAGGTGAGGGTCTTAAGAGAGCCGAGGACGGTAATCATCAATACACACGTGTATCATACGACGTTTTTTAACACACTTGTGAAGAAAATAATACAAAAAAATCATTTTCAACAGTAAAAACGAGTTGTGAAAATTTTTCACAATGGCGGGCAAGATTAATCAGTTCTCCTATGCGCGCGCATCTAGCAATGGCGATCGGCCATAGACTAAAATAATGAGGTTTCTTTTTTTTTTGGCTTTTCGTGGCTAGTGTTTTAGCCACGTACAAAATATGGAATTTCAATTTTTCTTAATTACAGAGCAAATTAAATTTATATTTGAGTGCAAGTTTTATTTATTAAGCACGTACAAGTTGAAATTAATACGAAGTTGCATGAAATGAGCAAGCAATAGGTACATTAATTTATTTGTACTATTGAGCACGATCTTTTTTGTATCAAAACTTTTTTAAGAACAAAGCAACTCAACCAATAAATAAAAAATAAAATACTCTATAACTCACTTGTGAATAATAGCAATGAAAAAGTCACAGTTTGATAACAGGTATCATTATGTGCCTAATTGCGGTGAAATTAGAGCCACTTTATGAGCAAGTATGTTGAAAACAATATTAAATCAATTTACTACTAGAGGAGCTTGAGAAAGAGGCCAACCATCGAATTCGACTTGGCTGGGCAGCGTTCGGGAACATGCACGGTATCTTCACGTCGTTACCACAGTGTCTCAAGACGAAAGTCTATGACCAGTGTGTGTTGCCAGTGATGACATATGGCTCTGAGACGTAACCGCTCATAATGAGCCTCATCAGAAAGCTTAAAGTCACTTAAAGGGCAATGGAGAAGGCTATGCTCGGCGTTTCCTTGCGTGATCGAATCAGAAATGAAGACATTCGCAGGAGAACCAGGGTTACCGACAAAGCCCGAAGAATTGCCAAACTTAAGTGGCAGTGGGCAGGGCACATTGCTCGCAGAACGGATGGTCGATAGGGCCGAAAAGTTCTGGAATGGTGACCGCGATCTGGAAGACGCAATGCTGGAAGGCCTCTCTCTAGGTGGACCGATGACCTGGTTAAAGTTGCAGGTATCTGCTGGCTGCGATATGCACAGGACCGATCAATGTGGCGACGCTTGGAGGAGGCCTGTGTCCAGCAGTGGACGTGTTTCGGCTGAAATGATGATTATGATGTTCTTACCTCTCTGTGTATGGGCTGGGGCGCGGTCTCGCGTCTCCTCTCCTCGGTGATCCTCTCCATCTCTCTCTTCCTGTACTGCTGCAGTCTCTCTGCCTCTTGTCTCTCAGCTGAGATACGGCGGGCTTGTTCTTCTTCATCGCGCTGCGTTTGGAAGGCTTGTTCCACCTGGAGAGAAGATTATATTGGTATTATAAACCTAAAAACAAATCAAAATCTACTAGATACAAAATTGAATGTGATTTTTTTATATTGTGTATAGCCACATAATTTTTTTAAATTATTAATAACTTTAATGTAAGATGATGAGTGGTTTGAATTGGTTTGATTCAATTTATTTGATTTTTGTGTGTACATTTTAAAGTTGAATGATATAATCATTTAATTATTGTAATGAGTGATAGATGAAAAGTAAAAGTTATTCAAAATTGATAAATAGCTTAAATAGCTAATTTGATTTGATGATTTTTATATGGGTTTTGTAATTAAATAATGTAAAAATTTTACCATTTCATCTCGTTACCTATTATTGTAATTTGTATTTATCATAAGGCGTTTATGAAAGTTTTCTTTATACGTTAAAAGTAAATATTATGTTATTTAAATGTATGCATGCAATTGGTGAGAAATAAAGGCTTTATTATTATTATAGCCACATTGCCAAAATTAAATGAAAATGACGACTCTTGCCGACGCGTTGATCACTTCAGAATTTCAGAGGCCCTAGTGTGTGTTTTTATACGCGCTCGTTATCATAAACGTTCGCTTATGTCAAATTATATGGATTAAGGGTACAATAGTCAACGGCACGAACTATTTTGTGGGCGGGGTTAAAATGCATTTTAAAGGAAGAGATAGATGCTGTGATGAGCAGTAGGAAGCTAGTTCGCGTACGAATATACACTTTTGCAAATTTGTAGCGAAATGGATAATGATTTAGGACGAAACCGAGCGAGCGAAATTTTATAAACAGACCTTTGGCAGTCTAGATATCATGAAAAAACTACTAAATCTATCTGTTCAAAATAAAATTATTTGCATTGTTGAACTACTAATCTATCCCTGTATGGAGGCCGTTTTGCAATTTTCCGTCTTCTTATGGTATTTATTCGCGCCCAAAAATGCGTTAAAATTTGTGTCGAAATGTGGAACTTTCGACGCTCATAACTTTCAAATATTTTCTTTTTTTACTTTTTCGCTTCCATACAGGGCTAGATAATGATGAGACAAATTGATATCACTTTTTATTTTGAACGTACATCGTCAAACAGTGGAATAATCCCTAGACTACGTTTGTATGGAAAAAATTTCGACTAGTGTAACCTTAAGTATCATTCCTCGTATTCGCACCAGATGGCTCTTATTCGAGCCAGATTCTTAAGCGACTTTGTTTTATACTCTGTGGTATATTTATTTTTAAATTTAATATAGTGTAGTGATGACTGATGAAACTCGTACGAAACCTCGGCTAAATGTTATACTTACAAGAGTGATTCTCTTGAGCGCATTGAACTTGTCCCGCTGCGCGTCGATGGTTTCCTCCAAGTCTTTGTGACGGTTGATCAGTTCTTCTACTTGGGCGACGCTCTCGCCGTACTTGCCGTCTCGTACCAGTGGTACTCTGGATGAGAAAAATAAAGGTTTAGAAAGACGATTCAATAATAGGATAGTTGACAAAAAAAAAATATTAAGTCCGTCAGTAGTATAACTTGTAAATATTGGACACGTTTTTTTTGTTTTGCCACGTAAACAAAAAATTACGACGGTACAGTGCGTTGAAATATCGTATGACGTCACGGTGTGCTACACTTTATATTGACAAAGTGACGTCACAAGCCCCCACTCTTGAACTTTAAGGCGCTTTATCTTTGTCTATTTGAAAAAGCAGAAAATACGTGTCCAATATTATTTGATAATCTCACTGACGGAGTAAATAGAATTATTATTTTTCTACCCAAAAAACATCCCTATTAGAGCACGCTTGCAGCCGAAGGCTTAAGCAGATGTTTATGTATATGGTCTGTGGGACTTTGTGTACACGGCCACTACCCATCATGGACTATTTTGTACCATCATGGCCCAGCGAGGTCCATTGTGTACACGACTATTGTCCATCATTGACGACTGTAGACCATCATGGCCTAACATAGACCTTTGTCTAATTAGCCATTGACTATTACTTACCACTAAGGGGGACTTAATGCCTTAGGCATTTTCTACCAGTCAACCAGGCCCAGCCCACATGAGCCATTACGTATACGACCGCTGCCCACCATTTTGTGCCCATCATCATGGTCCAGCATGGGCCACTATGTACATGACCATTGTCCATCATCGACCAATGTAAGCCATCATGACCCAACATGGGCCACTGTGCACCAACATGAGCTACTATGCACCAACATGGGCCACTATGCACCAACATGGGCCACTATGCACCAACACTGGTCACCAACATAGATAAGTAATGTCTTGGCACTTGATAATGTTACCTGTTAGTGATCCAGTTATCCAGAGCATCAGCGTCTCTCTTGAAGACCAAGGCGTCGAGGTGCTGCGTGTAGATCCTCTCGCGGTTGCTCCAGGCGCCGTCCAGGTGTGCCCGGCGGCTGCGCAGCACCGACATGCGGTCTTCTATCTCGTTGGACATGAAGTGACCTTCCTTTACTAGTTTTTCGCCTGTGGGGGGCAAGATATGATCTTAGAATACTACATTATAAATGTGAGAGTAACTCTGTTTGTTTGTTACCTTATCATGACTAAACTATTGAACTGATTTAGATGAAATTTGGTATGGAGACAGTTTGAGACCCTGGGAAGGACATAGTATAGTTTATATCCCGGTAGCGTGTTCCATGGGGATGATAAAACACTTTTAAACGCGGGCGAAGCCGCGAGCAGAAGCTTGTTAGTTATAAATTCAACGAAAATAAACGCTAATTGTAAGAGCTGTAAAAGTCAGTCTCAAGCAGCAAAACAGAAGTCAACCTTACCAATAAAGTTAATAATGAATACGGTAAAAGGATCTGGAATTATGCTCTTCCAAGCATTCTGAATAAATTACCTTAAGAAATAGCCAAAAAATATAGAAAATAAAAACTGGCCAAGTGCGAGTCGGACTCGCGCACGAAGGGTCCGTATCATAATCGCAAAAAACGGCAATAAAATCACGTTTGTTGTATGGGAACCCCACTTAAATATTTATTTTATTCTGTTTTCAGTATTTGTTGTTATAGCGGCAACAGAAATACATCATCTGTGAAAATTTCAACTGTCTAGCTATCACGGTTCATGAGATACAGCCTGGTGGCACACGGACAGACAGACAGACAGACGGATCGCGGAGTCTTAGTAATTGTACGGTCCACCTGTACAATTCATATATTTTAAGTTAAATAAGCAGTTTTGCAACGCGTGCGTGATTTACTTCAGTTTGCGTTCGGTCTTCGCCGCGTGTACTCACTATCATACCTAATATCGTAGCAGTCGATATACTATAATCATGCTATCATAAGCTGTATCATTTAGCTATGTATCAATAAATCATCATTATAAACTATCACATCGTATCATTTTGATATATCAGTTGTCCCGTACAGTAATAGGGTCCCGTTTTTACTCTTTGGGTACGGAACCCTAAAAACCTCGACAAATAAAAAACATCTTGAAAATCTACTTTACCATTGAAAATTCTAGAGGGGGAAGGGCCTACCGTGTAGGTTCACTACCAGATAAACTGTGAGCGAGTAACTTTAAACCTTAATCGATACCGCTTAATCTTGCTTCAAAAAGATTCAGCGTTATTTACTAAGCAAAAATTTCATGTGGACTTAGATTAAAAAAAAAATCTACTAGCCTGTCTATTATGTAACACATTGCCTAAGAAATTAGTTTCGAAATATGAACATTTAGACACAAGATTATAAAATAAAAATTAAAAAAAAAACAAAATTACGAAATGACACTTGTATAGATCATGTAACTGGCAGAATGATACTGAACCTGTTACCTCTCGAAAAAGCGCGCGTTGATTGTTTGTATATTTATAGTCTGTGGTTTTTAGTCTGAACGTTTCTAATACATTCTTGTTGGAACTTATTTGCATTTAATTAAGTAAGCTCATAAGGTAGTAGAAAAAATATCGTTCGTGTATCGCATAAAAAGGCTTGATTTTATTTTAAACACTCGCATGTAGCTTTTATTGGCTACATCGCTCGTGTTAAAATATCGTCTTTTTATGCTCGACACGAAATGTACTATTTTTTACTACTATTGAATTCTAGTCATTATTGCTCTATTATCTATTCTACGCATGAGCAAATATACGAAGCCTACCCTGGTTGAGGCTTCTATTCAATCTCAATTTTAGGTTAATATGTTTAGCTGGGCAGTTCATGACTTACCATCGCTATACAGCGTGTTGAAGGCCTCTTCCTTGGCCTCTATCTCCACCTTGATGTCCTGGTGTCGTGCCAGCAGACGCTCTGCACCAGACACGTCGTGTGCTAGGTCGGGGGCTGTTACTCTGGCTAGGGTCTCGTTTGTCCAGGCTCTGCGGGAGAAACATAGTTGAATTGGGGCTTTTTTGACTTATAAAGAAAACACATCAGGCGAAGCTAATAATAACATAAATGACGGTACTCCTGGACACGGCGCGTATCGTTAGGAGGTTCCTCTTTCAGGAGCCCTGACCACCGGTAGCTTGGACCCTGTTCCCGATACCGGTGGGCGTGTGCGTTTTTATGGCGCGGCCACGGCGTTTTTTTTAAAAAAAAACTATGCCAAGATTATGTAAAAATTTGTAAAAGTTGATGCCCAAAACCATAAATTTGTCAAAGTCATGGTTCAAAAGTTTTAAGGGTTTGAACGTGGCCGCGCCATTGTAACGCGGCGAACCGCGCAGCCACGGAGATCTTTAAAACTAAGCATTGCAGAGACCTGAAATTTGGGTACGTAACAGAATTAATTTGTGAAAAATTTGTAAAAATATAGAAAAAAATCCTAGGTTTATATTTTAGGATCTGTAACACTAAAACCCTATGGCCGCGCCATTGAAACGGTGAATAATACGTTATCACCGATATCTCCCTGAAAAAGCATCGCAGAGGTCTGAAGTTTTTTGTAAAACCTAGATTAGAATTTGTCAAAACATGTAAAAATACACAAAAAAATCCTAGGTTTATATTTCAGCAGCTGTAAGACCAAAACCCTATGGCCGCGCCATTGAAACGCTAACATACAAAAACATATGTTTATTTCTTTAAAAATCTCATGAATCACAGATTATTTATTTATTCCGAACCTATGATAGTCGCGCGGCTTAGATAAGGGTTAGGTTATATTCTCTTATTTCACTACGATTACTATAACAAAGTCAAGAAAAAACAATTACTTGGCAGTTCTAAGTATTTTTTATTTGAAAATACGATTTTGCTTCTTATTTATATAATGTCAGTTTCATTTTAATTTAATTTAGAATCATTGAGATATAATTTCTAATACTTGCAGGTGGAAAGTTTTCTGTAAACAATAAGTCATGGTCACCCTATCGGAACATTCAAAACGTATTGAAGGTTTTATAATATGAAAAAAAAACTTTTTGCCTATTATCGGTAATTCTACATATTAATAGGTGTTGTTTACAAAACAAGATCTCGCTAATTCTTTCTTTCTTCGATAGATAACCACAACTTATTTCTACGTGAAACCGTACTACAGCTCCTGAAATATAAACCTAGGATTTTTTTGTGTATTTTTACATGTTTTGACAAATTCAAATCTAGGTTTTACAAAAAACTTCAGACCTCTGCGATGCTTTTTCGGCGAGATATCGGTGATAACGTGTTTTTCACCGTTTCAATGGCGCGGCCATGGTGTTTTAGTGTTACAGCTCCTAAAATATATACCTAGGATTTTTTTCTATGTTTTTACAAATTTTTTACAAATTAATTCTGTTATGTACCTAAATTTCAAGTCTCTGAAATGCTTAGTTTTAAAGATCTCCGTGGCCGCGCGGTTCGCCGCGTTTCAATGACGCGGCCACGTTCAAACCCTTAAAACTTTTTAACCATAACCTTGACAAATTTATGGTTTTGGGAATCAACTTTTACAAATTTTTACACAATCTTGGCATAGTTTTTTTTAAAAAAAAACGCCGTGGCCGCGCCATCGAAACGAACACCCGGTGGGCTACTATTTTTTATATTATTAAATGTTTTTCTTTTTTGTATGTATTTTGTAAAAATATTTAAAAATGTAAGAAATAAGAAAGAAAATTAAATAAAGGACATAAATGAGAATAAATTCAGTAAAGAATTCGATTCTCTCTTACTCTGAAGGTTTGTATCTTAAATAAGGCACCTCAAAAAACCACTTAAAGCTATTAATCCTGTTCGTCATTTGAATATACCTACAGGCTATTGATTTGTAATCAGAGCAAAAATAAGAAACAAAAATTACGCAGTCTACCTTAACGACTTCGCTTTGAAATTATTATCTCAGCTGCTGCAAGCAATTAACTTTTATTCATCCCTTTTTGTAAAAGCTTTCAGATTTATACGAAAATGCAGTTTTATATAATATAATTCCATTGTAATCACAAGGCTATCCTTGAGATCGGCCTTCTGGAACGCATTCTTTCTTTCTAATCTACAACTACGAGGCCACAGATGTAATTTTTTTAGTTCCAGGACAAGTCCTCATGATGCCGGATGTGACTGCGTGGCTTCATGGTATTCAGATGCATCCGGTTACACTGGAAGCCGACCATACAAGCCAAGGCAGATGACGATGATGCATACTCACAATAACTCGTAAGGTTTGGTTTAAGTATATGAGAAACTACCGGCTAAATAATCTACCCGCATGCTTAATTGCTGTTTAGCCGCATGGTCAATCAAGCCCAACAGAAATTCGTAGATCTTTGGTAGTCGTCAGGGAATTAGACACTAGAAAATCCATTTGATGATGCACTAGCATGGACCATCATGGCCCAGCATGTACCATCATGTCCCAGCGTGGACCATCATTTCCCAGCATGGATCATCATGGCCCAGCATGTACCATCATGTCCCACATGGACCATCATTTCCCAGCATGGATCATCATGGCCCAGCATGGACAATCATTGCCAAGCATGGACCATCATGACCCAGCATGAATCATCATGGCCCAGCATACACAATCATGGTCTGGCACGGACCATCATAATTATACTCACAATAACTCTTGGTAAGTATCGAAGTAGGCCTGCAGCTGTCCTGCAAGCTCAAGCTGATGGTCGCACTGGTCGGCGCGCTGCACCAGGGTCTGTAGGGCTTCGGTCACGTCCTCCAGCTTGACGGTGACGTGTTCTTTCGCGTCGGGGAATGCTGTTCCTAGTCTGTGGGAAAGAATTGGGGAGGATTATTAGTATTCATAAGACATAATATTATTATATTCAATAGAATAAGTAATGACGTCTTTTGTATAGAAAATATGGCGATCA
Organism: Orthosia incerta; assembly: GCA_948252205.1. Taxonomy (NCBI): domain Eukaryota; kingdom Metazoa; phylum Arthropoda; class Insecta; order Lepidoptera; family Noctuidae; genus Orthosia; species Orthosia incerta. Next base: position 2,280,437 of record OX411769.1, read on the forward strand.
GTATTATTTATTCTTCAGTTAAAATTTATCTGACTATCGAAAAATTACCCATTAACGACTAATAAAATTAAAGGGGAAAGAAACAATTAATTTTATATAGAATATCTTTCTTATTTGAAGTTGGTTGAAGCTGATAGCTGTTGCTAAAGGATTTTCGTATAGCAACAGCTGAGTTTCAAAATTATCACCGGACCGGTTAGTATCACCAATCATTGTGTACCAATATGGACTCCACATGTTCAATTGTTTACAAAGCTATTGTCCTTAGAATTCTACTGTAAACTATCATGGCTCAGCATGAGCCATTGTGTACACGGCCACTAGTCATTCTGGCCCAGCATGGACCATCATTGGCCAGCATGGCCCATTATGTGCCATCATGCCCCAGCATAAACCATCAAAGCCAAGCATGGGCCGTCATGGGCCAACATGAACCATCATGGGCCAACATGGGTCATTGTGTATAAGGCCACTGTCTATCATCGACCATTGAATTAAAACTAACCTCTCAGCTTCCACTTGCAGCTTATCATGCGCAGCCTTAATAGCGTCGAGATCAGCCTTGAGCGCGTGTAGGCTGCGCTTCTGCGCATGCAACTCGTGCAGCGAGCGCGGGGGCGCAGCCTCCGAGGCGAGGGCGGAGTCCTTCTCACCCACCCAGGCGGCTGTCTCCTCGGCCGAGCGGTCGAACTCGTGGACTTGGCGGGCGCCGGCTAAGGCCTTTACAAAAAGATGGGATTTTTTAGTACTTCATAATGTTGAGCCGTGTTAAAATATTCCAAAACTATGTTCTCTAGTTCTTCTTTGACTATCGAATCCACTATTAGACAAAGAACACAAGGGTCGCGTTAAATAGCGTATTATAGGACAGTCCAACTGTGGACTGCTAGTGCCTTATTACAAAAATCGGTTTAACTAAAAACCAGGTTTAAACCTTGTTTACACCGTACATTATAGAGGTTTAAAAACCCAGGTTGGTTTTTAGTAAAACAAGATGATACAAAGTACCAAATTGACGTTTTGATCTTGATATTTCCAGTGTTGGATAAATAAATAAAAATATTGTTTCGATTCGGAGAAAAAAAAAGTATATTTCTAGTTTTTATTACCCAACTGCCCCTAGAAGAAGGGAAACGTTTTAATAGTTCCACCATACATTTTTTCATAGACGTAATAAAAATAAAATAAAAATTAAAAATTCTCAACTCACCTCCTGCCTAGCCAACGCTAACTCCTTCAGATCATCCCACAGTCCTTTGATGTCATCAATCCTCTGCTTCACTCTATCGGCTTCTGGCGTGTTCTCTTCTAGAAGTACGGTGCCTGCCTCGCAGACGCCTTCGATTCTACCCTCGTTGGCTGTTGACAAGAAAAATACATACATTACCTCAGTTCTTTGCGAAGGGTTTGGCAGAAGTGTCGCAAATGGTACAATCGAGGACAAATCCTCTGACTCCGGGCTGCTACTAAAATATTAGTGATGGATAAACCCCATATCTTATCTTATCTTGTGGAGGGGCCGAGAAATAACTCGGACACTTTGACCCATTGGGATCTTTTGTGGTCCCCTAGATAACCTACTCCCTCCACAATCTCATTGAAAACCTTCTTTATGAGTTTTACAACGAGACTACGAGATATGAACCTATAGTCTTCTTGTCTTGGATATCCAATCCCTAGGAGACTCATTCGCTTACCAGCCAGTGCATCGCATGTGCACAGAAGGTGCTCCATGCGTATACGTTCCCCACACAACCTGCACATGGTTGTCGCGGTTAGACCCATCTTCATGAGCATGTCGTTGGTTCGAAAGTGGCCAGTGAAGGCCCCAAGCAGGTAGCGGTTTTGCCCTCTGCTCATATTCCAAATGCATTCCCGTGCTTTGAACGTAGAGCCTAGGAATTTGTTGGAGTGTTCCCGACCGATATTAGACAGCCAATGTGATTGATGTCTGTGATCTGCAAAGTCCCTGAATTTGGCATAAATCCCATAACTTTTACCCAACAAGTTCCCGTACTCTCGAGTGTCAAAACTATTATAATTCCACTGTGAAAACGAGATAGCGCTATTTGACTTGTATAGCTCCGTCTCTCACTCACAGTTGAACCATAGTAGTTTTAAACCGTCATGATAAGGTCCCTGAACCTGGGAATCGAAACCAAGGACCTCAAACAATGAAGCAAAAGTAAAAAAATAACTGATCTTTATAACAGTTTTACACATAAAATAATTACCTTGAGAAGAAACACCAAGACAAATTCAGGCATTGATTCCGATTACCATTCGTAGATGTTTGTACATTACGGGTAGTAAAAACACCAAAAGCGACCAAATATGCGGTCGTACAAATATTGTGATGCCGCAAAAAGTCCTACAATAGTAGATTATTGCATCGAGCACAAAGTAATTTATTATTGCACCGATTGCCTGATTTAGAGCCCGAGCGCTAGCGAGGGCTCTAATCTAACAGGCACGAGGGCAATATAAATTACTTAAGGCGAGGTGCATAATCTGCTTTTCTTTCAACTATTACCTATAGGAATAGTAGATAAAAGAAAGTCATATCAAACAGTTAAAATAGAAGTTTAATTATTGAAATTAAAAGTTATACTTGAGCAATTATTAAACGTAAGGTTAAGTTTTGTTGGGCAAATTTGTATTTGTTTGTTTAACTTGGGACTGAATAATATTATCAGACGAGGTAGATGGGCCTGGCTGATTTGTTACAATGAAGTCGTTATCACGGGAAGTCGATGGGCGCGGCCACGGGCGCGGCGATATCGAAAATCACTTTTTTAAATTTCTTTCATTTTTAAATCAGAGTTAGCAGCAATCATTTTTTAAATTTGGAACAAGTAGGATAGAAACGAATAATACGTACGTAAAAAAAAATATTGATATCGGCTGGCTGAATAGAGCTAATCCATTGAGATTGGCACCTTTTGGTGCGATTAAAAAAAAACTTTGCAATAATGAAATTTCATACATTTTTATTGCTCTAGAGCAATAAAGACTCGCTGTGTACTGAGTTTTTAGTGTGATTGTGATGAAATTAAAGCATAGTTGGAAGAAAATATTATTTTACTGCAGTAGCTGGGTTGTAGACGTCAGATATGCAGCCGCTTCACTTAAGATACTGGTGTTCAGCTTCATCCGGTCAGACTAGAAGCCGACCCCGACATTGAGTAACGCCTAGGACAACGGTACTCACCCTGTAACTGTGCCAGGAAGTTGTCGAAGGCTTGCTGCAGTGTTTCAACATGTTCGACATCAAGACCATACTCCTCGCTGGCAGCCATGGTCATCTGCTCGCTGATCCATTCTTGTACTTCCTCGCATTCTTGGACGAACCTGTAAGTGCGGATATTAGTTAGTTTCTTAATACACTAATTGGTAAGGTAAGATTTATATCTGTGGACTAAACGGAACGGGGATTCGGTCACGACAGGGTTGAAAAAGGCACACAAAACGGAATTATATTACGTGAACCAATTCGTAATATACACCTTAAAACCGTAAGGTCAATAGTACGATTTAGGAGAAACACGTTAACTTAGAAGTACCCGTTATAATCCCTTTTTTATCCCCTAATCCTAATTTAAAAATGTATATACACGGGCAAAAGCAGTTTTTAAAATATGACCACATCTTGCCGTTACATCTATACTTTTTAGCCGACTTTCGAAAAAGGAGGAGGTTCTATGTTCTACTTCATATTATACTTTGCTGATATTATAAAGAGGTAAAGTTTGTGAATTGTGAGTTTGTGACGTTGTAGGGGATAATCTTTGGATCTACTGAACCGATTTTAAAAATTATTTCATCAGTAGAAAGCTACATTATTCCTGAGTGTCATAGACTATAATATATTTAAAAAAAAACTGAGATCCTTATGAAAATTGCAATAATGTAACCCACAGTAGCAAAATGTTGCATATAAAATTCATTCTTTGGCGTGCGCTGAGAAAACCATTGATTATACCTAAGAAATATGTACTACATGATTAGGTAGGGTAGGATAGGTAGGGTTGGGTAGGTAGGGTAGTGTAGATTGTGTAGGGTAGTGTAGGTAAGGTAGGTGGGTAGAGTTGGTATGGTAGGTAGGTAGGTGAGTAGCCAATTGACGGGAGCGAAACCCCGGCGGTCAGCTAGTCCTGTATAAGCGTCTTCACAGTAGTCAGCTTCTTTAAAAAGCCTTTTGTTTTACGTTGCTACTTACTTGAAGTATTTCAAGCTCTGTTGCAGCCGTTGCTGTCTCTTGGCGGAGAGTAGCTTCATGTCTTCATATGTCGCCTTGATCTCGTCTATCCTCTTCTGTAGTTGTTCGCCATCGATTGTGGAGCGGTCCTGTGTGAAAATAAGTTTTTATTATGTGACTTATGCTGTGTGGGAGTTTAGTATCCGCTTACGAGTACTAAGCCATGACTTTTTAAATGATGTTTAAAGGCAAATTTTACGAAGATTTTCCAAAAAGTTATGGTGAAGAAAAAAACCGGCCAAGTGCGAGTCGGACTCGTGCACGAAGGGTTCCGTACCATTATCGCAAAAAACGGCAACAAAATTACGTTTGTTGTATGGGAGTCCCACTTAAATGTGCGGAGTAGGAGAGTAAACGCAGAGTCTTAGTAATAGGGTCCCGTGTTTACCCTTTGGGTACGGAACCCTAAAAATCGTGATGAAAAATAGTCAACACACAGTGGGCACTAGGTTGCCATTTCTGGCAAGCAACTGGCATAAAAGTTGCTTGCCAGTAGCATTTGCGACATCATGCAATTTGCTTGCCAGTACATTTGTGCGATCATGCAAGTTGCTTGCCAGTTGCATTTGTGGGATCATGCAAATTGCTTGCCAGTTGCATTTTCGGAATACGGCACGATCAAGCGATTTATCACATTATGCGTCGTTAGCCCGCAATGTAATGCAACTGGCATGCGAACAAGTAACAGGTTGAAACGTGGCCTTTTCCAAGCAGCTAAACTGTGCGGCAAGTGTCACTTTTTTTTACTAGTGCTTTTTACTTTCCTGTACTTTATTAATTTTTAACTCCAACTTCAGTCCGCCGCATAGAGTTTTTATTATTTGAGTAAAGTTTTAAAAATTAGCTAAGTACAGATTATCATTCATATAAAAGGTAAAACAAAACTAATACTTCATTTAAGGCGTTTTTAATTGCTCTTGATTTAGATTTTGATCAATAAATTAATTTTAAATATTCATTAAATATGTTTGACAGAATTAATATTTTACTCGTGCCTTTTTGCGTTACGACGTGACAGCTATTTGCACATGCGCAGTAGATATGCCCGAGGAACTATGAACTATTAGTTAATCTGTGGATATGCTGAGCGCACTTGAATAAGCGCCATTTTATTAATTTCTTGCTTGGTTCAGATATTTTTTTTTATTTCCTCGCACAATACATAGTAAAATGTTGTATGATACACGTACGTAAGATGATTTCCGACTCGTCGGAATAAATCACCTACCTTCCGCACTTGTAGCATAAATAACTTTTAAATAAATTTGCATTTTTGTGTTTTGCTTTAGAAGACGGTTTATTTTCAGTGAAAAAGTTATATCTATAGATTGACATCAATATTTAAAACGTGAATGCACGTTTGATTTTTAACTATCGAGTGTTATAATAAAAACATTGCTAACTGTACTCACCATCAAGCCAGCAGCGGACTTCTCCAACTTAGCGACACTGGCATCGAACCCGGTGACCTCGCGCTGCAAAGCATCCAGTCGCCTGACCAGCGTCAGTGTGGAGTCCTCGTCTCTTCCCACGTCTCCTGATACCAGGACTATGCGGCGTTCCAGCAGCCAGGCTTCCGCTTCAGAGATTTCGGAGATTAGCTGTTTGAAAAGAAAGAAAAATGTTAAATATTGCTTTGGGTGCTCACGTATATTGTGAAAAGTAAATTTTTGACCCAATTTCGACTGCACATGAATTTGAGGCTACGGGCGAATCTCCGAATAATTGAATGTTGTTTTTCCACTACCTTGTCAATTACGTAACACATTGCCTAAGAAATTCGTTTCGAAATATGAACATTTAGACACAAGATTACAAAATAAAAATTAAAAAAAAACTAAATTACATAATAACAGTTACGAAATGACTTTTGTATGGATCATTATGTAACTGGCAGAATGATACTGAACCTGTTACCTCTCGAAAAAGCGCGGTTTATTGTGTGTATAAAGTCTATGGTTTTTAGTCTGAACGTTTCTAATAAATTGTTGTTACGTTAACTTATTTGCATTTAATTAAGTAAGCCCATCAGGTAGTGGAAAAATAATCGTTCGTGTGAAATGTACACAATTTCGTGGCAAGATAACAAACAGCCCCATGTTTATATTGTGAAAACAATCGGTACTGTAGCTGGAAACTAAAAAAATATTAAAATGGAGCTACAATTTCACTTTCTTTTTTAACTGTTGATTTTGTAGTTAAAATCAAATCAAAATATTTATTTGCTATAAATACATGGTTTAACAAGTGAAGATCTTAAAGCCTAAAAGTTATAGTATTCTGCCTGCAAGCAAGCGTGCAAATAACTTTCAATAATAAAGACAACATTAGATAAAAAAAAAACATTAAATAAAAAAAAAAACTAGACCAAACCAAAACAACATTGATGCATTGCTATTCTTTCAATTGTCAGATTATACAATTTAAACTTGTTGGTTTACCAGTGCATCTTTTAGCATCTTTATCATCGCCGTCAGTTAAGGTTGCCCTAGTCGATCATTTTCCATACAAACGTAGTCTGGCGATTACTCCACTGTTTGACGGTGTACGCTGAAAATAATTAACCGGCCAAGTGCGAGTCGGACTCGCGCACGTAGGTTTCCGTACCATTATCGCAAAAAACAGCGTAAAATCACGTTTGTTGTATATTTAAATATTGCCCCAATTAAATATTTATTTTATTCTGTTTTTAGTATTAGTTGTCATAGCAGCAACAGAAATACATCATCTGTGAAAATTTCAACTGTCTAGCTATCACGACTCAACAGATACAGCCTGATGACAGACAGACAGACAGACGGAACGCGGAGTCTTAGTAATAGAGTCCCGTTTTTACCCTTTAGGTACGGAACCCTAAAAATGATATCAATTTCTCATCATTATCTAACCCCGAATGGAAATAAAAAAGAAAAAATATATATTTGAAAGTTATGAGCGTTGAAAGTTCCACATTTCAACACTTATTTCAACGAATCTTTGGGTGCTAAGGAATCCCATAAGGAGAAGGAAAATTGCAAAACATTCATCATACAGGGATAGATTAGTAGTTCAACAATGCAAATAATTTTATTTTGAACAGATACATTTAGTCGTTTTTTCATGATATCCATATTCCCAAAGGTCAGTTTATAAAATTTCGCGCGCTCGTTTTGTTCTAAATCATCATCCATTTCGCTCCATATTTGCAAGTGTGTATTCGTACGCGAACTAGTTTCTTACTGCTCATCACACCATCTATTTCTTTCGCACGTGTTGTCGGATGAGATAAAAAATACTTCGTGACGTCGACTAGGGCAACCTTAAGCCAAAAGATGTCAAATGTGACATAGTCTCCGCTTTTCCTTCGCTACTTCGCAACTTATAGGCACTAGTAGTGTTCAAAGTTGCTATATGACAATAGCTTGCTTAAAGCTATAAGCTTTATATTTTAAACGCGTTATTTTATAAGCTTTATTATAACGAGCATTTTTATAACGCACAAGCGCGGGGTGGGCACGAATAAAGCAAGCGCGGTGACTGTTAACTCGCAGCTCCTACCCTAGCGTTGGGCTCGTTGGACAGACAGCATGCTTAAAATATTACATCGCGTTTATGAATTCATAACGATAAAATGGAGCAGTAAAAAATAAACAATGAACTTTCCTTCATACTTTCCAGGCTTAGGACTGTCTATAATTATAGGTTAAGTGCTTACACTAAAAAGCACAAAGAAAAATAGCGTAAGTATATTACGCGAGCCGCGCAGGATCGCAAATTACGCGTGCGACCGATAGCTATCACTAGCATGCAACGACTGGCAGGCGACCGCCGCCGGCGTCGCGCCGTCGCGCCCGCCCGGCGCCCGCTTTATGCTTTATTTACGTTTTTGCATTGCGCGCGATACTTCGTTATAACGAATTATGCAAATAGCGTATAGCGCCAAGTGAGTGCCACGATAGCGTTAGCTTTATGTTATGTATAATAAGCACGCTGCTTTAAGTAGCTTTACGTTATATTAACCACCACTAATAGGCACGATCGACCAGTAAGTCAAAGTCAAAAGTCAAAGTCAAAGTCAAAGGTCAAAAGTCAAAGTATAAGCCAAAACCAAAAGTTTAGTTAGTCAAGAAAACATACCTGTAGCAGAGCACATCTGTCTTTAATAAGCGCAGTTCTAGCCGCAGCGGCATCCAACAGCGCACGGTGTGCGGCGGCCAGGTCTCTGGCGCGAGACTCCAGGGCGGCGCCCGCGAAGTGACCGCGGCGGGACAGCTGAGCCGCGCGGGTTAGGAGTGCCTTTATTATTGGTTCTCTGAGGGGGGAATATAATTGTTATTTACTATATATGTGTTTATATACAAAGAAAAGAAGAAGGTATGAGAAAAAATAGCTTTCCATTTTTCCTCATGTCTTAAATCGTTGCATGAGAAAGTTACAATAAAATAATAGTGGTGTGGTGTGATTCTAAACTAGTTTTTTTTTAGTTTTTGCGCAGAAAACTTAACGACTAATTAAACTTCGCGCGTTTGACAATTCGTGTGCCGCAAGTGCTTCGTGGGAGAGTAGGTAGAGTAGGTAGTTGGGTAGGTAGGTAAGATGATAGGTAAGTAGGAAGGTAGGTACGTAGGGTAGAGTAGGTAGGTAGGTAGGAAGGTAGGTACGTAGGGTAGGGTTGGTAAGTAGGTATATGTATTTAAGCTGACATGGTCACCATCATTAGAATTAATATGTTTCGGGATATTTACCATGTATATTAAGATTTTTGCTGAGAGCTCGATATTTCGGCACCGTTACAAGCGCCATGATCACGAGAACTAAAGTCTGTGCGGATGGGTTTTATTTACGAGCTGGCATATCTGTCTAACCTCTTCCTCACTCGTTTTTCACGCACGATGCCGCTACTACCAGAACTTGTCACACTAGTTACTCGACACTGTTCTCGACAGACGATGCTCACTGTATCCACTTTTGACACTCGTTCAGTAGTTTTACGACCTTTACATCGTTGAACCACTGGATTCCAGGCTCTCGACAATTGATAAGTGGATACAGTGAGCAACAAGCAAGTTCAATTCATATATTAATTCTAATGGTAGGTAGGTAGGTTGGAAGGTAGGTAGGAAGGTAGGTACGTAGGGTAGGGTTGGTAGGTAGGTAGGCAGGTACATAGGGTAGGTAGGGTAAGTAGGTACGTAGGGTAGAGTAGGTAGGTAGGTAGGAAGGTAGGTACGCAGGGTAGGGTTGGTAAATAGCCCGAAACATATATTAATTCTAATGGTAGGTAGGTAGGTTGGTAGGTAGGCAGGAAGGTAGGTACGTAGGGTAGAGTTGGTAGGTAGGTAGGTAGGTAGGAAGGTAGGTACATAGGGTAGGTAGGGTAAGTAGGTACGTAGGGTAGAGTAGGTAGGTAGGTAGGAAGGTAGGTACGTAGGGTAGGGTTGGTAGGTAGGTAGGAAGGTAGGTACGTAGGGTAGGTAGGGTAAGTAGGTAGGTAGGTAGGAAGGTAGGTACGTAGGGTAGAGTAGGTAGGTAGGTAGGAAGGTAGGTACGTAGGGTAGAGTTGGTAGGTAGGTAGGAAGGTAGGTACATAGGGTAGGTAGGGTAAGTAGGTACGTAGGGTAGAGTAGGTAGGTAGGTAGGAAGGTAGGTACGTAGGGTAGAGTTGGTAGGTAGGTAGGAAGGTAGGTACATAGGGTAGGTAGGGTAAGTAGGTACGTAGGGTAGAGTAGGTAGGTAGGTAGGTAGGAAGGTAGGTACGTAGGGTAGGGTTGGTAGGTAGGTAGGTAGGTAGGAAGGTAGGTAGGAAGGTAGGTACGTAGGGTAGGGTTGGTAGGTAGGTAGGTAGGTAGGAAGGTAGGTACGTAGGGTAGGGTTGGTAGGTAGTTAGGTAGGTACGTAGGGTAGGGTTGGTAGGTCGGTAGGGTAGGTAGGTAGGGTTGGTAGGTCGGTAGGGTAGGTAGGTAGGTAGGAAGGTAGGTAGGTAGGGTTGGTAGGTCGATAGGGTAGGTAGGTGGATAAGGTGGGTAGGAAACGAAGATGGAAGCAAAGGGACCGAGCAGAGCTAGTAGCTAAAATACAAACCTCCTATCTATACCTGCCACCCGAATACATAACATTCCTTTGATGCAAATCCACCAATGCAATTTGAGTAAAAACATTATTACATCTTTTTCTGCCAACAATTGGGGTACAATAAAACTCAAACTTCATAGTAAAGAACAAGGCTTATTTTTAAAAGTCAAATAAATAAACGTACCTGGCTAACAACTCAGCTTCCAACGCGAGATGTTTCTTGAGCATCGCTTGTGCCTCAGCCAGCGTTGAACCCGCTTCCTCTTGCCTCACTGCCGCCTCGCGTTCACTCAACCTGAATAAATACAAGGAATTTATACTTTTGATATCCTAGAATTAAACTTTCACATTTTTATTATTAGAAAGATAGGCCTGTCAACAAATCAATCATACAGTAATTTTTTTTAGTGTCCACAGAGCTAAGTTTTCCTTTTTTTCGTCACTCGTACAGCCAAACTATTGAACAGTTTAAACAATACTTAACACTGTAGTGTTACTGTAAGTTTTTTTTTTACTGTTTTTTTTTTCGTATTTGTATTTTTTTGTTATAGTGTTTAATTTTTTCAAATTAGTTTTAATTTGTTTATATTTAATTTTGCCTAATTCTTTTATGTTTCGTTTGTGTGTTTTTCTCATTGTATAACGCCTTAGGTGTAAAGCTATACCTGTAAAGTTATACATGTATACTTAAATAAATATATGCAAGAATTGCTCGTTTAAAGGTATTAGATATATATATTATATAATAATAATTATATATAAATGATTGCTTATTTTGCAAGATTTATGCTATAGTAAGCATGGTACTCTGTGATGGACTAGGGTTAGTTAGTACTGACCATCTGAACTCCTCATCGGCATCTCGGTCCCATCTGTGGAGGAGCGCAGCATCCTCCAAATTGTCGCGACGGATCTGCATAGGTTCTTGTAGTTGACGGTATCTGTTGAAGAACGTAGAAATAAATAAGAGATCGAAAGACAGAGGCATCGTGATACGAAGGTCGATCTACACTACGCTTCGTGAGATCAAGCCATGGCTTGGTAATGTATCTGTCGCAGCCATCTGGTTAAATTAGCCAGCTAATTGGATGCCTAGACGGTACATTAAACGCATCATAATTAAATGGCTGAAGGACAACTAGCCAAGTCATTGAGCGCAACGTTTAACCAGATGGCTGAATATCGTGTTGTCATTTAATTAAATTGGATATTGATGAATTTTTAATCTTTGGTTACGGTGACTTAGACTCAAATATTTCGCGAAAACTTGCAGAAGACGTAGTATTATTTGGCACCTCCATGTTTTCATACTATTTTGACAATATCACACTTAAAATTGCACACATGAACGAAAAATAACATTCACGGTTTGCGCTGTTGAATCCATATTTGTTTTGGTGACTACTAGTGCCACAGTGGAAAAAAACTGAACTAATTTTGAATCTCTTGGCTGATTCTTGGTCAGTCATCTTCAAAGGGCTGACTTTCAATACGCCAATTTGAATGATTCTAGTTCAATTAACTATCGGCCTAGACATTCAATTGGATGCCGGCGTTTAATAAATGGCCTAGGCGTCCAATTACCTGGCTAATTTAACCAGATGGCAGCAACATATCCATTACATATCGAGACACTTCCGTGCTTCGAAAAGCACGTTAACAATCGTTACGGGTCGTCAGAAATCGACCAATCTTACCGAGGGTAAGTAGTTTATTGAGGTCAGATTCCATGTAAACTGCAGTAGTGGTGGTATTCAGCCGTGGAAGCCGTCGGTAAACAAAAGCTAGACAAATACTGATGTATTTTCACCTCTTAACAGCAGCATCAGATTTGGTGAGTATCTCCTGCGCCATGAAGTGGTCGCTGTCAGCGAGCTGGCGCGCGTTGTCTGCCAGCTGTGTGGCCAGGTCAGCCTTGCTCGACACTTGCTGTTCCAGCCGGGTGTGGCGCTTCAGCAGGGCTGTTACTGAGGCTAAGTCTTTGCCTGTGAGGAGAGAGAAATAAAAATAAAGTTAAAACCTTTGAAAAATCTGCCAAGTGCGTGTCGGACTCGCTCACGATTGGTTCCGTACCATTATCGCAAAATAACGGCAAAAAAATATCACGTTTGTTGTATGGGCCCCACTTAAATATTAATTTTATTCTGTTTTTGATATTTGTTGTTATAGCGGCAACAGAAATACATCATCTGTGAAAATTGCATCTAGCTATTACGGTTCATGAGATACAGCCTGGTGACAGACAGACAGACAGACGGACAATGATGTCTTAGTAATAGGATACAGATTTGGGTTACGGAACCCTAAAAACCGGCCAAGTGCGTGTCGGACTTCGCACATCTAGAGTTCCGCACCAATAAAAAAAAGCAGATTTTCTATATATATGTATTTGTTAGTAAAATATACGTAATAAAAACATAATCGCCAAATTTCAAGTTCATAGGTCAATGGGAACTTAAAAAATTCTTCGGAACAAAATTGTGTGACAGACGACGGACAGACAGACAGACACGTGAGTGACAGCAATACCAGAAGGGTCCAAACGGAGCCCCCGTTTGGACCCTTCTGGTACGGAACCCTAAAAACAAGCTTTTTCGTATTCCTCTCAATTCCCCTCCTTTTTTCTTTTTTTTTTGAGAGCTCTTGATTCTAGTCTCGGTCAGAGATGACAGAGACAAAGTCGACGATGGAGTGATCCTTTCATTCGATATCCATGTGATGGGAGTTCACATCACATCACATCACATCATCAGTCTATTAATGTCCTCACTGCTGGGACACAGGCCTCCTCTCTGTGAGAGGGAATGGGCCGTTATCCACCACGCGGGCCCAGTGCGGGTTGGTGGATGTCACATGTCTTCGAATTTTTGGTTCTAAGACATGCCGGTTTCCTCACGATATTTTCCTTTACCGTTTTGAGAGCAGTGGTGATGAAATAATTTACACAAAGTAAAGCGCCTGCCTGGGCTCGAACCCACGACCTACAACTTGTAAGTCGCGGCCGATACCACTGTGCCAACACTGCTCGTCATATGGAGGGTCATAAAAAATTATGAACAGATGATGATGCTGTATACTCACAATAACTCCTGGAAAGGAGTTTTAATGAGTTTTAATAGGGTAGTTTACAGTTTTTTTTTTGTAGATTAATACAAAATATTGGTCATGTGTTTTTAGGGTTCCGTACCCAAAGGGTAAAAACGGGACCCTAATACTAAGACTCCGCGATCTGTCTGTTTATCACCAGGCTGTATCATGCAGCCTGGTGATAAACAGACAGATCGCGAACATGAACCGTGATAGCTAGACAGTTAAAATTTTCACAGATGATGTATTTCTGTTGCCGCTATAACAACAAATACTAAAAACAGAATAAAAATAAAATTTAAGTGGGGCTCCCATACAACAAACGTGATTTTGTGCCGTTTTTGCGATAATGGTACGGAACCCTACGTACGCGAGTCCGACTCGCACTTGGCCCGTTTTATTTTTTTCTTTTGACACGTAAACATAGTGACGAAGATATAATGCGTTGAAATATCGTGTGACGTCACGCCGTTAGTACACTTCATACTGCCATAGTGACGTCACAAGCCCCCACTCCTGAACTTTGATGCGGTTTAACTTTGTAATTTTGTATTGATTTGGTAAAGCAAAAAAAACCTGTCCAATATTATTCGATAATCTTACTGACGGACCGAAACATCCCTATCATACCTGCAGCTCTCCGACCAGTACCAGCTGGTGGTTAGAAGAAAGCTAGATAGATGATGATGTACTTACCATGATCTTCGCTAAGAAGCTGTGCCTCCACATCATCGAGCCAGGCGGTGAAGTCGTCCAGGCCTCGCAGGTACACCCTCGCTTGGTAAGCTTCTTGAAGACGCTCGCGACGTAATTTAGCTGCAGCCTAAGAAAAAGATATTTTTTTATGAAAATTATTTTGTGCCATTTAGAGTTGAAAACTCCTTCATCCTCTATGCCGGGCGAGCACGCCCTCTGTGATAGGCTACAGTCACGCATTTTTTCACGGTTTTTGCTCCCAAACTGTCATAAATATGTGTGACTTAAGCCTGTCACAGTAGGCCGTGCTCGCCCGGCTGGTCCTATTATTTTCCCTGCACCAAAGTCTTCTACCTCGGGTTGTCAGTTCTGGCAATTAAGCTTCCCTGAGGTCTCTAATTTAAAGTTAACTAGCTTTTATCCCGCGACTTCGCTCTTGTGGCCCACGCCGCAGGACCCGTTATTTTTCGGGAGGCAACGATAATAAATGAACTTATACTATTATTACTAGTTTATTAAACCCTTCACTGAAGTGAAATTCACACAAATTCTTCATCTTCTAGCATATACAGTAAATTCAACATAATACAAATATCTTTGAATCCTTTTTAGTCAAACACGGTAACTAAAGCATAGCGCGATTCAATTTGAAACCAACGCCATCTATCGAGCTCGAAGGTAAACTTTACTCTTAAAGGGACCGTACGTAAGACTTTTCAATATTTTTTAACTAATATATCAAACTACAGTGTTTTGTTTGTAAAAAGTAAACTTTGGAAGTACTGATCCCATAATAAAGTCTTTCTCCAATAAATAGTTTTTTTGGCCTATTGGCCACTTGAGTCAAACGGCTAAAAAAGCTACTCGCACTATATTTTACTCTCTGTAACATCACTGCCACGGTCGCTGCGTTCGAATTTCTCTATAAAGCATAAGCGACGTGTATTTCTAAAGACCATCTTTCCGCGAATTTCCTGTTTCGCCGGCGCGACTGTTATACCAGCGGCTTCGCTGTCGAAAATTTTCCCAAAGGAAAATATGCCCGGGATAAAAAGTATCCTATGTGCTATTCCAGACTATAATCTATATCTGTGCCAAATTTCATCCAGATTCGTCCAGCCGTTTGAGCGTGAAGAAGTAACAAACACACTCACAAACTTTCGCCTTTATAATATTTAATTATTAGTCTCGCGTTTGACCACATCTCACCTGATGGTAAGCGATGATGTGGTCGACGGTGAAACACGCTTGCCTAGAAGTTACCTATTCACTAGAGGCTTAATGAACCCCAGGCTTAATGACCAGCATACACACAACATTGTACCTGTATAGCCAAAAGGTTTGGGCCGAGGTTTTAAGTCCGTGTATTAGCTAAAGTATTTTACCTGTAATTCTCTCCATTGGTACTCCAATTCTTCGACGTGCTTGGCGATCTCTTGAGCGGCGTAATGTTTGGCTTCTGTAATAAAACAAGTAAATATTCATCATATTGTCTTTTTACCCGACTGCCGAAGGAGGGTAATGTGTTTATCAGTGTATGTATGTATGTTTGTTCCTATGTGGCGTTCTAGAGACCAAACTCTTTGGCCGATTTTGATGATTCTTACGTCAATCGATTTGTCTTAACCTTGTGAGTGTCACTGGCTACATTAAAATTGGAAAATAGAAAAAAATGCCAGGTTTTGGGCACCATATTGTGGAGGCTCATTTTTTTTCTTCCATACCTATCGTGTGGGGTTTGAAATAAAGGGTACATCTGGTTTTGGTCAGCCAGCTCGAGAATGTGTATCCTCCGACTGCACAGTATGAGATTTGGTTCTTGTTTACGTCTTTTTATTTCGCTTCTTAAGCAGTCGAGTTTTTTTATTATTTTTATTAACTTTTTACTATTAAGAGACATGTGTCGTGGAAGTTATAGAGGATAAGCAATTGCTCCGTATCAGCATCATGATTTTAGCTGAAAGATGTCCACTGCTGAACATAGGCCTCCCACAGGCGTCGGCACATTGACCGACGCCTGGGTCTCGAGTCTCGCAACCAACGGATTCCCGCAATATTAGCCAAGTCACAGGGTCCCAGCGCTAACAAAGAAAATTTGGTTCATATAAATGTCACTAGATGGCGCGATATATATCGATTTGTTATTGAATTGCGTGTAAAATTAACATTTTCTAGAATTTATCATAAAAATTGTATGTTCTTGTTTAATCAACTCTCTTAAGCACAAAATTAAGGAATATTGGGAACTTAATTCACATTAAAAGGATTATTTGAACGGATCATTTAAAATTGATGCCAATAGATGGCGCGGTTTTAAATTTCTGAGGCATTCCACTTGATAGTTTAAATTTCTATTGTAATACATTTTGGTGTAATAATACTGCAAACAATTCTATAAAACAAATCGTCCCTGTATTTAATTTTAATAAAAGTCACGAACCTAGAAAACCTTTTGACTTGCAAGTTGCTTGTTAGCAGCAACTTGCAAGTCAAAAGGTTCATCTATAGCCGTGGAATGGAACCGAACGCGATCGAAGTACTTATAAAAATAATCAGCTTAATCAGACGAAAACCGCTAGCCTCTCTGTATGGGATGAGGCATCTATATGCTAGTATACAGATGCCTCATCCCATACAAAGAAACCGTGTTTAAAAGCAACCCTGGTGAACTGTAACACAGGCTTTTTCAAAAACCTATTTCAGGCACCAGTCACTTACAGTGGCGGAATATAGCATTAGCCAAAAACATTGTTAATTTTAAGGTAACCTATATTATTGTAAAGAAAGAACAAGTAAATGAAAAAAAAAATGATTTGAAGTATTATATTATCTGTGGCCAAGTGCACGGTCCACCTAGCTAGAGGGAGGCCTACGAATGCAGCGTAAGCGTTCGCGGTCGCCACTCCACTACTTTTCGGCCCTATAGGCCATCCGTTCTGCGAGCAACGTGCCCTGTCCACTGCCACTGTAAGTTACACAATTCTTCAGGAAAAAGAAGAATAGCTCACTAGCTGTATCCAGTTATTTCTGGAAGGCGGGCCAGATATGTGGGGAGAAGGCCAGGCAGAAGATGAGTATTGTTGTTGTGAGTGTTGTTGCTTGTTGTTGGTAGGGTATTGTTTAGTTGTAGTTGTGTGTTGTTACCTATAAGAGTCTCTCCGTGGTTGGCAACATCATCGATGCGTCCCTTGTTGGCAGCCAGTTCCGATTCAAATGCAGAGTGCTTCTGGATCTTGCTTTGAAGGTTTGATAACTCCCTGGTGGAAAAACATGAATATTGTTAGACATTGCAGTAGGTGGTAGAACCAGAATTAGTTGAAGTCAGTAATTATTTGCAAGACTCCGGGATCGAACCTAAGACACGATCCTGAGACTTGTAGTCTAGAAAGGGACCGATATTTTTTTTTTTAACGATTCATATTTTCGATGAGCTTTTTAATGTGAAATGATATTTTATCTTACTTTTTTATTTATTTATTTCCGTTCTCAAGAATTAATAGTTCTTCTAATAGGGAACATTACTGCCAATTGCTGCCGCCAGATGGCGCTTGACGGCTCAGAGTAAACAAAAACATAACAACATAGCGTCTACTACTGTTTGTGGTTACCGAACTCTTTTTTACTGTTTTTAAGATAACTTGTGTTCAAAAACCAAATAATAATATTGGGGAAGTTAGTTAGCTTCATTTTTCTTTCACTATTTGTTTTATATTTTATATCCATAAACCGCGAAATTTTGTCGCTTGACTTTGACAGTTCGTTTTTTTAGGGATGTGTCCGATATATCTAAACGTAACTTATATCGGATATGTGTTAGATATCATATCGATATCAAAATAACCTATATTACAAAAGCTGTATCTAATAAAAACCTTACTAGCGTGTGAGAACGAATAATTCAAAACTTAAAACCGTAACAATGCGAAAACGTACGAACTACGAACAAAACGCAAACTTCACAAACGTTAGGAACCATATGCGCTACCTATCTTTCTAAGTATTATTTCGCGTTCGTTGTTAGTTTGCTCATCTAAATAACATTTTAACTTTTGCAAACTGTACTACTGATATCGATATCTGAAAACCGTTTTCGATATCGATATGAAAACACATACATAACCGTTTGCGCAAAAAACCGAAAACGCCCTTCTCTACTTTGTTTACGCAGAAACCTGTGGCGCCATCTGAGCGCAACTTTGCAGATAGTTCTCTATTCCACAGACAGATTGTATTGCTGTAGAGTTTGTTTCTAGTTTCGCTTTCTTCTTAGATTAAACCCTTGGCAGAGGTAATGGGCTAGCCTATTGGAGACTGTGTTATATAAATTTTATTAACGTTTAAAAGTGCTGATTTTCAGCTATATATTGTTTTTTTTTATAATTCATTAAAATAATAATAAACTTCACCACATCGTTGTCCACTGGAATTGTGCCCAAATGACTGGCAGCATTGCCTCCATCAATGCTGCGCACAATATCAGTGGACAACAATATTGTCGTCCACTGATATTGTACCCAGCATGTCTCGATGTATGGCAATGCTTATCCTCTGACCAAGGTAAAAGCCAGCCCTTGGGTCACGCGAACTGTCATCTAGGCGTTTAGATAGTTCTTTAAGTATTGCATGAGCATTGAGACCCCACGGATCAAGAGTTATAACCCCAGAAACCTTGAAAATTATATATTGACAATATCTTGAGTCACAAATTAAAGTCTCCGTACCTATAGTTCTGGTCGTTAGCGATCTGCATCTTGAGTGAGATCCACTCCCTCTCGTGGTACAGGTTCCTGAGGAACTGATGCAGTTGTCGTGACTGTTCCAATGTCTCTCCACGCTGTTTGCAGGACTCCTGAGGAAGAGATGATGGGTTAAGTCAAGATGTATTGTTGTGAACGGTATTATCTTAGTCAATGCAGGGATATAAATAATGCTTTGCCTGTGTCTGTTACACAAATTTAATCAACTTAGAAGAAGAAGATGTGAGTATCACAGGACAGACCCAAGTGGCGCTTGGGAGAGGTCTATGTCTATATTTGTTGAGCTAAGTGGTGCCGATCCATGCGTCATGTTCGTGAACGGGCGCCATCAGTTGGGATTGGTCATAACTTAGCTGTCTCGACCTGTTATTGTATTTCTTTTTTTTAATGTTTGTTACTCTAGACGCTTATTACATTGTTCGTTTAATGTATTTTTTCAACAAGAATGATGTAACCAAATAATTGTAATTAAAACTGATGGAAAAGAGTTTCCGAGGAGTTTCTTGCAAATTCTTCTCTATTGAAACTTACTGACGCTTGCGAATTTGCAACTAGGTTCATCATTTTTTTTACAATTCAAAAGTTCTTCTAAGGTTTAATTGAAATAAACTATTTAATTGATGGAGGAAATGAAGATGATGATCGCGCGAATTTCTGCAACAACTCCTTACTATCATAATTTAGCTGAACCAAGTCCACAGCTGGATATAGGCCTCTCCTAAGTCATTAGATGGAGCAACTGTCCTTCTGACCCACAAAACAGTTACTGGTAGACTCCAAGACTTAGAACCTGCATAGTTTATGCCGCTACTCTTCATTGACCAGTATGCACAAGCATGGCCCATGTGTACATGGCCACTGTCCATCATAGACCACTGTACGCCATCATGGCCCAGCATCGACCACAGCGCACCAGCGTGGCCCATAGTGTACACGGCCACTATCCATCACTGAACACTGTACGCCATCATGGCCCAGCATCGACCACTGCGCACCAGCATGGCTCATTGTATACACGGCCACTATCCATCACTGACCACTGTGAACCATGATGGTTCAGCATAGACCACTGTGCACCAGCGTGGCCCATTGTGTACAAGGCCACTATCCATCACTGACCACTGTGTACCATCATGGCCCAGCATAGACCACTGTGCACCATAATGGCCTAAAATTTTCCTACTTTCTCTGTTTCCGTACCTGCAGCTTATCCCTCCTGTTGAGGATGGTCTTGAGCCGCATCTCGACGTAGTCCCTGTCGAAGTGCTGCTCCTCCAGCATGCTGTGCGCGAACCTCTGCAGCTCGTCCACTCTGTTAAGCTGACTGTGGAGCAGTTTGGAGAACTCCGCGTGCTTGCGGATTAGGGTCTCGACCGCTAGAATGGCAGAATATTTGGCATTAGTCTTGTGTGACAAATAATGGTTAATAATTAATGAACTTAGTTTTTGAGTAGTGCTCGAATGATGGAGATCTCGAAAAGTGTTAGTGTTTTTTATGTATATGTTTTTTTTTTATTGTTGATAGGCTCGCGCTTGACCACTATCTCAAAGTTTAGTTCAAATTAAACTTTAGCTAATTACTATTGACAAGACTATTTATGCATATATTTTACATGCAAATTACAGACCATCGAAATACTAAAAAGGCAGTCGCTTTTGTAAATAAAATAAAAATCACTGTATAATTTAAATAATATCATTGCGTTGATGTTTCTTGTTTAGGTAAAGTTGTCTGCACAGAATTAATTTTACAGACTAGTTGTAACAACATACGTATAAAAACGCTAGAGTGTATAAATAACTTACCATCCAAGTTGTCTCCAAGATCATCGTTGTTCAAGAACGCCTCTTTAGACGCAAGCCAGTCCTCTGTCTGTCTCGCTTGCTCCTTCAAGAGCTGTAGTTGATGGGCCTGAGAGAGAAATAATGACGAGATAGTTTAGTAAAAATTCGGCCAAGTGCGAGCCGGACTCGCGCAGTGGCGCACGAAGGGTTCCGTACCATTATCGCAAAAAAACGGCAAAAAAATCACGTTTGTTGTATGGGAAATTAAATATATATTTTATTCTGTTTTTAGTATTTATTTGTTATTATAGCGGCAACAGAAATACATCATCTGTGAAAATTTCAACTGTCTGACAATCACGGTTCATGAGATACAGCCTGGTGACAGACAGACAGACGGAGTGGAGTTTTTTATGATAAATGATAAATGATTTTATTTCTGTAAGTTGGTTTGTACAAACACTTTTACATGTCGATCATATTTTTAAAACTAGATGAGGTCGGCGTTTCCTATCTGACTACTCTGAGAAGAAAGGCCGAAACAAACTCAGAGGTCACAGTCTCTTTTAAAGTCCAGACAAAAATCTTGGTTAGATCATGTGAAGACCATGTAGATTGATGTCTGAAATGGTCTTTTGAGGAAAGAACCAGCCAGATTGAGTGGACCTGTCCAGTCAGTGCACGCATTTGTCAATAACCGAGCAGCTCAACACAGAATTTAAGGAGCTCAACGATTCGACGAACAATACCAAAGAAAGGACATTCGGGTAGGCCGCAAAACTACTCAAACTGCCAGACCACGATTAAAAACTAAGATAAATTAAAAACAAATAGTCCACATAGTCTTCACATTCACAATAATTAAAATAAAATAATATAATACTTTAAAAAGTAAATATTCTTGTCATTGCAAGAAAACCAAAAAATAATAATAAAACAAAATTCACGGTGGAAAATATAAAAAATCAAAATTAATTTTTAATTGGAGCAGCTCAATCCCAAGCCTTTTTGTCCTCAATGTAATCTTTGATGGTATAAAACGCTTTCTGGCACAACTTACGTTTAATGAATGATTTGAATTTATTAAGACTTAGAACTTGTACGTGGCTTGGAAGCTTATTATAAAAGCGCACACATTGACATCTAAACGAGCCACCTATTTTCTTGAGCCTTGTTGTTGGTACTACAAATTTGTGTTTGTTCCTAGTATTTATGTTATGGATATCACTGTATTTTTTAAACAATTTTATATTTTTATGGGCATACAAAAGATTTTCATAAATATACTGAGAAGGCACAGTCATTACATTAATCTCCTTAAATTTCTCTCTGAGAGAGTGTCTCGGGCTTAATTTATAAATTGAACGAATAGCTCTTTTCTGCAAAACAAAGATAGTCTGGATGTCGGCGGCGTTTCCCCACAACAGAATACCGTACGACATTACACTATGAAAATAGCTAAAGTACACTAAACGGGCTGTCTCTATATCAGTTAAATTACGAATTTTTCTAACAGCATATGCTGCGGAGCTTAGTTTTTTTGACAATTTATCTATATGTGGGCCCCATTGAAGCTTAGCATCCAAGGTTAAGCCTAAGAATACTGTGCTATTTTCAGGATTCAATTCTTCGCCCTTTATCAACACATAAGTTTTTACCTGCCTGACGTGAGGCAGGGTAAACTTAATGCATTTGGTTTTTTTTTCATTAAGAAGTAAATTGTTAACATTGAACCAGTGAACTACTTTTGAGATCGCGCTATTTACATCGTCAGTAACCAGCTGCTGACGTTTAAGTTTAAACAAAAGTGAAGTATCATCTGCAAACAATACTATATCATGGTTATCCTTTATGAGGTAAGGCAAGTCATTAATATAAATACGAAACAAGAAAGGACCAAGAATCGAGCCCTGCGGGACTCCCATTGTTACTATGGATCCGGGAGACCTTTTTCCATTAACGTCAACGCTCTGAATCCTATTTCTCAAGTATGAAGTAAGAAGATCCAGAGCGCTGTCCCGGATCCCGTAGTGGCGGAGTTTCCTGATTAGCGTTTCATGAAGAACACAATCAAATGCCTTGGACAAATCACAAAAGATTCCCAAAGCATCACACCTATCTTCCCATGCATTATAAATATGTCCTAGCAGCTAAACACCGGCATCAGTAGTTGAACGACCCCTTGTAAAACCAAACTGTTTGTTATGTAATAATTTATGTTTATTAAAAAATCTTTGCAATTGCTCTAACATTAAATTCTCAAATATTTTACTAAACGTAGGTAGTACTGAAATAGGTCTATAATTTGTAGGGTCTGATGTACTACCTGATTTAAACAAAGGTATTATTTTACTATTTTTCATTAGGTCAGGAAACTCCCCACAGTCGATACAATTATTAAAGATAATAGCTAAACTAGGTGCGACAATGTCAATAATAGACCTAGCAACTTCTACAGAATGACCCCACAGATCTGCAGTCTTTTTAACATTTAAAGTGTGAAAGGTTTTAATTATGTCTCTACAAGTAATATGTTCAAAAACAAATTCCGAATCGCAAACATTAACATTTTCTTTTAGCAAAGACTCAGCAACAGAAGGTGATGAGTTTAGGGATTTAGTAGTTGAAATGGGAACATCTGAAAAGAAATTTTCAAAAGCCACTGCGACTTGTGAGTCTGATTTTACGATGCTGTCATTAATAGACAGGCTGTAGTCAATATTTCGGTACCCTTTGGGTACGGAACCCTGAAATATCTTTGGAAAAAATCATTTAATGCATGCGAGAAAAGTAAATTTTACTTACGCAAATATTGCGTAGTAAAATTTGCAACATTTATGTATCTAAAATTTACATGTTATCAGTAACATTGAAACTTTCCATTTTACTAGAGCTAAGATTGTCGCAACGCAAAAACATTAAACAGAAACGATTTTGTTCAACTTTGTTTCCAAAAAATTTTGAGACCAGCATAAAATATTTCATAGCTCATAAAATCACTAAAGACTTATTCTATGCTCATATTAACATGAAAAAAAATCATTTTACAAACAATACCACGTAAATTAAGCCCTAAACAAAGCATGCAGTTGGATTTACAACGCACGGCGGAGCGCAAAATATTAAAAAACCCTACAGCGGTGTTTTATTTAGGCATTCATTTAGAATTAAACTTAAAATCGTGTATAATACATGCACCAGGCGCTGTGACGTCACTGTGACGTTCGACTCTCGCTATTGGCGCACGAGAGGAACGCGTATACTAGGGAGTGGTCGAGATGCAAAGTTATTTCGAACGTGAAGTAGAAGAGAGTTCACCATACCTGTGTGAGATATTGCTTCCTCTTCAGCCAGGCGTGGTCCAGCGTGCTGGACAGGACCTCCACCCGCTTCACCTTCTCCGGGACCTGTTCAGCCTCCTTCTGCAGGGAGCCTATCACTTTCTGACGACCGTCGATTTCGGCCTGTAAGAAAAGGTGCGGGTTTAGTCAAAATTACGAGGTGCAATGTGATTTCAGTCATGAATAGGGTAGTTTACTGAAAATTTGTTTTTTGTCCATCAGCTACATTAATAAAAAATATTGGACACGTAGTTTTTCTTTTGACAAGTAAACATAAAGTGATGACGATATAATGCGTTGAAATATCGTGTGACTTCACGCCGCTAGTACACTTTATACTGCCTTAGTGACGTCACAAGCCCCCACTCCTGAACTTTGATGCGCTTTAACTTTGTAAATTTTTATAGATTTAGTAAAGCAAAAAATACGTGTCCAATATTATTTGATAATCTCTCTGACGGACTAAACAAAAATATTATTTTTTACACAGGAAATATCCCTATTGATTCACCATAATAAAGTTCAAGACCATATTGCGACTGCTAAAAAAACTATCATTTTGTGATAAAATCTTGGACTCATGACTCAGTTCAAAGTTAAACTGACGACGTTCTTCACATGTAAGAAAACACATTTTTTTTCAACTATAAATTAAACAATTTATGTATTTGATTTTTCGAATTTAGCAACTGCATTTGAGTTGCTAAAATAATTTTACATTGCATGTCCTCGAAAAGAGCGTTTTCCAAGCAGCCAAACTGTGCGGAAAGTGTCACTTTTTTTTGCTAGTGCTTTTTACTTTCCTGTATCTTTTTAATGTTTAACTCCAACGTCAGCCCGCCGCCGCGCCGCATAGAGATTTTATTATTTGAGAAAAGTTTAAAAAATTAGTTAAGTACAGATGATCATTCATATAAAAGGTAATACAAAACTAATACTTCTTTTTTAATTACTCTAGATTTAGATTTTGATCAACAAATTAATTTTAAATATTCATTTAATTGTGTTTGGCAGAATGAATATTTTGCTCGTGCCTTTTTGCGTTACGACGTGACAGCTATTTGCACATGCGCAGTAGATATGCCCGAGGAACTATGAACTATTAGTTAATCTGTGGATATGCTGAGCGCCCTTGAAAAAGCGCCATTTTATTAATTTCTTGCTTGATTCAGATATATTTTTTTATTTCCTCGCACAATGCATAGTAAAATTTTGTATGATACACGTGCGTAAGATGATTTGCGACTCGTGTCGATTTATACAAAAATACATCGGAAATCACCTACTTTCCGCACTTGTAGCATATATAACTATTGCTTTCCCTCTTTTTTGTTCATCAATTTTAGGGTCCGCAGGTCAAAATCCAGAGCTAACATGAAAAGCGGCATCAAAACGGTGAAAGAAAACACCGTGAGGAAACCGGCATGTCCTAGAACTAACAATTCGAAGACGTAGCATCCACCAACCCGCACTGGGTCCACGTGGTAGATTACGGCCCAATCCCTCTCACAGAGAGGCCTGTCCCAGCAGTGGGCACATTAGATGGCTGATGATGATGATGAATCACCCAAAAGTCGACTGGTAGAAAATTCCTAAGGCATCAGGTCCGCCTCTGTACGTTTTTGTGCATGAAGTATTAAATAAATATGAAAAGTAAAATATTGCTTATCAATTATGATGATACCTTCTTTTCGTGATGCAGCTCTAGAAGCGCTTCAGCATCAGGCACGGTCTCCGGAGCTCCGGTCTCGTCCATACGCTTGACGGCTTCCGACACCCAGAGTTCCAGTTCCTAAAACAAATAATTAAGTTTCACACTCCAAAAGCATCTCCTTTCGATGGACGCCTGAACTAGATAGTAGGCATCCAGTAATGAGTCCAGAGATCCAGTAGAGAGGTAGGTTTTAGTGGGTTAGAGTCACACATAACTGCGCCATCTCACCAGCACAGCGGTGCGCTGGATTCTGGGGCAAGACATCGATTTCTTGCGGTATTATTTTCGCGATCTTTTTACCGCAATGTGTTCTAGCTTCATACAATTCCATGTGTCGCAAAATGTGCGGGAAAAAATCGCGCGAATAAAAACCGCACAGTGCGTGTCCGTGCCTAACAGAAACCTAACAGAATGATAACAAACATAAAAATTATTCGTAGTTAGCAGAAGTTGCTATATTTCACTTGTATTTATAATAGTTAAGTCTTACCTTAAGGTTCTCATCAAATTTGTGTTCAGCAATAGCTTCGTCTAACAAAGCAGTACGTTTGGCAGCCAACTCTTGTAGCTGCTCCCATCCTTCGCGCAAGGACTGTAGACTGGTTTCTATCTCCTTTGCACGTTCTGGGTATCTGTGAAGGAAAGGGGGGTGAATTTTATTTTATTGTGATTTTTTATTTAAATCCGCGCAGCTAAAAATCGCAATGCGTGCTAAACGCATTGCGATTTTTAGCTGCGCGGATTTTAATCGCTTTGTGAATCGTAACTTACACGCACGCGGATAAAATACCGCGCGACTCTTTCTACCTGTTCATAGATAGAGCTCAAAATATTCGCGCGAATTTAAACCGCGCCGCGATGCGGTGGATACTGTGGCAAAACACTGCTTTCTTGCGGTATTATTTCCGTGCGATTTTTTTTTAGCAATGCGTGCAGCTTCATACAATTCCATGTGTCGCAGAATGTGCGAAAAAAAAAACGTGCGAATAAAAACCGCAGTGCGTGCTAAGCCTAAGAGTTCCGACCCTCATTTTGGTGTTCGTTTAGCTGTCCATCCGTTCGTACATTTTCAAACAATTTCGCATGGATTTTGTCCGTTGTGAATCTCCATACATGACGCAAAAAATGAAAATGGTAGGATGACACTGTACGTTAATTTTGTCGAATAGAGTACATTGAATAAAACTTGAAATAAATTGTAGTTCTAAAAACTAAAAAACACGCTTTATTGGTAAGGATAATGGGACAAACTGTTTAAATTATTGCCTTGTCATCGGTCCTTGATAAGTGTGCAAAGTTTCAAATCAATCCAACGTTTTGAAGTGGGTGAAAATCACGTTCAAAGATTCCGTTACATTGATACATAGATACATACATACCAAGCTAATAAAAGCGTGTTAAAATGGTATATCACTTCCGATCAGGGTTTGAATTTCCTTGGGCAGTTTTATGAGTTATGCTCACAAAAATGCCCACAAAAATTCATATATAAAGTACATATCATTCAAGAAAGAAGTCAACTGTCGAATCCGACTCGGCTGAGCAGCTTTCGGGCAGTTGCGAGGTATCTTCTCGTCGAACATACCATAGTATCTCAAGACGAAGGCCATGACCAGTGTGTTGCCAGTGAAGACATACGGAACCGCAACGAGGTTGCTCACAATGGGCCTCATCAGAAAGCTTAAATTCACCCAGAGGGAAATGGAGTTTCCTGGCGTGATCGCATCAGAAATCAGGATATCCGCAGGAAAACCAAAGTTACCGACATAGCCCGAATATTTGCAAAATTTAAGTGGCAGTGGGCAAGGCACATTGCTTGCAGAACAGATGGACACCTGTATAAAACTACATACAATCTTTACCCGACTACAGCAGAGCCTTAAAGGAGGATCTTGGTATACTTACTTCGCAGTCAGCGTCTTCCCCTCTCCCTCCAGCTGCTGTATCTTGTCGCGGATGGCGCCGGCCTCCGCCGCCCGAGCTAGATGCTTCCTCTTCAGCTCATGCGCGGCTGTCAGCTCCCGGCCTCGCTCGGAACTGCTGAACAGTGCCGACTTCTTTGATATGCGTTCGGCGGTGTCTTCTACATCTCTGTGGGGACAAAAAGGTTGTATTAGTATTTGTAACATAGAAAACTTGAAAGAAAAACAGAAAAACGTTTTATTAACATTTTTAACATTTTATTTTATTTTATTACATGCTCGACACGAGATTTTAACACGAGCGCTGTAGCCAATTAGTCGAAAGCTACATGCGAGTGTTAAAATAAACCCTTTTTATGCGAGACATGAATGATTCTTTTTCCACAACTTGATGAGCTTACTTAATTAAATGCAAATAAGTTTCAACAACAATTTATTAGAAACGTTCAGACTAAAACCCGCAGACTATAAACAAACAATCAACGCGCGCTTTTTCGAGAGGTAACAGGTTCAGTATCATTCTGCCAGTTACATAATGATCCATATAGAAGTCATTTCATCATTATGTTATTGTGATTTTAACTTCACTTCATGTAATTGCAATTAGGAATCAATTTCAGTTTATTTTATTTGATTGCAATTTTGTATTTATTTTATTGAAATTTTATATTGACATCATTATACTGTGATTTCTTTTTAATTTTATTGTAATTTTGAATTTATATTGATTTTAGCAATTTGGAATTTACTCTGACTTCACTTTTTTCAGATTTTATTGCAATTTTAATCTTAGTTTGAGCTTGTTTTTAATATATTTATTTTGTCACTAATATAGTAACCAAGCGTCTACAATGGGACTGACTTCTGTAACACTGGTTTTTGCCTAGCTCAGAAGTCAGGGCTTCAATTATTTTGGTGTAAACAATTTATTTGTCAATAAAAAATATTTGATTTGATTTGACCTGTATGTACATTATGGATGCAATAAAT
This sequence comes from Orthosia incerta, assembly GCA_948252205.1. Taxonomy (NCBI): domain Eukaryota; kingdom Metazoa; phylum Arthropoda; class Insecta; order Lepidoptera; family Noctuidae; genus Orthosia; species Orthosia incerta. The sequence goes on from OX411769.1 coordinate 2,309,038, forward strand.
TGAATTTGAATTTGATTTCGTAACTCATCATCATAATCATCATATCAGCCGAAAGATGTCCACTGCTGGACATAGGCCTCCTCCAAGCGTCGCCACATTGACCGGTCCCGTGCGTCCCGCAACCAGCACATTTTGCCAATGGTAAAATATATCGGGACTGTATACAATAAGAACATCTAGTCTGTACAACTGCATTTAGCAAATAAACTTCATTTCAACAGCAGAACAATTGGAAGGTAGCTATCGCTTTTCTTAAAAAATAATTGAAACAGCCATAAAACTGCGTTGAGTACATTTTCTAAAATTTTTATTTTGCTATTCAACTATTTCTACAAAAAAAAATACGGATTCGTTTATATTGGAGAAAACTTTTAATTGCTCATTTCTTATATGTTGTTTCTGCGCATTGATGTATTAGCTGTAAGTTTTTTTGATTTTAATAAAATAAAATAAATAAATGTCAAATATAACGTACCTATTAAAGGAGTGTATCTCGGCGGCGGCGCAGAGGTTCTCGCGGTACTTGTGCAGGTCACCGGACAGTGCGCGCCACTTGCCCAGGAAGGCGTCCCGACGCTGGGACACTGCCGCCGCTTGCTGTGTGGGACCCTGTGGGCAAACACATAGAAATTAATTTAATTATATTAGACTATAGAAATAAGAGCGTTCTGGCGGATATGATATTGTTTTTATTTTGGCAGTCTCGGGATCCTGGGGTTGCGATCCTTTGAAATACTGGCCCCTGCCCGACCACTATTGAACTACACCGCTATAAAATGGCACGGGGTGACATGCACACTCAATTAATGGGCCCACATAAAAGGGTCGCTAGCACTTTAGTGACGAAATGCCAAGGGGGCAACATATCCGGAGGTGCTTGAGGAGTGGAGGTGGAGAAGTATACCAAGGAGGAACTAATTCAAATACCACGGCTATCAGGACAATCACGAAAGTACGGCCAAGATCTCTACAAGCATCTTATTGGGTTAAGGGTACACTAGTCGACGGCACGAACTATTTTGTGCGCGGGGTTAAAATGCATTTTATATCAACCGACAACACGTGCGGAAGAGATAGATGCTGTGATGAGCAGTAGGAAGCTAGTTCCCGTACGAATACACACTTTTGCAAATTTGTAGCGAAATGGATAATGATTTAGGACGAAACCAAGCGCGGGCAATTTTATAAACAGACCTTTGGCAATCTAGATATCATGAAAAAACGACTAAATCTATCTGTTCAAAATAAAATTATATGCATTGTTAAACTACTAATCTATCCCTGAATGGAGGCCGTTTTGCAATTTTCCGTCTTCTTATGGTATGTATTTGCGCCCAAAAATGCGTTAAAATTAGTGTCGAAATGAACGACGCTCATAACATTCAAATATTTTCTTTTTTTACTTTTTTGCTTCCATACAGAGCTAGATAATGATGAGACAAATTGATATCACTTTTTATTTTGAACGTACATCGTCAAACAGTGGAATAATCCCTAGAGTACGTTTGTATGGAAAAAAATTCGACTAGTGTAACCTTAACTTCCTTCCTCCGGGTGTTATTCGGAATCCAGTCAATGGCTACTTTTGCCCAATTTTGTAGCGACATGCGACAGATGTGGCCAGCCCAATTCCACTTTAGTTTGGCAGCTGTGTTGCCTACGTCTGTGATTTGTGTTTTGGTACAAAGTATACTGTTCCGAATGCAGTCTGTGATTTTGACTGCGAGAATACTTTGTTTTATTGCTCGCTGGCAAACCCCGAGTGCGGACTTTTGATGTTTCGTTAAAGACCTTCTGTTCCGTAGGTGAGGATAGGAAGGTTGCACATGTCCATGAGTTTCCTTTTTAGCGAAAGTGACATTAGGTGTCACAAATTCAAAGATGCTCAACGCGCTTTGGAGCGTAAATAGAAGAACGATGTAAAAAGACGTGCACTTCAAAACGTCTAGAGTAAAACAAACAATTCATAAATACAATAAGTAGGTTTTTTTTTATCTTATATAGGCTCGCGCTTGACAACCATCTCACCTGATGGTAGGCGATGATGTGGTCGATGATGGAGCACGCTTGCCTAGAAGTAACCTATTCACTCTTGACTTAAAGACCCCTAGGTTGTAAACCCTTTCGGTGTGGGCACGCTCGGCGCAATTATTCTTAAACCTTGTTTGTACTTTTTTTACTATTTTTTTTTTTTTTTTTTTTTCTGTTACTTTGTGATTGTTGTTGTTGTGTTGTGTCTATGTCGAATAAATGTTTTCTATGCTATTCTATTCTAAAACAGGCCGAGGCAGCTAAGTTATGAACAATCTTAACTGATGGCGCCCGTCCACGAACATGACACATGGATTGGCACCACTCAGCTCAACCATCATGACGGGAACTTCGGTTCCAACACACATGCCACCATCAGAGAGCGATTAGAGAGAGCATGACACACTCAACTGCCAGGGCACACACATGTACACTTCCTTGGCTAAACACCTAATAGGGTGAACAAGACCCTAAAACGATGATATTCTTTTCTAGATTTGCCATTTAACGCATTTAAAGCAAAGGTAAAAGCTAATCTCTGTTCTAAGGCATACTATTCTATTAATGATTATTTAGATGATAAGCATAGTTGGTCGCTGTGTTGAACTCAAGACAATGTTCGTGTTCTTTTACCAAAATTAGCTTGCTGTCAGGTTAAATATTATTATTTTTAATTTCGTTTTTATGTGTATTTTTTAAATTGTATTTTTTGGTAAGACTGTCGTAGGTATCGTTTACTGTTATTGTCGGAGCTGATGAAGATTGCTACTATCTTTGCATTATATAGAGTTAATCTTTCTAGTATTATATAGCAGCATAGCCAGCATTGTGTGAGTACCATGTACTTCAGAGCTATCATTGTCTGATACCTACGTCTTCTATTGACTTGAATGACTCCGGTGGTTGAGAGTATGTCATGCCCACTCAAATGTCTCGCCGATGGTGGCGCGTGTGTCGGATCATTTAGCTCCCTTCAAAATGGTTGAGCTGAATGGTGCTGATACATGTGTCATGTTCGTGAACGGGCGCTGTCGGTTGGGACTGGTCATCTCTTAGCTGCCATGGTTTATTTTAATTGATTCTAATTTTATTTCTGAATTGTCTTTTTATATTTACTATGGACACTTTTAACTTTCTACATCGTTCTCACATAATGTGTAATCTCAACATGAATGATGTAACAAATGATTTGTAATAATTACCTAATTGAAAAAGAGTGTCCATGGAGTTTCTTGCCCGTTCTTCTCCATAGAGATCTACGCCTTGGAATGGGCATCTACGGTACTTTCACAGTTATTATGTCTTGTGACTGGGACTGTAGCACCATAATTTTGTAATATTTTATTTTGTCTTTTGACAATTCAAAAGTGCCTGTAACTGGCCTACTTGAAATAAAGTGCTTTGACTTTGACTTTGACTTTTGACTTTGATAATAAGGACCATATTCCCTTACCTGCTGCAGCAGTTTATCGGCCAGCGCACAGATGCTCCTGACCCTCCGGTCGTCCACCTTCATGTCGCTGTCCACGTCGTCCAGCTTCCTCAGCAGCGCGGAGCAGTGCTCGTAGTCTCTGCCCAGCTCGTGAGCCTGAACCATCATTTCCTTGTCTCGGATCCAAGCTTCGATCTTGTCTAGGTGCTGGTTGAATTCGAGGATGTCTTGGGCTTCTTCGAGGCCGCGACCTGGAGGGGAGATGAGGGGTTTAATTGTTATGAGGAGAATATTTTATTTTATTATTGTGCGAAGGAGTAGAATTCCCTGCCGGAGTCTGTGTTTCCCGATAGCTACAGCCTAGGGGTCTTTAAGTCAAGAGTGAATAGGTTACTTCTAGGCAAGCGTGCTTCACCGTCAACCACATCATCGCTTACCATCAGGTGAGATTGTGGTGAAGTGCTAGCCTATCCATAATAAATCAAGTTTTTTTTGAGATGAGACAGAGTTATGAAGATATGTAAAGATATCTTACCTCTCTGCTCCGTGGCAGTCTCGAGCCGCTGCCAGTCAGCCTGCAGCTGCTGCAGCTGCTTGTCCACTTCAGCGTCAGGACTGAGCTGGGTGGCTAACTCCTGAACCTCTTGCAGACGAGCTCTGTTGGCTGCTAGCTCGGCTGTGAAAGCCTGGTGCTTTTGCAGCTTCTTGATTTTGTCTTCGAGGTTTGTTACTTCGCCTGTAGAAGGAATTACGTGAATAAAATTACAAAAAAAATAAGACTTTTTCTTTTTGAAGTTGGTTAGATAAAAGGCGTTTAAAACATGTGGTAAAAATGATAGCCAGCCAGTAGCAATCGCTACACAGGCAAAACCACAAGTGCGTGTCGGACACCGCACATTTAGGGTCCCGTACCAATACTAATTATTAGAAATATTAAAAGAGTATGTATGGAATTTCTTGTCCGTTCTTCTCTATAATAACAAGCTTCGTTTTCGAATGAATGGTAGAATCTATCGTTATTACTTGTAAATGTTAATTGTTGACGTTCAAAAGTGCCGCTTAAGGTTACACTAGTCGATAATTCTTCCTGACACCAGTCTTGCCAAGGGGTACCGTGTTACCCAGTTACTGGGTTGTGGAGGTCAGATAGGCAGTCGCTCCATGTAAAACACTGGCACTTAGCTGAATCCGGTAAGACTGGAAGCCGACCCCAATATAGTTGGGAAAAAGGCTAGGTAGATGAGTCGATAATTCTTCCATACAAACGTAGTCTAGGGATTCCTCCATTGTTTGACGATGTACGTTCAAAATCATTATCTAGCCCTGTATGGAAACAAAAAAGTAAAAAACAAAAATATTTAAAAGTTATGAGCGTCGAAAGTTCCATATTTCAACATCAATTTTAACGCATCTTTGGACGGCAATAAATACTATAAGAAGAAGGAAAATTGCAAAACGGCCTCCATACAGGGATAGATTAGTAGTTCAACAATGCAAATAATCTTATTTTCAAAATATACATTTAGTCGTTTTTTTATGATATCTAGACTGCCAAAGGTCTGCTTATAAAATTTCGTTTTCGTCCTAAATCATCATCCATTTCGCTACAAACTTGCAAAAGCTTCCTACTGCTCATCACAGCATCTATCTCTTCCGCAAGTGTTGTCGGTTGATATAAAATGCATTTTAACTCCGCGCACAAAATAGTTCGGGCCGTTGACTAGTGTAACCTTAATGGCCTAGTTGAAATAAATATTTTTTGATTTTTTTTTAACCGCAATATCAAGTTGGTTTTAATATAAAAATTTGGGAATTTCAAAGAAAAAGTCAGATTTGTCAATATATTGGTATTTGCTAGTAAAATACTTGTAATAATTAACAATATCCCCAAATTTCAAGTTTCCTTCCTCCCGTGGCTTGAACGTAGAACCCTGGCATTTCTTGGGAGTGTTCCAAAAGCCATATCTAAGGAGTAGTTCCTCTTACCTTGCTGATGCTCAGCGGCTAACTTAGCCAGCTTGTCGGCCACCCATCCTCTGGCTTCCGCGGCGTCGCGAGCGAACTGTGCGCGTGCGCGAGAACGTACGAGCGCACTGCGGCGAGCTGCTGCTGCCTCGTATAACTGCGGGGAACAAGATATTGATTAGGTATGGAAGATCGTCGCTCCACCATGCTTGAGGGTTGCTTTAGGGCGTCCTACCCTACCTCATTGATACAACAGGGGCCGTACCATGACGTGTTAATACAACCATGGTGCGACTGTCATCATCATCATCATCAGCCTTTTAATATTCCCAATGCTGGGACACAGGCCTCCCTGTGAGAGAGTGGATAGACCTTAATCCACCACGCGGGCCCAGTGCGGGTTGGTGGATGTCACATGTCTTCGAATTTTGCCATGCCGGTTTCCTCACGATGTTTTCCTTTACCGTTTTTAGAGCAGTGGTGATGAAATAATTTACAAACAGTAAAGCACCTGCCTGGGTTCGAACCCACGAGGGCTACCACTGCTCTGGTGCGACTGTGAAAAGGGACAAATGTATACAAATCATATAATCGTGTCCCTTACGCACAATGGAAATAACCGTGCTCTAAGTGCTTATGGTAACCCCCCAGGTAACATGGCCAGCACATTACCACTTCAAATTTGCCTATTCTGTTAGGCCAAAACTCTCGAAGGATTCTCGTCAAAGAGAGGGGGAAACCCGTAAAATAAGAGAGGAAATGCAACGAATCATACACTAAAATATGTCCTCAAATGTAAGTCGTATTTACGCAACCAAGACTTGGTTGGTGTTGCCTCTGTTTATTCTAAAAAACTCGTGTTTTTACTATAACATCCAAATCTCCTCATTTATTTTAAATAAATTAGCTTTTTTCGTATTCTTCTCAGCAAATACGGCAGATACCCATATCATGGCAGTGCTAAAAAAAAAAATAGTCCGCCATCTTGGGCCGTCCGCCATATTGGATTTAGAATGACATCACTTAGGTAACCATGTATTGTCATTCAAACTAAACATGTATGCAAAATTGCATCTTAATCGGTGGAGGATAACTTTAACTGCTTTATTATTTAGTTGCAAGATTTCACCCGAACACACTTACATACATACATACACTGCAAGTTAAATAAACGCTTGTAAAAAGCCGTTAAATATATTGGTTGAGATGTTTTTACACAATATTTTAGCCCTAGTATATCGGGCTGAAATATACTGTTATATTTGTACCATCTGTGAACGCTATTTCAAACGTCTTACCTTCTTCCTCCTCTCGTTGATATGCTGCAACTCATCAGCGATGCGTTGGCTCTCGACGTGGTTCTGCTGTAGCAGCTTATCACCGTGGCTGTTCAGGGTTGCTAGCTTCTCGTCCTGATAGAAATCAAAAGTAATTAATTATAAGTAAGAAAGTTATAAGTTTGACGTGTGTACATGTCTGTGTCATCATAGCTCCTAAACAGATGAACCGATTGTGGTTTAGTTTTTTTTGTATGAAAAGTGACTGTATCGATAGTGTTCTTAGCTATGTTTGATGAAAATCAATTCAGCCGTTCAAAAGTTATTAGCGCTTGACTGTTTGAATCGGGGTGTTTTCGCAAGATATCGTGTCATAATTACGTGTTCAATAAATTGTCGATCGAAGCGTGTCTACTAGAGTCTGGCAAACGAAAGTAGAGACTGAAAAAGCGCGGCAAATTTAAAAATATCAGCATTGCAACCCCAACAACTAGTATGCAATACCTGGAATAACCTAATTTGATACTTTAGAATTATTTATATTACTTCGTCTGAATAAAAATACTATAGGTACATTTAGGTAGGTAATACTTTAGATATATCAATCTGAATAAAAAAAAGCAACAGTATTCTATAATAATTTTGGTTTATTCACTATCAATCAAAATCTGATTTTAAGATTCATAAGAGTCACAGGGATAATTGTTTTCTACATTAATAATGAAACATTTTAAATTATTAAATAGAGAAAATGTTTTTACAAAAAGTTAAATAGTGATTACGAATTAAGGGTACACTAGTCGACGGCACGAACTATTTTGTGCGCGGGGTTAATATGTATTTTATATCAACCGACAACACGTGCGGAAGAGATAGATGCTGTGATGAGCAGTAGGAAGCTAGTTCGCGTACGAATACACACTTTTGCAAATCTGTAGCGAAATGGATGATGATTTAGGACGAAACCGAGCGCGCGAAATTTTATAAACAGACCTTTGGCAGTCTAAATATCATGAAAAAACGACTAAATCTATCTGTTCAAAATAAAATTATTTGCATTGTTGAACTACTAATCTATCCCTGTATGGAGGCCGTTTTGCAATTTTCCGTCTTCTTATGGTATTTATTTGCGCCCAAAAATACGTTAAATTTAGTGTCGAAATGTGGAACTTTCGACGCTCATAACTTTCAAATATTTTATTTTTTTACTTTTTTGCTTCCATACAGGGCTAGATAATGATGAGACAAATTTATATCACTTTTTATTTTGAACGTACATCGTCAAACAGTGGAATAATCCCTAGACTACGTTTGTATGGAAGAATTTTCGACTAGTGTAACCTTAAAACAAAGTATCAACTTAGTAGCGTCATACGGAAAATTGGGGTTGACATTAGTATAGCATTGGCATATAAAAAGTTTGCAAATAATTCCAGTGTCTACTTTCATTTGCAGACTCTACTACATAAATTATGTAGCAAAAAAAATATAAGGTTTTTTTTTTAATTTTTACTTGTAATCTTTTTCAGTAACATTGCTGACCAGAGGAATAAAATAGACTGGTATAACAATTTTACCTGCGTAGCGAGCAGTTTCTCGAAGGCCTCGTGTTTCTTGAGCGCGTTCTCGACTTCCTCTACGCTGCTCGTCTGAGAGATTTCAGTGCCTATAAACAAATTATAATGTTAATTCATCATTACAACTAAACAATATGTTTGGTAATAGCACAGATAATATAATACTAGCATACAGATGCCTCATCCCATACAAAAAAACCGTGCCAAAATCAATATCAAAATCAAATATTTTTACTTTACATAGGCCTACATGGGCACTTATAAAACGTCGACAAAAGGTGCACGGTTCGGGTTAGTCGTTTCCTATGGAGAAGAACCGGCAAGAAACGCCATGGTTACTCTTTTAAATTTTTTTGTTTACAATATTTCCATGTTACAGCATTAGTACTTGGATATGTGGGGACAACGTAGGCCCGACAATAAGTCGTACGAAATTGAAAAAAAAAAAAACAAACAAAAAAAACGTGCCGACGTAACTAGCGTTTTTTTTTTATAAGTACTTCGATCGCGTTCGGTTCCGTTCCACGGCTATAGATGGTGTTAGCAGCGACTTGCAAGTGAAAGGGTTTTCTCGGTTCGTGATTATTTTTTTCTTTACAATACAGTGACGATTTGTTTTATAGTAATGTATGCACGTTTTTACAGTTTCATTGTACGAAAATATGTTACAATACAAATTTAAAATTCGAGTGGTATGCCTCAGATATTTAAAACCGCGCCATCTATTGGCATCAATTTTAAATGATCCATTGAAATAATCTTTAAAATGTGAATGGAGAGTTGCGTAAAAAAAATAAAAAACTTTTTTACAAAAATTACAACCGACTTCCCAACAAAAACACTACAAAGTGAAAAATAACTTCAATTTCGGAAGTCGGTGTCAAAAAACGAAGAAACGAAAACAGGAACACCGACTTCCGAAATTGAAGTTATTTTTCACTTTGTAGTGTTTTTGTTTGGAAGTTGGTTGTAATTTTTGTAAAAAAGTTTTTATTTTTCACTTTTTTGTTGTGGTAGGTACATAATGGACCAGTTCTATTGGCTAGGTACCTATAACGCCCAAAGTGAAGCCAGAATAGATAAACCCAATAACGTGAAACTTAAATAAACAAAACCGGTGGAATGAGAGTATACCAGGGTGAACTGTTCACACCTGCATACTCCTTTAAAGCTTACCAGTGTTATGTTATGTTATGAAATGGTGTAAACAATAAACAGATATGCGATTGCATCTATCTCGAGTAATTTGCCGTCATTTATTGAAGAGTGCTGATGTATATCTCCAAAGTTCTTCATCAAATCTTGATGACAATTAAATGGGACCACATGACAAACAAACACCAGCTTTCGAATAAAAAAAGAATCATCAAAATCGGTTCACCCAATAAAAAGTTCTGAGGTAACACACATAAAAAAAAAATACAATCGAATTGATAACCTCCTCCTTTTTTGCAAAGTCGGTTAAAAAGAACATACAATTTTTATGACAAATTCTAGAAAATGTTTATTTTACAAATAATTCAATAACAAATCGATGCGCATATCGCGCTATCTAGTGATATTTATTTGAACCGAATTTTCTTTGTTAGCGCTGGGACCCCGTGATAATAGTACAACTTTTTCTAAGAAGCTTATCTGGTGAAATACTACCATCATACTTCTTTCTGCTACCAAGCAACGCTGTGTTTGAATTGAAAGGGTATGGGTGCCTCTGTAATACAGTTTTGTCTCTTTGGTGACTACGCTGTACAAGCACACTCGACAATTTTATACTGACGCCCGCGATCACATGTATTTACTTTTATTCATTATTACTTTTTTTTTTTTTATTTGTAATGGGTTTGCTCTTGACTCTAGTCTAGGTCATAGGTGACAGAGACAGAGTCTACGATGGAGTGAGCTTACCCAGAAGTAGCCTGTTCACTCTAACTTTGAAGAGATTCGGGTTGAATGCGTTCGGAAACACAGACGCAGGCAGTGAGTTCCACTCATTCGCTGTGCGCATTATAAAGGATGTTTGGAAGCGCTTGGTTCGAATTGGTGGAATGGCAACAAGGTAAGGATGATAACTTGCAGTGCGTCTAGATGTCCGATGGTAGAAGGGGGCTGGTGGGATGAGGTCGTGGAGTTCCTGAGCACACTCACCGAAGTACAGTCTGTAGAAGACCGACAAGCAGGCAACTTTGCGGCGATGAGCCAAGCTGTGAAGCTTGGCGTCCACCAGTTCCACGTTGCCAATGAGCCTCTTGGCTCTGCGTTCCACTGAGTCAAGCGCGGCAAGCTGATACTTAGCTGAACCATCCCAAAGGTGGCTGCAATACTCCATGCAGGATCGGACTTGTGCTTTGTATAGGGTTAAAAGCTGTCCAGGCGTAAAGTATCGCTTCACTTTATTTAGGATGCCCAGTTTTTTGGCCGCGATTTGGGCTTTGTTCTCAATGGAGGAGCCGAAGTTGAGACTGGATGTCAACTCCATGCCTAGGAGCTCGAGCCGATCAGTCACAGGAACAGACGCACCCCGAAAAGTAGGCGTTTGATCGAACAGACTCCTTTTGGCGGTAAAAAGACACGCCTGTGTTTTGGTGGCGTTAAAAGAGACCAGATTGTCATCACCCCACTGGGAGACAAGGCTTAAGGTCAAATCTTTACTTGCGCATTACCGCAATTACTTCAGTTCAATAAAGCTGCTTGGTGAACACACATGTCGGTGTTTTCTTCCACATAACACATTAGAAATCCCGGTACACATCGCACCTCAGCGGCTGGACTCTACATCTTTTTGGTCCTTCGAGCCGGATTTGAACCAGCGACCTATGGTTTGAATATCCATAGGCGGTGGTGGCCACTTACTATGAGATGGGCTATCCCTAAGTATTATTATAAGCTTTTATTTACCTTGAAATGTATGTACGTGTTTCAGATTAAAGGGTATGTGTGACTGTTTCACACAAATGTGTCTCTGGCATTGCAGGTGCCCACAAGCAGAGGTGATCCTGACCTTCAGATGGGCTACTATAATACTGACCACCTTAGGCGAAGATTTTCGTATAAGCTTGTCTTAGATTTCGAGTTCATTCGTTGGATGAGTGGTATTTCGCTGTTTTTTTTTTAATATCTATGGACTACTTACTCAAGGCGGCTTCCTGAGCTGCACACAGGTCGTGCAATAGTTTAGCGTCTCTCAAGAAGCAGTGCAGGTCTATGAGCTGGTCCAGCGCCACCTGGCGAGCTGCCCACGCACCGTGCAAGCGATTACGTTCCTCTAGCAGGGCTTCGCATTTCTCTTCTACTTCCTGTGATAAAAAATGTTTAGGTTATTTAATTATTTTGATGAAAATGAAAAAAAAAACTCATGTAAGTGAACTGTATCGTGTTATTATGAGAAATAATGATTGTTAAAACCTAGTTTAGGAGGCTTACCGCTGCATTAGGATGCTGCGTCAGCTCCCTGCCCATCTGCAGCGCGTTCCTGAAGGAGGAGTCTCGTGCGTCCAGCTCCGCGCGCACGGCGTCGTGCTCGGCGCGCGCAGCCTGCGCCGACACCGCGTCGCGCACGCGCAGCGCGCGGGACATGGACGCGCGCAGGGACACCGACCAGGAGGTCAGGTCGCGGACCTGTGGAGGGAGACATTACATGAATCATTGTAAAGGGTTCCGTACCAAACCGAAAAATCAAGTTAGTTGTAACTGGAAAAATTAGATAATTTCAAATAAAAATCTGATTTATCAATATATTGTTATTTGTTAGTTAAATATAAGTAATAATAAAAACCGGCCTAGTGCGAGTTGGACTCGCGCACGAAGGGTTCCGTACCATTATCGCAAAAAACGGCCAAAAAACACGTTTGTTGTATGGGAGCCCCTCTTAAATATGTATTTTATTCTGTTTTTAGTATTTGTTGTTATAGCGGCAACGGAAATACATCATCTGTGTAAATTTCAACTGTCTAGCTATCACCGTTTATGAGATACAGCCTGGTGACTGACGGACAGACAAACAGACAGACGGATTGCGGAGTCTCAGTAATAGGGTCACGTTTTTACCCTTTCGGTACGGAACCCTAAAATTATCACCAAAAATGAAGATCATAAGTCAAAGGGAAGTTTTGTAAAAAAAAAGGAAAAATAATTGATTTTGGTGGCTTCTCATTCCTTTATAATTCCACAGTAACGTAAATGTTCGTTTTTTTTTTTTTTTTTTTTTAATGGGTTTTGCATTATTGTCACCAGCACAGTCTACTGCTAGTATTCAGCAGCATACGGTAATACTGGAAGTCGGCCCAACACAGATACGAAAAAAAGTTAATTCAAAAAATCAAAAACCCGACTGCTTAAAAAGCGATCTAAAAAGACGTAAACAAGAAGAAAATCATGCTGTGCAGTCGGAGGATACATATTTGCGAGCTGGCTGACCAAAACCACAGCATGATTTTCTTCTTGTTAACGTCTTTTTAGTTCGCTTTGTAAGCAGTCGGGTTTTTGATTTTATGAATTTACTTTTTTATTTATAACTTTTTAGTTAACATTTATTTTCGAATTAGGTACGTTTAAACAGTCTTATATATTTTTGAAATGACCTTTTAAATCTCTTTATTTTGGTACCCCACATGATGGGCTTGGAAGAAGAAAAAAAAATTAGGACCCCTCAATATGGCGCCCAAAATCCGCCATTTTTTTCTTTTCCAATTTTAATGTAGCCAGTGACACTTGTGAGCATAAGACGAATCGACCGACGAAGAATCATCAAAATCGGCCAACGCGTTTGGTCTCTGGAACGCCACATAGGAACAAACATAGACTGATAAACACATTACCCTCCTTCGGTAGTCGGGTAAAAAGTTTAAACAGAAGATATTGTCAACTTACCTCTGTCAAGAATTGGTACAGCTGTAGGTACTGCTGGAGCGTGTGTTTCCTTTCTTCCGAGGCTTGTTTCAGCATGGTCCAGGCTTCTTCTAGAGCCTTCTGCTGCAGTTCTATCTGCTGCACGTTGCCGCCAGGGTAGAGCTTCTGGAGACGGTTGCCTTCTTCTTGGAGGACCTAGGGGTTTAAAATTATGTTTTTAAGTTTTTAGGAGAAATAGTATATTTCGTGTCGAGCATAAAAAGTCGATATTTTAACACGAGCGATGTAGCCAATTTCGAAAGCTACATGCGAGTGATTATTTTTCCACTAACTTATGATCTTACTTAATAAAATGAAAATAAGTTCCAACAACAAATTATTACAAACGTGCAGACTATTTCAAGAGGTAACAGGTTCGGTATCATTCTGCCAGTTACATAATGATCCAAACGAAAATCATTTCGTAACTGTTATTATGTAATTTTGAATTTTTTGTTATAATTTTGTGTCTAAATGTTCATATTTCGAAACGAATTTCTTAGGCAATGTGTTACATACTGCCGTGGTAGAACTAAAATGCCGTTAACCAACACCTGGTTCTGATGCTATATTAATGAGAAAAAAATATCTATCGATCTGTGTTTGTGAATTTTCAATACTTTGAATAGTTTTGTTCAAGGTCTTGAAAATTGGCAAAAACAGATTGATAGATATTTATTCCTCATTAATATAGCATCAAAAGTAAAAATCAACCAGATGTCGGTTAACGGCATTTTAGTTATACCACGGCAGCATAATAGACAAGGTAGTGGAAAAAGATTTTTTAAGCGTGGCTGGCAGTTTTCTATGTTCTATTTTATTCTTTGGATTCATTATTTCTCATTTTTATAAATGTTAGGAAGTTGGTGGAACAAGGTGTAAGGTTCCACAAACCTCCATAGAGAACGGAGTTTCCTCCGACCAGACGGGTGTTGTTTCTGGTGTTCAACAGTCCAACGATTATTGTCGGACCGTTGTATACGTTCAAATCACGCCGAAACTTTGCGTATAAAATTTTGGCCCAGGCGCGCAAGTGGCCCGGGGGCGGCGCATCTTATGTTACACGTACTCACCTGCATCTGCGCGTCGATAGCCAGCAAGTCGTTCTGCTGCGTGTGCAGCGCGCGGCTGGCCCGGGCGGCGGCGCGCAGGTCGCGCGGGGGCGGCGGCGCGTGCAGGGCGGCGCGCGCGTCGTGCGCCCGGGAGGCGAGCTCGCCCACGTCGCGGTGGAAGCGGTGGATCTCGCCCGCCGCGTGCAGGCGGGACGCGCGGGACTCCATCTGCTCTACTAAGCGTTGCCACCATTCTCTGTGGAGAATGGATTGGGTAAAGTTTTCGTTTTGTAGGGTAGTTCCTACTAGTGTCCATTTTAACTTACCGTACAAATTGACCCTTGCTGGACCATCATTGTCCATGCTGGGCGTAAAGCAGACTATGTTAAACCCTCATAACACATTCGGCACCATTATAATATACCTCATGCCTGACTATTATGGCTCATGCCTACGTATTATGGCCCATACCTAACTTTTATGGCCAATGCCTAATTTTTATGGCCCATGCCTGACTATGATGATCCATTCCTGATTTTTATGGCCTATGCCTGGTTATTATGGCCCATGCCTAACTTATATGACCCATGCTTGACTATTATGGCATTACTCACTATTATGGCCTATGCCTGAATATTATGGCCAATTCCTAACTTTAATGGCCCATTCCTGACTTTAATGGCCCATGCCTGACTATTATGGCTCATGCCTAACCATTATGGCCCATGCCTGACTATTATGGCTCATGCCTAACCATTATGGCCCATGTCTGACTATTATAGTCCATACTGGTTTATAGTAGCCCATGCTGATCCATCAAGGCCCTTTTTGGATTATACTGGCATTATGTAAGATGGACTTTACCCAAGAGCTTCCTGCCTCTTCTCAATATCTCCAATATAGGGACTCTCGGTAGCCAGCAGCTTCTTAGCCAACTCTTCGCATTGGTTGAACCGTTCGGCTCCACTTTCCACGCGGTGACGTAGCTCGTCGAATTTTGAACGGAGGATCTGTTCAAAAGAAATATGAATAAGCATAAAAATTGGTTTCACATCACATCACATCATCAGCCTATTAATGTTCCCACTGCTGGGACACAGGCCTCCTCTCTGTGAGAGGGAATGGACCGTAATCCACCACGCGGGTCCAGTGCGGGTTGGTGGATGTCACATATCTTCGAATTTTTGGTTCTAGGACATGCCGGTTTCCTCACGATGTTTTCCTTCACCGTTTTGAGAGCAGTGGTGATGAAATAATTTACACAAAGTAAAGCGCCTGCCTGGGCTCGAACCCACGACCTACAACTTGTAAGTCGCCGATACCACTGGGCCACCACTGCTCTTAATCCAAAATTGGTTTATAGAAGTTAAAATTTGTATCAAGTGTCAATCAGTCAATTGGTGCTTCAAAGAATCTGGCTTTAAAACAGCTAAGGTGGCGAATATTTAAAGAGCAGATTTTTTCATCTTTCCATAAATTTTATGAGAAGAGTTATGGTCGTTTGACATATTATCAATACAGAAGCAATCCTTTTTATTATTCTTCAGATAAAAAGTTATCTAACGATTGAAAAGACGGCATTAAATCTTCTTAAATTTATCTGACTAATAAAAAATAAGTCCTAAATGTATCTGTATAATCAACGCTTTTTTACTATTTTTCTTTTAAAAAGAAAACGTTGCACCGCACTAGTAATTTCTCCTGTATCATGGTTCCATTGCCAGACAAACACAGCTTATAATATATTAAAAATATTGTTGATTTTCAGAAGTGTTTTAAAACAATGTAGCAAGCCATTTACGTCTTCTTATATTTACGCTGTTTGGTGATCAAAATAGCCTAGATTTTGCAAATGAACTCACCAGTAGATGTTCATAATCCTGTCCATAGTCCTCGCTGGAGGCGGCAGCGTACTGCTCCTGAATCCAGCTTTCTAGCTCTGCGCTCTCTGCTAGGTATTCGTGTCTGTGGAAACGTTTTGTGTGAGGTTTAAATCTTCTATGAGTATGAGTAGTTAGTAGTTGAGTGAAATAATGTTGATCAGGGGGGTGACCATAAGCTCTTAGAGCGGTATCAATTTGATATCGAGTAAGTGACAGATGTATACACGTCAGATACATCTGTCCCTTATTCGATATCAAATTGATACCGCTCTAAGAGCTTATGGTCACCCCCCTGTACTTATGTTTGACATTATTTAAAGACAGAATGTTTGCTATGAATTTACGTAGATCCCACCGCAAAATCTGCATTCATTACGTTTTTGATTTAACTTAATTTGAATGAATAGAATTATCCACAGAACAGAGAAGACAGGCGTAGTAGGCGTTTTTTTTGTTCTGTGGAATTATCCATTAAATATCTTTTTGTAAAACAAGCTTTTTTCTCAGCAAACCCTTTCATTTGATACCCAAATCATGGCATTGCACAAAAAACTAGTCCGCCATCTTGGACCGTCCGCCATATTGGATTTAGAATGACGTCACTTAGCTAACCATGCATATTCATCCAAACTAAACGTGTATGCAAAATTACATCTTAATCGATGGAGAATAACTGCTTTAAAATTCAGTTGCAAGATTTGATCCGAACATTCTTACATACATACATACATTGCAAGTTAAATAAAATCTTGTAAAAATACTTGATAGCGGTGGCTATACGTGATAATACGAAACATTCAGTCAATAAGGCTAGATTTAGACGACAGTCATTATTTTGAAAGTTAAGAAAAACGAGGTTTTGTTCTATGCAATGTTACGCGATATAGAAGGAAGGCGCAAATTACAAGTTTAATTTATTTTTAAATTTTATTTTTGTCTCTTTTCCTGGGGTTAGTACTAGACTACATATTATAAATATATATATACATGTATATATTTTATAATCTATAGGCTAGCGCTTGACCACCATCTCACCGGATGGTAAGCGATGATGTGGTCGACGGTGGAGCACGCTTGCCTAGAAGTAACCTATTCACTCTTGACTTAAACAACCCTAGGTTGTAGCTATCAGGGAACAAAGACTCCGGAAGGGAATTCCACTCCTTAGCTGTGCGCACAATGAAAGTATTAGCAAAACGCTTTGCTTTGCTTTTTGGATTGCTTTGCAAAACGCTTTTTTTTCTTATTCATATTTGATTTTTGTAAGTTAACACCAAAATCTAGATAAAGACATATTCTTGTTGTATTAACAGCAGGAACAATTTGCCAGATAGAGCCATTGATAATATTTCGTCTAGTACTAACCCCAGGACTTAACACAAATACAAAAATGTTTTAGCTGTCCACAATTTAATAAGCATTAAGTTTTTAAGCTCGGTCTCCCAGGTAATAGACTTAAACCACAGATAATATAATACTAGCATACAGATGCCTCATCCCATACAAAGAAACCGTGCCGACGTAACTAGCGTTTTTAGTCTGATTAATCTTGTTATTTTTGTAAGTACATCAATCGCGTTCGATCCCGTTTCACGGCAATAGATGGTGTTAGCAGCGACTTGCAAGAAAAAGGGTTTACTAGGTTCGTGAATATTTTTTTCGTTAAATACAGTGAAGGTTCGTTTTATAGTATTTATTTGCACGTTTTTTGCACCAAAATGTATTACAATGCAAATTTTAACAATCGAGTGGAATGCCTCAGAAATTTAAAAATGCGCCATCTATTGGCATGAATTTTAAATGATCCGTTCAAATAATCTTTGAAATGAGAATTAAGAGCCCAATATTCCATAATTTTGTACTTAGGAGAGTTGATTAAACAAGAACATACAATTTTTATGTTCAATGCCAGAAAATGTTAATTTTACACATAATTCTATTGAATTGTGTGTATATGTCGCGCCATCTAGTGAGATTTATTTGAACCAAATTTTCTTTCTCAGCAATAAGACCCCGTGCTTAAACTAACCTTCTCAACTCCAGCAGCCATCGACCTAGGCGAGTGCTTCGGACTGAATGCGCTATCAAACCTCAACATATTATAACCCGGCTAATTTGAAAAGTTCGTCACTGACGTAGTACTCCTAGGAGTATACCTCTTATTTGGGGACTTCTTCACACTAGTCTTCGTTTTGGCCGTAGTATAACTCCCACTCATACTAGAAGGTGCAGGGGTAAGGGTTGCTCTACGGACGCTAAAGGTCACGGATTAAGGGTTAATGATGACGTAGCTCCAATTGATGACGTCATGCGCAAAGAGGATGTCATCGACAGCAGGAACAAGTAGGTTAATACATAAGTCCACATACCTGCAAACACTTTCAACCAGGGCTTTCTGCCTTTGCGCTGCGAGCCTCTGCAGCCGCGCCAGACTGTCAGCCAGGAGTGCGTGGCGAGCCAGCAGGGCTTCACCCTCAGGATGACCACCATTAGCCATGGACGTGGCTACGTGACCCATCTCCGCGATGATGGCCGCGTATGTGTCGAGTTCTAATTCGACGGCCTGTGAAATTAAGAAAGTGAGTTAAAGAAAAATAGACGAGAAATCGTCATCATCATCATCAGCCTTATAATGGTTCCACTGCTGGGACACAGGCATCCACTCTGTAAGAGAGATAATGGGTCTTAATCCACTACGCAGGCCCAGTGCGGGTTGATGGATGTCACATGTCTTCGAATTGTTTGTTCTAGAACATGCCGGTTTCCTCACGATGTTTTCCTTCACCGTTATAAGAGCAGTGGTGATGAAATAATTTACACAAAGTAAAGCGCCTGCCTGGGTTCGAACTCACGACGTAAGTCAGGGCAGTTACCACTGGGCCACCACTGCTCAGCCGAGAAATGCACGAAGGTATTTCAGTTTTTTTTTTTCAAGTTTGACAGCCTATTTCAGAGACCTTCTTGCACAACATGGCCTTAGAGGGTCAAGAAAATGTGACATTGTAAAAGCAATAACTATTGTAAAGGTTCCAAAATGTTTGGGATTGTCCATAATTATGACATTTCGGAATCAAAAAATGTTTAAACAAAAGTTGTATAGTATTTAATACTCTACAATATTTATAATAAATACAAATAGCATAAAACCCATAGGAAACGAACTATTTGCAATAAATGTGTAAAAATCGATTTTTTTGTTCTTTGACCTTGAAATATCTGCAGTCGCGGACACCCTACGATAAGAAGGTTTTGAGCACAGATAATATAATACTAGCATACAGATGCCTCATCCCATACAAAGAAACCGTGCCGACGTAACTAGCGTTATTCATCTGATTAATCTTGTTATTTTTGTAAGTACATCAATCGCGTTCGATCCCGTTTCACGGCAATAGATGGTGTTAGCAGCGACTTGCAAGTAAATTAGTAGTAAATTTAATAGGTTCGTGAATATTTTTTTCTTTAAATACAGTGAAGGTTCGTTTTATAGTATTTTTTTTGCACGTTTTTACAGTTTTTTTGCACCAAAATGTGTTACAATGCAAATTTTAACAAATCGAGTGGAATGAAAAAATCAGAACCTCAGAAATTAAAAAATGCGCCATCTATTGGCATCAATTTTAAGTGATCCGTTGAAATCATCTTTGAAATGTGAATTAAGAGCCCAATATTCCATAATTCTGTAGTTAGGAGAGTTGATTAAACAAGAACATACAATTTTTACGTTGTTATTCCAGAAAATGTTAATTTTACACGCATTCAATAACAGACAGTTGCTTATCGCGCCATCTAGTGAGATTTATTTGAACCAA
Organism: Orthosia incerta; assembly: GCA_948252205.1. NCBI lineage: Eukaryota > Metazoa > Arthropoda > Insecta > Lepidoptera > Noctuidae > Orthosia > Orthosia incerta. The sequence continues at coordinate 2,328,951 of OX411769.1, forward strand.
ATTTTCATTATTAGCAATGAGACCCCGTGGTTTTGAGACAAGTTTTAAGGTTTCAAATTAAAGGTTTATACAAGTTTATAGCTGACTATCTCTCATTCAGAGGTAAAACCCCTAATTTACCTGGACTATGAGAGAAATTACGCAGATCAATTACATTCTTACCTTATGCCTAGTCAACAAATGCGTCGCCCGATGTCTGTCCTTGGCCAGGTCAGCGTGCGCTAAGGCCGCTGCCTTGTCGTTCAACCAGGCGTCGACTTCCAGCGCGTCGTGCATGAACTGCTGTGCTTTGAGTGCGGCTTCCAGCTTGGCACCGCGACTTTCAGCGGCTTCCGAGACGGAGGTGTAGCCGGCTTCTAGTTCGGCGCAGAGGGCTTCGATCTGCGGCAAGATGATAAATGTTAAAAAGCTGTTGTTTATTATAGATAGGCTCACGCTTGACCATATTCTTAGCTGATGGTAAGCGATGATGTGGTCGACGGTGAAGCACGCTTGCCTAGAAGTAATCTATTCACTCTTGACTTAAAGACTCCGAGATTGTAGCTATCGGGAAACACAGAACGAGTAAGAGTAGAGTCGAGTAAGTCATCTGTTTCATCAATCATCATCATTTCAACCGAAAAACGTCCACTGCTGGACATAGGCCTCCCCCAAAAGGGGAAATTTGCCGTAATCGCCACGCTTGGCAGGCGGGTTGGCGATCGCAGTTTGTTGTTAAAGTGTCCAGAAAACGCTGCTGCCCATTCTCTGGTGTGTCCCTTAGTCGCCTCTTACGACACCCACGGGAAGATATGGGATGGTGAAATTCTTTACGTCCGACACCATAGGGAATTTTTGAGTCATCTAATTACAAGGTATTAAACAGGATGGGCCAAAAATCGTGACCCAAACGAAACGGCGAGTAAGTAAAAAAGTAGGTCGAATTTTCTTTTTTTTTCTTTGCTCCTTTTCATTCCAACTATAAATATTGTTATCCACGATTTTGTGCCCACCCTGTATATAGCTCTTCTAACTTGACAAGTTAATATATATAATTTTAAGTTCAAAAAGTGTTGATTCTCGTCTTTAGCAGTTTCCAAACAGTTTTTGCTAGTATTTTCATTTTAAAGTTTATTTTATTCGAGTCACAACTCTCGTTGTAAGATTATCGTAATAATCTGTTCGAAGAAAAACAGCCACTTTCTTTATCTAACTTGGGTACTATTACAAATATTTGTCTATCTCACATATTAGAGTACAAGCTGTCCCGGCAAACTTTGTTTTGCCATAAAAACACCAAACATTCATCTACCCTACTCTACCTACCCTACACTACCCAACCCTACCTACCCTACCCTACCTACCCTATAGTCGCTAAAAAAAAAAAACAAAAAAAAAAAACTTCACATGAACCATCTACTAAATAGTCCGAACAAAGCCTAAACATTTGTTTTGGATAGGTGAGCCCGTTCTTGAGTTATAAAATTACAACGAAAAGTGGCATTGATTTTTATATATATACTAGCTTTTCCCGGCAAACTTCGTTTTGCCATAAAAACACCAAGATACACCTACCCTACACCTACCCTACACCTACCCTACACCTACCCTACACCTACCCTACACCTACCCTACACCTACCCTACACCTACCCTACACCTACCCTACACCTACCCTACACCTACCCTACACCTACCCTACACCTACCCTACACCTACCCTACACCTACCCTACACCTACCCTACACCTACCCTACACCTACCCTACACCTACCCTACACCTACCCTACACCTACCCTACACCTACCCTACACCTACCCTACACCTACCCTACACCTACCCTACACCTACCCTACACCTACCCTACACCTACCCTACACCTACCCTACACCTACCCTACACCTACCCTACACCTACCCTACACCTACCCTACACCTACCCTACACCTACCCTACACCTACCCTACACCTACCCTACACCTACCCTACACCTACCCTACACCTACCCTACACCTACCCTACACCTACCCTACACCTACCCTACACCTACCCTACACCTACCCTACACCTACCCTACACCTACCCTACACCTACCCTACACCTACCCTACACCTACCCTACACCTACCCTACACCTACCCTACACCTACCCTACACCTACCCTACACCTACCCTACACCTACCCTACACCTACCCTACACCTACCCTACACCTACCCTACACCTACCCTACACCTACCCTACACCTACCCTACACCTACCCTACACCTACCCTACACCTACCCTACACCTACCCTACACCTACCCTACACCTACCCTACACCTACCCTACACCTACCCTACACCTACCCTACACCTACCCTACACCTACCCTACACCTACCCTACACCTACCCTACACCTACCCTACACCTACCCTACACCTACCCTACACCTACCCTACACCTACCCTACACCTACCCTACACCTACCCTACACCTACCCTACACCTACCCTACACCTACCCTACACCTACCCTACACCTACCCTACACCTACCCTACACCTACCCTACACCTACCCTACACCTACCCTACACCTACCCTACACCTACCCTACACCTACCCAAAGGTGTAGGGTAGGTTTGCGATTCATTTTTATATATAAGAAGAAGAAGAAGATAAGAAAAGTGGCATTGATTTTTATTTATATAGATTGTGTTTACTTGTATTTATTTATACTCTTCTCTCTTTCTTGTATACCCTAATTTCAGTGATTATAATTCTGGCTATTGCAATGAATGTATGTATGTAAGTGTGTTTGGGTCAAATCTTACAACTGAATTTTAAAGCAGTTATCCTCCACCGATTAAGATGAAATTTTGCATACACGTTTAGTTTGGATGACAATGCGTGGTTAGCTAAGTGACTTCATTCTAAATCCAATATGGCGGACTGCCCAAGATGGCGGACTAGTAATTATTTATGCACTGCCATGATATGGATATCAAATGAAAGGGTTTGCTGCGAAGAATACGAAAAAATGCTTGTTTTAAAAAAATGTTTTTTTAATGAATAATTTATTGCCTCAAAAAAGTCAGTCTATCCGTCACACACTTTTGATAACCGACCTCAGAAAAAGGAGGATTCATCTGATTATTTTTTAATGTTGCCATGTTCTCATCGCATTTTTTTAAAAATACTTTCCATCTCTTACCTTCTCCCGTTGCGGATGTCCATCCTCCACCAAGGAGTTGCCATGCGTGATGACCCGTTCAATCAAGGGTCTCCTGCCCACCAGCTCAGCTCTAAGCTTGCCGTGCTTCTTCTGCGCTGACTGCGCCGCGTGCAGGTCTGTGGGCATCACCTCGGAGGCTGCGGCGGCGGACCGCTCTGAGAGCCAGTCCAGCTCGCCGGCTACTTCCGCGGCGAATTTGTGGAGTCTGTAAGGGGAGAGGCAGTTTAGAATTTGTGCAGTTTGTAAAATGTCATTTAGTTAATTAGCCGGTTAAGGGTACACTAGTCGACGGCACGAACTATTTTGTGCGTGGGGTTAAAATGCATTTTATATCAACCGACAACACGTGCGGAAGAGATTGATGCTGTTATGAGCAGTAGGACGCTAGTTCGCCTACGAATACACACTTTTTCAAATTTGTAGCGAAATGGATAATGATTTAGGACGAAACCATGCGCTCGAAATTTTATAATCAGACCTTTGGCAGTCTTGATATCATGAAAAACCTACTAAATGTATATTTTCAAAATAAAATTATTTGCACTGTTAAACTACTAATCTATCCCTGTATGGAGGCCGTTTTGCAATTTTCCGACTTCTTATGGTATTTATTTGCGCCCAAAAATGCGTTAAAATTAGTGTCGAAATGTGGAACTTTCGACGCTCATAACTTTCAAATATTTTGTTTTTTTTTACTTTTTCGCTTCCATACAGGGCTAGATAATGATGAGACAAATTGATTTCACTTTTTATTTTGAACGTACATCGTCAAACAGTGGAATAATCCCTAGACTACGTTTGTATGGAAGAATTTTCGACTAGTGTAACCTTAAATACCGTGATTACCGAAATAATTAATAAACACCTCCTTCGGCAGTCGGGTAAAATGACATTGTGTCCGATCGTCTGTCGCTTCATGTACAATACTGGTATTCAGCTTCATCTGTTTAGACTTGAGCCGAACCTAACATAGTCGGGACACAAATAATATAATACTAACATACAGATGCCTCATCCCATACAAAGAAACCGTGCCGACGTAACTAGCGGTTTTCATCTGATTAATCTGATATTTTTTTGTACTTCGAACGCGTTCGGTTCTGTTTCACGATGATAGATAGATGGTGTTAGCAGCGACTTGCAAGTTAAAGGGTTTACTATGTTCGTGAATATTTTTTACTTTAAATACAGTGAAGGTTCATTTTATATTATTTTTCTGCACGTTTTTACAGTTTTCTTGCACCAAATTATGTTACAATGCAAATTTAAACAATCCAGTGGAATGCCTCAGAAATTTAAAATGCGCCATCTTTTGGCATCAATTTTAAATTATCCGTTCAAATCTTTGAAATGTGTAAGAGCCCAATATTCCATAATTTTGTTCTTAGGAGAGTTGATTAAACAAGAACATAAAATTTTTATGTTCAATACCAGAAAATGTTAATTTTACACACATTCAACAACGAATACAGAGCATATTGCGCCATCTAGTGAGATTTTTTTGAACCAAATTTTCTTTCTTAGCGCTAAGACCCCGTGGTCGGCAGAACAATATCTAGATTACTTACTGCAAACTGCTCTCCAAAGCTTGTCGTCTCTTAGCAGCTGGGGGCTGCAGAGCCCTGACGGCCTGCAGTAATGCTGCAGAGTCCCTCTCAATGGCCGCGGCGTCGAAGTGGCCGCCTGACACCAGGTCTGCGCCCTGGTCTGATAGGGAGGTCGCTTTTGTCTCCCAGAGGGATAGTTCTTGTTCTAGAGCCTGGGGGAAAGAGAACAGGTTATGGTTCAGAGAATGGTGACATAATTGGATTGGTTGAACGATCGGCTGCTGCGCTGAGTGTCGCGGATTCAATTCCCGCACGGAACAGATATTTGTATGGCCTACAGATAATTATACCGGATCTGGGTGTCTTGTTTACGTGTGTTTAAATGTTTGTAAACGCACCCACGATACAGAAAGAAATTCCTGGTGTGGTGCAAATTTCTTTCAAAAACATAAATACTAATTGACGGCGGTTGGCGCAGTGATTGAGACATCGGCTGCTGCGCTGAGTGTCGCGGATTCGATTCCCGCACGGAACAGATATTTGCATGGCCTACAGGTCATTGTTCTGGTCAGATTTTTTGTGTATGTTTTGTAAATGCCCCAACGATACAGGAGAAATTCCTACCTAGTGTGGGGAAAAATTAAAAAAAACCTTTGTGAGCGAGAGTCACCCGCTAAGTTGCATATCATAATAAATTATTATAGGGCCGTTTGTGGACTGTCTTTAGTATTTTTTTTAGTAGGAATTTCTCCTGTATCGTTGGTGCATTTACAAAACATACACAAAAAATCTGACCAGAACAATGACCTGTAGGCCATGCAAATATCTGTTCCGTGCGGGAATCGAATCCGCGACACTCAGCGCAGCAGCCGATGTCTCAATCACTGCGCCAACCGCCGTCAATTAGTATTTATGTTTTTGTAAGAAATTTGCACTACACCAGGAATTTCTTTCTGTATCGTGGGTGCGTTTACAAACATTTAAACACACGTAAACAAGACACCCAGATCCGGTATAATTAAAAATACTAAAGACAGTACAGTTTGAGGGCTCTAGTGCTTCTAAAGATAATGTATCATCAAAAAGGAAAACATAGGGACATAGAATATAACTTACTTTACCAGTTTATGGAATATCTTTTAAATTGGTCCAATATTGGAGGAAGACAGAGACGAGAGCCAAACCTCGAATTATGACTTTTTACTAAGGAAATTCAGTCAGCGCTCTCTGCCCATATTTCCTCTTAAGTCCAATGCAACTATGAGCATACTACATTCATTATCTACTTAAATTAATTAACGAAACTTACTTGATGTTGATTCAATAGTCTCTTGCAACTCCTCAGGTCCATGCCAATCTCCTCACTCTTGAGTTGCCGCTCCAAGTCAATCAGACGAGCCTTCGCGTCTTCAACAGATCTGTGGAGAATGAAAAAAGAAGACATATGTTTACAGGATTTGCAGATACCTTCTACAAGGTCTAAAGGCCTCTTCTGGTATAGATAAAGAACACTGGTCATCCATCATGACCACCAAACCTTTTTATCTGAAAATCTTGACATATCCACGTAATATGTCCAGATTTTCAGAACCACGGGGCTCATATATCTGGGTGGTTTAAAAAAAACGAAGTGGATGGCCGTAGACCCCGCCAGCTTTTTTTTTTTTTTTTTTTTTTTTCTCGGGGTGGAAAATCCTCATTGGATGTCCTCCGCCCTAGGGAGGGTGGCAACGATACTTCCGCAACCCCCGGCTAGTGCCGGCCCGCCTTTGCGGGCCTCGATCTCGGTTTGGGGGGGGAGTGAGGTGTTAGACTCCCCCCGCGACGTCTAAGAGGGGCGCCTCGGGTCCTGATGTGTGGGGGGCGACAGACGTCCCCGAGTACGTCACCCCTGGACCCATTTAGGGGAGCTGGAAGAGGGCGTTATCCGCCCTCCGCCGACGCCCGGCGCGTCTGCTGCGGATCGGGTGAGCGGATGAAATCTCCCTCTCCCTCTCCGCAGCCTCCTTCTGCGAGACGACTGTTTCGCAGAAGGATACCACCGCGTCCCAGGACTCCTCGCTGCCGACCATAGATTCGACTACGGCCGGCAGCGATAGGTCACTGCCTACTTCTGAGATGAGGGCACGGCGTGGCTCCTCCCAAGCCACCTAACCTAACCTGCACGAGTCGGTGTGCCCCAAGTCCCGAGCTCGCTCTTGCGTCCTAAATTTTCTTAATACAGTAATATTGCATTTTGTACCGATCCCTTCGTCTATTTTTACATTTTCGTTTAAATAAAATACCATGGAAAAATACACCGAACATACAACATTCGTAAAAATTCTACTGTTTGAAAAGTTTGTTAAAGCCTGACCAAAAAATCAGCATGAGATATGAGCATTCCTATTGGCCTAGCGGCACTGGTGGCGCATGAATTACGGTAGTGAATACGCCCAGATTTTAGAATAAAATATTTATAAAATCGAATATTGTTCTTTTGAAAAAAACAAAACTTACAAAATGTTCGTTATCAAATTGTCTATCCATTAGTGTTAGTATAATAAATTATTAATGAACACTTTACGAGGAGATGCATGCTATCAATAATTATTTCACATTTTTATGGTTTTGTTGGAAGGAGATTAGTGACACATATGTATACCTCTTTAAAAAAAAACTGTACTACAATTTTAGAATCAACATTATGTAGAAATTTAATGTATTTTTATTAATTGATATTTCTTTTTAAATAAAGAGTAGATAGCTCTTAAAAACTGCACAGAATTGTGTTTATGTGAAACATGTTTTTGATTAAAAAACAACAGTAGTTGAATCGTCCATTAGTTCAATCAACTTTACGTTTATTAATTGTAGCTGAATAAATCTCAGGTGAATTCTCCTTTATGTATTTCGTTCATTAGTTATTACAAAAATCTGTGAATCGATCTTTAGGTATTTTAAACGGTAGGTCTTATGACCGTAGTGATATCGAAAAATGTTAGAATAACTTTAGATATTATAATACGTCACATCACATCACACATCATCAGCCTATTAATGTTCCCACTGCTGGGACACAGGCCTCCTCTCTGTGAGAGGGAATGGGCCGTAATCCACCACGCGGGCCGAGTGCGGGTTGGTGGATGTCACATGTCTTCGAATTTTTGGTTCTAGGAAATGCCGGTTTCCTCACGATGTTTTCCTTCACCGTTTTGAGAGCAGTGGTGATGAAATAATTTACACAAAGTAAAGCGCCTGCCTGGGCTCGAACCCAGGACCTACAAATTGTAAGTCGCGGCTGATACCACTGGGCCACCACTGCTCTATAATACGTAACCCTTAGTAATAGGGCCCCGTTTTTACCCTTTGGGTACGGAACCCAAAAACGAAAAAATCTCTAATACTGTTGTATTGAACAGCAATTATAATGCAAAAATCGCTTGCAAGATACGTAATAAGCCTGCGAATAACTTTTTTTTTATGGCATTTGATAATCTTATAAAAATCTACACTTTTCCTTACCTCCTATGTTTCCTCTGCTGAGCAGCCTGTCGTAGCTTGCTGCCCTTGTCCCTGGACGCGGCTACTAGCTCCTCCCAGGCTGTCTGAAGTCCTGACAGGTGTTCTGACACCTCAGCTGACCGAGACGGGTCTGACTTCTGGAGGGATTGGCCGATCTGAGGGGAAAATGCTGGCTATTAGTATTTTATTCACTTTTAAATTATATACACCAAGCTTGAAGGTTACATTTTTAGAATATCTTTAATACACCACGACACGGTTGGCGTAGTAGTTGAGCGATCAGCTGCTGCGCTGAATGTCGGGGGTTAGATTCCCGCACGGAACAAATATTTGTATGGCTTACAGATAGTTGTTCCAGGTCTGGGTGTCTTGCGAATGTGAGCTTAAATGTTTGTAAACGCTCCCACGACACAAAAAGAAATTCCTAGTGTAGGGCAAAGCTTTATTAAGAAGAAAGTAGAAGAAGAAATATGAACCTTATTACCATTAAGCTAATGTTGATATTGGTGTCTAGTTGTGTAACTCTTATGGGCCAAGTTTTCTTAGCAATGTTTTTCATTTCACTATAAGATGGTGGTGTTCAAAATTAAGGTTACACTAGTCAACGGCACGAACTATTTGGGGGCGGAGTTAAAATATTTGCTATCTCATCCGACATCACGCACGAAAGAGATAGACGCTGTGATGAGCAGTAAGAAGCTAGTTTACGTGCGTATACACACTCATAACGCTGTGTGACGCATACATGCGCAATTTCATTGATGAGCGCCGACAGCGGTGTGTGTGTTTGCGGTGTCATCGGCGGTGGCGCGTATGCAATTCATGACAACATAAACTCATACAAATAGGTGTTAGAACTTTGGATTATTACTATGTGTAACGTAATTAGAAGACTCTTAATTTACTTGTTGTTATGCACCTATACTTACCCCCGACTTTGCAATAAGATCTCTTGCGAAAATGTGAATTTACGTAGATATTGTTACTATCGACAAGTACGAGTAATGTTATTGATTTGACTTCAAAATTATTTTAGGCGGCAGCGACGCCAGCGCAGTGCGAGCCGCTTGCGCGCTTATTGAACCTTATGTCATTAGTTATAAGAATGAAAAGTGTTCGAGCGTCAAGTCGGTAGATTTTATGTTGGCAGAGCGGGCGCCAGGGCTTCGCTGACTGTAGGTATCGTACCAGCGCGTGCGGAAAGCTAGGCTCTATACGCACGGGTGTAGGTCATGTCTATATGTTTTTGTATTTTATTGAAGGTTGTGCAAGTATTACAATGTGTGTTAAATAGGTATTTACTTACCTTAGCTAGTTAGCTATAACCTGCAGGCGACTCCCCGTAAGTAGGTATTTCATACCAGCCAGAGTCAGGATAACTGCTTTTTCGACAGCGCCATATTTATGTGAGACTTATTTTCTAGGTACATAGGTTCATCAAATAAAAAATAATGTTATTTTGTAAATTGTTTATTGATTGATTGTTTACAACAGCAGTTTGAAATATTCTCTGTGTTATCACAATACAATAGGCATTGCGCCAGCTTTCTTTTCTTAGAGGTGTGCTCTAAATGACTCAAAGAAATAAAACTTACATATTATTTTTATTTTTATATTGGGCATCATTCATTACCTACTTGTAAAACTTAGTCGCGGGAAAGTAATAGGTATTGTGATATACTATGCGTTTCATTCAAGTAAGAATAGGTCGCCCTTGGCGCCATAAAACGATTGCATAGCTGTCAATTCGAACCAGTTAGGTAGGGTCAGCAAAAAAGTTGTTTGGATAGTCAAAAATACTGTTTCTTTATTGCCAAAAATACAAAATAACTTTAATCAGAACCGAGTTTTATTCGGCAGGTCTAGTGCTTCAACTCCGCTCATTTCTACTTAGCTGTTAGTCATCATCGTGTTAAATAAACTATTGATTGTTTGTTTACAATAGCGGTTGAACGACTGCACGGGTACCGGAGATAAACAATGCACATCAGACAGATCTTTGTCGCAAGAAGCCCTAACCAACCACAACGGACGACGGACCAGCGACAAATCTCACATAAGTAGGGTACCTATAACAGAGATAACGCTCTACGATGCCGAAACTAGCTTATCTTTCCGAAGGTCGATGTGCATTATTTATCGCCGCCGCCGCCGCCGCGCCGGTGCCTGAGTCCTTACTGTGTGGTAGGTAATAGTTTAGAAAAATAATAATATTTAAAATCGGTCTCGAAAAGCCATTTTTCTTGGATAACGCGGATCTGTCAGTTCTGGTAGCACACATTTAAAATAAAACTGTTTTAATTTATTTATTTTTTCTTGTGTCCAAAATGTTGGATCAAATTAAATTTTTTCTATTTCGATGCCCTTTGGCGTCCATACTACGAAATAACAATATTTTCGTTGTGTTATTTTGAGTTGGCCTTGTACCTGGTAATAATAATTATGGTTATTTTTTAATTTTATACCGTCTTCGGCCTCCGTACAAAATGTTATTTTTTTTAATCGGATTGCTTCCTTTGGCGTATAAGCTGCTGCTGACGCTGGACATTTTACCTCAACAATACTGTCGGTCCCTAGTAAACCGTCAGGAGACGCACCAAGATATGGATTTTCTATGTCTATAAACAAACCGCATGGTGTAACCGTTTTATTATTTATTTTTTCTAATTCTGCTATTGCAGTCGCTTCATGGGCTTTGCCATATCTTGTTGCGTCGTTACCTGTAAAGGTTGAATATAAAATGGTTTTCAACAAACATGTACAAGGCGTTGAGTCCTTCATTTTGCATACTTGGCCAAAATTGGAAGCCGTTAATCTCTTTTTGCGTTCAGTTATCCATAGATCGGAATTACCTTGGGCGACTGTTTTTTTTTCTAAATCACTAATTTCTTCAGCAGTCATTTTAAGGGCAATGATAGAATCCTTTTTCTTTTTTTCAAATACTTCCTGAGGAATATCAGGAATCTCAATTAAATTACCATAGTGTTTGTCTGCCGTTTTAAAGCGCTTAGCTCTTTTGTTACCTTGCGCTTTATCTGCAGCGGTTCTCTTTCGTTGTTTGGTTAGTAATTTAGTTTTTTTTTGTACATATTTATCTGTGTATGTATAAATATTGTCAGGCGTGTCTGGACAAACAGCGTTTTGCACTTTTCGCACAAAGGTATAATCTTTTGCATTATAATGTCCTGCTGCTGCAAAACATCTCGCCTCGTAGGTGCCTCTTTGCGTAAAATTAACTCTTTTTCCTGCAAGAAATTTTGCCACAATTGCATTAAATTGTTCTGCAGGATTATTTGTTTCCTTCAACAACAAACTTTCAGCGTTTTGAAGGAGCCACCCAAGATTTTCATAAATATCGTTCCACATGCCGCTAGATTTCAGTTGTGGAACTAGGTTTTCTTCAATTTTTTTCCTACAGTAATTTGTTTTGCAACTATCATGCCAACCAAACACGTGGCATGGCCCATTTCGTAAGTCTTCTTTGAGGACTAAAAGTTTCTCTGCTGTTGGGACCTCAAGTTGTCTTGCGTGTGCAACAGCGCAAGTTACAGCATTATACAAGCGCCGTACTCGATCTAAAAGAACTTTCCTAGTTTTTACAGGTACAAAACCAACTTTATTTTCTGTTTTTTTGCCGATTTTTCGAAGTTTATTGGAATAATTCCGAAGCAAATGGTTGCTGCACTCTATTTTCCTAATATGAACATCGGGACCATATATCACAGAATCTCTCAGGGCGTTCATTACGCTACTGTCTCCGTCTCCTATTACTTTAGTGTACTTTACACCATGCATTTCTAAGCTGACTTTAAAACCGTCAACAATGGCTGATGTCTCCATTTCGGTAGATGGACCAGACCAATTTTTAAAACAGTCATGAGTTCTTATTGGCATTTTTTTATTATTACCTAACGCGCAAATGCAACAGTAAGAATTTTTGACTCCAATATATAAAACTTTTTTCGTCCGGTGCCCTATAATGCAACCCACGCCAGACAAAGAGTTAAAATTTGTTCCATAGCTCCGCTTAGCCCATGAGCCGTCTGTCACGACAGTGATACAAGGTACACCTTGACTATCGACTTCGTGATTTTCTAAAGCAAGACTCTTTTCTTCCGCACCTGCTTCTAACATATTCTGCAATGCTATGTCTTTTTGAATTTTGGCAAGCTGTTTATTTTTTTTTATATAATACGTCTCACTCATATTAGGCATGTTTATGCTTGCGCATATCTCGTCAAGCTGAGCCCATCCATTACCAGTTTGTGAAACGCCTTCTATTATATTTAAATTTATTGCATTTTCATTAGATCCTTGATTATAAGATGTTTGAGATCTAATTTTCTCCATTTTATTGCACAGCCTACATTTAAAATAAAATTGTGAATAAAAACCAATTTTTCGCTCTTTTACAAATTCTAAATGTTGAAAATTACATTGAAAGGGATGGTGGGATATATTTTTAATTTGCTCGAAGAGATATGCTATGTTAATTATCCTATTACCTTCCATATTATTTACTTTGCTATTATCTTTACTATTAATCTCAACAGGTAGATTGATATCTGAATCTGAATCGCTGGATTGGTTGTATGGTGTCATCAGTTCCGTCTGCGTGACCGGTGTGATCCTATAAACGCAATATTTTATCAGAACTGCCAAAAACATACGGTTACGAAATTGCTTTAGAATACTGATGATACTCACAAATCCGGTGTGTTACGTGCAGAAGCAACGTCGGGCTCTATGCATGGTGTCATCAGTTCCGTCTGCGTGACCGGTGTGATCCTGTAAACGCAATATTGTACCAGAACTGCCAAAAACATACGGTTACGAAATTGCTTTAGAATACTGATGATACTCACAAATCCGGTGTGTTACGTGCAGAAGCAACATCGGGCTCTATGATATCCCAATCACTTTGATCCCGATAATTATCGGAGCTCATAATTTTGCCAGGTACTACATGAACATCTGGTTCAACTACATCTTTATTAATATTTGCCCAGCTTGACCTTGAAGGTGCATTATGTACTGCCGCTTGAACTATCATTTTCTTCGATGATTCTTCAGGTGACCTAAATTACATAGATTAAGATTAATGAATACACATACTCAGTATGGTTTTTCTTACTGTATTATAGTACTTCTTTCAACACTGTTTTATGTTCTTACTTTTATTATCTAGTAACTTACCAATTTGGTGGCAGAGTTGCCTCAATATTTGCTTCACGTAGGTTCTTGGCGATATTTTCTGTATTTCTTGATATATCCGCAGAGCACCTAAAAAAAGAAAGATATTATGTCACTGGCTGATTGCAAACGCCGTAAAATTGACGCTTATCCTGACCTGATGACTATGGGACCACTTGTAAAGTATATCCTTTTTACACAAAAAAAGAATTTTTCAAATCGGTCCAGGCCGTCTTTGAGTAATCGGGGATCATACATAAAAAAAAAGATTCCGACGAATTGAGAACCTCCTCCTTTTTTCGAAGACGGTTAAAATAATTATACACGAAAAAGAACTTACGATTCAGACATGTTCATTGTTGCAGGAATATTTTCTTTATTTGGATTTGAAAATCTCCCTTTTACTTTCCACCTCTTTGTGCGAGTGGCACATGGCCATAGGCTGGTCTTTTTGCCCATACGCTTATCCTTATTTAGCTCTGTAACACAAAAGATTATATGTGTGTTAGTTTTATATAGTTCTTATTAATCTGTAAGAAATCAAACCTAATAAATATACTATATATAGTACCTTAGATAGTAAAACTAGGTACTACTATTTTATTTAGTACTATGCGTTTCAAATAAGAATAGGAACCTTAATGATTTTTAGCAATTTATTGCCAACAAAAATACAAATTAATTTTAATTTAAAGTTGTTAGGATAACAAGCAACTTTTTTGCTGACTTTACCTAACTGGTTCAATTCGACAGCTATGACGTTACAATATGGCACTCGGGCCGTCCTATTCTTAGTTGAAACGCATAATAGTAGGCATCTAGGTAGGTATTAGGTACTACGTCATGTCATAAAGTAATAACCAGTAGCTTTGGGTTCGGGTGGTCGAGCCGAGCTTGTGAGTGTCGGCGCGCATAGTAGGTATATACAAATAAAAAAAAATATCATCAAAATCGGTTCACATAATAAAAAGTAACTATTGAGGTAAGACACATAAAAAAATACAGTCAAATTGAGAACCTCCTCCTTTTTGAAGTCGGTAAAAAAATAGCTTCCTTTTGTTTTTGTCCGCCGCTGAAGCCGAGCTGATATAACAGATAGGTACCTAAATAATAATGAACTTTCGATATAAGAAGGCACGACTGTCGAAAATCTTGAAATACGTAATCTAATTGAAATCTAATACCAAATATATATAATTCTATGTATGTGAATAAATATATACAACAGAACTGTTCACTAAACAACGGCTTATCCCTCGGGATTGCTGCAATCGCATAACTATTAACTGTTTATTGTTTACGCCATTTTATAACATAACGTCAAGCTGGTCAAAAAGATTTTCTAATTATAGATAAAGATAAATGAATTCTAAAATTTTATAAATGCCCGTGAAACATTAGAATTACAGTCAGTGATTAGTTATAAAAGTCATGTCATGCGCCCTCATGAATTGTACAAACTAAATTCAATAAAAGATTCAACTTACCCATTTTTACTTGAACTGCTGAAGATCACTTCAATTCACTTCACTGACGCAAAAGGTTCAAATTCAAACGTCATGTAATTCACTATGAAATCGGAATCCAAAGTCCAACGCCAGGGTCAGTAAAATTTGGGACCAATACAAAATAATCAACATAAAACATAAAGGAATATCGAAATCCAAGTTCAAGCCAGGGGTCAATGTTATAAAATATTATACAATTACGTTATCGCTGTTATCACAATATCAGTTACATACACAGCACGCGCGTAATTACGGTGACGTATGTAGTAGCCGATTGAGGCCCTGCGGGGCAGCGGGGCGCGGGCGCATCTAAACTAGTGAGCTTGTGTGTGTGTAGGTGTGTATGCGCCACACGCGCCACCCCTCCGCCCCACTGACCGGGGAGGAAATTTGTAGCGAAATGGATGATGCTTTAGAACGAAAACGAGCGCGCGAAATTTTACAAACAGACCTTTGGGAGTTTGGATATCATGACAAAACTACTAAATGTATCTGTTCAAAATAAAATTATTTGCATTATTGAACTACAAATCTATCCCTGTATGGAGGCCGTTTTTCAATTTTCCTTCTTCTTATGACATTTATTTCCGCCCAAAGATGCGTTAAAATTAGTGTTGAAATATGGAACTTTCGACGCTCATAACTTTCATATAAATATATTTTTTACTTTTTTGCTTCCATACAGGCCTAGATAATGATGAGACAAAATGATATCAGTTTTTATTTTGAACGTACATCGTCAAATAATGGAGTAATACCTAAACTACGTTTGTATGGAAGAATGATTGACTAGTGTAACCTTAAGGGGGGGCTTCTATACAACAAACGTGATTTTTTTTGCGGTTTTTTGCTCGATATTAATAACGGCAACAGGTAGACGACGCTTGAAATATTCACAGAATATTTAGTTGTATATTCACTTCAAAAAATAATAATAATAAAATTAAAATAAAATAAATTATGGGGGGCTCCCATACAAAAAACGTGATTATTTTGCCGTTTTTTGCGATAATGGTGCGGAACCCTTCGTGTGCGAGTCCGACTCGCACTTGGCCAGCTTTTTTTGTAAATTGACAAAGACAAAGTTCAGGAGTGAAGGCTTGTAACGTCACTTTGTCAGTATAAAGTGTAGCATACCGTGACGTCACACGACATTTCAACGCGACAAAAGAAAAAATACGTGTGCAATATTTAGTTAAATACCAATTGATATTTTTTGTCACCTACCCTACTGCCCTGAAAAGGTCGCCGGATAAAAAAATATTATTAACAGTTTTCATTCGCATATTATGTACCTACCCTACATGGGACTTGGAACGTAGCTGTTGAAATGTGTGTGTACCTCTGCTTACCCGTTTCGGTGAATAAGGCGTAATGTAATGATATATGTATTTGAATATGTGTTTTGTTTTTGTTTCAGGGTCCTATCGTACTCAATAAGCCAAGTAATATTAATGTTATTAGTTGGATTAACTCAGGTGAGTCTTTTCTCTTACTATTTTCTTTTTTTTTTTTTCCCTATGAATGTTTCCGATGACGGTACGGGCTAGAAGGAATTAGTTGTCCATCGCACACTCCCCGAAATGTAACTGATAAAAGTACATCATCATCACACATCATCAGCCTATTAATGTTCCCACTGCTGGGACACAGGCCTCCTCTCTGTGAGAGGGAATGGGCCGTAATCCACCACGCGGGCCCAGTGCGGGTTGGTGGATGCCACATGTCTTCGAAATTTTGGTTCTAGGACATGCCGGTTTCCTCACGATGTTTTCCTTCACCGTTTTGAGAGCAGTGGTGATGAAATAATTTACACAAAGTAAAGCGCCTGCCTGGGCTCGAACCCACGACCTACAACTTATAAGTCGCGGCTGATACCACTGGGCCACCACTGCTCTCGATAAAAGTACGACTATTAATAATTCTTTTTTTATTTTATTTTCAGGTACTGTTCGTAAAACATTTATTTGAAGATGAAAAAGACTTAAGAAGATTATTTCCTGGTTTCTCGTCATAATAAGTCGGTATACCAGGCGCGGATACAGGGTGGGGGGACGGGGACAATTGCCCCCCTTGGGCCTCGACCAAACTCCAAATTACACACAAATATACCTTTTTTTTGGTCACTCCTGTGCAGTCCCGTTTTAAGGTATCAGTTTCATCAAAAAAGTTAGCGGAAAACAAATGAAGGTTATCAATCTGATCTGTAATGCAAAAAATAATATTTTTCAATGGCACACCTCCCCGCGACGCCCCGTAAGATAAACATTTGCCCCCCCTGAACGAAATCCTGGATCCGCGCCTGCGGTATACTGCTGAGGTCTTACAGTGAAAACCTGTCATAAAACTATCATCATCATCTGCCAAAGCTATACCCAACAGCGACATCTATGTTGCCACATATGAACGAATGGCATGACGTCACACAAATCCTGCATCGCGCAAGCAGAGTTTTCGGCGCTATTTGAACACAGAAGAGTCCGACAACAACCGTCGGAGTGTCCACCAGACACTACACCCGTCTGGTCGGAGGATCCCGTCTGGTCGGAAGATCCCGTCTGGTCGGAAGATCCTTTTCAATTGAGGTTGCCGGAATTTTACACGCTGTTCCGCATGCCTCAAAAAATTTTACATGGAGCGACTAACTATTCGTCCTTCTAAACCGTGTTACTGGAAAACAGGAATTGTAAATATACGTATTAGATAAAAACTATTCAAAATTCATTGTCACAAATATTGATATTATAACGGTTCAAGCACATTGAGACGAAAGTCGAGGTAAAGATAAAAATCTAAATAGCATATTGATCCTTATCTCCACAACGTAAAGTCGAGTCGCAGCGTAAAATAGGAATGATGAATAAAAATATTGGACACGTATTTTTCTTTTGTCGCCTAAACAAAAAATAACGACGATAAATTGCGTTGAAATTTTGCGTGACGTCATGTTTTAACACACTTTTTTTTCAAAAATGACGTCACAAAACCACTCCTGAACTTTGGCGCACTTTATTTTTGTAATTTTTTATAGATATGATAAAGTAACAAGTAATATTAAAAAACCCTCGGCACGATATCTTGCGCAAATACCCCGGTTCAAACAGTAAAACCCCATATCTTTTGAACGGCTGAACCGATTTTCATCAAACATAGCTAGTAACACTCTATGTTTGATGAAAATAAAAATCAAAACTAAATAAAAATCGGTTCATCCGTTTAGAAGCTATGATGCCATAGAAAGATACACAATTACGCAGGTTTTCCGTCGGGGTTTAAAAAATACGTGTCCAATATTATTTGATAATCTAACTGATACAAATAAAAAATACAAATAAAAGTCTTTTGATTATCTTGATAGGAATGTAGGCATTACATGGTGAAGATAGGGGTCAATATGCTATGTACATTTTTAGACTGATTAGTCGTTTCGCTTAGACTCTCTCCTGAGTGTTTTGACCCTAAGTTATTTGTAAGAAACTCTTGCCAAAGCACAAATGTAGCATTTATTTAATTTTGTTAGTCCGTACTTTGTACAAATGATGCACAATAAATAGGTTTAAATAAATTAAGTTTACTAGTCCCTATTTTGTTGTTTTATTATGTTATCTTAAGGGTACACTAGTCGACGGCACGAACTATTTTGTGCGCGGGGTTAAAATGCATTTTATATCAACCGACAACACGTGCGGAAGAGATAGATGCTGTGATGAGCAGTAGGAAGCTAGTTCGCGTACGAATACACATTTTTGCAAATTTGTAGCGAAATGAATAATGATTTAGGACGAAACCGAGCGCGCGAAATTTTATAAACAGACCTTTGGCAGTCTAGATATCATGAAAAATGACTAAATGTATTTGTTCAAAATTAAATTATTTGCATTTTTGAACTACTAATACATCCCTGTATGGAGGCCGTTTTGCAATTTTCCGTCTTCTTATGGTATTTATTCGCGCCCAAAAATGCGTTAAAATTAGTGTCGAAATGTGGAACATTCGACGCTCATAACTTTCAAATATTTTCTTTTTTTACTTCCATACAGGGCTAGATAATGATGAGAAAAATTGATATCACTTTTTATTTTGAACTTACATCGTCAAACAGTGGAATAATCCCAAGACTACGTTTGTATGGAAGAATTTTCGACTAGTGTAACCTTAATGGAGTATCATTGGGGTATTAGACTATGTTATATACAGGTACCTACAGTTTTTAAGTGGGCTTGAATGACCAAATCAGAAATTACAAGGAATAGAGAAACCACTCAAAGGAGTCACGAGGCCGATTCTGATGAAAACTATATTTGCATCATTGGAATTTTGAAAAATGAATATTCCTATTTATTTTATCGAACACGTTGAATTCGAAAAAAAAAACAATTGTATTATTACACCATCGAGTGTCGCTTATAAGGATAAAATTCTGGGAAGTAATTTCATATGGAAAACTTGTGGAAAGACCTCTTTTTAGGGTTCCGTACCCAAAGGGTAAAAACGGGACCCTAAAAAGCTTGTTTAAAATAAGATTTTTTAATGAATAATTTTATTATTTAAAACTCAACTTTAAATACTCTAAGCTAAAGTTGATATTTGTGTCGGTGCGATGTATTGAAGTTCAACTACCTACAGAAAATTTCTTTAGTCATGTTTAAGTCCCATATGGGAAACAAGCCTGTAGCCATCAACCGGAGTTTGTTGCCTGATAGCTACAACCTGGGAGTATTTAAGTCTCTAGTGAATAGGTTACTTCTAGACAAGCGTGCTTCACCGTCGACCACATCATCGCTTACCATCAGGTGAGATAGTGGTCCTAGATGATACTATGAATAATTATCGTGAAAAAGAATGTCACTTAAAATTATTGAATAAAACACAAAAATAGAAACAAGATTTTTATTTTATTTTGTGATAAATACGTACGGCTTACAACTAATATTTACAACGATTACTTATAGTAAAATTATGCGTTATTTTCGTCATCATCGATGATGCGTTATTTATAACTAATACAAAATTCACGATTTGACACTGACTTAAACTAAAATATTCCTTTGTTCCCGTTGAGTTACACCATTTTGTGTTACACTGTTACCCATTGGGATAAAAATTACCGATTAGTAACACTAACTCAATGCCACGTTTTTATTTTCCATTAATTTACACTGTAACCTAATAGTACGTAATAGGGTTACATAAACATTAGCATATTATTATATATAAAACTAGCTGTCCCACGCGGCTTCGCTCCCGTCAACTGGCTACGTACCTACCCTATCCTACTTCCCTACACCTACCCTACATACATGATTGCATAACTGAAACCGTTTACGCAGCGCACGCAACGGAAGCCCTCAAAAAGTAATATTCTTTCATGTTTTTGCAACATTTTTCATTTATGCTCCGCTCCTATTGGTCGTAGCGTGATGTTATATAGCCTATAACCTTCCTCGATAAATGGACTATCTAACACAAAAATAATTTTTCAATTCCAACCAGTAGTTCCTTAGATTACCCCCTACATACAAACTTACAAATTTTGTCTCTTTATAATATTAAGTATAGATAGCAGAACAACCGACGAGGTGACATCTCTGTGCAGAGCGAGCGAAGCGAGCTCGGGAACTTAGGTCACCCCGACACGGATAGGTTAGGTTCGAAGGGGATGACGGGAGCAGCCCCCGTCGTCTCCTTCGTGTTAGGTTACTTTAAACCCTGAAGACAAAAATAGGACTCCGTCGACTTTGTCATTTGATATGTAACCCTATTACGTACTATTAGGTTACAGTGTAAATTAATGGAAAAAAAAAAACGTGGCATTGAGTTAGTGTTACTAATCGGTAATTTTTATACCAATGGGTAACAGTGTAACACAAAATGGTGTAACTCAACGGAAAGATATCAAAATATTTATCACATTATGAGATGTTCTAGAGGATTTAAAAAACCAGAACTGAATGTACGGTTGACAAGATTAATTCATGACCCACCATAAGCAAATTACTGGCATTATAATTTACAATAAGGTCGAACTTTGTTTAATACATTTAAGCAAAATATCAACCTTATTGTAGAATGACTCACTATCTCATTTAAATAAACAATAATGAGAATCAAATTCTCTGTACAAATTAATTTTATAATTTGTTCTGAAGTCGGTTTAAAATAATTCTCGCATTTATACAATAATCCTAAATTCAATATCTTAGTAAAAATCCTCGACCGTTTTTCGCCCTTCCAATCATAGAAATAAGTTTGAAAATTGCTCGACCGACTGGTTCGAGATATTGTAATAGATCTAATTTGAAATGCCTAGCATCAAATAGAAACAATTTTGAGCAGCAAAAGCTTTTCTTTACTATATCGGCAATACAAAACTTTTCTCTCAAATATACATAAAATAAGGTGTTAAAAAATTAACTCTAATAATTTCGTGAGGATACTCAGTATCGATAAACAAAACGATTACAAACAAAACATAACGATTTTAATAACAATACTAACTACGTATTCCAGTACCTACTGCGCTCTGTGGCGCGAGTCGTTGACCGCCAGACCAGCTGACTGCCTGGGCGTTGTATGGTTCGCAAATTCAATAATTTACGCGTAAAACAAATAATTACAAAGTTTGTGAATATATATGTCGCAAATAGGAGGGCTACCTTGGATAAACCCTCGATCTTGTGGGCTTTCGTAGGTATGCATGCGCAAAGCAGGTAACTTATGCCGTCTTTGAGATAGTCCTTGTTCCAATTTCATCAAAGCAGCGAATTCGGCCACCTATCGTTTCGCTTTCTCTCAACAAAACACACTTTTCAAGTATATACACGCCACTTTAGGCCTCCACTATTTTCCTCACAACTCTTTTTCAACTTCGCAAACGCGCGCCCGCGCGTTCCTTTCTTTTCTAACTTCACGACAAAACATGGCGGGAGAACCTCGCTCAGGGTGTCTGAAAGGCACCCCTGCTCTTTATTGGCTCAAGAACTCATCCGGCAAATTACCGCTTATAACATCCAATCGAAATCGAGTATTTTGACATAAGCAAAATAAAGTGTTGTCAATCGAATAAAATCGAACTGAGATTGAATCGTAGGCTAAATGTTGCCAATTAAACAAAACTGAATTAATAAGTTTACAAGCGATATTTCTTTGTTCCTGATTATTAATCATATACCTTCCTCCGATATATATATTGTGATTATTTTTTGAATATTTTAATACAAAACTCTTAAGAGTTAATTTATTAACACCTTAACCTCACGACTTTTTCACATGCGAGTAGGCAGAAACCACTGAACGCCATCTGTAACGATACCTACCATACATACTTCTTTTGCTTCACTCACGTTCATACATCTAGCCATACACGCACGCCGGTTGTGAGTACTGCGCACCTGGCCAGTCTGCGTTTTGACCCGAATGCGCGACGCAAAGAAGGGTAATGTGATTATCAGTCTATGTATGTATGTTTGTTCCTATGTGGCATTCTAGAGACAAAACGCGTTGGCCGATTTTGATGATTCTTACATCAATCGATTCGTCTTAACCTTGTTTCAAACAATGGTCCTGAAACTTTTAGCTGACAGCATACTTTTCAATAGGCCCCTGGTCTGACCTGGGCACCTCGTGGAAGTTCACCAGGTGTCTCCTGACGTGGTCAGGGCATTTGTAGGTCTTCGGGCAGAGAGGGCACGTGTACCTGGGACAATGGAAAATGGTGTTTAGTGATAATCATGATAATATTCAGTTAAAGAAGATCAAGTGCAATTCTTCTTATATTCATTTCGAAAGTAAATTTAATTAAACTATTTAAGCCCGGTAGGTGTTGGTAAACTGGAGAGTAATGGTATCCTCCTGTGAGACCGTGATGGTCCAGAAGGTGGCCGCCGAGCGGGATCGTGAAAGTGCCGATCCCGCTCGAAGAAGAAGGCGTCGCGGATACAACCGCCTCCATGTCTAAAACGCCAAAACCTTTGGGGACTCTGTCCGGAACCAAGTGACTCCAGGAAAGACAGTGGCATAGTGATCACGTGCTGCCGTGCACAGCGAGGTGAGGGGGAGGTGCTTTTTTGTCTCCCAAACGCGTTGAGGGGGTCACGGGGTGACCTTTTAAGAGGTCACGGGCCCTTCTACGTGGATCATTGGGGTGGTTTTAGTGACAATCCCACCGCACTATTTCCAAACCACTGCAACTCCTGAAAGCCAGAATCAACAGTGGCGACCACCAGAAAAGGCAATGAAGCTCGACGAAGTCCCGGAGAATGAATTTAACTGTCTTGGATCCCGCAACGAAATTAATCAGAAAAGAATAACGAAGAATAGATTCAGTAAGTTAAAATCCCACACTCCTTGGTATTTTCATTTTCCCCAAAAGTCCACCGAATACAGAAAATAAAATACCCCCGTACAGCGCATCTGACGCTGCAATAAAGATGGTCACACCTTTATTGCAAGCGAATGGACAATAGGGACACTCCAGCAAACTGTGTGGAACATAGTCTGTACAGGGGCACCACGTACATTTCATCTAGGGACATAATTCCAACCGATGTTGTATTCAAATAACATGTATTTTTGATGTTTTACTCAAATCTATACTATTATTATAGAGAGATAAAGTTTGTGACGTTGTAGGGGGTAATCTTTGGATCTACTGAACCGATTTTGAAAATTCTTTCACCAGTAGAAAGCTACATTATTTTTAAGTGACATAGGCCGATTATAGATCCTTATGAAAATTGCAATAATGAAACCCAAAGTAGCAAAATGTTGCCTGTAAAATTCATTTTTTGGCGTGCGTTGAGAAAACTATTGATGATACAAAAAAAATATTAGGTAGGTGGTAGGGCAGGCAGGGCAGGCAGGATAGGCAGGGTAGCCAGTTGACGGGAGCGAAGCCCCGGGGGTCAGCTAGTAACATATATTTTGCTTACGGAAAAACTCACTCAAACTCTATCAATACAATGTGTCCGGATTTGTAGTAATAAAATTTTAAAGCCGCTATTCAAACTTAATTTTATCGATAAAAACTCGCCAGATAAGGGGTTTAAGCATCTCATGTTTCCCTTGGCTTTTCTAAAATTCTGCTAAAATTATAAGGCAAACATGCACAGGGTTTTTATTTTTTTATTTATCATTAGGCTCGCGTTTGACGACTATCTCGCCTGATGGTAAGCGATGATGTGGTCGACGGTGAAGCACGCTTGCCTAGAAGTAACCTATTCACTCTTGAATTGAAGTCCCCCAGGTTGTAGCTATCAGGAAACAAAGACTCCGGCAGGGAATTCCACTCCTTAGCTGTGCGCACAATAAAAGTATTCGCAAAACGCTTTGTACGCATGAGTGGGATGTCCGCCATCTACGGGTTTATTTTAAGGCAACAATAAAATTAAAACTTATTGACTTAGAGCTGTGATTCTTATGTCATTGTGTAGATCAACTCAAATACTAACAAAAAAACTCTCAAATTATGGAAATTCTTAAAAGTAATAAAAACGTGTGAAATTATGTTTAAATATTGACTTTTGTGGCTCAATACAAAAAATCTTACCTTTTGTGTGTTAGTTGAATATTTTTATAGATTCTCCATGCTATGGCCGTAAAAATAACATTAAATGTACGCTTCAATGATTTCTAGGTCCAAAGTTATGGTTGTTAGACTATGTGGATAAGTCAGGTACTAAAATTGCTTTATCTTTGAAGGTGTGTTGATTGCACCCCTTATGTGGAGTGTTTTTATCAATAAAACTAGCTGTTCCCCGCGGCTTCGCAACCGTGGACCACCCCAAAGGACCCGTTTCCGGGATAAAAAAATAGCCTATGGCACTCAGGAATAATGTAGCATTCTAAAAAAATATTTCCTCTTTATAATATTTAGTATAGATATAGATTAAGGCCTTCAAGTTCTTATTACTTCAAGCCCGGACACATTGTATAACTTGTCTCTTTTTTATAAGTGTGTATAATTAGGGTAAGCGCACACACATACAAAACACACTAGGGTAAAACCACCAAACGCAGTCCACCCAAAAAAATCGTTTAAAAATACCTCATATCTCTCAATAACGCCCTGGTGCTCCTTGGCGACGCCGTGACTCCTGGCGAGGTGCTGCCTCACATTCCCCGGCCGGGTGAACGTGTCCTGACACACTGGGCATATGTACCTGTATTTGTGCTCCCTGTGAACCTTGTATTCGTGGACCTGCAGCCGTTTCTTCGACTTCTCCCATTTTTGACACACGCTGCACTGTTGGGGAAAGTGGGTTTAGTATCAGAATAAAAATTAATATATTTACCGAGTGTATGTATTTTCTGTGTTGTTCCGTTCAAGTATTACGTAAGATTTCCCCTCCCCCTTGTTAGCAAAAGTAAGCAAGGTTTCCCCCCCTCTCTCCCATGCTTACGTAAACATTGGCATTTTTTTTTAAATGTAATTCTGTATTTTTATTATTGATTCGTGAGCAGCAGTTATAATTCTAAAAATAAGAAAATAAGTTTAGGATAGAGGAATTCAAGAAAATAGCACCGAAACGAAACAATAGATTGACGGAAGAAATTTAATCAAATGAATCGCGCGCGCATTCATTATTTGTGGGAATATGCGTTTCGTTTTCAAGCATAGACAATGTTTCAAAAAAATAAAATAAGAAATTTATTTATTTGCAAAAGGATTAGCCTAGATTACATCAGTGTTTACATTACAAAAATGGACATGGCTATTACACATAATATGATCACTGTCCTTCAAACTAGGAAAACCCTGTATCTTAAAGAACAGTTTTCTCTAAAATTTAAATGGATTTTTAATTTTTTACGTTTGTTTTGTACTAAACAATTACTGCTGACGTAATCACCATCTAGACCCCCCCAACCCCCCATGTCATCAAAAATTAGCAAAGCTTAGACTCACCCCCCCTATAGTGCTTACGTAATACTTAAACAGTCCCTGTGCAAAAGGATTGTGAAAAATCATTGGATACAAAATTATTGAAATCGATTGCCCATAGATTAAAGGCCACGGTCGCATTGAGAGCTACTAATAGCTAGGAGCTATTTTTATTTAAAGACTAGCTGTGCCAGCGGCTTCGCTCCCGTCATCTACCTGCCAACAGTGCCAACCCTACCATACTTACCAGCATGCCTGCCTACTCCACATACTCGAAAATATACATACTACATACCAATTTTTTTTTCTAGTGTCATTCTTTCGCGTAAAATCTTAACACCGCGATTCAGAAAATGACTTTAAATGCACAACGCCATCTATCGAATAGCGAGTTCAACTGTCCGATTAACTGAATTGCGTGAGCTGTGATAATTTTACTTCTTGAACACTTTAAATTCATCTAACTTTTGATAGATTGAACCGATTGCGATGAAACAAAATTTAAGTAATTCTTCAAGATACGCACAATTTTTATGTATAAAAGTTATCTACATTGGTTTCGTACATTTCACGTGATGCGTGCACATATAAACAGACAAACAGACAAAAATTCCAAAAATGCTAGAAATGGGTTCTATTGGTTATCCTATAAACACCCTGGCTATTTTTTTTGGAATTTTTGTCGATGTACAAAAAATATTTTTCTACAGATTTATTATATGTATTGATTGATTGAAGAGCTGAACTGCAATTTAATTCACAAGGTGGGACAGAAATGTTGATAAAATAGTTCACTAGTTTCTGATCCCAATATTAACTTCGCTCCCGTGGCCCACCCGGCTGTACCAGATTTTTTTTCGGGATAAAACGTAGCCTATGTCACTCCGGAATAATGTAGTTACCATAGGAGAAAGAATTTTTTAAATCGGTTTAGTTGTTTTTGAGTTTAATCTATTACAAACAAAGAAATCTTTCCTCTTTATAATATTAGTGTAGCCTAAATACCAGCTCAGCTACTGCCACTAGTGACGTATCTAATAGCTTTATGTCTACTTCGAGACTAAAAAGCGAGGGCGCTGACTTATTGTCAAAAGCTATTTGTTGCTATTAGCTTGCCAATATTATTGTTTATCACAATCTAGTAGTTTATAGCTTTCAATGAGACCACGCCCCAAAGGCACGGCCACATCAGAAGTGGGATTTTAGGAACTGTAATATTTTTGTATTTTTTTTGTATCACTAAAGTAACCCGCATGCTTATTACGTATCTTTTGCAAGAGCAAAACGATAATTGCTCTTCTATACAGAAGTTTTAGAGTTGTTGGCGGTATTTTTTTTTAAATAAGTGTATTTGACAAACAGCGAGTGACTAGCAAACGATTGTGTAGGACCTACCATACCTACACTGCAGGTAATTCCAACTTTTATGACATAAAGCGTTTGATCGCTATCGTTTTGCTCTTGCAAAAGATACGTAATAAGCCTGCCGATCAGCATATTAGACCGTGTTCAAGAGCTGTCAGTGCCAATAGTGACACTAGCAGATTTTGAACACGGATGGACGTACTGGTCGCATTCAGTTTCAATTGCAAAATTCACCCTTGAAAAAAATAACGTTAAACGATGCAAATGTATTAAATTGTTACAGAAATAATTGAAAATCAATTTTTTTACATAAAAAATAAGGTAACGGCACTAGTGTTTGACATAAATAGTAGAAAACAGTTAAATTATCTCAAAAGATGTCACTAGTAGTTGACAAAATAATAATAAAAATAATACGACAAAGGATCTTACAAAAATGTCATCTTTCAACCAGTGGCGGCTGGTGGATCTTAGTAGTAGTAGTGCACTGCCGTCTCACTGGATAATTGTGTTAGATTTGCTAAAATTCACAGGAGCCTATGTAAATCGGCAAACCATCTCGCTAGCGACTTCTAATTCGACGCCAACGCCATCTAGTTACGTCGTTGTACAACTTTTAATGTTGGTACTCGACCCTAAGATAAATTTCGTTCGTCAAACCTCGCCCGCTCTCGGTAATCTTCGGTTCGCTGGGACGGCGCACGAGAATGTTATATTTTGCCGTACATTTTCTATTGAACTATCTCTGTCTCACGCGCCAGGCGTTTTCGTTTGTTTCTCGTAGAATAGTATGAACTCTCGCCGTGCGCTTCAGCCTAGCGCACGGGGAGTATTTTTTACAGCAATATACGTCTTATTACTTCAGCAAAGAGCTTAAATTTGTTCGTCATAATTTCGTAAATATTGAATAGATCGTTAATCAGATATTATTAAACATTTTTATTTAATTTCTAAACCTTTTCAAATCTGGCAGTTCAGTGCACGAGTGAACTTAAAGTACAGCCGCCTCTGCTTTCAACTCGCATTAAATTTCAATCAATCAAACTACCAGACTTTTCCAAACTGTGTTGAGCTTCCAGTCTTGCCAGATGCAGCTGGACACCAGTATATTTAAATGGAGCGACTGCTTATCTTTTTTTTTCATTTGTTATTGGCTCGCGTTTGACCACTATCTCTTACCTCTACAACCCAAAAACTCGCTATCACGAGACATTCATTTACAAAAAAATCTCTACAAAAATAGGGAGCAGTTGGGTCAAGGGCCTGATCCAGAAAGCAGTACTGCTTGACACGGCTCGTATTGTTAGGAGGTTCCTCTCTCTGGAGCCCTGACCGCCGGTAGCTTGGACCCTGTTCCCGATACCGGTGGCCCTCAATTTTTTATATTTTTAAATGTTTTTGTTTTGTAATTTAATTTATAAAATATTTAAAAATGTAAACAATAAGAAAAGGAATTGAATAAAGGAGATAATAAAATAATAATGTAAATAACGAAAATTCCACTTTTTAATCAATAAAATAATAATGGAAATAACGACAATTCTACTTTTAATAGATAACATAATAACGAAAATCACGACAATTTTACTTTTTTCACGAAATCTATCTATTTATGTCAACCACTAGTGCTCAAGAATATTACAAAAATAATAAATTGTAAGTCAAACAAAATAGTGCCCTTACCTCAACTTTTTATCCGCGTAGAAAGCACAGGGCCGATTGTCATTGTGCCTAACATTTAACCATAGATTTAAATACCATTCGATTGTGTTATGTCGTCACTATAAATGTTAAATAACATAACTTCACGCTTTTTTCCTCAGAAGAGTAAGGTAGAGGTTCACCAACAGTATAGTGCTCGCCAAACTTTTGGGCCGCCCTGAAGTTGGCTTCCCGATGCGCAAGGCTCGAAACTATTTTACTGCGCAGCCATTGTAGCCAACTTCAGATCGGCCAAGAAGTTTGGCGAGAACTATACACCTAAATTTTGTAAACCACCAACTTATATATACGGGATGTTTTCTGGGTAGAAAAATAATAATTCTATTAAGTAAGTCCGTCAGTTAGACACGTATTTTTTGCTTTATCAAATAAATAAAAACTGACAAAGATAAAGCGCATCAAAGTTCAGGAGTGGGGGCTTGTGACGTCACTTTGTCAGTATAAAGTGTAGCACACCGTGACGTCACTCTATATTGTATAGTCGTAATTTTTGGTTTACGTGTCAAAAGACCAGTATCTAACTGACGGACTAAATATATATTTTTTGTCAACTACCCTATTGTAAGTCTTTATATCAAAACACACATTTAAATACGATGTATAAACTGAAGCGTACATTATATCAATACTTCTACGAGATCACTACTTTTATTAAAATATCTAGCAAAACTACTTTCCTCAATTATTAAAATTTACGTTATTATGATATTTTTATATTTTATCTACACTCACAACGTAATGTTCCAAATATGAATTCAAAAAATATTGTATAAACACGTACTTTATATTGGTGGACATGTAAAATAATAAAAAAAACCATTACAGTGTAACATTTTCCTTCGATTTTCAAACAACTGCATCATAAAAAATATATATTATAGCACACTTTTACTTTTTATTTATTGGCGCTTATGGGCTCATTGACTTAATGCAGAACAGTAGTGTCATTATCTATGGATGCGCGCGCTGCGCTGTCATGCGCAATGAGAATCTAAATTGCCCGCCATACCACATATTTTCTCCGTTTCCACTTTTGCTTTATTTCAACTGTATGAGTGTAGATAAAATAGTGTATGCAACGGCATATAATACAAGAGTATATTTCAATTACAAAGGCTATTTTGATACATATTATTAGAGATCACCTTTTAAGGATGATTTTATAAATATAATGAGTATACATTAGTCTCTAGTATGACCTCAAATCATTATTTGATTATTAAAACCTACATAATATAGATAATACCTATAAATATCTACAGTTTGTATTATACATTTTATATTCTACATTGAATCTTATAAAAACACATTGATTTCATTATTTTTCATGATTTTAGAACCAATATTGCACTGCTTAAAAATATCTTTAACTTAACATATTTTATGAATTAAATTATTCGTCAAGATAAATGCAATTACATGACAAAAATAATATCACAAATTTTTTCCAACTAAAAATGAAATAATACGCTAACCATTATTTAAACGATTATAAAAATAATTACATTTTGTAAACATTTTATTGCGGGCCGTTTCCTTTTCAGAAATCATGATCAAAACGATAAAGACAAAAAAAAGGTTTCTTTATCACGTGACCCAAAACGCCCCTCTATCCTTTTAATAAAGGCTTCGCTTGTAAAGAATACACCGTCACATCTATGTGGCATTGCCAAACAATAAGCAGTATTCTGTGTATTGTTCTCTCTCATCCTGTACCCTATACGGCCCTAAATCCCCTAAAGCTGCACCCTAACAATCGGCCCCTGCTGCTCATCCGCGACCCCATGTACACGCCTCATATGCGCGCGGACTTTATTCGGCTTCTCGAAGCGATGCTCGCAAATCCCGCAGAGGTAGCCATAGCGTTTGCCGGTGTGCGCGTTGTGTTTGTGTATCTGTAGGAACTTGCGCGACTTGAGCCGTTTGGGGCACATGTCGCACTAATAGGGGTCAGTTGGGGCGAATAAAATAAGTCTGGGCAATAAATGGCGGCGGAATTTCAAAGATAAGCTATTATTAGCTGCGCACGAAATTCAGTCGTGTTTTATCGTCCCAATTGAGGAGTCTCATTTAGCGGGCGTTATAAAGACGGCGTCGTTTCTTAGGACATTTAAGTTTTGGCATAAATCAAAGAAGGATGTAAAAATAATTACATTTCAAGAAATAAACAGTAACGAAACGGTTTAAAAATCTCAATAGGGCGAAATAAGTCCCCTATAGCTGTAATAAACCGATGCGCAAAAATGCCGCAGAGGTGTCCATAGCTCTTGCCGGTGTGCGCGTAGTGTTTGTGTATCTGCAGGCACCTGCGCGACTTGGGGCACATGCAGTGGCGGCTGGTGGATCATAGTAGTAGTAGTGCACTTTGCCGTCTCACTGGGTAATTGTGTTAGATTTGCTAAAATCACAGGAGTCTATGTAAATCGGCAAACCATCTCGCTAGCGACTTCTAATTCGACCCCAACGCCATCTAGTTACGTCTTTGTACAACTTTTAATGTTGGTACTCGACCCTAAGATAAATTTCGTTCGTCAAACCTCGCCCGCTCTCGGTAATCTTCGGTTCGCTGGGGCGGCGCACGAGAATGGTCATATTTTGCTGTACATTTTCTATTGAACTATCTCTGTCTCACGCGCCAGGCGTTTTCGCTTGTTTCTCGTAGAATTGTATGAACTCTCGCCGTGCGCTTTAGCCTAGCGCACGGGGAGTATTTTTTTACAGCAATATACGTCTTATTACTTTAGCAAAGAGCTTAAATTTGTTCGTCATAATTTCGTAAATATTGAATGGATCGTTAATCAGATATTATTAAACATTTTTATTTTATTTCTAAACCTTTTCAAATCTGGCAGTTCAGTGCACGAGTGAACTTAAAGTACAGCCGCCTCTGGGCACATGTCGCACTAATAGGGGTCAGTTGGGGCGAATAAGATTGGTCGGGGCAAAAAAAACGCGGCGGCATTTTGCAATTTTCGACCCAAATATAACACTGTTAGAACATTTTATATTGCCTAGCACATGTCGCACTACTAGGGGTCAGTTGGGGTGAATAAAATAGGTTGGGGCGAAAATTTGAGAACAATTTCACGCGTGTGTTTTTTTTGGCCCGGAAATGGCACCTTTAGAGAAATTTATCTCGCTTAATTTGAAAACTTGTCCTATTCATTATTCTTTTCCCAACTATATTGGGGTCGGCTTCCAGTCTTACCGGATTCAGCTAAGTGCCAGTGTTTTACATGGAGCGACTGCCTATCTGACCTCCACAACCCAGTAACTGGGTAACACGGTACCCCTTGGCAAGACTGGTGTCAGATCTTCAAATGACAGCCGGGACCAACGGCTTAATGTGCTTTCCGAGGCACGGAGGAAACTCGGTATGTTGGAATGGTCACCCATCCACGGACCGACCTCGTCAAGCGTTGCTTAACCTTGATGATCGACCCGTGCGGCTGTTATTATTTAGCCACGAGCTCCTCAAACGAAAACTTGTCCTATTAGGGGACGTAAATCTGAGCAGTACGCCGGCGCCCTATGCATGACGATACTGCATACTCATGTTTTTATAAACTATATCTTAACTTTTTAACTTAAAAGGGAGCGGAATTTCATTGGTGTAATTTCAAAGAACAATTTGAAAGTAGAACAGGCGCATTTTTCCCGCCCAGATATAGTATTTTTACCCTAAAACACGCGTAAAATTTCGTCAAAATACAAAAAAATCTGTCAAAATACAAAGTTTCTTATGAAAACCAATAGATTAAGCAATTCTCCTTACCTGGAAGTTCTTCTCGGGCAGATGTATTGCTATATGCTGCACCAGGTTGGATCTTCGGTGGAAGGTGGCTCCGCAGTGATCGCAGACGTACGGCCTCTCTCCAGTGTGACGCCGTTCATGGATCTGGAGTCGAGTGAAGTTGCATTTGAGTGTTTTTATTTAAATACTAGCTGACCCCCGCGGCTTCGCTCCCGTCAACTGGCTACCTACCTCCTACCTACCTACCCTAATAGTTTTGCTCCTATTGGTTGTAGCGTGATGTTATATAGCCTATAACCTTCCTCGATAAATGGACTATCCAAAACAAAAATGTTTTTTCCATTCCAACCAGTAGTTCCTGAGATTAGCGCGTTCAAACAAACAAACAAACAATCTCTTCAGCTTTATAATATTATAAATAGTATAGATTTATTTAATTATTCCCAAGGTAACAAAATGTGGCACCAAGAGACGCCATTCAAAAACTGATCTCACACATAGTCGCGTTCATGTTTGACGCAAGTAAATTGAGTCCCAAGTAACGGCTCTGGATACAGCCACTAGTTACATAGAGGACTACACGCTAACTGTCACCTTCTGGAATTCCGCCAAAGAGCAGGAAAAAATATCCAAACGCTGAGAGACGCTACTAAGAATCGTAAATGCCCGACACACCTGTGCAAAATTTAACAGGTCTGTTCAGGTTACCGGAGTTTTACACACTCTCCCTCGACCCTAACCGTGGGCTGTTTGGAACAAGAAATTGGTTTGGGTTGGGCGATATCTTTCTGAAATTGGTATGGGCTGGACGATATCTTATGAAATTGGTTTGGGCTGGGGGATATCTATGTGAAATGTGTTGGACTGGGCGATATCTTCGTGAAATTGGTATGGCCTGGGCGATATCTTTGTCAGTGGTGTCTCATCCCATACAAAGAAACCGTGCCGACGTTCTATACTGATTATTTTTTGTACATCGATCGCGTTCGGTTCCGTTCCGTTCTGTTCCACCGACACATATGGTGATCTATCTATCGCCGTGGAACGGAACCAAAGACGATCGATTTACAAAAAATAATCGGTGTAATCAAATGAAAAACGCTAGTTACGTCGGCACGGCTTCTTTGTATGGGATGAGGCATCTGTATGCTAGTATTATATAAATAAAAAAAAATAAAAAAATAGTTTATTTGCACCTTCAAGTAAAAACACAAAATGTTATGGTTTACAATATAAAAAGACATAAGCAAAAGGTAAGTAGAGGTGTAAGTTAAAGTTGCAGCCAATACCTAATATATAATATTATCTGTGTCTTTGTGAAATTGGTTTAGGCTGGCGCATATATTATTTTTGAAATTGGTATTGGCTGGGCGATATCTTTGTGAAATTGGTTTAGGCTGGGGCATATATTATTTTTGAAATTGGTATTGGCTGGGCGATATCTTTGTGAAATTGGTTTAGGCTGGCGCATATATTATTTTTGAAATTGGTATTGGCTGGGCGATATCTTTGTGAAATTGGTTTAGGCTGGGGCATATATTATTTTTGAAATTGGTATTGGCTGGGCGATATCTTTGTGAAATTGGTTTAGGCTGGGGCATATATTATTTTTGAAATTGGTATTGGCTGGGCGATATCTTTGTGAAATTGGTTTAGGCTGGGGCATATATTATTTTTGAAATTGGTATTGGCTGGGCGATATCTTTGTGAAATTGGTTTAGGCTGGGGGATATCTATGTGAAATGGGTTGGACTGGGCGATATCTTCCTGAAATTGGTATTGGCTGGGCGATATCTTTGTGAAATTGGTTTAGGCTGGGGGATATCTATGTGAAATGGGTTGGACTGGGCGATATCTTCCTGAAATTGGTATGGCCTGGGCGATATCTTTGTGAAATTGGTATAGGCTGGGCGATATCTTTGTGAAATTTGTTTGGATTGCGGAATATTTGAGAAGAGGTTAGAGGTCCTGTAGTGCGACAGTTACAGGCTGGTATTATTATTGTAATCACTCACCGTTAGCGCCTCCTTGGTGGCAGAACTATACTCGCAGTACGCACACTTGTGAATCTTGTACAATCCGTGTCGCGCTCGCTTGTGTTCTTGTAGCTGATTGTTGTTGCGGCATCTCTTTCCGCATGCCTGCACGAGATGGGGATGAGAGTGAGATGGGTATAGTTTAGATAGTTGGCTTAAAAAGTGGAGTAGTGTCCGCTTTATTCGTGTGACATATCCCTTTTGTTGGCTGAACAATAGAAAAATGTGTAAAATTGTATTTGGAAATGGAAGTCAAGCTCCAAGAGTGTTGTAATAGCTTTCCATGGAGATACCATACTCCTCTTTCTAGTTTCATACTATAGCTTCTGCCCGCAGCTTTGCAGCCAAGGTTTACTGGAAAATAAAAAAGCTCAAGGCACTCATTTCTATCAGAGACACAATAGGGTAGTTTCCTGGGTAAAAAAAAATTATAAATCTATTTAGTTCGTCAGTGAGATTATCAAATAATATTGAACACGTATTTTTTGCTTTACCAAATCAATAAAAATTTACAAAGTTAAAGCGCATCAAAGTTCAGGAGTGGGGGCTTGTGACGTCACTAAGGCAGTATAAAGTGTACTAGCGGCGTGACGTCACACGATATTTCAACGCATTATATCGTCGTCACTTTATGTTTACGTGTCAAAAGAAAAAATACGTGTCAAATATTTTTTATTAATATACCTACAAAAACAATTTTTCAGTAAACTACCCTATTTTCCAAATTGGTTCAGTAGCTACTTTAAGAGATTACATATAAACAAAAAAAAATTGTAGATTGACATTTTACAAGCTTCTGCCTGACCCAGTGTCGGTAAACAGAATGTGAGTACCATGTTCCTATTTAGCAAATGAATGAATTTACTTGTTAGTGTTTGTAATACTTTATACCTACCTATAGGCTATACGTGGTATAGCACTGTTATTCTGGATGCATCCTCCTCATGTATTTATGTGATATTGTAAAACACTTTTTCAGTACAGTTGGTAAACATGGCGTACTTTCAGAGGCTATAAGTATGATTCGAAAGTTAAATCTTACGCATAGGCATCTTTCTGTTACGCGGTCGTGACTTTTGTTTACGAGCTCGATCATTATGTTTGCAGTTTAGTTTTAAATTTATAAGTCAATTTAAAAAGTTTAGTAGCAAGGAATTTTCAAACATAGAATAAAATGGGATAGATTTTCTAAGAGGAAAAATGAATGATTTCGTACGTTTTAGCATTGAATTCTCAAGTCTTTTAAATGGTTCTTTAATATTACCAGTTTTAATTTAATTATTTTCACATCAACATTTGTCAAAAATCGAATAGGCTGTATAGGCTGTTTTCGTTGAAAAAAAATATGTCCAGTTGCAAAAACGCGCCATAAGTCAATTTAAAAAAGTTTAGTAGCAAGGAGTTTTCATACATAGAATAAAATGGGATACGATTTTATACGAGGAAAAAATTATGATTCCGTACGTTTTAGCATTGAATTCTCATTGTTTTTTCACTAAATTCTTTGATTTGTTTTTACTGTTTCTCACAACAGTATTGAAATACGTCGTGTGATACACGGGTGTGTAGGTTACTGCAAACTCGTGTCATTAAAAACCCTCACCTACTTTCCACCCTTGTATCACAATGTACTATTTTTTTAAGATCACATGTGGAGTTTCTTGTCAGTTCTTCTCTATAACAAGCTACTTTGCCGAATGGACGGTAGAATCAATTATTACTACAAGTAAACTTAAATTTTTGACATTCAAATTGTGTTTAATTGAAATAAAGGTTTTGACTTTAGAGTTTAAAAACTCGCAAGTTAAAACTTGTTTAAACAAAAACTTTTTTCAATATAAAATATTGTTTTAAAAAAAAAACGTGTTTTCAATATTGCTTGTTCCCACAAGTCTATGCACACTTACCTCACAAACACAATAATTCGTGTGGAACCTCATATGCGCCTTGAAGGTGGCCTTCATTCGGAACTCCTTGCTGCAAGTGCCGCATTTATACGACGCCAGGTTCGGCATCGTCATCCGCTTCTTCTTGGGAGGCCCTTTCTGGATAATTAATATAAAACGATAGTGTTGCTCTTAATGATATCTATACTTCTATACTAATATTATAAAAAACAAAGATTTTTTTGTTTGTTTGTTTGTACCTAGGCTCTGAAACCACTGGACCGATTTAAATATTTCTTTCACCAATAGAAAGCTACATTATTCCAGATTATATTGGTTTAGTAGTGAGTGTCGCATCGCTACCAAAGGCGCGTGCCTGTTTTAATTCGTTTGAGAACACGCCGACAGTTATATTGCGAATCCTGAATTCGTCTGTTTAGAATAAAAATACAGTTCAAATTGCCATGGACGCACGTCACGCGCGCGGCATTTCTCAAAAGCGTGTGTACGCGTGGCGCGTGCCGCACTTTGTGTTCTACCGCTACACTTAATTTTGCGAAGTAAGCCTTGACGCAATGGATTAAGTATTATATTTTAGTAAACATGTAAATAAGAAGTAAATCGGCTTTTCTTTTGATTAAAATATAACTACTCGTATTAAGTAAGATTTGTTATTAGCTGCAACTGTTGCGACTTTCACCGGGGTCAGAGCTTAAATTAGCCACAAAGTTGTATTTTGTTATTCTTGTCACTCCTTCCTCTCTTGAAATACTTTTTACCCGTCTGCAGTGGGCCTCGCATTAAGTTTCCCAAATTTGTCAAATGTTCCCAATTGATATTGAACTCTATACGTATGACATGAGGTCGTAATTAGGGTTCTATCAGACAGAGAGCGGTCACACAGTCAAGCGTTCAAGAGGTCAGTTTTGCGTTCGACCATGCAGTTGCTCACGAACCCCGCTGTTGGACGGCCTACGCGGTACCACCTATTGTCACCATGTTTTTTGACGATAGTTCTTCATCGGAAGATGATTTTATGGTTATTACCAGCATCAAGACGGAAAAGGAAATACTGGGTGTGTTGCCCAGTAAATAAGGAACCAAGATGGAGATTCTCATATACCTTTTTCTAAATGGGTTAAAGATGAAGATTTTTTTTATAATTCTTTTCGGATGACAATTGATTCCTTCAATGAACTATATGACAAAGTTAAACATGACTAAGTAGAACAAGATACTAACTGGAGGAAAGCCATTTCAGCAAAAGAAAGATTGGTGCTACTTTTCCTCGGTTTTTATAATCCTTATTCTTCGCATCGTAAAAAAAAACGCCTTTAACCGCCATAATTAGCTTTTCAGACTCCATCTTCCTTCCAATTTGGTCACCGAAACAGCAGTGACGCGCGAACGCGTACGTTCTGGTTGACCGACGCGGTCAGAATGCCTCCAGTGTGGGTATATCTATGTAACCTATTATAATACAACAAATAACGCTCTTGTCTTGAACGGTTAACCGTGTGACCGCTCCCTGTCTAATAGAACCCTTAGAATGAAGAAATTTGACAGATGTGGGAAGCTTGATGCGAGGCCCAGTATTTGTCTTAGTGTTTGTGTGGGTATTTTTTGTCTACCGGCATCATTTAAAATACACCCCGTTCACTGTTGAAAATACAAGGTGTTTGGTAAACATACATACAGTCAACTGCACATCATGGCATCCAAAACAGTCATATTTCTTTAATAGTTTTTCAATTTAATCTCCAAACAATAGAGTTTAATATCCATTGGGGCAATTTGACAGTTTGTGGTAATGTGCTTTTATTTGTGCCCATTCTATGTTGACCGCGCGCTTACTAGAGGGCGCTGGGGTAATGATTGCACACGGGCACTACATAGGCTAGAGACGCCTCTGCCTTAGTCAAATTAAATGAAAAACAACCGGTTGGTTAATTGCTAGAAAAGGTCAGAATGCACACCTGTCTAGGTCTCAGTTCCCTCTTCTCCTCAGCCTTGGCCAGCTCCTCGTAATTGCTTATGGTCACCCCTCTGTACTACCACACCACAGATTCCTTTTTATTTTTTTTTTGCGTGGAGAAATGCTCATGCATACTGCACTACCACGGGGAGATAGTGCAGTTATGTGGGACTCTAACCCACTAAAACTCCACGGTGTCCTCCAGTGCCGCTTATGGCGGGAACACGGGCACGCGTTAGCAACAAACAGATCAACATTCTCGCATCTTAGCGTCATTAGTTCAGATATTAATGTACTTTTGAAGGAATGAGGAACCGGGGGTAAAGTCCCACAAACCCCCATTGCAAAGGGAGGATCCTCCGACCAGACGGTTGTTGTGTTTGGTGGGCAACTGCCCGGCGGTTATTGTCGGACTGTTGTTTGTGTTCAAATCGCGCCGAAAACTGCTTCCGCGATGCAGGCTTTGTGTGACTTCATGTCATTAGTTCGTAGGTGGTGGCGTGAATGCCGCTTTGAAAGGGGGGGGAGTGGGGTTATAGCAAAAATCACGAAATATGTGATATTAGGGGGAAGGGGGTGTAGTAAGATATCACGTGTATTTATTTTTTCGCCAAACGCGCGATTTCTAGAGCGGCGTGTAGTGTTTGTTATTGCGCGTGCAATATTATTTTTATGCCATTCTAAAACAACCTGCAACCTTTCTGTCTAGACATTTTTGTCATGGTCCAAAATTTCCGAATAAAATTAGATTATACTTTATATCTAAAGATTTTAAGATTCTTTGTACTAATAAAAAAACCTTTTTTACAAAAAAATACTACCGACTTCCAGAAAACTACAAAGAAGGTACAATAATTGTACCTAATTCGCGAAAAGAGACGCTATTTTGTTTTGTGTTTGTTTGCATTCCGATCAAATTCAACACGATGCCACACCGCTGCGCATTTGGGTGTAAAAACACCGCTACTGGTAAGTTATAAGCATTGAAGTACCTATAGTATAGAACAACCATCAATCGTAACAAAATTACTCTTATTTGGATGTCATAAAAGTCACGTAATCCGCCTCCGTAAGCTATCTAGCTAGCTAGCTTTGGCCCTCGACTTCGTTCGCGTTCTGTGAAAAACTAATCTATTCCACGGGAACCGTACATTTTCCCGGGTACATATCTCTTTACAAGATCATAATGTTAGTGATAAGACCGCCTTTGTTGGGTACAAAGGCGGTCTTATCACTAACAGCGATATCTACCAGACAACCTTTGGATGGACTGAAAGAACATAAAAAAGTCTAGAATTATCATTAAATATGAAAGACTGTTGTTGCCTTTTCACAGATAAGGACTGATTTTGATAAAATTTGATATGAAGTTCAAGAAAAGATTTATCTATTTTAAAAATTCAATAAAACCTGTGTGACAGACAGTATGGAACCCTAAAACATAAAAGTTTTTTATAACAGTACTAATGTTAGAATAATTTGTACTTGTTTTCAGGTGTTGTGTTGCATGTGATGCCAAATCCTGCCAAATTTCCTGAGCGTTTTCAAACTTGGGTTAGTCTACTTGGCGGTAAGTTGGAAACTCCATCAGATTACAAACTCTACAAGAAAATGAGAGTTTGTGACATTCATTTTACTGATGAACATAGGAACCGTTATAAACGTCTCAATGCACTAGCGGTACCGACTTTATATCTGCCTGGTAAGTTAAAATAACTCCTGTATTCACACACCAGTATTAATTCACCAGTACTGTAACCTGTATTTAGAAATTTTAAAAAAGGCTATATCGAAAATTAAAATCCCAGATTTTGGATAGCTAATCTAAAGTATAGCCCTCGTCAAACTTCTGGGCCATCCTGAAGTTGGTTTAACGGATGCGCGAGGCACGAAAAGGTGCTGTTTTTTATGAGATTTACTTCTGTGCAGCCATTGTAGCCAACTTCAGGGCGGCCAAGAAGTTTTCGAGAACTATAATAACTACATGACCTGTGTTCCTAAAGAATTATTTGCTGTGTGTTAGCATTATGCATAATTAATGTTTGCATATGACATCATACCCAGTGGCTGACAAATATTCATAATACAAAATGTAAAACCCAGCTGTATTGCAAATTAATGAGAATTTTTATTTGTGTGTTTTCAGGTAGCAGTGTTAATTTCCCTGCTCCAGTTCAGGATATCAGGGCACATGAACCTACCATTCCTACTGCTAGTCCTCAAGTATCTGCTGCTTCTACTTCAGGTAACAGTTGATTCTTTCTCAAATAATATTAAAAAGTGTTTGTTAGTTTATAATAAATACTGTGGGGAACCAAACCACATCAATTTCGCACACATATTGGCCATAAATGCAGGTTATAGAATATGTTGTACAGTATATGTGTCATACATGTAACTTGTGTCCCAGATACATTCTGTGTGTAAGTTTGGTGTATGTCTTAATTCTTAACCCCTTCAATGCCAAGAACCCGTCACCCGAGTCCACTTTCTAAAGGGATTTTTGTTCTGGGCAGTAACAGTGTTTGATGCATATTTTTTGTTGAAAATTTTCATTTTGTTTTTACTTTTGTCTCAATACCCAGTAAAAGAAATGTAAAACCACACTGTATTGCAAATTAATCAGTTTTTATTTTTATGTTTTCAGGTAGCAGTGTTAATTTCCCTGCTCCAGTTCAGGATATCAGGGCACATGAACCTGCCATAATTGCTGCTAGTTCTCAAGTATCTGCTGCTTCTACTTCAGGTGACATTAAAATTTGATTATTTCTCAAATAATATGAAAAAAGTGAAATGTTTGTGAGTTTATAATAAATACTGCGGGAAACTAAACTGCAATGTAAACTGCCATTTTTTAGGGTTCCGTACACAAAGGGTAAAAACGGGACCCTATTATTAAGACTACGCGATCCGTATGTCTGTCTGTCTGTCCGTCTGTCACCAGGCTGTATCTCATGAACGGTGATAGCTAAACAGTTGAAATTTTCACAGATGATGTATTTCTGTTGCCGCTATAACAACAAATACTAAAAACAGAATAAAATAAATATTTAAGAGGGGGCTCCCATACAACAAACGTGATTTTTTTGCCGTTTTATGCGATAATGGTACGGAACCCTTCGTGCGCGAGTCCGACTCGCACTTGGAAGGTTTTTCACGAAAGGTGGCGCATCGTCGCTATGGCTATTGAAAGCTGTCAAATCCATACATTTTTTAACCTATCATTCAGTAAATTTAAATTTTCTCGAAATATGTCTGGATATGCTGTATCAGGATGTACCGACCCTGGTGTTCATTTGTTGCCCAAAGATACAACGCTAAAAAAAACTGGGAAAATGCTATACATATTTATAGGGTATGTTATGTACCTATCAAAGTAACTCTGATTAGGCTGCTTGGTAATCTTCGGCGATATAGTGAAGTTATTAACGTATTGTTATTCAGTCATTCTTGAAAATAGTTTTTTTTACTATTGTTTCTTGCTTCAGTAACAGAAATAGAAACCCAGTTGTATTGCAAATTAATGCGAGTTTTTATTCATATGATTTCAGGTGGCAGTGTTAATTTTCCTGCTCCAGTTCAGGCTACGAGTAAACATGAACCTAACATTCCTGTTTCTACTCCTCAAGTACCTACTGCTTCTACTTCAGGTAACTTTTGACACTTCTAATACCAAAAAGTGAAAAGTTTGAGTTTGTAAAACAGCTGAATTATAGTTTCCTACATGTTGCATACATATTTGGACATACAAAAGAAAACAAAAGTAGTTGTTTTACTGTTAGTAATAATAGTTTGAAATGATTCATAAATCACAGATTTTGATTCTGAATAATACCTATACAAGTATGTCCAGGTGAGCCGTGTGTGCTCATGCTGATAATAAGTGTTAATGTTATGTTGTAATATTGCACAATGTAATTCATTTTATTTCTTGTTGATATTTACAAAATATTTTATTTTGCAGATGCAGGATGCCGAAGGATGAAACCACTACAAAAGAAAATTAAATACCTATGTAACGAAATACGTCGTTTGCGTAAGAGAGGGCAATCATTTAAAAAAAGATTGGCTGATGCTACAAAGTTGTCGAATAACATAGCGTTTGAACGTGTCATCAAAAATATGACAAAGCCAGCACAACTTTTTGTCCATATGCAGCTGCAATCCACCAAGAAAGCAAAGGGGCGGCGATTCACATTAAAGGAGAACATTTTGGCTGCATCCCTTTTTAAAAAAAGCCCAAAGTGCTACAGACTTTTGTGTAAATATTTTACACTCCCGTCGGCAAATACCGTGAGACGACTTTTGAGCCGAATAAAACTGAGCCCAGGTATTAATAATATAATTTTTGACAAAATTAAAAATACTGTGCGAGAAAAAGATTCTTGTGATCGACTGTGCACTCTCATCTTCGATGAAATGTCAATAACTCCACAAGTTGCGTACAATGCACATAAAGATGCATTTGAAGGTTTTGCGTGCAATGTAGAAAACGCATTTGCTGACCATGTCTTGGTATTTATGGTAAAAGGCGTAAAAAGTAATTTCAAGCAACCAGTTGCGTATTATTTTACCAATAGCCTAAATAAATTTAATTTAAAAAACATCATTAAAAGCGTCGTCCAACATACGACCGAGGCAGGTTTGATTGTTGTCAGTA
Source organism: Orthosia incerta (assembly GCA_948252205.1). Taxonomy (NCBI): domain Eukaryota; kingdom Metazoa; phylum Arthropoda; class Insecta; order Lepidoptera; family Noctuidae; genus Orthosia; species Orthosia incerta. The sequence goes on from OX411769.1 coordinate 2,372,172, forward strand.
CTGTGTGCGATCAAAGTTCAGTTAATGTTGGGGCAATAAAAGAATTGATTGATGACACCAAAGCCTTATATTTAAGGCTAAATAAACAATGGCGTCATGATATGTTTCGTCTTAATAAACACAATATAATACCTTTATACGACACACCCCATTTAATTAAAGGACTGCGCAATAATTTAATAAGTAAAGATTTAAGTTACACAATTAATAAAGAAACATAAATTGTAAAATGGGATTATTACCAAATGGTGTATGCCGCAGACAAATCAGAGGGTGAGTTGCAACTTTTAGACAAGTTGACAGAGGAACATATTAATCCAGAAAAAAATAATAAAATGCGGGTAAAGACAGCTACACAACTGTTCAGTCACAGTGTTGCTGTTTCTGCTAACCACCTAACGAAAAGGGGAAAATTGCCCAACGACTGCCGACAAATAATTGATTTTACGCTAATTATTAATAATTTGTTTGATACGTTAAATGTGAACTCTTTATTTGTGCCAAATGGTAAAATTTATAAAGGGCTTGTTAAGCGAAACTCGCCTCACCATCAATTATGGCACAAAGCCAAAGAAATTTTAAAATCCACAAAATTTATAAAGAATGTTAAAGTTGGGGATAGAATCCGATTGACTGAAACTATAGTACCATCTATAACAAATCTGATTAAAACTATAGAAGGCATGGAATCTCTATGGAAATTATTGTCTAATAAATATGGTTTGGATGCTATGTTGACAAGAAATTTTAATCAAGACCCAGTTGAAAACTTTTTTGGGAGCATCAGGAGCTATGGTGCACGAAACATTGCTCCAAACACGGTGGCGTTTGAAGGTGCGTTTAAAGCTCTTATGCTTAATAATTGTAGTTCACCACACTCAATTAGAGCAAACTGTGAGGAAGACCAAAATGAATGCCTTCAGAGTTTTGAATTCTTCCTCACTGAAACAACTCCTGATGTTCCTGAAAAAAATGACACTATTCATTTTAATAACGAAATTTTATCTGAACAGTCCAACGAAAATGATGCTGGTCAGAGCAACTATGTTTGCGGTTGGGTCTTAAAAAAATGTCTGAGAAACATTGTAAAAAGTTGTCAATACTGCAGGCTACATTTATTGCACAATAAAGACCAAATAGGTAATAATAATGAATTTATTAAAGCCAAGGAATACCAAAACAAAACATGGTTGTGTTACCCATCTGAGGAAGTGGCAACATATTTCAAAGAAGTGCAAAATGTTGTCACATCGTTTCTAAAGAAAAATGTACCAAAAAATTTTGTTAAAGAGAATATTTTAATATTTTTAGATATTTTAACGGAAGATCCATTTACATGTCCGGATCACAACCATGTTTTAAAAAGATATTTTAATGATATTACAATCAATGTATTGATTTTTAGTTGGTGCAGGTCAGTCAACCGCATTTTATCCGGTAAAATAAAATATGATGGAGAGAATGAAGTGAAAAATGCTGCCCAAAATTATTATAATAAGCACAAAAATTATAAAAATAGAAAATAAAATATAATTCAGGACTGGCTTGTTTTATTCCAATATCCAACTGTTATCCAAAACTGTCTGAAATATAAATGCCAGCAATGAACCTGCGCTAATTTCAAAAAGCTATTGTGGATTATTTTTCCGGAGTTGAAATGTCTAATTTCAATTCCAAAAGCTTTTTGAAATTAGCACAGGTGTTCATTGCAGGTACTGAAATACTCTGGAAGTGATATACATACCTACCTATATATAGAGAGTACTTGGGGATTAGTTCCTGTTCAGAAATACAGAGGGCGCTTATAACTGTCATCAGTGACATGCATAAAAGATCCTAGAGAGGGCTCTCTTCTTCCGTATTATTATTTTACTCTTTGGTCGCACTGTACCACATCTTCATATCGGTGTGTGTATTAAAGTTTTTATGGTACAATAATTTTTTGTAATTTAGTAGAATTATTGGTATTAGAGATTTTGAACGCAGCCAACTCTAATTGTCAAAGACAATATTGTATGAAGAAAAAATTTCAACCTCCTCTATAATAATATATTAATTAATAACACTAATAATTTAATATACGTCGTGTAGTATCTCTAAGAAGTAGTCTGTGATAATAATAGCCTGCAAAGAGTAACTAGATTATAGTATTAACTATTAAAAAGGAACGCTAGGTTTGCTATAAGATTACTATTGTTTAGTGTTTACTATGTAGCCTTTCTAAACCAATTTTACTTCTGTGTAAGAAATAGCGTGTGACTCGAATATAAAACTATAAAACTCAAGATAGGTATGGTTTGGTAATAACTGTAGCCTTTATTTGTTGGTATTTTCATTGTTTCGGTAACATCAGAATGTATTAATTCTACTACATATTTGGATTGTGGCTTTGTTACTGTGTTGAAAGATAGCCTTGTAAGTACTTTTATTGTTCACTAGTTGACCCGGCAAAATTGTTTTTGTCATAAAAACACCAAACATTTATCCACCCTACCTAACCCTACCTTCCCTAGCCTACCTACCCTATTTACCCTAGCCTACCTACCCTATTTACCCTAGCCTACCTACCCTATCTACCCTACCTACCTAGGTAGGTAAAAAATGATACTTTACCTTACCTACCCTACCTACCTACCTAGGTAGGTAGGTAAGGTTAGGTATCATTTTTTTTTTAAGTACCTGCCCCCTAACAATAACAAACACAACAAAAAAAGAATAAGCAAAATCGGTCTTGCGGTTCATGCTTGATGCCGTGACTAAGAGAAATAGGGATTCATTTTTATTTAAATAGATGTACCTAAACTTTTTTTGATGTAAGGCAAGTTCATCAAACTAAGTGCTTTACGGATGACGGATACTAGCTGTCCCAAGCGGCATCGCTCCCGTCAACTGTCTACCTACCTACCCATCTACCCTATCTACCCTAACCTACCTACCCTACCCTACCCTACCCTACCCTACCCTACCTACCTACCCTACCCTACCTACCCTACATACATGATCGTTGCGTAACTTAAACCGTTTATGCAGCGCATGTAACGGAAGCTCTCAAAAAGGAAAAACTGTCCTTTTTTGCAACATTTTTCATTTATGCTCCGCTCCTATTGGCCGTAGCGTGATGTTATATAGCCTATAACCTTCTTCAATAAATGGGCTACCCAACACAAAAATAATTTTTCAATTCCAACCAGTAGTTGTAGAAACCTGATAATCCTCTACTGCTCATTCTAAATTATTCTCTGCTACGCTATACTTGATTATTCTTATATTTTTTATAGAATTTAGTTAGCTTAGTTTAGAGGCGAGCCAAAATAAATTGGTATTCAAAGTTTTGTTTATTATCGATAAGGCTAACGGAAATAGTATGATGTTTTATCTAAAACATTATACTATTTTTGTTAATCCTTTACACAGACATAAATCTAACTAGATAACACGATTGTATGTATGTACTTGTAAACAATTTAACAAACTAGAATTTAAGGTATGTCAATCAAAGTAACATCACAAACACACACAGTTTATTTAGGATGTTATGGTATCATTTAACACTAGAGTATCAACAATTAAGATGTCAAATTATAAGACAATTAAATTAAAATGTCAAAGTATAAAATATAGAAATTCAATTAAGATGTCAAATTATACAGTTAAAATTAAAATGTCAAAGTATAAAATATAGAAATTCAATTAAGATGTCAAATTATAAGACAATTAAATTAAAATGTCAAACTATAAAATATAGAAATTCAATTAATCTTAATTAATAAAAGTCAAAGTATAATTCAAATAAATATTTAAATAATTCAAATATATTCCAAATTCAATTAAAATTTACATAGTATTTATTTATTTATTAATAAGGCACACCAACGACTTATTTACATATAACATTACTTATAATGAAACATTAAGAAAAGATCCTGTGTAAGCAAGTCTCTTACAGGCATGCACAACACTTACAGAATAGGTTACATAAATTGAAATAAAGATCTAAAACAAACATAAATAAATTAAAATCATAATAAAACCATATAAAATGAATTACATTATATGATTGCATTGCTAAATACTACACCACCACCACCACTTACTATACTTTTATTTAATTATGTACACATTTTAAATTTACATTTTTAAATATTTCTTTATAAAAACAAATCATAAAAAAAACATTTAAATATGTAAAAAATAATGGTTGTCCGCCGGTATCGGGAACAGGGTCCAAGCTACCGGTGGTTAGGGCTCCAGAGACAGGAACCTCCTCACAATGCGAGCCGTATCGAGGAGTACTGCCTTCTGTATCAGACCCTTGATCCAACCGCCCAATGACAGCCTGGACAGATGGTCGTCGAGGCTCTTGGCCATCAGGCCGTTGGCCGTAACGACAATCGGCACAATGATCGCCGAGTCCACATTCCACATATCGACAACCTCGTGTGCTAACTATACTTTTATTATTATTAAAATTAATTATTATGAAGTATTTAAGGTCTGAATAAATAAAATGAAATTTAAAAAAATATAAAATCCTAAGCAACTTAATTTTACAAATAAAAAAGAACAATACGTTTTCTCAAGAAAAGCGTTATTAAAATTAATTATTATTAAATTTAATCAAATTAAGGAAAATCTGCCATGCTCTTGAAATGTCAATTTTTTATATTATGTATGGAATTCCTGTGCAATCCATTGTAAATACTCATCAAACTTTTTTAAATTAAAAGATGATTTTTTTTAAATTTTACTCGTTACCAACAATCATTGTAGAATAAAGTCTAATGACAAAATAGCCTTACGCTTAAAATAATTTAAAAGCATGAAAGCTGAAGTCTTTTTATTTCGAACATAGACCTTCTAAATAATACAATTTTAAGCATAAATACTGTAGTTGCTATCAAGCCTTAAGGTTACAATAGTAAAAAATTCTTCCATACAAACGTAGTCTAGAGATAATTCCACTGTTTGACGATATACGTTCAAAATAAAAAGTGATATCAATTTGTCTCATCATTATCTAGCCCTGTATATAAGCAAAAAAGTAAAAAAGGAAAATATTTGAAAGTTATGAGTAATATTCTAAGTTATGAGAAAATATTTAAAAGTTACAAGTTATGGAAAATATTCGAAAGTTCCACATTTCGACACTAATTTTAACGCATTTTTGGGCGCGAATAAATACCATAAGAAGACGGAAAATTGCAAGACGGCCTCCATACAGGGATAGATTAGTAGTTCAACAATGCAAATAATTTTATTATGAACAGATAGATTTAGTCGTTTTTTCATAATATCTAGACTGCCAAAGGTCTGTTTATAAAATATCGCGCGCTCGGTTTCGTCCTAAATCATTATCTATTTCGCTACAAATTTGCAAAAGTGTGTATTCGTACGGGAACTAGCTTTCTACTGCTCATCACAGCATCTATCTCTTCCGCACGTGTTGTCGGTTGATATAAAATGAATTTTAAATCCGCGCACAAAATAGTTCGCGCCGTCGACTAGTGTACCCTTAATCCACGATATAAATTCAAAAACTCGTCAGATTCGACCCTATGTACTTACCTGTAAATTTATCAGAACAAAAAGAGATAGAATTATGATTGTTATAACTTATAAAGTTCTGATTTTAATTGTTATCTTGATTTAAATTATTAGTTTGATTTTAATTGTAGGATTAAGTTAATTCTGACATTTCTAATTGAAGATAATTGTGATTGATTGCTTTTTCTTCATACTGTTGAAGCGTTGTTGTCTCCCTCCTCCGGTTACATGGGCGTTAATGGTTGCGACACAGTTTTAAACTAATGCAGCCATTTCCGTACACACAAATTTTGTAAAATATGTTTAGTTGATATAAAGATTATAATATATTATGATGCTAGGAAGAGCGTGAGATACTGGTTTCAGCTGACTAAATTAAAATAATAATTTTTCTCCGATCTCGAAATTTGACCTTAAGGTTGCCCTAGTCGACTTGACGGCACGAACTATTTGTGCGCGGGGTTAAAATGCGTGCTATCTCATCCGACAACACGTGCGAAAGAGATAGATACTGTGATGAGCAGTAAGAAGCTAGTTCGTGTACGATTATTTTACTATTATTATTTTATTAGATGCAAACTTAGCACTTATGCAAATTTGTAGCGAAATAGATGTTGATTTAGGACGAAAACGAGCGCGCGAAATTTCATAAACAGACCTTTGGGATGGATATCATGTAAAAACGACTAGAGTCTGGCAAACGAAAGTAGAGACTGAAAAAGCGCGGCATATTTAAAAAATATTAGCATAGCAACACCAAAAACTAGTATGCAATACCTGGCATAACCTAATTTGATACTTTAGAATTATTTATATTACTTCGTCTGAATAAAAATACTATAGGTACATTTGGGTAGGTAATACTTTAGATAATTATATCAATCTGAATAAAGAAAAAGCAACAGTATTCTATAATAATTTTGGTTTATTCACTATCAATCAAAATCTGAATTTAAGACTTTCATGTGAAAAGATTCATAAAAGTCACAAGAATCATTGTTTTCTACATTAATAATGAAACTTTTTAAATGATTAAATAGAGAATATGTTTTTACAAAAATATAAATAGTGATTACGAATTAAAACAAAGTATCAACTTAGTAGTGTCATACTGAAAATTGGGGTTGACATTAGTATAGCATTGCCATATAAAAAGTTTGCAAATAATGCCAGTGTCTACTTTCGTTAGCCAGACTCTAAATGAACATTTTCAAAATTAAATTAATTGCATTGTTGAACTACTAATCTATCCCTGTATGGTGACTGTTTTTGCATTTTTCCTTCTTATGGTATTTATTTACTCCCAAAGATGTGTTAAAATTAGTGTTTAAATATGGAACTATCGACGCTCATAATTTGCAATTCTTGTTTTCTACTTTTTTTTTTCCATACAGGGCTAGATAATGATGAGACAAATTTAATTTTATTTTTATTTTGAACGTACATCGTAGAACAGTAGAAGTAATTGCCGTAACTACGTTTGTATGGCAGAATGATCGACTAAGGCAACCTTAAGCGTCTCAGGTCGAGTATTGTTTAAGTCTTCTTGCCACATTGGTATGCTATGTGTCCTTCTTGCTATGCGTCTTGGTGGCGGGTGTGTTGGATCATTCGGTCCCCTTCATGATGGTTGAGCTGGGTGGTGGCGATTCAAGCGTCATGTTCGTGAACAGGCGCCGTCAGTTGAGATTGGTCATAACTTAACTGCTTCGGATGTTAATGTTTTTCTAGTACCTATAATTATTATTACTTTTAATCATTTATATCTTTACGTAGTATAGTGTGTAGTGCTATTCTGGGTGCATTGTCCTCACATATATGAATAATTTATGTACCTAAATATTGTAAAAAACCTATTTTTTTGTAAGTATGGAGTTTCTTGTGCATTCTTCTCCATTACAAGCTATTTTCCGAATGCTGAATAATAATAATTAATTGCAACATTCAAAAGTGCCGCTTGGTGGACTTTTTTTTTTTTTTTGGTTGGGAAATCATCCAATGACTTCTCCCGCTCTGGGTGAGGCGGGAGGGCATGTCAGACTTTTACTGATTAAAACCCACCCGTGTTCCTTCAGTTGCTTGAGCCAGGTCAGCGGTAACACTTTTTCAAATTTATCCGCGACCCAGACAGGCATCGGTCCTCGCGGACCCCGTCAGTGCTGCTGACATCTCTTTGAGGCGCGCGTGGAACACAACGCGCCGTCGTGTCGGGCATGGTCCTTATCGGACGGTGAGCTACCCATTACTCGCCATCCGCAAGCCTGCGCCTTCGGCGCCCCAGGGCGTCTCTTTCGGTGGCTAGGGGCGTGAGGGCGTCTTCGTTGCGTCTCCCTCACGCGTTCCGCCTCCTCCTTCGCGAGCATTACTGCTTCGCAGAAGGAGGAGACAGATTCCCATACACTCTCGCTCCGTAACATGGCCTGAACCAGGGCCGGACGCGAGAGGTTGCCACCACCGATCGCATCCACGAGGACACGGCGGTGCCCAGCCCAAGCGGGGCAGATCTCCACCGTATGCTCCACCGTGCCCTCCGGGCGATCTACACAATGGTGACACCCGGGCATTTCCTCCCTCCTAATCCTGAACAGGAACCTCCCGAAACAGCCGTGTAAGGCCACAGTAGTGTAAGGAATAAATGTGTCAATTTGTCACTGTCTTCCATTGTAGTTCCCGCTGTCTCCAATTTGGTGATTAGGTTATCTAATTGTAGGAAATGGTCCTGTAGACTTTGACCGCTGGAACATTTAATTGCGATTAGCTTTTTACGTAGGAAAAGCTTGTTGAACACACTTTTTCTCTCGAAAACTTCTTCCAAAGAAGTAAACATGTCGGCCGCTGTTTTACATTTGTTGATTATGTTCAGCAGTCAGTTACATACTGAATAATGATTGACCGAGCCACGGTGTCCCAGCACTAAGATTGAAAATCTGGTTCAAATAAATCTCACTAGATGGCGCGACATGCACCTATTTGAAATTGAAGTAACATAAAAATTTTATGTTCTTGTTTAATCAACTCTCCATAATACCAAATTATGGAATATTTGGCTCTTAATTCACATTTCAAAGATTATTTGAATCGACCACTTAACATTGGATGCCAATAGATGGCGCATTTTAAATGTTTGAGGCATTCCTCTCGATTGTTAAAATTTGTATTGTAACACATTTTGGTGCAAAAAAAACTGTAAAAACGTGCGAAACTATAAAACGAACCTTCACTGTATTTAAAGAAAAATATTCACGAACCTAGTAAACCCTTTTACTTGCAAGTCGCTGCTAACACCATCTATCTATCATCGTGAAACAGAACCGAACGCGTTCGATGTACAAAAAAATAACAAGATTAATCAGAAGAAAAAGGCTAGTTACGTCGGCACGGTTTCTTTGTATGGGATGAGGCATCTGTAAGGTAGTATTATATTATCTGTGACCACTCGAATTGCCCGATCTCTCAGGAAGTCTGCAATCTAATCACTAAGATCACCGGGCAGACCTAAGGAATTAAGGCTTTCATGCCAGACCCTATCAAAAGCCTTCGAGATGTCGAGGGAGACGGCAAGCACTTCCCCGTGCCTCCAAAAATTGTAGCGATAGGTATCTCAACTTTTCCGAACATATCACAGTTTGTGACATTCATTTCATATTATTATAATAAATCTTTGTTCTGTGTTTAGGTGGTATTTGAAGCGCCATCACATGAAGCGATAAGTCTATTTTATTATATCTGTGATGCAGAGGGAATTCCCCATACCATAGATTTCAATATGGGCTATATGGTACGGTATGGTAAATAAAGTAAACATTAACTAGAGATTGATTATGATTGTTTGTAGTCTGGTTAAGTGAAGTGTACGGTAAAGAGTGTTTTAGTCAAAAATCTCATGCTCAATACAAATGGTCTGTTACAGAAATTATTTGTCTACGAATAGCTATTGAATGTACATCACTGTGATATACATGGTGATTGATTTAGGAGCCCGTGCTTCGAGGGCAGGTCAATTATGATATTTTTTTACTTCCGCCCTGTAACCAATACTGCCCTACCTCAAATTCGACACTAGCTATAGCCCTGGTTTTATAGTTTTATTTGCGAGTCACAGTTTTTTGTACTTCATTTCTCTTTCTCTCTTCATTAATTTTATTTCCTTCTTTTCTTTCTTCTTGGTAATCATGATTCATCTAGTATAGTTCGAGCTTCGTCGTAAATTTATCTGTTTAGCCTCTCGCTTTTAGGTTTTTTTTTTTTAATTTAAAATTACGTTGCTCCACACTAGGAATTTCTCCTGTATCGTGGGTGCGTTTACAAACATATAAACTCACCTACACAAACACCCAGAGCCGGAACAACTATTTGTAGATCATACAAATATTTGTTCCGTGCGGGAATCGAACCCGCGACTCGCAGCGCAGCAGTCAATCGCTCAACCACTGCGCCAACCGTGCGCCAAATTCACGGCCTACCAGTGGATTACGCTTATCGCTAATTTTGTTTGCATTTACATATGCTACCAAGTTTGAAAGCCGACATCTTAGTATAATGGCTGAGCTATTTTATATTACGAAAGCAAGAATCTTCGTAAATCATGCACTTTTAAATAAGTGCACATCATTTATTGAACGGCTAGACATTGAGTTTGAATTAAATTGTTGTTATTATGTTCTGTTAAAATACCTATGTCCCACAATTGTTGAAGATCTGGATAAACTCAGAGTAAAACTCTTTGAGAGCAGCTTTCCTAATCGTCGAGTCTGTATAAAAGATAAAGACATTCGCCATACTCGTTGCTTATGCATTAAACCTCTTGACGACGCAGCGCAACAACCGTTTATTGCTGTCGCAGAATGCGCTTTCAGCCAGCCACAGATGATCAGTACACCTAAATCAATAGATAGTGAAGTACAAGATTCGCAAATGTATGGGGAACAGCGTTCGGCAACTTCCGGCGCCAATGAAAATAATGAAAATGCCCCCAATGTAGATGGAGATTTCTCCAGTCAAGAAGATTCGTCTGAGTTTGAAGACGACGATCCAAAGATTATACATTATGGGGATCTAGATGATAACCTCTGTGGTGACAAGGAGAAATTAAAAATAGTCACCCATGGCGACACTACTTTTGTGGTATACGGGGGTAAAGAGTATAAAGTGGTCATGAAAGAACGGATTCCACCGATTATGGATTTTAAATGCACTAGATGCTATTTCCGTGGTCTTCAGACTATTGGAGTTCGTGAATTTATCGAAAAAACAGTTATTCATATACTGGCTCCTTATATAGAACTTTTCAACAATGGAACTGCGGATTTGAATGACCCCGCTTGCCGTCTGACTACTATGGAATTTGTTTATAAAGAATTTATTCCATGCAGTTATATTGAGTGTAAATGTTCTGAATACAATAGAACATTACATGATGATGCCTCCAAACTTGCCGGCATGTGTCTGAGGTTTGAGAATCCTGGCAGATTTATGTTACATAATATTTATTAGTTAGTTTTCAACTTAGTAAGATTTATTCCAATGACCCGCAGTGCGATTGCGGAGCTACGCCCCAAACAATGCCTCACCTCCTATCGTGCTCTCTGTGCAACAACACCTGCACCCTGAAGGACCTTTGTGAGGCAAATGAAAACCCTGTTGCCGTGAATTCTGATCAATACTTATAATATAATTGTGGAACCGTCGATAAGACGAAGAAGAAGAAGAATAGTGGTAAAACGAAGGTAAATGAAATTAACCCGTCTGGTAATAATAGGCGTTAAATGGGTGTGGCCTGAGTCAATAATCGTGGAACCAGATGCCTCAACGCCACTTAAGAAGTTGTTTGAAGGAGGAATACATACTAGAAGACTTCTCACATTTTACTCAAACTTACCTGTTAGTGAACAAATCTGAAGAAGCAGATAACTTAATGAATAGAAACAGAAAGAGATAAAAATAGCGAATCCGTAAAGTGTGAGATCCTATAACAAATACTGTTATTGTGACTAGAGATGTAAGATTTAATGAAACAGACTAAGTACCAACAAGCCTAGATTAATGAACAAGAAGATGATAATGTATACATTGAAGAATACAAAGATGATGAAGAAAGAAAGAGAAAAGAAGAAGAAAATAAAATGAATGAAGAGAGAATGAGAAATGGAGAACGAAAAACTCAAGAAAGTACTAGCCAAAATACTAGAAGTGGTAGATTTAGATTCATTACTAAACCAAAACCTCGTAAGTGAATATGAAATGTATGAAGCATACTGCTTGATAAGTATAGGAGAAGGAATTAAAAGAAGCAATGGAAAATGGAATGGGCCGAAGCCATCAAAAGAGAAATACAAGCTCTACAAAAAATTTATACTGCACGGACAGAAACTGATTTACCTGAAAACGAGAACGCTTTATGACATGTTATTAAAAGCAAAGAAAAATTACTTGAAAAGGCCCGATTAGGAGTGAACGGTTTTCAACTAAAAGAAGAGTACGACTTTGGGAAAAATTTATGCTCCAGTAACAAAACTATCCTCAGTTCGAACAATCCTGGCACATGCAATACAGAGAGGATGGAATGTAAGACAACTGGGTGTACCCACTGTTAAAGTTTTTATTATTATCTTAAATTTTGAACGCAGCCAACTATATCTGTCAAAAACAATTTTGTAAGAGAAAAAAAAAGTCAACCTTGCCTCCAATTTTACTCCTGTATTCTCTATGGTAAGAAAAAGCGTGTGACTCGCAAATAAAATTATAAAACTCAAGATGTGGTTTAATTTCATCAAAATTTAAATACTTTATTTCATCGGCCTAAACAATAATATACTTAACAATAGCAACCATAGGCATATAGTCCCCGGCATGTAACTTGGCAAGGTTTTGGCGTAGTGGGGATAAGTTCGCGCATAGTGCGTGAATTGACCAACCACCATATAGAGCGAACGGAACGTGGACGGGACGCGAATGGTCAGCAGTCGATCCTTGTGTCAACTGACCAACCAATTGCTCGCTCGGAACAGTGCTAAACGTCCCCCGCGTCCCGCTTGGTAACCGAAGAGACCTAAAATACGACTTGTGCGCATCTAACGACTCTTGCCAAGTTACGTGCCGACTACTATAGCTAACTCCATCCAGGACTGGCATGTCTCCAACGAGATATCATGCTCAGATCACAAATGCATCCGTTAAACCATTAACCTTAATCTACCCAAACCACAGCCTCGTCAGACCAGTCTAATAAGTTCATTAGACTTGTCAAAGCGGAGTTAGGAAAATTAGCCTCTTTACCGACTGAAATACCTGTAACTAATTTAGACGAACGCGTAAACAACATCACATCCATCCTTTTATCTAGCCATCTAGCTAAGAACAGTCATGCTCCTCATCGTACCTAGGCTGGGAGTTAGGCAGTCCTGTAGCCTTATTGCGTAATGAATTCAGCTAGGCAAAGGGCAAAGAGTATGTATACCAATCACATAGACGGAAATACACGTCGCGTCATTCATCTGGCATGGTATTGGTCGATTGTTCATACTCTTTGCTTTGCCGTCCTCCAGTCGCGCACGGTTTTTTCTTTTCCAAACACGTGTTCAAGGCGATGCATGGAATTTAGCCCTCCAATCGCGCACGGATTTGCAAGGATCATGCTCTATGATTAAGCACCACAAATTAGACACAAATGTTTGTTCGTGAGCATTTTCGTGTTTGTTGTTTTCAATGTGCAAGAAAACGACCAAAGTGTTTAATGTTTTATAAGGACAAAAATAAATCTACATTCGAACATGTATGAGTATGGTATCTATTGTAGGTAAGACAATCATCGTAGATACATGAAAAAAGCAAAACAGTAAAAAACAGTCAGGTCAGTTATTGGCACGGTCATATCGGAAAGTTGGAGCCGGGTGAAATTGGCTCTTTTAGCAGAAAAAAGACACGCCTGGGTTTTAGCAGCATTAAACCTGACCAGCAGCCTAATTGCGTAACTGAATTCGTTTTTGGGAAGGAATCGATTCTTTCCCAAAAACGACTTTTGTATTGCATAATACACTCTGAAACGGAAAGGATTTGCTCCTTTCATTTACCAATATTTTGACGTAGAATTGATTGTAAAAATGAACGAAAGCGGCAGAATCGAGATTAAACTTCAATAATGAATGGGATTAACGCTTGTCATTGTCAAATATACTTGACATTGACATTAATATGTCCAATAATTTTTGGCGCCGATTTGTCGTTGCACAATAATGTGATTTATTCGTATTAGTTGCAAAATTAATACGTAAAAGTGTAAGTCAACATCTTCTTGAATGATTGTGAAAGTGATTTGGTGAGAAACCGCAGTTATTAATCAATATTTGTGATATTTTAGATACCGCCGAAATACTCGGGCGCTCCAAGTAAGTAACGTGAAGTTAACCTCAAACTTAGCTATCTTCTAATTATATTTTATTGATTTTTCAGCATCCACAATGTCACGAGGTTATTTGTTGCATCTCGGGGAAGAGGAGCGCCTTAAAGCAATGTTTAAAATAAATCGTAGTCTTTTGAGAAGTGCCAGCAACCCTCTCGATTTGCCACACAATTACTTCGTGGCTAACTTTAGGCTCACCAAACCTCAATTCTTGTAGCTTTGTGGGGAAGTGTTTCCACTTCTACAAAGGCGTCGTAATTCCGCTGTTTGCCCTCAGCTCAAGGTAACTTTTGAACCTTTATAAGTACTTATTGTTAAGCTTAAAGTAACCTTTACACACTCGCTAGACACTTGATAGGTTGGCAAAGTTAAATTATTTATTTCTTTAGTCAAGCTGCCAGTCAATTAGTCACAAAGTTGGAGCGAGTATTTCAAAACGTAGGTAACTTATGTGGGGCAAAAACTCCATGGCCAGTGAAACCCAGTTACTTACTTATCAAAAAATCCAAGCACAATATGGTGCTTGGATTTAATATAAGTGTGGAAAAATGTCTTCAAAATAATTGCTTAAATAATATTTTATTGCAGGTTTTAGCAGCAGTTAGTTTTTATGCTAATGGGGCATATCAAAAAAATATTGGTGCGTATTACCATCTGGGGCTATCACAAACAACAGTCCATGATTGTCTGTGCGAGGTAAGGTCTACTTGAATTCTTTTGTATTTAAACTCTCGTGTAAGTTCCTGACATAATATTCTTTTTGTTTTAGGTTACTGAGGCTCTCAACAGCATTGAGATTCTTCGAAGATATATTAAATTTCCTATGACACAGGATGAGAGGGGTGCTGTAAATAGGAAGTGAGTATGAAATTAGATAATAATGAAAATAAGTGCAATAAATATATTATAATCATAATATAAGTCTTAAACATCTATGACTATTATTTACCATTGTATAGTTAGCACACGAGGTTGTCGATATGTGGAATGTGGACTCGGCGATCATTGTGCCGATTGTCGTTACGGCCAACGGCCTGATGGCCAAGAGCCTCGACGACCATCTGTCCAGGCTGTCATTGGGCGGTTGGATCAAGGGTCTGATACAGAAGGCAGTACTCCTCGATACGGCTCGCATTGTGAGGAGGTTCCTGTCTCTGGAGCCCTAACCACCGGTAGCTTGGACCCTGTTCCCGATACCGGCGGACAACCATTATTTTTTACATATTTAAATGTTTTTTTTATGATTTGTTTTTATAAAGAAATATTTAAAAATGTAAATTTAAAATGTGTACATAATTAAATAAAAGTATAGTAAGTGGTGGTGGTGGTGTAGTATTTAGCAATGCAATCATATAATGTAATTCATTTTATATGGTTTTATTATGATTTTAATTTATTTATGTTTGTTTTAGATCTTTATTTCAATTTATGTAACCTATTCTGTAAGTGTTGTGCATGCCTGTAAGAGACTTGCTTACACAGGATCTTTTCTTAATGTTTCATTATAAGTAATGTTATATGTAAATAAGTCGTTGGTGTGCCTTATTAATAAATAAATAAATACTATGTAAATTTTAATTGAATTTGGAATATATTTGAATTATTTAAATATTTATTTGAATTATACTTTGACTTTTATTAATTAAGATTAATTGAATTTCTATATTTTATAGTTTGACATTTTAATTTAATTGTCTTATAATTTGACATCTTAATTGAATTTCTATATTTTATACTTTGACATTTTAATTTTAACTGTATAATTTGACATCTTAATTGAATTTCTATATTTTATACTTTGACATTTTAATTTAATTGTCTTATAATTTGACATCTTAATTGTTGATACTCTAGTGTTAAATGATACCATAACATCCTAAATAAACTGTGTGTGTTTGTGATGTTACTTTGATTGACATACCTTAAATTCTAGTTTGTTAAATTGTTTACAAGTACATACATACAATCGTGTTATCTAGTTAGATTTATGTCTGTGTAAAGGATTAACAAAAATAGTATAATGTTTTAGATAAAACATCATACTATTTCCGTTAGCCTTATCGATAATAAACAAAACTTTGAATACCAATTTATTTTGGCTCGCCTCTAAACTAAGCTAACTAAATTCTATAAAAAATATAAGAATAATCAAGTATAGCGTAGCAGAGAATAATTTAGAATGAGCAGTAGAGGATTATCAGGTTTCTACAACTACTGGTTGGAATTGAAAAATTATTTTTGTGTTGGGTAGCCCATTTATTGAAGAAGGTTATAGGCTATATAACATCACGCTACGGCCAATAGGAGCGGAGCATAAATGAAAAATGTTGCAAAAAAGGACAGTTTTTCCTTTTTGAGAGCTTCCGTTACATGCGCTGCATAAACGGTTTAAGTTACGCAACGATCATGTATGTAGGGTAGGTAGGGTAGGGTAGGTAGGTAGGGTAGGGTAGGGTAGGGTAGGGTAGGGTAGGTAGGTTAGGGTAGATAGGGTAGATGGGTAGGTAGGTAGACAGTTGACGGGAGCGATGCCGCTTGGGACAGCTAGTATCCGTCATCCGTAAAGCACTTAGTTTGATGAACTTGCCTTACATCAAAAAAAGTTTAGGTACATCTATTTAAATAAAAATGAATCCCTATTTCTCTTAGTCACGGCATCAAGCATGAACCGCAAGACCGATTTTGCTTATTCTTTTTTTGTTGTGTTTGTTATTGTTAGGGGGCAGGTACTTAAAAAAAAAATGATACCTAACCTTACCTACCTACCTAGGTAGGTAGGTAGGGTAGGTAAGGTAAAGTATCATTTTTTACCTACCTAGGTAGGTAGGGTAGATAGGGTAGGTAGGCTAGGGTAAATAGGGTAGGTAGGCTAGGGTAAATAGGGTAGGTAGGCTAGGGAAGGTAGGGTTAGGTAGGGTGGATAAATGTTTGGTGTTTTTATGACAAAAACAATTTTGCCGGGTCAACTAGTGAACAATAAAAGTACTTACAAGGCTATCTTTCAACACAGTAACAAAGCCACAATCCAAATATGTAGTAGAATTAATACATTCTGATGTTACCGAAACAATGAAAATACCAACAAATAAAGGCTACAGTTATTACCAAACCATACCTATCTTGAGTTTTATAGTTTTATATTCGAGTCACACGCTATTTCTTACACAGAAGTAAAATTGGTTTAGAAAGGCTACATAGTAAACACTAAACAATAGTAATCTTATAGCAAACCTAGCGTTCCTTTTTAATAGTTAATACTATAATCTAGTTACTCTTTGCAGGCTATTATTATCACAGACTACTTCTTAGAGATACTACACGACGTATATTAAATTATTAGTGTTATTAATTAATATATTATTATAGAGGAGGTTGAAATTTTTTCTTCATACAATATTGTCTTTGACAATTAGAGTTGGCTGCGTTCAAAATCTCTAATACCAATAATTCTACTAAATTACAAAAAATTATTGTACCATAAAAACTTTAATACACACACCGATATGAAGATGTGGTACAGTGCGACCAAAGAGTAAAATAATAATACGGAAGAAGAGAGCCCTCTCTAGGATCTTTTATGCATGTCACTGATGACAGTTATAAGCGCCCTCTGTATTTCTGAACAGGAACTAATCCCCAAGTACTCTCTATATATAGGTAGGTATGTATATCACTTCCAGAGTATTTCAGTACCTGCAATGAACACCTGTGCTAATTTCAAAAAGCTTTTGGAATTGAAATTAGACATTTCAACTCCGGAAAAATAATCCACAATAGCTTTTTGAAATTAGCGCAGGTTCATTGCTGGCATTTATATTTCAGACAGTTTTGGATAACAGTTGGATATTGGAATAAAACAAGCCAGTCCTGAATTATATTTTATTTTCTATTTTTATAATTTTTGTGCTTATTATAATAATTTTGGGCAGCATTTTTCACTTCATTCTCTCCATCATATTTTATTTTACCGGATAAAATGCGGTTGACTGACCTGCACCAACTAAAAATCAATACATTGATTGTAATATCATTAAAATATCTTTTTAAAACATGGTTGTGATCCGGACATGTAAATGGATCTTCCGTTAAAATATCTAAAAATATTAAAATATTCTCTTTAACAAAATTTTTTGGTACATTTTTCTTTAGAAACGATGTGACAACATTTTGCACTTCTTTGAAATATGTTGCCACTTCCTCAGATGGGTAACACAACCATGTTTTGTTTTGGTATTCCTTGGCTTTAATAAATTCATTATTATTACCTATTTGGTCTTTATTGTGCAATAAATGTAGCCTGCAGTATTGACAACTTTTTACAATGTTTCTCAGACATTTTTTTAAGACCCAACCGCAAACATAGTTGCTCTGACCAGCATCATTTTCGTTGGACTGTTCAGATAAAATTTCGTTATTAAAATGAATAGTGTCATTTTTTTCAGGAACATCAGGAGTTGTTTCAGTGAGGAAGAATTCAAAACTCTGAAGGCATTCATTTTGGTCTTCCTCACAGTTTGCTCTAATTGAGTGTGGTGAACTACAATTATTAAGCATAAGAGCTTTAAACGCACCTTCAAACGCCACCGTGTTTGGAGCAATGTTTCGTGCACCATAGCTCCTGATGCTCCCAAAAAAGTTTTCAACTGGGTCTTGATTAAAATTTCTTGTCAACATAGCATCCAAACCATATTTATTAGACAATAATTTCCATAGAGATTCCATGCCTTCTATAGTTTTAATCAGATTTGTTATAGATGGTACTATAGTTTCAGTCAATCGGATTCTATCCCCAACTTTAACATTCTTTATAAATTTTGTGGATTTTAAAATTTCTTTGGCTTTGTGCCATAATTGATGGTGAGGCGAGTTTCGCTTAACAAGCCCTTTATAAATTTTACCATTTGGCACAAATAAAGAGTTCACATTTAACGTATCAAACAAATTATTAATAATTAGCGTAAAATCAATTATTTGTCGGCAGTCGTTGGGCAATTTTCCCCTTTTCGTTAGGTGGTTAGCAGAAACAGCAACACTGTGACTGAACAGTTGTGTAGCTGTCTTTACCCGCATTTTATTATTTTTTTCTGGATTAATATGTTCCTCTGTCAACTTGTCTAAAAGTTGCAACTCACCCTCTGATTTGTCTGCGGCATACACCATTTGGTAATAATCCCATTTTACAATTTATGTTTCTTTATTAATTGTGTAACTTAAATCTTTACTTATTAAATTATTGCGCAGTCCTTTAATTAAATGGGGTGTGTCGTATAAAGGTATTATATTGTGTTTATTAAGACGAAACATATCATGACGCCATTGTTTATTTAGCCTTAAATATAAGGCTTTGGTGTCATCAATCAATTCTTTTATTGCCCCAACATTAACTGAACTTTGATCGCACACAGTACTGACAACAATCAAACCTGCCTCGGTCGTATGTTGGACGACGCTTTTAATGATGTTTTTTAAATTAAATTTATTTAGGCTATTGGTAAAATAATACGCAACTGGTTGCTTGAAATTACTTTTTACGCCTTTTACCATAAATACCAAGACATGGTCAGCAAATGCGTTTTCTACATTGCACGCAAAACCTTCAAATGCATCTTTATGTGCATTGTACGCAACTTGTGGAGTTATTGACATTTCATCGAAGATGAGAGTGCACAGTCGATCACAAGAATCTTTTTCTCGCACAGTATTTTTAATTTTGTCAAAAATTATATTATTAATACCTGGGCTCAGTTTTATTCGGCTCAAAAGTCGTCTCACGGTATTTGCCGACGGGAGTGTAAAATATTTACACAAAAGTCTGTAGCACTTTGGGCTTTTTTTAAAAAGGGATGCAGCCAAAATGTTCTCCTTTAATGTGAATCGCCGCCCCTTTGCTTTCTTGGTGGATTGCAGCTGCATATGGACAAAAAGTTGTGCTGGCTTTGTCATATTTTTGATGACACGTTCAAACGCTATGTTATTCGACAACTTTGTAGCATCAGCCAATCTTTTTTTAAATGATTGCCCTCTCTTACGCAAACGACGTATTTCGTTACATAGGTATTTAATTTTCTTTTGTAGTGGTTTCATCCTTCGGCATCCTGCATCTGCAAAATAAAATATTTTGTAAATATCAACAAGAAATAAAATGAATTACATTGTGCAATATTACAACATAACATTAACACTTATTATCAGCATGAGCACACACGGCTCACCTGGACATACTTGTATAGGTATTATTCAGAATCAAAATCTGTGATTTATGAATCATTTCAAACTATTATTACTAACAGTAAAACAACTACTTTTGTTTTCTTTTGTATGTCCAAATATGTATGCAACATGTAGGAAACTATAATTCAGCTGTTTTACAAACTCAAACTTTTCACTTTTTGGTATTAGAAGTGTCAAAAGTTACCTGAAGTAGAAGCAGTAGGTACTTGAGGAGTAGAAACAGGAATGTTAGGTTCATGTTTACTCGTAGCCTGAACTGGAGCAGGAAAATTAACACTGCCACCTGAAATCATATGAATAAAAACTCGCATTAATTTGCAATACAACTGGGTTTCTATTTCTGTTACTGAAGCAAGAAACAATAGTAAAAAAAACTATTTTCAAGAATGACTGAATAACAATACGTTAATAACTTCACTATATCGCCGAAGATTACCAAGCAGCCTAATCAGAGTTACTTTGATAGGTACATAACATACCCTATAAATATGTATAGCATTTTCCCAGTTTTTTTTAGCGTTGTATCTTTGGGCAACAAATGAACACCAGGGTCGGTACATCCTGATACAGCATATCCAGACATATTTCGAGAAAATTTAAATTTACTGAATGATAGGTTAAAAAATGTATGGATTTGACAGCTTTCAATAGCCATAGCGACGATGCGCCACCTTTCGTGAAAAACCTTCCAAGTGCGAGTCGGACTCGCGCACGAAGGGTTCCGTACCATTATCGCATAAAACGGCAAAAAAATCACGTTTGTTGTATGGGAGCCCCCTCTTAAATATTTATTTTATTCTGTTTTTAGTATTTGTTGTTATAGCGGCAACAGAAATACATCATCTGTGAAAATTTCAACTGTTTAGCTATCACCGTTCATGAGATACAGCCTGGTGACAGACGGACAGACAGACAGACATACGGATCGCGTAGTCTTAATAATAGGGTCCCGTTTTTACCCTTTGTGTACGGAACCCTAAAAAATGGCAGTTTACATTGCAGTTTAGTTTCCCGCAGTATTTATTATAAACTCACAAACATTTCACTTTTTTCATATTATTTGAGAAATAATCAAATTTTAATGTCACCTGAAGTAGAAGCAGCAGATACTTGAGAACTAGCAGCAATTATGGCAGGTTCATGTGCCCTGATATCCTGAACTGGAGCAGGGAAATTAACACTGCTACCTGAAAACATAAAAATAAAAACTGATTAATTTGCAATACAGTGTGGTTTTACATTTCTTTTACTGGGTATTGAGACAAAAGTAAAAACAAAATGAAAATTTTCAACAAAAAATATGCATCAAACACTGTTACTGCCCAGAACAAAAATCCCTTTAGAAAGTGGACTCGGGTGACGGGTTCTTGGCATTGAAGGGGTTAAGAATTAAGACATACACCAAACTTACACACAGAATGTATCTGGGACACAAGTTACATGTATGACACATATACTGTACAACATATTCTATAACCTGCATTTATGGCCAATATGTGTGCGAAATTGATGTGGTTTGGTTCCCCACAGTATTTATTATAAACTAACAAACACTTTTTAATATTATTTGAGAAAGAATCAACTGTTACCTGAAGTAGAAGCAGCAGATACTTGAGGACTAGCAGTAGGAATGGTAGGTTCATGTGCCCTGATATCCTGAACTGGAGCAGGGAAATTAACACTGCTACCTGAAAACACACAAATAAAAATTCTCATTAATTTGCAATACAGCTGGGTTTTACATTTTGTATTATGAATATTTGTCAGCCACTGGGTATGATGTCATATGCAAACATTAATTATGCATAATGCTAACACACAGCAAATAATTCTTTAGGAACACAGGTCATGTAGTTATTATAGTTCTCGAAAACTTCTTGGCCGCCCTGAAGTTGGCTACAATGGCTGCACAGAAGTAAATCTCATAAAAAACAGCACCTTTTCGTGCCTCGCGCATCCGTTAAACCAACTTCAGGATGGCCCAGAAGTTTGACGAGGGCTATACTTTAGATTAGCTATCCAAAATCTGGGATTTTAATTTTCGATATAGCCTTTTTTAAAATTTCTAAATACAGGTTACAGTACTGGTGAATTAATACTGGTGTGTGAATACAGGAGTTATTTTAACTTACCAGGCAGATATAAAGTCGGTACCGCTAGTGCATTGAGACGTTTATAACGGTTCCTATGTTCATCAGTAAAATGAATGTCACAAACTCTCATTTTCTTGTAGAGTTTGTAATCTGATGGAGTTTCCAACTTACCGCCAAGTAGACTAACCCAAGTTTGAAAACGCTCAGGAAATTTGGCAGGATTTGGCATCACATGCAACACAACACCTGAAAACAAGTACAAATTATTCTAACATTAGTACTGTTATAAAAAACTTTTATGTTTTAGGGTTCCATACTGTCTGTCACACAGGTTTTATTGAATTTTTAAAATAGATAAATCTTTTCTTGAACTTCATATCAAATTTTATCAAAATCAGTCCTTATCTGTGAAAAGGCAACAACAGTCTTTCATATTTAATGATAATTCTAGACTTTTTTATGTTCTTTCAGTCCATCCAAAGGTTGTCTGGTAGATATCGCTGTTAGTGATAAGACCGCCTTTGTACCCAACAAAGGCGGTCTTATCACTAACATTATGATCTTGTAAAGAGATATGTACCCGGGAAAATGTACGGTTCCCGTGGAATAGATTAGTTTTTCACAGAACGCGAACGAAGTCGAGGGCCAAAGCTAGCTAGCTAGATAGCTTACGGAGGCGGATTACGTGACTTTTATGACATCCAAATAAGAGTAATTTTGTTACGATTGATGGTTGTTCTATACTATAGGTACTTCAATGCTTATAACTTACCAGTAGCGGTGTTTTTACACCCAAATGCGCAGCGGTGTGGCATCGTGTTGAATTTGATCGGAATGCAAACAAACACAAAACAAAATAGCGTCTCTTTTCGCGAATTAGGTACAATTATTGTACCGGCGTAGTTTCTTCACACAGCAGAAAGAAATGAAGTACTGGTTTTCAGGTAATAGTCTTAGTATCAGGACGGAGGAGTAATCTCAACTCAACGTCTGATAAGCAGAAAACACTCAGAAAACCACGAATTACACACAAAATACGAGGAAGCAAAATCAAGCGCAAACGCACGATCCGGCAGCCATATTGTGTGTTTGTGTAGGTACTTAGACGTAGTATATGGCTGTTCACCACAGACTCAACAAAACAAATCAGAATTATAGTAATATGCTGTTAATTTATTATATGGATGTAATTTAAAATATACTATACCTATTTTATCAGTAATTGATTGTTTTTAAAAACCATGTTATTCTTGTTTTATTGTGATAGTAGTGACATCTATCGGCATATTTTGATACTTCTGAATACATTTTCCTAGTTCAGTAATATAGATGGCACTACTTTCTTCGAAAAGAGCGGTGTTCTAAGTGAACCCCCCCTGAGTGCGACATAAAAGAGTAGAAATTAAATGAGGGCGCCACAATCGCTCAGATAGCAACCCAGTTAGTACGACCCAGCTGATCTTGATACTTGAATAGTATTATTTATTTATTGGGTATAAAAAATGAGTAAATTTATTAAATAAGTATATTTAATAAATATTTAATATGTAGTAGTAATAAAACAACAATTTCACAAAAAATAAGTATTTTTAATAATCAATTGCTTTCCATATAAACTCAGATATAAACTAAAATTAATAAAATAAACTAAACTAATAAATCAAAATCTAAATATTCTACACCTTCCATGGGATCACTTAAGTTCATGTAGTCTATCTTAAGCACTGGTATTGATTCGTCACTGATTTCTGAACCACTCTCATCGTAACTGCTGTCTGCACCATGGGACGACCCTCCATGTGTTTAGCTGGTGTTGAGAATTTCCCGCCGTTTTCAATGCCGTGTTGCACGATTCTGCGCACTGTGCTTACAGAAACACCTACAACAATCAAATAAAAGAATCACTGTCAGTCCGACGAAAGAAGTTCCGCGGTAAATAAACGTAAATATATTTTAAAATTATTTCTTTCCATTTAGTCGATTGCATCAACAAATATGGCATATTAAAAAAAAAATCGTATCCGCAATAAATTACATTAATTGTTTTTGCTTACTATCAACGTTGTTAAGTCGCGCTATAACTACAACGGTATTTGTTTACTTTAGCATAACCTCAAAAATGGTAACAAATAATTTGTAAATGATACGTGGTTCGAAAATTTAGCTCCCTGAATGTATTAATCGTTTGTAACTAACGTTTAGCGTAACTTTCAATAGTTACTTACCAGTAAAATCTGCTGTACGATGGTTAACATCTTCTAAGTTGCATAGAAGCTTCCCAGCTTGGAATTCGGCTATACACCACCTCAGACCAACAAAAAAAGAAAGACGGCGCGCCGCGAACATCAAAAGTGAAGCCACATTTTTATCTATGTGTGTTTGGAAGGGTTGCCATTTGTTAATTTTTTTCCCTATAAAATGGGTAATAATATTATTGTGTGGGTAGGATAATATTGTTCAAGTAAGATATTGTTGAGTATGGTATTGTACCTCAATTGTTTAAAAGAACTTCTATTCCGAAAAAAAAAAAATTTTTTGTTACATCGCAAAATCAATTAAAAAAAAAACAATTAGAAAGTGGCTTTACATACTTATGATTTGGAGATCATCATTTATGCATGGTTTGCTGGTGTTAGGAGACTTCACTCTCCCGCTTAGCATTCCATATGATCCATTAATTTGCAATTGAATGCAAAAAAATAAAAAATACAAATATAAATATATAAGTTTTAAATAATAGAAAAAGCAAACTACAAGTGAACGAGGATTAGTGGACGACTCGCCCGAATTTATTTCGCCCGGATCGGGCGAATTGTCCACTATTAAAAATATTCATTTTTCTGTGTCGATTCGCCCGAATTTTATTTATCGTCGGGCGAGTTGTCCACTCCAAAATTATTTACTAGGCGATTCGTGTATAAATAAACTTCGGGCGAATCGACACAGAAAAATGAATATTTTTAAAAGTGGATATTTCACCCGATTCGCGGGGCGGTAAATTTGGGCAAGTCGTCCACCAACCCGTGAACGAGCGTTATACAGAGAAAAAAAAATGCGCGTATTTGTGTGATATGTGGGAGTATAGGTGAGAGTGTGCTAACGGGTGAGGGTGTGTAGTGTGTATGAGTTAAAATTAGCATATTTAGTTCTACTATGGGGTATATGTTTAGGTGTAAGTTAGCCCTACCTGTCACAGTGTCTTGGGATCGGAAGAAGTGAAATACAGCTTCTTCCTATAACCATGCTCATAGAAATTCGATTATAGGTTATAAGGTTGCTGAAGCGTAAATCATAACATCGTCATGGGTACGAGTCATTATGTAAATTGTTTTGAAATAATATAGGTACCTAATTATATTTTCAATCAAATTTATTAAATTCAAAATAACCCAAAGTAAGAAATCATATTTAAATATGTTTAATCGAATGGGGAAATTTTAAATCATATTATGGCAACTCTCGCACTTTATGTCACTGCTTCCGTTCGTTGAGGTTTTTTGTTCCAAGTAACCTAAAATTCATAGTTTTTTTAATAAATAAACGATGTTATTTCAAGTACTTGTAAATGAAAAGTGATTCCGTGAGACTTTTTATGTGCTTTGCTATTGTTTTTACAAGTTTTCACTTCACAGGAAGGCATAATTCTATTTTTTTAAATATATGTTAACTAGACGACGCGACGACTCGTGACGTACTAAGAGCGATGAGCATAGTTTTAGTGTAGGTGTGTGCGTGAGCGTGTATATTTACATGGAGGAGCATAGTTTTGTGGCTTCACTTATGATGTTCGCGATGCGCCGTCTATCTTTTTTTGTTGGTCTGAGTACACCACATACAAACTTTGTAAACTATATCACGGGCACCTCCACGAATTACCTTATTCATGATTTGCCACTGTTTTTCTGTCCACACTCAGAAATATCACACAAAAACCAAAATTCTTACGAAAATCGAAACCGATCGAGAAAAATTGACCAGCAGAGTAGGTATATTATTATACCATGCTCAGCTCCACAAATTCGTGTTTGTTTGTGGGCATTTTTGTGTTTGCTGTTTTAATGTGCAAGAAAACTCAACCTAAGTGTTTAATGTTTTATTAGGACAAAAATTAATTTACGTTCAAACATGTATGAGTATGGTGGGTGTGGTGTGGTTTTGATATGTAACTCTTTTTGTTTCCTTTTTTTTTTTTTTTTTGCGACCCCGACCTTCGTTATGAATGTTAGGTATTTTTCACTATTTTGTTTTTTGCTTTGGAAGTCGGTTTATTTTTTGTGAAAATGTTCTGTTGTTTAGTGTTGTTACTTAAAAACTTTTTTGAATGTCCCTCTCCCTCATCCGAATTGTGACCAATATCCCGTTTTGAGTCAAAGAATAAATGGTCACGTTAACTACACCCTAAGTTGAAAGATACATAATCTAATCAATACATATTATAATAAATCAGTAGAAAAAATATTTTTGTACATCAAAAACGTTTCCAAAAAAAAATAGCCAGGGTAACCAACAGAACCTATTTCCAGCATTTTTGTCTGTTTATTTGTGCACGCATCACGTGAAATGTACGAAACCAATGTACATAACTTTTATACATAACAATTGTGCGTAACTTGAAAAATTACTTAGTTTTTGTTTCATCGCAATCGGTTCACTCTATCAAAAGTTAGATGAATTTAAAGTGTTCAAGAAGTAAAATTATCACAGCTCACGCAATTCAGTTAATCGGACAGTTGAACTCGATATTCGATAGATGGCGTTGTGCATTTAAAGTCATTTTCTGAATCGCGGTGTTTAAGATTTTACGCGAAAGAATGACATAGAAAAAAAATTGGTTTATAGGTAAGTAGGGTAAGGTTGGCAGGCAGATGACGGGAGTTAAGCCGCGGGATTACTAGTTTCGAGGAAACGCGTGGAGTCGTGGGCAAACACATGAATGAAATATGGGCACATGTGTTTAGAACTCACATAGAGTACTTGGATGAACATTGTGCATTTTCTATAATATTACATACATACGTATCGAATACATATCCTCCTTTTTTTTTGAAGTCGGTAAAAATAATAATTACGTAATTTTGTAAAATCAATAACTTTTGGCAGGACGCTCATTGTCATTCATATTTGATGCAATATTGTGAACATGTTTACTTTTTAACCCACCGCACTATTCCCCAAACCACTGCAACTCCTGAAAGCCAGAATCAACAGTGGCGACCACCAGAAAAGTGGCGAGTGCGTGGTTACTGTTTTATTGAATAAATTATTACTAACACTAGTTTGTAAGCCTGCAATTGTACTAACAAATATGGATGTAATCGTAAGATGAATCTGAAATAAATGATGATTTATTTATCTATTGAAGCTCTACGAAGTCCCGCAGAATGAATTTGACTGTCTTGGAATGAATTTGACTGTCTTGGATCACGTAACGAAATTAATCAGAAAAGAAAAACGAAGTAGAATGCAAAATACGGTTTTTTGTTGGATATGTTAAAATCACGCCAACTCTTCTTGCGTGATGCAGGATTTTGTGTGACGTCAGCTAATTAGTTCGTAAGTTAATAATAAATAAAACAATAAACCGAAATACCGAGAACGCCCGGCCAGCCAATGGCTTAATAGCCACGAGCCTCGACTAACACCTTAGGAGGCTCTCGATAGGCGGCTGGGTCAAGGGCCTGATACAGAAAGCAGTACTGCTTGACACGGCTCGTATTGTTAGGAGGTTCCTCTCTCTGGAGCCCTGACCGCCGGTAGCTTGGACCCTGTTCCCGATACCGGTGAGCCTCTTTTTTATATTTTAAAACGTTTTTTTTAAATTTATTATCAAAAAATATTTAAAAATGTAACAAATAAGAAAAAATAAAATAAAGGACATAATAAAACAAAAAACTTGGTATTAATAGTTATTATTAATATAATTAATAGGTAATACTATAATAACTTAGTACTAAGCGTGAAGAGACCAATCTTGCGTTAAAACAGTTACAATACAAATAATTTTTATTCACTTACTGTTAAAATAAATGCGACAGTAAGTCTGTCATATCTTTAAAATGTCTTATAAATTAGCAGAATGATACATAAGTACCTATTACCTTCTGCCTATTACATCTGGAAACAGTCGTGATGTTATGACAACAAAACCAGGAAATTTTAGCAGCACTAGCAGTTCTAACAATCCGATGCAACTTCTCACATATATGAAACAATGTTTTTCAACACACTTACACAAAAAGCTAAGTTATTGATAACGTTGAATGATTATGCTGATTCTTTGGCTGAAAAATGCGACAGCACTCTGAGAACAGACAAAATTCAGTCACTTGGCAATGAGGATGAACTAATTAACGTCTGTTTTAACTTGGAACGTTGAATTAGGTCCATACATATAGCTGATATAACTCGCACGAAAGCAAAGTTTGAATTAAAATCATTTCATATGCCGTAGAAGTACGATTAAATATGAAATTAGTTTTGCGCAGCCCCGTTTTTACGAAATAAAAAAGGAAAATACCATTTTCCGAAATATATAACTCTATAAGAGCAAGTTGTTAAATCCCGTCCCTTAACTTGCCATATTTGGAATATATTCACGATAATAAAAAAAAAACTCGTGCTTTTAGCCAAAAAACTATGAAATTTGACATATCAGAGACCTCACGCCGCACCAGCGCCTCTAGCGGCGAATTTATACGCGGTAGCCCCCACTGGCAAAGTGGTCCACTGAAAAGTGTTTGGGGTCCTGCCCCAACCTATTTTGTGACTTTTTCAATTCACGAGGCCTTCGCCCTGTAGTGGGATAATACAGATTGGTATTAATAAAGATAATAAGGATGTTTCCTGTGTAGGAAAAAGACAATTCTATTTAGAGCATCAATGAGATTATGAAATCATATTGGACCCGTATTTTTTGCTTTATCAAATAAATGAAAATTGACAAAGATAAAACGCATCAAAGTTTAGGAGTGGGGGCTTACGACGTCACTATGTCAGTATAAAGTGTAGCACACCGTGATTTCACACGATATTTCAACGCACTGTATCGTCGTAAATTTTTTGTTTACGTGGCAAAAGTAAAATACGTGTCCAATATTTTTAGGTTATCTAACTGACTGACTAAAATTTTTTTGTCAGCAACCCTATTCTTGCTACGAGAGAACTGTTCAACGGTACAGATTGGTCAGAAGGCGTATTTAGGTGAGTGTAGTTATATCTGTGGGCTCAGCTGATCAGCCCATGCGTGGGCGACCCATACCGCGGCCCATGGGCGCTCCGGCTGTAGGCATGTCTTGTCCCTTCACGTTCTTTATCGTTTCGTCTACGGAGAGGATCTGGAAATAAAACAAACATAAATGTTAGTACTTTTTTTTAGGGAAAATCCCACCGCACTATTCGCAAACCACAGCAACTCCTGAATGCCAGAATCAACAGTGGCGACCATCAGAAAAGCGCCGAGGCAATGAAGCTCGACGAAGTCCTGGAGAATGAATTTAACTGTCTTAAGGTTACACTAGTCGATAATTCTTCCATACAAACGTAGTCTAGGGATTACTCCACGGTTTGACGATGTACATTCAAAATAAAAAATGATATCAATTTGTCTCATCATTATCTAGCCCTGTATGGAAACAAAGGAGTAATAAAGAAAAATGTTTGAAAGTTATGAGCGTCGAAAGTTCCATATTTCAACACTAATTTTATCGCATCTTTGGGCGGCAATAAATACCATAAGAAGAAGGAAAATTGCAAAACGGCCACCATACAGGGATAGATTAGTAGTTCAACAATGAAAATAATTTTATTCTGAAAATATACTTAGTAGTTATAGTAGTTGTAAGTATATTTAGTAGTTTTTTCATGATATCTAGACTCCCAAAGGTCTGTTTATCAAATTGCACGCGCACGTTTTCGTTCTAAATCATCATCCATTTCGCTACAAACTTGCAAAAGTGCTAATTCGCACACGAACTAGCTTCTTAGTGCTCATCACAGCATCTATCTCTTTCGCACGAGTTGTTGGATGAGATAGCAGGCATTTTAACCCTGCGCACAAAATAGTTCGTGCCGTCGTCGACTAGTGTAACCTTAAGCGCAGGCCACATAGAAAAGGCGTCGGGCGCGGACATGGCCCGGGCGGCTTCCTATTCCATTCAAATTTCAAACAACATGCATGGAAATAAAGCACAATTTAGGACACACGGTATGTCGTCATAACCATGTCCGGCTGACTTTTGGAGATAGTTGACAGTATTTACGGTACCCATAAAATTTTACACCAGTCTTGCCAAGGGGTGTAACCCAGTTACTGGGTTGTGGAGATCAGATAGGCAGTCGCTCCAAGTAAAACATAAGTAACCGGACCAGCCGGGCGAGCACGGCCTACTGTGACAGACTCGAGTCACACATTTTTATCACAGTTTGCTTGTGTGTATACAGGTTTTTATTATATATTATACTAATAATATATGCATTAGTTTATTATATAATCTTAAAACACAGTGTATCTATCAGCTATTATTTGTAATAACCTTTATTATGCAATTAAATATTTGACTTTATTCTTATTGGAGGATTAAACATTTGTTTTATTTTATTTTTTAAGGAACTCTTGGTGCATGTGCGTCCGTGCCGAGGGCGAGGAGACCATGTATGTATTACCTATTTGTTTTGTAAAACTAAAATATGACTAAAACTTTAGAATCTATTGATACATAATTATTAGAATCTAAAATATTAGATAGAATCAAAATTAAATTATGTTTTCAGACAATCGGATGGCCCTGCACCCCAGTGGGTCACTCAAATGAAGGAAAGACGCAAGCAGATGACTGCAGAAGCCCTGCAGGGCCTCTGCAGAATGTTCTGAGGACGGAGGAGCATGCTTTTGGCCACTATCTCGCCTGATGTTAAGTGATGATGTGGTTGATAGTGAAGCACGCTTGCTAGAAGTAACCTATTCACTCTTGATTTAAAGACCCTTTGACTCATCAGTTACGTAGATTTTGAGTTCATCCATTACAAACAATCAAATCCTTCCCCTATATTATTGTAGTGTATATATGTGTAAACATTTTTGCATGTTCTGCCTGACCCCAGCCATCTGCTGAATTCTGTCAAGGCCCTACAATGTCTCTCGAGGACTAATAAAATACTTGAATGTTTATCACTAGTCCTCAACAGAGGCACAGGGAGAGTCGAGTCTCAGGCCCGATTTTTATGAAAACTGTAACTGCATTATTAAATTTTTGAAAAATCTTATTTCTATTTAGGAATCAAACCTGTTGATTTTGGACATATTTAACTTATTGGATTTTAACACGTTTTGTATTTGATTATGACAATTATACTTTACCATGTATGACGTTGGTTAAATTAGTTGCTAGTAGGTGACTTTGTTTTGTCTATAATGGATTAATTATTTCATGTATGACATCGTGACTATTTAAATAAATATTGTATTTTCTGAATATCTTGGTTTTATTTGATATTGGATAACTATTTATAAACGTCAGAAATTTCATACCAATGTAATTTTCAATGATAATAAATATCAGCAGTATAACTTTTTCCATGCAAAAGCTGTGCTGTCAAATTGCCATTTTAATTCCCCTGAGTCATCTGACGATTGAAAAATCTGCCCACAATCATTGTCCTTGTTATTTTCTATGTTATCACTTATTTCTTAGGTTAATTATTTCATATTTGATGTGAATATACTTTAACGTCGTTAGTGTACCTATAAGCTGTCAGCAGCTAGCTAAGCGTAAACCAAAAACCTTACTAATACTATGAATCCATACTAACATTATAAATGCGAAAGTAACTATGTTTGTCTTGTCTGTTTTCTTTTGACGCTTAAACCATTGAATCGATTTTGATGCAATTTATCATGGAGATTATGTAGTTTGAAACCCTGGGAAGGACATAGGATAGTTTTTATCCTGACAATTATCTGGAAACCAATAAGGCCCTCTTAGGTTAAAATTTCCTGTAGGGACTGTTGATTTTGGGGGCGGGGAGGGTGGGGTAGGAAGGGGGGGAGCTTCGCTCGCCCTTGGACTAATTCCAATTTTTGTACCTCACTAATAATTATATTTTAGTAAGATGGAAATTTTTATTCTTACCTGAAAACTTTAACCCTGGATATCTCTATAACCATGGGGCTCCGCGTGGTGGGTAGGGTACAGGGGGGTGGATTTCAATTTATGCATCAAAAAAATTTTGGGTATAGAAATATCCTTAATACTACCACATAAATAAAGCAGGTGAATGAGGCGCGCTGCAGCAGAGTGAGGAGCTAACCTGTGTTAAATCATTATAGATGACTTAATTAATTTAATAATGCTTGTCATGTCATAAATATTTAATTTAACTTTAATAGTACTGGAATGTTGCAAAACTAACAATGAATTTATTTGTTTCTGTTATTAGAAGGCAAAATATATACAGGGCAAGTAGATACCGGTCATCTGGTAGATATCGCTGTCAACAATAAGACTGCCTTTGTACGTGTATAATTATGTTTTTCTTATAAAATAGATGTGTAACTTTTATGGTGTAAAATAAAGTATATTCTATTCTATAATACTTGTTTTGAATGACATAGCATGACACATATTTTTTTTGTATTCTATCGATGGATATCATTTAGAGACGTCTATACATTATAATAAATAGAATTAAAATTGACATGGAATTATTCCCTTAAGACTCGACCAGTGATACCAATAGATCAAACTACAGTTTTTTGTTATATATACTAATAATATATGCATTAGTTTATTATATAAGCTTATTGTTCATGATATGCACACGTCCCCAAGTCTCCTGTGAGATAGTGTACTTGGCGCGTTTTTTTAACAAGGTTTCCCCGGTGAGCCCATTGCACAATCTATTTAACTGAGATCCTGTTTACTTAAAAAATATTGTAAGTACACACAGATTACATGCTTAATTTACGTTCATACATCCAGTCATACACGCACGCCAGTTATGAGTACTCAAATCTGCCTAGTAGATACCTATTATTAATCTCCTTTCATTCTTCCTCTTACCAGCATGGGTGTTCGCCATCTAAGCATATTCTTCAATGTCTCTCACTATATCTTCTTTAAACCACAACATGCCTTATGACATCATTCCTCGTCTATCATTCAAACACGCATTTCCTCAGAATAATGTAATACCCTGTGAGCTAGTAAGCATCGCCAGCGACTCTTCAAAACCCCAATGCAGCGCTCGACCACATTGCGAGTGTGAACATGGATTTTCCTCTGGTGACTTTGGGGCAGAACGAAGCATCGGTGTCTTAAGATCTATCTTTACGCGTATCCAGCGTCTCCTGAAAAAATAAGTTCGTATAGGCAATCTTGTTTAATTTTATCTTTTATTTTTAACAAGAACATAATACATTTTATAATGAATATTTTGGTTACCTAGTAGCCTATACTTCGCCTTCATCATGTAAGTCCTGCATGATATTTTGGAAAGGATACTTCCAAATATGGCAGTCGCCCCCGAATGACCCATCATTATATTGAATGTGTAGGTTGGCATCACAAATCTAAAAGTTTAGGAAACATTTAAATCTCATCAAATATCCTGCCTTATATACTATACATATGTTCTAGTTGTGCAGTTAATTTTTTTAATCATATCCTTCTAACACTCGTTAAACTTTTAATCTTCAAGTCTTTGTTAATGGAGTTAGTTCAAATTATCAGACGGATATAATTAAATACAAAAACTTAGTCGCAACTTTATTAAAACAAAAAAATTGCAGCAACAAGAATAATACTTACAATTAATACATTTAGACTGTGATAAAGCTTTCTGTTGAAATAAGCTTCCTCATTTTCATGAGGTCGGATCACAGCAACATGGGTTCCATCGATGCAACCCAACACCGGGAAATTGAAACATATCCATAAATCTGAAACCAAATAATTAGGATTATTATGTATTTATTTAATACATAATAAAATCAAACACTCTGTAGGTAATAAATGTGTTACATAAATGCTGATTCTCATTATTTTTTGTTTAAAACAATGGTAAATAATAGTCATAGATTTTCATTGTTATCTAATTTCATACACACTTCCTTTTTACAGCACCCCTCACTTCCTGTGTCATAGGAAATTTAATATATCTTCGAAGAATCTCAATGCTGTTGAGAGCCTCAGTAACCTAAAATAAAAAGAATATTTGTCAGAAACTTACACCACTGTTTAAATACAAAAGAATTCAAGTAGCACCTCGCACAGACAATCATGTACTGTTGTTTGTGATAGCCCCAGACGGTAATACGCAACAATAATTTTTTGATACGCCCCATTAGCATAAAAACTAACTGCTGCTAAAACCTGCAATAAAATATTATTTCTTGAAGCAATTATTTTGAAGGCCTTGTTCCACACTTATATCCAAGCACCATATTGTGCTTAGATTTTTTGATAGGTAACTGGGTTTTACTGGCCATGAAGTTTCTGCCCCACATAAGTTACCTATGTTTTGAAATACTAGCTCCAACTTTGTGACTAATTGACTGGCAGCTTGACTAAAGAAATAAATAATTTAACTTTGCCAACCTACGTCTAGCAAGTGTGTAAAGGTTACTTTAAACTTAACAATAAGTACTTAGAAAGGTTCAAAAGTTACCTTAAGCTGAGGGAAAACAGCGGAATTACGACGCCTTTGTAGAAGTGGAAACAGTTCCTCACAAAGCATCAAGAATTGAGGTTTGGTGAGCCTAAAGTTAGCCACGAAGTAATTGTGTGGCAAATCGAGGGGGTTGCTGGCACTTCTCAAAAGACTACGATTTATTTTAAACATTGCTTTAAGGCGCTCCTCTTCCCCGAGATGCAACAAATAACCTCGTGACATTGTGGATGCTGAAAAATCAATAAAATATAATTAGAAGATAGCTAAGTTTGAGGTAAACTTCACGTTACTTACTTGGAGCGCCCGAGTATTTCGGCGGTATCTAAAATATCACAAATATTGATTAATAACTGGGGTTTCACACCAAATCACTTTCACAATCATTCAAGAAGATGTTGACTTACACTTTTACGTATTAATTTTGAAACTAATACGAATAAATCACAATAATGTGCAACGACAAATCGGCGCCAAAAATTATCGGACATATTAATGTCAATGTCAAGTATATTTGACAATGACAAGCGTTAATCCCATTCATTATTGAAGTTTAAGCTCGATTCTGCCGCTTTCGTTCATTTTTACAATCAATTCTACGTCAAAATATTGGTAAATGAAAGGAGCAAAACCTTCCCGTTTCAGAGTGTATTATGCAATACTAAAGTCGTTTTTGGGAAAGAATCGATTCTTTCCCAATAACGAATTCAGTTACGCAATTAGGCTGCAGGTTCTGAGTTCAAAGAGTAGAGTTGACTCGACATCGTGGAGATGTGCGAGTAGAGCAATTAAGATAGCTAAGAGAGCTATGAGATAGCTAGTAGAGCTATGTGATGGCTAAAGATCGTGAATAAGAAACCTGGTGTATTGTTTCTTTTGTTTGATTTAATGTGAGAGTAATGACTATCAGTGGTACTTGGACTTTGTAATCACGAAGATTGGGTGCTTTTAGGTACCAAATCGATGAGGTTGCTATTTTCTTTAAATTGGAAATAGAATTACTCGTTCCTTGCAATAGTGAACAGAGCGATTTGAATGATCTTGTTTGATTGTCTCAAAATGTTTCCTCACTCTAGAATATGAGTCAGGATTGGACGAGCAAATACTGTTTGAAAATTTTGTATTTTTCAAAAAAACAGGATGAAGTGGACTAAGACGACGTGTGGTGTAACACGAGGTGACCATGAGATGGCATGGAGCAAGGACAAGAAGATGATGCCTGCGGGTGATAGATTTGGGGATCTGTCACCTGAGAGAGGCCCGAGAAGGCGACGTGTGTGTTCCACGTTCGCCTCTCAAGAGGAATTACGGCCTAGAGAATACCATGTAGTTTTAGTCAGTGGGAGTCTGACAGACCCCTCAGCTTTCCCCAAGGGCTGAGGACATCCATTGAGGATATCCACATGATTCGATACACTGTTAAAATCTGACAATTAGGAACAGACGAGGACGCCTGTCTCGCAGGATGGCCGTGTCGGATTTAGTCAATAGTACGGACGTCAAAACAAATCACAAGCACGCCCCTAGCGGCAATAAAGAGCAAATACGCATTGGCGCGCTTTTATAAGCACTTGCGTGGAGGAAATAGAG
This sequence comes from Orthosia incerta, assembly GCA_948252205.1. Classification (NCBI taxonomy): domain Eukaryota; kingdom Metazoa; phylum Arthropoda; class Insecta; order Lepidoptera; family Noctuidae; genus Orthosia; species Orthosia incerta. The sequence continues at coordinate 2,408,691 of OX411769.1, forward strand.
CAGTTGAGTACTGGCAGCCGTAGTGCTAAGACGTCGTAGAATCAGTGTCGATCCGTAATATTAGTAAGCAGGAGTGTAACTTGTGTCTATTTGAATATACTCAGTGTATCGAATAATTTGTGTGATTTCATTTTCACGATTCACCCACCGACCTGCCCACACGATGTCTTAACCTAAGGGAATATTTCCCGACTTCCCGATGGTTTGAATCTATCGGCCAGCCTTGATGCGACAAATATTTTATATGTTCCATGTAATTCAAAATGTTCAAGTAATTTTTTTTCCTAGTGACCGGCAATTATTTCGTTTTAGGTATCTACTTATATCAAGTGGCGTTTTTTTTAAATACCTACTTATTACAACAAAGAGAATAATATTGGGTATACTAAATACATCTGTTTACCCCCTAAAACCGTACAAGCGTGATATTATATTATGGTATGGTGAAAACAATTCATGAACATACGATCACATTAATTGCAGGTCATTTGCTGTTTGTTATTGAAGAGTTACCTTTTCTATCTCCGAAGATCTTTATCAGATCCTAATATACACACATCAACACGGTCTAGGGATATTTTTAAAAAAGCGAATTACTATCAATGTGTTAATTATTTATATGACATGTATATATTTAAAAGATACGTTATTTAATATTCTACCATTTTTTAATAATGGTTAAGGTACTTCGATTAAAATTTCAGGATTTTATGGAAAAAAATGAAGCATAGACGGAAACCGTACATGAATTAACTTTTAATTTATGAGTAAAAACTGAAAAAATAATTTAATTTGTGTTTATAAACTTGAAATTAGTAGTCTGAGAAAGCGCCCAGGATGTTCATAACACATCGGCAACGATTCGGCATGCTCAGAACAAGGTTGTCAATGTCTTGCTGCGGAATATTGTCCCATGTCCTTCTGAGGTGCCCAAAAAGTTGATCTTCTGTAGCCAGATTTTCAGGAACTTCCTTCAGAGCTCTTCTTTGCAGCATATCCCACGCTTGCTCAATGGGATTTAGATCTGGCGATTGAGCAGGCCAGTCTAAGGCCCTAACATTGTGTGTATGTAACCAAGCTGCTACCGTTCTCGCCGTGTGTGCCCGGGCATTGTCGTGCATGAGCAGGAAATCTTGCCCCATTTGTGTTCTGTGGGGCAAGATTACGGACTCCAGCACCTGTTGGACGTATCGTTCTGCCGTCATATTGCCCCGCACCCAAACGAGATCCGTCCGTCCTCCAAGACGAATTCCTGCCCAAACCATAATTATTCCTCCTTGGTATGGGTGAACTTCCTGAGGGTTCTGAAGACGGCTCCATCGTCCAGGAACTCGCCAAACACGCGTCCTTCGTGAATCTGGGTGGAAGCCGAACCTGGATTCATCCGTGAACAGCACATTGGACCATTGCTCACGGCCCCAGTCCACGTGGTTCCGAACCCATTCTAATCGTCGTCCACGATTGCCTCTCCGTAAAGGTGGGACCCGGAGTGGTCTACGAGAGCGTAGATTGCTTTCATGCAGTCGCCTTCTTACAGTTTGGTCACTCACAAGCACTTGGTGTTCCACTCGCAGCCTTTGGACCAATTGAGTCGCCGTTGCATTTGGTTGAGCTCGCGCAGTAATTTGCAAAAATCGGTCTTGTCTGGGGGTAGTGGCGACTTGGCCCCCGGTGCCTCACCGCTACTTCACCTGTGGCACGATAGCGTGTCCACAATCTTGAAATTACATTTTGGTGGGACGCTATGGCTTCAGCAACATTACGCTGAACAGACCCAGCTTCCAGCATTCCCACACATCTCCACCCTCGTCAAATGTTGGCGTTGCATGACTACAATACCTCAATTTTAACTTTATCTTTCGTTTAAAAATGAAAAAAAACTGTAACTAAACGTAATTCGTATTGTTTTCTAAATTTCGCACAAATGAAAATTCCCTCTCCTACACATCAAGACATTTTTATGCCACCGAAACAAAAGAATTTTCAAAATTTTGAATTTGGAATTAGTCTGAGATAAATTACATACAAATCGGTGTATAAAAGATTCCAATGCGGCCAGTACTTTTCGAGTTATTTAATTGAGTATGAAATATCCCTAGGCCGCGTTGATGTGTTTATTACACAATAAAACCTTCCCTGATAACATATACATTTCATTTATCGACGAAAACCCAATCAATCACAAAAAAGAAACCGGATCAGTAGTTTTTAAGAAAATCGCAGATACATACGGGTCGAATAAATAGAGAACCTCCTTTTTTTGAAGTCGGTTGAAAATAATAACCTACTTTTTACGACGAAGGTTTGTAACAGTTACCAAATGCATTTTCAAAGTGACAACTAACCTTCCTGAATCAACTTCAATAAAATTAACAAATAATATCAAGGACCAACATTATTTGAGTGATGTATAAAATCGAGCGCTCAGTAGTTTCAATGAGTGCGTACGCGTAATGTTGCTGTGTGCGACTAGATACCTAAATTTGAGTTCGACGAAAATGTAACAGCGTCCTTAATCTACCCAAACCACGTACAGATGGAAAGAAAAAGCTCTCTGATCATACCCTCAAGCTTATGAAGGAGAGGCGTGAGATGATCCTGCAGTCTTCAGACGAGGCGTGCAAATACCGGCAGGTCAATAGACAGATCTCTAAATCCTTGAAAAGAGACCTCCGCCGCTTTAATACCGAGCGTATTAAAGACGCGATTGAGCAAAATAAAGGCTCCAAGGTTTTTTCAAGGGATCTGGCTATTGGACAGAGCCAGCTCACGGAACTGAAGACCGACGATGGCAGGATCGTATCCGCCAAACCGGAGCTTCTGAAGGAGATCGAGACATTCTATGGGCAGTTGTACACATCAATCAGCAAGCCCGTTGCGCGTCTAGCAAACGACCCAAGAGCTAGATTGACCCGGCACTATACCGAAAATATTACGGACGTCAGCCTGTACGAGATTAGGATGGCTCTGAAACAGCTTAATAACAACAAGGCGCCGGGTGATGACGGAATGACGGCTGAACTCCTGAAGGCGGGTGGAAAACCGGTCCTTAAGGCCCTTCAGAAGCTGTTTGATTCTGTCATACTCGAGGGCAAAACGCCACAGGCATGATGCAGGGGTGTGGTGGTACTCTTCTTCAAGAAGGGCGACAATGCCCGGCTGATGAACTATAGGCCCATCTCACTTCTTAGCCATGTCTACAAGTTGTTTTCAAGAGTCATCACGAATCGTCTCGCGCGCAGGTTTGACGATTTCCAGCCTCCCGAACAAGCCGGATTCCGAAAAGGCTTTAGCACCGTAGACCACATACATACGCTGCGGCAGGTTATACAGAAGACCGAAGAGTATGACCTGCCTCTCTGTTTAGCGTTTGTGGACTACGAGAAAGCCTTCGATTCGATCGTGACTTGGGCTGTACTGCAGTCTCTCCAACGGTGCCAGATCGACTACCGGTACATTAAAGTGTTTGTACAAGAACGCCACTATGTCAGTCCGTCTTCAGGATCAGACCTCGAAACCAATTCTACTCCGGCGCGGCGTGAGACAGGGAGACGTCATTTCTCCGAAACTGTTCACTGCTGCGCTGGAGGATGTCTTCAAGGTTCTGGATTGGAAAGGGCTTGGCATCAACGTTAATGGTGAGTACATCACTCACCTTCGGTTTACCAACGACATAGTGGTCATGGCTGAGACCACGGAGAGCCTCAGTAAAATGCTCGATGACCTCAGTAGAGCTTCCGAAAGAGTGGGTCTTAAAATGAACGTGGACAAAACCAAGGTCATGGTGAATGCCCATGTTACACGCACTCCTATCAAGGTTGGAGACTCTACACTAGAAGTTGTGGGCGACTATGTCTACCTGAGACAAACGATCCAATTGGGTAGGGCCAACTTCGAGAAAGAGGTCAACCGTCGAATCCGACTCGGCTGGGCAGCGTTCGGGAAGTTGCGCGGTATCTTCTCGTCCAACTTACCACAGTGTCCAAGACGAAAGTCTATGACCAGTGTGTGTTGCCAGTGATGACATATGGCTCTGAGACGTGGTCGCTTACAATGGGCCTTATCAGGAAGCTTACAGTCACTCAAAGGGCAATGGAGAGGGCTATGCTCGGAGTTTCCTTGCGTGATCGAATCAGAAATGTGGAGATCCGCAAGAGAACCAGGGTTACCGACATAGCCCGAAGAATTGCCAAACTTAAGTGGCAGTGGGCAGGGCACATTACTCGCAGAACGGATGGCCGATGGGGCCGAAAAGTTCTGGAATGGCGACCGCGAACCGGTAGACGATACGTTGGAAGGCCTCCGACTAGGTGGACCAATGACCTGGTTAAGGTTGCGGGAAGGCGCTGGATGCGAGACGCACGGGATCGGTCAATGTTGGGGGAGGCCTATGTCCAGCAGTGGACGTCTTTCGGCTGAAATGATGATGATGATGACCCAAACCACAACCCCGTAAGACCAGTCTAAGTTTATTAGACTTGTCAAAGCGGAGTGAGTTAGGAAAATTACTCTCTTTTCCGGTTGAAATACCTGTAACTAACTTAGACGAACGCGTAAACAACATCACATCCATCCTTTTATCTAGCTAAGATCAGTCATGCCCCTCATCGTACCTAGGCAGGGAGTTAGGCAGTCCTGTAGCCTTATTGCGTAATGAATTCAGCTAGGCAAAGGGCAAAGAGTATGTATACCAATCACATAGACGGAAATACACGTCGCGTCATTCATCTGGCATGGGATTGTTCGATTGTTCATACTCTGCCTTGCCGAATTCATTACGCAATAAGGCTGCTGGTGGCGTATTTACGTTTCCGTGTCCAATAGGAGGCAGTACTGACTTGAATCACGCCCGTGTTTGTTACGCTAATTCTCTTTCAAAATCCGTGTTCCATTTCAGGCGCTCGTCCTCCAGTCGCGCACGGTTTTTTCTTTTCCAAACACGTGTTCAAGGCGATGCATGGAATTTAGCCCTCCAATCGCGCACGGATTTGCAAGGAACAAATTAGACACAAATGTTTGTTCGTGAGCATTTTCGTGTTTGTTGTTTTCAATGTGCAAGAAAACGACCAAAGTGTTTAATGTTTTATAAGGACAAAAATAAATCTACATTCAAACATGTATGAGTATGAATTGATATCTATTGTAGGTAAAACAATAATCGTAGATACATGAAAAAAGCAAAACAGTAAAAAGTGTAAAAAACAGTCAGGTCAGTTATTGGCACGGTCATATCGGAAAGTTGGAGCCGGGTGAAATTGGCTCTTTTAGCAGAAAAAAGACACGCCTGGGTTTTAGCAGCATTAAACCTGACCAGATAGGCATCGCCCCATTCGGAGACTGCCTGCAAGGCCCGGTAGCACTTGCGTTGGACAAGCATCTGCCAGCAACAGTCGTCTTTGCGGTTTTAGCAGATCGTTAATGTGCAGCAAGAATAAAGTTGCTGAGAGTGCCGACCCCTGAGGGACCCCGGCATTAATATCGAATTGGTCCGACGAGCAGCCATCGATAACCACTAGAATGGACCGATCGATCGACCACTCGATGGATTAGTTTAATTTTCTTCTTTTATCTTTCTTTCTTTGAGTTTTATAGTTTTATTTGCGAGTCACAGTTTTTTGTTCTTCATTTCTCTTTCTCTCTTCATTAATTTTATTTTCTTTGTTCTTGGTTATCATGATTCATGTATCTAGTATAGTTCGAGCTTCGTCGTAAATTTATCTGTTTAGCCTCTCGCTTTTAGGTTTGGATTCACGGCTTACCAGCGCATTACGCTTATCGCTAATTTCGTTAGCATTCACATCTGCTACCAAGTTTGAAAGCCATACCGTCTTAATGACGATATCTTAGTATAATGGCTGAGCTATTTTATATTACGAAAGCACGAATCTTCATAAATCATGTACTTTTAAATAAGTGCACATCATTTATTGAACGGCTAGACATTGAGTTTGAATTAAATTATTGTTATTATGTTTTGTTAAAATACCAATGTCCCACAATCGTTGAAGATCTGGATAAACTCAGAGTTAAACTCTTTGAGAGCAGCTTTCCTAATCGTCGAGTCTGCATAGAAGATAAAGACATTTGCCATACTCGTTGCTTATGCATTAAACCTCTTGACGACGCAGCGCAACAACCGTCTATTGCTGCCGCAGAATGCGCTTTAAGCCAGCCACAGATGATCAGTACACCTGAATCAATAGATAGTGAAGTACAAGATTCGCAAATGTATGGGGAACAGCGTTCGGAAACTTCCGGCTCCAATGAAAATAATGAAAATGACTCCATTGTAAGTGGGGATTTCTCCAGTCAAGATGATTCGTTAGATTTTGATGACGACGTTCCAATTGCCATACGTATAAACTATGAGGATCTAGATGAAAATCTCTGGGGTGACAAGGAGAAATTAGAAAAAGTCACCCTTGGCAACGCTCGTTTTGTGGTATACGGAGATAAATATTATAAAGAGAGAGTGATAACCGCCATTCCTCCAGTGATTATGGATGCAAGCACTATGGATTTTAAATGCACTAAATGCTGTTTTCGTGATCTTGAAACATTTGGAGTTCATAGAATTTTCAAATCATTATGTAATGATATACTGGATCCATATGTTGAACTTTTCGACGATGGAACTGCGTCATTCAACGACCCCATTTGCCGTCTGACTACTATGAAAGATGATTTAATAAGTTTAAATAATTGCTGTAAATGTTCTGAATACAATAGAACATAACATGATGATGCCTTCAAACTTGCCGGCATGTGTCTGAGGTTTGAGAATCCTGGCAGATTTATGTTATAATAATAGTGATTAGTTAGTTTTCAAACTTAGTAAGATGGGGGTACCTACTCCAATGACCCGCAGTTCGATTGCGGAGCTATGGCCCAAACAATGCCTCACCTCCTATCGTGCTCTCTGTGCAACAACACCTCCACCCTGAAGGACCTTTGTGAGGCAAATGAAAACGCTGTTGCCGTGAATTCTGATCAAAACTTATAATATAATTATGGAACCGTCGTGTCGATACGACGGAGAAGAAAAAGAATAGTGGTAAAACGAAGGAAACCGAAAGTAACCCGTCCGGTAATAATAGATGTAAAATGGATGTGGCCTGAGTCGATAATTGTGTAACTTGACGCCTCCACGCTACTTAAGAAGTCGTTTGAAAGTGAAATACATACTAGATGACTACTCAAATTTTACTCAAACTTACCTGTTAGTGAACAAATCTGAAGAAGCAGATAAATTAATGAAGTACATAAGGAAAACAGAAACAGAAAGAGAGATAAAAATAAAGAAAATCCGTAAAATTTTACCAATTATAACATCTTTACAGATCTCCAATATGATGCTACAAGTCACAAATACACAAAATTTCATAAAACTAAAATAACCTAGCTGCAGAATTGTTCACAATAAAATAATAATAAGTATTCATATATACATCAATAAATTAAATTAACCATGCCAAAGTCTGCTCCAGGCCTCTTACGATAATTATTCGAGCCCTTTGTAGATATCTCTGTGAGATCCTATAACAGATACTGTTATTGTGACTAGAGATGTAAGATTTAATGAAAGAGACTAAGTACCAACAAGCCTAGATTAATGAACAAGAAGATGATAATGTATTTATTTAAGAATAGAAAGATGATGAAGAAAGTTAGAGAAAAGGAGAAGAAAATAAAATTAATGAAGAGAGAACAAAAAATCAAGAAAGTACTAGCCAAAATACTAGAAGTGGTAGATTTAGATTCATTAAAAAACCAAAACCTCTAAGTGAATATGAAATGTATGAAGCATACTGCTTGATACGTATAGGAGAAGGAATTAAAAGAAGCAATGGAATATGCAATGGGCCGAAGCCATCAAAAGAGAAATACAAGCTCTACAAAAAATGAATACTGCACGGACAGAAACTGATTTATCTGAAAACGGGAACGCTTTTAGACACGGTAATGGGTTTTTAAAATCAAAGAAAATAACTTGAAAATGCTTGATTAGGAGTGAACGGTTTTCAACTAAAGGAAGAGTACGACTTAGCGAAAAATGTATGCTCCAGTAGCTAAAATATCCTCAGTTCGAACAATCCTGGTACATGCAATACAGAGAGGGTGGAATGTAAGACAACTGGATGTACACAGTGTTGAAGTATTTATTATTATCTTAAATTTTGAACGCAGCCAACTCTATCTGTCAAATACAATTTTGTAAGAGGAAAAAAAGTCAACCTTGCCTCCAATTTCACTCCTGTATTAGTCTATGATAAGAAAAAGCGTGTGACTTGCAAATAAAACTATAAAACTCAAGATGTGGTTTAATTTCATCAAAATTTAAATACTTTATTTCATCGGCCTAAACAATAATATACTTAACAATAGCAACCATAGTAGGGGATGGATCCCGGAATTCCGAGATTTCGTAACTCCGGAATTTCGGACTGTTTTTTTTCGATATTAGAATTCCGGAATTGAAGTTAATATCGCAATCCGATACTCATTTAATTATTCATTATTACTGAGAAAAAATACCACAATCAGAAACAGAATTTGCTTATTTTTACTATTGCGAAGCGCGAAGTTTGATTTGAGAAGACGATCATTACTTTGCTGCAACAATTAAAGTACAAGGATAATAGCATTTCTAGTGCTATTAACGAAGAAGGTGATGCACAAGAAAGTGATAAAGACGGTGGCGTTGAAGAAGTAGCAGTCACTGAATCGACATCGACACTGCAAGAACAGCTAGATAAGGAACTTAGTAAATGTAAAGGAACTCGCACGAATCAGAAACGATATTTTGATCTTTCTGGATTTGTAAAAGTTGAGAAAGCCATGTACGATAATGGCGGAGAACGTGGTATTTATTTGACACAAGCGTTCAATTACATTTTAGGTGTTCTTCCCACGAGTGTTGAGAGCGAAAGAGTATTTTCAAGTGCCGGGTACTTTTGTAACCGCATAAGAAGCTCGCTCTCTGACAAAATGTTAGATGCTCTGATAATCTTGAGAACACATTATCAAGAAGAGCGATCCTTTTTGAAAAAGTGATTTATGTCTCATTATATTTCTTTTTAGTTTTGTAACTAAGTGTGATTTAATTGATCTCCATTTCCAAAAAATACGATAGCGCTAGTTTTGTGCAATTTAATTTAATAAGAACTTTTATTTTTTTCTTAAGTATATTGATCTCAAAATAGGATAAGTAATTGTTGATTTAGTTTATTGAGACTTGTTGATTGTTATATTCATCATAATTTTATTAGATACCTATTTAATTATTGGATAAGCTATATTTTAGATAGAAAGCACATGTTGATTTTGCTAAAATATTATTGAAAAGTTGATTATTTTTTTATAATAAGACTGTTTAATTGATCTCTCAGGTAAGAATTTTGTAGATTTGGAAACAAAATTCCAAATAAGATTTGATTTAATAAAACATTTTAATCCTGATTTATTGTAATTTTTTCTTAATTCTTGTACCTTTTCCTAATTCCGGTACTGACTCCGGAATTCCGGAATTGAACCATTAGTATCGTAACTCAGTTCCGGAATCGAACATCATCCGATATTACATGCCCTAAACCATAGGCGTATAGTCCCCGGCATGTAACTTGGCGAGGTTTTGGCGTAGTGGGGATAAGTTCGCGTATAGTGCGTGAATTGACCAACCACCATATAGAGCGAACGGAACGTGGACGCGACACGATTGGTCAGTCGATCCTTGTGTCAACTGACCAACTAATTGCGCGCTCGGAACAGTGCTAAACGTCCCCCGCGTCCTGCTTGGTAACCGAAGAGACCTAAAAAACGACTTCTGTGCTCTTGCCAAGTTACGTGCCGACTACTATAGCTAACTCCACCCAGGACTGGCATGTCTCCAACGAGATATCATGCTCAGATCACAAATGGATCCGTTAAACCATTAACCTTAATCTACCCAAACTACGTACAGATGGAAAGAAAAAGCTCTCTGATCATACCCTCAAGCTTATGAAGGAGAGGCGTGAGATGATCCTGCAGTCTTCAGATGAGGCGTGCAAATACCGGCAACTCAATAGACAGATCTCTAAATCCTTGAAAAGAGACCTCCGCCGCTTTAATACCGAGCGTATTAAAGACGCGATTGAGCAAAATAAAGGCTCCAAAGTTTTGTCAAGGGATTTGGCTATTGGACAGAGCCAGCTCACGAAACTGAAGACCGACGATGGCTGGATCGTATCCGCCAAACCGGAGCTTCTGAAGGAGATCGAGACATTCTATGGGCAGTTGTACACATCAATCAGCAAGCCCGTTGCGAGTCTAGCAAACGACCCAAGAGCTAGATTGACCCGGCACTATACCGAAAATATTCCGGACGTCAGCCTGTACGAGATTAGGATGGCTCTGAAACAGCTTAAAAACAACAAGGCGCCGGGTGATGACGGCATCACGGCTGAACTCCTGAAGGCGGGTGAAAAACCGGTCTTTAAGGCCCTTCAGAAGCTGTTTGATTCCGTCATACTCGAGGGCAAAACGCCACAGGCATGATGCAGGGGTGTGGTGGTACTCTTCTTCAAGAAGGGCGACAATGCCCGGCCGATGAACTATAGGCCCATCTCACTTCTTAGCCATGTCTACAAGTTGTTTTCAAGAGTCATCACGAATCGTCTCGCGCGGAGGTTTGACGATTTCCAGCCTCCCGATCAAGCCGGATTCCGAAAAGGCTTTAGCACCGTAGACCACATACATACGCTGCGGCAGGTTATACAGAAGACCGAAGAGTATGACCTGCCTCTCTGTTTAGCGTTTGTGGACTACGAGAAAGCCTTCGATTCGATCGTGACTTGGGCTGTACTGCAGTCTCTCCAACGGTGCCAGATCGACTACCGGTACATTGAAGTGTTTGTACAAGAACGCCACATGTCAGTCCGTCTTCAGGATCAGACCTCGAAACCAATTCTACTCCGGCGCGGCGTGAGACAGGGAGACGTCCATTTCTCCGAAACTGTTCACTGCTGCGCTGGAGGATGTCTTCAAGGTTCTGGATTGGAAAGGGCTTGGCATCAACGTTAATGGTGAGTACATCACTCACCTTCGGTTTGCCGACGACATAGTGGTCATGGCTGAGACCACGGAGAGCCTCAGTAAAATGCTCGATGACCTCAGTAGAGCTTCCGAAAGAGTGGATCTTAAAATGAACGTGGACAAAACCAAGGTCATGGTGAATGCCCATGTTACACGCACTCCTATCAAGGTTGGAGACTCTACACTCGAAGTTGTGGGCGACTATGTCTACCTGAGACAAACGATCCAATTGGGTAGGGCCAACTTCGAGAAAGTGGTCAACCGTCGAATCCGACTCGGCTGGGCAGCGTTCGGGAAGTTGCGCGGTATCTTCTCGTCCAACTTACCACAGTGTCTCAAGACGAAAGTCTATGACCAGTGTGTGTTGCCAGTGATGACATATGGCTCTGAGACGTGGTCGCTTACAATGGGCCTTATCAGGAAGCTTACAGTCACTCAAAGGGCAATGGAGAGGGCTATGCTCGGAGTTTCCTTGCGTGATCGAATCAGAAATGTGGAGATCCGCAAGAGAACCAGGGTTACCGACATAGTGTAAAAATATAGGCTGGCAACATTCATTAGTTCCTGCGAATCACTTTTTCAGTATAGATGTCACTACTAATATTTAGTTAGGTTCTTTATCGAAAAAAATCTAAATAAGCTTATCTTTTTTTTTATGTTGGAAATTAGACATTCTGTTATACTCTGTGATCTGTGTATCTATCGTAAATAATAAATTATTAGAAACGTAAATAAACCAACAAAATATGAAACGTATTTTATATCTATGGCAAAGTCTATGACAGTCCAAGTACCTAACCCAAGTGTCAAATATGGCGGACTAGAAAAATGTAATACCTTGTAAAACAGTGCTTTGTAAAAAACAGTCTCTAATAAATAATATGTCGTCTCGTCTCTTTGTGAGTTTCAATAAAACCGAAGAATAACCCAAAGTCATATCCACACGACCTCGCAAAACATAGCCCGAAGAATTGCCAAACTTAAGTGGCAAACTTAATCGGCCATCCGTTCTGCGAGTAATGTGCCCTGCCCGGGCACATTACTCGCAGAACGGATGGCCGATGGGGCCGAAAAGTTCTGGAATGGCGACCGCGAACCGGAAGACGATACGTTGGAAGGCCTCCCAGTAGGTGGACCGATGACCTGGTTAAGGTTGCGGGAAGGCGCTGGATGCGAGACGCACGGGATCGGTCAATGTGGCGACGCCTGGGGGAGGCCTATGTCCAGCAGTGGACGTCTTTCGGCTGAAATGATGATGATGATGACCCAAACCACAACCCCGTAAGACCAGTCTAAGTTTATTAGACTTGTCAAAGCGGAGTGAGTTAGGAAAATTACTCTCTTTTCCGGTTGAAATACCTGTAACTAACTTAGACGAACGCGTAAACAACATCACATCCATCCTTTTATCTAGCTAAGATCAGTCATGCCCCTCATCGTACCTAGGCAGGGAGTTAGGCAGTCCTGTAGCCTTATTGCGTAATGAATTCAGCTAGGCAAAGGGCAAAGAGTATGTATACCAATCACATAGACGGAAATACACGTCGCGTCATTCATCTGGCATGGGATTGGTCGATTGTTCATACTCTTTGCCTTGCCGAATTCATTACGCAATAAGGCTGCTGGTGGCGTATTTACGTTTCCGTGTCCAATAGGAGGCAGTACTGACTTGAAACACACCCGGGTTTGTTACGCTAATTCTCTTTCAAAATCTGTGTTCCATTTCAGGCGCTCGTCCTCCAGTCGCGCACGGTTTTTTCTTTTCCAAACACGTGTTCAAGGCGATGCATGGAATTTAGACCTCCAATCGCGCACGGATTTGCAAGGATCATGCTCTATGATTAAGCACCACAAATTAGACAAATGTTTGTTCGTGAGTATTTTCGTGTTTGTGGTTTTCAATGTGCAAGAAAACTCGACCAAAGTGTTTAATGTTTTATTAGGAAAAAAAAACTACATTCAAACATGTATGAGTATGGTATCTATTGTAGGTAAGACAATTATCGTAGATACATGAAAAAAGCAAAACAGTAAAAAGTGGAAAAATAATTTTCGTTTCGAAAGTCGGTGTTTTTGATATCTACCTCTTTTTGTTTCCATTTTGCGACCCCGACTTTCGATTTTAATGTAATTTTTTCACTTTTTTGTGTTTTGCTTTGGAAGTCTTATTCTTATTTATTTTTTGTAAAAAGGTTTTTATTTTTCTCTGTTTATTTTGGTACTTCCAATATCACTAAAAAACGACGTTCGTGCTGTTTCTCGTTAAAGAGTTCCGTTGTATGTTTCATATCCATGACCATGTGGCTATTCCATGCATGGTAGTATTTTCTTTTTATTTGAAACCAAACGAATGCGACTGGGGAAGTGGCGAGATGCGAGTGGTGAAGTTTACGCGCAAGCATCACATTGAACACGTGTTTGGAAGAAAAGTTTGCGTTACAAACCCGTGCGCGATTGCAGGACGCTTGCCTTAAATTCAACACGAATTTGGAAAGGGTGTTTGCGTAACAAACGTGTTCAAGGCAGTACTGCCTCCTAGTGGACATGGAAACGTAAATACGCGTCCTGGTGGTGTCCAGAATTGGAAAGACACCGTCACAGGCTGAGAAGGCTGTTCAACAGAGCTAGGAACACACAGTCGCGGCCTCGCGGGGTCGCCAGTAGACTGGGACCGTTACACTTATATCCATAGAACCTATAAAAAAACTAATATACCTCAGAGGTAAGACTAGTTGGAGGCGTTTTCGCACATTTTTTTACATTGAGAACAACAACCAGGCAATTAGGATCAAACTCAAAACCTGTCTGCCCTGTCGTGCTCAAGAGAAGGAACATTCAATAGGATGCCTGAAAAAAAAACAGATAACACACACAGCTACTTCTGACCACCCACTTCCCAGGTTGCCAGATTGCCATCCAGCAATGTTGGGAACCGCATGGGGAAAGGACACGAGCAGCTCAGACTGGGGTGAAAAAGAAGGGGGAAGGGTGGAAGTTATAGTCAAAGACAAATTAACGTGGGCAATCAACACCTTACCGTTCAAGGCAGCAGGGATAGACGGTATTTTCCCAGCTCTGCTCAGGTGGAGCAGAGATCTACTGGCGGAATATCTCGTCAAGGTTTTTCGACCCTGTCTAGCCCACCGCTACATATCCTTGAAATGGCGCGTAGTAAAGATCATCTTCATTCCGAAACCGGGTAGGGCGACTATACCCAGCCCAAATCTTTCAGACCCATAAGCCGAACCTCGTTCATCTTTAAGACGCTGGAGAGACTACTACTAGAAAATAAATTTCGGTACTGAATTCTCTACTACATGACCCTAATCATCACGCCTACTGCGCGGGCAGATCAACCGAATCAGCACTCCACAGCGTAGTCTCACGTATCGGAAATGCTCTTAAAGTAAAAAACCCAGCCCTAGTCGCTTTCATTGATATAGAAGGTGTCTTTGACAAAACAAACTTCACCAGCATCGGGCAGGCACTCGCCACGCACGGAGATGCGCCAAGCCAACGCGTATAGCGTCAATAACGTTAAAACACCGTGCTATTCAATTTACTGTGAACACCACTACACGCGGTATCGGGAGTAGGGTCTGCCCACAGGGTGGGGTGCTGTCACTACTACTATGAAATTTCTTTGTGAATGAGCTCAACGCTAGCAGTCTGTACTCTGTGGGATACGCAGATAATATAGCGATCCTAATCTCTGGGCAATTTGAAGGCGTCTTAAGCAACCAACGACGATATGCACAAAGCATGGAGATCTATGAAGTTTTTTTTTCTTTGGAGTTTTGTCTCTCTTCTTAACTTTATGCCGTCAGTGGAAATGCAAAATGGATAAAGACAGAATTTTTTTAGCTGCGTCGGTTGGTCTGGGTTTCACGTCAATCTAAACACTTTTTTGACGATGCATTAAGTCGAGTTGATGCTAAATAAATAAAAGCTAAGTTAAATTCAAGTGTGACATTGTGTATCACTTTGATATTAGTAAAAGACCGTAAGTGTCTCTCGTCGAACTGGTACGCAACTTCCTATACAATATTATGTTCTTTAGTAAATATGCTTTTGCATATTAAGTAATAAATTATCTTTGTTAAGCAAGCTTAGGCTTTTCTGTTGATACGTTTAGAAATATAAACAAACCCAGAACGGGCACGGAACGGAATATTGTTCGCCATCGACCTTGAGGGAACAAAACGCGCACTCGTTTCGCACCCGCGCGACCCATAATTTAGTAGATTTTTTACTTTCCTTATTATTCTATGACTTAAAAAAAGCCTCAGATCAAATTAAATTGTCTTTGAGATGGTGTCGATTTCATTAAAATACGCCTAGCGGTTTTGGTGCGATTGTCGTGTTTTTGTCCGTTTTATACATAACTTTACAAATTAATAACACTTTGTTATACGAATAAAACTCAAAATTTTCTTACATCAAATTATTAAGAAAATGGCACTGACTTATAAACCTATGGACTTGCCATACCTACGAAATTAGCGTGATACCTACATAAATCGGGAACTTAAGATGGCTGCCCATTGGCCAATGAGGTAGGCCATTTGCAACTGTTTGACAGCACAACTACACAGATAAACGTACATAAACAGCACACAACTACCAATTTTACTCGGTACCTAATCAACATGGCGACCGGCCACGCATAGACATGATTTTGACGTCACACAAAAGTGTTACCAAGTTTAGTCCTTGACAAACATTTAGATGTCTCTCTTTTCATATGTAGTTCTTGGTTAGTTAAAAAGAGACAAAACGCTTTTTGACATGCGTGTGTCGATTTGATAGATATGTGTATAACTATTCTTCATATAGTAGAATAGGCCGTCTCCATAGATTTTCCTTCCTCATTGGAAAATGGTCTAATGTAGAGTCTGACAAACGAAAGTAGAGACTGAAAAAGCGCGGAAAATTTTAAAAATATTAGCATAGCAACCCCAAAACTAGTATGAAATACCTGGAATAACATAATTTGATACTTTAGCATTATTTATTTTATTTCATATGAAAAAAATACTATAGCTAATTGAGGTAGGTAATATTTTAGACATTATGTATCAATCTCAATAAAAAAAGAACAGTATTCTATATTAATTTTGGTTTATTCAACTTATTAGCGTCATACTAACTTATGAAATCTAACACCACACGTAAACAATCTTGTTTTTGTTTGAATTCGACGACTTTCTCCTGATGTTTTTCTTGATATTTAGACATCATGCGAAACGACATCTCCCGTAATCCACTTTTAATTGTTTTATTCATTTTTCACTTAATAAATGCTATTATCAAGACCACAACAAATCACCAAAAATTGATTTTGACATTTGTATAGCATTGCCATATAAAAAGTTTGCAAATAATTCGAGTGTCTGTTCTGTACTTTCGTTTGCCAGACTCTAACATACATTTTTTTCCAAATAATTACGACTACCGTTTAGACGTGATTCTCAGTTTAAAATCAGCTACTCAGGGTTATCTGGTTATCTGCGGCTTAAATATACATCTTATACCAACAGGGGAGTAAGAGAAGAATGTTCTGAGTACGAGCAGTGATTCTCTGTCGGCAACGTAGCTAAAGACGCGACGTGCCCACTACGCCAGGCGGTAGTCAGAGCTGCCTACTACACTCCGCCCGGCTGCACTGCAGCGTGGCACCACATTATAAATTATGGACAAACAGTACGGCAACTACCTACAAACGCTCGAAGCGGCACACTCACACAAACATGCGCATCGACGAGACCTCTAAGCGGCTCGCACTACTGACAGTACCGCGTCGCGACTCGCGACATAGGGAAAACATGGAGGCGCCGCGATGTTCTATACATAGGTACATTAGCTTATACAAATATGAGTGAAATACGATACAGAATGTGAAACATCGTTGTGTTTCATTATTTCTAATGTAGTAATCGTATTTGACAAAAGAGACAACAATATTTCAGTTGTTGCTCATTATGGCAACATTTTGTTATGACGTAGTGACAGTTGTAGGTACGATTCGCCATATTATGTGACGAATTTTGTGGTTGTGTTGTTTACTTTTTGTATTAATAATGTGTGTGTGTTCCGTGCATTGATCGTCCGTCCATATTTAAACTGTGCTGGTAGGTTCTGCGTCCGGCACCGCTCCATTGTGGCGGCATTTGATTAAAAGCATCTTAAGATTTGAAGATCCCTTAGGTCTTTCCACGGGCCGAACCAAATGTTTACTGTACAGTCGCTTTTCCTGTATAAAAATAAACCTTCAGGCACTTGTCCCACCTCCGACGGTGACAAAGCAATTAGCTATCGACTATTTTCTCGCTGAAGAAAAGAACAAAAGATACAGATCCCGTGTCAATAAAAGAGACACATTTATAAGTAGTTATTCGCTGGCTGTTGACACTGTCCACGTAGGCTTATTCCGAACGGATGGTAGAATCACTTTACTTAGATCCAGCCCTAGTTGTCCCCCCAGCGACGCCCCTGAGCCGGGTTCGACCCCACAGGGGTAGCCCTCAGCGTTGTCGCTTAGGTTTAGAAATTTGTGCCTGGCTGGAGGCTTTATAGCTTAGTCTCCACAGGGAAGCTCTGTTAAGTAGTTGTCAGTCACTTTGACCGAACTACGAGACGACAATTAGAAAAAAAAAGAGCTGTTGACATTGTCGGTGAGTACTCTCCCACTGTCGCAACGACAAGAAATATCAGAACCAATCTCGCTCGCGAATTTTAGGAAATGGTATTAAACAAATTAGGGAGCTGATATCTGACAACCCATTACCTCAAGCACTAGAGGCTACGTCTAAGCCACTGGACCACCACGACGATGGATTGAATAAATAACTGCGCATATAAATACATACTTAGGTAATTTAAACAATATACCTACATACAATAAGATAACTTAGTAAATTCATTTCACCTTGACCAGTACATCGAAACGGTTAGCAATTATCTAATATTACTTAGTTAGCGATCAGAACTGGCTCGTTATATGATTATTAATTATATACCATAGATGCGTATCTTGTTTTAACGGAACATCACGGCTTTATCCTTCCGAAGTACAGCAGAGTTGTAGAGTAAATACACTATTTTTTAAGTGAGCGAGAGTGTATGGTCATATCACCCGCAAACTCAGTGACAATCTAAAGAAGGTAATTGTCACTGTCAAAGTCGAAGGCCAACGGCCTAGAGAAAGAAGTCCAATGTGCTGGTCAGCTAAATATAGGGTTGCCATCTCTAAAATCTGCCAACCAGGACAAGGAGCATAAAAGACCCGGATTTTATAGCTTACAACCCAGACATTTAAACAGATTTTATTTGCATCACTTTTTTAAGTAAATGTAGATTTAAAATATTTTTTTTGCAGTCATATGGATTTATAGTCAGGAATAGCACATAGGCTACTTTTTATCTCGGTATAATGTTCCCTTGGGTTGATAAAACATTTGACGCGGGCGAAGCCGCTGGCTAGCTCATGCATTCCCGGGTGATTTGCCGTAGGTAATGTTGGAAGAATTCCGTTGAATATCGCCGAATTTCTTCATTAGATCTTAACCAAATTTAAATAGAACTAATTTGAGATCATAACATCACCTTCCAACAAAAAAGAATTTTCAAAATCGGTCTACAACTGACGGAGAAATTGGTGAAAAATTGCCGTTGGGGATTTGAAGACTTTAAAACCCGGACTACGAATAAAACCCCGCCCGGACGCGCCCCGTACGCCTTCGTCTCGAACTAAGACAAATCCGGGGAAACATGGACGGATGGCAACCTTAGCTAAATACCAACCTCATTGAACATTAAAGCCTCAGAAGCCGTGCATGTTTTTGAAAGTAGGACCAAGTGAAGAAACATACCTAACCAGGGGAAAAATTATGCAATTTTGCTTTTTTTAATTGGCTACCCATATCATGGCAGTGTAGAAAAAATATCTAGTAACCATCTTGGACCGTCCGCCATATTGGATTTAGAATGACGTCACTTAGCTAACCATGCATTGTCATCCAAACTGAACGTGTATGCAAAATTTTATCGGATAACTGCTTTAAAATTCAGTTGCAAGATTTGACCCGAACATACTTACATACATACATATATATTTTTTTTTATTGGGACAATCCCACCGCACTATTCCCAAACCACTGCAACTCCTGAAAGACAGAATCAACAGTGGCGACCACCAGAAAAGCGCCGAGGCAATGAAGCTCGACGAAGTCCCGGAGACTGAATTTAATCAGAAAAGAATAATGAAGGAATAGAAAAATAAATAAATTTTCACTTCCCCCCTTACCAAGCAGGAGACAGAACAAACAAGGCCAATAGGCACAAAGGGTCGTTTACAACTGGGATAAGCCCAGTTGCATTAATATTAATGGGTCCTAACATTGTGAGCTATTATATTTGATTCCGATAATAGGTATGGCAAAAACGCTTAAACGCACGGAAATTTGTTCTAGTTTCCACAAGGTCCGTATAGTAAACAACTCCTGATGCAGCCTGTACATTATTCAACATAATATTGCGTTCATTCTGCCAAACAATACACTCCCATAAGATATGATGTGCTGATTGTACATATTCGCAGTCAGATGTAGAACACTGACATAAAGGCGAGGCAACGAGCTTGAAGGAAAATAATTTACTTTTAAAGTTACCATGCCCCGTGAGAAATTGGACAAGACAGTGATCCACCTCCAGCCACGTCATATATACAATAAACGCTTGTAAAAAATTCGGAAACTATGATGTGGTCTCGACCGAAATTCTTAGCATCACGAGCACGTGATCTCCTGAAGGTGGAATTAGAGGCGTAAAGTAAGTAAAGGTACCTACTCATTTAGCCAGTTATGTTAAGCGAGCGAGCATATTGCGACCCACCGGGGTGCCACAGAGAAATTCTTAATGAAAATTGAAAAAAATTTTGCCCGACCTCGATATCGAACCTCCATGTTCCTTCATGACGATAGCAACGAGGCAATCCTCCTATCTAGTCCCATTTAGCTAACCGGGCACAAATACAAGCTTCGTGCAATCGGACTTCCACTTAGATCAATTAGTTTGAAATTTGGGGTACAACTAAAACTGAAATTTAGGATTATGATTGTGTCCTTTAGGGTCTTATTGGTCCAATCATACTGCGAGCCACCCTGAGTGGTACCGAAATTCTTGCTAAGCAAGTCGCAAAAATCTGATATAAAATAATACGTTGAAAACCTAATTGGCTTAAAACAAACAATTTTTCAAGACAATTCAAAAGTGTTCCTCTGAGGCGATCAGCGAGAAAATCTTTAAAACATGATGTTAATTAAGTAATACACAGGCAGAGTCATTAAGCAGTCAATAGTCGATGCGAAACTATTACTCAATTTAACCTCGAACAATATATGCCGCGGGAAACTCGTAATTATAAGAAAAAATCCCATCCGTTTGTTTCTACACAGTACTTAGCGAAGTGTTTGTGAAAAACCACGTATTTTTGTTTAAATCCTAGAATTTTATTTGTATTTAATAAAACATTAAATAATGATTTAGGGAATGATTATAAAACTTTTTCTGATACAAATAAATAACTGTCAAAAAAAATAGCGGGAAAAATGACGTTTCGAAAAAATGCGTTCGTGAATTTCGCAATTTTAACAGTTGCGTTCACTGAAGTCGCTTCATGGACGATCGATCTGCCGGAAGTGAGAAAATTTTTGTTTGAGAAAAACGAAAAGTATAAGAAATATAACAAGAATGAGTATGAAGATTATTTGAATAGCGACCAGAAGTTTTATAGTAATATTGAGGGGAATAGTAAACATAACTCTGAGGATTATAAACATGAACATCATCCCCATGAAAATGAAAAATACGCGGACGAATATGGCTACCATACTTCTTATATGGAGAAGAAAGTGAGTATTTGCTTAATCACTGCACGTTCCCCTACCTACCTACTACTTAACATTTATTGCAAACTCCACAGTTTGTAGGGATGGATTGATGGATGTTGGTTTCTCTTTCACGAAAAATCTACTGAACGGATTCGTATGAAATTGGTACACAGATAGTAAATGGCCTGGAAAACCTGGATTAGAGTCTGGCAAATGAAAGTAGACACTCGAATTATTTGCAAACTTTTTATATGGCAGTGCTATACTAATGTCAACTCCAATTTTCCGTATGACGCTACTAAGTTGATACTTTGTTTTAATTCGTAATCACTATTTATCTTTTTGTAGAAACATTTTCTCTATTTAATAATTTAAAAAGTTTAATTATTAATGTAGAAAACAATGATTCCTGTGACTCTTATGAATCTTTTCACATGGAAGTCTTAGATTCAGATTTTGATTGATAGTGAATAAATTAAAATTATTATAGAATACTGCTGCTTTTTTTATTCAGATTGATATATCTTAAGTATTAGGTACCTACCTTTATTTACCTATAGTATCTTTATTCAGACGAAGTTATTATATAAATAATTCTAAAGTATCTAATTAGGTTATTCCAGGTATTTCATACTAGTTTTAAGGTTGCTATGCTGACATTTTTTAAATTTGCCGCGCTTTTTCAGTCTCTACTTTCGTTTGCCAGACTTTATTACAATTTATAAAATAACAAAAGTAATATGTATGACTAGCTGTCCTCGGCGGCTTCACTCCCGTTAACTGGCTAGCCACCTACCCTACCTACTCTACCTACCCATCTACCCTACCTAATCTACCTAACCATCTATCTACATACATGATTGTTGCGTAACTTTAACCGTTTACGCAACGCAACGGAAGCTCTCAAAACTAATAAATTTACCCCGTTTTCACAATATTTTTCATTGATGCTCCGCTCCTATTGGTCGTAGCGTGATATTATATAACCTATAGCTTCCTCGATAAATGGGCTAACCAACACAAAAATATTTTTTCGAATCCGACTGATAGTTCCAGAGATTAGCGCGTTCAAACAATCTAACTATTCCGTTTTATTACCTAAAAAAATATATAATATAACTATATATATACGTATATTAGTATAGAAGATAATCCTTCCAACCGCATTTCGATCAAAGTGAGGCTATTCGAATACGCTAAGATACACGATATCTAAGCACGATATATAGACGTGCAAAGTGTGTTCGAAAATACAATCTTTGTTCATGTACTCTCAAAGTGCGATGGAACGGCAATCCGACACCATCGGAGGGAGAACAGGCACGGGACCACAGACATAAATCAAACTAGATAACGCTAGTCTCTCCGTCTTTATGAAAACCAAGCGTGTCACTTTTTCACACATAATTTAAATGATTTTTTTCTGGATTTCCAGTGCCGATAATCATCATCAATCATCAATCAATACATATAATAAATCTGTAGAAAAGTAATTTTTGTACATCGAAAATATTTCAAAAAAAATAGCCAGCGTTATAAAGGATAACCAACATAACCTATTTCCGGCATTTTTGGAATTTTTGTCTGTTTATTTGTGCACGCATCACGTGAAATGTACGAAACCAATGTATATAACTTTTATACATAAAAATTGTGCGTAACTTGAAAAATAACTTAGTTTTTGTTTCATCGCAATCGGTTCACTCTATCAAAAGTTAGATGAATTTAAAGTGTTCAAGAAGTAAAATTATCACAGCACTCGCAATTCAGTTACTCGGACAGTTGAACTCGATATTCGATAGATGGTGTTGTGCATTTGAAGTCATTTTCTGAATGCATTTATACGGAGTATATTATTATACCATGGTGTTAAGATTATACGCGAAAGAAAGACCCTAAAAAAAATATTGGTATGTAGGGTAGGCAGGAAGGTAATTAGGGTAGGGTTGGTTTGGCAGGCAGATGACGGGAGCGAAGCCGCGGGCACAGCTAGTGTTAAATCAAAAGCTCAAAGTATGATCATTGATCGTATTTACTCCGTTTTTTGACACACACAAATAGATATAAATCGAACTGGATGACGCGATTGTATGTACTTTACATACAATCGCGTCATCCAGTTCGATTTATATCTATTTGTGCATGGGACAGATAGATGTATATATATCAGATAGAAATAAATCCGCGGCTTACAAGTTGTAGGTCGTGGGTTCGAGCCCAGGTAGGCGCTTTATTTTGTGTAAATTATTTCATCACCACTGCTCTCAAAACGGTGAAGGAAAACATCGTGAGGAGACCGGCATGTCCTAGAACCAAACATTCGAAGACATGTGACATCCACCAACCCGCACTGAGCCCGCGTGGTGGATTACGGCCCATTCCCCTCACAGAGAGGAGGCCTGTGTCCCAGCAGTGGGAACATTAATAGGCTGATGATGTGATGTGATGTGCATGGGACCAACCCTAATTGCTTGCCGAAATACGGGCGTTTCATACCACCAACTGCTGAAGCACTGGGTGATCCTAATCGAAAACCCAATACCACAGAATATTTTTCCAACCTGGGAATCAAACCCACGATCCAACGATCAGCAGTCACACTTGTGACCTTGAGCCCAAGAACTACTCACCATTCACCAGTCTTAGTATAAGATCATCATTCAACCATGCCCATGCAAACGAAAAGCGACCAAAGTTATTATACAAATGGTTGAATAGTTTATTTAAGGTTACACTAGTCAAAAATTCTTCCATACAAACGTAGTTTGGGGATTATTCCACTGTTTGACGATGTACGTTCAAAATAAAATGTGATATCAATTTGTCTCATCATTATCTAGCCCTGTATGGAAGCAAAAAAGTAAAAATAGAAAATGTTTGAAAGTTATGAGCGTCGAAAGTTCCACATTTCGACACTAATTTTAACGCATTTTTGGGCGCAAATAAATACCATAAGAAGACGGAAAATTGCAAAACGGCCTCCATACAGGGATAGATTAGTAGTTCAACAATGCAAATAATTTTATAATGAACATATAGATTTAGTAGTTTTTTCATGATGTCTAGACAGCCAAAGGTCTGTTTATAAAATTTCGCGCGCCCGAATTTCGTCCTAAATCATTATCCATTTCGCTACAAATTTGCAAAAGTGTGTATTCGTACGCAAACTAGCTTCCTACTGCTCAACACAGCATCAATCTCTTCCGCACGTGTTGTCGGTTGATATAAAATGCATTTTAACCCCGCGCACAAAATAGTTCGTGCCGTCGACTAGTGTACCCTTAAGGACATATGAGTAACTAGCTGTGCCTGCGGCTTCGCTCCCGTCATCTGTCTGCCAACCCTACCCTACATACCTTCCTGCCTACCCTACATACCTACCTATTTTTTTTTTTCTAAGGTCATCGTACATCGTACCGCCATTCAGAAAATGACTTCAAATGCGCAACGCCATCTATCGAATATCGTTTACAACTGTCAGAGTATCTGAATTGCGTGTGTTGTAATAATTTTACTTCTTGAACACTTTAAATTCATCTAACTTTTGATAGAGTGAACTGATTGAGATGAAACAAAAACTCAGTAATTCTTCAAGTTACGCACAATTGTTATGTATAAAAGTTATCTACATTGGTTTCGTAAATTTCACGTGATGCGTGCACAAATAAACAGACAAACAGATAAACAGACAAAAATTCCAAAAATGCTGGAAATGAGTTCTGCTGGTTATCCTTTAACACCCTGGCTATTTTTTTTGGAATGTTTTACTATGTACAAAAATTACTTTTCTACAGATTTATCATATGTATATATTTAGATATATATGATGATTGATGATGATGATGATTTTAGCTTTGTCTCTGGAATGTGCTTATACATTCTATAATTCCATTGACGGGGGATTTGAGTCTGTCGGGGGCCCGGAGCTGAAAATCGAAAAGAGGCCCTTTGCAATAGGTATACTTCGGGACCCTCTGCAATATTCTTGGCAGGGCCACTGACCTGACCCATCACAGGGGTACCAAGAGTGCAATAAACGGGGTAGTCTGGTGCCCATGTGCTTTAGTCCCTGAGGTGGTCACGGCGTGCAATGAGTTCTGGTGCGCCGCTGATGGGGGTCCCCAGAGGAGGGTACGGTATCGGACGGCCGCGGCAGGTTCGCGGTGAGTGCCAACGCGTGCCCGTGTTCCCGCCATAAGCGACACAGGAGGACACCGTGGAGTTCTAGTGGGTTGGAGTCTCACATAACTGCACTATCTCCCCGTGGTGGCGCAGTATGCATGAGCACATCTACAAAAAAAAATACTATTCTTCGGGACCCTCTGCAATATTCTTTTTTTATTCCGTACCCAAAGGGTAAAAACGGGACCCTATTACTAAGACTCCGCGATCCGTCTATCTGTCCGTCTGTCACCAGGCTGTATCTCATGAACCGTGATAGCTAGACAGCTGAAATTTTCACAGATGATGTATTTCTGTTGCCGCTATAACAACAAATACTGAAAACAGAATAAAATAAATATTTAATATTTTCCCATACAACAAACGTGTTTTTTTTGCCGTTTTATGCGATAATGGTACGGAACCCTTCGTGCGGGAGTCCGACTCGCACTTGGCCGGTTTTTGTATTGATATGATTATAATTTTAGGTTTACAACATAGTACGGGACGGCAGCTCGTACTTGGAAGGACTTCGACGATCTCTGGACGAATACAGCAGGTTCCTAGATAGTTGCAACCGGCGGAATTCTAGCATGGTAAGCTCCACTTTTTTAGACAGGTACTTTTTACCCGACTGCCGAAGGAGGGTAATGTGTTTATCAGTCTAAGTATGTATGTAGGAATATATGTTTGTTCCTATGTGAAAGAAAGAAAGAAAGAAAAAATATTTATTTGTGACCCGCACAGGAGACACTAGAAAAGCAAAACACAAACAATAATAAAATATAAAAAAACCCCGTGCGAGACCAAAAAGGCTCCTATCTCAGCATGTGCAACGATAATAAAAAGAAAATATCACTGCGCTGATATTCTGATAGGGCCCACTGTTGATGCCACGGACACACTCACGGAAACGAAACATACAATATATTAGGAATAAAATAGAATAAAACAAAATAGTACAAACACAGAAGGTGAGTTACAGTATGTTTGTGTATAATTTATAAAATGTGGCGTTCTAGACACCAAATGCGTTGGCCTATTGTGATGATTCTTACGTCAATCGATTCGTCTTACCTTGCGAGTGTCACTGGCTACATTATTA
The DNA here is from genome assembly GCA_948252205.1 of Orthosia incerta. Taxonomy (NCBI): domain Eukaryota; kingdom Metazoa; phylum Arthropoda; class Insecta; order Lepidoptera; family Noctuidae; genus Orthosia; species Orthosia incerta. The sequence continues at coordinate 2,434,920 of OX411769.1, forward strand.
TAATCACATCACATCTGGTTTTGGTCAGCCAGCTTGCGAATATGTATCCTCCTACTGCACAGCATGACAATTTCTTCTTGTATACGACTAGTCGGGTTTTTTTGATTTTTTGCTTAAACTTTTTTTCTTTGTATAAATAGTTTAGCTCTACGCTTTAATATGTCATTGAAAGCTTTGTATGATTATAAACTATCTAGAGATATTATAAACTCTCGATAAATTGTGAACTGAACATTTCCAATAGACCAAAACAACCAATCAATGCACCAGTCTACTCTTTATCCATGCTTTATCCGTTTTGGTGTGACAGTGAAATTATAAGCACGCCCCTTATTCGTCGGTTTGGTGCCAGTACTTACACAGCTCACGTGAATGCCATGGAGTCACAAATTAAATGGATGTCCGATGTTCAATGATGTCAGAAACAATATCTGAATTTGCAAAGCTATTGTTTAGAGACTACTAAGCTTTTATGTATAGATTAGCAGTAACATAGTGGCTGACATCGAACAATATTCATCCCAACTGGATCCATACTAAGCCTGAACGGATTTGGATAAAACTTGGCACACAGGTAGATCAAACCCTGAAGATTCTTCTACTGTTCATATCATCATCATCTGCCTAGCCTTTTCCCAACTATATTGGGGTCGGCTTACAGTCTTACCGGATTCAGCTAAGTACTAGTGTTTTACATGGAGCGACTGCCTATCTGACCTCCTCAACCCAGTAACTGGGTAACACGGTACCCCTTGGCAAGACTGGTGTCAGATCTCAAGCTTCTGACTACTCGTAACGACTGTCAAAGATCTTCAAATAACAGCCGGGACCAACGGCTTAACGTGCTTTCCGAGGCACGGAGGAAACTCGGTATGTTTGGAATGGTAACCCATCCACGGACCGACCCCGTCAAGCGTTGCTTAACCTTGATGATCGACCCGTGCGGCTGTTAGTATTTAGCCACGAGCTCCTACTACTGCTTCTACTGTTCATATCGATAAACTCAAATGTAGTCTCAACTATTCTCAAATGATGTCTGACCAGTATGTAGCTACTTGGACTGCTCTGTAATTTGCTATCGCCACGTTCAGATGTTGAAAGGTGCAGTTGGCTGAGCACGAAAGGCAGACAAGGAGGTGGGGCATGTTACATATCCTGCAAAAGGGCCCAACACGGGCCTATTAGACTCCATTTGGACAGATTTTTTCTACAGCAACTAACCTTGGCCCGCAATTGTTTTAGGGATTTCCAGATTTGCCACTGCAGTTCCATAAGAACATTTTAATCTTGGTAGTGTGTCCCTTGGGATAGTAAAATAATATATAAGTCCCATCAAGGGTGGCTGAGAGATGCAAACCATCGGGAAGCCAGGATTAGGTTATGACATCGTTTGTGGGCAGGTTAGTGGGTACAATCGTGAAAATTAAATCACACAAATTATTCGATACACTGAGTTTATTCAAATAGTTACAATCTTGTTTACTAATATTACGGATCGACAGTGAATCTACGACGTATTAGCTCTAAGGGTGCCCATTCAAAACCGCGATACGATGCGATACGACGTGATATCTATTTAAATAATACGTGCGAGCTCGCAGATATTAGCGATGCGTTGCGAATTCACAGGTGTGGGCGCCGTAAGGCGGTCAGTACTCAACTGCCATATTTGCTGTCCCCACCACGCAAGTGTTTACAAAAAGCGCGCCAATTCGTAGTTGTTCTTGATTTGCCGCCAGGGGCGTGCTTGTGATTTGTTTTGACGTCCGTACTATTGACTAAACCCTACATATAACTACGCGGACGAACTCGCAGCCAAAAACTAGTATACAATTACTTTATTGACATTTCTGTTTCAGCAAAACTTCACCTCAAGCAGCACATCTTCAAACTCTTCAGCCTGGCGGCCACAGTACGACCCCCCCTCCAACTCCTCATCCTTCCCATCCACCAGCGAGTCCTCACCACCGATGCTTAACTTCGATAATTACAACAATTCCACGGTTCCTACACGGCCGAACTCTACGGAAAGCGGCAGGAGATTTAATAATACGAGGAGCAGGTGAGTAGTATCAGTTACAATTTTTTTTTTTGAATTTTAATCTGATAGAATATGACATGCAACCCACGACGGTTTCTGAATTGAGAATTTGCTACTTACCTTGAAAATCTGTCAACCTTTGGCATTAAGGGTACACCTAGTCGACGTTACGAACTTTTTTGTGCGCGGGGTTAAAATGCATTTTATATCAACCGACAACACGTACGGAAGAGATAGATGCTGTGATGAGCAGTAGGAAGCTAGTTCGCGTACGAATACACACTTTTGCTTTGTAGTGAAATGGATAATGATTTAGGACGAAACCGAGCGCGCGAAATTTTATAAACAGACCTTTGGCAGTCTAGATATCATGAAAAAACGACTAAATCTATCTGTTCAATATATAATTATTTGCATTGTTGAACTACTAATCTATCCCTGTATGGAGGCCGTTTTGCAATTTTCCGTCTTCTTATCTTATGGTATTTATTCGCGCCCAAAAATGCGTTAAAATTAGTGTCGAAATGTGGAACTTTCGACGCTCATATCTTTCAAATATTTTCTTTTTTTACTCTTTGTCTTCCATACAGGGCTAGATAATGACGAGACAAATGGATATCACTTTTTATTTTGAACGTGCATTGTCAAACAGTGGAATAATCCCTAGACTACGTTTGTATGGAATAATTTTCGACTAGTGTACCCTTATGGCTAAATTGTTTTCAATTAATATTTTTAATGAATAGAATTTAGATGTTGTTTTCGTCCGTAATTTGCCGTGTCTCTCAACGTGTAGATATCCTCGAAACGGTGAGGTCGCTCTGCGAAGCCTGTGAATCTTCCGTGCTTTTGGACAAAGCTAGGCTGTGAGAGTCATATTACGGAGTCCCACTACTCTACTAGATGTTGTTTTAGTAAGGTTTAAGAATATCGTGTGTGGTTTACACATTAGAACTATCTTTTTTTACGGTTTCGTACCTAAAAACGAAAAATAAACGGAATCCTTATAGGATATATTGTTGTCTGTCTATTTCTTTCAAGACCATTTACCACGGGAACTCGTGGAGGTATCGAGTTGAAATTAATATCGTGTACTCAAGTTTGCAACCCCTTGCAGCTGAAACAAACTTCTAGATCAACGCAATCAAGTGATGCATATTTTATAAATTACACTCGTAAGGGAATCAAAATCTACAGGGTACTTCCCGTTGACCTAGAATCATGAAATTTGGCAGTTACTGATAGCACAAGTAAAGGAAAAAACTGGCCCAGTGCGAGACGGACTCGCGCAAGATGGGCTCCGTACCATTATCGCAAAACACGGCAAAAAAATCACGTTTGTTGTATGGGAGCCCCCCTTAATTTAAGTTATTTTAATTTAATTATTATTATTTTCTGAAGTGAATATACAACTATATATTCTGTGTAATATTTCAAGCGTCTACATGTAGCCGTTAAAATAATCACGTTTGTTATATGGGAGCCCCCCTTAAATATTAATTTTATTCTGTTTTTAGTATTTGTTGTTATAGCGGCAATAGAAATACATTATCTGTGAAAATTTCAACTGTCTAGCTATCACGGTTCATGAGATATAGCCTGGTGACAGACGGACAGACAGACAGACGGATCGTGAAGTCTTAGTAATAGGGATTAATAATAATAATACGTACGCAAAATACGCGCTTGGTCGTGGAGTTGCGGAAATAGCCTGCCGAAACTAAACTAAAACTAAACTTAGTAATAGGGTCCCGTTTTTACCCTTTGGGTACGGAACCTTAAAAATGCGAAAACCGTAATTTTGTACCTACATAAAGAAAAGATTATTAACTTATTGCAGTTGGTAAACTGACTGTGATTTATGTCGATATATGTGGACTACAGTTTTCCAACGTCAAAGTTAATTTTGTCCCTCAATTCTGTTTATCTTATCGTCAGAGCCATGTTCGGTGCCCTAATAGATTATGAACTTTAGTTTAATTATTTTGCTGTTTGTACGGAACCCTCGGTGCACGAAACCCACTCGCACTTGTTTTGATAGGCTCGCCCTTGACCACTATCTTACCAGATGGTAAGCGATGATTTGGTTGACGGTGAAGCATGCTTCCCTACAAGTAACCTATTCACTCATGACGATGATGGTTGTATCTATCGACAAACACAGACCTTCTGAAAACTTTCCCAAAGTAAACATTATATTCTGTTGGCGTAACAATACTAAATAAATAAAAATAAACAGGAATAACAGACGGTTCAGTTGTCAAGAGGCCATGGAATCCAGTGAGCAAGTGAGGAGGTACGCTGGTCTGGCTATTTGGGCCACTGGCAAGCTGCAGGATCTGGCGTATGCGAAAAAGTACCAAAAGGTAAGACACGTTTTGAACAAAATTTAAAGGTGAGAGGAAACGCCGGGATGGGACGCCCTAGAAGGACATGTTCAGGTGCGCAATACTTGCAACCGGCGTACGTGTAAGGGAGTCCTTTAGCAAAAGGATCGTAGCTGATGGCGTTTTGTAGTTACTGCCAACCCCCATGATTGGAAAAAGGCGTGAGTGTATGTACCTATGCTTTGTATTTAATTCATTCAAGATCAAAATTTCTTTATTTAATGAGGCCATTAAGCTGTACTTTTGAACGTCAAAAATTTAAATTTAAAGTAATAATAATTGTTTCTACCTACCGTTCATTCGGAAAAGTTGCTTGTTATGGAGAAGAACGGACATAAAACTCCACACTTACTCAAAAAAAAAAGTGTTTTACAAGTATTTGGTTACATTATTCTTGTTGAAAAATATATATTATGTCGCATCAAGGCTAGCCGAGAGATGCAAACCATCGGGAAGTCTTTTTTTTTTTTTTCTTAACACTTTTCCCGCCAACGATATTTCTTGGCGCCTTATGTGCTTAACCTCTGTCATTCCGGTCAATCTTCCATGCCTCTCGTACTTTCATCCCTCATACTAATTGTTCATCTTGCATTCATCATCTTGCATTCTGTGGGTGAGACCCACTTTTAATCAAATCTAATGGCATTCTTTATTTAAGATCAAAAGTGTAAATATACAAAGGTAAAATATTAACAAATAGAGCAAAAGGTGCTTTCTAGTATCACAATTTGAGCAAAGGTGCTACATATACAATAGAGCAGAAGTGCAGAATATATGTACAATTTGATATTGCATTAGGGATAAAACACAAGCACAGTTAACAATATTATCACAGTATTATTACACAGTTATAAACTTAGGTACTAACATAAAACACTGCCGGCTATACGTGCCTGAGCTGCATTCCGTGCTTACATTTAAATATCATACATAATACTAATGAAGCACGGTGCGCTTCAGGTTTTGTTCCTTTGTATAACCGCAGTGACCATCGGGAAGTCAGGATGTATTCCCTTAGGTTAAGACATCATGTGTGGGCAGGTCGGTGGGTATAATCGCGCAAATGAAATCACATCACTCATCCTTCTTTGTCCAGGCTATCTCTCTTTGGAATGCGCTCCCTCAGAATATCAGGATGGCAACCAGTCGGTTCTCTTTCAAATTTAAGGCACGTGAGCACATTCGCAAGAAGTTTGCAGAATCATCACAGAATTGATTTGTTGGTTTCGGTTTCTCTATAACATTGTTTATGTATGTATGTATGTATCTAAGTATATATTTATATATATTATTTTTATATATATTTTATCTCTATTTATCCTTTAATTTAGTTGCACCTGCCTTTTTTTTATCTCTGCACCACCCTAAGGTCGACTGGCAGAAAATGCCTAAGGCATTAAGTCCGCCTTTGTACTTGTGCATAAAGTTTTAATAAATAAATAAATAAATAAGTTATTCGATACACTGGGTTTATTCAAATAGACACAAGTTACATTCTTGTTTACTAATATTACGGATCGACACTAATTCTACGACGTCTTAGCTCTACGGCTATCATTACTCAACTGCTCTATTTCGCACCACGCAAGTGCTTATAAAAGCGCGCCAATGCGTAGTCGCTCTTGATTGCCGCTAGGGGCGAGCTTGTGATTTGTTTTGACGTCCGTACTATTGACTAAACCCGACATATATATCTGAGAACGATGTAAAAAGACGTGCACGTAAAAGCGTCTAGCAAATAATTAAAACAATACAATAAATCGGTAATTAAAAACAGGCCGAGGTAGAGAAGTTATGACCAATCCCAACTGATGGCGCCCGTTCACGAACATGACACATGGACCGGCAACTCAGCTCAACCATCATGAATGGATCCGAATGATCCAACACATGTGCCACCATCAGAGAGACATTAGAGAGAGCATGACACATTGTTATTTGTATAATGCATCTACCACTATTTGTCTCCGATCCCTGAAAAGTTTACTGGTGGAAATGCCTATGGCATACCATGTCGGGTATAAGTATTGTTACAAGATAGGGCAACGCCATCTAGTGACGAGTAGAAGAACTAAGTAGTTACTAGTGGCGCCATCTAGTATCGAATAGCGGAACTAATCTTCTCGTGTCGAATGGAATTTTCAAGAATGTTCGAACCGAACATTCTGGAAGTTTCTAGTCGCTTCGGGAACAGTGAGTTCGAAAGTCGATTGTTCTGGAAGTTTCTCGAATTATCTAGAACAGTATGGAACGTACTAGAAACATCTTCAGTGCTATATAAAGAGCGGTCGGGTTCGTCGTGAGTCAGTTTCGATTCGGAAGCGACACAGAGCGATCAGAAAAGGAAAATAGTGCGAACTAATAGAATTGTTTAAGAAGTGTTTTTGTAATAAAGTGTTATTAATTGAAGTCTGCTGTTTAAATAATTTATCCCTGAGCCCTAGCTCGTAACAGTATCTATAGTAGCTATCTTTTCGGTATGCAAACCCATGGGGCTGGAATAGTTTAATTAACTTCCTTATTTAACTTTAAACTAGCAGTAAGTAATTTAAATACGCTAATAGTTGCGGAAACTAGGCTAGTTAGGATCATGTTTTCTCCGGCCTTGATTTTCAAGCAATGATTGAATCCGGTATACAGTATTCCATATTGTTTTTTCATGTACTTTCAAGGTTTATACTAGTGGGTACTATGTCGCGATAGCACAGTGGCATGAGTCGAGATTGTGGGTTCAAATCCGGACCAAAGAGACGTTTACAATCTTTTAAAATATCTTAGGCCAATTGCGCCAAAGACTTAACTCAGAACTAGTGTCTAACACGAGGTTAATCACAGGACATGATAACTTTAAAAGTAAATTATTTTCCTTCAAAGTTGTTGCCTCGCTTTTATGTCAGTGTTCTACATCTGACTGCGAATATCAATCTGTACATCACATCTTATGGGATGTATTCTTTGGCAGAATGAACGCAATATTATGTTGGATAATGTACAGGCTGCATCCGGAGTTATTTATTATACTGACCTTGTAGAAACTAGAACAAATTTCCGTGCGTTCAAGCGTTTTTGCCATACCTATTATTGGAATCAAATAACAGCTCACAATATTAGGACCCATTAATATTTATGATAATTTTTATCCGAGATGCTAGGCAACTGGGCTTGCCCCAGTTTTAAACGACCTTTTTGCCTATTGGCCTTGTTTGTTCTGTCTAATGCTTGATATGGAGGGAAGTAGGAATTATGTGTTTTTTTCCTACTCCTCCGTTATTCTTTTCTGATTAATTTAGTTGCGGGCTCCAAGACAGTTAAATTCATTCTCCAGGAGTTCGTCGAGCTTTATTGCCTCGGCGCTATTCTGGTGGTCGCCACTGTTGGTTTTAGGATTGGGAATAGTGCAGTGGGTTTGTCACAAAAAATAACACGAGATTAAGTAACAATTATGCCATACATAATTGGCCGGGTTAGCTACTAACTCGGGGTTAATAAGATAACCCAAGCTCGCGCAAGCGGCCCGCATTGTCAAGGCGGGGGGGCTCAGTTGCCGTGGCTTGTTCACCCACGGTGAAGTGAAGAGGAACCCGAGGAGGGGCCGCTCGTCAGGGCTTTTGCCGACAAGCCGACGACGTAGCGGCCCATAAGTAGGTTGCGGTGCCGTATGGGCGCCATCGCAACTGAGGCGGGCCTCGATTTGGTATTGTAGGCATCGCGGCTGAGGGTTGGAGGTCGCGGCGGGAGAGGAGTGCCGGTATTACCGCCACCGTCTGATGGCGGATGCGGTGGGGCCGCAGGGGAGGAGTAGTGTCGGTATAGCGTTGGCCGCTCTCCCTATCCCACACGGCCGAAAAGTGGTAGGTGGCGGGGCCACTGTTCTGACCCGTCACAGGGGGACCAAGGGTGCCATACACGGGGTCGTCTGGCGCCCTTGTACTGGTTTGGTCCCTGGGGTGGTCACGGCGTACAGTGTGTTCTGGTGCGCCGGTGATGGGGGTAAACCCCAGAGGAGGGTTCGGAGACGGACAGCCGCGGCGGGCTCACGGAGAGTGCAAACGCGTGCCCGTGTTCCCGCCATAAGCGGCACAGGAGGACACCGTGGAGTTTTTGTGGGTTAGAGTCCCACATAACTGCGCTATCTGCCCGTGGTAGCGCAGTATGCATGAGTATTTCACAACGCAAAAAAATAAAAAAATGCTAGCGCAAGCGGACCTTAGAAATTCCTGACGTCGGGACAGGATAAATGTCGAAACATTGCATTGCAGTGAGACGGTACCAAGTTGTATAATTCGTCATCATCATCAGCCTTTTACTGTTCCCACTGCTGGGACGCGAGCCCAGTACGGGTTGGTGGATGTCACATGTCTTGGAATGTTTGTTTCTAGGACATGCCGGTTTCCTCACGATGTCTTCCTTTGCCGTTTTTAGAGCAGTGGTGATGAAATAATTTTGTATATTATTATTGTTACGAGCTGAGGTTCAGGGATAAATGATTCAAACAACATATCTTAAATAATCACAATTTATTATTTAAACACTTCTTAAACAAATATATTTCTTCGCATTATTTCGCTATGGATCGCTCCGTATCGCTTCCAAATCGAAACAGTCAACTAACAAGAACATTACAGTGTGCTTAGTGTTAGTTTTTTAACGTACTCACTCGTGATAACGTAAACGATCTCTTATGTCAAAATGTATACAAAAAAAGAGGTTTTGCCTTGCCGTCACCAGAAGGCGCTTATCCAGTTTCAATACAAATTGGCGTTTACGTTAACGCGATTGAGCGTGAGTAAAAACTCGCACTAAGGCCTCAGAATGTTCGGCTGAGAAAGATGTTGATGACACGATCTTTCGAGAAGGTAATTGCCGCTATTCAATGCGAGATGGCGCTACTAGCTACTACTAGTTCTTCTCGTCAATAGATGGCGTTGCCTTACCTATAACATTACTACAATTTAATTCGATCCTTTTTTATTTACATTGTGTTGTCCTCACAGACGGATGAACAGGAGGAAAACGAGCTGATCCTCAAGTTGGCGTGGTTCCTGGACCGGCTGGCGTACCTCAGCGGCTATGAGCCCGAGTACAAGGATTATAATTATTACGAGCCACGAGGAACTAAGAGTAAGTGGTTCTTCGTTATTTTTAATCCCCGACGGAAGTTTGACTTGTGTACGTACAGTACAGTTATTTTCTTAAGGTTACACTAGTCGACGATACGAACTATTTTGTGCGCGGGGTTAAAATGCCTGCTATCTCATCCGACAACTCGTGCGAAAGAGATAGATGCAGTGATGAGCAGTAAGAAGATAGTTCGTGTACAAATTAGCACTTTTGTAGCGAAATGGATGATGATTTAGGACGACAACGAGCGCGCGATATTTTATAAATAGACCTTTGAGAGTCTAGTTATCATGAAAAAAATACTAAATGTGTATTTTCAAAATAAAATTATTTGCAATGTTGATCTACTAATCTGTCCCTGTATGGAGGCCGTTTTGCAATTTTACTTCTTATGGTATTTATTGCCGCCCAAAGATGCGTTAAAATTAGTGTTGAAATATGGAACTTTCGACGCTCATAACTTTCAAATATTTTTCTTTTTTACCAAAATCAAAATCAAATATTTTTATTTTACATAGGCTTACATGGGCACTTATAAAACGTCGACAAAAGGTGCAGGGTTCGGGTTGGTCGTTTCCTATGGAGAAGAACCGACAAGAAACTCCACCAAGGAGTTAAACTTACTTACTTAACTTACGAGTTACTCTTTTAAATATTATTTTTTTGTTTACAATATTTCCATGTTACAGCATTAGTACTTGGATATGGGGGGACAACGTAGGCCCGACAATAAGTCGTACGAAATTGAATACCTTGTTGTTTACATACAGGGCTAGATAATGATGAGACAAATTGAACAAATTTTTTTTAACGTACATCGTCATACGGTGGAGTAATCCCTAGACTACGTTTGTATGCAAGAATTATCGACTAATGTAACCTTACTGGCCCTCGGCAAACTCTCTTTAACATAATGTAATTTATTTAGGAGGCAAGTTGCTATTTATACAGCTCTATATATTTCACACGGAAATCAAAACAAAAAAACATCAACTACTAAGTCCCATGGTCAGACCATACAAACAAATCCTCCAAGATTATCAATGAAAAATATAATTATGTTTTAGAGGTACCTATGTATAATAAATAATCAGTTACTTTGCAATATTTAAAGTTTCATCTTTAATATTTGTTTTAGCAATTGAACATAGTTTTAGAGTTTAAAACTTTCGCGTTTCATAATTGAAAAACAATATATCACGGGAATTTAACGCGATGTTTTCGATTATTTATTTAACTAATTCACCCGACGTTTCGGCCGTGTTGCGTGTTGTGTTGCTGCCTACCTGCCTTACGTCAGAGGAGTAACGGACAAGATCGGCTCAATATTGAAGAAGTACTCCATAAAACTATAATTATACACGTCGGGACAAAAGGTGAACAGCATAGTAGGCACGCCAAAGGATATACTGCCGTTTCAATCACCGGGTATATAAAAAATCAACTGCAGCTGCGGTAGTTCTTACATAGGCCAGACTAAGCGGACTAAAGCTGAAAGGGTCAAAGAACATATCGCCGCTGTAAAAAACCGGCAGTTCAATAAGTCGGCGATTGCAGAACATCTATTAGAAGGCGGCAGCAATCACTGCATCGAATTTCATCGTCCACAAGTCCTCTCCACGGAACGCTACTTCTATTCAAGAATTGTGTGAAATTAAATTAAATTTAAAAACACAAAACGTTCAATCGGGATGACGGTTACAAATTATCCGCGGCGTGGAATCCAGTGATTAAAAAAACATTACCTCGTTTTGTGCAGTCGGCGAACTTCAGAATAAGGACACGGTCAGTGTTGTGTGTAGAAATGTGAGGGTAGACGAAGAATTTTCTGCCCCAACGAAGCCAGTACACCGGACGGACACCAGTCTACCCGGGACCACGGTCGTTGCAACACGGCTGAAACGTCGGGTGAAATAGGTAAATAAATAATCGAAATCATCGCGTTAAATGCCCGTGATATATTTTTTTTCAATAGTTTTAGAGGCTGACAGAAATCTGCTTAATTGTCCTGATAATACTTTGGAAGAAATGATCTAACCTTCAATTTTTTAAATTTGATCTTAGCTCGTTGCATAAATAGCCAGCGGCGCAAAAAGGACGCTCGTCTTCCACACTTGTAGGGGGAAATAACTTTACATAAGTATTTAAGAGCTTCCAAATACTTTCCTCTATTCCCTTAATATTCTATACGAATGATGAATGATATGCGGGCTCACGCATGTAGCTCGCATTTCTGATCCCGCAAAAATGGTGCGGAATCCCGCGTTTGCGGGATTGGATGCCCTACTTAGATCCATATTCCAAGTTATTTTGAAGTTTTGAAGGATTTCTACTCGACTCAAACGCTATGACAATGGCAAATACCCTCGATTACTGTCAATAAACGGCATGATGGCATGATGACGTCACTCTGATGATCGGCAAACTTTCTGCACCCGGCTTGTATTTACTGTAAATTTGATGATTCGAGGTGTAGTCCAGTTGCATGACTTGTGAAGGGGTTAGCTTGAATAAGATGCGATTCCAGTTTTCCTTGACAATAGTAAACACTTCATTTAGAAAGGCGCACCGTTGGATTATCAATGCTCGACTCAGCACCGAGAGTTGAAATGCCAAGAATGTCAAAATGGCTTCATAGACTTCAGCATATTGCCCTGCCCTAGGTACCCCGACCACCAGCCCAGCCGCTCCAACCTTGGTGCCGTCATCAGACGAGATGAACCAGGAGCTGATGGACTGCCTCAAGCGAAACTCTTCGGTGCCAGCCACCGAGCGCTGCCGGTACCCTATGGCGATACCTGATCTGATGAGGCGTATTATGAATGGGGGTAAGATGGCTTAAAATATGTAGGATACTTGAAACATACTAATAAGGCCCTGGGCTAATTTTTACTTTAAGCATCGCACTAAGAATCTGTCGAAGAACCGTGATCGAAGTATAGTCAGTAGTAGGTACGAACAGGGTCTCTTTGAGATTAAGACAACCATTTCTGCCGCATAGTATTGCTGTTATAGAAAACTCTAGCATGGAGTACTACTCTCACCTCTGGGACGGATCTGCCAAATACCAACTTGATGCACTTGAGTCGATTGACAAACGGGCCAAGACGCTTATCGGCAACGAAGCACTGGTCGCTTCAAAGCTCCAGAGCCTTGAACATCGTCGCCGAGTTGCCAGCTTGTCGGTTTTTTATCGGTTACATTTCGGGGAGTGTGCGATGGAACTCGTATCGCACAACAAGACGTAAGGCAATGCGCCCCGTACATGGTGGACATCCCACCCATACGTACAAAGCGTTTTGCGAATAATTTCATTGTGCGCACAGCTAAGGAGTGGAATTCCGAGCAGTCTTTGTTTCCTGATAGCTACAACCTGGGGGTCTTTGAGCCAAGAGTGAATAGATTACTTCTAGACAAGCGTGCTTCACCGTCGACCAGATCGACGCTTACCATCAGACGGGAGTGGTCAAACGCGAGGCAATAATAAAAAAAAAAAAACTGGTCATACTTGGGAACCAGGTTACCAACTTACCAATGAGTAGGTTACTAAAATTCAAATGCTTAAGTAGAGACTATAGTATATCTACCAGCAATAAAACCATTTTTAGGTAGGTTTCAAAATCTCAATGCTAAATTTTTAGGTACCGAATATTTAAATCCAATTTTCATTACAGGTACAACCGAATCAACCCGGCCATCAGACTCTAACAGCGTGGTCCCGATGAACAGGCCATCAGACAGCTTCGCCGACCAATCATCGGAAATCCTAATCACAGCTGACAATTCTTTTCCAAATAATTTCGGTCGTACATCTCGAATATCAAAACGATCAACTACACACGACTACACTTATTATTACCCAGCAAAACCTCTACATGAGTTGACATACCCAGTACCTATTGTCAAATTGATCAAACACCGTTTGTCAAACATCAAATCCGTTGTCAAAACTATTGTCGAAAGACGCCTAGCGCATCTAGCTGAAAAGAAAGAAGAAAAACATCATTTTGAAAAACGTTCTATAGATGAAACCAATGTTCAAACTTCGAATTATATTAATCCGTTGTCAAATAACCCTAAACCAGTTGTCAAATCTGTCGAAAAACAACCGTTGGATGTTGCTTCTCTGCTTATTAATTATCCTGTTTCAGATGTTTCTGTTATAAACACGAAATCTTTTAAAAAACGTTCCATAGATGAACGTAGAGTAACATCTAATCATGTTAATCGACTGTCGAATTTTAAATCCGTTTTCAAATCTGTTGTAAAACGGCCGATAAGCAGAAAAAAGTTTGAACATTTTCTTTCATCCACAAAATTAGCTAAACGGTCGTCGAAATATCCTACTTCTGAAATCAAATCTATCAAGAAACGTGTTACTGACGATCCTTTTTCAAAACTAGCGAATTACTATCTAAAATACAAAATCTGGGACAACTCCAACCCCATTTATCAAAAAAAGAATTTCAATAAAAAATCTGGCGTTTACGAAGTGAAAAACCATTTGATCGAACCAAAGACAATTCACAAACGATCATTATTTAAAAAAAAGGTTATTCATTTGCACGTACCAAAGCCTTTGGAAGTTGTCCGGACATACATACAAAGTAGCAAACATAATCATATACACAGCATTCACAAGCCTAAAATCCTCTCTCAATTGCGAAAACTGCATGATTTGAAGCATAAAAAGGTGGAGAAAATACACAAACTTGCAAAAAGATCTTTGCGTTACGAACATATGTATTTGCCGCGTGTTTCTGCAGACCCACAAGGCGATATTAGTTATTATGTGAAGAATAAAGAAGGAACTAATTTCAATCCTGATTTGTTTCAAGCTGGGCAAGTTAGGTTAGGTTTGGAACAAGTTTTTCAGATTGGCAACATTGAAGTTGTCAGGCGATTTGGCGCCAATTATAACCCTTTGAACCCTGCACCATTTTATGCTGGTGTTTTGGCTACTTTGGCTGATTCTTAGGTCTTCACGTAATATTTGTAATATACACTACATATTACATTTTACATAGCACTTTTTATTATTGTTATTTACAAGCTTTATATTATCTTGCTGCCGTATGCGTGTCCGGCAACTACTTAAAAGTAATCGAACTTTTCAAGCACTTCCTGGCATCCAATAAGGTTGAAACATACCGTACGTACGTAAGAATATGTATCACTTTGGAAATATTGAAATAATATGGTACTTTAAAGCTGATCTCATGATGGAGCCATAACGTGATCATAGTAACTCCTAAAACAGACAAGATAGACTAGTTTGGACTCATTGGATATTATGTAATGACAAGCGGTATTACATTTCGTATGTTTTAGAGTCTATAAGCTTGTTTTATAAAGCTGTATCTTTTTACATGCTGTATCTTCTTTGGGATTTTTACAAACTTTAATTAATTTGTTCTGTGCCGGTGTATGTGTGTACATGTAAAAAAAAAATACAAGTTAGTTTCGACTTTCGACCCACTTACCGATGTTCGATGCAGCTGAAATTTTGAACACATTTTTGTTTCTCGTGAGTGACAGTGCAGTTTTTAATATGCTTGTTTAAAAAATCTATATGCTACTGTAAAAGCCCGGACTGCGGTAAACCCTAAGATTTACCGGTAAAACTTAAGATTTACCAACTACAGGTAAAAGTCCTAACTAATCTATTACAATCGCTAATTTTGAACTTTTACTAGCAATCACAAATGTATATGTCGAAAAATTGTGATGTCTTTTGCACACTATTATACGAAATGATGAGAAATTAAGGACTGATTGATTCACCAAAGCGGGTATTGTTACTCAATTAAAAAGAAATCCAACGTGGTTTTAAAACATTTCCTGTTAATAAAGCGTTCGATAAGTTGCGTAAGCGTTTAGTTTGCATTATATACAGTTAATCTTTCTAGTATTATATAGCAGCATAGCCAGCATTGTGTGAGTACCATGTACTTCAGAGCTACCATTGTCTAGATACCTACGTCTTCTATTGACTTGAATGACTCCGGTGGTTGAGAGTATGTCATGCCCACTCAAATGTCTCGCCGATGGTGGCGCGTGTGGTCGGATCATTTAGCTCCCTTCAAAATGGTTGAGCTGAATGGTGCTGATACATGTGTCATGTTCGTGAACGGGCGCTGTCGGTTGAGACTGGTCATCTCTTAGCTGCCATGGTTTATTTTAATTGATTCTAATTTTATTTCTGAATTGTCTTTTTATATTTACTATGGACACTTTTAACTTTCTACATCGTTCTCACATAATGTGTAATCTCAACATGAATGATGTAACAAATGATTTGTAATAATTACCTAATTGAAAAAGAGTATCCATGGAGTTTCTTGCCCGTTCTTCTCCATAGAGATCTATGCCTTGGAATGGGCATCTACGGTACTTTCACAGTTATTATGTCTTGTGACTGGGACTGTAGCACCATAATTTTGTAATATTTTATTTTGTCTTTTGACAATTCAAAAGTGCCTGTAACTGGCCTACTTGAAATAAAGTGCTTTGACTTTGACTTTGAAGTTCTAAAACCATCTTGATATTTTACTAATTACTATTATCTAAGATAATTAAAGTCTCTGAGGTTAAACCTAAGATTTTCCAAGTGATTGCTGGTAGAAGCCCGAAATTAGCGATTACACTGGTCTACAGCATTTTTGAGCATCATATTTTTATTGCTTGCTTTGCGCTACCATATTTTTATTGCTTTTATACCTAGAAATAAGAATAAGAACAAAAAATAGTTCTGAGTTTGCTTTTATGTGTAAAAATGGCAAAAATTTTAATCAATGAAAATACATAAAAATTGACATTGAGATGATTTATTAAAAGATACGGAACATCCATTTATGATTAATTCTTACAATAGAAGTTTTAAAATAGATTCAAATTGTTAAAAAATGAACACTTTTACTTTTCCTGTCATGTTCATTAGAAGTTTCTCTTAATAACCGCCAAATATAGTCCATGTATAATAGAATGTATCTACAAGAGTTACCTGACACATATGGAGCCCATTTTTTGCTTGATTTTTAACAGGTAGACGGTAGTAAGCTTGATATGCCTCGCAAATCTTTAAATTTGTACTTCAATCATTGATCATTGCGTACTTTTACCAGTATGACTTGGTGAATCTTAAATAGTATGGATTGTAAATACCTACAAAAAATACGTGCCTACCTAAACCTTAAAATGGCACTTAAAATGGATGCCGATGCTATGGTTGTGTTAATCACGGAACACACACACATTAATAATAGAAAAAGTAAATAACCATTTGACAGCAGGACTACCACGAACACAACCACAAAATCCGTCACATAATATGGCGAATATGGCGCGTACCTACTACTGTCACTACGTCATAACAAAATGTTGCCATAATGAGCAACAACTGAAATATTGTTGTCTCTTTTGTCAAATACGATTACTACATTAGAAAGAATGAAACAAAACGATGTTTCACATTCTGTATCGTATTTCACTCATATTTGTATAAGCTAATGTATGTATAGAACATCGCGGCGCCTCCATATTTTTCCTAGCTCAATGGTGGAAACAAGCTTCCAATTGACAATTTGACAACCTGACTGGAAAGTTAGGTTGTCAAATTAAACTGCAGATGTATGTTTATAGGTTCGTTAAAGATACCTAATCTACGCAAGTATGATCAGATTAAAAAATATATTTCACAGGTAGAAACTATCTAGCCGCGGAGTATCACAGACTTTTTCTTAGCTGAATACCAGCATTTTAGATAGAGCGACTGCTGCCTACCTACCAACCCAAACGATCCATCTCTATAAAAATAACTTTGATGTATTGCACTGCATCTTCTGTTTGCTTTGTACATTTAAACGAAAATAAAACGACTTTTTCATATTATACTGAAGTTTTATTACAAATTTGACGGTATAGAACAAAAATAAGATGTTTTAACTTACATTAAGCTAGCACACACCTTATTCTAGAAAGAAACAATCGTTTGCTGAGAACGAAATACAAATTTTACCAAACCACAGACACAATACAGATTATTACAGATAGTATACGTAGTCACCGCAGATATTTGTGTCTCTGAAGTTGAATCTGCGAATAATTGCGCAAGAAACAGTTTGTCATCGAATATACGGACAACGATACGTAAAATCTTAACTGTCCGTTGTCCTCCTTGCCCGTATTTCATAAGGGGGACAACGGGAAGGAAATTTTATGACGTTCCGTTGTCCCCGTTACGGGGACACTGATTACGGGGACAACGGGAATACACCCATAGAGTAACACAACTCTCGATTAATGGGCTGTTAACACTGACCTCTATCATACAAGTACGCTGGCCTAAATACATCGACCACACAGCCTCTAGACGCCTAACAACAGGCGAGCGATGTCTGTCAACACATATGACTAAAATAATCATATACTGGTAATATACGTCGCCACTCGACAATTTCGAATTAGTAGCGACCACTTCCGTGAGCCGTAAACACTGCCGCGTCAGGCAATTACAAATTGGTAAAATAAATATTGTAATGGCCCCTTGTACCGTACGTTGGTGTGGTAACAACAGCCAGAACTCGAGTTTCCCGAAAAATGGCATAACATTTCATCGGTAAGTTAATAGTTACATAATCATAATCAGATTTATTTTCTGATATTATTTGTCGGAGTTCATTTTGTACTGGTCATTATTGTAGGTGTAAACTGCAACAGCACAAATTTTGTCGCGCTCGTTGATGTCTTATGTGTTTTCGTCTCTTTCTTTTTAATGTACTTTTTTATCCATCTCTTTTCCTCTATAATTTGGTACGCAAAACTAGTGATGCACCATATTCTATGACCAAATCTGTTATGGATAAAACTAGAAACCTACATACAATTATACAAAAAGAGACATTAAATTAAATAGTTTATTATTTGTTAAATTAATTGTGAAACGAATATTGATTTGTATAGTGGTTGAAAATGATTAGTATAGTGGTGATTTTTATTGCACAAAAAATGTGCAATAAAAATCTGTGAATTCTCTTAGAAAATTTTTCTCTTACGGAGAAAAGGCCTCTGTTCCAGCAGTGGAAATATTGTAGACAGATTTTTGTATTTTATAGATAATTATTTTGATTTTAGAATTTAGGTATTTTTTCCATTGATTGTTTTTTTTACTAATATTTAATATTATGAAACAACCGCCGAAAATATATGTTATCTTTAGAATTTTGTTTTTAGTTTTTGCATTTTATGTTATTACTGTATAATTAATAATAAAAGTAGCTAACATTAATAAATATAAATATTAAGTACACTAACAATTTAAAAAAATATTGATACCTTCGTGGTTTTATTTAAACCTCTCCCATCCCTAGTTCGGCGAAATGACGTTGGTAAGGACCAATCAGAGCGCAGTCGTCCCGTGCCTCATACCTCAGCTAGTTGACAGAATTATTTTGATGTATTCGATCAAGCATAAGGCGTCTAGAGGCTGTATAGTCGATGCCTAAATATATTAGATGAAATGACAGTTGATTTTTGTGCCGAATCAAAGCGCCCCACTCGAGGTTCTCAGGAACTAAAATTGACACATTTAGAGATAGGTTATATAATACCGATATTTCTCAAGATTAGGTAATACTAATATATTCGCCTGGAAATATTATATTATTTTAACTAATACGAGTATATGAGTATTAGTAATTATTTTAAATTACTCTAATATCAAAATCACTCATCTACTGTATTGACTTCTCATAATATGTTGCAACTAAATATCTCATTTTGGTATTTGGGTATTAGTGATGAATGTTATATGAATGCCTAATAATCAGTAATAATAGGTATGTTAAAAAGCAATGTGTAATACTAAATTCTGGAATCATCATCATGATCATCCACAGTCCGACTTCGCCCACTGCTGAGCACAGGCCTCTCTCTTCTTGTATCAATCACCTCGTTCCTGTCTGGAATTAATTCTGGAATAATATCATGATAATCATAATTGTATTAACAAATGTTTTTAAGTCAAACAATTTATATCTGCATCTGAAACAGAGTTGAAAACTGATATAAGTCTTCACGTCGTTGGAATGCGATGTCACGCTTATTTGCACCTAAACACTACAGAGACAGGATCTCAGCGATGAGAGCGAGAAATATGTCCGTTGTAAATTATTATCCATCTCATTCGTACGCAAATATTTGTATGAATGAAGTTCCATCCGAGTGAATCCAAACTATTGTAAATGAAAGTATTAACTAACTAGTATACTTGAGCGAGCAGATACTTGCTCAAATATACTAGTTATATATATATTTAAAGCTCACTGATCTGACAGTAATGCGCTATAACTTTAGTAGCACGCTATCCACTAGTTTATAGCTTGCAATCTGATTGAAAGTATTTTTCAGTTAACCTTTACAGCAAGTTTTCTATTACTTAGAAATGAATCTCAATTAAAATAATTGGGATTTTCTTTTTCTCTTACGTATTAAATTATTCTCACGTATTTTTATACCGAAGGCTATGTCCCATCTCTAATATTAGTTCCATGGAATCTCACGTTAAGTCACGTTGCTATCAGCGTATATTTTGTCATCGATAATATGAAGTCCAGCGTACTTGTATATTAGAGGTCAGTGGCTGTTAACGTAGTCGACGAATAATTAATTCTACTTTCAGTTTCCCGGGCGACCATCACCACAAACATTTTCGTCACCCATCCTAGTCACCCCGCCAGGTTAAACATCATCTAACAAGGTCACCCATCCAAAAACAAGCGATTTAAAAAAAGTAGTCACCCAACCAAAGACTGACCTTGGTAAGTTGTGCTTACCCTGGCGGGGTCACCTATCTAAAAACAAGCAACTAAAAAAAGTGGTCACCCATCCAGACTGACATTAGTAAGTATTGCTTACCCTGGCAGGATCACCCATCATAAAACAAGCCAACCAAAATAAAAGTGGTCACCCATCCTAAGATTGACCTCTGTAAGTATTGCTTACCCTGGTGGGGTCAGCCATACAGAAAAACCAACTTCAGAGACATAAAGATCCACTGTGACTACGATTAATATCTATGAGTACATCTCAGAGTAATGATGCTATAGTCATTGCTCTGAGGAGTACATATTACACACACACACATACAAAATAAATGATTGATTGACATACATATTATTATGAGAGCTGGCGGTACACACTTAAGGGTACACTAGTCGACGGCACGAACTATTTTGTGCGCGGGGTTGAAATGCATTTTATATCAACCGATAACACGTGCGGAAGAGATAGATATGCTGTGATAAGGAAGCTAGTTCGCGTACGAATACACACTTTTGCATAAAAAGACCTTTGGAAGTCTGGATATCATGAAAAAACGATTAAACGTATCTGTTCAAAATTAAATTATTTGCATTATTGAACTAATAATCTATCCCGGTATGATGGCCGTTTTGCAATTTTCCGTCTTCTTATGGTATTTATTTGCGCCCAAAAATGCGTTAAAATTAGTGTCGAAATGTGGAACTTTCGACTCTCATAACTTTGAAATATATATTTTTTTTAATTTTTTGGCTCCATACAGGGATAGATAATGATGAGACATATTGATATAATTCTTTATTTTGAACGTACATCGTCAAACAGTGGAGTATCGCCAAAATGTTATATCTTCTAACACGGGGTAATTAATTAATACCACTATTAGACTTATCTTCTTTATTTATAGGGAATAGTGATACAGGAAAACGCTTGTACCTCCATTACTATGAGGATCCATTTTTATGTATTTTTAATGTTTAGTTAACTCTAAAGACACAAGGACAAAAAATACTTTATATTTTATTTAGGAAGACATTTATATATATAAATTCATTCAACCAATCACAGCAGATAACGCGTGCTTGACAATTTGTCACATTAATACTGCGATAATTTTGATATGAGAAACTCGGAGTAAGCCTAAAAATAAATTAATCTTGAACATGTCATCGAAAAACTCCTCCACATCGTTGTCTTCTGGTAGTGTGCCAAAAAGACTGGGAGCATTGCCAGTATTGCCACGTTGTATTGTACCTATGGCAATGTAATGCGTATTCACTGACCAAGGTAAAAGCTAGCCTTAGGGTCTCGCGAAGTGTCAACTAGGCGTTTAGATAGATCTTTAAATAAAGCGTGAGCACTCGTACCCCACAGACCAAGAGTTTCAAGATATGTTTTAATGAGGTTATTAAATTTCCGCCTCTTGAAGTTCTCTGCAGCCAGCGCCAGTACGGCATGACGAGCTTAGAAGACGGGATGGCGCAAGAGTATCGACACAAGTAGCGTCCCACACTAAAGGCCTACCCATCTTCCATGAAAACAAAGACATGCTAACCGGTATTTTGTCTTCATCGTCGCATGCTAGGCAATGGGGTCATAATACGGCCGGAACGCCGACGGTGATAAGATCACGTTGGATGATGGCGTTTTGTCCCCACATAGGGGTGTGGCTGTCAGGTATTAGGCATTGCCTTTATTCCATGTGTGCATTTCAGGCACGTCATGGGGGCCTTAGGCCTTGAGTAGGTAGGAGCTGGCGTGCATGCCCAGCTTGCCTATACGGGTGGGTGAAATGAGACCAGTAAGAGCGCTGCGGCGCTGACTTACAGCGCCGAATCTTCACGACACCTTGGCGGTCTGTCCCCGCCAGGTGAGACTTCTGGTTACCCAGAAGAGGCCCGATTTTTTTTTTTGCCTGTAAAAATGTCATGCATGCTGCACTACCATGAGGAGATAGTGCAGTTATGTGGGACTCCCACATAACTGCACTATCTCTAAAACTACCACCACTAAACTAGGACCCACTAAAACTCCACGGTGTCCTCCTGTGCCGCTTATGGCGGGAACACGGGCACGCGTTAGCACTCACCGCGAACCCGCCGCGGCTGTCCGTCACCGGACCCTCCTCGGGGGAGTACCCCCCATCACCGGCGCACAGGAACACACAGTACGCCGTGACCACCCCAAGGACCAAATCAGCACATGGGTGCCAGACGACCCCGTGTAAGGCACCCTTGTTCCCACTGTGACGGGTCAAGGTCAATGGCCCCGCCAACTACCATTTTGCAGCCGCAGAAGATAGGGAGAGCGGCTAACGCTATACCGACACTCCTCTTCCCCTGCGGTCCCACCGCGTCCGCCATCAGACGGTAGCGACCCCGTCCAGGCCGCGGAAGGTAGGGAGAGCGGCGCACCGCAATACCGGCTCTCCTCTCCCGCCGCGGCCACCTAGAGGAGGCCCAGTGAGGACGACCCGCGACATAGGTGCTTTGTTGGCGCTCCCTACTGAGGGCCGCTAGTGTTGTGTAACACCGATTATGTATGTAGTGGAAGCGCGCGCCCGGTGCGTGAGTATTAGCGAATGCAGAGTCAAATTACCTTTTAGGAATCTTGGGTTTTAACTCGTTGGAGGTGAGGAGAGGTTATGATCAGCTCGCAGTGGCATGTAGGATCCTAAGCGGCCGGATTGACTGCCCTGAGCTCCACGGCCTTTACTGACGACTGTTTGCTCCCAGCAAATTCGTTGGGCACCGTCAGAATCGCCGTCACGACCTGTTCGCACCACCACCATCCAGAACTGTCTCCAGGGCTGAATCCCCAGTGTGTCGTGCTTTAAGGATCCTCAATGCCCTCTTGACTGCCAATCCTGAATGTGATGTGTTTGCGGATGAATGGAATAAACTGATGCGTGCATGTCTGGTGTTCTGTGAGAGAAAGTATGCGAGTGTCCACTGTTCCATGTTAATTGTATTTTATATTTGAATTATTGATTATATTGATTATGTATTTCCATTCCACTGTGTCATGTTGTTTATATTATTATATTTGAATTGCTTAATATTTGCCATTCCGCTGTGCTATGTTATGTAATTGTATTGTAATTTTAGAATTTGTATTAAGATTATATTGGCACTGTTAATTGTATTGTTTGTGAATTTATGTGACACTTTTGTCAACATTGTTATATTATATTTCTATGTTAATTATTGTAATTGGTCTTTGTATCGTTTTAATTAACTATAAATAAATAAATAAATGTCTGCATTTTTGCCTTTCGATTTTGTTTCGAATTTGCTGAATTTCTTTGGCTAACTACAGGGGTAAGTATCGTAAGACATCCCCTGTAGTTAGTCAAATGTGGAGCTCCACAGTTTAAGCACTTGGCTTCTCTTGTTTTGTTTTGCTTGTTTTGTTAGCATTAGTCAGCCGGCCAGCCAGGAATTTGCCAGCCTGGAGGTGGCAAACATCCCGGTTTACGGCACCTTGAGCACCAAAATTGCTCACACTCATCGGCGGGCACTGGCCGGCCAGCTTGAGCGCTTGTACTACTAATTGCATTTAACACTGCCCTAGCAGAGTTTGCTGACGTGTTAGGGGAACGTGAATCTAGTATATCTAGATATTTTATACAATTGCTCTCGTGTTTAAATTTCTCCAAAACCGGCTGTAACAAAAGAATGAAGTTATGAAGACTCTCTCTGGCAACAAACATTAGCGGCCTATAATGAAAGTTTACAAATTTCTCCTTTAAAAACAAATTGTATATGACTTCTTTATTATCAATCATCATCAATCAATACATATAATAAATCTGTAGAAAAGTAATTTTTGCACATCGAAAATATTTCCAAAAAAAAAGACCAGGGTGTTAAAGGATAACCAACAGAACCTATTTCCAGCATTTTTGGATTTTATGTCTGTGCACGCATCACGTGAAATGTACGAAACCAATGTAGATAACTTTTATACATAAAGATTGTGCGTAACTTGAAGAGTACGTAGTTTTTGTTTCATCGCAATCGGTTCACTCTATCAAAAGTTAGATGAATTTAAATCGTTCAAAAAGTAAAATTATCACAACACACGCAATTCAGATACTCGGACAATTGAACTCGAAATTCGATTGATGGCGTTGTGCATTTGAAGTCGTTTTCTGAATGGCGGTGTTAAAATTCTTCGCGAATGAATGATGACTATAGAAAAAAAATTGGTAGGTAGGTAATTAGGGTAGGCACTGTAGGCAGGAAGGTAGGTAGGTTAGGGTTGGCAGACACATGACGGGAGCGAAGCCGCGGGCACATCTAGTATTAGAGATGGGCGTTTTCGGTTTTTTGCGCAAACGGTTGGTTATGTAACCGATATACAGTTTTCATATCGATATCGAAAACGGTTTTCAGATATCGATATCAGAAATTCAGCTGTACAGCGATATGGTTCCTATCGGTTGTGAAGTTTGCGTTTTGTTCGTACGTTTTTGGCTTGTTACGGTTTTATGTTTTGAGTTATTCGTTCGTTCGTCGCAAGTAGTTTTGATTCGATACATAGTTTTTGTGATATCGGTTATTTTGATATGGATATCGATATGATATGATATCGAACCCCATATCCGATATAAGTTACGTTTTGATATATCGGACCCATCCCTATCTAGTATTAAATAAAAAAAAAAAAACGATTCGTTTATTTAAGGAACCGGGTTATACCAGCATTTTAAATAGAGCTGCTGACTATCTTATCTCCACAACCCATTCTTTTAAGATTCCATGTGAATATAACTTCTATGTATTTTATGAAACAAGCTTCTATGTTAACCTCTTCTCTGACCAATGAGTCATATATGACTCACGCGATTATTTAACTATTGTGTCTGATATGTGGACAGTGAACATGTATTTTTTTATCATTATTAGTTTACATTGTCTCGAGAACCAAAACTGTGTACCACTTTTCAGCTCAATTGGACACTGGGAAGTGGGTCATATTTAACTTGTAAGATTTGATTACAGATTCAGAGACAAAAAAAAATATTTATAAAAAAAACAAAAACTTCTCCAAATCCTTTCATTTGATACCTATATATCATGGCAGTGCACAAAAGATAACTAGTCCGCCATCATGGGCCGTCCGCCATATTGAATTTAGAATGAAGTCACTTAACTAACCATGCATTGTCATCCAATTTAAACGTGTATGTAAAACTTCATCTTAATCGGTGGAGGATAACTGCTTTAAAATTCAGTTGCAAGATTTGACTCGAACACACATACATACATAAATTGCTTGTAATAAATAATGAGATCATAAAATCCTGTACCTTATCTCTGCTTTGTACATCATCATCATCATCATCAGCCTATTAATGTTTCCACAGCTGGGACACAGGGCTCCTCTCTGTGAGAGGGAATGGGCCGTAATCCACCACGCGTGACGCGGGCCCAGTGCGGGTTGGTGGATGTCACAGTCATGTCTTCGAATTTTTGGTGCTTTGTACATTTAAACGGAAATAAAACGACTTCATTCATATTATAGTGATGTTTTATTATAACTTTGACGGTATAGAACAAAAAATAAGATGTTATAACTTACATTATGCTAGCATTAACTTTTTAACAATATTATGATAAATATCCGGCAAACGAAAACTCAAAATGTAGCTTTAAAATTACGAATTATCATGTAACTAAATTGATTTGATGAATGAATGTAACATTGATTGAATGAATTCAAAACATAGTACAATTCACTCGTTCATTTCTTATTTTTCTTAGATTGAATGAATGAAATAGTTCACTCACGTTTTTTTACGTTTGTTATTTTTTTGAGTTTTCTATGTCAAATATAATTAATAATAAAATGATTCTTATAAGAAATATTACTTAAATGCTAAAAGACTGTAAAATATTATTTAAAAGATTGCTTTCAGTATTAAGTTATGATTTTAAAATGTAACATTTTTTTCTAAAAAAACAATAATGTTTTTATTATTGTCGCATTTGAATGGAATGGATATTCCAATTATTTTATTATGAATTTTTATCCTTTAAAAAGATAAAAATATCCTTTTCCTTGCATAGCCCGTAAAAGACATTAGCTTGAAGTTACACGTTAAAATCATACTTAAAAGTTTGGAACACGACTTAATAATTTGGTCCCAATTTGTGACGACGTCTCACGATCTTAGAATGCACACCCATCCAATTCGCGGCCCTATTGCGGTTGCTTAACTTCAATAGATTAACAATTATGACTTTTAAGAAGTTATTCTTCGTGCGTTGATAACAAGTTGCGTGACGAAATATAATTATTTAAATTGTTAATTTTTTAGAAAGATTTATCTAATAATACTTTTTAAAATTGGCCCCTTGCATTATTGTCTTTATTGAAAAAAAAAACAATACTTTGTTTTCTTAAAAGTCTAACACTTTTCAACTAAGATCGTGTTTTAATAAGGAATGTTTAACAATACATAAATATATAAAAAGTAATAATAAAAGTAGGAGAGACTATCTTAGATAAATATGTACTTACGACGAAAAGCTTCAATTTTACATCGACTTGAATTAACGTAATTTTTCGTCATGCCTTGTCGTCAAATAAAAAGTCAGCCATATATATAATTTCACGTCAAATTACGAAAAATCAAGCCACTGTACAAAAGAATCAAAATAAACGACAAACATATGTATTTTAACATCGATTTCTGAAAAAGGCACGATTTTAACAACTATTCCAATTAAACTTAATCCAAAAATTATTAATGTATATACTCGCGTTATACTTATATACAAACTGTCAACTTCAAATCAGGTGCTGTCAAATTAGTGACATTTACAAAACTGTCAATAAAATAAAATAAAATTTAAACAGATTACATTAAACTGTCAAAATTGATTTAATAAAAGTTTGCATTAATCTGTGCATTTTGATTGTAATAATCAATAAACTCTTTGATTTTTACCAGACAACATAAACAACTACGTATAAACTTTCTTTCTGTCAATAATTTGACAGCTGTCAGCAGACGATGACATTACATATGACTTTGTGGTCTCTTCTTTCTACTGAATAGGCCTCCGAAGACGCCCTTTTTGTCTTTCTTGTCCTTTGTGACGCCGCTGACTGATAGCTCGGACTCGCCTGATGACCTGGATGGCAATAAAAATGCAACATTACTGATGTGAAACTCAATCACAACCAACAACAACTTGCCCATTGAACGATTTAATCATTTTTACCCTAGATGCATTAAGGGTAAATATGATTAAATTTACCCTTAATGCATTCTGTTTTCTGTTTTCTTTTCTTTTGTATGCTCTCTTTTAGTTTATTAGTGTCCATGATGTTAATGTAAAATAGGGGAAGTAGCGAGTCAGCCCCAACACAAGTATTATTAATAACTTAATGGGGCTGCCTCATAATACACTAATGTAATGATTTTGGAACAATAAACAATTTATTATTATTATTATTAAATTGGTATAAAAATTTGACTAATACGTAAATTATATTGAATATTGAACAACGTTTTATGTAGTCTCTGGAAACTTAAGAGTTAAAAAGTTTCAATATTAGCCTGTACAGTAAGTAGGACATCAGCCTCATCACATTCAGAGAAAGAACGAGCATTTATTTGTATCTCGCTTAGTCTTTCTATGAATATATTACAACAGGAAACGACCCGATTCCAGAAATCAGACTCACCACATGCATGCCAGTATTTATGTCTCATTTGCATTTCACTTCCGCGACTGGAGGTAAGGAAGTGGGCAACGTGACTATTTATATATTATTTCGACGTCAACCATTGCCTAGTCGGGCGCGAAGTGAGTGATGGAGCAGTATATGTATACACATTTCACTGCCCTCAATCCTGCCACTGCAATATCTCTAGCAGCCTGCCGTCAGCGCGAACATTAGCGCCAGGGACTCAATGTAAATGTGATTTTACATGAACAGAATGGTCATAATGCGAGTAGTTACCTAGAAGCGGGTCTCTGGTCTAGCGCGGGCGAGCCTCCACTGCCTGCGACAGATGCTGGTCGGGTGTTACCTCCACTGCTGCCGCCGTATGCTAGAAAATGATACAATACTTTAGTATCTAGAATAATCTAGATAATTTCAGTAGATATAGAACAGTAGAGTTAGTAATAGAGTAAATAAGTTATATTTTGTCGTATAAATGATTATACTTGGATGTTAGCAGAGTAATAGATGATATTCTAGTTACGTTAAGCGTTAAAATCATTATTTGGTAGTCTGAAAAGCCAATTAGTGACAACTATCAGGTCAGTTACTAAATCGTTTAAATCAGTGGTAAATACGCTTCCTAATTTCACAACACAATATAACTTCTTTTACTAGAAGATATAGAAAACCAACACCCAAAAAATAAACAAAAGCACACAGAAAAACAAAACGAAATCTATCTAAAGTACAGAAAAAAAACACATAAAACCTACAAACAAAGGAAAGCATACATCAATCTAAATCAACTTAGGTACAGTAATCCCCAATTGCACAGTAGTAAATCTTATATTAAAACAGCAGCTCGTCATGCCATGTGCAACGGAATGTCTTTGTTCAGTATAACCAAAAAATATTGGTGATTACTGTGTACGTGAAGCAGATTTAATGAAAATTACCCTTTATTAGTTAAGGGTATTTACCCTAAAAATACTGCTTAAAATATTTATAAGTTAGGTTATACAAAGCATATTTAGCATAAATTACATATTTAAATTACAATATAATTTTAATATATTACATAGCATATAATATAAGGGTAGCTTGTACATTATTTTCTAATTTGGACGCACTATTAAACATTAGTTAGAAATGTTAAAAATGAATGATATTTTTATGTTTTTAAGCCAATGTGGATATTTAATTTATTAACATAGTTTAAAAATATGTATGATAGTATTTTATACAGGAATATAAGCCGAAATCAATTTTTCATGGATGTGCAGTTAGTCCAAATCAGACAATTATGAATACGATTAATTAAATATAATAATCATACACTGCAGGCGATGCAGTATGTAGAGAAGATGGCTTGCTCCTGATTGCATGTGAGAAATATAAACAATTGTTAGAAAAACAGGTAATTTTGTATGAAGCATCACTTTTGTACCAAAGGACCAATTTTTTGCTGATAAAATTTGATTCTACTGAAACGACAATTTATTGAGGGCTATCTATGTTTAACTTACAATGTATTTAATTGATTTGTTACTTTTTAAAACAATTCCAAGTAAACTAAAACTTTACTGAAAATAACACTAAATGTCACATAGGCAAATTGATCTTCTCTTGATTACACGCAAGTCCCATTAAACCTTAGGGTGGTCAATGAGTACGTAAAGTGTTAAAAAAGTTGGTCCTTCAGTACCATATATTTATACAAACTAAATTAGCACGGTACCTATTTACATTTGAATCAAGCTAAGCTACTTAAGCTAACGAAGTACTTAGGCCCTGAGCACACCACTTTTTTTAAACGCGCCGTTGACGCGAGTTTGTAGCGATACAGACGCGATACGCACGCAAGTCAGATGCAGCCTGTAGACGCTCTTTAGGATAAAAGCGCGCCGTCGACGCCCGTTTAAGAAACGTGGTGTGCACAGGGCCTTGAGGTATACAAGCTTGAACTACAAGACTTATTGCCAAAAGGTATAAACAAAAAATATAAAGGAAGAAAATATTTAGAAAGTAAAAATAAAATACTTTAACTACAGAATTTTGAAAATAATTACAGTACATACTCGTAATAACACTAGAAACTAAAACAACAGATCAAAGGAAGTACAATAGTATTTAAGAACGAAAAAAATAATTTTGAATAGATATTATAGAGAAAGATAAAGAAAAAGAAAATTTACTAAATAATACTTAAAAAATAATGCTCACAGCGGCAGCGACCCAAAGCAAAAAAAAAACAAATTGCCAGCCCGTTCTAACCGGCAGAATATAGAAAAATAAAACTTAGGCAAACTAAGCAAAGTTGTAGAAAACTGGTCACAACAATAGCTCTTATTTAGGGAAACTTCAAACTTTTTCACGAACTACAGTAACGTTATTCTCATTCATTTTCCAAGATTCTTTTCCAAATAAGTTTAAAATAATCTGTGAAATACCAATTAACTTTACTATTTTTCTGATTTTCGTGCAAGGGATAATAAGCTAAGCACGCAGAATATTTAGGCAGACGGTAGAAGACAATTGCCAGTAGTAATTCAAACTCAGTTAAGTCAATTTAGATGTCTATCTCACCGCTTGTGAAAATATACTGGATACAAAATTATTTAACGATGGCTCTCATTAGAGATTACAATCTTTTTTTTCCAAAGCCTGAGCTTTAATAAATATATAGCCTTATTAGTCTAAAATATTTCATAAAAAGTACGTGTAAAATGCCATAGTTAAATAATAGATCAATACAAAGTAGATTCTCGGCAAAATACAGTAAATTAGGACCTAAATGTTAGTAGTGTCTACCAAGCTCCACAACCCGGCTGCATCGGTACTTCAAGGCTGTAGTGGCACCTTTGAAAATTGAGATCTTTTGGCACAAAATATTTAGGAACCTTGACATGTACAGCGACTGTTAAACTTTTACAACTGGTTTCTCAGATTTTTTTCCCACTGAGTGCGAGTCAGATGAATGCAGTTATTATATGAAGAGTTCCGTACCATTATCGCAAAAAACGGCAAGAAAATCAAGTGTGTTGCATGGGAGTCCCACATAAATATTTATTTTATTCTGTTTCTAGTATTTTTTGTTATAACGGCAACAGAAATACATCATCTGTGAAAATTTCAACTGTATAGCCATCACGGTTCATCAGATACTACAGCCTGGTGACAGACAGACGGACAGTGAAGTCTTAGTAATAGGGTCCCGTTTTTACCCTTCGGGTATGGAACCCTAAAAATGACTAAGCCTTTTTATTTCTTATATATATATTAACAGTATATATTGCAAAAAGTAATAAGGAAGCAACTAAAAAGTAGATAAGAAATATCAGAGATATATGTTAAAAATGTCCATCAAACAGTGTCAATTCCTAAAAGTACCATCCAACCCGATTTTCAAAGTACCACTCGACCCATATTTCAAACCAACTGACCGGTTTCACTCGTTGAGTAAAAGTGTGACGTAGTTTCAACACTCTGCCAGTTATTGTTCGGTCCTGTCGCGTATCCTTGCCACGAAGTCGCGTTCCTGTTTGCATTGGCATCTCTGGCTTGCCAGTTACCTCCAGACATTCTCTGCTGGTAGCTATTCACTAGAGCCGAAACTGACTGCTTTTCTCCCTGAGCATTTGTCCGTTCTAGGTTCGGGTTTCGCTCGGGCAAGTTTGGGCCACGATCGGGTAGGCTCGGCGCGCGTTCGGCTAAGTTCGGTGCTCGATCGGGTAACGGAGGACGGTCTGGAGGGCCCGAGAGCGGTAATGGAGGGGCTCCGATGTCGGCTATTAGGAATTAGTTGTTAAATTTCATGTCGATGAGTTTTACCCTCGTTGTTGGTAGGGTAAATGCGGTTAAATGAAGGGTAAAATTGGTAAATTAATGATTATTTGTGATGTTACGGTAAAAATGTTGTGTTAAGGAAAATTATTGTAGGGTAAATTTCAACAAGATCGTATTTACTGTTATATTTTTTAGCTAGAAAATGCTAATAGTAAATTGGTTTAATTGGTGCATTTGCAACTAGAAACTGTGAAAGTCAGTATTATAGGGTAGTCGAGTTAAGTTCACATCAAACTTAATGAACAGAAAAGGTACTCATTAAATTCGGTACACATTTTAAATTACAATTGGACAAATACACAACTACAGGGACAACCACAAAGACATAACACAGTGCAAGGACGATACAACATGAAAATAAATGTTCTAGTAAATTTAATCAAAATTACCCTTTACTAACATTTTTCTAGACCCCATTAGTTTACGAAACTGTGCATAACAATAATTATTTGTCTCCCTGAATATATTATCAATTGTTGAATACGAGTTGAATCAACAAGTTTGAAATGATAATAATAAATCGGATCATATCAGAACCATGTCAGATATATTGTAGCAGGCAAGATGACCAAATACTTCTAAACAACTTAAAATTTCAATAAGTTCCATACACTACAAGTTACCATATCTGAACATTCATCACTTCATTAACCGTATAGTTCGGACGGGGTACATTTCGGGGCGCGACAAGCATACCTCCGCTGGCTCAGCCGCGACCCATATTGGACCCCAGATTTACGTCATACGACATCCTAATTAATTACTAGTAATAAGTATTTTGTACACATTTTGCAGTAGACTGACGCGGTTTAACCGACCTCAACATGTAAATAAAGATATTTTTTACAAATTAACTGTGTAAAATAGCTGCGTAATCTTATTTATCTGAATAAATTCGAATGTTGAAAGTTCAAGTAAATTCCCGAGTTTCATGACGTAATTTGCAACAACCTGTCGACTCAGCTGGTATGTCATGTGCCAAAATCTTGTCGAGCAGAGTGGTTAATATCTGAGCAGATGCTTTTCAATAATTCAATAATATTAGACCAAAAACATATATACACAACTAACCAAAAATATCTGAAAACTTACACCGTCAAGTGAATCTACATAGACGACGCAGAAAAACACTGAGATTACTTAATTTATTGCGTGATATAAAGTACGAACCAGAAACAAACACTTAACTATCTGTGGTCTAAATACGATGAGAAGGAAACAAGAATTGCATGGAAATTAATTAGTATAGGATACAACTGACATGATAATTGGCGTCGGGGTCTCACGAACATGATACACTTGACGTTGTAAGTGTTCGGATATTTTTGGTTAGTTGTGTGTATAGAAATTATTGACAAGCATCTGCTCAGATATTATTGAAGTAATGAATGTTCAGATATTAATGGTAATTTGTGGTGTATGGAACTTATTGACATTTTAAGTTTTTCAGAAGTATTTGGTCACCTTGCCTGCTATAATATATCTGACAGTGACTGTACATGAGGTCTTAGAGCAAGGTTATTTCTATTGTGAGTAAGCTATCTCTATCCAATCTATCAATCTATTGCCTCGCGGAACGCGATAAGGCCGCCTGTTGTATGTTTGTTTTTGTATTAAGGTTTCTTTATGTATTTTTTTAACTTGGTATACAATAAAGTATGTATAAATAAACTAGCTGTTACCCGCGACTTCGTCCGCGTCAAACTCGTTTTTTTTTTTTTTTCTCTTAGTAACTGTGAATTTTATCGGGATAAGATTTAGTCCCGTAAAAATCAATCCAGCCGTTTCGGAGATTGTCCAGAACAGACAAGAATCTTAAAAATTGCATATTTGTTGAGGTATATTACATATGCATTGAATAAAACGTTGTTATTTTGATATTAAATACAAACACTTCATTTTTATTTATTTTAATAGATATAAATATATAGATAAATAGTTAATGTATCTGTCCCTTACTCACAATGGAAATAACCATGCTCTAAAAGCTTATGATAGGCTGTTCTATTAATCATGATTATATGAAGGTATAAAAAACTCACCATTTTGTTGTGACCTAATGAACTCAGCGTTGATGTCGCGTCCGTTTGAGAACCGCGATCGTCCCCACGTGCTGGATCCAGAAACCTGTTCCTGACTCCTGTTAGGAAAAAACATGAGGTTTGAGACAACTGGCATATTTATTATTATGTCTACCAAAACAATTATGAGCTTTATAAAAACTTTTTCGCAAAAAAATTAACCGACTTCAAAAGCAAAACACAAAAAAGTGCAAAAATAACTTTCGTTTCGGCAGGCGGTGTCTTTGGTAGGTACCTCTAGTTTTTATATTTTTTTTTAGTCTTACTATGCCATCACTAAAATGGGTAATTTATATATTACGGTACCTAAAGGGTTAACAAAATACCCATAATAACTCAATTTACACGTTCGTGCTGTTTGTTAAGGAGATCGATTGTATGCTCCATATCTTGAAAACTGATGGACCGATTTTGATGAAATTTGCACTATTTTCTAAGTTGAGAGATACTCAATCCAACACAAAACATACATACACTTATGAAATTTGGCACACGTGTTAAGAAGCCCATACATAGAAACATATATGAATATTGTGAAATGCCAACAATATTACATACATACGTGTCAAAATGATTAGGTACCTCCTTTTTTTTGAAGTCGGTAAAAACCTGAAGTTAACTAAGCCCAGACTAATAATGTTGATGAAAGAAAGAAAGAAAAAGTGTTTATTCGCCACAAAAACGACACAAAATTTTTGACATCTTAAATTCTAAGAGAGTTCTAAGTATTGAAGTTGCAGATGAAATCATCAGCCTATTAATGTTCCCACTGCTGGGACACAGGCCTCCTCTCTGTGAGAGGGAATGGGCCGTACTCCACCACGCGGGCCCGGTGCGGGTTGGTGGACGTCACATGTCTTCGAATTTGGATTTGGTTCTAGGACATGCCGGTTTCCTCACGATGTTTTCCTTCACCGTTTTGAGAGCAGTGGTGATGAAATAATTTACACAAAGTAAAGCACCGCCTGGGTTCGAGCCCACGACCTACAACTTGTAAGTCGCGGCCGATACCACTGGGTCACCACTGCTCTAAAGAAAATAAAGTCTTGTATTTACCTGAGCACAACTTCAGACGCATCTTCTTCCTGAGGTGGCTGTCTTGGGGGCAGAGATGGTAGCACCGTTGATTCTGGTATAGAATACATTTTTATTATTAATTATTTAATAAAACTAATATTAATGGAACACTGTATGAGAGCACTTTTACTAGTAAAGTGAAGAAAATTATAAATGTTCGAGAAAAGTAATTAATTGTTCGTGGTTTACATTAAAATAACTATAATATTTTGGATATTAATTATCAAAGAAGAAATGTGGAATGTAATTTAAATGTCGTTATGATATGAAACAACCGCTGAATGAGTATTAATATGAAATTTCACTATATAATCACTACAAACACTTTCAATACGAAAATCGTCCTTACAGCTTTGACATAGAGGCGCCACGGGCACCCAACTCGAAGAAAGACAATTTGGTTCAAATAAATTGCTCTAGATGGCGTGATAAGCTTCGATTTTGTGCAAATTAAGGAATATTAGGTTTTTAATTCACATTTCAAAGATGATTTGAATGGATCATTTAAAATTGATTCCGATAGATGGCGCGCTTTTAAATTTCTGAGGCATCCACTCGGTTCTTTTTATTTGTATTGTAACACATTTTGGTACAATGAAAGTGTGAAAACTGGCCAAGTGCGAGTCAGACTCGCGCACGAAGGGTTCCATACCATTATCGCAAAAAACTGTAAAATAATTACGTTTGTTGTAGATTGTGTAGTTGTTAGAAGAATTTATTACCTATAACTCTCTCAGGGGTAGTCGATGACACTCGTTGCGATTGCTGACTACTCCTATGTTCCTGTAGGATCTCGGCCTGCGTGCGCGGTCTGCGCTCAGGCTCGGGGGACGATCCTGCTGAAGATGAAGACTCCGCGTTTCTGAGGAGTTGAGGGTTGCGGTTACGGCTGTGGTAGTGGCCCAGGGTTTGGGGGCGGTATGTGATTGTAGAATTTTGTTAGGACGATTTTTGTTGAAGAAGCTGTTGACTTTTTATGGAGGTTTCATCAAAAGAAGAATTTTTAGACTAGGGCGCTCCTGCGGTCTACAGAGGCCTAGTGTACAATTTTGACAAATCGTCGTCTGCCTAGCC
The DNA here is from genome assembly GCA_948252205.1 of Orthosia incerta. Taxonomy (NCBI): domain Eukaryota; kingdom Metazoa; phylum Arthropoda; class Insecta; order Lepidoptera; family Noctuidae; genus Orthosia; species Orthosia incerta. The sequence continues at coordinate 2,471,051 of OX411769.1, forward strand.
TTTTCCCAACTATATTGGGGTCGGCTTCCAGTCTTACCGGATTCAGCTAAGTACCAGTGTTTTACTTGGAGCGACTGCCTATCTGACCTTCACAACCCAGTAACTGGGTAACACGGTACCTCTTGGCAAGTCTGGTGTCAGATCTCAAGCTTCTGACTACCCGTAACGACTGTCAAAGATCTTCAAATAACAGCCGGGACCAACGGCTTAACGTGCTTTCCGAGGCACGGAGGAAACTCGGTATGTTGAAATGGTCACCCATCCACGGACCGACCTCGTCAAGCGTTGCTTAACCTTGATGATCGACCCGTGCGGCTGTTATTATTTAGCCACGAGCTCCTCCAATTTTGACAAATATAAATGAAAAAGGAAAACATAGGGGCATAGTATATATCTTACTTTTCCAGTTTACGGAATATCTTTTAAATTGGTCCGATATTGGAGGAGGAAATAGACGATAGCCAAACCTTGGATTATTACTTTTTACTAAGGAAATTCATTCGGCGCTCTCTGCCAATATTTCCTTCCTTTTCCATTACAGCGGAATTGAAAAATTAGATTGAGTTTTCAAGAAGAATTGATTTTGATTTTAAAAGTTCTGACGGTCAGTCAGAACTTTCAAAATCAAAACTTTCAATCATTTTTTTTTATTTTACATAGGTCTACATGGGCACTTAGAAAACGTCGACAAAAGGTGCACGGTTCGGGTTAGTCGTTTCCTATAGAGAAGAACCGGCAAGAAACTCCATGGTTACTCTTTTAAAATCCTTCTTCTTGCCTCTTCTTCTTTTTGTGGAAGGATGTGGACCACTCTGGTGTCAGAGTTAATTAAGCCACCTCTGGAAACCCCACTGGCTATTTCAGACTTAGTTTAATAAGTCTAGGTTTCCTCACGATGTTTTCCTTCACCGTTGCAAAAAAGGTCATGTTGGTCCTTGCCCGGATTTGAATCCACGACCTCAAGCACGTGAGGCGAGGTCGTAGCCACTGGGCCACCACGACACATCTTCTTGCCAGATCTGTACTTACTCATGTAACCGTCTCCTGATCTCAGCCGTGGGTGACTCTCCGGGCGGCACGGCGGAGTAGGGCGTCAGCTGTAGCTCTGGGGGCAGCTGTGCGTGGAAAGACAGCTTGGCTACCCATTCCTGTACGAGAGAGAAAATGTATTAGCCGAAGAAAATTGCAGATTATTTTTAACCGTATTTCCAAAAAGAGGAAGTTCATTGTTCGACTTTAAGTTTGTTTTTTTTCTCTGGTTTCTTCGTCATTTGAGGACCGGTTTTGAAAATTCTTTTTAGTTTGAAAGAGTATGTTCCCTAATTGTTCCCATTAAATTTGGTGAAGATCTGATGAAGAAATTTGGAGATATACAACAGAACTCTTCAATAAATGACGGGCAATCTCTCAGGATTGCTGCAATCACATGTCTGTTTATTGCTTATACCATTTCATAACATAACATCACGGCAGTACGCTCTAAAGGGGTACGCAGATGTTTACAGTTCACCTTGGTACCCTCTCATTTCATCAGTTATGTTCAAGTTTCATGAGATTCGGGTAATCCATTCTGGCATTATAGGTATCTTACTAAAGAACTTGCCTATTAGGTACAACTAAATAGTGTATAATAAAAAAAATACTACTGATTTCCAAATAAAAACACTACAAAGTGAAAAATAACTTTTTTTTGGAAGTCGGTGTCTATAACAAAAAAAATGGTACCTACCAGAGACACCGACTTCCAAAAAGAAAGTTATTTTCACTTTGTAGTGTTTTTATTTGGAAATTGGCAGTATTTTTTTGTAAAAGAGTTTTTTTTCTTAAACAGCCATTATGTTACGCCGTATTTAGAAATTTGTTGCATCTGAAAAGTATAATAGTATTTTGATCCATTAACTATTTATTTAAAAATCTGTGGCCATAAATTTTCGATCTTTTTTTCGTCGTTGATAGTTTGACGCTTTTTCTAGCCTCTGGTGCGAATATGGTCCAAATTTATATTTTTGCTTAAGCTGGACATTTGACCACTACGGCAGACGAAGACATGCTGCTGGAAAACATGATTTTTCCAGTTGCTAAGCTGGTCTAATATTTTTGACTTATTATATACGGACGCCTCGCGGTTTCACCCGCGTTGTTCCCGTACCCGTGGGAATACAGGGATAAGAAGTAGCCTATGTCACCCGGGGATAGTGTAGCTTCCCAACGGTGAAATATTTTTTGAAATCGGTCCAGCCATTCCGGAGTCTATAAGGAACATACATACATACATACTTTCTCTTTTATATATATACTAGCTGTGCCCGCAGCTTCGCTCCCGTGCCTGCCAACCTGGGTAGGGTTTACTTACCTTACTGCCTACCCTACTTACCTTCATACTACATACCAATTTTTTCTAGTGTCATTCTTTCGCGTAGAATCCCGCGACCAGAAAACCGCGACCACCCGACCGCGACCGCGACCGCGATTCAGAAAATGACTTTAAATGCACAACGCCATCTATCGAATAGCAAGTTCAACTGTCCGAGTAACTGAATTGCGTGTGCTGTGACAATTTTACTTCTTGAACACTTTAAATTCATCTAACTTTTGATAGAGTGAACCGATTGCGATGAAACAAAAACTAAGTAATTCTTCAAGTTACGCTCAATTTTTATGTATAAAAGTTATCTACATTGGTTTCGTATATTTCACGTGATGCGTGCACAAATAAACAGACAGACAAAAATTCCAAAAATGCTGGAAATGGGGAAATTTTTTCGATGTACAAAAATTATTTTTCTACAGATTTATTATATGTATTGATAGATAGATTTATCAATCGAATTTGAATTAATACGGGCAACCATCAAGTTTTAAATTGCTAATACAAAACTCTTTTATCTGCCGAATAAGGAATTTTCTAAAACTAAATGAATCTTGTGACATGTTGAAAGTCGCGGGACGCACGGGACCGGTCAATGTGGCGACGCTTGGGGGAGGCCTATGTCCAGCAGTGGACGTCTTTCGGCTGATATGATGGTGATGATGATGAAATGAATCTTACCTTCATCAAGTCCTTAGAGGAGCAAGCGAACAGATACTCGGCCCCATCAGCTCCCGCCAGCCGGAACACGTTGGCGCGCTTGGTGTAGTCTCCTGCGGGCTCGCAGCGTGCCTGCCAGAGATAACATTATTATTATATAGTTGCATTATTATAGTTGCGTCTTCAGCCAAAAATACCACCTCCGGGTCGGTCAAACCGGGCCGAGATTTTGATCCAAGATGCAATAAGAACTAGTATGCTGAGATAGGAGATATTTTGGTCTCGCAGGGGGTTATTTATTTTTATTGTTTGTGTTTTGCTTTTCTCGTGTCTCCTGTGCGGGTCACAAATATTTTTTATACCATTCCCACTCTAAAAAGCTTATTTTATTCACTGAAAACAGTGAATAAAAAACACTTTTACTCACTGTTTTGGTGTTTGAATTTAGAACACACCAATATATATCACCACCGACGTTCATCTCAATGCTATACAACCTCCTTGCGCGTAAATTACTCGATACAAACTCCTTGTGCAAAGAATATTCGACTTTCAAACTTCTTCATCGATTTAATTTTCAGTTTGTTGATATATAGGATTTCAATAATGATATTCATGATTTTGATTTTAGTCTGGGATGTTTAGTGAATACTTATTTGGATTGTAATTCTAATATTAATTAATTGCATTGGTGTTTAATTAATTATAAGTATGTAACGTAACGGAGGTGGTCACTGGCCCCTGAAACACAGATGCTGTTACCTAGCTCAGCTTCAATTTACAAAAAATGTGAAACACTGAGTTTTCTAATTTTTTCTAGATTTTGAAGGTAATTAAACATTTATTTATTATTATTCCTTGTCCTTTCCCCTAAAATCTTTATTTTTCTCGTAGTCATGGTATAAAATATAGTATGCAACTCTTGAATAAAACGGATTTATATCGAGGGCCATGAATCACTCGCGTCGCTCAGGATTCTAACACTTGAATCACTCGCTATGCTCGTGATTCAATCATCATGAATCCTTCACTTGTTCGTGATTCATCTATGGCCCTCGCTTTAAATCCGTTCTTTATTCACTAGTTGCATAATATACTATTTTCTTTATTCAGTGGCTAGGCCGATTAACATTTTGCTTCAGCATGTAAATTCGTGGCTAATTTTAATGGCCACACGAGCCGATCGAAGTTTAAGCAACACTTGCGAAGATCGGACCGTGGATTAACCGACTTTTCATACCAAAAATGCTCCGTGAAAAGCACGTAAAGCTTACTGACTTAGTTGATTTTTATGTTACTGAATTTACAGATAATATAATACTAGCATACAGATGCCTCATCCCATACAAAGAAACCGTGCCGACGTAACTAGCGGTTTTCGTCTGATTATTTTTATAAGTACTTCGATCGCGTTCGGTTCCGTTCCACGGCTATAGATGGTGTTAGCAGCGACTTGCAAGTGAAAGGGTTTTCTCGGTTCGTGACTATTTTTTTCTTTAAATACAGTAACGATTTTTTTTAAGTATTTTTTGCACGTATTTAGTTTCACTGTACCAAAATGTGCTACAATACAAATGAAAAAAAAAAAACAAGAGGCATGCCTCAGAAATTTAAAACAGCGCCATCTATTGCAATCAATTTTAAATGACCCGTTAAAATAATCTTTGAAATGTGAATTAAGAGCCCGATATTCCATAATTTTGTGCTTAGGAGAGTTAATTAAACAAGAACATGCAATTTTTATGATCAATTCAAGTTTTTTTTTTAAATTTTAAACACAATTCAATAACAAATCGATGGATATCGCGCCATCTAGTGACATTTTTGTGAACCGAATTTTCTTTCTTAGCGCTGAGACCCCGTGCAATGGAGGTATAATCCTCGGCACGTAAGTTGGCAAGAGTTGTTAGATGCGCAGAAATCGTTTTTGGTATCTTTGGAGTGAAGCGGGACGCGGGGAACGTATAGAATAGAATAGAATACTCTTTATTATGTACACCATATAAGTTACAGAAAGTATAGACGAAGAAAACATTGCACTGGGTGACACAATGGGCGGCCGTATAGCACCGTTCCAAGCGCGCGATTGGTTGGTCAGTTGACACAAGGATCGACTGACCAATCGTGTCGCGTCCACGTTCCGTTCGCTCTATATGGTGGTTGGTCATTCGCGGAATATGCGTGAACTGTACAACCCATCGATTGACAAACGGGCCAAGAGGCTTATCGGCCACGATGCACTGGTCGCCTCAAAGCTCCAGAGCCTTGAACATCGACGCCAAGTGGCCAGTCTGTCGGTTTTTTATCGGTTACATTTCGGGGAGTGTGCGATGGAACTGCACAATTTGATTCCGCCTAGCCCTTTCCATCACCGGACAACAAGACGTACGGCAATGCGCCACCGGTACATGGTGGACATCCCACCCATACGTACAAAGCGTTTTGCGGATACTTTCATCGTACGCACAGCTAAGGAGTGGAATTCCCTGCCGGAGTCTTTGTTTCCTGATAGCTACAACCTTGGGGTCTTCAAGTCAAGAGTGAATTGTTTACTTCTAGGCAAGCGTGCTTCACCGTCGACCACATCATCGCTAGGCGAGATAGTGGTCAAACGCGAGCCTATCAATAAATAAATAAAAAAAGCTTACCCCCACTACGCCAAAACCTTGCCAACTTACGTGCCGGGCACTATAGGGTGTAAAATCCCGTATACTTAATTGAAAAGAGAGGATCGTCCGAGGGTATTGTGTCTGGTGGCAACTGCCCAACGGTTGTTGTTGGGCTGTAGTATATATTCAAATCACGCGAAGAACTTTGATAGCGCGATGTAGGACTTGTGTGACGTCATATCTATTTTATACTTCACACTTACATCAAGGTTAAGCAACGCTTGACAAGGTCGGTCAGTGGATGGGTGACCATTTCAACATACCGAGTTTCCTCCGTGCCTCGGAAAGCACGTTAAGCCGTTGGTCCCGGCTGTCATTTGAAGATCTTTGACAGTCATTACAGGTAGTCAGAAGCTTGAGATCTGACACCAGTCTTGCCAAGGGGTACCGTGTTACACAGTTACTGGGTTGTGGAAGTCAGATAGGCAGTCGCTCCATGTAAAACACTGGTACTTAGCTGAATCCGGTAAGACTGGAAGCCGACCCCAATATAGTTGGGAAAAAGGCTAGGCAGATGAGACTTACATTGAGTATAGCAACAGGCGGCGCGGCGGCCTTAGCGCTGGCGAAGTCGAGCTCGTCCCTGAAGAAGCACAGCAGCTGTCCGCACAGTACGGAGTAGTAAGCTCTCCAGGATCGCACGGTGGCTCGTTTTCCACCGCAACCGGCTTCCTGCTTCCGTTCTAGGTAGCCTGGAGGAGAAAGAATTGGAGGTCAATATTAGGTTATAAAAGACTAACTGTTTCCCGCGGCTTCGCTCCCGTGGACCACCCCACAGGACCCGTTTTCGGGATTAAAAAGGCCTATGTCACTCAGGAATAATGTAGCTTTCTAATGGTGATAGAATATTTTAAATCGGTCCAGAAGTTTCGGAGCCTATTCGATACAAACAAACATACATACAAAAAAATCTTTCCTCTTTATAACATTGGTATAGATGACCTCAAAACAGAACCTTCGCAAAAATGTAAATTTTTCTGTGCCAACGAAAACATTTGGTTATATTTTTTCCGTCAAAACATGTCCGAAAATGCTTGTTAAGTTATGTTTTCAGGGTTCATGTATGTTTGTGAGTTTCTTTATTCCACCATAACTTCTAAACGCCTTAACCGATATCAATGTATGTGGTATCGTTAGAAGTGTTGCGTTATCCCAAACGTGAAGAAATCCTCGGCACAGTGAGGCCGCTCCGTGAAGCCTGTGAAGCTCCCAGGAAGCTTCTGTGCTTTTGGAGAGCTAGACTGGCTACGTTAGCCAATACTTCCACGTACAACGGACCAAATGGGAGTCTAATTGCGGAAACGGGAGTCCCTACCACGACTACTGCGTTATCTTGAGTAACATAGGACACATGGCAACAACACTATAAAATCATTTAGCTTGTATTAAAAAAAAAAACCTCTATATTTTAATTCACTTTTTGACAAGGCAGGCGTGTTTTTTTACCCGACTACCGAAGGAGGGTAATGTGTTTATCAGTCTATGTATGTATGAATATATGTATGTATGTTTGTTCCTATATGGCGTTCTAGAGACCAAACGTGTTGGCCAATTTTGATGACTTTTACGTCAATTGATTTGTCTTTACCTTGCGAGTGTCACTGGCTATATAAAAATTGGAAAAGAAAAAAAAACGGCGGATTTTGGCCGCCATTTTGAGGGGGATTTTTTTTTCCAAATCCATCGTGTGGGGTATCAAAATAAAGGGTTTTAAGAGATGATTTCAAAAATATATAACACTTCTATGTTTAAATGTACCTAATTCTAAAAAAAAATACTAAAAAGTTGTAAATAAAAAAAGTCAATTAAAAAGAAAAAAAACCCGACTGTCGTAAACAAGAAGAAAATCATGCTGTGCAGTCGGAGGATACATCTGGTTTAGGTCAGCCAGCTCGCGAATATGTTTGTACGAGTTGTAGCATTTGCTCCATGCTTATTCCTAATTAAAATATTTTATTATCAAATTAATCCAGAACACGAATGTTTTTAGAATGTTACCTTCAATCTCCACAGGCGGTAGCTCAGCGATGTCTCCGCGGCGATGTCTCCTGAAGCTCTGAGTACGTCGGCGGGTCGTGAACGATGGAGTGCGCTTGGGTGTCTTTACCACCTGAGGATACAATACTCGGATAAATTAAGAGGAATAATGGTATGGGGAGCACGGTGATCGGCGTCTGCCATCGACTTTTTAGCCTCCAGACTATGCCCCCTTTGCTGGAGTGTCCCAAATGTCTATTCACTTGCATCATAGACGACCTGCAGCAAGTGAATTCGGCAAGGTAAAGGATTTGACCGCTATCAATCGACCAATCAAATGCGAAATGTGGATTTCCGACTATGTGATTGGTCGATGAATGGCGAACCCTTTTTCATGCCGAATTCACTTGTGCAATTTGGCTGCTGTACAGCGCTTCTGACGCTGCAATAAAAGTAGCCACATTCTGGGCCCAAATAATGTAATTAAATGTACCGTCGAAACGAAAACAAGAAGAAAAGGCCTCAAGATTCAGACGTTGGATTTTGTGACGAAATTTGATCTTATGTCGCCCCTTCCCTTCAGGCAAAGACAGAATAAAGAATTAAGCGTATTTGACTAAAATCTTAAATCTTTGCGAATTATGCAACGGTCATATAATAGGAGTTATTAAAACACGAGCGTGGGTTTATCACATGAGGCGAAGCTGAGTGTGATAATAGTATCACACGAGTGTTTTAATACCTAATTACATGCTGTTGCATACACTATTTTATCTTCACTCATACAGTTGAAATAAAACAAAAGTGGAAACGGAAAAATATGTGTTATGGCGGGAAATTTAGATTCTCATTGCGCATGACTGCGCAGCGCGCGCATCCATAGACAATGACACTATATTTGGCATAGACATAGAAAAGACACGAAACTAGGTAAAATTATCCCTTGCGATAATGAAACACTTTTCACGCAGATGCTTTGAAGTCACTTTGAAGATAAGAAGAAAGACTACCATTAGGGACGAGACGCTGAATAATCGATGCTTAGGACCATAATTCTTCTGCCGAAAAATCGTAATATTCTATATCTATGATTATCTAAAAGTGTACTCACACTCATGCTCTCAGCGCGCTTGACATGCTGCTCGTTCTTGGGCAGTCTGTCGAACTGTGGAGCTGGAGACAGAGTCTCTTCTGACGACGCGGGCGCCACGGACGTCTGCATACGCTCCGACTGCGAAAGGAAACAATATTAAATCTATTTACTACTAGAGGAGCTTGAGAAACAGGCCAAACATCGAATTCGATTCGGCTGAGCAGCGTTCGGAAAGTTGCGCGGTATCTTCTCGTCGTTACCACAGTGTCTCAAGACGAAAGTCTATGACCAGTGTGTGTTGCCAGTGATGACATATGGCTCTGAGACGTGGTCGCTTACAATGGGCCTTATCAGGAAGCTTACAGTCACTCAAAGAGCAATAGAGAAGGCTATGCTCGGAGTGTCCTTGCGTGATCGAATCAGAAATGAAGACATCCGCAAGAGAACCAGGGTTACCGACATAGCCCGAAGAATTGCCAAACTTAAGTGGCAGTGGGCAGGGCACATTGCTCGCAATACGGATGGTCGATGGGGCAGAAAAGTTCTGGAGTGGCGACCGCGATCTGGAAGACGCAATGTTGGAAGGCCTCCCACCAGGTGGACCGATGACCTGTTTAAGGTTGCGGGAATCTGCTGGTTGTGAGATGCACAGGACTGAGCAATGTGGCGACGCCTGAGAGAGGCCTGTGTCCAGCAGTGGACGTGTTTCGGCTGAAATGATGATTATGATGTTCTTACCTCTCTGTGTATGGGCTGAGGCGCGGTCTCACGTCGCCTCTCCTCGGTGATTCTCTCCATCTCTCTCTTCCTGTACTGCTGCAGTCTGTCTGCCTCTTGTCTCTCCGCTGAGATACGGCGGGCTTGTTCTTCTTCATCGCGCTGAGTTTGGAAGGCTTGTTCCACCTGGGGAGAAGATTATATTGGTATTATAAACCTAAAAACAAATCAAAATACTACTAGATACAAATTGAATGTCATTTTTTTTGTATTGTGTAGAGTAACATTGCCAAAATCAAGTGAGAGTAAGTGACAACTCTTGCCGACGCGTTGATCACTTCAGAATTTCAGAAGCGTAGTTTTTATACACACTCGTTAACACAAATTACACAAGTTCGCTTATGTCACGGGGTCTCATTGCTAATAAAGAAATTTTGGTTCAAATAAATCTCACTAGATGGCGCGACATGTACACACAATTCAATAGAATATAATAATTGTGTGTAAAATTAACATTTTCTGGAATTGAGCATAAAAATTGTATGTTCTTGTTTAATCAACTCGCCTAACTACAAAATTATGGAATATTGGGCTCTTAATTCACATTTCAAAGATTGTTTTAACGAATCATATAAAATTGATGCCAGTAGATGGCGCATTTTTTAATTTCTGAGGCATTCCACCCGATTTTTTAAATTTGCATTGTAACACATTTTGGTGCAAAAAGACTGTAAAAACGTGCAAAAAAATACTATAAAACGAACCTTCACTGTATTAAAGGAATTCAATATTCACGAACCTAGTAAACCCTTTTACTTGCAAGTCGCTGCTAACACCATCTATTGCCGTGAAACGGGATCGAACGCGATTGGTGTACTTACAAAAATAAGAAGATTAATCAGATGAAAAACGCTAGTTACGTCGGCACAGTTTCTTTGTATGGGATGAGGCATCTGTATGCTAGTATTATATTATCTGTGCTTATGTCAAATTATATGGATTAAGTATCTTTCCTATTATTCTCACCAGATGGCGCTTATTTAGTTTTAGTACAAACTAACTATCAGCCCCAGCTTCGCATGGGTGTCATTTAGAAAAAAACCGGCAGGCTTATTACGTATCTTTTGCAAGAGCAAAACGATAGCGATTTTTGCGCAATAATTGCTCTGTATGGAAGAGAACTTTTAGAGTTGTTGGCGGTTTTTTTTTTAGATAAGATAAGATAAGATAAGTCTTTATTTGCCTTAAACATGGTATAAAGTTGTTACAGTCAGGTATTAATCTAAAGTCCACATGTTTAGCTATACAGGATATGTATCAATTGCATGCAAAATAAATAATTATTAGTTAATTGTTGATCAATGTCACAGATAAGGTCAATACAATAATATAACAATTTATCTGAGCTTTTTTCGCAATGACAAAAGATTATTATAATTAATTGTTAAAAAATATCTTTAATGTCGTAAAACACATGTTCTTTCAGCCATTTCAATAATCTGTTTTTAAATGAATTAATATTATATAACAATTTTATTTCTTTTGGTATTCTGTTATAAATGCGTATACACATGACTAGGAAACTTTTCGCATACTTGGCTGATTTAGGAGTATCCTGCAATACAAGTCTGCATGGATCTCTAGTTCGAGAGTTAATTTGATAGGCTTTTTTAAACAATCCCTTATTATTATAAACATAATTACATATTTCGTAAATGTAGAGTGACGGAAGAGGTAATATACCTAGCTTTTTAAAGAAAGGTTTACATGACTCGTCAGGACGGATACCACAAATGGCTCTGATGCATTTCTTTTGCGCAATAAATGCTCTGCGTCTATCCGTGCTGTTGCCCCAAAAAATAAGCCCGTATCGTAAGATGGATTCTATATAGGCGTGATATGTTGTAATTGCTGTTTTTATGTTGGTTATATTCTTTATTTGTCTGAGAGCATAAACAAATTTATTAATCCTACTGCACAAATTATCCAGATGTACTTTCCAATTCAGATCTTGATCTATGAGTACTCCTAAGAATTTAGTTTGTGAAACTTCTTTTAGCCTGTCAATATTAAGTTTGAAATTATATTTAGTATGTTTTGATTTATTAAACTGCATGTAATTAGATTTATCTAAATTGATTTTTAAATTATTTGTCTGTAACCATTTTATAATGTTGTCAATAGTATTATTAATATCCATCTCATGATCAGATTTCGTTTTATACTTTTTGTCAGATGTCACAATAATCGAAATGTCATCATACATACATAGTCATACATTTATGTTTAGTCACTAGTGTTAAATAAGTGCATTTGACAAACAGCGAGCGATTAGCAAACGATTGTGTAGGACCTACCATACCTACATTGTAGGTAATTCCGTCTCGTTTTGCTCTTGCAAAAGATACGTAATAAGCCTGCCGTGCGATATCGGGGCGGGTCGCTAGTTATTATTATATAAACCATCCGTAAAAAAATACCCAACTGATGAAGAAAACCGCATCAAAATCCGTTGAATGGTTTAGGAGGAGTTAGCGGATATACAGACAGATGCGGCAAGCGACTTTGTTTTATACTCTGTGGTAAATTTATTTTTTAAATTTAATATAGTGTAGTGATGACTGATGAAACTCGTACGAAACCTCGGATAAATGTTATACTTACAAGAGTGATTCTCTTGAGCGCATTGAACTTGTCTCTCTGCGCGTCGATGGTTTCCTCCAAGTCTTTGTGACGGTTGATCAGTTCTTCTACTTGGGCGACGCTCTCGCCGTACTTGCCGTCTCGTACCAGTGGCACTCTGGATGAGAAAAATAAAGGTTTAGAAAGACGATTCAATAATAGGATAGTTGACAAAAAAAATATTAAGTCCGTCAGTAGTATAACTTGTAAATATTGGACACGTTTTTTTTTGTTATGCCACGTAAACAAAAAATTACGACGATACAGTGCGTTGAAATATCGTATGACGTCACGGTGTGCTACACTTTATATTGACAAAGTGACGTCACAAGCCCCCACTCTTGAACTTTAAGGTGCTTTATCTTTGTCTATTTGAAAAAGCTTAAAATACGTGTCCAATATTATTTGATAATCTCACTGACGGAGTAAATAGAATTATTATTTTTCTACCCAAAAAACATCCCTATTAGAGCACGCTTGCAGCCGAAGGCATAAGCAGATGTTTATGTATATGGTCTGTGGGACTTTGTGTACACGGCCACTACCCATCATGGACTATTTTGTACTATCATGGCCCAGCGAGGTCCATTGTGTACACGACTATTGTCCATCATTGACGACTGTACACCATCATGGCCTAACATAGACCTTTGTCTAATTAGCCATTGACTATTACTTACCACTAAGGGGGACTTAATGCCTTAGGCATTTTCTACCAGTCAACCAGGCCCAGCCCACATGAGCCATTACGTATACGGCCGCTGCCCAACATTTTGTGCCCATCATCATGGTCCAGCATGGGCCACTATGTACATGACCATTGTCCATCATCGACCAATGTAAGCCATCATGACCCAACATGGGCCAATGTGCACCAACATGAGCTACTATGCACCAACATGGGTCACTATGCACCAACATGGGCCACTATGCACCAACACTGGTCACCAACATAGATAAGTAATGTCTTGGCACTTGACAATGTTACCTGTTAGTGATCCAGTTATCCAGAGCATCAGCGTCTCTCTTGAAGACCAAGGCGTCGAGGTGCTGCGTGTAGATCCTCTCACGGTTGCTCCAGGCGCCGTCCAGGTGTGCGCGGCGGCTGCGCAGCACCGACATGCGGTCTTCTATCTCGTTGGACATGAAGTGACCTTCCTTTACTAGTTTTTCGCCTGTGGGGGGCAAGATATGATCTTAGAATACTACATTATAAATGTGAGAGTAACTCTGTTTGTTTGTTACCTTATCATGACTAAACTATTGAACTGATTTAGATGAAATTTGGTATGGAGACAGTTTGAGACCCTGGGAAGGACATAGTATAGTTTATATCCCGGTAGCGTGTTCCCTTGGCATGATAAAACACTTTTTAACGCGGGCGAATCCGCGAGCAGGATCTCGTTAGTTATAAATTCTTCTAAAATAAATGCTAATTGTAAGAGCTGTAAAACCTTACTAATAAAGTTAATAATGAATACGGTAAAAGGATCTCGTGAGAAGCTCGTGGCGAAGAGGAAGCGAAGAGGAGCTCGTGGCTAAATAATAACAGCCGCACGGGTCGATCATCAAGGTTAAACAACGCTTGGCGAGGTCGGTCCGTGGATGGGTGACCATTTCAACATACCGAGTTTCCTCCGTGCCTCGGAAAGCACGTTAAGCCATTGGTCCCGGCTGTCATTTGAAGTTCTTTGACAGTCGTTACGCGTAGTCAGAAGCTTGAGATCTGACACCAGTCTTGCCAAGGGTACCGTGTTACCCAGTTACTGGGTTGTGGAGGTCTGGTACTCAGCTGAATCCGGTAAGACTGGAAGCCGACCCCAATATAGTTGGGAAAAGGCTAGGCAGATATATGTTTAGCTAGGCAGCTGATTACTTACCATCGCTATACAGCGTGTTGAAGGCCTCTTCCTTGGCCTCTATCTCCACCTTGATGTCCTGGTGTCGTGCCAGCAGACGCTCTGCACCAGACACGTCGTGTGCTAGGTCGGGGGCTGTTACTCTGGCTAGGGTCTCGTTTGTCCAGGCTCTGCGCGAGAAACATAGTTGAATTAGGGCTTATAATAACATTACTAATATAAGTGAAGGGTTCAATAAGAATGTTGACAAAAAATATATTTTAGTCCGTCAGATAGCCTAAAAATATTGAACAAGTATTTAGCAAATAAGTTCCAACAACAATTTATTAGAAACGTTCAGACTAAAAACCACAGACTATATGCACATAATCAACGCGCGCTTTTTCGAGAGGTAACAGGTTCAGTATCATTCTGCCAGTTACATAATGATCCATACAAAAGTCATTCCGTAACTGTTATTATGTAATTTTTATCTTTATTTCATAATCTTGTGTCTAAATGTTCATATTTCGAAACGAATTTCTTAGGCAATGTGTTACATAATAGACAAGGTACTGGAAAAAAAATACGCCGATACAGTGTGTTGAAATATCGTGTGACGTCACGGTATGCTACACTTTATACTGACAAAGTGACGTCACAAGCACCCACTCCTGAACTTTGATGCGCTTTATCTTTGTCAATTTTTTATTTATTTAATAAAAGAAAAAATACGGGTCCAATATTATTTGACAATCTCACAGACGGACTAAATTGAATAAACATTTTTCTACCTTTCAACTTAAACAAGTTGTCTCAAAAACCGTCAACCTTATTCGTCATTTGAATATACCTGCAGACTATTGATTTAAAAAAAAAACGATGACGATAAAATTCGTTAAAGTCTGCGTAACTCATCAAACATTCATTCATCCTTTGGAATACCTTTCAGATCCACGCGGACACACACATCGAATTTTTGATTTGAGGACAAATCCTTCCGATTGTATTCCTGTAATACAGGAAGCCGACCATACATGGCCGGTTATGCTGGAAGCTGACCATACAAGACCAGCAGACCATGGCCCAGCATGGATGACTATAGCCCAGCATGGACCATCATGGCCCAGCATGGACCATCATGGATATCATGGCCCAGGGTGGACCATAATGGCCCAGCATGGACCATCAATGCTCAGCATGGACCATCATGGCCGAGCATGGACCATCATGGATATCATGGCCCAGGGTCGACTATAATGGCCCAGCATGGACCATCAATGCTCAGCATGGACCATCATGGCCCAGCATACACAATCATGGCCTAGCACGGACCATCATAATTATACTCACAATAACTCCTGGTAGGTATCGAAATAGGCCTGCAGCTGTCCTGCAAGCTCGAGCTGATGGTCGCACTGGTCGGCGCGCTGCACCAGGGTCTGTAGGGCTTCGGTCACGTCCTCCAGTTTGACGGTGACGTGTTCTTTCGCGTCGGGGAAGGCTGTTCCTAATCTGTGGGAGAGAATTGGGGAGAGTTAGTACATAATAATATATTCTTATTCTTTATTGCACACAAAACATAACATGAAGATACAAATACAATGGACAGGTTATGTACATAGGCGAGCTTAACCCATAATTGGGTTTTCTAACAGCAAACCTCAGTTGTAATAGGAAATTTGCTTATGAGGACAGTGATCCAAGTGCACAACAAAATTCCAAGTTAAAAAAACAGCGAGTATTAAAAATTCTTACATACTAAATAAACTAAACAGATACCTACGTGTAAACATAATACATACTAAGTTACAATAAAATACATAACTAAAATCTTAGATTTATAAATACATATGCGTCATGTTGATAGGAAATGTTCCCTTATTCTTCTCTTGAAAACTTCCAACGAAACGCTGTCGCGTATAGAATGTGGAAGAGTATTCCAAAGGCGAACAGCACGAACAGTAAATGATCCACCGTAACGGCTTGAGGAATGGGGAGGAAAACGAAGAAGAAGAGATGATGAGGAACGGCAAGGTTTTCCTCTCGGAACAAGATACTCAAAGCGCTCTCGAAGATACGAAGGAGATTTAGGATTGTGAAGAACAGAAAAGAGTAAAGATAGAGTGTGGATATCTCGGCGCTGTCGAATAGGCAGCCACTTCAACCGCTTCCGAAATTCCGACACATGGTCGTACTTTCGAAGGCCAAAAATGAAGCGGATGCACAAATTCTGCAAACGTTCGAGCTTATCAAGGAGTTCCTCAGTCGCATCAAGAAAGCAGACATCAGCATAGTCAAGAAGAGGAAGAAGTATAGACTGAGCAAGAGTAACTTTGGTTGGAAAAGGCAGGAACTTCTGGAGACGTTTAAGAGACCGAAACGAGCAAAACACCCTCCTGCTTACTTCTGCAATGTGAATATGCCAAGATAGGGTGTTGTCCAAGTAAACCCCTAAATTTTTAACTTTTTTAGAATAGGCTATAGCGACGGCATCATACAAAACAGGTGGAAGAGACTGGTTACTCAACAAATTGACGAAGTATCTGCCACCAATAATGAGAGCTTGTGATTTTGCTGGGTTCACCAAAAGTCCAAAACTTTTAGCCCATTGACAGATATTTTCAAGATCACTATTGATGACATCGATAGCTCCAGTCGCCTCTTCAAATTTAAAGTGGCGATAAAGCTGCAGGTCGTCTGCATAGAGGTGATAGTGTGAAGATAAGACCTTAGTGATAGCGTTTATAAAAACTGAGAAAAGAAGAGGAGAAAGGACGCCACCCTGAGGAACGCCCGAAGCGAGATCGCACCAGTCAGAGAAAACCTCCTCTGAGCGAACCGACTGCGAGCGACCCCGAAGATAAGAGTTAAACCACGTAATCACAGAAGGAGATACATTTAGAGAGGATAGGATTCCTAAGAGGATATCAAAATCGACTGAATTAAAAGCACTGCTAAAGTCCAGTAGAATCAATATTGTGAGGAGCCTGTTGTCCATGGCCAGTCGGATGTCGTCAGTAGTTTTAACTAAGGCCGATACAGTGCTGTGGCCAGGACGGAAACCCGATTGATAAGGACTTAGCAGGCCATTAGAGGAAAGGTAATGAGACAGCTGATTATTAACTACACTCTCAAGGACTTTTGATAGGATTGGAAGTATGGAAATGAAATAAAAAGGCGTTTTGATAGCTTTTGTATAGAAAATAAGGCGTGCAGTATTATTTATTGTTCAGTTAAAAATTATCTGACTAGAAAAAAATATTAACTTACTTATTATTAAAATCTCCCTTAAATTACCAATTAACGACTGATAAAATTAAATGGGAAAGGCATAATTCATTTTATATAGAACTAGCGGTTGCCCGCGGCTTCGCTCCCGTGGACCACCCCACAGGACTCGTTTTCGGGATTAAAAAATAGCCTATGTTACTTGGGCATAATGTAGCTTTCCATAGGTGAAAGAATTTTTTAAATCGGCCCAGTAGTTTCGGAGCCTATTCGGTACAAACAAACAAAAAAATCTTTCCTCTTTATAATATTAGTATAGATATCTTATTTGGAGTTGGTTAAAATCACAGATATAAATCTGACTAGATGACGCGATTGTATGTACTTCGCGTGTCAAAAAATGGAGTTAAATTACGATCAATGATCGTAATCTGAGCTTTTTATTTAGCATTATCGGCACTGGAAATCCACCGAAATCTAGAAAAATGCCTAATTATGCCATATTGAGCTGGCATTCTTTTAAAATATGAATTTGTTTTAAAACGATGTGTTTTGTTTTTTTTTTTTGATTTTTCTTTTGACATTGGTTTATTTTATTAATTTGGTATGATATTTTATGATTTATGTTTTATATCTGACATTAGTTTTTTACTTACCTGACATTTTATGATTCCTGACTTAATATTTGTACGTTTTGACATTATTTTAATATATGAATCTGGTTTTTTTTTATTATCCATTGTGCTTTTTTTTGCTAAATTGTATTTGTATTTTAATTTAGTTTTTTTTTTTACCATTTTGTGCTTTAATTTATAAATATTGTAGAATATATTTGTACGCCTACTAGGCGAAACATGTCAGTATAAAAAAATAGTTAAAAATAGAACATCCTGCATGCCTACTGTATGTGAACTCATGTTTGGACAAATAAATTATCTTTATCTTTGGCCGAGGCATTGGAAATGTTTTCTTTCATTGGTAAGTAAATTTGTTTTTAAATTGTGTATGAAACAGTGGCACGCTTGGTTTTCATACAGATAGAGGGACTTGCGTTATCTAGTCAGATTTATGTCTGTGGTGAAAACTGATAGCTGTTGCTAAAGGCTTTTCGTATAGCAAAAGCTCTGAGTTTCAAAATTATCACCGGACCGGTTTGTATCCACCAATCATTGTGTACTAATATGGACTCCACATGTTAAATATTTTACAAAGAGCTATTGTCCTTAGAATTCCACTGCAAACTCCAATGGCCTAGCATGGGCCATTGTGTACACGGCCACTGGTCCAGCAAGAACCATCATTGGCCAGTATGGAGTTTCATGTGCCATCATGGACTATCATGGGCCAACATGGGCCATTGTGTATACGGCCACTATCCACCATCGCCCATTAAGTCAAAAAGAGACAGAGAGTAATTGCAATAAATAAAACTAACCTCTCAGCCTCCACTTGCAGCTTATCATGCGCAGCCTTAATGGCATCCAGATCAGCCTTGAGCGCGTGTAGACTGCGCTTCTGTGCGTGCAGCTCGTGCAGCGAGCGCGGGGGTGCAGCCTCCGACGCGAGGGCGGAGTCCTTCTCGCCCACCCAGGCGGCTGTCTCCTCGGCCGAGCGGTCGAACTCGTGGACTTGGCGGGCGCCGGCTAAGGCCTTTACAAAAATATGGGATTTTTTAGTACTTCATAATGTTGAGCCGTGTTAAAATATAACAAAACTATGTTCTATAGCTCTTCTTTGACTATCAAATCCACTATTAGACAAAGAATACAAGGGTCGAGTTAAATAGCGTATTATAGGAGAGTCCAACTGTGGACTGCTAGTGCCTTATTACAAAAAGAGACTTAACCAAAACCCAGGTTTAAACCTTGTTTACACCATACATTATAGAGGTTTAATAACCCAGATTGGTTTTTAATAAAACCGCTTTTTGTAATACGACTGCTAAGGTTTAACAAGATGATACCAATTACCAAAGTGACGTTTTGATCTTGATATTTCCAGTGTTGGAAAAATAAATAAAAATATTGTTTCGATTCGGAGAAAAATAAAGTTTATTTCTAGTTTTTATTACCCAACTGCCCCTAGAAGAAGGGAAACGTTTTAATAGTTCGTTTTATTTGTTCATAGACGTAATAAAAATAAAATAAAAATAAAAAATTCTCAACTCACCTCCTGCCTAGCCAACGCTAACTCCTTCAGATCATCCCACAGCCCCTTGATGTCATCAATCCTCTGCTTCACTCTATCGGCTTCTGGCGTGTTCTCTTCTAGAAGGACGGTGCCTGCCTCGCAGACGCCTTCGATTCTACCCTCGTTGGCTGTTGGCAAGAAAAATACATACATTAACTCTGTAGGGTTTGGCGGATGTGTCGCGAATGGTACAATCGAGGACAAATCCTCTGATTCCCCCATATCTAATCCGATCCTGTGAAGGGGCCGAGAAATAACTCGGATACTTTGACCCATTCGGATATTTTGTGGTCCCCTAGATAACCTACTCCCTCCCCAATCTCATTGAAAACCTTCTTTATGAGTTTTACAACGAGACTAGGAGACATGAACCTATAGTCATCTTGTCTTGGATATCCAATCCCTAGGAGACTCATTCGCATACCAGCCAGTGCATCGCATGTGCACAGAAGGTGCTCCATGCGTTCCGTATGTTCCCCACACAACCTGCACATGGGTGTCGCGGTTAGACCCATCTTCATGAGCATGTCGTTGGTTCCAAAGTGGCCAGTGAAGGCCCCAAGCAGGTAGCGGTTTTGCCCTCTGCTCATATTCCAAATGCATTCCCGTGCTTTGAACGTAGAGCCCAGGAATTTGTTGGAGTGTTCCCGACCGATATTAGACAGCCAATGTGTTTGATGTCTGTGATCTGCAAACTCCCTGAATGTGGCATAAATCCCATAACTTTTACCCAACAAGTTCCCGTACTCTGAGTGTCAAAACTATTATAATTCTGCTGTGAAAACGAGATAGCGCTATTTGACTTGTATAGCTCCGTCTCTCACTCATAGTGGAACATGATAGTTTTGAAATGTCATGGTAAGGTCACTGAAACTGGAAATCGAAACCAAGGACCTCAAACAATGAAGCAAAAGTAAAAAAATAACTGATCTTTATAACAGTTTTACACATAAAATAATTACCTTGAGAAGAAACACCAAGACAAATTGAGGCATTGGTTCGGAACTAATGCCTCAATTTGTCTTACCATTCGTAGAAGTTTGCAAAACATTACGGGTAGTAAAAACACCAAAAGCGACCAAATATGCGGAATATTATTTTACTGCAGGAGCTGGGTTGTTGATGTCAGATATGCAGCCGGTTCACTTAAGATACTGGTATTCAGCTTCATCCGGTCAGACTAGAAGCCGACCCCGACATTGAGTAACGCCTAGGACAACGGTACTCACCCTGTAACTGTGCTAGGAAGTTGTCGAAGGCTTGCTGCAAAGTCTCAACATGTTCCACATCAAGACCATACTCCTCGCTGGCAGCCATGGTCATCTGCTCGCTGATCCATTCTTGTACTTCCTCGCATTCTTGGACGAACCTGTAGGTGCGGATATGAGTTAGTTTCTTAAGACACTAATTGGTAAGGTAAGATTTATGTCTGTGGGCTAAACGGAACGGGGATTCGGTCACGACAGGGTTGAAAAAGGCACACAAAACGGAATTATATTACGTGAACCAATTCGTAATATACACCTTAAAACTGAAAAGGTCAATAGTACGATTTAGGAGAAACACGTTAACTTAGAAGTACCCGTTATAATATGTTTTATCCCCTAATCCTAATTTAAAAATGTATATACACGGGCAAAAGCAGTTTTTAAAATATGAACATTTTTTGCCGTTACATCTATACATTTTAACCGACTTTCGAAAAAGGAGGAGGTTCTATGTTCGACTTCATGTTATACTTTGCTGATATTACAAAGAGGAAAAGTTTGTGAATTGTGAGTTTGTGACGTTGTAGGGGATAATCTTTGGATCTACTGAACCGATTTTAAAAATTATTTCATCAGTAGAAAGCTACATTATTCCTGAGTGTCATAGACTATAATATATTTAAAAAAAAAACTGAGATCCTTATGAAAATTGCAATAATGTAACCCACAGTAGCAAAATGTTGCATATAAAATTCATTCTTTGGCGTGCGCTGAGAAAACCATTGATTATACCTAAGAAATATGTACTACATGATTAGGTAGGGTAGGATAGGTAGGGTTGGGTAGGTAGGGTAGGGTAGATTGTGTAGGGTAGTGTAGGTAAGGTAGGTGGGTAGAGTTGGTATGGTAGGTAGGTAGGTGAGTAGCCAATTGACGGGAGCGAAACCCCGGCGGTCAGCTAGTCCTGTATAAGCGTCTTCACAGTAGTCAGCTTCTTTAAAAAGCCTTTTGTTTTACGTTGCTACTTACTTGAAGTATTTCAAGCTCTGTTGCAGCCGTTGCTGTCTCTTGGCGGAGAGTAGCTTCATGTCTTCGTATGTCGCCTTGATCTCGTCTATCCTCTTCTGTAGTTGTTCGCCATCGATTGTGGAGCGGTCCTGTGTGAAAATAAGTTTTTATTATGTGACTTATGCTGTGTGGGAGTTTAGTATCCGCTTACGAGTACTAAGCCATGACTTTTTAAATGATGTTTAAAGGCAAATTTTACGAAGATTTTCCAAAAAGTTATGGTGAAGAAAAAAAACCGGCCGGTAAAAAAAAAAAAAAAAAACCGGAAAGTGCGAGTCGGACTCGTGCACGAAGGGTTCCGTACCATTATCGCAAAAAACGGCAACAAAATTACGTTTGTTGTATGGGAGTCCCACTTAAATGAGCGGAGTAGGAGAGTAAACGCAGATTCTTAGTAATAGGGTTCCGTGTTTACCCTTTGGGTACGGAACCCTAAAAATCGTGATGAAAAATATTCAACACACAGTGGGCACTAGGTTGCCATTTCTGGCAAGCAACTGGCATAAAAGTTGCTTGCCAGTAGCATTTGCGGCATCATGCAATTTGCTTGCCAGTACATTTGTGCGATCATGCAAGTTGCTTGCCAGTTGCATTTGTGGGATCATGCAAATTGCTTGCCAGTTGCATTTTCGGAATACGGCACGATCAAGCGATTTATCACATTATGCGTCGTTAGCCCGCAATGTAATGCAACTGGCATGCGAACAAGTAACAGGTTGAAACGTGGCCTTTTCCAAGCAGCCAAACTGTGCGGCAAGTGTCATTTTTTTTACTAGTGCTTTTTACTTTCCTGTACTTTATTAATTTTTAACTCCAACTTCAGTCCGCCGCATAGAGTTTTTATTATTAGAGTAAAGTTTTAAAAATGAGCTAAGTACAGATTATCATTCATATAAAAGGTAAAACAAAACTAATAATTCATTTAAGGCGTTTTTAATTGCTCTTGATTTAGATTTTGATCAATAAATTAATTTTAAATATTCATTAAATATGTTTGACAGAATGAATATTTTACTCGTGCCTTTTTGCGTTACGACGTGACAGCTATTTGCACATGCGCAGTAGATATGCCCGAGGAACTATGAACGATTAGTTAATCTGTGGATATGCTGAGCGCCCTTGAATAAGCGCCATTTTATTAATTTCTTGCTTGGTTCAGATTTTTTTTTTTATTTCCTCGCACAATACATAGTAAAATGTTGTATGATACACGTACGTAAGATGATTTCCGACTCGTCGGAATAAATCACCTACCTTCCGCACTTGTAGCATAAATAACTTTTAAATAAATTTGCATTTTTGTGTTTTGCTTTAGAAGACGGTTTATTTTCAGTGAAAAAGTTACATCTATAGATTGACATCAATATTTAAAACGTGAATGCACGTTCGATTTTTATCTATGATATGTTATTATAAAAACATTGCTAACTCTACTCACCATCAAGCCAGCAGCAGACTTCTCCAACTTAGCGACACTGGCATCGAACCCGGTGACCTCGCGCTGCAAAGCATCCAGTCGCCTGACCAGCGTCAGTGTAGAGTCCTCGTCTCTTCCAACGTCTCCTGATACCAGGACTATGCGGCGTTCCAGCAGCCAGGCTTCCGCTTCAGAGATTTCGGAGATTAGCTGTTTGAAAAGAGAGAAAAATGTTAAATATTGCTTTGGGTGCTCACGTATATCACACACATCACATCATCAGCCTATTAATGTTCCCACTGCTGGGACACAGGCCTCCTCTCTGTGAGAGGGAATGGGCCGTAATCCACCACGCGGGCCCAATGCGGGTTGGTGGATGTCACATGTCTTCGAATTTTTGGTTCTAGGACATGCCGGTTTCCTCACGATGTTTTCCTTCAACGTTTTGAGACCAGAGGTGATGAAATAATTTACACAAAGTAAAGCGCCTGTCTGGGCTCGAACCCACGACTTACAACTTGTAAGTCGCGGCCGATACCACTGGGCTACCACTGCTCTTGCGTTGATTAAACAAGAACATACAATTTGTGTGTTCAATTCCAGAAAATGTTAATTTTACACACAATTCAATAACAAATCGATGCATGTCGCGCCATCTAGTGACATTTATTTGAACCAAAATGTCTTTGTTTCTCACGTATATTGTGAAAAGTAAATTTTTGTCCCAATTTCGAGTGCATATGAATTTGAGGCTACGGGCCAATCTCCGAATAATTAAATGTTGTTTTTCCACTACCTTGTCTATTATGTAACACATAACCTAAGAAATTCGTTTCGAAATATGAACATTTAGACACAAGATTACAAAATAAAAATTAAAAAAAAAACTAAATTACATAATAACAGTTACGAAATGACTTTTGTATAGATCATTATGTAACTGGCAGAATGATACTGAACCTGTTACCTCTCGAAAAAGCGCGGTTTATTGTGTGTATAAAGTCTACGGTTTTTAGTCTGAACGTTTCTAATAAATTGTTGTTACGTTAACTTATTTGCATTTAATTAAGTAAGCCCATCAGGTAGTGGAAAAATAATCGTTCGTGTGAAATGTACTATTTCGTGGCAAGATATCAAACAGCCCTATGTTTTGTGAAAACAATCGGTTCTGTAGCTGGAAACTAAAAAAATATTAAAATGGAGCTACAATTTCACTTTCTTTTTTAACTGTTGATTTTGTAAATCAAATCAAATCAAAATATTTATTTGCTATAAATACATGGTTTAACAAGTAAAGATCTTAAAGCCTAAAAGTTATAGTATTCTGCCTGCAAGCAAGCGTGCAAATTACTTTCAATAATAAAGACAACATTAGATTAAAAAAAAACATTAAATAAAAAAAAACTAGACCAAACAAAACAACATTGATGCATTGCTATTCTTTCAATTGTCAGATTATACAATTTAAACTTGTTGGTTTACCAGTGCATCTTTTAGCATCTTTATCATCGCCGTCAGTTAAGGTTGCCCTAGTCAATCATTCTTCCATACAAACGTAGTCTAGCGATTACTCCACTGTTTGACGGTGTACGCTGAAAATAAGAAACCGGCGAGTGCGAGTCGGACTCGCGCACGTAGGTTTCCGTACCATTATCGCAAAAAACATCGTAAAATCACGTTTGTTGTATAGGAGCCCCAATTAAATATTTATTTTATTCTGTTTTTAGTATTAGTTGTTATAGCAGCAACAGAAATACATCATCTGTGAAAATTTCAACTGTCTTGCTATTACGGCTCATCAGATACAGCCTGATGACAGACAGACAGACAGACAGACGGAACGCGGAGTCTTAGTAATAGGGTCCCGTTTTTACCCTTTAGGTACGGAACCCTAAAATTGATATCAATTTCTCATCATTTATCTAACCCTGAAAAAATAAAAAATTAAAAAATATATATTTGATAGTTATGAGCGTTGAAAGTTCCACATTTCAACACTTATTTCAACGAATCTTTGGGTGCTAAGGAATCCCATAAGGAGAAGGAAAATTGCAAAACATTCACCATACAGGGATAGATTAGTAGTTCAACAATGCAAATAATTTTATTTTGAACAGATAGATTTAGTCGTTTTTTCATGATATCCATATTCCCAAAGGTCAGTTTATAAAATTTCGCGCGCTCGTTTTGTCCTAAGTCATCATCCATTTCGCTCCATATTTGCAAGTGTGTATTCGTACGCGAACTAGTTTCTTACTGCTCATTACACCATCTATCTCTTTCGCACGTGTAGTCGGATGAGATAAAAAATACTTCGTGACGTCGACTAGGGCAACCTTAAGCCAAAAGATGTCAAATGTGACATAGTCTCCGCTTTTCCTTCGCTACTTCGCAACTTATAGGCACGATCGACCAGTAAGTCAAAGTCAAAAGTCAAAGTCAAAAGTCAAAGTATAAGCCAAAACCAAAAGTTTAGTTAGTCAAGAAAACATACCTGTAGCAGAGCACATCTGTCTTTAATAAGCGCAGTTCTAGCCGCAGCGGCATCCAACAGCGCACGGTGTGCGGCGGCCAGGTCCCTGGCGCGAGACTCCAGGGCGGCGCCCGCGAAGTGACCGCGACGGGACAGCTGAGCCGCGCGGGTTAGGAGTGCCTTTATTATTGGTTCTCTGTGGGGGAATATAATTTTTATTTACTAAACACATATATGTAGAGCAGTGGTGGCCCAGTGGTATCAGCCGCGACTTACAATTTGTAGGTCGTGGGTTCGAGCCCAGGCAGGCGCTTTACTTTGTGTAAATTATTTCATCACCACTACTCTCAAAACGGTGAAGGAAAACATCGTGAGGAAACCGGTATGTCCTAGAACAAAAAATTCGAAGACATGTGACATTCACCAACCCGCACTGGGCCCGCGTGGTGGATTACGGCCCATTCCCTCTCACAGCGAGGAGGCCTGTATCCCAGCAGTGGGAACATTATTAGGCTGATGATGTGATGTGTGATGTGAAACACATATACAAAGAAAAGAAGAAGGTATGAGAAAAATAACTTTCCATTTTTGCTCATGTCTTAAATCGTTGCATGAGAAAGTTACAACAAAATAATAGTGGTGTGGTGTGATTCTAAACTAGTTTTTTTAAGTTTTTGCGCAGAAAACTTAACGACTAATTAAACTTCGCGCGTTTGACACAAGCCGCAAGTGCTTCGTGGGAGAGTAGGTAGTTGGGTAGGTAGGTACGTAGGGTAGAGTAGGTAGGTAGGTAGGAAGGTAGGTACGTAGGGTAGGGTTGGTAAGTAGGTATAAGTTTTTAAGTTGACATGGTCACAATCATTAGAATTAATATGTTTCGGGATATTTACCATGTATATTAAGATTTTTGCTGAGAGCTCGATATTTCGGCACCGTTACAAACGCCATGATCACGAGAACTAAAGTCTGTGCGGATGGGTGTTATTTACGACCTGGCATATCTGTCTAACCTCTTCCTCACTCGTTTTTCACGCACGATGCCGCTACTACCAGAACTTGTCACACTAGTTACTCGACACTGTTCTCGACAGACGATGCTCACTGTATCCACTTTTGACACTCGTTCAGTAGTTTTACGACCTTTACATCGTTGAACCACTGGATTCCAGGCTCTCGACAATTGATAAGTGGATACAGTGAGCAACAAGCAAGTTCAATTCATATATTAATTCTAATGGTAGGTAGGTAGGTTGGAATGTAGGTAGGAAGGTAGGTACGTAGGGTAGGGTTGGTAGGTAGGTAGGCAGGTACATAGGGTAGGTAGGGTAAGTAGGTACGTAGGGTAGGGTTGGTAAATAGCCCGAAACATATATTAATTCTAATGGTAGGTAGGCAGGAAGGTAGGTACGTAGGGTAGGGTTGGTAGGTAGGTACGTAGGGTAGGGTTGGTAGGTAGGTAGGTAGGTAGGAAGGTAGGTACGTAGGGTAGGGTTGGTAGGTAGTTAGGTAGGTACGTAGGGTAGGGTTGGTAGGTCGGTAGGGTAGGTAGGTAGGAAGGTAGGTAGGGTTGGTAGGTCGGTAGGGTAGGTAGGTGGGAAGGTAGGTAGGTAGGGTTGGTAGGTCGGTAGGGTAGGTAGGTGGATAAGGAGGGTAGGAAACGAAGATGGAAGCAAAGGGACCGAGCACAGCTAGTAGCTAAAATACAAACCTCCTATCTATACCTGCCACCCGAATACATAACATTCCTTTGATGCAAATCCACCAATGCAATTTGAGTAAAAACATTATTACATCTTTTTCTGCCAACAATTGGATACAATAAAACTCAAACTTCATAATAAAGAACAAGGCTTATTTTTAAAAGTCAAATAAATAAACGTACCTGGCTAACAACTCAGCTTCCAACGCGAGATGTTTCTTGAGCATCACTTGTGCCTCAGCCAGCGTCGAACCCGCTTCCTCTTGCCTCACTGCCGCCTCGCGTTCACTCAACCTGAATAAATACAAGGAATTTATACTATTGATATCCTAGAATTAAACTTTCACATTTTTATTATTAGAAAGATAGGCCTGTCAACAAATCAATCATACAGTTTTTTTTTTTTAGTGTCCACAGAGCTAAGTTTTCCTTTTTTTCGTCACTCGTACAGCCAATCTATTGAACAGTTTAAACAATACTTAACACTGTAGTGTTACTTATTAGCACCTGGGCGACAGAGCTCTGCTCGGGTGAAAATAAAAGAAAACGACGTTTTCTAAATATGAAACCTAGCTAGATCGATTTATCGCTCCCAAAACCCCCTGCATACTAAATTTCATGCAAATCGTTGGAGCCGTTTCCGAGATTCAGATTATATATATACATATGCGCTCACAATGCTAAATGCCCTTCTGACATCAGCACCGGAGTGTGACCTGTTTGCTGGGAGGTGGATAGATGTGTGTCGTGAATGTTTAAGTTTTTGTGAGAAGATGGATGAAAGTTAGATTAGTGAATAATTGTTTATGTATTCTTTGTACATTTTTTACTTCTGTAAGTTTTTTTTTTACTGTTTTTTTTCGTTTTTGTATTTTTTTGTTATCGTGTTTTTTTTTAAATTACTTTTTATTTGTTTATATTTAATTTTGCCTAATTCTTTTATGTTTCGTTTGTGTGTTTTTCTCATTGTTTAACGCCTTAGGTGTAAAGCTATACCTGTAAAGTTATACATGTATACTTAAATAAATATATGCAAGAATTGCTCGTTTAAAGGTATTAGATATATGTATTATATAATAATAATTACATATAAATGATTGCTTATTTTGCAAGATTTATGCTATAGTAGGCATGGTACTCTGTGATGGACTAGCTTTAGTTAGTACTGACCATCTGAACTCCTCATCGGCATCTCGGTCCCATCGGTGCAGGAGCGCAGCATCCTCCAAGTTGTCGCGACGGATCTGCATAGGTTCTTGTAGTTGACGGTATCTGTTGAAGAACGAAGAAATAAATAAGAGATCGAAAGACAGAGGCAGCGTGATACGAAGGTCGATCTAAAGTTACGCTACGCTTCGTGAGATCAAGTCGTGGCTTGGTAATGTATCTGTCGCAGCCATCTGGTTAAATTAGCCAGCTAATTGGATGCCTTTTATATTTTATTTTTTGGGGTGGGAAATCGTCCAATGACTTCTCCCGCTCTGGGTGAAGCGGAAGGGCGTGTCAGACTTGTACTGACTAAAACCCACCCGTGTTCCTTCAGTTGCTTGTGCCAGGGCCGCGGTAACTCTCTTTCAAATTTATCCGCAACCCAGCTAATTGGATGCCTAGGCCGTACATTAAACGCCGGCATCATGATTAAATGGCTGAAAGACAACTAGCCAAGTCATTGAGCGCAATGTTTAACCAGATGGCTGAAAGTAATGTAGTTAAATGGATATTGATGAATTTGTAATGATTGGTTACGGTGACTTAAGACAAATATTTCGCGAAAACTTGCAGAAGACGTAGTATTATTTGGCACCTCCATGTTTTCATACTATTTTGACAATATCACACTTAAAATTGCAGAACGAAAAATAACATTCACGGTTTGCGCTGTTGACGCCATATTTGTTTGGTGACTACTAGCGACGAAGCGGAAAAAACTGAACTAAATTTGAATCACTTGGCTGAATCTTGGTCAGTCATCTTCAAAGGGCTGACTTTCAATAAGCCAAGTTGTTAAACGTTGAATGATTCTAGTTCAATTAATTATCGGCCTAGACATTCAATAGGATGTCGACGTTAAATGAACGGCCGAGGTGTCCAATTACCTGGCTAATTTAACCAGATGGCTGCAACACATCCATTACATACCGAGACACTTTCTTCACTTTCTTCTAAACACAGGTGACTTCATCTCCAATCTAGAAGGACAGTACTGCACCCACTAACTAAAGAACTTTAATGCTTGTCTCACTAAACCGTGCAATGTATCTAGTCCTGAGTTTATGAATAATTTTGTTTTTTTATTTTACTTTTATTACTTTACTTCCGTGCCTCGAAAAGCACGTAATTTTTTTTTTTATTATTTTTTTTTACTTTATTGGGACATAAAACAGTTACACATTACAATATAAGTGCGACATAATAAGATTAAAGGCTAGGTAAACGTGTAACCCACATCAATGCCTGCGAAATTAAGAAGTACTCGTACGTATTTTTATATAGCGGGTATAAAATGGCTATTCTAAAGATTCAATAGCCATCTTTTTAAACTTAAGGTTACACTAGTCGAAAATTCTTCCATACAAACGTAGTCTAGGGATTATTCCACTGTTTGACGATGTACGTTCAAAATAAAAAGTGATATCAATTTGTCTCATCATTATCTAGCCCTGCATGGAAGCGAAAAAGTTAAAAAAGAAAATGTTTGAAAGATTGAAGATATTTGAAGATATGAGCGTCGAAAGTTTCACATTTCGACACTAATTTTAACGCATTTTTGGGCGCAAATAAATACCATAAGAAGACTGAAAATTGCAAAACGGCCTCCATACAGGGATAGATTAGTAGTTCAACAATGCAAATAATTTTATTTTGAACAGATAGATTTAGTAGATTTTCCATGATATCTAGACTGCCAAAGGTCTGTTTATAAAATTTCGCGCGCTTGGTTTCGTCCTAAATCATTATCCATTTCGCTACAAATTTGCAAAAGTGTGTATTCGTACAGGAACTAGCTTCCTACTGCTCATCACAGCATCTATCTCTTCCACACGTGTTGTCGGTTGATATAAAATGCATATTAACCCCGCGCACAAAATAGTTCGTGCCGTCGACTAGTCATTCATTCATTTCATTTCATTTCATTTATTTTATTTCCAAAATACTTAACCTATTTTACAATTGGTTTTAGCCACACAACAAAAACCTCACAGGGCTTAACTGTGTGATGGCGAGCCGTTTATAGTGTACCCTTAAAGTGTGTAAGCGCGAAAATATCCAAATAAATGAAGTTGGTGTTATACGTTTCAACAATGTGTCGTAGAGGCGCCCGTGCTTTAGCGTGAGTTCTGCACCTTGCAGTTTGGAAGAGCAGGGGCACACGCGCCTCTCGACGCATAACAGTTCTAGGTACAATGTAACACAAGCTATTGGTGATATCTGGACAATCGAACCTGTTATTACACAGACCATGAAGCATCATGGCCATCAGTAGGCTGCGTCTTGACTCCAAGCTTTGAAGTTTATAACGCGTCAATAATTGAGTATATGGTAATTTAGACTTGGTGCATCTGTAGTGCATAACACGTAAATATTTTTTACAATGCATGTCCTCGAAAAGAGCGTTTTGCAAGCAGCCAAACTGTGCGGAAAGTGTCACTTTTTTTTACTAGTGCTTTTTACTTTCCTGTACTTTTTAATTTTTAACTCCATCGTCAGCCCGCCCCATAGAGTTTTTATTCTTTGAAAACGTTATAAAAATTAGTTAAGTACAGATTATCATTCATATAAAAGGTAAAACAAAACTAATACTTCATTTAAGGCGATTTTTAATTACTCTAGATTTAGATTTTGATCAATAAATTAATTTTAAACATTCATTAAATATGTTTGGCAGAATGAATATTTTGCTCGTGCCTTTTTGCGTTACGATGTGACAGCTATTTGCACATGCGCAGTAGATATGCCCGAGGAACTATGAACTCTGTCTATCTGTGGATATGCTGAGCGCCCTTAAATATGCGCCATTTTATTAATTTCTTGCTTGGTTCAGATATATTTTTTTTATTTCCTCGCACAATGCATAGTCAAATTTTGTATGATACACATGCGTAAGATGATTTCCGACTCGTGTCGATTTACCACGCATTGGAAATCACCTACTTTCCGCACTTGTAGCATAAATAACTATTTTTGAACCATTTCCATTCTTTTCACATAAACATCAAAAAATTAACAGTCGTTACGGGTCGTCAGAAGACAACCATTCTTACCGAGGAGTATGTAGATTGGGGACGTTAGATAAGCAGATTCTCCATGTAATAGTGCTGATATTCAACTGTATCCGATTAGAATGGAAGTCGACCTCTTATCAAGTTATAATAATAATATGTTTGTAACGTTGTACGTGGTTGCTAACACATCAGAACCTGGGTAGCATTAATGGAAAAATAATTGAAACCTATTTACGCTTGCGGCTGATATTTTAAACTGGCAATACTATATTGCATTACATTGCATTGCATTACTATATAATGAACAAGCAAATACTGTCGCAAACTCCGCACACGGAACTGGTTTGTTGAATGTTGGTAGTTGATTTCCCTCTCAATACGGTATGACTAACGCTCGCGGACTTCCTGCGGTTCGTGGAACAGTCTCAACCGGCGGTCACTTGGCACTACGTAGCAGCGGAGAGACAGTGTCTGCACAGTGTGACTTGTACCTCTGTTACCTTCATATAGAAACCTTGAACGACACATTTTTATTAATACTACTTTTATTATCTACACGCTACCGTGAACAATAAATTTAGACTCAGTGTAACCCCAGATTGGGGTTCACCTATACCGGACACCTTTCGGTGTTGCTACAAGGCTGTGGCTGGACAACCTGCGTGCTACCCACCGACAGGAAGATCGACCTACCTACCTGGCTGCCACCAGTCACCTACGTTCTGGAAACTGCCAGGATAGTGGTTTTCTTACGGCGGTCTTGAACCTAACACGCGCTCGATATTAAGAACTCACACCAGTCACCGGCTGGGTTTCTGGTTAATTTTATATAATATTTATTTTTTAATAAATTGTTATATCCCCTCTTTGAGACTTTAATTTAACTGCCTGGCCCCTAACCGTTACACACCTCTTAACAGCAGCATCAGATTTGGTGAGTATCTCCTGCGCCATGAAGTGGTCGCTGTCAGCGAGCTGGCGCGCGTTGTCTGCCAGCTGTGTGGCCAGGTCAGCCTTGCTCGACACTTGCTGTTCCAGCCGGGTGTGACGCTTCAGCAGGGCTGTTACTGAAGCTAGGTCTTTGCCTGTGAGGAGAGAGAAATAAAACAAAAAGTTAAAAAAAAAACCAAGTGGAGTCGGACTCGCGCACGAAGTGTTCCGTACCATTATCGCAAAAAAACGGCAAAAAAATCACGTTTGTTGTATGGGAGCCCCACTTAAATATTAATTTTATTCTGTTTTTAATATTTGTTGTTATAGCGGCAACAGAAATACATCATCTGTGAAAATTGCAACTATCTAGCTATTACGGTTCATGAGTTATAGCCATATCACGTTTGTTGTATAACAAACGTGATTTTTGTGCCGTTTTTGCGATAATGGTACGGAACCCTACGTGCGCGAGTCGACTCGCACTTGGCCCATTTTCATTTTTTCTTTTGACACGTAAACATAAAGTGACAAAGCTATAATGCGTTGAAATATCGTGTGACGTCACGCCGTTAGTACACTTCATACTGCCTTAGTGACGTCACAAGCCCCCACTCCTGAACTTTGATGCGGTTTAACTTTGTAATTTTTTATTGATTTGGTAAAGCAAAAAAAACCTGTCCAATATTATTCGATAATCTTACTGACGGACCGAAACATCCCTATCATACCTGCAGCTCTCCGACCAGTACCAGCTGGTGGTTAGAAGAAAGCTAGATAGATGATGATGTACTTACCATGATCTTCGCTAAGAAGCTGTGCCTCCACATCATCGAGCCAGGCGGTGAAGTCGTCCAGGCCTCGCAGGTACACCCTCGCTTGGTAAGCTTCTTGAAGACGCTCGCGACGTAATTTAGCTGCAGCCTAAGAAAAAGATATTTTTTTATGAAAATTATTTTGTGCCATTTAGAGTTGAAAACTCCTTCATCCTCTATGACGGGCGAGCACGCCCTCTGTGCTAGGCTACAGTCACGCATTTTATCACGGTTTTTGCTCCCAAACTGTCATAAAAATGTGTGACTTAAGCCTGTCACAGTAGGCCGTGCTCGCCCGGCTGGTCCTATTATTTTCCCTGCACCAAAGTCTTCTACCTTGGGTTGTCAGTTCTGGCAATTAAGCTTCCCTGAGGTCTCTAATTTAAAGTTAACTAGCTTTTATCCCGCGACTTCGCTCTTGTGGCCCACGCCGCAGGACCCGTTATTTTTCGGGAGGAAACGATAATAAATGAACTTATACTATTATTACTAGTTTATCAAACCCTTCACTGAAGTGAAATTCACACAAATTCTTCATCTTCTAGCATATACAGTAAATTCAACATAATACAAATATCTTTGAATCCTTTTTAGTCAAACACGGTAACTAAAGCATAGCGCGATTCAATTTGAAACCAACGCCATCTATCGAGCTCGAAGGTAAACTTTACTCTTAAAGGGACCGTACGTAAGACTTTTCAATATTTTTTAACTAATATATCAAACTACAGTGTTTTGTTTGTAAAAAGTAAACTTTGGAAGTACTGATCCCATAATAAAGTCTTTCTCCAATAAATAGTTTTTTTGGCCTATTGGCCACTTGAGTCAAACGGCTAAAAAAGCTACTCGCACTATATTTTACTCTCTGTAACATCACTGCCACGGTCGCTGCGTTCGAATTTCTCTATAAAGCATAAGCGACGTGTATTTCTAAAGACCATCTTTCCGCGAATTTCCTGTTTCGCCGGCGCGACTGTTATACCAGCGGCTTCGCTGTCGAAAATTTTCCCAAAGGAAAATATGCCCGGGATAAAAAGTATCCTATGTGCTATTCCAGACTATAATCTATATCTGTGCCAAATTTCATCCAGATTCGTCCAGCCGTTTGAGCGTGAAGAAGTAACAAACACACTCACAAACTTTCGCCTTTATAATATTTAATTATTAGTCTCGCGTTTGACCACATCTCACCTGATGGTAAGCGATGATGTGGTCGACGGTGAAACACGCTTGCCTAGAAGTTACCTATTCACTAGAGGCTTAATGAACCCCAGGCTTAATGACCAGCATACACACAACATTGTACCTGTATAGCCAAAAGGTTTGGGCCGAGGTTTTAAGTCCGTGTATTAGCTAAAGTATTTTACCTGTAATTCTCTCCATTGGTACTCCAATTCTTCGACGTGCTTGGCGATCTCTTGAGCGGCGTAATGTTTGGCTTCTGTAATAAAACAAGTAAATATTCATCATATTGTCTTTTTACCCGACTGCCGAAGGAGGGTAATGTGTTTATCAGTGTATGTATGTATGTTTGTTCCTATGTGGCGTTCTAGAGACCAAACTCTTTGGCCGATTTTGATGATTCTTACGTCAATCGATTTGTCTTAACCTTGTGAGTGTCACTGGCTACATTAAAATAGGAAAATGGCGGATTTTCGGCGCCATATTGTGGCAGCCCATTTTTTTTCTGCCGAGCCCGTCGTGTCGCGTATCAAAACAAAGGGTACATCTGGTTTTGGTCAGCCAGCTCGAGAATGTGTATCCTCCGACTGCACAGTATGAGATTTGGTTCTTGTTTACGTCTTTTTATTTCGCGTCTAAAGCAGTCGAGTTTTTTTATTATTTTTATTAACTTTTTACTATTAAGGGTACACTAGTCGACGGCACGAACTATTTAGTGCGCGGGGTTAAAATGCATTTTATTTCCACCGACGACACGTGCGGAAGAGATAGATGAGCAGTAGGAAGCTAGTTCGCGTACGAATACACACTTTTGCAAATTTGTAGCGAAATGGATAATGATTTAGGACGAAACCGAGCGCGCGAAATTTTATAAACAGACCTTTGGCAGTTTAGATATCATGAAAAAACGACTAAATCTATCTGTTCAAAATAAAAGTATTAGCATTGTTGAACTACTAATCTATCCCTGTATGGAGGCCGTTTTGCAATTTTCGGTCTTCTTATGGTATTTATTCGCACCCAAAAATGAGTTAAAATTAGTGTCGTAATGTGGAACTTTCGACGCTCATAACTTTCAAATATTTTCTTTTTTTACTTTTTTGCTTCCATACAGGGCTAGATAATGATGAGACAAATTGATATCACTTTTTATTTTGAACGTACATCGTCAAACAGTGGAATAATCCCTAGACTACGTTTTTATGGCAGAATTTTCGACTAGTGTAACCTTAAGAGACATGTGTTGTGGAAGTTATAGAGGATAAGCAATTGCTCCGTATCAGCATCATGATTTTAGCTGAAAGACGTTCACTGCTGAACATAGGCCTCCCACAGGCGTCGGCACATTGACCGACGCCTGGGTCTCGAGTCTCGCAACCAACGGATTCCCGCAATATTAGCCAAGTCACAGGGTCCCAGCGCTAACAAAGAAAATTTGGTTCATATAAATGTCACTAGATGGCGCGATATGCATCGATTTGTTATTGAATTGCGTGTAAAATTAACATTTTCTAGAATTTATCATAAAAATTGTATGTTCTTGTTTAATCAACTCTCTTAAGCACAAAATTAAGGAATATTGGGAACTTAATTCACATTTCAAGGATTATTTGAACGGATCATTTAAAATTGATGCCAATAGATGGCGCGGTTTTAAATTTCTGAGGCATTCCACTTGATAGTTTAAATTTCTATTGTAATACATTTTGGTGTAATAATACTGCAAACAATTCTATAAAACAAATCGTCCCTGTATTTAATTTTAATAAAAGTCACGAACCTAGAAAACCTTTTGACTTGCAAGTTGCTTGTTAGCAGCAACTTGCAAGTCAAAAGGTTCATCTATAGCCGTGGAATGGAACCGAACGCGATCGAAGTACTTATAAAAATAATCAGCTTAATCAGACGAAAACCGCTAGCCTCTCTGTATGGGATGAGGCATCTATATGCTAGTATACAGATGCCTCATCCCATACAAAGAAACCGTGTTTAAAAGCAACCCTGGTGACCTGTAACACAGGCTTTTTCAAAAACCTATTTCAGGCACCAGTCTCTTACAATGGCGGAATATAGCATTAGCCAAAAACATTGTTAATTTTAAGGTAACCTATATTATTGTAAAGAAAGAACAAGTAAATGAAAAAAAAAAAAATTTGAAGTATTATATTATCTGTGGCCAAGTGCACGGTCCACCTAGCTAGAGGGAGGCCTACGAATGCAGCGCACGCGTTCGCGGTCGCCACTCCACTACTTTTCGGCCCTATAGGCCATCCGTTCTGCGAGCAACGTGCCCTGTCCACTGCCACTGTAAGTTACGCAATTCTTCAGAAAAAAGAAGAATAGCTGACTAGCTGTATCCAGTTTTCGGTTGGCGTAGTGGTTGAGCGATTGACTGCTGCGCTGCGTGTTGCGGGTTCTATTCCCGCACGGAACAAATATTTGTATGACCTACAGATAGTTGTTCCGGCTCTGGGTGTTTGAGTATGTGAGTTTATATGTTTGTAAACGCACCCACGATACTGGAAGAAATTCCTAGTGTGGGGCAACGTTTTTAAAAAAAAAAAGAAGAAAAAAAAAAAAAGTTATTTCTGGAAGGCGGGCCAGATATGTGGGGAGAAGGCCAGGCAGAAGATGAGTATTGTTGTTGTGTTGTTGTTGTGAGTGTTGTTGCTTGTTGTTGGTTGGGTATTGTTTAGTTGTTGTTGTGTGTTGTTACCTATAAGAGTCTCTCCGTGGTTGGCAACATCATCGATGCGTCCCTTGTTGGCAGCCAGTTCCGATTCAAATGCAGAGTGCTTCTGGATCTTGCTTTGAAGGTTTGATAACTCCCTGGTGGAAAAACATGAATATTGTTAGACATTGCAGTAGGTGGAAGAACCAGAATTAGTTGAAGTCAGTAATTATTTGCAAAACTCCGGGATCGAACCTAAGACACGATCCTGAGACTTGTAGTCTAGAAAGGGATCGATATTTTTTTTTTAACGATTCATATTTTCGATGAGCTTTTTAATATGAAATGATATTTTATCTTACTCTTTTATTTATTTCCGTTCTCAAGAATTAATAAGATAAGATAAGATAATTTATTTGCGTAAAACATGGTATAAATAGGTGTTATTATAGCATATGAGATCATACATGTTTTGCTTAAAATTAAAGCATGCAAACTTACAAATTTGAATTTACAAAATTATAATTTATGTTCAAAAAAATTCTTAATATTATAGAAATTAAATAACCTGCAATTTAATATTTTCAATTCATTCGGTAGTTTATTATAAACACGTACACACATAGTTCTTCTAATAGGGAACATTACTGCCAATTGCTCCCGCCAGATGGCGCTTGACGGTTCAGAGTAAACAAAAACATAACAACATAGCGTCTACTACTGTTTGTGGTTACCGAACTCTTTTTTACTGTTTTTAAGATAACTTGTGTTCAAAAACCAAATAATAATATTGGGGAAGTTAGTTAGCTTCATTTTTCTTTCACTATTTGTTTTATATTTTATATCCATAAACCGCGAAATTTTGTCGCTGGACTTTGACAGTTCGTTTTTTTAGGGATGTGTCCGATATATCTAAACGTAACTTATATCGGATATGTCTTAGATATCATATCATATCGATATCGATATCAAAATAACCGATATTACAAAAGCTGTATCTAATAAAAACCTTACTAGCGTGTGAGAACGAATAATTCAAAACTTAAAACCGTAACAATGCGAAAACGTACGAACTACGAACAAAACGCAAACTTCACAAACGTTAGGAACCATATGCGCTACCTATCTTTCTAAGTATTATTTCGCGTTCGTTGTTAGTTTGCTCATCTAAATAACATTTTAACTTTTGCAAACTGTACTACTGATATCGATATCTGAAAACCGTTTTCGATATCGATATGAAAACACATACATAACCGTTTGCGCAAAAAACCGAAAACGCCCTTCTCTACTTTGTTTACGCTGAAACCTGTGGCGCCATCTGAGCGCAACTTTGCGGAAAGTTCCCTATTCAACAGACAGATTGTATTGCTGTAGAGTTTGTTTCTAGTTTCGATTTCTTCTTAGATTAAACCCTTGGAAGTGGTAATGGGCTAGCCTATAGGAGACTGTGTTATATAAATTTTATTAACGTTTAAAAGTGCTGATTTTCAGCTTTATATTGTTTTTTTTATAATTCATTAAAATAATAATAAACTTCACCACATCGTTGTCCACTGGAATTGTGACCAAACGACTGGCAGCATTGCCTCCATCAATGCTGCGCACAATATCAGTGGACAACAATATTGTCGTCCACTGATATTGTACCCAGCATTGCCTCGATGTATGGCAATGCTTATCCTCTGACCAAGGTAAAAGCCAGCCCTTGGGTCACGCGAACTGTCATCTAGGCGTTTAAATAGATCTTTAAGTATTGCATGAGCATTGAGACCCCACGGATCAAGAGTTATAACCCCAGAAACCTTGAAAATTATATGTTGACAATATCTTGAGTCACAAATTAAAGTCTCCGTACCTATAGTTCTGGTCGTTAGCGATCTGCATCTTGAGTGAGATCCACTCCCTCTCGTGGTACAGGTTCCTGAGGAACTGATGCAGTTGTCGTGACTGTTCCAATGTCTCTCCACGCTGTTTGCAGGACTCCTGGGGAAGAGATGATGGGTTATGTCTAGATGTATTGTTGTAAACGTTATTGTCTTAGTCAATTCAGGGATATAAATAATGCTTTGCCTGTGACTGTTACACAAACCCACCACAAATAAAAAAAAATAGAAGAAGATGATGTGAATATCACAGGACCGACCCAAGTGGCGCTTGGGAGAGGTCTATGTCTATGTTTGTTGAGC
This sequence comes from Orthosia incerta, assembly GCA_948252205.1. Taxonomy (NCBI): domain Eukaryota; kingdom Metazoa; phylum Arthropoda; class Insecta; order Lepidoptera; family Noctuidae; genus Orthosia; species Orthosia incerta. Next base: position 2,510,351 of record OX411769.1, read on the forward strand.
TGAGTGGTGCCGATCCATGCGTCATATTCGTGAACGGGCGCCATTAGTTAGGATTGGTCATAACTTAGCTGTCTCGACCTGTTATTGTATTTCTTTTTTTTAATGTTTGTTACTCTAGACGCTTTTACGTGCACGTCTTTATACATGGTTCTCACATATATATGTATTTCTTCAACAAGAATGATGTAACCAAATACTTGTAATTAAAACTGATGGAAAAGAGTGTCCGTGGAGTTTCTTGCATATTCTTCACCATTGAGACCTACTGACGCTTGCTAATTTGCAACTTGTCATATTTTTCTTTTTTTTACATTTCAAAAGTACTTCTAAGGTTTAATTGAAATAAACTATTTAATTGATGGAGGAAATGAAGATGATGATCGCGCGAATTTCTGCACCAACTCCTTACTATCATAATTTAGCTGAACCAAGTCCACAGCTGGATATAGGCCTCTCCTAAGTCATTAGATGGAGCAACTGTCCTTCTGGCCCCCTCAACAGTTACTGGTAGACTCCTTAGAACCTGCATAGTTTATTCCGTTACCCTTCATTGACCAGTATGCACCAGCATGGCCCATGTGTACATGGCCACTGTCCATCATAGACCACTGTACGCCATCATGGCCCAGTGCACACCAGCGTGGCCCATAGTGTACACGGCCACTATCCATCACTGAACACCGTACGCCATCATGGCCCAGCATCGACCACTGCGCACCAGCGTGGCCCATAGTGTACACGGCCACTATCCATCACTGACCACAGTGAACCATCATGGTCCAGCACAGACCACTGTGCACCAGCGTGGCCTAAAATTTTCCTTGTTTCTTTGTTCCGTACCTGCAGCTTATCCCTCCTGTTGAGGATGGTCTTCAGCCGCATCTCGACGTAGTCCCTATCGAAGTGCTGCTCCTCCAGCATGCTGTGCGCGAACCTCTGCAGCTCGTCCACTCTGTTGAGCTGACTGTGGAGCAGTTTGGAGAACTCCGCGTGCTTGCGGATTAGGGTCTCGACCGCTAAAATGGCAGAATAGTTGGTATTAGTCTTGTGTAACAAATAATGGTTAATAATTAATGAACTTAGTTTTTGAGTAGTGCTCGAATGATGGAGATCTCGAAAAGTGTTAGTGTTTTTTTATCTATATGTTTAGTTCATTTGAAACTTTAGCTAATTACTATTGACAAGACAATACAGATTTTACATACAAATTGCCGAACATCGAAGTACTAAAAAGGCAGTCGCTTTTGTAAATAAAATAAAAAACACTGTATAATTTAAATGATATCATTGCGTTGATGTTTCTTGTTTAGGTAAAGTTGTCTGCACAGAATTAATTTTACAGACTAGTTGTACAAACTCTCTAGTATATAAATAACTTACCATCCAAGTTGTCTCCAAGATCATCGTTGTTCAAGAACGCCTCCTTAGACGCAAGCCAGTCCTCTGTCTGTCTCGCTTGCTCCTTCAGGAGTTGTAGTTGATGTGCCTGAGAGAGAAATAATGAAGAGTTAATTTAGTAAAAAACCAGCCAAGTGCGAGTCGGACTCGCTCACGAAGAATTCCGTACCATTATCGGAAAAATGGCAAAAAGATCACGTTTGTTGTATTGGAAATTAAATATATATTTTATTCTGTTTTTAGTATTTATTTGTTGTTATAGCGGCAACAGAAATACATCATCTGTGAAATTTTCAACTGTCTGACTATCACGGTTCATGAGATACAGCCTGGTGACAGACAGACGGAGTGGAGTTTTTTACCCTTTGGGTACGGAACCCTGAAATACCTTTGGAAAAAATCATTTAATGCATGCGAGAACGTTTAAATTTTACTTACGCCAATATTGCGTAGTAAAATTTGCAACATTTATGTATCTAAAATTTACATGTTATCAGTAACATTGAAACGTCCATTTTACTAGACCTAAGATTGTCGCAACGCAAAAACATTAAACAGAAACGATTTTGTTCAACTTTGTTTCGAAAAATTTCTTATTTTTTTTTTTATAAAATAATAAACAAGCTTTTTTCGTATTCTTCTCAGCAAACCCTTTCGTTTAATACCTATATCATGGCAGTGCACAAAAAATAACTAGTCCACCATCTTGAGAAGTCCGCCATATTTGATTTAGAATGACGTCACTTAGCTAACCATGCATATGTGTATACGTGTATGCAAAATTTCATCTTAATCGGTGGAGGGTAACTGCTTTAAAATTCAGTTACAAGATTTGACCCGAACACACTTACATACATACATACAAACATACATCCATACATACATTGCAAGTTAATTAAAAGCTTGTAAAAACTTTGAGACCAGCATATAATATTTCATATCTCATAAAATCACTAAAGACTTATTCTATGCTCATATTTACATGAAAAAATTAATTTTACAAACAATACCACGTAAATTAAGCCCTAAACAAAGCATGCAGTTGGATTTACAACGCACGGCGGAGCGCAGAAATTTAAAATCCTACAGCGGTGTTTTATTTAGGCATTCATATAGAATTTATTTCAAAATCGGGTATAATACATGCATCATGCGCTGTGACGTCATTGTGACGTTCGACTCTCGCTATTTGCGCACGAGAGGAACGCGTATACTAGGGAGTGGTCGAGATGCAAAGTTATTTCGAACGTGAAGTAGAAGAGAGTTCACCATACCTGTGTGAGATATTGCTTCCTCTTCAGCCAGGCGTGGTCCAGCGTGCTGGACAGGACCTCCACCCGCTTCACCTTCTCCGGGACCTGTTCAGCCTCCTTCTGCAGGGAGCCGATCACTTTCTGACGACCGTCGATTTCGGCCTGTAAGAAAAGGTGCGGGTTTAGTCAAAATTACGAGATGCAATGTGATTTCAGTCATGAATAGGGTAGTTTACAAAAAAATTGTTTTTTGTCCGTCAGCTAAATTAATAAAAAATATTGGACACGTAGTTTTTCTTTTGACAAATAAACATAATGTGATGACGATATAATGCTTTGAAATATCGTGTGACCTCACGCCGCTAGTACACTTTATACTGCCTTAGTGACGTCACAAGCCCCCACTCCTGAACTTTGATGCGCTTTAACTTTGTAAATAATAACTAAATAATAACCTGCATGGAGTATTGCAGCCACCTCTGGGATGGCTCAGCTAAATATCAGCTTGCCGCGCTTGACTCGGTGGAACGCAGAGCTAAGAGACTAATTGGCGACGTCAAACTGGTGGATGCCAAGCTTCACAGCTTAGCTCATCGCCGTAAGGTTGCCTGCTTGTCGGTATTCTACAGACTGTATTTTGGCGAGTGTGCTCATGAACTCCACGACCTCATCCCGCCGGCCCCCTTCTACCATCGGACATCTAGACGCACTGCAAGTTACCATCCTCACCTAGTTGCTATTCCACCAATTCGCACCAAGCGCTTCCAAACATCCTTCATAATGCGCACAGCAAAAGAGTGGAACTCACTGCCTGCGTCTGTGTTTCCGAACGCATACAACCCGAATCTCTTCAAAGTTAGAGTGAACAGGCTACTTCTGGGTAAGCTCACTCCATCGTCGACTTTGTCTCTGTCACCTCTGACCTAGACTAGAGTCAAGAGCAAACCCATATCAAATAAAAAAAATTTTTTTTTTTTTTATAGATTTAGTAAAGCAAAAAATACGTGTCCAATATTATTTGATAATCTCACTGACGGACCGAAACAAAATTATTATTTTTCTATTGATTCTAGGAAATATCCCTATTGATTCACCATAATAAAGTTCAAGACCATATTGCGACTGCTAAAAAATCTATGATTTTGTGATAAAATCTTGGACTCATGACTTAGTTCATAGTTCGGCGTTCTTCACATGTAAGAAAACACATAATTTACAACTATAAATTAAACAATTTATGTATTTGATTTTTCGAATTTAGCAACTGCATTTGAGTTGCTAAAATAATTTTACAATGCATGTCCTCTAAAAGAGCGTTTTCCAAGCAGCCAAACTGTGCGGAAAGTGTCACTTTTTTTACTAGTGCTTTTTACTTTCCTGTGCTTTTTTAATGTTTAACTCCAACGTCAGCCCGCCGCATAGAGTTTTTATTATTAGAGAAAAGTTTTAAAAATTAGTTAAGTACAGATTATCATTCATATAAAAGGTAAAACAAAACTAATACTTCGTTTTTAATTACTCTAGATTTAGATTTTGATCAATAAATTAATTTTAAATATTCATTAAATATGTTTAATGAATATTGGTAAGATAATGGTAATAATGGTACTTAGCTGAATCCGGTAAGACTGGAAGCCGACCCCAATATAGTTGGGAAAAGGTTAGGCAGATGATGATGATTCATTAAATATGTTTGACAGAATGAATATTTTGCTCGTGCCTTTTTGCGTTACGACGTGACAGCTATTTGCACATGCGCAGTAGATATGCCCGAGGAACTATGAATTATTAGTTAATCTGTGGATATGCTGAGGTCCCTTGAAGAAGCGCCATTTTATTAATTTCTTGCTTGGTTCAGATATATTTTTTTATTTCCTCGCACAATGCATAGTAAAATTTTGAATGATACACGTGCGTAAGATGATTTCCGACTCGTGTCGATTTATACAAAAATACATCGGAAATCACCTACTTTCCGCACTTGTAGCTATAACTATTGCTTTCCCTCTTTTTTGTTCATCAATTTTAGGGTCCGCAGGTCAAAAGCCAGAGCTAACATGAAAAGCGGCATCAAAACGGTGAAAGAAAACACCGTGAGGAAACCGGCATGTCCTAGAACTAACAATTCGAAGACGTAGCATCCACCAACCCGCACTGGGTCCACGTGGTAGATTACGGCCCATTCCCTCTCACAGAGAGGCCTGTCCCAGCAGTGGGCACATTAGATGGCTGATGATGATGATGAATCACCCAAAGGTCGACTGGTAGAAAATTCCTAAGGCATTAGGTCTGCCTCTGTACGTTTTTGTGCATGAAGTATTAAATTAATTAATAAATATGAAAAGTAAAATATTGCTTATCAATTATGACGATACCTTTTTCTCATGATGCAGCTCTAGAAGCGCTTCAGCATCAGGCACGGTCTCCGGAGCTCCGGTCTCGTCCATACGCTTGACGGCTTCCGACACCCAGAGTTCCAGTTCCTAAAACAAATAATTAAGTTTCACACTCCAAAAGCATCTCCTTTCGATGGACGCCTGAACTAGATAGTAGGCATCCAGTAATGAGTCCAGAGATCCAGTAGAGAGGTAGGTTTTAGTGGGTTAGAGTCACACATAACTGCGCCATCTCACCAGCACAGCGGTGCGCTGGATTCTGGGGCAAGACATCGATTTCTTGCGGTATTATTTTTGCGATATTTTTACCGCAATGTGTTCTTCTAGCTTCATACAATTCCATGTGTCGCAAAATGTGCGGGAAAAAATCGCGCGAATAAAAACCGCACAGTGCGTGTTAAGCCTTACATAAACCTAACAGAATAATAACAAATATAAAAATTATTCGTAGTTAGCAAAAATTGCTATCTTTCACTTGTATTTATAATAGTTAAGTCTTACCTTAAGGTTCTCATCAAATTTGTGTTCAGCAATAGCTTCGTCTAACAACGCAGTACGTTTGGCAGCCAACTCTTGTAGCTGCTCCCATCCTTCGCGCAAGGACTGTAGACTGGTTTCTATCTCCTTTGCACGTTCTGGGTATCTGTGGAGGAAAGGGGGATGGATTTAATTTTATTGTGATTTTTTATTTAAGGCTTAGATCGCTTTGCGATTTTTAGCTGCGCGGATTTTATTCGCTTAGTGAATCGTAACTTACACGCACTGCGGATAAAATACCGCGCGACTCTGTCTACCTGTTCATAGAGCTCAAAATATTCGCGCGAATTTAAACCGCGGTGCTTTCTTGCGGTATTATTTCCGTGCGTTTTTTTTTAGCAATGCGTGCAGCTTCATACAATTCCATGTGTCGCAGATTTTTTTGTGAGTTATGCTAAAAAAAATGCCTATAAAAATTCTACACTACTTAAGTACATATCATTCGGGAAAGAAGTCAACCGTCGAATCCGACTCGGCTGAGCAGCTTTCGGGCAGTTGCGAGGTATCTTCTCTTCGAACATACCACAGTATCTCAAGACAAAAATCCATGTAGTGATGATATCCGCAACCGAAACGTGGTCGCTCACAATGGGCCTCATCAGAAAGCTTAAAGTCACTCAGAGGGAAATGGACAGAACTATGCTCGGAGTTGCCTGGCGTGATCGCATCAGAAATGAGTATATCCGCAGGAGAACCAAAGTTACCGACATAGCCGAATATTTACGAAATTTAAGTGGCAGTGGGCAAGGCACATTGCTTGCAGAACGGATGGACACCTGTATAAAACTACATACAATCTTTACCCGACTACAGCAGAGCCTTAAAGGAGGATCTTGGTATACTTACTTCGCAGTCAGCGTCTTCCCCTCTCCCTCAAGCTGCTGTATCTTGTCGCGGATGGCGCCGGCCTCCGCAGCCCTGGCGAGGTGCTTCCTCTTCAGCTCGTGCGCGGCCGTCAGCTCCCGGCCTCGCTCGGAGCTGCTGAACAGTGCTGACTTCTTTGATATGCGTTCGGCGGTGTCTTCTACATCTCTGTGGGGACAAAAAAGTTGTATTAGTATTTGTAACATAGAAAACATGAAAGAAAAACAGTAAAACGTTCAGTCCTAGGATACAGACCGACGCTAACCTCACATTGTATAGAAAGCTATCGAATGTAAGGTCAGCTTGTACTGAAATAGTACATTTCGTGTCTCGCATAAAAAGTCGTGTTTTTAACACGAGCGCTGTAGCCAAAGCTACATGCGAGTGTTAAAATAAACTCTTTTTATGCGAGACACGAATCATTCTTTATCCACTACCTGATGAGCTTACTTAATTAAATGCAAATAAGTTCCAACAACAATTTATTAGAAACGTTCAGACTAAAACCCACAGACTATAAACACACAATCAACTCGCGCTTTTTCGAGAGGTAACAGGTTCAGTATCATTCTGCCAGTTACATAATGATCCATACAGTCATTTCATAAATCATCATCATCATATCAGCCGAAATACGTCCACTGCAGGACCTAGGCCTCCTCCAAGCGTCGCCACATTGACCGGTCCCGTGCGTCCCGCAACCAGCGGATCACCGCAACCTTCAACAGGTCATCGGTCCACCGACGGTTCGTAACGGTTTCGTAACTGTTATTATGTAATTTTGTTTGTATAAATTTTTATTTTATAATCTTGTGTCTAAATGTTCATAGGAATGTATATGTAGTGTACATAATAGACCAGGTAGTGGAAAAAATATATATAGCTACATGTTTATTTCAATCATAGCATTGCAATTATTATAAATGTTGCATACCAGGAAATTGATTTACATTTCTCATGCTCTGAAATTGCATATTTGTGCAGGATATAGGCTGCACAAAATCGATTTTTGTGCACAAGTGCATAAACGTATATTACTTATAAATGTATCTAAAAATGAGCCATACAGCCAAACACAATAAAAAGTTCACAGATAGAATTTGTTATTTTATAATATTTACTTTAATTTATTTGCCTTTTATGTGTTTTTAAGACATAAAAGATATTAAAATTAAAATACGGTAGGTTATTTAATTAATTTAAAAAAATATATATATTACAAAATTAATTGAATAGTAGGCTGTATAGGTCTGCAGCCCAAGCCTAATATCAATGACGTAAGATTAAAAAAAAGCGGCGGGAAACAGGTCTTGTTTTTTCGTGCGTTTATGAAAACTTTTATATGAAAACTTTTATATGGGTGAATACGTTTAAATGGCTTTTTCTTATATATTGTTTCTGCGCATTGATGTATTAGCTGTAAGTTTTCCTAAGATTCATAAAATTAAATATTTAAATGTCAAATATAAGGTACCTGTTAAAAGAGTGTATCTCGGCGGCGGCGCAGAGGTTCTCGCGGTACTTGTGCAGGTCGCCGGACAGTGCGCGCCACTTGCCCAGGAAGGCGTCCCGACGCTGGGACACTGCCGCCGCTTGCTGTGTGGGACCCTGTGGGCAAACACATAGAAATTAATTTAATTATATTAGACTATAGAAATATGAGCGTTCTGCCGGATATGATATTGTTTTTATTTTGGCAGTCTCGGGATCCTGGAGTCCTTTGAAAGGCGTGCGAGGGGCCGAAGCCAACTCGCAGAGATCTTGCCTATGTATCAGGAAATGTGACACCAACCGACGATTATCCCAGTATGCACTACGCAAGTGCACCCAAGGACAATCCCCGGTTGGTGCAGGACTATTGCAAAGTATTGAGAAAAGGAAAAAGGACTATCGGTTTGGTAGGTTTAGTGGATCGATGGCCTAAAACTATAGGAGGAATACTGGCCCCTACCTGACCACTGTTGAACTACACGGCTATAATATGGCAGGGGGTGACATGTACACTCAATAGGGAACTATCCGCAAAGCTGCGCTCAGATGGCGCCACAGATTTCAGCGTAAACAAACTAGAGAAGGGCGTTTTCGGTTTTTTGCGCAAACGGTTATGTATGTGTTTTCATATCGATATCGAAAATGGTTTTCAGATATCGATATCAGTAGTACAGTTTATTTAGATGAGCAAACTAACAACGAACGCGAAATAATACTTAGAAAGATAGGTAGCGCTTATGATTCCTGACATTTGTGAAGTTTGCGTTTTGTTCTTAGTTCGTACGTTTTCGCATTGTTACGGTTTTAAGTTTTGAATTATTCGTTCTCGCATGCTAGTAAGGTTTTTATTAGATACAGCTTTTGTAATATCGGTTATTAAGATATCGATATGATATGATATCTAAGACATATCCGATATAAGTTACGTTTTGATATATCGGACCCATCCCTAAAAAAAAAACAAACTGTCAAAGTCGAGCGACAAAATTTCGCAGTCCAAGCATATAAAATAATAAAACTAATAGTGAAAGTAAAATGAAGCTTACTACTTCCCCAATATTATTATTTGGTTTTTGAACACAAGTTATCTTAAAAACAGTAAAAAATAGTTCGGTAACCACAAACAGTAGTAGACGCGATGTTGTTATGTTTTTGTTTACTCCGAGCCGTCTAGCGCCAGCTGGCGGGAGCAATTGGCAGTAATGTTCCCTATTAATGGGCCCACATAGAAGGGGCGCTAGCACTTTAGTGACGAAATGCCAAGGGGGCAACATATCCGGAGGTGCTTGAGGAGTGGAGGTGGAGAGGTATACCAAGCAGGAACAAATTCAAATACCACGGCTATCAGGACAATCCCGAAAGTATGGCCAAGATCTCTACAAGCATCTTATTGGAATAAGGTTACACTAGTCGACGGCACGAACTATTTTGTGCGCGGGGTTAAAATTCATTTTATATCAACCGACAACACGTGTGGAAGAGATAGATGCTGTGATGAGCAGTAGGAAGCTAGTTCGCGTACGAATACACCCTTTTGCAAATTTGTAGCGAAATGGATAATGATTTAGGACGAAACCAAGCGCGGGAAATTTTATAAACAGACCTTTGGCAGTCTAGATATCATGAAAAAACGACTAAATCTATCTGTTCATAATAAAATTATATGCATTGTTAAACTACTAATCTATCCCTGTATGGAGGCCGTTTTGCAATTTTCCGTCTTCTTATAGTATTTATTTGCGCCCAAAAATGCGTTAAAATTAGTGTCGAAATGTGTATCTTTCGACGCTCATAACTTTCAAATATTTTCTTTTTTTACTTTTTCGCTTCCATACAGGGCTAGATAATGATGAGACAAATTGATATCACTTTTTATTTTGAACGTACATCGTCAAACAGTGGAATAATCCCTAGACTACGTTTGTATGGAAAAAATTCGACTAGTGTAACCTTAACTTCCTTCCTCCGAGCACGGGTGTTATTCGGAATCCAGTCAATGGCTACTTTTGCCCAATTTTGTTGCGACATGCGACAGATGTGGCCAGCCCAATTCCACTTTAGTTTGGCAGCTGTGTTGCCTACGTCTGCGATTTGTGTTTTGGTACAAAGTATACTGTTCCGAATGCAGTCTGTGATTTTGACTGCGAGAATACTTTGTTTTATTGCTCGCTGGCAAACCCCGAGTGCGAACTTTTGACGTTTCGTTAACGACCACGTTAGCGTTCCTTAGGTGAGGGTGGGAAGAATGCACATGTCCATGAGTTTCCTTTTTAGGGAAAGTGACATTAGGTGTCACAAATTAGAAAGATACTCAACGCGCTTTGGAGCGTAAATAGAAGAACGATGTAAAAAGACGTGCACGTAAAAGCGTCTAGAGTACAACAAGCAATTCATAAATACAATAAGTAGGTAATTAAAAACAGCCCGAGGCAGCTAAGTTATGAACAATCTTAACTGAGGGCGCCCGTTCACGAACATGACGCATGGATTGACATCACTCAGCACAACAATCGTGACGGGAACCGAAAGATCCAACACACGCGCCACAATCAGAGAGCGATTAGAGAGAGCTTGACACACTCAACTGCCAGGGCACACACAAGTCAACTTTCTTGGCTAGACACCTAACAGGGTGAACAAGACCCTAAATCGATAACAATAAGGACCATAATCCCTTACCTGCTGCAGCAGTTTATCGGCCAGCGCACAGATGCTCCTGACCCTCCGGTCGTCCACCTTCATGTCGCTGTCCACGTCGTCCAGCTTCCTCAGCAGCGCGGAGCAGTGCTCGTAGTCTCTGCCCAGCTCGTGAGCCTGAACCATCATTTCCTTGTCTCTGATCCAGGCTTCGATCTTGTCTAGGTGCTGGTTGAATTCGAGGATGTCTTGGGCTTCTTCGAGGCCGCGACCTGGAGGGGAGATGAGGGTTTTAATTGTTATGAGGAGAATATTTTATTTTATTATTGTGCGAAGGAGTAGAATTCCCTGCCGGAGTCTGTGTTTACCGATAGCTACAGCCTAGGGGTCTTTAAGTCAAGAGTGAATAGGTTACTTCTAGGCAAGCGTGCTTCACCGTCAACCACATCATCGCTTACCATCAGGTGAGATTGTGGTGAAGTGCGAGCCTATCCATAATAAATCAAGTTTTTTTTTGAGATGAGACATAGAGTTATGAAGGTATGTAAAGATATCTTACCTCTCTGCTCCGTGGCAGTCTCGAGCCGCTGCCAGTCAGCCTGCAGCTGCTGCAGCTGCTTGTCCACTTCAGCGTCAGGACTGAGCTGGGTGGCTAACTCCTGAACCTCTTGCAGACGAGCTCTGTTGGCTGCTAGCTCGGCTGTGAAAGCCTGGTGCTTTTGCAGCTTCTTAATTTTGTCTTCGAGGTTTGTTACTTCGCCTGTAAAAGGAATTACGTGAATAAAATTACAATTAATTTTAGTACATTTTCATTTTGAAGTTAGGTAAAAAATTTATGATTATTTGTAGGCAAACAGCGAGAGGTCAGCGAAAGCAAAAAATATGCGATAAAAATTATAGCTAGCCAGTAGCAATCGCTAAAAAAGAAAAAAACCAGCCAAGTGCGAGTCGGACTCGCGCACCGAGGGTTCCGTATAAAAAGCTACACTCACCAAAATAATTAGGTAATATTAGGTACTGGCGTTCATAAACAATGAAAGCACCGAACATTGATCGAACGAAGGGATAACATTAACTTTGCCGTTCGAAAACTTGTTACCAAATAAGTTATAATCTCTTTTTACCGTCCTCGGGTCTCAATGGCGCCTCAGCGGTAATTTTTATCTCTTCTCTTCCGAGTGCTCTTCGAGTGTTTCGAGAAGTAAGTAAACGGTTAGTCGACTCTTCACGTGACCAGAGGGCTGGGCTTTTCCTTGGCCAGAGAATCAGCATTGCCATTCAACGTGGCAATGCTGCCAGCGTTCTGGGCACTTTTCACGTTGACAGCGATGTGGACGAATTTTTTGACGCCCTATGACCCCTGCCCTTTTATACGCGTTCGTAGTTTAATTTTATTTTTATTTAAGTGTATATAGCTAGTTATTGTTAATTAAGTATTTTATATTATGTAAATTTTAAATTATTAATAAAAATATATTTATCTCTTTTTTTACGATGTAGGTACAAATTTACAGTTTTCAGATATTTTCATTTATTTGTTCTGTAAGACATTGTTTCTTGACAAATTTCATGATTCTAGGGTCAATGTGTACCCTTTACGTTTAGATTCCCTTGCCCCGATTTAAAAGTTTGAATTTTGCACAGCTGCAAATGATTGCAGACCTGAGTATATCATATATAAATTTCAACTTGATATCTGCAGGCGTTTTAGAGAAAAGTTCTTGACGGACAGACAGACATACAGCGAAGTGATCCTATAAGGGTTCCTATTTTTCCTTTTAAGTAACGGAACCCTAAAAATGGACATAAATGTAGATTCTGTGATTTACAGATAATCAATTTGCTTAATGAATTTCACAATAAATCAACTAAAACTTTTTGATAATGATTGAAAATAATTAATGGTGTCAATTGTCATTTATCCGACTACGGCAAAGCCGAAAAAGCTTAATGATTTATTTATTACTTTGATCTTGTCAAACTTGGACAAAACGTGAGGACCCATATTAATGGACCTAATTTCGCTCTCTCTACCTTACTTTGACAACGTGTGTTCGCAAGGAGCCATATATATGAAGTTATTTCTTACCTTGTTGATGCTCAGCGGCTAACTTAGCCAGCTTGTCGGCCACCCATCCTCTGGCTTCCGCCGCGTCGCGAGCGAACTGTGCGCGCGCGCGAGAACGTACGAGCGCACTGCGACGAGCCGCTGCTGCCTCGTACAACTGTGCGGAAGAAAATATTGATGAGGTATGGTAGATCGTCGCTCCACCATGCTTGAGGGTTGAGGGCGTCCTACTACACTACCTCATTGATACAACAGTTGTATACATTGGGTAGAATAGTACATTATGGTACAAGTGTGTAATGTTAGTGATTACCGCTGAGGCGCCATTGAGACCCGAGGACGGTAATCATCAATACACACGTGTATCATACGACGTTTTTCAACATACTTGTGAAGTAAATAATACTAAAATAGTTTTTTTTTTCCTTTATTTTTCAATATATTAAATTACACTTATTTTACAGCATAACACTTGTCTAAAACCTTAAAAGGTTTATGTGACAAAGTGGAGGAAGCAATTCGCACCGCATAATTACTAAATTATGTAAACATAATACTCATACCCACTTAAAAACTAAGGTGTGATTTCACCAGTGATATAATATTTTTTTAAGGTAAATTCACATTTTTTATATGAGAGTTATTTTTGCTACAAGTGCGGAAGGTAGGTGATTTCCGATGAGTGGTATATTTATTCACAAGCGAGCGAAGCGAAGTCGGAAATCATCTTACGTACGTGTATCATACAACAATTTACTATGCATTGTGCGAGAAAATAAAAAAATATATCTGAACCAAGCAAGAAATTAATAAAATGGCGCTTTTTCAAGCGCGCTCAGCATATCCACAGATTAACTAATAGTTCCTCGGGCATATGAACTGCGCATGTCCGATTCCAAATAGCTGTCACGTCGTAACGCAAAAATAACATAGTTAATGATTTTTTATAATTTATTTATTGATCATAATCTAAATCTAAAGTAATTAAAACGCTATTTAATCATTTACAATGCATGTCCTCGAAAAGAGCGTTTTCCAAGCAGCCAAACGTGCGGAAAGTGTCACTTTTTTTTACTAGTGCTTTTTACTTTCCTATACTTTTATAATATTTAACTCCAACGTCAGCCAGCAAGATAAAGCGCAGCAAAGTTCAGGACTGGGGGCTTGTGATGTCACTATATCAGTATAAAGTGTAGCACGCACTAAATTGTCGTAATTTTTTGTTTACGTGGCAAAAGAAAAATACGTATCTACTATACGACTTTCTTTCATCTTTTTTTTTAAATACAGTGACGATTTGTTTTATAGTATTTTTTGCAAGTTTTTGCAGTTTCATTATTCCAAAATGTGTTACAATACAAATAAAAAAAAAAAACGAATGCCATGCCTCAGAAATTTAAAACCGCGCCGTCAATTGGAATCTATTTTAAATGAATCATTAAAAAATCTTTGAAATGTCAATTAAGAGCCCAATATTCCGTAATTATGTGCTTAGGAGAGTTGATTAAAAAAACACAAAAATTTTATGATCAATTCTAGAAAATGATAATTTTACACACAATTCAATCGGTGCATATCGTGCAATCTAGTGATGTTTATTTGAACCAAATTTCTTTTGTTAGCGCTAGGACACGATACCAATACACTATTTATACCATCTGTGTACGCTATTTCAAAGGTCTTACCTTCAGATTCAGATATATTTATTTGCATAAACATGTGTATAAATACATCACCTGCCTAGCCTTTTCCCAACTATATTGGGGTTGGCTTCCAGTCTTACCGGATTCAGCTAAGTACCAGTGTTTTACATAGAGCAACTGCCTATCTGACCTCCACAACCCAGTAACTGGGTAACACGGTACCTCTTTGCAAGACTGGTGTCAGATCTCAAGCTTCTGACTACCCGTAACGACTGCCAAAGTTCTTCAAATGACAGCCGGGACCAGCGGCTTAACGTGCTTTCCGAGGCACGGAGGAAACTCGGTATGTTGAAATGGTCACCCATCCACGGACCGACCTCGTCAAGCGTTGCTTAACCTTGATGATCGACCCGTGCGGCTGTTATTATTTAGCCGCGAGCTCCTCCGAAACATGTGTATACATACAACAAATAATAATAATAAGTGCATGCAGGATTACAAAAAAATAAAAGGTTACCTTCTTCCTCCTCTCGTTGATATGCTGCAACTCATCAGCGATGCGTTGGCTCTCGACGTGGTTCTGCTGTAGCAGCTTATCACCGTGGCTGTTCAGGGTTGCTAGCTTCTCGTCCTGAAGGAAAATGAAATAATAAGGATAAATATAAAAAAAATCGATACAAAACAGTCCCTTGAAGCATTAGATCATAATCAGTAACATTCACGATCGCTGGAATTGATAATGTATGAAATTTTTGCTAAACATTTTGCGTCAATTTTCTGTACAGTCTAAAGATCTATAAATTTTCTATCTTAACTATTCAAGACTAGCATGTGCCCGCGGCTTCGCTCCCTTCAACTGGCTACCTACTTACCCTATCCTACCCTACCCTGCCTACCTACCCTATCTACCTACCTATTTTTTTTTACGTTTTAAAACTTCCCTGTATTCTGTCATGCATAGATAGATGGTGGCACTGTGTTCGCAAAATGTATGACAAACTGAATTTTCAAAAAAAAACTGTCGTTGGTTTTCCGATGTTTTGATAATTATTCTGTTATTCCGGACGAAGATAAATCGAACCAATGAAAAATAAATTTTTCATTAAAAATCTTTTTAAAACAAGCTTTTTCCGTATTCTTCTCAGCAACTCTTTCATTTGATACCTATATCATGGCCGTGCACAAAACATAACTTGTCCACCATATTGGATTTAGATTGACGTCACTTAGCTAACCATGCATTGTCATCCAAACTAAACGTGTATGCAAGATTTCATCTTAATCGGTGGAGGATAACTGCTTTAAAATTCAGTTGCAAGATTTGACCCAAACACACTTACATACACAGAACAGAGAAGACAGTAGAAATCGCATATAGCTTTATTAGTATCGGAACCAGCGTACCCAAACTCACACATATACAGTTTATTTGTATTTCATAACACTAAGAAATCTTTGGTGTGATTGGTAGTTTAATTTTTAGATGAAAGTAGAAAATATGTCAGTCGTCGCTTATTTGAAAATAAACCACAGCTTTATGACAATAGAGTTGGTTTATTGTCTACTCTTTTTGAGTATTTATTACTTTTTTCGTTTAAAGCGCACACGGAATAGTTTAATGAGCAAGTTACGCTACCCGCCGCTAGATGTCACTATAGTAAATTCATTTAATTTAAAGCCGTATTTCGTTACCGATAAGATTTATATTTGCGTAATGAGGTCATAACTACTCGTCCTTCTGTAGTGATGTACCACGGTCGTTAACTTATTTATCGACATTCCGTTTTATTTTCAAACAAAATACAGTTTTGTTTTAAAAAAAAACGTTGCCCCACACTAGGAATTTCTCCTGTGTCGTGGGTGCGTTTACAAACATAATTTCACATACACAAACACCCAGAGCCGAAACAACTATTTGTAGATCATACAAATAATTGTTCCGTGCGGGAATCGAACCCGCGACACGCAGCGCAGCAGTCAATCGCTCAACCACTGCGCCAACCGTGCGCCCAATAACTAGAGTCGATAAATATTATTATGTTTGTAATCAAGTTTTTATATAAATTTATTCCAATACTAACGATTTATAGAAAGTATTATTAAGATATTTTATGGTAAACTACTGATCCGATTTTAAAAATGATTCTATTGATACAAAGATGGGCGTATCTTTGTATGTGGTGTTTTTGTTCTATCAATAGAATTATAGAATACAATACTCTTTATTATGTACACCATATAAGTTACAGAAAGTATAGACGACTTACGACGACGACTTTTTCCTACTCCTCCGTGATTATTTTCTGATTCATTTCGTTGCGGGATCCAAGACAGTTAAATTCATTCTCCGGGACTTCGTCGAGCTTCATTACCTCGGCGTTTTTCTGGTGGTCGCCACTGTTGATTCTGGCTTTCAGGAGTTGCAGTGGTTTGGGAATAGTGCGGTGGGATTGTCCCAATGGGCGGCCTTATCGCTAAAAGCGATCTTTTCAAGACAACCTTTCCATGGATTTAAAAAATGAAAAGAAAGACAGTACTGTACGTAGTCTTTGGTGTACTATTTATTAATTACAAGCTGTGACCGCGGCTTCGCTCCCGTCATCTGTTTGCCAACCCTAACCTACTTACCTTCCTGCCTACCCTACTTAACTACCGACCATATTTGTTTCTATAGTCATCAATCTTTCGCGGAGAATCTTAACACCGTGATTCAGAAAATGACTTCAAATTCACAACACCATCTATCGAATATCGAGTTCAACTCTCCGAGTATCTGAATTGCGTGTGTTGTGATAATTTTAATTCTTGAACACTTAAAATTCATCTAACTTTTGATAGAGTGAACCGATTGCGATGACACAAAAACTAAGTAATTCTTCAAGTTACGCACAATGTTTATGTATAAAAGTTATTTACATTGGTTTCGTACATGTCACGTGATGAGTGCACAAGTAAACAGACAAAAATTCAAAAAATGCCGGAAATAGGTTCTGTTGGTTATCCTTTAACACACTGGCTATTTTTTTTGGAAATATTTTCGATGTACAAAAAATACTTTTCTACATATTTATTATATGTATTGATGATTGATGATGATGATGATGATGCGATAGACTATACTACAAATGCAATACGTCCTACTGATATGGGAAGCTTACGCTTTCGCCTGCGGCTACACTCTTATTATGATTAGCTTGACTGACTAATAAAAAAAAGGAGGAGGTTCTCAATTCGTCGTAATCTTTATTTTTACACGGCTGCAACGAAAGGGTTATGTTTTTCGCGCGTAAGAAGATTTTTTCGAATATTGTAAGTTTAAAGTATCGATAACTCATTATCGATATTGGTAATCTCTAATTGAGTAGCTGAATGGGACATGTGCATAGTTGGAATCTTCGAGAACAATGTTAGAGTTTTAAAGAAAGTAGACCTTAAATTTAATGTCATAAAATCAACTTTTACTTGTCTTGTTTAATAAAATATTGTTTTTACATTTTTATCGAAATAAAATAAATTAAGACTTGCCGATGGTAAGATATACCTACATTTGATACATTTTTGGTTCTGCTATAGTGTTTACATTCTAAAACAGCACAATAAGGCATTTTTGGATTTTTTTTTCAAGTTTTTGTCACCGTGACGGTTGAACCAAGACTGATGTGCGTAGTGTGTGCGCGGAAGGAAACTTATGCAGAACTGTGCAAAGCTCGGGGTACGCGGGCCCCGCCCACTTGCGACTTCTATTGTAGTAGGCGTTTTTTTTGTTCTGTGCTTACATACATACGTTGAAAGTTAAATAAAACCTTGTAATTATGTAAATCGCGCCAGCCGTTCTTGAGTTATAAATGTTGTAACTAACCCGACTTTGTTTTATATATAAAGATAACATTTTTTTATTTGTTCTCATAGATCGCTAAAACTCATCATCATCATCATCATATCAGCCGAAAGACGTCCACTGCTGGACATAGGCCTCCCCCAAGCGTCGCCACATTGACCGATCCCGTGCGTCACGCAACCAGCAGATTCCTGCAACCTTCACCAGGTCATCGGCCCACCTGGTGGGAGGCCTTCCAACGCAACGTCTTCCGGTTCGCGTTCGCCACTCCAGAACCCTTCTGCCCCATCGGCCATCCGTTCTGCGAGCAATGTGCCCTGCCCACTGCCACTTAAGTTTGGCAATTCTTCGGGCTATGTCGGTAACCCTGGTTCTCTTACGGATCTCAACATTTCTGATTCGATCACGCAAGGAAACGCCGAGCATAGCCCTCTCCATTGCCCTTTGAGTGACTGTAAGCTTCCTGATAAGGCCCATTGTAAGCGACCACGTCTCAGAGCCACATGTCATCACTGGCAACACACACTGGTCATAGACTTTCGTCTTGAGACACTGTGGTAAGTTGGACGAGAAGATACCACGCAACTTCCCGAACGCTGCCCAGCCGAGTCGGATTCGACGGTTGACCTCTTTCTCGAAATTGGCCCTACCCAACTGGATCGTTTGTCCCAGGTAGACATAGTTGTCCACAACTTTGAGTGTAGTCTCCAACCTTGATAGGAATGGCGACTCTACACTCGAACTACGCTAAAACTCATACTAATTTTGATTTAGCAAATTTTTACATATTCGCTGTGACATGTAACAGTATGCGTATTGTAGTCCCTTGACCGCACATTGACGCATACTTCTTGGCTAAAAATAAATGAATCGGTAGTTATATAATTTGCGCAGTAATTTACCTGAGTAGCGAGCAGTTTCTCGAAGGCCTCGTGCTTCTTGAGCGCGTTCTCGACTTCCTCTACGCTGCTCGTCTGAGAGATTTCAGTGCCTATAAACAAAATACTTATGAAATTTGGCACAAGTGTTTTAGAAGCCCACATAGAATAACATATGTGAATATTGTGTAGTTCCAATAATATTATTATCTCCTTCTTTTTTTGAAGTCGGTAAACACAAACATTCAATAGGGGGCCAAGGCAAGGCAGATGAAGATGAGAAACTTACTAAGGGCGGCCTCCTGTGCTGCACACAGGTCGTGCAACAGCTTGGCGTCCCTCAAGAAGCAGTGCAGGTCTATGAGCTGGTCCAGCGCCACCTGGCGAGCTGCCCACGCACCGTGCAGCCGGTTACGTTCCTCTAGTAGGGCTTCGCATTTCTCTTCTACTTCCTGTGATAGAAAATGTTTAGGTTATTTAATTATTTTGACATAAAAAGTGAAAAATAAAAAACTTTTTTACAAAAAAATACTACCGACTTCCAAATAAGAAAACTACAAAGTGAAAAATAACTTTGTTTTTGGAAGTCGGTGACTTTCGTAGGTACCATTTTTTTGCGTTATGGACACCGACTTGCAAAAACAAAGTTATTTTTCACTTTGTAGTTTTCTTATTTGGAAGTCGGTAGTATTTTTTTGTAAATAACGCCAGCATAGATTACCCGAATATCATGAAACTTTAACAAAACCGATCAAATGAGAGATCTGCGTAAGAGAGAGAGCGTACTAGCGTGATGTTATGTTATGAAATGATATAAACAGGTATGCGATTGCAGCAGTCCCGAGAGATTTGCCGTTACTTATTGAAGAGTTTCGTTGTATATCTTCGAAGTTCTTCATCAGATGTTCACCAGATTAAAATGGGACCAATTTCGGAACATACGCATTCAAACAAAAAAAGAATTTACAAAATCGGTCCACAATTGACGGAGATATCGGTGAACATACATAAAAAAAAAAAAATAACATACAAGAAGTCGAACATAGAACATCCTCCTTAAAAGAACGGCTTTTAATGAAAAAAAAAAATCTCATGGAAGTGAACTGTATCGTGTTATTATGAGAAATAATGATTGTTTAAACCTAGTTTAGGAGGCTTACCGCTGCATTAGGATGCTGCGTCAGCTCCCTGCCCATCTGCAGCGCGTTCCTGAAGGAGGAGTCTCGTGCGTCCAGCTCCGCGCGCACGGCGTCGTGCTCGGCGCGCGCAGCCTGCGCCGACACCGCGTCGCGCACGCGCAGCGCGCGGGACATGGACGCGCGCAGGGACACCGACCAGGAGGTCAGGTCGCGGACCTGTGGAGAGAGACATTACATGAATCATTGTAAAGGGTTCCGTACCAAACCGAAAAATCAAGTTAGTTGTAACTGGAAAAATTAGATAATTTCAAATAAAATCTGATTTATCAATATATTGTTATTTGTTAGTTAAATATAAGTAATAATAAAAACCGGCCAAGTGCGAGTTGGGCTCGCGCACGGAGGGTTCCGTACCATTATCGCAAAAAACGGCCAAAAATTCACGTTTGTTATATGGGAGCCCTACTTAAATATTTATTTTATTCTGTTTTTAGTATTTGTTGTTATAGCGGCAACGGAAATACATCATCTGTGTAAATTTCAACTGTCTAGCTATCACGGTTCATGAGATACAGCCTGGTGACTGACGGACAGACAGACGGATTACGGAGTCTCAGTAATAGGGTCACGTTTTTACCCTTTGGGTACGGAACCCTAAAAATTATCACCAAAAATGAAGTTCATAGGTCAAAGGGAAGTATTGTAAAAAAAAAAAGTAAAACGAGCTGATTTTGGTGGCTTCTCATTCCTTTATATTTCCACAGTAACGTAAATGTTCGTTTATTTAAATTATATTTTTTAATGGCTTTTGCATTATTGTCACCAGCACAGTCTACTGCTAGTATTCAGCAGCATACGGTAATACTGGAAGTCGGCCCAACACAGATACGAAAAAAAAGTTAATTCAAAAAAACAAAAACCCGACTGCTTAAAAAGCGATCTAAAAAGACGTAAACAAGAAGAAAATCATGCTGTGCAGTCGGAGGATACATATTTGCGAGCTGGCTGACCAAAACCACAGCATGATTTTCTTCTTGTTAACGTCTTTTTAGTTCGCTTTGCAAGCAGTCGGTTTTTTCATTTTTTGAATTAACTTATTTATTTATAACTTTTTAGTTAACATTTATTTTCGAATTAGGTACATTTAAACAAATAAGTCTTATATATTTTTGAGATCACGTTTTAAAACTCTTTATTTTGATACCCCACATGATGGGCTTGGAAAAAGATAAAAAATTAGGACCCCACAATATGGCGCTCGAAAGCCGCCATTTTTCTATTTTCCAATTTTAATGTAGCCAGTGACACTTGCGAGCTTAAGACGAATCGATTGACGAAGAATCATCAAAATCGGCCAACGCGTTTGGGAAACCACATAGGAACAAACATACATACATAGACTGATAAACGTTCGTTTCGTTCGTTCGTTCGTTCGTCGTTCGTTGTTGTACGTGAATTTTACCTATTTAAGTATGTTAATAACAACCTTTTTCATGTTATCTCTTCACCACCCTTGGTTGACTGGTAGAGAATGTCTAAGGCATTAAGTCCGCTTTTGTACCTTTTGTGCATGAAGTCTAAATAAATAAATAATAAACAAATTACCCTCCTTCGGTAGTCGGGTAAAAAGTTTAAACAGAAGGTATTGTCAACTTACCTCTGTCAAGAACTGGTACAGCTGTAGGTACTGCTGGAGCGTGTGTTTCCTTTCTTCCGAGGCTTGTTTCAGCATGGTCCAGGCTTCTTCTAGAGCCTTCTGCTGCAGTTCTATCTGCTGCACGTTGCCGCCAGGGTAGAGCTTCTGGAGACGGTTGCCTTCTTCTTGGAGGACCTGGGGGTTGAAATGGTGTTTTTAAGTTTGTAGACGAAATAGTATATTTCGTGTCGAGCATAAAAAGTCGAGATTTTAACACGAGCGATGTAGCCAATTTCGAAAGCTACATGCGAGTGATTCTTTTTCCACTACCTGATGAGCTTACTTAATTAAATGAAAATTAGTTCCAACAACAAGTTATTAAAAACGTTTAGACTATTTCGAGAGGTAACAGGTTCAGTATCATTCTGCCAGTTACATAATGATCCATACAAAAGCCATTTCGTAATTTAGATTTTTTTAATTTTTATTTTATAATCTTTTGTCTAAATGTTCATATTTCGAAACGAATTTCTTAGGCAATGTGTTACATAATAGACAAGGTAGTGGAAAAAGATTTTTTAAGGGTGGCTGGCAGTTTTCTATGTTCCATTTTATTCTTTGGATTTATTATTTCTCATTTTTATAAATGTTAGGAAGTTTGTGGAACAAGGTGTAAGGTCCCACAAACCTCCATAGAGAACGGAGTATCCTCCGACCAGACTGGTGTTGTTTCTGGTATTCAACAGTCCAACGATTATTGTCGGACCGTCGTATACATTCAAATCACGCCGAAAACTTTGCTTGCGCGATGCAGGATTTGTGTGACGTCATATTATTAGTTCGTAGGTGGCGTTAATGCCGCTACAAATGTAAATAAAATTTCACAGCGTATAAAATTTTGGCCCAGGCGCGCAAGTGGCCCGGGGGCAGCGCATCTTATGTTACACGTCCTCACCTGCATCTGCGCGTCGATAGCCAGCAAGTCGTTCTGCTGCGTGTGCAGCGCGCGGCTGGCCCGGGCGGCGGCGCGCAGGTCGCGCGGGGGCGGCGGCGCGTGCAGGGCGGCGCGCGCGTCGTGCGCCCGGGAGGCGAGCTCGCCCACGTCGCGGTGGAAGCGGTGGATCTCGCCCGCCGCGTGCAGGCGGGACGCGCGGGACTCCATCTGCTCTACTAAGCGTTGCCACCATTCTCTGTGGAGAATGGATTGGGTAAAGTTTTCGTTTTGTAGGGTAGTTCCTACTAGTGTCCATTTTAACTTACCGTACAAATTGACCCTTAAAGTAGTTCTTGATAGCTTTACAATAGTGGCCCTTGCTGGGCCATCATTGTCCATGCTGGGCGTAAAGCAGACTATGTTAAACCCTCATAACACATTCGGCACCATTATAATATACCTCATGCCTGACTATTATGGCTCATGCCTACGTATTATGGCCCATACTTAACTTTTATGGACAATGCCTAATTTTTATGGCCCATGCCTGACTATGATGGTCCATTCCTGATTTTTATGGCCTATGCCTGGTTATTATGGCCCATGCCTAACTTATATGACCCATGCCTGACTATTATGGCATTACTCACTATTATGGCCAATTCCTAACTTTAATGGCCCATTCCTGACTATTATGGCTCATTCTTGACCATTATGACACATGCCTGACTATTATGGTCCATGCCGAACTTATATAGCCCATGCCTGACTATTATGGCCCATGCCTGACTATTATGGCCCATGCCTCACTATTATGGCCTATGCCTGACTATTATGGCTCATTCTTGACCATTATGGTCCATGCCGAACTTATATAGCCCATGCCTGACTATTATGGCCCATGCCTCACTATTATGGCCTATGCCTGACTATTATGGCTTATGCCTGACTATTATGGCTCATTCCTAACTTTAATGGCCCATGCCTGACTATTATGGCTCATTCTTGACCATTATGACACATGCCTGACTATTATGGTCCATGCCGAACTTATATAGCCCATGCCTGACTATTATGGCCCATGCCTGACTATTATGGCCCATGCCTGACTATTATGGCCCATGCCGAACTTATATGGCCCATGCCTGACTATTATGGCCCATTCCTGACTTTAATGGCCCATGCCTGAATATTATGGCTCATGCCTAACCATTATGGCCCATGCCTGACTATTATGGCTCATGCCTGACCATTATGGCCCATGTCTGACTATTATAGTCCATACTGGATTAAAGTAGCCCATGCTGATCCATCAAGGCCCTTTCTGGACTATACTGGCATTATGTAAGATGGACTTACCCAAGAGCTTCCTGCCTCTTCTCAATATCTCCAATATAGGGACTCTCGGTAGCCAGCAGCTTCTTAGCCAACTCTTCGCATTGGTTGAACCGTTCGGCTCCACTTTCCACGCGGTGACGTAGCTCGTCGAATTTTGAACGGAGGATCTGTTCAAAAGAAATATGAATAAGCATAAAAATTGGTTTCACATCACATCACATCATCAGCCTATTAATGTTCCCACTGCTGGGACACAGGCCTCCTCTCTGTGAGAGGGAATGGACCGTAATCCACCACGCGGGTCCAGTGCGGGTTGGTGGATGTCACATATCTTCGAATTTTTGGTTCTAGGACATGCCGGTTTCCTCACGATGTTTTCCTTCACCGTTTTGAGAGCAGTGGTGATGAAATAATTTACTCAAAGTAAAGCGCCAGCCTGGGCTCGAACCCACGACCTACAACTTGTAAGTCGCCGATACCACTGGGCCACTACTGCTCTTAATCCAAAATTGGTTTATAGAAGTTAAAATTTGTATCAAGTGTCAATCAGTCAATTCGTGCTTCAAAGAATCTTGGCTTTAAAACAGCTAAGGTGGCGAATATTTTAATCTTTCCATAACTTTTATAAGAAGAATTATGGTCGTTTGACATATTATCAATACAAAAGCAGTCCTTTTTATTATTCTTCAATGAAAAGTTATCTGACGATTGAAAAATCGGCCCTTAATCTTCAAAAACTTATCTGACTATTAAAAAATAAGTCCTAAATGTATCTGTATAAACAACGCTTTTTTATCTTTTTCTTTTAAGAAGAAAACGTTGCCCCAAACTAGAAATTTCGCCTGTATCCATTGCCAGACAATCACAGTCTACATATTTGTATTGTTGCTTTTCATAAGGGTGTTAAAACAATGTAGCAAGCCATTTACGTCTTCTAATATTTACGCTGTTTGGTGATCAAAATAGCCTAGATTTTGCAAATGAACTCACCAGTAGATGTTCATAATCCTGTCCGTAGTCCTCGCTGGAGGCGGCAGCGTACTGCTCCTGAATCCAGCTTTCTAGCTCTGCGCTCTCTGCTAGGTATTCGTGTCTGTGGAAACATTTTGTGTTAGGTTTATATCTTCTAAGAGTAAGTTATGAGTAGTTAGTAGTTGAGTGAAATAATGTTGATCAGGGGGGTGACCATAAGCTCTTAGAGCGGTATCAATTTGATATCGAGTAAGTGACAGATGTATACACGTCAGATACATCTGTCCCTTATTCGATATCAAATTGATACCGCTCTAAGAGCTTATGGTCACCCCCCTGTACTTATGTTTGACATTATTTAAAGACAGAATGTTTGCTATGAATTTACGTAGATCCCACCGCAAAATCTGCATTCATTACGTTTTTGATTTAACTTAATTTGAATGAATAGAATTATCCACAGAACAGAGAAGACAGGCGTAGTAGGCGTTTTTTTTGTTCTGTGGAATTATCCATTAAATATCTTTTTGTAAAACAAGCTTTTTTCTCAGCAAACCCTTTCATTTGATACCCAAATCATAGCAATGCACAAAAAAAAACCAGTCCGCCATCTTGGACCGTCCGCCATATTGGATTTAGAATGACGTCACTTAGCTAACCATGCATTGTCATCCAAACTAAACGTGTATGCAAAATTACATCTTAATCGGTGGAGAATAACTGCTTTAAAATTCAGTTGCAAGATTTGACCCGAACATTCTTACATACATACATACATTGCAAGTTAAATAAAATCTTGTAAAAATACTTGATAGCGGTGGCTATACGTGATAATAAAAAACATTCAGTCAATAAGGCTAAACGAGTTTTTGTTCTATGCAATGTTATGCGTTATAGAAGGAAGGTGCAAATTACTGGTTTAATTTTTTTTACAATTTTTTTTTTTTGTGTCTTGTCCTGGGGTTAGTCCTAGACTACATATTATAAAGGCTCGTAAATATATTAGTAATTATATTCTTTTTTTTTATAATCTATAGGCTCGCGTTTGACCACTATCTCGCCTGATGTTAAGCGATGATGTGGTCGACGGTGAAGCACGCTTGCCTAGAAGAAACCTATTCACTCTTGACTTAAAGACTTGTCGCAATCAGTGCGGTTCCGCACTGACAGGGCCGAACATGTTGCTGCGTCCCGCTATTCCGTCGACGCAGCTGTACGTGTCACGTCTGCATCACTCCACGAAGGCAGAAGAGGTTGTGGAGTACATAAAGATCAAGACTAAATTCTCCCTGAGAGTCGAGCAGTTGGAGTCGCGTCACAAGATTAATTTCAAATCTTTTGTGGTGCGGGTTCAACTCATCATTTAGAGACCTTCATGAAGGAAGAATTTTGGCCGAAGGGTGTCGTGTATCGGCGTTTCCGCGGAAGGTTACATGACACCGCGACTCAGCGCAATACGTCGCCGACCCAACGTACTAAATAGATTTATGTTAACTTTGTTATTAATTATGTATTAGTTTATTTTTGTATGTTTAATTTGTGTATTTTATCTATGGGCCTTAGTTGCCTGAAATAAATAAATAATAATAATAATAATAATAAAAGACCCCAAGGTTGTAGCTATCAGGGAACAAAGACTCCGGAAGGGAATTCCACTCCTTAGCTGTGATTTTTGTAAGTTAACACCAAAATCTAGATAAAGACATATTCTTGTTGTATTAACAGCAGGAACAATTTGCCAGATAGAGCCATTGATAATATTTCATCTAGTACTAACCCTAAGACTTAACACAAATACAAAAAATGTTTTAGCCGACCACAATTTAATAAGCATTAAGTTTTTAAGTTCGGTCTCCCAGGTAATAGACTTAAACCACAGATAATATAATACTAGCATTCAGATGCCTCATCCCATACAAAGAAACCGTGCCGACGTAACTAGCGTTTGTCATCTGATTAATCTTGTTATTTTTGTAAGTACATCAATCGCGTTCGATCCCGATTTACGGCAATAGATGGTGTTAGCAGCGACTTGCAAGTAAAAGGGTTTACTAGGTTTGTGAATATTTTTTTCGTTAAATACAGTGAAGGTTCGTTTTATAGTATTTATTTGCACGTATTTACAGTTTTTTTGCACGAAAATGTGTTACAATGCAAATTTTAACAATCGAGTGGAATGCCTCAGAAATTTAAAAATGCGCCATCTATTGGCATGAATTTTAAATGATCCGTTCAAATAATCTTTGAAATGTGAATTAAGAGCCCAATATTCCATAATTTTGTACTTAGGAGAGTTGATTAAACAAGAACATACAATTTTTATGTTCAATGCCAGAAAATGTTAATTTAACACATACTTCTATTGAATTGTGTGTACATGTCGCGCCATCTAGTGAGATTTATTTGAACCAAATTTACTTTCTTAGCAATGAGACCCCGTGCTTAAACTAACCTTCTCATCTCCAGTAGCCATCGACCTAGGCGAGTGCTTCGGACTGAATGCGCTATCCAACCTCAACTTATTATAACCCGGATCATTTGAAAAGTCCTTCACTGACGTAGTACTCCCAGGAGTATACCTCTTAGTTGGGGACTTCTTCAAACTACTCTTCGTTTTGGACGTAGTATAACTCCCACTCATACTAGAAGGTGCAGGGGCTATTGTTGCTCCACTAGCATACGGTGGAGGTCTGCCCTGCTTAGGCTGGGCACCGCCGTGTTCTCGTGGAGGCGATCGGCGGTAGCGACCTCTCGCGTCCGGCCCTGGTTCAGGCCATGTTACGAAGCGAGAGGGTATGGGAAGCTGTCTCCTCCTTCTGCGAAGCAGTAATGCTCGCGAAGGAGGAGGCGGAATGCGTGAGGGAGACGCAACGGAGACGCCCTCACGCCCCTAGCCACCGCAGGAGACGCCCTGGGAGTCGCAAGCCGATTCCCGGCCTACGTAGGCGCGGGCTTGCGGTCGGCGAGTAATGGGTAGCTCGCCGTCCGATAAGGACCAGGCCCGAGTCGACGGCGCGTAGTGTTCCACGCGCGCCTCAAAGAGATGTCAGCAGAACTGACGGGGTCCGCGAGGGCCGATGCCTGTCTGGGTCGCGGATAAATTTGAAAAAGAGTTACCGCGGCCCTGGCTCAAGCAACTGAAGGAACACGGGTGGGTTTTAGTCAGAAAAGTCTTACACGCCCTCCCGCCTTACCCAGAGCGGGAGAAGTCATAGGATGATTTACAACACAAAAAAAAAGGGTTGCTCCACTGACGCTAGAGGTCATGGATTTTAGGCAGTATGATGACGTAGCTCCGATTGATGACGTCATGCCCAGAGAGGCTGTCATCGTATAAGTTTTTTAAGCGTTATAAAACTACAGCAGGAACAAGTAGGTTAATACACAAGTCCACATACCTGCAAACACTTTCAACCAGGGCCTTCTGCCTTTGCGCTGCGAGCCTCTGCAGCCGCGCCAGACTGTCAGCCAGGAGTGCGTGGCGAGCCAGCAGGGCTTCACCCTCAGGATGACCACCATTAGCCATGGACGTGGCTACGTGACCCATCTCCGCGATGATGGCCGCGTATGTGTCGAGTTCTAATTCGACGGCCTGTGAAATTAAGAAAGTGAGTTAAAGAAATTAAAGAAAAATAGACGAGAAATCATCATCATCATCATTAGCCTTATAATGATTCCACTACTGGGTACAGGCACCCTCTCTGTGAGACTGTGGTTTCCTCACGATGTTTTCCTTTACCGTTTTAAGAGCAGTGGTGATGAAATAATTTATACGAAGTAAAGCGCCTGCCTGGGTTCGAACCCACGACGTAAGTCAGGGCCGTTACCACTGGACCACCACTGCTCAGCCGAGAAATGCACGAAGGTATTTCAGTTTTTTTTTTCAACTTTGACAGCCTATTTCAGAGACCTTCTTGCACAACATGACCTGAGGGTCTAGAAAATGTGACATTGTAACAGCAATAACTATTGTAAAGGTTCCAAAATGTTTGGGATTGTCCATAATTATGACATTTCGGCATCAAAAAATGTTTAAACAAAATTTGTAGAGAATTTAATACTCTACAATATTTATAATAAATACAAATAGCATAAAACCCATAGGAAACGAACTATTTGCAATAAATGTGTAAAAATCGATTTTTTTGGTCTTTGACCTTGAAATATCTGCAGTCGCGGACACCCTACGATAAGAAGGTTTTGAGCACAGATAATATAATACTAGCATACAGATGCCTCATCCCATACAAAGAAACCGTGCCGACGTAACTAGCGTTTTTCATCTGATTAATCTTGTTATTTTTGTAAGTACATCAATCGCGTTCGATCCCGTTTCACGGCAATAGATGGTGTTAGCAGCGACTTGCAAGTAAATTAGTAGTAAATTTAATAGGTTCGTGAATATTTTTTTCTTTAAATACAGTGAAGTTTCGTTTTATAGTATTTTTTTTGCACGTTTTTACAGTTTTTTTTTGCACCAAAATGTGTTACAATGCAAATTTTAACAAATCGAGTGGAATGAAAAAATTAGAACCTCAGAAATTAAAAAATGCGCCATCTATTGGCATCAATTTTAAGTGATCCGTTGAAATCATCTTTGAAATGTGAATTAAGAGCCCAATATTCCATAATTTTGTAGTTAGGAGAGTTGATTAAACAAGAACATACAATTTTTACGTTGTTATTCCAGAAAATGTTAATTTTACACGCATTCAATAACAGACAGTTGCTTATCGCGCCATCTAGTGAGATTTATTTGAACCAAATTTTCATTATTAGCAATGAGACCCCGTGGTTTTGAGACAAGTTTTAAGGTTTCAAATTAAAGGTTTATACAAGTTTATAGCTGACTATCTCTCATTCAGAGGTAAAACCCCTAATTTACCTGGACTATAAGAGAAATAACGCAGATTAATGACATTCTCACCTTATGCCTAGTCAACAAATGCGTCGCCCGATGTCTGTCCTTGGCCAGGTCAGCGTGCGCTAAGGCCGCTGCCTTGTCGTTCAACCAGGCGTCGACTTCCAGCGCGTCGTGCATGAACTGCTGTGCTTTGAGTGCGGCTTCCAGCTTGGCACCGCGACTTTCAGCGGCTTCCGAGACGGAGGTGTAGCCGGCTTCTAGTTCGGCGCAGAGGGCTTCGATCTGCAGCAAGATGATAAATGTTAACAAGCTGTTTTTTTATTATAGATAGGCTCACGCTTGACCATATTCTCAGCTGATGGTAAGCGATGATGTGGTCTACGGTGAAGCAGGCTTGCCTAGAAGTAAACTATTCACTCTTGACTTAAAGAGATTGTAGCTATCGGGAAACACAGAACGAGTAAGAGTAAAGAGAGTAGAGTCGAGTAAGTCATCTGTTTCATCAATCATCATCATTCCAACCGAAAAACGTCCACTGCTGGACATAGGCCTCCCCCAAAAGGGGGAGTTTGCCGTAATCGCCACGCTTGGCAGGCGGGTTGGCGATCGCAGTTTGTTGTTAAAGTGTCCAGAAAACGCTGCTGCCCATTCTCTGGTGTGTCCATTAGTCGCCTCTTACGTCACCCACGGGAAGATATGGGATGGTGAAATTCTTTACGTCCGAGACCATAGGGAATTTTTGAGTCATCTGATTACAAGGTATTAAACAGTATGGGCCAAAAATCGTGACCCAAACGAAACGGCGATATTTGGGGTTACTTGGACGGTAGTTGCAGGGTTACTCGTAAGTAAAAAAGTAGGTACCAATATTTTTTTTTTCTTTTCCATTCCAACTATAAATATTGTTATCCACGATTTTGTGCCCACCCTGTATATAGCTCTTCTAACTTGACAAGTTATTTTTATGTGGCGTTTGTAATTTTAAGTTCAAAAAGTGTTGATTCTCGTCTTTAGCAATTCCCAAACAGTTTTTGCTAGTATTTTCATTTAAATTTTTTTTTATTCGAGTCACAACTCTCGTTGCAAGATTATCGTAATAATCTGTTTAAAGAAAAACAGCCACTTTCTTTATCTAACTTGGGTACTATTACAAATATTTCTGTCTATCTCACATATTAGAGTACTAGCTGTCCCGGCAAACTTTGTTTTGCCACAAAAACACTAAACATTCATCTACCCTACTCTACCTACCCTACACTACCCTATACTCCCTAAAAAAAAAAAACAAAAAAAAAAAACTTCACATGAACCATCTACTAAATAGTCCGAACAAAGCCTAAACATTTGGTTTGGATAGCTGAGCCTGTTCTTGTGTTATAAAAATACAACGACAAGTGGCATTGATTTTTTATATATATATATTGTGTTTACTTGTATTTATTTATACTCTTCTCTCTTTCTTGTATACCCTAATTTCAGTGATTATTGAATGTATGTATGTAAGTGTGTTCGGGTGAAATCTTACAACTGAATTTTAAAGCAGTTATCCTCCACTGATTAAGATGAAATTTTGCATACACGTTTAGTTTGGATGACAATGCGTGGTTAGCTAAGTGACTTCATTCTAAATCCAATATGGCGGACTGCCCAAGATGGCGGACTAGTTATTTTTTGTGCACTGCCATGATATGGATATCAAATGAAAGGGTTTGCTGCGAAGAATACGAAAAAAAGCTTGTTTTAAAAAAAGTTTTTTTAATGAGTAATTTATTGCCTTAAAAAAGTCTGTCTATCCGTCACACACTTTTGATAACCGACCTCAGAAAAAGGAGGATACATCTTATTTTTTTTTAATGTTGCCATGTTCTCATCGCATTTTTTAAAAATTACTTTCCATCTCTTACCTTCTCCCGTTGCGGATGTCCATCCTCCACCAAGGAGTTGCCATGCGTGATGACCCGTTCAATCAAGGGTCTCCTGCCCACCAGCTCAGCTCTAAGCTTGCCGTGCTTCTTCTGCGCTGACTGCGCCGCGTGCAGGTCTGTGGGCATCACCTCGGAGGCTGCGGCGGCGGACCGCTCTGAGAGCCAGTCCAGCTCGCCGGCTACTTCCGCGGCGAATTTGTGGAGTCTATAAGAAAAGAGGCAGTTTAGAATTTGTGCTGTGTGTAAAATGTCATTTAGTTAATTAACCGGCTAAGGGTACACTAGTCGACGGCACGAACTATTATGTGCGCGGGGTTGAAATGCATTTTATATCAGCCGACAACACGTGCGGAAGAGATAGATGCTGTGATGAGCAGTAGAAAGCTAGTTCGCGTACGAATACACTCTTTTGCAAAAATGTAGCGAAATGGATAATGATTTAGGACGAAACCGAGCGCGCGAAATTTTATAAACAGACCTTTGGCAGTCTAGATATCATGAAAAATCTACTTAATCTATCTGTTCAAAATAACATTATTTACATTGTTGAACTACTAATCTATCCCTGTATGGAGGCCGTTTTGCAATTTTCCGTCTTCTTATGTTATTTATTTGCGCCCAAAAATGCGTTAAAATTAGTGTCGAAATGTGGAACTTTTGACGCTCATAACTTTCAAATATTTTCTTTTTTTACTTTTTTGCTTCCATACAGGGCTAGATAATGATGAGACAAATTGATATCACTTTTTATTTTGAATGTGCATCGTCAAACAGTGGAATAATCACTAGACTACGTTTGTATGGAAGAATTTTCGACTAGTGTAACCTTAAATGCCGTGATTACCGAAACAATTAATAAACACCTCCTTCGGCAGTCGGGCGAAATGCCATTGTGTCCGATCGTCTGTCGCTTCATGTACAATATTGGTATTCAGCTTCATCTGTTTAGCCGTGAGCCGAACCTAACAAAGTCGGGACACAAATAATATAATACTAGCATACAGATGCCTCATCCCATACAAAGAAACCGTGCCGACGTAACTAGCGTTTTTCTTCTGATTAATCTGATATTTTTTTGTACTTCGAACGCGTTCGGTTATGTTTCACGGTGATCGATAGATGGTGTTAGCAGCGACTTGCAAGTAAAAGGGTTTACTAGGTTCGTGAATATGTTTTACTTTAAATACAGTGAAGGTCCATTTCATATTATTTTTCTGCACGTTTTTACAGTTTTCTTGCACCAAATTGTGTTACAATGCAAATTTAAACAATCTAGTGGAATGCCTCAGAAATTTAAAATGCACCATCTATTTTAAATGATCCGTTAAAATAATCTTTGAAATGTGAATTAAGAGCCCAATATTCTATAATTTTGTACTTGGGAGAGTTGATTAAACAAGAACATACAATTTTTATGTTCAATACCAGAAAATGTTAATTTTACACACATTCAACAACGAATACAGTGCATATTGCGCCATCTAGCGAGATTTTTTTGAACCAAATTTTCTTTTTTAGCGCTAAGACCCCGTGGTCGGCAGAACAATATCTAGATTACTTACTGCAAACTGCTCTCCAAAGCCTGTCGTCTCTTAGCAGCAGGGGGCTGCAGAGCCCTGACGGCCTGCAGTAATGCTGCAGAGTCCCTCTCAATGGCCGCGGCGTCGAAGTGGCCGCCTGACACCAGGTCTGCGCCCTGGTCTGATAGGGAGGTCGCTTTTGTCTCCCAGAGGGATAGTTCTTGTTCGAGAGCCTGGAAGGAAAGAGAACAGGTTATGGTTCAGAGAATGGTGACATAATTGACGTAATTTACATCGGTTGGCCCAGTGGTTGAACGATCGGCTGCTGCGCTACGTGTCGCGGGTTTGATACCCGTACGGAACAGATATTTGTATGGCCTACAGATAATTATTCCGGATCTGGGTGTCTTGTTTACGTGTGTTTAATTGTTTGTAAACGCACCCACGATACATAAAGAAATTCCTGGTGTGGTGCAAATTTCTTACAAAAACATAAATACTAATTGACGGCACGGTTGGCGCAGTGGTTGAGAGATCGGCTGCTGCGCTGAGTGTCGCGGATTCGATTCCCGCACGGAACAGATATTTGCATGGCCTACAGATATTGTTCTGGTCTGGGTGTTTGTGTATGTTTTGTAAATGCACCAACGATACAGGTGAAGCGAGAGTCACCCGCTAAGTTGCATATCATAATAAATTATTATAATGATACAGAGAGGGCCGTTTGTGGACTGTCTTTAGTATTTTTTTTTTAAATACTAAAGACAGTACAGTTTGAGGGCTCTAGTGCTTCTAAAGATAATGTATCATCAAAAAGGAAAACATAGGGACATAGTATATATCTTACTTTACCAGTTTATGGAATATCTTTTAAATTGGTCCAATATTGGAGGAGGAAAGAGACGAGAGCCAAACCTCGAATTATGACTTTTTACTAAGGAAATTCAGTCGGCGCTCTCTGCCCATATTTCCTCTTAAGTCCAATGCAACTATTAGCATACTACATTCATTATCTACTTAAATTAAGTAACGAAACTTACTTGATGTTGATTCAATAGTCTCTTGCAACTCCTCAGGTCCATGCCAATCTCCTCACTCTTGAGTTGCCGCTCCAAGTCAATCAGACGAGCCTTCGCGTCTTCAACAGATCTGTGGAGAATGAAAAAAGAAGACATATGTTTACAGGATTTGCAGGTACCTTCTACAAGGTCTAAAGGCCTCTTCTGGTATAGAGAAAGAACACTGGTCATCCATCATGACCACCAAACCTTTCTTATCTGAAAATCTTGACATATCCACGTAATATGTCCAGATTTTCAGAACCACGGGGCTTATATATCTGGGTGGTTTAAAAAAAACGAAGTGGATGGCCGTAGACCCCGCCACCTTTTTTTTTTTTTTTTTTTTTTCTCGGGGTGGAAAATCCTCATTGGATGTCCTCCGCCCTGGGGAGGGTGGCAACGATACTTCCGCAACCCCCGGCTAGTGCCGGCCCGCCTTTGCGGGCCTCGATCTCGGGTTGGGG
Source organism: Orthosia incerta (assembly GCA_948252205.1). NCBI lineage: Eukaryota > Metazoa > Arthropoda > Insecta > Lepidoptera > Noctuidae > Orthosia > Orthosia incerta. Next base: position 2,545,207 of record OX411769.1, read on the forward strand.
GGGGAGTGAGGTGTTAGTCTCCCCCCGCGACGTCTAAGAGGGGCGCGCGTGGAACACGACGCGCCGCCACCTCGGGTCCTGATGTGTGGGGGGCGACAGACGTCCCCGAGTACGTCACCCCTGGACCCATTTAGGGGGGCTGGAAGAGGGCGTTATCCGCCCTCCGCCGACGCCCGGCGCGTCTGCTGCGGATCGGGTGAGCGGATGAAATCTCCCTCTCCCTCTCTGTAGCCTCCTTCTGCGGGACGACTGTTTCGCAGAAGGATACCACCGCGTCCCAGGACTCCTCGCTGCCGACCATAGATTCGACTACGGCCGGCAGCGATAGGTCACTGCCTACTTCTGAGATGAGGGCACGGCGTGGCTCCTCCCAAGCCACCTAACCTAACCTGCACGAGTCGGTGTGCCCCAAGTCCCGAGCTCGCTCTTGCGTCCTAAATTCTCTTAATACAGTAATATTGCCTTTTGTACCGATCCCTTCGTCCATTTTTACACTTTCGTTGAAATAAAATACCATGGAAAAATACACCGAACATACAACATTCGTAAAAATTCTACTGTTTGAAAAGTTTGTTAAGGCCTGACCAAAAAATCAGCATGAGATATGAGCATTCCTATTGGCCTAGCGGCACTGGTGGCGCATGAATTACGGTAGTGAATACGCCCAGATTTTAGAATAAAATATTTATAAAATCGAATATTGTTCTTTTGAAAAAATAAAACTTAAAAAATGTTCGTTATCAAATTGTCTATCCATTAGTGTTAGTATAATAAATTATTAATGAACACTTTACGAGGAGATGCATGCTATCAATAATTATTTCACATTTTTATGGTTTTTTTTTGGAAGGAGATTAGTGACACATATACCTCTTTAAAAAAAAACTGTACTACAATTTTAGAATCAATATTATGTAGAAATTTAATGTATTTTTATTAATTGATATTTCTTTTTAAATAAAGAGTAGATAGCTCTTAAAACTGCACAGAATTGTGTTTATGTGAAACATGTTTTTGATTATAAACCAACAGTATTTGAATCGTCCATTAGTTCAATCAACTTTACGTTTATTAATTGTAGCTGAATAAATCTCAGGTGAATAAACCGTAGGTGAATTCTCCTTTATGTATTTCGTTCATTAGTTATTACAAAAATCTGTGAATCGATCTTTAGGTATTTTAAACGGTAGGTCTTATGACCGTAGTTATATCGAAAATTGTTAGAATAACTTTAGATATTATAATACGTAACCCTTAGTAATAGGGTCCCGTTTTTACCCTTTGGGTACGGAACCCTAAAAACGAAAAAATCTCTAATACTGTTGTATTGAACAGCAATTATAATGCAAAAATCGCTTGCAAGATACGTAATAAGCCTGCGCATAACTTTTTTTTATGGCATTTGATAAGCTTATAAAAAACTACACTTTTCCTTACCTCCTATGTTTCCTCTGCTGAGCAGCCTGTCGTAGCTTGCTGCCCTTGTCCCTGGACGCGGCTACTAGCTCCTCCCAGGCTGTCTGAAGTCCTGACAGGTGTTCTGACACCTCAGCTGACCGAGACGGGTCTGACTTCTGGAGGGATTGGCCGATCTGAGGGGAAAATGCTGGCTATTAGTATTTTATTCACTTTTAAATTATATACACCAAGCTTGAAGGTTACATTTTTAGAATATCTTTAATACACCACGACACGGTTGGCGTAGTAGTTGAGCGATCAGCTGCTGCGCTGAATGTCGGGGGTTAGATTCCCGCACGGAACAAATATTTGTATGGCTTACAGATAGTTGTTCCAGGTCTGGGTGTCTTGCGAATGTGAGCTTAAATGTTTGTAAACGCTCCCACGACACAAAAAGAAATTCCTAGTGTAGGGCAAAGCTTTATTAAGAAGAAAGTAGAAGAAGAAATATGAACCTTATTACCATTAAGCTAATGTTGATATTGGTGTCTAGTTGTGTAACTCTTATGGGCCAAGTTTTCTTAGCAATGTTTTTCATTTCACTATAAGATGGTGGTGTTCAAAATTAATTCAAAAGTACTCGTCAGGATTTGAAAGTAAGCTTAAGGTTACACTAGTCAAAAATTCTTCCATACAAACGTAGTGTAGGGATTATTCCACTGTTTGACGATGTACGTTCAAAATAAAAAGTGATATCAATTTGTCTCATCATTATCTAGCCCTGTATGGAAGCAAAAAAGTAAAAAAAGAAAATATTTGGAAGTTATGAGCGTCTAAAGTTCCACATTTCGACACTAATTTTAACGCATTTTTGGGCGCGAATAAATGACATAAGAAGACGGAAAATTGAAAAACGGCCTCCATACAGGGATAGATTAGTAGTTCAACAATGCAAATAATTTTATTTTGAACAGATACGTTTTTTCATGATATCCAGACTCCCAAAGGTCTGTTTATAAAATTTCGCGCGCTCGGTTTCGTCCTAAATCATTATCCATTTCGCTAAAAATTTGCAAAAGTGTGTATTCGTACGCGAACTAGCTTGCTACTGCTCATCACAGCATCTATCTCTTCCGCACGTGTTGTCGGTTGATATAAAATGTATTTTAACCCCGCGCACAAAATAGTTCGTGCCGTCGACTAGTGTAACCTCAAGCCCAAGAAGTCACCGTCACCCACAATCTGGGTAACGGCTTCTCTTTTCCCCTTCCGCATCGTTTTTTACAAGTTTTTATTTAACTTGGTATGTATATAAGTGTGTTCGGGTCAAATCTTGCAACTGAATTTTAAAGCAGTTATCCTCCACCGATCAAGATGAAATTTTGCATACACGTTTAGTTTGGATGACAATGCATGGTTACCTAAGTGATGTCATTCTAAATCCAATATGGCGGAAAGCCCAAGATGGCGGACTAGTTATTTATTGTGCACTGCCATGATATGGGGTATCCAATCAAAGGGTTTGCTGAGAAAAATCGTTTTTTCTATACTAATATTATAAAGAGGTAAAATTTGTAAGTTTGTAAGTTTGTATGTAGGGGGTAATCTCTGGAACTAATGATCACTGGTAGAAAGCTACATTATTCCTGAGTGCTATAGGCTATTTTTTAAACCCGAAAACGGGTACTGTGGGGTGGTCCACGGGAGCGAAGCCGCGGGGAACAGCTAGTTTTATATATTTCTAGCCAAATCTACCTTAAAATTGTTTACTTACACTTTCAACATTTCTCAGTTGTTTCTCGTTGGCTTGGAGCTCTCTCTCGAACGCTTCATGCTTCTGCAGTTTACGCTCCAAGTTGGCTAGGTCCCTGTTAAATGGAAGAAAATATAAAGTACGGAGTAAAACAAAAAAAAAAAAATGTTATAGTGCGCATCCGAGTTTTTCGAGAAATTAGCACAAAGCTCGTCGGCTCTTCACGTGACCAGAGGGCTAGCCTTTTCTTCGGCCAGAGAATCAGCATTGCCATCCAACGTGGCAATGCTGCCAGCGTTCTGGGCATGTTTCTCATTAACATCGATGTGGACAATTTTTTTTATGCAAAATGAGCTCTTTTCCGTCTCCCTTTTGTATTTGTATATAGGCTTGTTTTTTTTAGAATTTTTAACTGTATATATGTTAATAAATAATTTACTATAAGTATGTGCCCGACCCAGTTCTCGAAAATGGCAATGTCACGTTGTATTGGGATCGGTCTATCATCACTGACAGGACTGTTGTTGCTAATAAGCCTGACATAGTGGTGATAGACCGACTAGAGCGTCGCGCAATGATTGTTGATATAGCGGTCCCGCATGACGAGAACCTCGTGAAGGCGGAGAGAGATAAGAAAAGTAAGTATCTTGATCTGGCTCGCGAGGTTGTCGACATGTGGGATGTGAATACAGCAGTCATTGTGCCGATAGTCGTGACGGCCAATGGTATAATAGCCAAGAGCCTCGACGAACCTCTGAGGAGGCTCTCGTTGGGCAGCTGGATCAAGGGCTTGATCCAGAAAGCGGTACTCCTGGACACGGCTCGTATTGTTAGGAGGTTCCTCTCTCAGGAGCCCTGACCACCGGTAGCTTGGACCCTGTTCCCGATACCGGTGGGTATTTTTTATAGAATGATATTTAAAAATGTAAAAATATGTAAATATAATAAATATGTAGGAGGAAGGTATATTACTAATAACAATCTAGAACAAAGAAGTATGACGCATCTAAACTTATTAATTCAGTTATGTTTAATTGGCAACATTTAGCCTACGATTCAATCTCAGTTCGATTTTATTCGATTGACAACACTTTATTTGGCTTATGTCAAAATACTCGATTTTGATTGGATGTTAAAAGCTGTGAACTTTGCCCGAGGTGTTCTTAAACCAATGAAAGCAGGGTAGCCAATATGGCGACCTGAGCGAAGTCGCCCGCCATATTTGGTCGAAAAGAGTTAGAAAAAGGAACGCGCGGTACGCGTTTGCAAAGAGTTGAAAACAGAGTTGTGAGGGAAATAATTGAGAAGTAGCCTAAAGTGTGGCGTTATAAACTTGAAAGTGTGTTTTGTTGAGAGAAAGCGAAACGAATAGGTGGCCGAATTCGCTGCTTTGATAAGATTGGAACAAGGACTATCTCGAAATCGGCATAAGTTACCTGCTTTGTAGCATGCATATACCCACGAAAGCCCACAAGATCGAGTGTTTATCCAAGATAGCCCTCCTATTTGCGACAAATATATAAAAATAATATAGGATAAAAATGATCCAAACCTTGATATGACTTTTATGCTCATTAACAAAAGGTTTAAATTACAATGATAGCACAAAATGTAATAACTTTTAATGTACCTGTAACTCTGGTCCTTTGCAGTCCTAGTCTTGTCCTGAATCCAGTTCTGTAACTCTTCGGTTGCAGCAACAAACTAAAAGTAAAGTTATGATTGTAAGCAATACTCTCTCTGGTAATTTACAAGACACCAATGCTAAATTTTAATGGTTCAGTAAACACTATAAAATTGAAAAAATATATATATATATCACGGCAATTTAACGCGATGATTTCGATTATTTATTTACCTACTAGCTGTGCCCGCGGCTTCGCTCCCGTCATCTGTCTGCCAACCCTCCTGCCTACCCAACTTACCTCCCTACCATTTTTGTTTATATAGTCATAATTCTTTCGCGGAGAATCTTAACACCGCCATTCAGAAAATGACTTCAAATGCACAACGCCATCTATCGAATTTCGAGTTCAACTGTCCGAGTATCTGAATTGCGTGTGTTGTGATAATTTTACTTCTTGAACACTTTAAATTCATCTAACTTTTGATAGAGTGAACCGATTGCGATGAAACAAAAACTAAGTAATTCTTCAAGTTACGCACAATTTTTATATATAAAAGTTATTTACATTGGTTTCGTACATTTCACGTGATGCGTGCACAAATAAACAGACAAAAAATCCAAAAATGCTGGATATAGGTTGTGTTGGTTATCCTTTAACACCCTGGCTATTTTTTTGAAATATTTTCGATGTATAAAAATTACTTTTCTACAGATTTATTATATGTATTGATGATATTGATATTGATTTCACCCGACGTTTCGGCCGTGTTGCAACGACCGTGGTCCCGGGTAGACTGCACGTGTCTCGGTGTACTGGCTCCGTTGGGGCAGTATATTCGTCCTCTACCCTCACATTTCTACACACACCTCAACACACCAAACATTACCTCGTTTTATGCAGTCGGCGAACTTACAGAATAAGGACACGGTCAGTGTTGTGTGTAGAAATGTGAGGGTAGAGGAAGAATATTCTGCCCCAACGGAGCCAGTACACCGGACACCAGTCTGCCTGGGACCACGGTCGTTGCAACACGGCCGAAACGTCGGGTGAAATATGTATTTAAATAATCGAAATCATCGCGTTAAATTCCCGTGATATATTGTTTTTCAATTATGAAACGCGAAAGTATTAAAGTTAATACTATAAAATTGGTCGTAAATTGTGAAGCCAAAGAGGTAATTTTTAATTAAGTTACGTTATGTTCTTACCTGTTGATGTGCTAAACTAGCCAACAGCGCCCGGCGCCGCTCGGCGGCCGCGTGGCGCACGCCATCCCGGCGCTGTAGCACTGCGGCGCGGCGGCCTGCGATACTGTGCCAATAATACATTTGTTAATAATAATATTGCGATAATAATCACACGATAAAGAAGGCCAACTGCGAGTCGGACCCGCGTACGAAGGGTTCCGTACCATTATCGCAAATAACGGCATAAAAATAACGTTTCTTGTATAGGAGTCCCACTTAAATATTTATTTTATTCTATATTTAGTATTTGTTGTTATAGCGGCAACAGAAATACATCAACTGTGAAAATTTCAACTGCCATCACGGTTCATGAGATACAGCCTGGTGACAGACGGACAGACAGACGGATCGTGGAGTCTTAGTAATAGCTGGACCCGTTTTTACCCTTTGGGTACGGAACCCTAAAAGTCAAAGGGTGTTGTTATCGTAGAGGCATTCCTTGAAAAATACTGATATTCAAGATGAATCCAGTTAAACTGAAGGCCGACCACAAGGGCGAGACAGATGATGAGGACTTACTGATCAGCAGCATAGTGCGGTATTTTCTCCAGAGTCTCGGCTCTCTGCACGAAGGCAGCTAGACGTTCGTCTTGAGCTGCTAGACGGGCTTCCAGCTCTTCGTGACGCTTGATCAGGGCTTCGGCTTCGTCGACTGATGACTGTGGGGGTAAAAGAGGATATTATATTGTTTGGTAAAGTGTCTATAAGTGCGTTTACAGTTCATAAATACATAAGCTAACATATATATTCATACTAAAAGAGTTATGAATATAAATGTGGATGGATGCAGAGGGAGGGGACAGCCAAAGAAAATATGGATGGACTGTGTGAGGAGTGACATGAAAGAAAAGGGAGTCAGTAATAGCGTGACGGGGGACAGGACGGTATGGAAGAAGAAAACGTGTTGCGCCGACCCCAAGTAACATGGGACAAGGGCAGGAAGATGATGATGAGGAAGTACATAGGCTAACAAAACTGCTACTACTAGCTTAAAACAGTCTACTAAATACTGATTTCGATGGATTTCCGGTGCCGATAATGCTAAATGTAAAGCTCAAAGTACGATCATTGCTCGTAATAAGGAACTATCCGCAAAGCCGCGCTCAGATGGCGCCACAGGAATCGGAGTAAACCAACTAGAGAGGGGCGTTTTCGGTTTTTTGCGCAAACGGTTATGTATGTGTTTTCTTATCGATATCGACATAAACAGTTTTCAGGTATCGATATCAGTAGTACAGTTTGCAAAAGTTAAAATGTTATTTAGATGAGCAAACTAACAACGAACGCGAAATAATACTTAGAAAGAGAGGTAGCGCATATTTCACATATTTTATATATAGGTTCCTAACGTTTATGAAGTTTGCGTTTTATTCGTAGTTCGTACGTTTTCGCATTATTACGGTTTTACATTTTGATTTATTCGTTCTCGCACGCTAGTAAGGTTTATATTAGATACAGCTTTGGTAATATCGGTTATTTTGATATCGATATGATATGATATCTAACACATATCCGACATAAGTTACGTTTTGATATATCGGACCCATCCCTAAAAAAAACCAAACTGTCAAAGTCGAGTGACAAAATTTCGCAGCATATGCATACAAAATATAAAACTAATAGTGAAAGAAAAATGAAGCTAACTAACTTCTCCAATATTATTATTTGGTTTTTGAACACAAGTTATCTTAAAAACAGTAAAAAATAGTTCGGTAACCACAAACAGTAGTAGACGCCATGTTGTTATGTTTTTGTTTACTCCGAGCCGTCAAGCGCCATCTGGCGGGAGCAATTAGCAGTAATGTTCCCTATTTAACTCCGTTTTTTGACACGCGAAGTACATACAATCGCGTCATCTAGCTAGATTTATATCGGTCTATTAAGATGTCACACACACACACACACACATCATCAGCCTATTAATGTTCCCACTGCTGGGACACAGGCCTCCTCTCTAAGAGAGGGAATGGCAAGATGTGTAGAAGTGTAAATAAATAAAATAGCTTACCCCAAACTGTTTGTACTCCAGATAAGCCTCATGCGCTCCGCTGGACGCGTCGATCTGGTCGCACTCGCGGTTGAAGCTCTGCAGCTGCACCAGCTGCTTCAGGTACGCGTCCTTGTCTTGCCATTCTGTTGTTTTTTTTTTAAATAAATACCGAGCATGAATTATATGCATTTTCAAATTAAAGGGACCTGCTGGATTGTAGCTAAACAGAAACACAGATAACATAATACTAGCATACAGATGCCTCATCCCATACAAAGAAACCTTGCCGACGTAACTAGCGTTTTTCATCTGATTATACCGATTATTTCTTGTAAATCGATCGCGTTCGGTTCCGTTCCACGGCGATAGATAGATCACCATCTATATCCGTGGAACGGAACCGACCGCGTACAAAAAATAATCAGCATAATCAGTACAGTACGTCGGCACGGTTTCTTTGTATGGGATGTCCATCTGTATGCTAGTATTATATTATCTGTGACAGAAGTAAATGGGATCAAAATATCCAGGGTTAGATGCTAAGTTTTGGACCCCATTAACTTCTGGGCTATCACGACTGAAATAAAGGATTTTCGTAAAACAAAGAGACGCAATGTTACCTTTAGCGACAGCCTTATGGTCGTTCTCCAAGCTCTTGATCTTATCAGCGACATCTGTCAGCGCCGGGTTGTTAGCCAGGAGCTGCTTGCCCAGGGCTATAACTTCCTTGTACCTGGGAGCAGAAAGAATACGATTAATGGTACAAGGAAAGTCGTGAGTCATTTTCATGTCGGCAAAATTCATAGTTCTTGCGGAATAGGCCACAGGAACGAAACCGAGGCAAATGTAGTTTTTTTTTTTCCACTGCCATGTCTATTATGTAACACATTGCCTAAGAAATTCGTTTCGAAATATGAACATTTAGACACAAGATTATAAAATGAAAATTAAAAAGAACAAAATTACATAATAACAGATGCGAAATGACTTTTGTATAGATCATTATGTAACTGGCAGAATGATACTGAACCTGTTACCTCTCGAAAAAGCGCGCGTTGATTGTGTGTATATAGTCTGTGGTTTTTAGTCTAAACGTTTCTAATAAATTGTTGTTGGAGCTTATTTGCATTTAATTAAGTAAGCTCATCGGGTAGTGGAAAAAGAATCGTTCGTGTCTCGCATAAAAAGACTTTATTTTAACACTCGCATGTAGCTTTCAACGTGAGCCGAAATATCGCTCGTGTTAAAATGTCGACTTTTTATACTCGACACGAAATGTACTAATTCGGCCGGATCGGCAGGCTTGTTACGTATCTTGTTGCGCAATAATTGTTCTTAAATACAGATTTTTTAGAGACCTTGGCGTTTTTTTTTAGAAATAAGTGCATTTGACAAACAGCGAGCGATTAGCAAAAGATTGTGTCATCATCAGGGTTTTTAATGTTCCCACTGCTGGGACACAGGCCTCCTCTCTGTGAGAGGGAATGGGCCGTAATCCACCACGCGGGCCCAGTGCGGGTTGGTGGATGTCACATGTCTTCGAATTTTTGTTTCTAAGACATGCCGGTTTCCTCACGATGTTTTCCTTCACCAAAGATTGTGTAAGACCTACCATATATATATACATATTTTTTTTTTTTTTTTTGATTCTAAGTTCTCTCAGTCCATCCAAAGGTTGTCTGGTAGATATCGCTGTCAGCGATAAGACCGCCTTTGTGATTTCTTATAAAATAGATGTGTAATTTTTATGGTGTACAATAAAGTATATTCTATTCTATTCTATACCGAGTTTTATGTCATAAAGCGTTTGATCACGCGATGATTGCTGATTACTGTTTCTTTCTTAATAAGCCTGCCGGTTAGACTAGATGTCGACCTTAACACAGTTGAAATAAGGCTTTTTGTTTGGTGCGCTGAACATGGCAGATGCTGATGAAGCTACACTTACTCGTCATCATGAGCCTTGATGTCATCCATGAGCTCTTGGTGTTGTTTGTGGAGTGCCTCAGCCGTCGCCACGTCTTTGGCGGTGGCCTCTTGTGCTAGCTGCTCGCGGACTTTCTGTTGAGGGGAGATAAGGGATAAGTGGATTCATAATCTAATAGTCTCAAGGTCCTCACATCAATGAAACGTAGAGCCAGAACAAGAGCATATTTTCTTCATATTAATTTAATGTATGGATAGATCAATAACAACTAAAAACCACAAAAAAATAAAAAGAGTTGAGATAAAATGTTTATTCGCTCGTGTGATCTAAATATAAAAACAGAAGAGAATAAAAAAAAAATAGAAAACCCGACTGCTTAAAAAACGAACTAAAAAGACATGTGTCCTTCGACTGCACAGAATGATTTTCTTCTTATTAACGTCTGTTTAGTTCGCTTCTTAAGCAGTCGGGCTTTTTGACTTTTTTAATTAACTTTTTTTATGTATAACTTCACAAAAAAATATTGGGCGCCCACAATATGACGGCGCCTAAAATCCAACATTTTTCTATTTTCCAATTTTAATGAAGCCAGTGACACTCGCAAGGTTATGACAAATCGATTGACGTAAGAACATGAATCATCAAAATCGGCCAACGCGTTTGGTCTCTAGAACGCCACACAGTAACAAACATATAACATATATACATACTTACATGCATACATACATAGACTGATAAACACATTACCCTCTTTCGGCAATCGGGTAAAAACTAACTAACAAATGCACTTTTTAGTGGCATCAGTCGCCTTCGTACTTTGTAGTAGAATGTTGTAGCTACAGTTTTAATCATCTTCATACAAAGTTTTTAATTAGCAAGAGTGATAGAATCTGCTGTTGTACTTCTGCAAATCTCATTCATCTCTTACCTGCATCCAGTGAGTGAGCGTAGCGGAACTCCTGCCGAAGATCTGGTGTCCCACCGCCGACTCCAACCGACTCCTCCTCTCTGCCGCCTGAGCTTGGCATCTCTCCCACATCTGCTGGATCTCCTTCTGGCGACCTTCGACGTTTCCTCTCTCGTTGGGGTACTGGGATTTTACTCTGAAGGAAGATAGTTTGAATGTTAGTTTTTTACAAAATATCAAGATCTAACTAAAACTTAATCTAACTTGAAGTGAATAAAACTATAAATATGTATCTTCAAGGTAGACGTAAATATAAACGCCGCGTGGGGACGCACTAGAGGGACATACACGGATCTTATAGAGCTTACACACGTCCGGATTTGATACGAGCGGACTAACTCCGCCTACAAATCCGCTCTCGCTTACACAAACTCGGATATGGTACGGGCGACCTAACAGTCGTATTTAGAAGTTGGAACATTATTTTCCATTTTTATTTATGACTAACTTGAACGTAAAAATAATCAAAATCAGTACATTTCCTATAAATCGGGGACTTTTTCAACGCTGAAAGCGCTTTACCGTACAGACGTCCGGACAAAACAAGCTGACCGAGGCGGAATCAATTAATAATAATAATGTTTATATATAAAACTAGTTTATATATAAAATAACGGCGGTCCGCTCTACACACGCCCGGATATGGTCGTGGCGTACAGAAATCCGTGGTCCACTCGTACCAAATCCGCATGTGTGTTTGCACTATTACGAGTATTGGTGATATTCTTCAGAAAGGCCAGATGAGCAGTACTCATAACCGGCGTGTGTGTATGACTAGATGTATGAATGTGAGGGAAGCAAAAGAAGTATGTAAGGATCGTAGCAGGTGGCGTTCTCTAGTTTGTGCCTACCCCCATGGGAAAAAGGCGTGAATTTATACAAGAAAATTATTGCTTTGCACTGAATTTATGTTATTTTCTTCTAAAGAACATTATGTATGGTTATGCAACTACATAGCATTTTCTTTTAAAATCTAAATCTATCTTTACTAAATTTAAAAGTATTCTTACTCTCCACTTTCATATCGCTCAATAAGGCTGCATGGAATGATAAAAGAAATTATAATATGACTAACTGGTTGTGTGCCGTAATTAACGAATAGCCATGTGTCTCGCGTGGATCCACGTTTTAGACACTCAAAGGGTTAATATTCAGAACATCCAAGGACGTAAATACATTTTCTTTCTAAAAGGGTTTGCTATCAAACCTTATTTTTACATTTGATGCTAATTATAGTTTACTGAAAAATAGGTTTTTGTCCATCAGGTAGTTTAATAAAAAATATTGGACACGTATTTTTTCTTTCGCCACGTAAACGTAAAGTGACGACGATATAATGCGTTGAAATATCGTGTGACGTCACGCCGCTAATACACTTTATACTGCCTTAGTGACGTCACAAGCCCCCACTCCTGAACTTTGATGTGCTTTAACTTTGACAATTTTTATTGATTTGGTGAAGCAAAAAAAAAGTAAATAAAGTCAAAAAACCCGACTGCTTCAAAAGCGAACTAAAAATATGTAAACAAGAATAAAAGCTTGCTGTGCAGTCGGAGGATGTATATTCGCAAGCTGGCTGACCAAAACCAGATGTATCCTCTGACTACACAGCTTTACTTCTTGTTTACATCTTTTTAGTTGGCTTTTGAAGCAGTCGGGTTTCTTGATTTTATTAACTTTTTTTATTTACAACTTTTTAGTTTTCTATGACTGTAAACATATAAGTGGTATATATTTTTGTAATCACCTCTAAAAACCCTTCATTTTGATACCCCAATTGATGGGTTTCGAAGAAAAAAATTTTTGCAACCCCTACAATATGACGCCTATTATATTATTATCTAAGAACACTTGGGCGGCCAAGACCTATCTAACGATGTCTTAATTATAAAAATCCGTCAAGTGGTTTGAAAGATACAAGGTAATAAAGAATACAAGATACGCGCGAAAAACATAACCCTTTCCTTGCAGCCGGGTAAAAATACGTGTCCAATGTTACTTGATAATCTCACTGACTGACAATAGAATTATTATTGTTCTACCCAGGAAACATCTCTATATATCCTGTAACGTGGGAGCGTTTACAAACATATAAACTCACATACACAAACACCCAGACCCAAAGCAAATATCTATAGGCCATAAAAAATATTTGTTCCATGCGGGCATCGAACCCGCGACAAGCACAGCAGAAGCCGATCGCTCAGTCACTACATCAACCGTGTCGCCTATACTGCAGCCTAATTACGTAAGTGAATTCGGCAAGGCGAAGGATTTGATCCCATCAATCGACCAATCACGAGCGAGATGAAAAACGCGTTCTGGATTTCCGTCTATGTGATTTAATTCAATTCAAATTCATTTAATTCAGATAACAGTGATCCATATTGGGTTAGTATTACAAAAAACCTTGAAATTCTAGTGTTAGTATAATTTATAGACTAGTTTAGATTTAAAGCCAACACACACACACTTATAAAAACTGCGTGCCGAGGATGACCAGCCAGGAACAAATGTTTCCTATCTGATCACCCTCCGCACAAAATGTCGGATATCTGGAGTATAGCTCTCAGCCACAGCTCTCAGGATATAGTTGATTGATTGGTTGATTGATGGGACAAACTTGGGGATAGGCTATTCGAAGTAAATAGTAATGGTACTTACGAGTCAGCCAACAAACTGATGGTGTTAACCTTCTCCCTGACTGGCTCAAGCTCCCTCTCCAACTGTGCATGTCTCCTCTGCAGCGCCCTCACGGTCCTGAGGTCTGATGCGGGGGCTGAGCTGGCGGCCAACTGGTTCTCTTTCTCTGCCATCCAGTCTAGGGCTTCGTCGCAGGTGCGGCTGAAGAGTTCCACGCTGTGGGGATAAGATGAAGGTTAGTGCTATCATTGAAAAAAACAAACATTACTTCTGTAAAACAAAGAAAAATGCTTTGTTCCTGACTCGCACAGGTGACATGAGAGAAAATAAAAACTGGCCAAGTGCGAGTCGGACTCGCGCACGAAGGGTTCCGTACCATTATCGCAAAAACGGCAAAAAATCACGTTTGTTGTATGGGACCCCCACTTAAATATTTATTTCAATCTGTTTTTAGTATTTGTTGTTATAGCGGCAACAGAAATACATCATCTGTGAAAATTTCAACTGTCTAGCTATCACGGTTCATGAGATACAGCCTGGTGACAGACGGACAGACAGACGGATCGTGCAGTCTTAGTAATAGGGTCTCGTTTTTACCCTTAAGGTACAGAACCCTAAAAATGAACTGCTGGATACATCTGATAGCAAATAAAATAAGTCACTTGTTTTTTTATAAAAGAGTTATGAATATAAGTGTGGATGGATGGAGAAGGAGGGTACGGCCAAATAAAAGATGGATGGACTGTGTGAGGAGTGATATGAAAGAAAAGGGAGTCTGTGATAGCGTGACGGGGGACAGGACGGTATGGAAGAAGAACACAAATAGCATTGGACAAGGGCAGGAAGATGATGACTTGTTTTTTTTACACCAAACAAAAGCAGAGACAAAAGTCTGTTTGACTTAGAGGTTTTCAATTTTTGAACAAATCGTTTTACACAAACATATAGTTTTAGCACATCATCATCATCTGCCTAGCCTTTTCCCAACTATATTGGGGTCGGCTTCCAGTCTTACCGGATTCAGCTAAGTACCAGTGTTTTACATGGAGCGACTGCCTATCTGACCTCCACAACCCAGTAACTGGGTAACATGCTACCTTCTGGCAAGACTGGTGTCAGATCTCAAGCTTCTGACTACCTGTAACGACTGTCAAAGATCTTCAAATTACAGCCGGTAATATAATATAGTTTTAGCACATAACATTAAATAATAGGAGTTAAAGTATGAAATTGCCGTTTTATTGTAATAGGTACTTCGAATTGACATATAACCTTCATGGTAAGAGATTTTTGAGTGATACTTTTTTCACATGGAATATACTCCGTACCGTTCTTCGTTTCAAGTGTGAATACTACTTACACTGTTCTATTTTAGTGGGTTCGTAAGGAAAATAAGCATAATAATTTCAAGGGATTTTTCTGGGCTTTATTCACCTCACATCAACCATGATTTCATCAATTATGTATTGATTTATTGAAAATTGAGTGGATTTGAGCGGAACCGCCATTTTGGCTCTTCATCATTGGCCGAGTCAACTGATTGGTGGACAGCACCGCAGCGCCACGAAAGTGCGCGTGTTTTTTCACTGAACTAATGGACTAGCGCGCGAAAAGATTGTCAACCGAACGGTCTACGGCTATTATGTGAAATTCCTAGTTTCCTCTCGCTCATCGAGGATTCTTTAGTGCTCCGGGTAAGAAAAGTGAGTGACCAGCACCTTTGGAATTGTGCGTGAATTGCTGGATTCAATACTTCGCTGTTTGCACGCTGACCGAGCCCACGGTGCGCAAGGCTGGTGTGCAGGAGTTGAGAAGGTGAGTTCTGATTCGAATCCACACATGAATGCTTTCTTCAATACATGGTACCTATGAAGTTCTTCTTTTAAAAATGTGCAACATTCGATTATCGACTTTCAATTGTTTTTTTTATTCAACTTAGATAGAAGAAAAATGGATACTTCGAAAATACAAGTGATTTATAAATACGAGTTCCGACGTGGAATTAACGCGGCAGAAACAGGAAACAGAAATTTTTATATCATTTGGTGCAAAACTCAGTCAGTGTCTTTATAATAAATATCACTGTGAGAGAATTCCTTACTTAGAATTCGTTTCCAGATATTGGACCCAGTAGAAGACTACTAACCTAAAAACCCACATTCTTGCCACTGCTACATCCCACCACCTACCAAAATATCCAATTTTAACTTCCGATCTCCTCACCAACCAAGAGTTCCTTACCTCGAAGCGCCTTCAAGACTCTTCTCCTTCTGCTGCTTCAAGCGCAGCAGTCTGTCCCACTGTTGGCGCAGCTGTTGTCGGCGGGCGGTAGCCTTAGCAGCCTGGCTGTGTTTAGCAGCCACCAGCTCTTCGGCTGCAGCGTCGATGTGTTCCAGGCGTTTGGAAGCTGCTGATAGGTCGGTGACGAATTTCTGGGGGAAAAGAAATTAAGGTTAGAGACTTATTTCAAATGGGAAAGTGTCTACTGCCTAATTTATAAACCTGTACCAATCAAAACTTGAACTTGAACGGTAAGGGAAAACATCGTGAGTCAACCGGCATGTCCTAGAACCAAAAATTCGAATACAGTCATCCACCAACCCGCACCGGGCCCGCGTGGTGGCTTACGGCCCATTCCCTCTCACAGAGAGGAGTTCTGTGTCCCAGCAGTGGGAACATTAATAGGCCGATGATTGAAAAGCTGATGTATTTTTTACTGCTGAAAGTTTTTTTTACCAAAATTGCCCAAAAAATAAATGTAATATTTTTATGGTTCATATAATGTGTGTTTCTCTATTCCGAATATTCTATTTCTAATCTGGGCCGATTACGATGTATGGCAACTTTTTTTTTTTTAACTACTTTTCTCCACACTAGGAATTTCTTCCTGTATCGTGGGTACGTTTACAAACATTTAAACTCACATATACAAGACACGCAGATCCGGTACAACTATCTGTAAGTCATACAAATATTTGTTCGTAAGCAACTATCTGTAAGTTTTTCCGTGCGGGAATCGAACCCGCGACACGCAGCGCAGCAGCCGATCGCTCAACCACAACGCCAACCATGTCGTCGAAATTTTACGTTATTCCTTGGTGAGAACCTGTCTTAATCATTGCTATTGCAATGTAAAATCACCTTAATAAGCTAAGGTGGTTTTACACCGGCGAGGCGTGGATGAGATGGGCGAGAATTCAAAACACACGTCGCTTACCCTTTTACATCGAAAGATATCCATCGTTATACCTAGGGTCCTCGATGGCCGCTGCGAGATTTGTATTACAAAGTAAATAAATACTCTATTTCTAGACTAATAAAGTTCAATATTGTACTAAAAAATATTTCAATTCTCGCCTCGCAAATCCTCGCGCATCTAAACCTTATACACCAAAGATGGGCAGTGCGTGGTTAGAAATTTTGTCACACAAATTTTAATTTTCGCCCATCCCATCCACGCCTCGCCTCGTCGGTGTAAAAACACCTTAATTAAGGGTCTATCAACAGTTCACTGAGAAACTTTGAATTTATAGACCAGCCGAACCATGGCTGTCAACGTTTCGACTCTGCATATATAATTAGCTCATAAAACAGAAGTTACTTAAGATCCTCACCTCATACTTCCTCTTGGCATTCTCAACGCTATCATCAGCATCTTCAGCTCGCAGCATCTTCTCCTTGTCCTTGATCCACTTGTCGAAGTCATCGCACTCAGCGAAGAAGCTGTACAGTTTGATCGCGTCTTCGAGTTGAGCACGACGCGCCGCCGAGAGGGTTAGGAGTTCATCTGTAAATTAAATTATTCATTAAATAATCATTTTTTTAAACTAGCTTATTTCATATTCTTCTCAGCAAACCCTTTCATTTGATACCAATATCATGGCAGTGCACAAAATATAACTAGTCCGTCATCTTGGGTCATCCGCCATATTGGATTTAGATTGACGTCACTTAGCTAACCATGCAAAGTCATCCAAATTAAACGTGTATACAAAATTTCATCTTAATCGGTGGAGGATAACTGCTTTACAATTCATTTGCAAGATTTGATCCGAACACACATACATAGAATAGAAAATAGAACAGAATGCTCACACACACATCATCATCAACACCATACCAGTGGTGTCTCATCCCATACAAAGAAACCGTGCCGACGTTCTATACTGATTATTATGATTATTTTTTGTACATCGATCGCGTTCGGTTCCGTTCCGTTCTGTTCCACCGACATATATGATGATCTATCTATCGCCGTGGAACGGAACCGAAGGCGATCGATTTACAAAAAAAAATCGGTATAATCAGATGAAAAACTCTAGTTACGTCGGCACAGTTTCTTTGTATGGGATGAGGCATCTGTATGCTAGTATTATATTATCTGTGGCCATACATACATTGCAAGTTAAATAAAAGCTTGTAAAATAGGAAGAATTTAATAGAACATTTGCTGAAAACCAGCGCTATGGCTCTGTCTCGCACAAGAACTCCGGCAATATGCTGAGTGAGGGTCGTTTTGCGCGGATGGGATCCATATTTTTCCAATTTGTATAGTTTTTTATTTTGTTTTGTTAATGTGTTTTTCTTTTTATATTGACTCGCAAACTGTTCCGTTGTTGTTGAATTAGGTAATTTACCTATGTTTGCAATATTTGTAAGTTTGTGAGAAGCATGTTCCTATTTACCAAATGAATGATATTACCTATTAGTGTTTGTAATACTTTATATCTACTATGTAGTATAGTAGTGTTAGTCTGGGTCCATCGTCCTCACGTATATGAATTAATGTATATATGTAAACACTTTTTTTTAAAGAGTAACTGTGGATATTCTTGTCCGTTCTTCTCCATACCAAGCTACTTTTCTGAATGGACGTTAGAATCATTTTTTTTTTTATAAATTTAAATTTTTGACGTTCAAAAGTGCGGCTTAATTAAGGCCTAATTGAAGTAAAGAAATTTGACTTTGATTTTTCTTTCTTCTTTGGTACTATTCCCCAGAGTCGAGAACTGTGTCCCGGCAGTGGGTTCTAGGCTTCTAGGTTTATTTATGAATGATTTGCTCGTAGAAAGGTTTGCCCAAGAATCGTTTTGATAGTTCGATTTGCGATTGAGATAAAGGGAGATACAGAAAATTGCGCGTGCGCACCGTACATGTGATAGAAGTTAAACTTCATAAATAAAGAATGACAGAGATTTAGTGTGAAAGCAAGGAGTTATATGTTTCTTCTCTCTCATGTCAAAGCGGCTTGTAGCGGCCGTAAAAAAACGTTCGCAGGAAGAATATCCTAAGCGCCGTGTGCCCCATACATCTTCAATATTGCTGAATTAGTGACGCCGGAGCCTCTTTGCTCAAAAAAGGAGAAGAGTCCTTGAAACACTCTAAAGTTCCGGCCAATAGGGAGTTTTCTGAAAATTAGTTTTTTGTCCGTGAGGTAGATTAATAAAAAATATTGAACACGTATTTGTTCTTTTGACACGTAAACATAAAGTGACGACGATATAATGCGTTGAAATATCGTGAAACGTCACGCCGCTAGTACACTTTATACTGCCTTAGTGACGTCACAAGCCTCCTGAACTTTGATGCGCTTTAATTTTGTAATTTTTTATTGAAGTGGTAAAGCAAAAAATACGTGTCCAATATTATTTGATAATCTCTCTGACGGACTAAATAGATTCATCATTTTTCTACCCAGAAAACATTCCCATTGATCGAATCGCCATCTAAGAAGATTCACTTCAAAAATCTCACCATAATCCTTCTGTATCTCCGCCATCCTAGTCTCGACGCTGGCAGTTCTCTGCTGCGGCAGTGTAGCGCGACTAGCTCGCCGCGCGGCTTGGCTCGGCTTGTTGCGTTTGACGGGCACCACCTGCTTGACTAGCACTGTCTTCTTGACTCGCTGGACTGTGCGGACCTTTTCGGGGCGACGGACTTGGACCTAGGGAGGAAAAAGTCTTGAGTGTACCTTTCGTAATCGCTTTTGGCTTGGTCAAGTAACCTTACGCCTATTTAGACGACCTCCGGATAAGTTCTGGTTCCTGGATCTTGATTTGATCAAAATCACAGAGGATGTGATGAAATTAATTTGATTTATTTTTATTGTCAAACTCTCGAGTTAAATAACTATTGTAAAATGAATGTATGCCAAAATAGGCCTAACTATAAATTTTAAAAGACATGATTATTTCATTTTTCCACTACGTTGTCTATTATGTAACACATTGCCTAAGAAATTCGTTTCGAAATATGAACATTTAGACACAAGATTATAAAATAAAAATCAAAATTACGTAATAACTGTTACGAAATGACTATTGTCAAAGAAAGCGGGTTGCGTTGGTACGGCCACATCCTGAGACGTGGAGATGACAACCCTATCAAAAAGGCCCTAAATATCCCCGATCGACCGCGAGGAAGGGGACGACCACCCGCCACCTGGTGGTCAAACATGCAGAAAGAGGTCCTGAAGGAAAACTTGAGCACTCAGACAACCCAGAACATAGCTCTCTGGCGCAGACGTACAAGGAGACCCGACCCCAGCTGAACTGGGAAGAGGGTTTGACAAAGAAAAGAAATGACTTTTCTATGGAGTATTGATACTGAACCTGTTACCTCTCGAAATAGCGCGCGTTATTGTGTGTAGACAGAAAACCACAGACTATAGTCTGTGGTTTTTAGTCTGAACGTTTCTAATAAATTGTTGTTGGAACTGATTTGCATTTAATTAAGGGCCTAAGGGTCGAAATAGCGCGCGTTATTGTGTGTAGACAGAAAACCACAGACTATAGTCTGTGGTTTTTAGTCTGAACGTTTCTAATAAATTGTTGTTGGAACTGATTTGCATTTAATTAAGGGCCTACATCCGCCTTAGTGCCGTAAAACGGTAACTTTCTAAAGCATACTTCTTAGTAACGGCTAGGTAGGTTTGAAAAACAGATATATTTGTTTCCTGTACATTATTTTTAACACATGGATTTTTCGCCTAACAAATAGTTTAGCTTTAAAAAAATAATTAACAACACGCAATTTTTTCGCTACTTTTGGATACTTCTCCGAAACGACTTGGATGTTTAAAAATATTTTTACGCAGAAAAATTTATGGCTGGAGTTTCTACATAACTGAAATAGCATATGTAAATAAAATAATATTTTGCAAACAAAACTGTTCAAAAGGAGGTTCAATATTTATATTTTAGAGTCGAGCGGGCGCACGGCCAGTTCTCCGTTAACATTGGGGTGTATATATCGCCTGAAGTAAGCTCATCAGGTAGTAAAAACAGAATCGTTTGTGTCTTGCATAAAAAGGCTTTATTTTAACTCTCGCATGTAGCTTTCAAAATTGGCTACATCGCTCGTGTTAAAATCTCGACTTTTTATGCTCGACACGAAATGTACTATTTCATAAACCATGGCTACTTCGCAAACACATTTGATACTTTTTAGAATATTTTTTATGGGATCAACGGAACGGCAATGGAACAGAAAATTTTAAACCAAAAAAAGATAGTTCTGTAAACACTCACCGGCACGACCCTCGGCTCAATCTCCCTGACATAGTTGGCGGGCACGAAGCCGTCCGTCCGGTCAGCCTTGCGCACGGACCACCAGTCCGGGTTGGTCTTGTTGATCAGGAACATCACCTCGCCCTTCGCCATCGAGATACCCTGGCCCGTGAAGGCGTACAGGGCTTTTACCTGAGGGAAGAAGGCTGATTTTAGTTTGCCTTTTTACGATGTAGTAGTTTTAATTTGAAAAGATTGTACCTATGACACCTAATGGATATTTCATTTCTTCAACAATGTTTTAATTTTTAATTTTCGTGAATATATAATTGGTTTTAGCATATTTTTAGGCTTTTATAAATTTAAGTTTTAGGCTAAACACGAATTGCGATTATTATTCGCGCGAATTTTTACCGCGATGCGTGCAGCTTCATAAAATTCAATAAATCGCAGAATGAGCGAAAAAAATTCGCGCCAATAATAATCGCAATGCGTGTTAAGTGTTGCGAAGAACAGATGCTGGTATTCGGCCAGCGTTTAGCCCGCAAGATCAACATGATTAAAAAGAACTTGCAACCAAAAAAAAAAGTATATCTCTTAAATATAAGCGTTACCATAACCATTTGTACCAAACAAATAGTACATTGTTGCTTCAAATAATATCAAAGTATCTAAGGTCCTGTAAATGTAATATGTGTTTTTCATGCATGTTTAGAAATACATTAACATGTTTTTATTGTAAGCAAGTTTTGGTCAGTGTTGTCAGTTCATGAATGGCAAGATTTCATGGTTACAGACAGATAGACAGACAGACAAAAGTATATATTCCTGTTGTCCCCTTTAAAGGGGACATGGCCAACGGGAACAACGGGAATACACCTTATTTTCAATTGAACAATGTTAACATTTTTACGCAAGAAATAGTTACAGTGCAAGTGGCATTAAAATAGGTGCAATAACCATTTTATTTTCTTACTGTGTCAAGCCCTGCCTGAGGACAGAGTCCCAGCAGTGGGAAGATCAAAGTCCGACTAAGTTATGTTACTCACTTGCGGCACACTCCTCTCCTCAGTGACAGTCCTGTGCTCGAGTCTCTCCACGGGTTCTTCCTCCCACACCTCGGTGGGCACCAGGCGGGACTCGTTCACCCATTCCTCTTCTTCAATCGCTGGAGTCGATTCTACTTCTGTTGGGAGCTGGTGGAAGAAAGGTGGAATTAGTTTTGTGCGATATAAAGAAGTGAATGGAAAAGATGGAAAGTATGTTGCTATTTTTACTATGATTATTGACTAGCTGACCCCCGCGGCTTCGTTCTCGTCAAATGGCTATCTATCTACCACTACCTACCTACCCTACAAACAAACAAATAAACTCTTCAGCTTTATAATATTATAGTATAGATGTTGATAAAACTCCTCCGCAAATGAACAAATTAGATTACCATAAAAAAGGTTATAGTGAGTCAATCTTAAAAGATAGACATATGCTGTCGCGGACTTTTTTTTAGAACTTTTAAAGAAGAACAATTCCATCATACATGACATTTGCGTAACATAAACCGTTTACGCAGCGCACGCAACGGAAGCTCTCAAAAAGGATTTTTTTTTCCCGTTTTTACAACATTTTTCATTTATGCTCTGCTCCTATTGGTTGTAGCGTGATGTTATATAGCCTATAACCTTCCTCGATAAATGGACTATGCAACACAAAAAGATTTTTCAATTCCAGCCAGCAGTTCCTGAGATTAGCGCGTTCAAACAAACAAACAAACTCTTCAGCTTTATAATATTAAGTATAGATAAGGTCGCGTCGTTCCACTATCTCACCTGTTGGTAAGCGATTATGTTATAGACTATAGAGCCCGCTTACCTATAAGCAACCTATTCTCTATTGTCTTAAAAGTTTATGGCTAAAACACTTATGTACAGTTAATAATAATAGTTGTCGGCACGTAATTCGGCAAGAGTCGTTAGATGCGCAGAATTCGTTTTTTAGTCCTCTTTGGTTACCAAGCGGGACGCGGGGAACGTTTAGCAACGTTCCGAGCGTGCGATTGGTTGGTCAGTTGACACAAGGATTGCCTGACCAATCGCGTCGCGTCCACGTTCCGTTCGCTCTATATAGTGGTTTGTCAGTTATGCCCACTACGCCAAAACCTTGCCAAGTTACATGCCGACAACTATACACATGATCTTTATCGAAGTTATAATAAGATACATAATAGGTTGCAGTTAGATATATAACATAACCGTAAAAGAACTACAGTTTGTTTAGTGTTAAATAACTATTAAATTTTTCGGGAATATCCTTTTAGTTATGGTATAGTTTTTTCCTCTACGTTGTCTTTTATGTAATAACACTTTGCCTAAGAAATTCGTTTCGAAATATGAACATTTAGACACAAGATTATAAAAAAAAAAATAAAAAAAAACAAAATTACATAATAACAGGTACGAAATTACTTTTGTATGGATCATTATATAACTGGTCGAATGATACTGAACCTGCTACCTTTCGAAAAAGCGCGCGTTGATTGTGTGTATATAGTCTGTGGTTTTTAGTCTGAACGTTTCTTATAAATTGTTGTTGGAACTTATTTGCATTATTTTCCACACAATACTGCAACAGCACATTGCACTACCTAATGATCCAGTTCCATCCGACAAAAGGCGACTCAACGCCATAAATCAAACATGCGTTTATTAATCGGTTTTATGTGTTTTTGTTTTAGAAATAATACTACTGCACCTAATGTACATTCTTGTGAACGTACTTTCTTTTAATAAATTATTCTTATTCTTTAATAATTGTTGCTGTTGGGTTGTCTGTGTAGAATAAATGTTTTCTATTCTATTCTATTTTTTTTTTTTTTTTTTTGTAATGGGTTTGCTCTTGACTCTAGTCTAGGTCATAGGTGACAGAGACAGAGTCTACGATGGTCTATTTAATTCAGTAAGCTCATCAGGTAGTGGAAAAAGAATCGTTCGTGTCTCGCATAAAAAGGCTTTATTTTAACACTCAAATTTGCTACATCGCTCGTGTTAAAATCTCGACTTTTTATGCTTGACATGAAATATTCTATTTTGTACATTATTTTTATTTTCGTCGTCTTGTTCCGTTTGAGTTGTACTACTATAAGCTACTTATATTATTATTTTAAAATCTCGTGTTTGTACTACCTGTAAATCTTCGTACTTATCCGTAACTATTTGCGTACAACAAGGAGTGGAATTCCTTGCCGAGTTTCTACGTTTCCTGATAGCTACAACCTTTCGTCAAGGTTGAATAGGTTACTTCTAGGCAAGCGTGCTTCACCGTCGACCACATCAGCGCGAGCCTATCATCAATGAAAATGGTATTACCTGTAAACACGTTATGCCCGCAGCATTCAGCCTGGCAGCATGAGCGCTGAGGGTGTCCAGCTCGGCGCTGTAGGCCCTGATCTCCTCGTGGGTAGCTCGGTGCCGCGCCAGCAGAGCGCCGGCAGACGGCGCGTCACGTCCGCAGTCGTCGGTGGCCACTAGAGGACGCTTTTCCTTCATCCAGGACTCGGATTCATTTGCATCTCCATAGAACTGGGGGAAATACAATGAGGTTAGAGTGAAATGTCTGAAAATCTTTTGAATGCACACCAATTTGTTCAGTTTATTACTTTTAAATATTATAAATGTTTGTCCTGATTTTTTTTTGATTCTTTTTAAAATGCATAAACTGCTTATTTTTTGTTTTATACAGGCAATAAGCTTCCAGGAGAGAAATAGAGCTTCGACAAAATAAAATGATTGTTATTACTGATTCGAATAGCAGTTTTTGTCATCGTTGTAACAAGGCTTTTTTTCCTGCGATATCCAAGATTTTACACAACGTGTCATTCCGCCGAGAAGAGCAGTGGTGGCCCAGTGACTTACAAGTTCTAGGTCGTGGGTTTAAACCTAGGCAGGTGTTTTACTTTGTGTAGTACATCACCACTGCTCCTAAAACTGTGAAGGAAAACATCGTCAGGAAACTGATATGTCTTAGAACCAAATATTAGAAGAGATTTAACATCCACCAACCCGCACTGGGCCCGCGTGGTGGATTACGGCCCATTCCCTCTCACAGAGAGTCTACGTGCGGAAAAGAGGGTCCATCTATCCTATCCTATCCACCGAGAAAACAGGCGGACACGTGCTTAGATTGGACCATTATCAAAAAATGAAAGGGTAGGTCTACCTGATGAGCCTCAGCAGCATCAGCGAGTTGCTTCTCCCTGGCGGCCGCAAGTTCTCGCAAGATCTGCCACTGCTTGTTCAGAGATGTAAGCCGACGCTCGATCTCGGCCGACTTCGGGTGCTTGGCGTCGATTAGGCTGTGAAAAAAATAGTGGCTAGTTGAATAGTGCAGTATTTGTTATAATACTACTCTGTCAAGAATAGTAGTTTGTGCAATGGTCATATAATAGGGGTTATTAAAAAACGAGCGTGGATTTATCACATGATGCGAAGCCGAATGTAATAATAATAACACGCGAGTGAAACGGTGAAGGAAAACATTGTGAGGACCGGCATATGTCCTAGAACCAAAATTTCGAACACATGTGACATCCACCAACCCGCACTGGGCCCGCGTGGTGCATTACGGTCCATTCCCTCTCACAGAGAGGAGGCGTGTGTCCAAGCAGTGGGAACATTAATAGGCTGATGATGTGATGTGATATAGAGCTGTAAAAATGGCAGCTTTAGTAGCTTTCCTCCCATTTTTTTAAATAAATTACATTATGTTAAAAGAGTATAAACAACTCTATATACTTCCAAGTTGATTGAGAGCGTCTGGTCTGCACCAAGTGCAAAGGGCAACTGATAGAAAGCCGACGACTGATGAAACACGAAGTTTGCCGAGTGACATTAAGAAAATGTTTGTACAGTACATACCTCTGCCCCTTAGCCCTGTGTCTCTGCGACACATGGTCCCTGGCCCTCAGCTCATGAAGCAGGGCGGTGTGCTTCTGCCTCAAAGCCAGCACAGCGCGCAGCTCCTTAGCGGCCACGTCAGTGCGGCAGATACGCTGCTTCTCTGTTACCCAGCCTGGAATGGAAACACATTGCTCAGTCATTGAGTAACTGTTCAGAAAGATAGGTGAGAATTGTTTGTTAATTGTAATAAAAAATATATCAAAAAAATTCAACCGACTTCCAGAACAACACTACAAAGGGAAAAAAATATATTTTCGGAAGTCGATTTCTTAGATACCTATTTTTTTCGTTTTTGACACCGACTTCCGAAAAGAAAGTTACTTTTCGCTTTGTTTTTTTTTTTAATATTTCTCTTTTTAGTTTTTGTACCTAAAATACGCATCACATTGGACCACGTGAGAACTACCAGCTTTCAAATAAAAATAAAAATCATCAAAATCGGGTCACCTAGTAGAAAGTAACACACAAAAAAAATACAGTCGAATTGAGAGCTCCTTTTTGAAGTCGGTTAAATACGTCAAGGGACAGTCAAAACATTTTTTATGAGTGTTTTAATAAACAAAAAAAAATAACCCCCTTCATGGGTATACAAAGGCGTCAGAGGGGATGGGAGTGTTTTACGTTGTCGATCGCGTTTGTATAGGAAAAAAGGGGTTTCTAAATAGGAATGTTTCACATCACACATCACATCATCAGCCTATTAATGTTCCCACTGCTGGGACACAGGCCTCCTCTCTGTGAGAGGGAATGGGCCGTAATACACCACGCGGGCCCAGTGCGGGTTGGGATGTCACATGTCTTCGAATTTTTGGTTCTAGGACATGCCGGTTTCCTCACGATGTTTTCCTTCACCGTTTTGAGAGCAGTGGTGATGAAATAATTTACACAAAGAAAAGCGCCTGCCTGGGCTCGAACCCACGACCTACAACTTGTAAGTCGCGGCCGATGACACTGGGCCACCACTGCTCTCAGGAATGTTGCCCGGGTAGAAAAATAATAATTCTATTTAGCCCGTCAGTAAGATTATCAAATTATATTGAACACGTATTTTTTGCTTTAACAAATCAATAAAAATTGACAAAGATAAAGCGCATCAAAGTTCAGGGGTGGGGGCTTGTGACGTCACTTTGTCAGTATAAAGTGTAGCACACCGTGACGTCACGCGATATTTCAACGCACTGTATCGTCGTGATTTTTTGTTTACGTGGCAAAATAAAAAATACGTGTCCGATATTTGTAGTTTATCTAACTGACGGACTAAATACATGCTTTTTGTCAACTACCCTACTGTCACCAGTCGGCACTCATTACTTTTCTTTGTATAGTTCGTTCAATCCACGAAGACGCGCCCCACCAATTATATGATTAGTCTATTCTTCTTCTTTAATGATTAGTCTATTCATTGTAGTGTGCGTGTGCACTCATAGGTAATTAGTGTGTACCGATAACACTCAAACGGAAGTTTTGGCGGGAACGTGATGGCGTCTATGTTGCTTCTCTGTTTTATTTTCCTATAATTGTGTTAAATTGAATATTAATAGTGTAAAAGTGGTGGTTTTTATTCTAATAATATTAGTGAACGTGCACGAGTGTGGGCAAGTAAAACACAGCGGTAGAACAAGAGTTTGTACATGGTGTCGACAAAACTCCGTAGAAGCTTCCAATAAAGTTACCGCCATTTTATTGGGGCCTAACTTGAACGACTAAAATCTAAAGAAACTAGAACTTCTACTCTTAACTTGACAGGCTAAATGCACAAACCGTGCGAAGCCAAAATATAAAAAAAAACACTCAAACATTGACGGAAGCTTGCACACATATACTATTAACGGTTAGGAGGAATAGTGGTGGGGCGCGTCTTCGTGGATTGAACGAACTATACAAATTGATTTTTGCGTTAACGCGATCGAATACGTTTAAAAACTCGATCTTTGGCCACAGCTTCTTTTGTTGAAAGTACGCAATTTTTTGTAAAGCATATGGCGTAAAACAAGTGTCATCTTGGCTTCTACATCCCCCGAAAGAGTGTATAGTATGTTTGGATCGGATCGATTGCAATTTGCAATACATTACCTTCTTCCTCATCATGGTCTTCTAAGAACTGGTACAGGTTCCTCGCGTCTTCTAGTCTCGCTTTGCGGTCTTTAGCGGCGGCTACCAGGCTGGAAACAGAACATATCTTCAGTAAAAATATTCATCTGTATAGCCTTACCAGCTAGGAGTGTTTCTAACAAAAAAAAACGGTAAGAACGAAATAAGAGGTAAAGTAATATGAATTCTGTGACGTATAACAAAGAATTTTTTGTTTAAAAATTTGGTAAAGATTTCGAATTCTGAATTAAATAGAAAAGAAAATCATAATCAAAACAAACACGCATATTGATTTGAAATCTCCAGAATTAATTAAAAAAATGTAAGCAGTACCTTTGCTATTGAAAAACCAACTCTAACTACAGTAAATATAAATCTATTTTAAAAATAAACCCTATCCCCTTGACTTACCTTTCATAATCCTGCGGATAACGAAATCATGACCGACTAGATTTTACGTCAACGCATTTATTTATTGAATACTTCATGCACCGTCGTATTGATGGCGTTGGGCTTGGTGCTTTTTTGTCTTTGCTATGGAATAATCAACCCTATCTCCAAAAACTTAATTCTCAAAATAACGCTTTCGATCCTGTGAAGTCATGACCGCTAGATTTGACCTCTTGCTATGGGATAAAAGCTTCTATTTCCTTCAGCATACCTACCATAATGCTGCGACTTGCGATCTCATGACCATCTAGATATTCCTTCTGATATTGAATAAAACACTCTTTGTTCTACCACATACCTATCATAATCGTGAGACAGCTGGTTCAGCTGCGTCGTCAGCTGTTGCTTGGGCCCCTCGGCCCCCTCAGCCTGGGCGCCGTGCCGCACCAGCCGGCGGATGCTCTCGTCCAGCGCGCCGAGCTGCAGCTCCTGCAGGGCGTGCGCTTGGAGAAGGCGCTCCACGTCCACGAGGTGGCGACCTACTTCTTCTGATTGGAATTGAGTCTGTGAGAAGAAAATACAAATTCAGTTAGTTTTTAATTATTAAAATACACCAAACACACACACAGACAGATTTTACCCCAATATAAGAGTTGTCAGTTCAACATAGACAGGGAAATTTTTAAAAAATAAACGTTAGTGCCCTGTAGTACTATTTAAATAGATTAAATTACAATTGGAATAGAGCAGAAAACTGAACATGAAAAATGATTTGTATATGACAATCTTAAATTCATCATCATCATCATTTCAGCCGAAAGACGTCCACTGCTGGACATAGGCCTCCCCCAGGCGTCGCCACATTGACCGATCCCGTGCGTCTCGCATCCAGCGCCTTCCCGCAACCTTAACCAGGTCATCGGTCCACCTAGTGGGAGGCCTAAATTAAATTAAATTTAACTAATCTAGATAATAAAACTATTCCTGTAATTAAAATTAGTACATTTCGTGTCGAGCATAAAAAGTCGAGATTTTGACACGAGCGATGTAGCCAAATTCGAAAGCTACATGCGAGTGTTAAAATAAAGCCTTTTTATGCGAGACACGAACGATTCTTTTTCTACTACCTGATGAGCTTACTTAATTAAATAAGTTCCAACAACAATTTATTAGAAACGTTCTGACTAAAAACCACAGACAATATACACACAATCAACGCGCGCTTTTTCGAGAGGTAACAGGTTCAGTATCATTCTGCAAGTTACATTATGATCCATACAAAAGTCATTTCGAAATTTTGTTTTTTTTTTAATTTTAATTTTATAATCTTGTGTCTAACTGTTCATATTGCGAAACGAATTTCTTAGGCAATGTGTTACATATTATACAGGGTAGTAGAAAAACGTATTTTATATGTTAATGATCAACGGCTATAATTTGTTAACGAGGGTGGGCGCTGATACCTATTATTACAAGATATTAAGTTATCTTAGATTTTAATATATACTAGCTGTGCCCGCGGCTTCGCTCACGTCATCTGCCTGCCAAGCCAACCCTACCCTACTTACCTTCATGCCTACCCTACTTACCTTCATGCCTACCCTACATACCAATTTTTCAGAGTCATTCTTTCGCGTATAATCTTAACACCGCTATTCAGAAAATGACTTCAAATGCACAACGCCATCTATCGAATATCGATATATATATTATTTTTCTTAGAAAAGATCTACTGGCTATTTTTTATAGAAATTTATTGATGTAAAAAAAATATTTTCTAACAGATTTATTATATGTATTGATATTGATGATGATTTTATATACGAGTAGTTTGTATGTGGCATCATAGATGTCCTACCTTCATCTCAGTGAGAGTGTGTCCCACGGTGTCAGCCTCCCTCAACAGCGCCATCAGATGAGCCAGCTTGCCGAGCGAGCTCCTGTGTCGCTCCAACAGTTCCAGCAGCTCGTTCCAGCGGGTCAGCACAGCTTGTTCCGTGCGGGACACAGCTTCGGCGCCGTGGTAGTTCTCGCGAACGAGTTCCGCTGCCATGGCTGACAGGTCTTCGAAACGTTCGGTTCTGGAAAAAGAACAAACGTTATAAATACAGAAATTTGTTCATATGTAATTTACATAACATAATTATCAGCCTTTATCAATGTTTCCACTTCTGGGACACAGGCCTCCTCTCTGTGAGAGGTATTGGGACGTAATCCTCCACGCGGGCCCAGTGCGGGTTGGTGGATGTCACATGTCTTCGAATTTTAGTTCTAGGACATGCCGGTTTCCCCTATGTCCCCTGGACCAACGAGGCAGTATTTTTTATTTTTTTATTTGTGATGGGTTTGCTCTTGACTATAGTCTAGGTCATAGGTGACAGATACAGTGTCGACGATGGATTGAGCTTACCAAGAAGAAGCCTGTTAACTCTAACTTTGAAGAGATTCGGGTTGATTGCGTTCGGAAACACAGACGCAGGTAGCGAGTTCCATTCATTCGCTGTGCGCATTATGAAGGATGTTTGGAAGCGCTTGGTGCGAATTGGCGGAATGGCAACCAGGTAAGGATGATAACTTGCAGTGCGTCTAGATGTCCGATGGTAGAAGGGGGCTGGTGGGATGAGGTCGTGGAGTTCATGAGCACACTCACCAAAATACAGTCTGTAGAAGACCGACAAGCAGGCAACTTTGCGGCGATGAGCCAAGCTGTGTAGCTTGGCATCCGCCAGCTCAACGTCGCCAATGAGCCTCTTGGCTCTGCGTTCCACCGAGTCAAGCGCGGCAAGCTGATACTTAGCTGAGCCATCCCAAAGGTGGCTGCAATACTCCATGCAGGATCGGACTTGCGCTTTGTATAGGGCTAAAAGCTGTCCAGGCGTAAAGTATCGCTTCACTCTATTTAGGATGCCCAGTTTTTTGGCCGCAATTTGGGCTTTGTACTCAATGGAGGCGCCGAAGTTGAGACTGGATGTCAACTCCATGCCTAGGAGCTCGAGCCGATCAGTCACAGGAACAGACGTACCCCGAAAAGTAGGAGTTTGATCGAAAATACTCCTTTTTGCGGTAAAAAGACACGCCTGTGTTTTGGTGGCGTTAAAGGAGACCAGATTGTCATCACCCCACTGGGTAGTAGTATTATCTATCTATCTTTCATTCTCTATATCAAAACTTGATGTAAAATTAAATTGGTCAAAAATACAGAATTGGTATGTGAATAGAGTTTTTAAGGGTATTTCAAATTCCAGAAATTTTACGATCATAATAGAACAACTCTGGAATGGTTTCCTGTAATTGCTTTGGGAAATGGTCCGAGACTTACCTGGCAAGTATATCAGCGGAGATGGCCTCATGTTTCTTGACGGTGGCGTCCACTTGCGCCAGGTTGGAGCCGTAGCGCGGGTCTGAGAGCACCTGGATCATCTCCTTCAAGTAGCCTTTACGGAGGACGGACTGTGGGAGAAGATGTTATGGATTACTTTCAGTTACACAACATATTATAAAAAAAACCCCGTCACGTCTGTCTGTTCGCGATAAACTCAAAAACTACTGATCGGATTATCATGCGGGTTTCACCAATAAACAAGAGTGATTCAGGAGGAAGGTTTAGGTGTATAATTTGTTAGGTTTTTGTGTAAATTGGTTGAAATATAACGATAATTGTTGAAAATGTCGGCAAACGTCAAGCCACCAGGGAACTTTCATTGAAAACGCGGCCTAATCGCTTGAGATATAACAAAACAATGTATGGTGGAATTGTTCCTTTTTAACACGCTTTTATTAGCTTGGTATGTATCTATGTGACTATGTATCAATGTAACGGAATCTTTGAACGTGATTTTCACCCCCTTGAAAACGTCGGATTGATTTAAAACTTTGCACACCTATCAAGGACCGATGACAATACAATAATTTAGTCAAAGTCAAATATATTTATTCAACTAGGCCAATAAGCGGCACTTTTGAAAGTCAAACAAAAATTAAAATTTACAAGTAATAAAAGTTGATTCTACCGGGCGCGTTTAAATAGTTTGTCCCATTAGCCTTACCAAGATCTTCAGGATTAGCGACTTTTTAGTTCAATTTACCATTAAAGCGTGTTTTTAGTTTTTAGAACTACAATTTATTTATTATAATCTACGCAAAAGTTTGGGAAGACATATGTCTATCTTTTAATGATAGCATACTATATGTATATACACTTTGCTACCCGTGCGAAGCCGGGGCGGGTCGCTAACACACTACTCGTAATATTATAAATTCGAAAGTTTGTGAGTGTGTTTATTTGTAAGTTTGTTATTTCTTCACGCTCAAACGGCTGGACGGATCTAGGTAAATTTGGCACAGAGATAGATTACAGTCAGGAATGGCTATTTTAATTGATTCGTGTTATACTAGCGTAATCGATTGTAGATTGTCAACTTGGCTACAGGTGGATGTGTCATTCCCATACATTGATTCGTTTTCTACTAGCGTTATCGATTGTAGATGGTCAACTTGGCTACGGGTGGATGTGCCATTCCCATACATTGATTCGTTTTATACAAGCGTTATCGATTGTAGATTGTCAACTTGGCTACAGGTGGATGTGTCATTCCCATACACTGATTCGTTTTCTACTAGCGTTTTCGATTGTAGATTGTTAACTTGGCTACAAGTGGATGTGTCATTCCCAAACATTGATTCGTTTTCTACTAGCGTTATCGATTGTAGATTGTCAACTTGGCTACAGGTGGATGTGTCATTCCCATACAGTGATTCGTTTTCTACTAGCGTTATCGATTGTAGATTGTCAACTTGGCTACGGGTGGATGTGTCATTCCCATACAGTGATTCGTTTTCTATTAGCGTTATCGATTGTAGATTGTCAACTTGGCTACAGGTGGATGTGTCATTCCCATACATTGATTCGTTTTCTACTAGCGTTATCGATTGTAGATTGTCAACTTGGCTACAGGTGGATGTGTCATTCCCATACATTGATTCGTTTTCTACTAGCGTTATCGATTGTTAACTTGGCTACAGGTGGATGTGTCATTTCCATACATTTGATTAGTTTTCTACTAGTGTTATCGATTGTAGATTGTCAACTTGGCTACAGGTGCGAGTTACTTACTTTAGTATTAAACTTGTAGTTGAGTTGTTCTAATCTCTGTTGTCTCAGCAACTCTGTTCTCAGTGCGATCTCACGAGCATGCTCGGCCTGTTAACAAGAAATACAAATAATAAGAACACTTTCTTTTACTGAATTACGTGAACAAATGGATTTAATAAAATATACCCTGAAGAATTCGTTTTTTACTTTACTTTTTGTTTGTTTTTTTTTTTTGGTCATTACGGGTAGTCAGAAGCTTGAGGCTGATTCTAGAGTCACGCTGACCGTCGGCGCTGACTGTCACCGCGAGCTCGTCATTGGTCGAGTCGCTCGGCTTAACGCTGTCGGCCGTCAGAATCGACCAAATTTCGAGCGATTTCGTCGGTCAGCATGACTCTATAATCAGCCTGAGATCTGACACCAGTCTTGCCAAGGGGTACCGTGTTACCCAGTTACTGGGTTGTGGAGGTCAGATAGGCAGTCGCTCCATGTAAAACACTGGTACTTAGCTGAATCCGGTAAGACTGGAAGCCGACTCCAATATAGTTGGGAAAAGGCTAGGCAGATGATGACTTTTTGACAGTAAAGTTAAATTATTTCGTGTTGGTTCTAGCTGTTTAGGCGCTCTTTATGTCTGAAAGAATCTGCCTCAATTCCAAAATTCTTAAGAATCATTAAACTATAATTAAACCTTCCAACTAACACTGCCCGTGGGGTAGATTCCCTCTTACAGAGTGTAGACGTGAGTCCCAGCAGTGGGAACCCTATAAGTAGATTCTTACCTGTTCAAGCTGCTGCCATGCCCTCTCCAGGTCCTGAGGCAGCTGCCCCTCCAGTGGTGCCCACGCTTCTCCTGTGAGACTCTTCTGCATGGTGTTAATGTGGAAGTACAGGGCTTCGATCTCTGAACGCTCCTTGTATCTAAAGAGGTATGAATATATACGTTAATATTTTTTTCTCAAACATGCATGGAAATATGAGCATTATTTTGACAACCTTCTTCGAGATAAATCGAAATTGCTGTACTGGCCATATACATGCGAGCAGCGGCCGGCAACAGTTGTATGAAAATCCATATCTGTCGTGGTTTAGCGGCCAAATAAATTACATAGTAACAACATAGTAAATTCATATCTGTCGTGTAATTTAAAAATGGTACGATCTTTTATTCTCAAACATGGCACGAAGGAGGTAATTTATATAAGGTTTTATTTAAATTTCAAACTGGCTTGCAAATAGAAAGCTGTTTATAGAAAAAAAAAAAACAAATGAACACTTTAACGCGCGAGCAATGTATTGTTGTTCGTCATTGATTTTGAAAAGTATTTGACAAAATAAGTTCTAGGTATACTTAGTTTTAATTTTCGCGCATTATTTGAGAAAAGTACTATACAAGCCTTGGCCACAACTGGGCATTGATGGACTTACGTATGTGTGCCTCGGCTCGTTTGTCTGCAATGCCTCTTTTGCTGGCCACTGCAGTAATGTACTATTATCTACTTTTATTTTTATAATGGTACTATGTCCGACTTGCCTTCCTAGAGCAACCTTGCTTTAGAGGTGGTATTTATTGCAAGTATCTAAAATGTGTTATTTACAAATAATAAAGCGAATTTGAATACTGATACATAGAACTATTGACAAGTTTGGGCCATCTTAAACTTTCAAAATGCTTATCTTTTTCTACTAAAACAATTTTGTAAATTTGTAAAAATAAACACCAAACAGGCTTGCTCAAATAATATATAACACTTTAACCATCATAATACATCTTTACACTACATCGTAAACTATCATATTAGATCTAGCCATCATCCTACATTTTACAATACCTCCTAAAATCACTATACATCCCACAATCACTATTCAACAATCACGCTACAACCCAGAATCACGATACATCCTACAATCACGTTACATCTCAGCTAAGTACTTACTTGGGCGGCTTCTCCACAGTTCTGTACTGCTTGAAAGACAGCAACAGTCTCTGTATGCCATCCAAAGAGTTGGGGAATTCTCTGCCGTTCAACTCCTGGATCTTGAGGAGTATCCACTCGAGGAGTACGCTGAACAGTTTGCTGTATTCACCTTTGCGATCGTCGCAGTCCATCATTTGGCCGATAATCTGAGGAACGAAATAAATGGTTAATATTGCTCTAAGATGAGGTAGAATTAGTTAATAGCGTATTAAGGAATTATCGATTTCGAAAAGCGTTCTGTTTGATCACAGATTTCTATTCTGAATGCAAATTATAAGTTGTCAAAACACTTGTTATCTATACTAATATTATAAAGAGGAAAGACTTTTTTGTTTGTTTGTACCGAATAGGCTCCGAAACTACTGGACCGATTTAAAAAATTCTTTCACCAATAGCAAGCTACATTATTCCTGAGTGACATAGGCTATTTTTATCCCAAAACCCGGTTGTGTGGTGTGACCCACGGAAGCGAAGCCGCGGGCAACAGCTAGTATATGATAAAACCATTGGCTATATCATATATCTTACAAATATTAGTACCTAGGCGACCGAGCTCTACTAGAATAGAAAATAGAGAAAATGGCGTTTTCTATAAATGAAACCCAGCGAGATCGATTTATCACCCCCGAAACAACCTGCATACTAAATTTCATGAAAATCGTTGAAGCCGTTTCCGAGATTCAGATTATATAATAAACAAATATACAAGAATTGCTCGTTTAAAGGTATTATTATATATATAGATAGATTAGATTGAAAACTAGCTTCTGCCCGCGGTTTCGCCCGCGTTCAAAGTTAAAAAAAATGCTCCGATCGCCACCAAACTTTACAGGATTACCCGCTGGGTCAATCTAAAGATTCTCTGAAAATGTTAGTCAACGGCACGAACTATTTGGGGGCGGAGTTAAAATATTTGCTATCTCATCCGACATCACGCACGAAAGAGATAGACGCTGTGATGAGCAGTAAGAAGCTAGTTTACGTACGTATACACACTCATAACGCTGTGTGACGCATACATGCGCAATTTCATTGACGAGCGCCGACAGCGGTGTGTGTTTGCGGTGTCATCGGCGGTGGCGCGTATGCAATTCATGACAACATAAACTCATACAAATAGGTGTTAGAACTTTGGATTATTACTATGTGTAACGTAATTAGAAGACTCTTAATTTACTTGTTGTTATGCACCTATACTTACCCCCGACTTTGCAATTAGATCTCTTGCGAAAATGTGAATTTACGTAGATATTGTTACTATCGACAAGTACGAGTAATGTTATTGATTTGACTTCAAAATTATTTTTGGCGGCAGCGACGACAGCGCAGTGCGAGCCGCTTGCGGGCTTATTGAACCTTATGTCATTAGTTATAAGAATAAAAAGTGTTCGAGCGTCAAGTCGGTAGATTTTATGTTGGCAGAGCGGGCGCCAGGGCTTCGCTGACTGTAGGTATCGTACCAGCGCGTGCGGAAAGCTAGGCTCTATACGCACGGGTGTAGGTCATGTCTATATGTTTTTGTATTTTATTGAAGGTTGTGCAAGTATTACAATGTGTGTTAAATAGGTATTTACTTACCTTAGCTAGTTAGCTATAATCTGCAGGCGACTCCCCGTAAGTAGGTATTTCATACCAGCCAGAGTCAGGATAACTGCTTTTTCGACAGCGCCATATTTATGTGAGACTTATTTTCTAGGTACATAGGTTCATCAAATAAAAAATAATGTTATTTTGTAAATTGTTTATTTATTGATTGTTTACAACAGCAGTTTGAAATATTCTCTGTGTTATCACAATACAATAGGCATTGCGCCAGCTTTCTTTTCTTAGAGGTGTGCTCTAAATTACTCAAAGAAATAAAACTTACATATTATTTTTATTTTTATATTGGGCATCATTCATTACCTACTTGTAAATTTACCATTACCTCCTCCTTTTTTCGAAGACGGTTAAAATAATTATACACGAAAAAGAACTTACGATTCAGACATGTTCATTGTTGCAGGAATATTTTCTTTATTTGGATTTGAAAATCTCCCTTTTACTTTCCACCTCTTTGTGCGAGTGGCACATGGCCATAGGCTGGTCTTTTTGCCCATACGCTTATCCTTATTTAGCTCTGTAACACAAAAGATTATATGTGTGTTAGTTTTATATAGTTCTTATTAATCTGTAAGAAATCAAACCTAATAAATATACTATATATAGTACCTAAGATAGTAAAACTAGGTACTACTATTTTATTTAGTACTATGCGTTTCAAATAAGAATAGGAACCTCAATGATTTTTAGCAATTTATTGCCAACAAAAATACAAATTAATTTTAATTTAAAGTTGTTAGGATAACAAGCAACTTTTTTGCTGACTTTACCTAACTGGTTCAATTCGACAGCTATGACGTTACAATATGGCACGAAGGCCGTCCTATTCTTAGTTGAAACGCATAATAGTAGGCATCTAGGTAGGTATTAGGTACTACGTTATGTCATAAAGTAATAACCAGTAGCTTCGGGTGGTCGAGCCGAGCTTGTGAGTGTCGGCGCGCATAGTAGGTATACAAATAAAAAAAATATCATCAAAATCGGTTCACATAATAAAAAGTAACTATTGAGGTAAGACACATAAAAAAATACAGTCAAATTGAGAACCTCCTCCTTTTTGAAGTCGGTAAAAAATAGCTTCCTTTTGTTTTTGTCCGCCGCTGAAGCCGATCCGATATAACAGATAGGTACCTACATAATAATGAACTTTCGATATAAGTAGGCACGACTATCGAAAATCTTGAAATACCTAATCTAATTGAAATCTAATACCAAATATATATAATTCTATGTATGTGAATAAATATATACAACAGAACTCTTCAATAAACAACGGCTTATCCCTCGGGATTGCTGCAATCGCATAACTGTTTATTGTTTACGCCATTTTATAACATAACGTCAAGCCGGTAAAAAAGATTTTCTAATTATAGATAAAGATAAATGAATTCTAAAATTTTACAAATGCCCGTGAAACATTAGAATTACAGTCAGTGTTTAGTTATAAAAGTCATGTCATGCGCCCTCATGAATTGTACATACTAAATTCAATAAAAGATTCAACTTACCCATTTTTACTTGAACTGCTGAAGATCACTTCAATTCACTTCACTGACGCAAAAAGTTCAAATTCAAACGTCATGTAATTCACTATGAAATCGGAATCCAAAGTCCAACGCCAGGGTCAGTAAAATTTGGGACCAATACAAAATAATCAACACAAAACATAAAGGAATATCGAAATCCAAGTTCAAGCCAGGGGTCAATGTTATAAAATATTATACAATTACGTTATCGCCGATATCACAATATCAGTTACATACACAGCACGCGCGTAATTACGGTGACGTATGTAGTAGCCGATTGAGGCCCTGCGGGGCAGCGGGGCGCGGGCGCATCTAAACTAGTGAGCTTGTGTGTGTGTAGGTGTGTATGCGCCGCACGCGCCACCCCTCCGCCCCACTGACCGGGGAGGAAATTTGTAGCGAAATGGATGATGCTTTAGAACGAAAACGAGCGCGCGAAATTTTACAAACAGACCTTTGGGAGTTTGGATATCATGACAAAACTACTAAATGTATCTGTTCAAAATAAAATTATTTGCATTATTGAACTACAAATCTATGCCTGTATGGAGGCCGTTTTTCAATTTTCCTTCTTCTTATGACATTTATTTCCGCCCAAAGATGCGTTAAAATTAGTGTTGAAATATGGAACTTTATTTATTTATTTATATATACACTTTATTGTACACCATTATAAACAAGAAAAAAAGAAACTTAATACTAAAAACATACAATGGGCGGCCTTATCGCTTTCGGCGATCTCTTCCAGGCAACCTGGAAT
Organism: Orthosia incerta; assembly: GCA_948252205.1. Taxonomy (NCBI): domain Eukaryota; kingdom Metazoa; phylum Arthropoda; class Insecta; order Lepidoptera; family Noctuidae; genus Orthosia; species Orthosia incerta. The sequence continues at coordinate 2,584,660 of OX411769.1, forward strand.
GGACAGAGATTACCTGGACATGACATGGGGTTGTCAGTGGTGCGACAATACCAACTATGAACATAATATTTATACAATATTACTTACTAAAAATAAAAATACATACATATGCTAAATAATAGATACATAAATACATACATACTTAATATATAAGCAATGAAAATAAATGATGTACAACAATCATAGGACATTACGTCAAAAAACCAAGAGCACAATCACAGCGACAGGTAGTATTCTTTGACAAGTTTTTTAAAAACAGGCAACGACTGAGAACGTTTTATTGAGTCAGGCAATGCATTCCACAGACGAGCAGCTTGGACAGTAAAAGATTTGTCCATGAAAGTTGTGGAATGCACTGGCATTTTAAGTCGCAAGTTATCAGATGACCTTAGAGATTTTGTGTGGGAATCGCAGATAAATTGAAAACGATCCTTCAGGTAAAGAGGGGTGGAAGGAGTAAAGAGCACATTAAACAAAAGAGAAAGAATATGAGCATTCCGGCGAAGGCGAATTGGCAACCACTTGAGCTTTACACGAAATTCGGAAACATGGTCATATTTGCGCAATCCAAATATGAACCTTATACAAAAATTTTGAAGCCGCTCAAGTTTATCGAGTTGTTCTTGAGTAAGGTCAAGATAGCTGGCATCAGCATAATCAAGGATGGGAAGAAGAAGAGATTGTGCAAGCGCAATCTTAGTGGCAGTCGGAAGAAAGTTACGCAGTCTCCTCAAAGTTGCAGCAGATGAAAACAACTTGCGGCTGACTTCTTGCAGTTGAGCAGTCCAAGAGAAGCTCTTGTCGATGAGTATCCCCAAGTTTTTAACTTTCTCACTGAAGGGAATTACTGAATTGTCAAAAAGAACTTGGGGAACACACGTCCAGTCAATCCTAGAAACCATTCTAGAACTGCCCACTACAATTACCTGCGTCTTTACAGGGTTGACCATAAGCCCATACCTCTTGCTCCAATCGCAAATGCGAGCCAGATCAAGATTAATGGTAGCTATAGCCTCAGACAGCTTTCCGAGAGGAGCTCGCGAGTATAATTGCAGATCGTCTGCATAAAGATGGTAGGAAGAAATTAGTTCATTGGAGATTGAGTTTATAAAAACTGCGAAAAGTAAAGGGGATAAAACGCCACCCTGTGGTACCCCGGCAGAAGTACTACACCAGGAAGACAACTTCTCTCCGATGTTAATACGTTGCCGGCGCCCGAACAGGTAACTACGAAACCAGTCAACCACCGATGGAGATATATTAAGAGAGCATAGAATGCCAAGCAAAACATCGAAATCAACAGTATTAAAAGCATTACTGAAATCCAGCAATGCCAAGACCGTGAGATTACTGCCTTCCATGGCTGACCGAATATCATCCGTAATGTTGAGAAGAGCTGTGGAGGTGCTGTGACCAGGACGGAAGCCGGACTGGAAGGGATTAAGGAGATTATTTTTGGATAGGAAAGTGCTTATTTGATTATGGATTAATCGTTCTAGGACTTTGGACAGGAATGGTAAGACAGATATGGGACGGTATTCAGAAAAGGATGTGGGATTGGACTTTTTTGGTAAAGGAATTATCTGTGCATCTTTCCATGACAATGGAAAGACACCGCTAGACGCAGAAAAGTTAAGGATGTGGCAAATAACAGGAAGGATAACGTCCAGCACCGGGAGTAACATTTTACGGCTGATACAGTCACTTCCTATCGCATTGGAAGTAATTGATAGTATGCTCTTCTTAACATCACTTGCGGTGAATTGACTAAAAACAAATGGAGCATAACTGGGAGTCGGAAGAGATGAAAGATAATTCAATGTATTCAATTTTACTGTCCTATCGAAATTGGACGAAGCTGTGAAATGATTATTCAATGCATCGATATCTAAATCTTTAGGGATTGACTCTTGTCGCGTTTTACCGACCCCCAATGATCTTAGAAAATTCCAAACTTTGGATGCGTCTCCGTTTTGGACAGAGTTGTGAATGTGTTGGCGATTAGCATTCCTACACACCTTGTTGCAGAGTTTGCGGATAGAGGCATATTTGTCCCAATTCGCATCAGTAGGTCGTCGCTTATATTTGGCCTTCGCCGCAACTTTTTTGTGCATTAACTTTTTGATCTCATCTGTCAGCCACGGCGCCGGCAAATGCCTAACTTTAACAGCTCGTACAGGTGCGTGAACATCATAAAGCTCGATGAGTTTAGCAGTAAAGACATTAACCTGCTCATCGACCGACGTGGAGGCAAACAAAGGAGACCAATCAATATTGCTGGCATCCTCGCAAAGACTGTCAACGTTCATACCACCAAAATTGCGTTGCATGAGAATTTTGGCTTTAGCCTTAGGTGGACGAATTTTATAAGATAGAAAAATCAGATCATGATGCGAAAAGGCGTCGGCTGCGCATTGGCCATGCTTAGCCACGCGATCTGGAGAGGAGACAAAAATCAAGTCAAGAAGCGAAGGAGTACAGTTTGGCAAATTGTGAGTAGCACGTAGCGGCAAAATAGAAAGATTACTAGAAGTAGCAACATTAGTCAGAGAAGAAGAGCGATGGTCTTTTTTCAGGAGACAAGTGTTAAAATCACCCATGATTATGCTATGACTGTAAGAAGGGACTAGACGTTCTAAGAGATTTTCAAAAGATGCGAAGAAATTGATGCGTAAGGAGGGACAATAATAGACGCCAAGAAGTAATTTCGAGTGGTGTAGTTCGACCTCAAGAAAGAGGTGTTCACCAGCATTTGATGGCGGTGGTTGCACTGACACATGGACTACAGAGAAGGGAATGTGTGCACGGAGGTATATGGCAACACCACCACCACCACCAACCACCCTGTCGTTTCTTATGAGTACGAAACCAGGAAGAGAGTAGCTAGTTGAAGGGAGACAAGGTTTAAGCCATGACTCGGATACAAGAATAGCATGAATGTTTTTACAGTCAAAACTTGCCAACATATCGTGGAAATGGGCCGGAATACTCTGGGCGTTAATATGAATCACGTTAAAATTCCTCGGAACATCAGAGAACTGCGCCTCAAGACTGTCTGCAAGAGAAGGAATGCTCTCAAAACTGTCATCACTGCATGCCGAAAAATAACTATTGTTATCGCTGCTGTCAGCCTCCAGATCTATAGACATAAATAAATAATACCTATAATAATATTAATATATAAAACCCTATCTTATTACTAAAAACCAATAACATGTTCACCTGCTAGTTGCGTTATAATGATTTGAACAAAAAACTAGATGAGTGACCGGGTAACACCAACACAACCAAAATAACTTGTGACGAGAAAAATAAAACAGTTTATCAACAAGAAACATATTATAAATAAAAAACTATTTTTAATTATGTCCATGTCTGTGCCTTTCACTAGTGCGCAGTTACCTAAAAACGGAACGCACCCATAAAAATAAAAAATAAACAGACAATTGATTGACGTTAAACTGACAGTACCCAGTGACGTCCTGACACTGACAGTGACATGACAATTGTGTCTGACGTAGGATTGGATTGTAAACATTAGATAAGTATTAACTTTCGACGCTCATAACTTTCATATAAATATATTTTTTACTTTTTTGCTTCCATACAGGCCTAGATAATGATGAGACAAAATGATATCAGTTTTTATTTTGAACGTACATCGTCAAATACTGGAGTAATACCTAAACTACGTTTGTATGGAAGAATGATTGACTAGTGTAACCTTAAAATCGGTCCAGCCGTTTCGGCGTCGATAGGAACATACATACATACTTTCTCTTTTATATAAATATATAGATTGATCACATATAAGTTTTTAAGCTGACATGGTCATAATCATTAGAATTAATATTTGTTTCGGGGGATTAATATTTGTAGTGAGGAAGAGGGTAGACAGATATATCAGCTCGTAAATAACACCCAACCGCAAACTTTAGTTCTCGTGATCATGGCGCTTGTAACGGTGCCGAAATATCGAGCTCTCAGCAATAAAAAAACACACGAATCCCGAAACAAATATTAATTCTAAGATTGATCACATATTTTGAAGGTATACTTACGTTCGCGATTCTTTTGCCACTCTTCTGTTCATTCTTCATCCTGGCGAAGGTATGGTAATAGGATGCCACGTACGTCATCACTGACTTCTCATCAGGGCGGCTGGTGTCCACATCTGAGGAGGTAAAATGGTATTACTGAAGGAGCAATTTAGAGATGGCTTTACAAGGGATGATTTTGAAATTGCTGATTTTCTTCTCGTGTGGTATTTGGTCAACTATATGATCGGTCATATCGCACCTCCGATAAAATAGGGTTACAACTCGAAAAAGTCGAATTTTGCGTTAAATATACAGAAATACTTAAAATTTTATTAACTATCTTCTCCAAAATGGTTACATCTGTAACTCTAAAACTCGCCGCTAGATGGAGTTGTAACACTACATGACTAAAGCATTTTGACTCCAGAATGTTCTCAATTAGTGTTACATTTAGTTTTATGAAAGGTGGACGTGCGTTTGTTGAGACAAGTAGTGTTACAAATTAAAATATAACAGTGTTTCAGAAAGGCAAAATCTTGTTGCTTACATCAATTTGTCTAATAAACCGTTACAAGTCGAATTATTACAGTTTATTGTTAAAGGATTGAATTAAATTAGTTCAATATTTCTATAATAAAGTGATATATTTTGTATTGTATCAGTATTTTAGATAGGATTTATTGTAATGTAGTGTTACACTTCACGTTGTAACGGTATTTGACGAAAAATGTGCATGTTTTGTCTGAATATTTCGACTTGTAATCTTGTTTTATAACAACGTTCAGGTATTTTCGGATTATTTGCTTGGAATTGGATTTATGATTCTAGGGTCAAAATGAAACGTAATGACGCAATTCTGCGTTTAGCCCTAAGTGATAAAGAAAAAACACCCGCCGATGATCGTCAAAAGATTGGGGGATCAAACTTGCAAGGTAAGATGCCTACTATACTTACCTTACCTACTTGTTTTTACCAGGTAACTTTTTCATTCTAAAAGTTAATAGCTAAGTTATTCTGAATGATGATCTTATTTTAGTAACTTTATGTAACCAACTTAATTTTATCATGTTTGTAATTTTTCAGAATCAGGAGAAAAATCGGATTTTGAAATTATTGAAAATCTGCGAACCGGGAAACTTTGCGCCGATAAACCCCAATGTATCCTCGCCAGAGACAATCAAGATTACATAGCTGATCCCGAAGCTGAAACCTACAAAGGTTTTATTTATTTTCATTTTATTTAATTGAAAGTTGGCTCTAAGTTGAGTCGTCATTATTATTGTTGATTTAATTTTGCATTTACAGATATAACAATAAGTAATTCTGCCGCTAATAACACTGAAGCAATACCATCTACAAGTTCAATCGAAGTTAGAGAACAGAGCTCCCAGCAAATTCGCAACCCTATTATTGATGCCTCAGCTGATTCTTCTTCAGATACAGAAAGTACATCTTCCTCAGACTCTTCCAGTTCAACTTCAATTGAGGCCAGTGATGATTCGGTGAAAGACCCCGATTTTGAAATTGAGCAACGTCGTTCCATTGAAATGTCTGACGATTCCGAAACTGAAGGACCAGCTGTTGACGTACTTCCATCGTTGAACTCAAATCCAGATGACACACCAATACCGGACACGAAAAAACCAAGCAGAAAACGTGTAGCTAAACCGACAGAATGGTTACAAAATAAATGTAAAATCCTTAGAAATGCCGGATCTGCTTACGTAACACTAAAAACAAAGGTGCAAAAGGATGCTAGAAAAATTAAGCCACCGTGTAGCGAACGCTGTCGGTTGAAGTGCAGGGAAAAATTTTCAGAAGTAGATAGAGAAGCTGTTTTTAAAGAATTCTGGGAGCTTAAAGATATTAACCGCCAAAGAGATTTTGTCAGCAGGCATATGGCGCCAATAAAACGAAAATATAGATACACGACTACTCAAAAAGGAAGACAATTAAATAATGCATTTTACTTAACAAAAATGGGAAGTAAAATCCAAATCTGCAAGACATTCTTCATGAATACAATAGACATCAATAACAGAGTAATACAGACTGTAGTCAAGAAGAGGACATTTTCTGGTTCCGTTGAAGAGGACAAGAGGGGCAAACATCACAGTCATCACAAACTACCTGATTGTGTAAAGGAATCCATTCGAAAACACATAAATTCAATCCCCCGCATCGAAAGCCATTATTTGCGACAGCAAACTGAAAGAGAGTTCATCGAGGGTGGAAAAACGATAGCTGATCTTCATCGTGAGTACGTAGAAGAATGTGAGCGCAATAGTGTACCTCACAGCAATTATGTCATGTATGCCAAAATTTTTAACACAGAGTTCAATTTAGGTTTTTTTGTGCCAAAAAAGGATCGCTGTGAGCTGTGTGTTGCTTATGAAAATGCAGAGGACAAATTACTTCTTCAACAGAAGTATAATCAACACCTTAAGGAAAAGCAATTGTCAAGACAGGAAAAACAGTGCGACAAAGACCACGCTTCTGAAACAAATATAATAGCGGTTTATGATCTGCAAGCTGTTCTGCCAGTTCCAAAAGGTGACGTATCTGTTTTTTACTACAAAAGTAAATTAAACTGCTTTAACTTTACGGTGTCCGACCTTGCAACAAAAAAAAACTGAATCGTACTTCTGGCACGAGGGCACAGGAAATCGTGGTTCAGATGAAATTGGAAGTTGTATCCTACAGTTCATAGAGAAAAGATTGTCTCAAATCAGTGATGGTTCTGCCATTGATATAACTTTTTATTCGGACAACTGTGGAGGACAAAATAAAAACAAGTTTATAATGGCTCTATACGCCTATTGCGTACTCAAATACGATAAACTGAAATCTATTACACACAAATTTTTGGTGACGGGACATACTCAAAATGAAGGCGACTCGGTTCATTCGGTAATTGAGAAATGCATTAAAAGAAGTTTAAAATCTGGCCCAATTTACGTGCCTTCTCAGTATGCACAAATTATAAGAACAGCCAAAAAAACTGGACCCCCATACTCGGTGAATGAGGTTTCCTATAGTGACTTTTTATCCCTGAAGAAATTACATGCAGAACTACGCTTCAGTACGGGTAACATGAAATTGAAAGACGTCAGAGTTGTTAAATTCATGAAAGAAACTCCTTGTGTTCTGTATTACAAGAATTCTTATGAAGACGAAGGATTTTCGGAATCAAAAATTTGGCGAACACACCCTGAGGTTCTGCCTGGACTAAAGCCTGCTTACGTCAGACAGCTCTCAATAAGCGAGAGGAAGAAAGCTGATTTGATGAGTTTGATTAATAGTAATCATATACCACGGTTCTATGCGCCTTTTTACAACCAATTGTAATTGAATATTGAATTACCTAATACTAATACCTACATTTTTTTTAAATTATATGCCCTAATTAAGAAATGACTGTAACTAAGACATTATCTGTGATTTTGATTTTTATAGTGATGATTATAGTTCCTACAAAGTATTTAACATTATTTTTTTAAGGAGAACATTAAAAAAATATTATTTAAGCGTAGCTTAATTATAGACTACCTCAACTTGTGTTGTAAAGTGATTCATTGAAATTGTGATGGCTAGAATTGTTTATATTTTTTATTAATTAGAAGTTTTGAATGTTTTTGTTAAAGTTTTTTGTTCTACAGCTGTATGAATACTTATTAAGTTCAAAAAAGTTTAAAGAACTGCTTGATTTTTATTATAATAAGAATTGTTACATTTGTCATATTATATTTTTGTTAGTAGAAGTTCGAATAGTTATCTAAAATACTGTTACAATTGGGAATTTTCAGGTTTGTTTTCAGGAAAATTTAAAAACAGCGTATACCATTAAAACGTATAATTTGTATCACATAATAATAATAATTTAAGAATAAAGACTGATTAACAAAAACGCGAGTTTATTTTCGCTTTTCTGAAAATCCAGGTTTTTCGACTTGTAACCCTATTTTATCGGAGGTGCGTATGGTAAGTCCTATTTTCTAATACTCGATTTGTAGGGTTTTAAAAGACGCTCCTAAAGACACTGCTCCAACCAAAGATCAGATGATATTTTGGGTTTAATTAAAAAACCGTGTTATTGGCGGCTCAAAGTGTAATAAAAACAGCAAGCGCTACAGGAGAGATTTGATGCGTTTATGTTTTATTTTGAACTTTAAAGAACTAGAATAAAGTGTATTATTCAATGTTTTTCTTTCCGCGGCCTGGACAAAGCCTCTTCCCAGCCCTTTTCAATTATGGTTTAGAAAAAAGAAAGTGGAAATATTTATCTGTGACTCGTACAAGAGGTAAAAAAAAAACAATTATTCAAAGAATCTAAAAACCCGACTGTTTAAAAAGCGAACATATTCGCGAGCTGGCTGACTAAAAACAGAAGTATCCTCCGACTGCACAGCATGATTTTCTTCTTGTTTACGTCTTTTTAGTTCACTTCTTAAGCAGTCGGGTTTATTCTTATTTTTTTAATTAACATTTTAGCTAACTTTTTTTTTCTAATAAGGTGCATTTAAACATAAGTGTTATATATTTTTGAAATCACCTCTTAAAACCCTTAATTTTGATATGCCACAAGAAGGGTGGGGATTAAAAAAAAATTGTCCCTACAATACAAATTATTCATTTTCCAATTTTAATCTAATCAGTGACACTCGCAAGGTTAAGACGAATAGATTGACGTAAGAATCATCAAAATCGCCAACGCGTTTGGTCTCTAGAACATCATGTGACGTTCTAGAGACCAAACGCGTTGGCGATTTTCATTTTCAAGGAACAAACATACATACATAGACTGATAAATACATTACCCTCCTCCGAAGTCGGGTAATAATGCCGCGCTTGTCATCCGGCCGAAATTTCACCTTATGATTTTTACAGAATACCACGACAGGAATACAAAATATCTTCTTACCTTCAGCATCCAACAGGCGTGGTATTCCAAGATGCTTGTGAGCCACGTCGAAGGCATGGTTGAGCGTCTCCACGTGTTCTGTGGTCGGGAGTTCCGACCAGCGGAATAGGTCTGGTCTGGAAGTAAAGTTTGGTGGTTAGTATAGTAGCCTTCATTATTATTTAAGCCAAAAGACGCCCAATGCTGGACATAGGCCTCCCCCAAGTGTCGCCACATCGATCGCCCCTGTACGTCTCGCTTCCACCGGACTACCGCTGCCATAACAAGTTCCTCGGACCACATAGAGGGAGGCCTTCCAACGCAGCGTCTTCCGGTTAGATGTATGCATGCCAAGCTGGTGTAATGTGTATGCTTTCTTTTTAGCAGCATTGCTAAGGACTATATTTGGATGGGTGGTCAGTGTCAAATAAATGACGCTTGCTTACTTATTTTTGCAAATTCTTCGGCGATTAATGCTGACTCAAGGTAAGTAACATTGCAAAGGTCTAGAATTGGATGGGTTACCTAAGTTGGAAGGGTAATTGCTTTGTCATTTCAACGAGTTTTTGTGGAGAATGAAAGTTAGGCTGGGTAGACTTACCTATGCGCATGAATAAGGGCGTTGAACCCGAGACCAGATCTCCAGGAGTCGGTGAAGTTGTGTATATGGACTCCATGGTAACCAGAAGTCTTACGTTGACACCACAGCAGTAAGGCGTCTTTCGCAGATTTCTTCTCTGAGGATACGTTTTCTTCGTCCTGGGAAAGAAAAGGAATATTAGTATTGTTTTTTCAACAGAGTTTAAAAAGGAGGCAGTTATTTTCGACTGTATGTTTTTGTATGTTTGTTACGCAATTACTCCACTTATTATGAATCGATTTTGATAATTCTTTTTTATTTTAAAGCTGGTCCTTCTCATGTGGTCCCATTAAAATTTGATCAAGATCTGACGGGCAGTTTTTAAGTTATCCTTAATAATGCGTATTTTCATGGTAATAAGGTACCAAAACTAAAAAGAGAATTAAATAAAAAAATCCAAACGTTTACAGCAGTTTATGTTTTTAAATTATTAATTTAATTTATATTTCATGTTTCGGGCGAAACCTCAGTGTCAACCGGACAAAATGTCATCTTAACAAGGTTTCATATTGGAAGTCGATACTCACAACATCGATTTCGATCTCCTGAATCTGGAACCTCAAGATGATGGTCCAGATCAGACCCAGGATCAGTCGAGGGTTTCCGTCCACTATGTCTTCTGCACCTATGGACTCCAGGCGGACCTGTAAGAAGAAAAAGGAGAGGTAAGTCTTAAGTCGATACAGTAGTTGGAGGCTTTTCAGAAAAAAGATTTACATAAATGCTTCCGAATTTGGGATTAGTGCAACGTGTGGTGGCCCAATGGCTGACCTCGCTTCTCAAGTTCGAGGCCGTGTGTACAAACCCGGGCAAGTCAAAATCAATATATTTATTTCAACTAAACCACTTACAAACTTTTGAATTGGGCGCATGGTTGGCGCAGTGGTTGAGCGATTGACTGCTGCGCTGCGTGTCGCGGGTTCGATTCCCGCACGGAACAAATATTTGTATGACCGAGAGATAGTTGTTCCGGCTCTGGGTGTTTGTGTATGTGAATTTATATGTTTGTAAACGCACCCACGATACAGGAAGAAATTCCTAGTGTGGGGCAACGTTTTTTTAAAAAAAAAATAAAAAAAATTGTCAAACAAAAGATGAATCTAGTTGCACATTCGCAATCGTCAGTAGGTCTCTACGGAGAAGAACGTACAAGAAACTCTACGCACAATCTTTTCCATCAGATTTAATTTAAAATTTTTGGTTTACATCATTTTGTTGCAAAGTTCCATATATGTTAACGATGTAAAAAGACGTGCTAGAGTCTGGCAAACGAAAGTAGACACTCGAATTATTTGCAAATTTTTTATATGGCAGTGATATACTAATGTCAACATCAATTTTTGATGATTTGTTGTGGTCTTGATAACAGCGTTTAATAAGTGAACATTTAATAAAACAATTAAAAGTGGATTACGGGAGATGTCGTTTTGCATGATGTGTAAATATCAAGAAAAATAACAGGAGAAAGACGTCGAATTCAAACAAAAACAAGATTGTTTACTGTTAGAATTCATAAGTTAGTGTGACGCTAATAAGTTGAAAAATCCAAAATTATTATAGAATACTGTTTTTTTTTTATTGAGTTTGATACATAATATCTAAAATATTACCTACCTCAATTACCTATACTATTTTTATTCAGACGAAATAAAATAAATAATTCCAAAGTATCAAATGAGGTTATTCCCGGTATTTCATACTAGTTTTGGGGTTGCTATGCTGATATTTTTTTTAAATTTGCCGCGCTTTTTCAGTCTCTACTTTCGTTTGCCAGACTCTAGTAAAAGCAAGTCTAGAGTAAAACTAACAATTCAAAATTACAACAAGTAATTAAAAACAGACCGAGGCAAATTCGACAATCGCTGTAGAGGTCAGACCGCACTAGGCGTAACTGCGCGTCAGCGAGCGACGCGACAAAATATATTGTATGAGATAAAGTGTCGCGTCGCGTAGTTCCGCTGCCGCGTAGTTCGGTTTATCTCATACAATTTCATACAAAGTATATTTGGTCATGTCGCGTAGTGTGGTTTGACCTTTAAGGTTACACTAGTCGAAAATTCTTCTATACAAACGTAGTCTAGGGATTATTCCACTGTTTGACCATGTAAGTTCAAAATAAAAAGTGATATCAATTTGTCTCATCATTATCTAGCCCTGTATGGAAGCAAAAAAGTAAAAAAATAAAACATTTGAAAGTTATGAGCGTCGAAAGTTCCACATTTCGACACTCATTTTAACGCATTTTTGGGCGAGAATAAATACCATAAGAAGACGGAAAATTGCAAAACAGCCTCCATACAGGGATAGATTAGTAGTTCAACAATGCAAATAATTTTATTTTGAACAGATAGATTGCATTTTAACCCCGCTCACAAAATAGTTCGTGCCGTCGACTAATGTACCCTTAAGGTCACGCGACACTTTATCACATACAATATATTTTGTCGCGCCGCTACGCTGACGCGCAGTTACGCCTAGTGCGGTCTGACCTTTATACTCATTACTTGACATTGACAGTCACAGCCATGTTACTACTCTTTGGTCACAGCAGTGACAGCTCTAAAACTAATCAAGTGACATCTAGTGCGGTACCGATTCGATTTTATCAGTGAAGAAATTTTAATCGTTTTAACACATTGATTTTTTAGAAAATAGCTTCATTTCTACAAAACTACAAGAAAAACAATTTGGTTTGGTTTGGTTAGCATTTATCCATTCTGGCAGGTATTTCTTGTCAGTCAAATCTTGAGTTACAATTTATCCTAAGTTATCTTTCGTAAATAATTCGCCATTTCAAATTTAAGAAGTTATATTTTAAAATAGCAAATATTGTTGTAGTAGAAAAAGCATGAAATTGTGTTTTTAAAATGTTTGATGTTCTTGTAAATACATTTCAGGATACAGAATTTGGCACCCATTTAGATCTCAATTCTTTTGTCGGCTTAGTCAACAACCGCGCATATTCTTAGTATTGAACAGAGGCCTTAGTGCGAGTTTTTATTCACGCTCAATCGCGTTAACGTAAACTACAATTTGTATTGAACCTGGATAAGCGCCGTCTGGTGTCGATAAGGAGAAACCTCAACCAATACTCAAACCTTAAGGTTACACTAGTCGAAAATTCTTCCATACAAACGTAGTCTAGGTATTATTCCACTGTTTGACGATGTACGTTCAAAACAAAAAGTGATATCAATTTTCGACACTAATTTTAACGCATTTTTGGGCGCAAATAAATACCATAAGAAGACGGAAAATTGCAAAACGGCCTTTATACAGGGATAGATTAGTAGTTCAACAATGCAAATAATTTTATTTTGAACAGGTAGATTTAGTCGTTTTTCCATGATATCTGGTCTGTTTATAACATTTCGCGCGCTCGGTTTCCTGCTAAATCATTATCCATTTCGCTACAAATTTGCAAAAGTGTGTATTCGTAGGCGAACTAGCTTCCTACTGCTCATCACAGCATCTATCTCTTCCGCACGTGTTGTCGGTTGATATAAAATGCATTTTAACCCCACGCACAAAATAGTTCGTGCCGTCGACTATATTGAAATTGGTTAAGGGTACACCCCTTAACCAATTTCAATATAAATTGACGTTTACGTTAACGCGATTGAGCGTGAGTGAGTACGTTAAAAAACTCGCACTAAGCACACTGAAAACTAGTCGCTGTGAGAGTGACAGTTCGATTCTAAATAAAGCAAACATTACCTGTATTATTGCATAATCGTCGAAGCCCGCGTGAAACACGGCACTTGTAAGACTTCCTTACATACGTACAATCCTAAATGCTTGCATACGTTATGTAATGATGTACACAATATAATGAATTATGTTTGTATTTGTCTTCCTGAATCGTGGGTACGTTGTGCGTTCGCAGACTCAAATGTTGGTAGCGGATAAATTTGAAAGAGAGTTATCGCGGCCCTGACTTAAGAAACTGAAGGAACACGGGTGGGTTTTAGTCAGTAAAAGTCTGACACAGCCCTCCCGTGTAACCCTGGTTGGGCGAAGTTATTGGATGATTTCCCAACCCAAAAAAAAAAAAAAACTTAAATGTTACCTACATACACAAACATACAGACCCAGAGGAAAATAAAGGCGAAAGTTTGTTAGTGTGTATGTTTGTTACTTCTTCACGCTCAAACGGCTGAACAGATCGGGATGAAATTTGGCACAGAGATAGATTATAGCCAGGAATGGCACATATGATACTTTTTATCCCGGGAATAATTGTTCCCTCGGGATAATTTTCGACTAACACGCGGGCAAAGTCACTGACAAAAGCTAGCAGTACCTGGGCGACCGAGCTCTGGTCGGGTGAAAATAGAGAAAATGCGTTTTCTAAAAATGAAACCTAGCTAGATCGATTTATCGCCCCCGAAACCTCCTACAAACTAAATTTCATGAAAATCTTTGGAGCCGTTTCCGAGATTCAGATTATATATATAAACATACATATATACAAGAATTGCTTGTTTAAGGGTACACTAGTCGACGGCACGAACTATTTTGTGCGCGGGGTTGAAATGCATTTTATATCAACCTACAATACGTGCGGGAGAGATAGATGCTGTGATGAGCAGTAGGAAGCTAGTTCACGTACGAATACACACTTTTGCAAATTTGTAGCGAAATTGATAATAATTTAGAACGAAACCGAGCGCGCGAAATTTTACAAACAGACCTTTGACAGTCTAGATATCATGAAAAAACGACTAAATCTATCTGTTCAAAATAAAATTATTTGCATTGTTGAACTACTAATCTATCCCTGTATGGAGGCCGTTTTGCAATTTTCCGTCTTCTTATGGTATTTTTTTGAGCCCAAAAATGCGTTAAAATTAGTGTCGAAATGTGGAACTTTCGACGCTCATAACTTTCAAATATTTTTTTGCTTCCATACAGGGCTAGATAATGATGAGACAAATTGATATCACTTTTTATTTTGAACGTACATCGTCAATCAGTGGAATAATCCATAGACTACGTTTGTATGGAAGAATTTTCGACTAGTGTATTCTTAAAGGTATTTGATAGATTAGATAGATAGATATCAAACAGTGCCCGTAATTATGATTTCGAGAAAATAAAATTTCGGAACATAATATATTAGTTCAAGTACGCTGTATGTACATATTTACACAGAACGATGAGCAATGTAAAATTAAACGTAAAATCTTTTGTTTATTCATATGAAGTTGGTGAGTTGTTGTTCCTTCACAATAAAATAAATAAAGCAGAATCTAAACGAAGTGATGTGACTCATATTTGTACAGTAAACAGCTGATTTTATAGTGGGTAGGTAGGTACCTGTATTCTCTGTCCATGAATACAATAAAAGTAGCAATACATCGACCGACATTGTCACAATGTTTATCAATAGATAAGATAGAAACGTGTGATATTTGAAGTGATATCTCACGTAATACATTGTCCTTTTTGCATCTAATTTATTTAAAACACTAGCTGTCCCACGCGGCTTCGCTCCCGTCAACTGGCTACGCACCTACCCTATCCTACCTACCCTACCCTACACATACCCTAGCGCACGCAACGGAAGCCCTCAAAAAGGAATATTCATTCCCGATTTTGCAACATTTTTCATTTATGCTCCGCTCCCATTGGTTGTAGCGTGATGTTATATAGCCTATAACCTTCCTCGATAAATGGACTAACACAAAAAGAATGTTTCAATTCCATCCAGTAGTTCCTGAGATTACCCCCTACATACAAATTTACAATTTTTTTAGGCAAATATTTTTAAATCTTACTAACAATCATTGCATTCCTCATTTTTTTTTGATTAATCATTCACTGTCCAGGCTGCTCGTTTGTGGAATGCATTGCCTGACCCAATAAAACGTGCTCAGTCGTTGCCTGTCTTTAAAAAACTTACAAAGGAACATTACTTGTCTCTGTAATCCTGTCCTTGTTTAAGCTGTATTTTTTTCCTGTTTGTATAGTTAGATGTATGTATGTATCTATTTTTGTAGTTTGTTTTTAGTACCTAATTGTACTTAGTAATAATAATATTTTGAAATTTGCATCAAGTGCAACCCCATATCGTGTCCAGGCTATCTCTATCCATTCAAGGTTGCCTGGAAGATATCGTAGAACGCAATAAGGCCGCCTGTTGTATGTTTGTTTAATTTTAATGTCTCCTTTTGTGTTTTTTTATCTTGGTGTACAATAAAGCATATATAAATAAATAAATAAATAAACAAAGTCTTGTATGGGTTGAAAAATATTTTGATGACTTTTTCCGTAGTACTACTTAGTCATTGTGAAATCAACTTTATTCATCATCAGCCTTATAAAGTTCCCACTGCTGGGACCAGTGGCGGCTGGTGGATCACAGTAGTAGTACTAGTAGTAGTGCACTTTGCCGTCTCACTATGATTGTAGTAATGTAGTTGTGTTAAATTTACTAAAATTCACAGAAGCCTATGTAAATCGGCAAACCATCTCGCTAGCGACTTCTAATTCGACGCCAACGCCATCTAGTTACGTCGTTGTACAACTTGTAATGTTGGTACTCGACCAGAAGATAAATTTCGTTCGTCAAACCTCGCCCGCTCTCGGTAATCTTCGGTTCGCTGGGGCGGCGCACGAGCGTGGTCATATTTTGCCGTACACTTTTTATTGAACTATCTCTGTCTCACACGCCAGGCGTTTTCGCTTGTTTCTCGTAGAAGTTGTATGAACTCTCGCCGTGCGCTTTAGCCTACCGCACGGGGAATATTTTTACAGCAATATACGTCTTATTACTTTAGCAAAGAGTTTAAATTGGTTCGTCATAATTTCGTGAATATTGAATAAATCGTTAATCAGATATTATATTTTTTTCTTTTTCTGACCCTATTTAAATTGGTTCGTCATAATTTCGTGAATGTTGAATAGATATTATTAATATATATATTTTTTTCTGAACCTATTAAAATCTGACAGTTCAGCGCACGAGTGAACTTAAAGTACAGCCGCCCCTGGCTGGGACACAGGCATCCTCTCTGTGAGAGAGGTAATGGGCCTTAACCCACCACGCGGGCCCAGTGCGGGTTGGTGAATGTCACATGTCTTCGAATTTTTGGTTCTAATAGGACATGCCAGTTTCCTCGCGATGTTTTCCCTCGCCGCATAGCTCCGTTCACAGTGGAACTATGATAGTTTTAATTTGAGTATTAGCCAAACAAGGTAAAGATAAGCAATGGTGGCCCAGTGGTAACGCCGCCCAAGTTGTATGTCGTAGGTTCGAGCCCAGGCAGGTACTTTACTTTGTCAGTGGTGTCTCATCCCATCTATCTGCCTAGCCTTTTTCCCAGCTATATTGAGGTCGGCTTCCAGTCTTACCGGATTCAGCTGAGTACCAGTGTTTTACATGGAGCGACTTCCTATCTGACCTCCACAACCCAGTTACTGGGTAACACGCTACCCGTTGGCAAGACTGGTGTCAGATCTCAAGCTTCTGACTACTCGTAACGAAAGATCAAAGATCTTCAAATGACAGCCAGGACCAACGGCTTAACGTGCTTTCCGAGGCACGGAGGAAACTCGGTATGTTGAAATGGTCACCCATCCATGGACCGACCTCGTCAAGCGTTGCTTAACCTTGATGATCAGTGCGGCTGTTATTATTTAGCCACGAGCTCCTCTCTCATCCCATACAAAGTGATTATTCTGATTATTTTTTGTACATCGATCGCGTTCGTTTCATTTCCGTTCCATTACTATTATTATTCCACGGATATAGATGGTGATCTACCTATCGCCGTGTAACGGAACCGAACGCGATCGATTTACAAAAAATTATCGGTATAATCAGATGAAAACCGCTAGTTACGTCGGCACGGTTTCTTTGTATGGGATGAGGCATGTGTATGCTAGTATTATATTATCTGTGACTTTGTGTAAATTATTTCATCACCACTGCTCTCAAAACGGTGAAGGAAAACATCGTGAGGAAACCGGTATGTTCTAGAACCAAAGATTCGAAGACATGTGACATCCACCAACCCGCACTGGGCCCGCGTGGTGGATTACGGGCCATTCCCTCTCACAGAGAGGACGCCTGTGTCCCAGCAGTGGGAACATTAAAAGGCTGATGATGATGACAATTTGCCAAATTACTGTAGCGTGAAGATCTGTCAAATTCAATTTTCATTAATTCTTTATTTAGAAACAAGGTTTTTAATATGGAATAACTCACCTTAGTATGCAAGAAGCTCAAACTCTTGTTAACGTTCTCGATCTTGTGGACCCTCATGCGTCCGTTGTTGGCTCTGGGCAGCCGCTCTCCGCTGATGATCTCTAGCAGTTTGAGCAGCCTCCGACCGTCGGCGAGGTCTACGAACAGGTCGTCCACTTCCATACGAGCCTGAAACAGGAAGAAAAAATTGATTAGATTAGAGTAATAATCCCGCTAATATTATATACGAATGTGAAAGTCTGTAACTTTAGATATATCTTTATCGTATATAGTTCTCGCAAAATTTCTGAGCCGCCCTGAAGTTGGCTTTCCGATGCGCAAGGCACCATTGTTTTTATATAAGACAAGCTGTCCCGGCGAACTTATCGTACCACCTCAAACAAATGTATGGGAAAACGTTGAAACTAACCCGACTTTGTTTTTTCTGAATAATTAACAACGCCATCTACTGGCATTACCGGAACCAGTATACAACGCTATATTCGTTTTGGTCCGTGTTTTGTTTCTGTTATGTATCAGAGTGGTGGCAGTGGGCAGGACACATTGCTCGCAGAACGGATGCCCTCGCAGATGGGGCCGAAAAGTTCTGGAATGGCGACCGCGAACCGGAAGACGATACGTTGTCGGCCTCCCACTAGGTGGACCGATGACCTGGTTAAGGTTGCGGGAAGGCGCTGGATGCGAGACGCACGGGATCGGTCAATGTGGCGACGCCTGGGGGAGGCCTATGTCCAGCAGTGGACGTCTTTCGGCTGAAATGATGATGATGTATCAGAGATGGCGCTGTGTTCGCAAAACGTATGGGAAAAAGTTTTTTTTTATTTGGTTTTTCGTTACTATTGCCGATATTTTAATAGTTATTCTGTTATTCGGGGCTGAGACAAATCCAACAAATCAAAGATCATGAAAATCTATTCAGCCGTTCTCGAGTTATAAATGGTGTAACTAACACCACTTTGTTTTATATATAAAGATTTACTACTGCGCAGCCATTGTCACCAACTTCAGGGCGGCCAAGAAGTTTGGCTACTACTTAACCGAGTTTTCCTGTGGAGACTGAACTAAACTCCATTTGCGATAAAATTAGACGTTTAAATTAGCCCATTTTACAGCCCGTTCAACCGATTTTGACTTCTATTGCGTTGGTGATACGACATACGGTAGCTGTAGTAAACAGTTGGTTTTGGTAACAGGTTTATGCTTTTTATGTCCTCCTTATGTTCACGGGATAGAACTCAAAATCGGTTGAACGGACTGTAAAAAGATTTGGAAACATGTCTTATGTTATTTCAAATGGTTTATAGGGTCTCCAGCCAGGGATCGTATATCAATCACGCCTCAACAGCTAAATACATTTGATTGAAGTTTAGAACACGGATGGACCATGGAGTGGGTCTGGATTGGTACACAGCTAAGCAGTGACGTCCTCTTGTGATCATTTGTTTGATTTAGTGAGTTTGATTGAGGCTGATCTTCGACCATCTTTTTAGAAAATGGCCCCCTATTATTATTTTTTTATTTATTATTTTTTATTTTAGGTACTCCAACGACTTATTCACTAATACATATTACATAAAAAAAAAACTTATTTATCTCTTAGTATGGTGAATTTGTCACTTAAAGAAGTACACAGCTTAAACATAAGTAAACAATACATACAAAAGAACTTTTACAAAGTGATTTAAAATAAACTAAACATAATTTTTGTTCCATTCATATATAAATAAGAGCTACTTTATCCTAAGATGACAATATTAAGAAAATACATTATCTGATTTACTTAATCAATAAATAAATAATAGATAAGCTCTGTTTGATTTTATTGTGATTAATAGGTATGCGCAAAACGACTGCAATAAACGTGATCAAAATGTTATGATGAATAGTGAGGGATCATAAGTTTTTTACGGAATTGGTTAAAAGTGTCGGCAAAGATGTCAATGTTGCAGCTATTGTGGATTATGTTATAATTAGTCATAAATCGGTTCATAGGGGCACTGAGACCAAGGTTAGTTTTTGATGAGGACACAGCAAGTATATCCGTTCTGCGTACAGCTCTAGTTAGTATGTATATTCCGTTAGGTACATCATTATTTAAATAGATAAAATCAAAATCATACTCTGATTTAGGGTACCTACTTAATATATATTTTTGATGTCGTAAATATTTTGCATGGAATTATTAAGTAACCCAGTAGATATTTTCGCAAATTCGAAGCTTATTCAAATATTAGTGTCAATTTGACGCTGGTCGTATCGAATTAAAGTCAAGTGGCAGTTCAACGATTGCTTAATCAATCGAGTTACTGAATGTATCCTTTTGCTCTCAGTCTCGCTGCATGACGAGAACCCACTCATCTTTTACCTATAGTATAGTTGATTGTAAAACATTTGTGAAGTGAGCTGTCAATGTCAAAGTTCCAAGTTGAATGTCATTTGACTTCACACTCACTTCACCTATGGCTTCACCATAGATTTAGATTTTTTTTTGCTATATATCTATGGTTTTCACGGTGCCATTTTTAGGGTTCCGTACCCAAAGGGTAAAAACGGGTCCCTTTTACTAAAACTCTGCGGTCCGTCTGTATGTCTGTCTGTCACCAGGCTGTATCTCATGAACCGTGATAGCTAGACGGTTGAAATTTTCTCAGATGATGTATTTCTATTGCGGCTATAACAACAAATGCTAAAAACTAACCTGCCAAACTTCAGCGGTAAAGTATGGTTTGACATGTTCTTATCTCCAAATCTATACTAACATTATAAAGAGGAAAGATTTTTTTGTTTGTTTGTTTGTACCGAATAGGCTCCGAAACTACTGGACCGATTTGAAAAATTCTTTCACCAATAGAAAGCTACATTATTCCTGAGTGACATAGACTATTCTTAAATCCCGAAAATGGGTCCTGTGGGGTGGCCCACGGGAGCGAAGCCGCGGGCAACAGCTAGTACTCAATATAGAAACCGTCTCTACTCGTATCACGCGGACGAAACAGCGGGCAGAAGCTAGTTATCAAATAAATCAATTGTACAGTTGTCAATTTAGATAAACAACAATAATAAATAGTTTTAACCTTCGACATAACCTCGCATGATGTCATACAGTAAGTTATTCATAAATATTTGACTAATGAAAATGATTTGATTGTCTGTGATTTGTGACAATTAAATAATGGACAAATAAGAGATTCTTTAGCGTAGAATGTGTTTAATTGAATTTATCTCATAGATACTGTGTTTGTTTTTAGTGAAAGTACATTCTTATTATTAGCCTAGGGCATATTCCCGGTTCCGAAAGAACCGGGTATACCCGGTTCTTTTAACGCATTAGCAGAACCGGTTCCAGAAGGCATAAAACCGATTCCCCCGGTTCTTTTAAAAAAAAAGAAAATGTTTCACATTATTTCTTCGATTCAAAATACGCGTTATAGTCAAATCCTAAATAAATACTTTTACTGTTGGTTAGACAAATCTAAACTATTAACACGCTTTTATTAGGTCGGTATGTATGTATCTATGAATCTATGTATCAATGTAACTGAATCTTTGAACGTGCTTTTCACCCACTTCAAATCGTCGGATTGATTTGAAACTTTGCACACTTATCAAGGACCGATGACAATGCAATAATTTAAATAGTTATAGTTATAGTTTGTCCCATTCTCCTTACCAGGATCTTCAGGATTAGCGACTTTGTAGTTGAATTTACCATTAAAGAGTGTTTTTTAGTTTTTAGAACTAAAAATTATTTTTCAACACACTTGCTCATAAAGTGGCTCTCATTTCACCGCAATTAGGCACATAATGATACCTGTTATCAAACTGTGACTTTTTCATTGCTATTATTCACAAGTGAGTTATGGTTTTTTTTTAAATGGTTTCCTGCCTTCATTTTAAATACTTTTAAATTAAACTAATTTTAAAAGTGTCATAAATCAATCCAATGAAAATTAATAAAATAAGTCATCAATTCTAATCCAGTTAAAATTTAAGTATTTTCAATATAATAAAATGTAACACTGTTCATCAATTAAAAGTGTCCCATTCGACATTAATCCCTTTCTATTCCTGTCATGGAAGTAGTACTTACTATATCCATAACATGATATGGGTAGTAATTACTATTGCCATGATATCCATTAAATACATAAAATGTGGCATAGCTTCTAGTCAAATAATTCAGCAAAATTCTAGAACCTAACATATTGCTTTGCTTGCTCATTTCATGCAACTTCGTATTTAACTAGATAACTTCAACTTGTACGTGTTTAATAAATAAAACTTGCCCTCAAATATAACTTTTGTTTCTCTGCAATAAAGAAAACTTGAAATTCCCCATTTTGTACATGGCTAAAACGCTATCCGCGAAAAGCTAAAAAAAGAAAGTAACCTCATTGTTTTAGTCTATGGCCGATCGCTATTGTTAGATGCGCGCGCATAGGAAAACTGATTAATTTACCCCGCCATTGCGAAAAACTTTTCACTACTCGTTTTCACTGTTGAAAATGATTTTTTAGTATTATTTTCTTCACAAGTGTGTTGAAAAACGTCGTGTATGATACACGTGTGTATTGATGATTACCGTCCTCGGCTCTCTTAAGACCCTCACCTAAAGGCTCGGGTCTCAATGGCGCCTCAGCGGTAATCACCAACATTACGCACTTGTACCATAATGTACTCTTATTTTTTTCTTTTTTTTCTATTTTTGTTATATTCCTAGTGATAATTGTTTATCCTGTCAAATTCTCTATGATTTATCTGAATAGTAAAGAAAAAAATAAAAAACAACCGGAACCGGTTCTCCCGGTTCTAACTGCTTGCCAGACCCGGTTCTCATAAACCTGGAACCGAATGCGGTTCTGCATGCCCTAATCATACCATGCGACTTATTCAATCTATGTTGTGGTTGGCTTGCAGTATAACCGGATGTAGCTGAGTACCCGTACCATTCATGCAGTGATTGCCGATGCAAGTATGCAACCTGCACAATCCAGTAACTGGGAAGCACGATACTAGGCAAGACTGGCGTCAGATTTCCTGGTAATAACTGTTAAAGATTTACATAGACAGCCGGGACCAACGCGTTAACCTCCTTGCCGAGGTACGGATGTAGGTAAAGGATGGTCACCCATCCAAGGACCGACCTCCTCGGCAAGCGTTGCCTAACCTCGAAAATCGAATCGAGCGGCTTTTATTACTTAGCCCGAGTTTACTATCGAGTACTATGGTCTCCGCCAGACAACAAAAAAAAAAGGTCATTGATCCGACTTGTGATGTAACTTGAAAACATGATTTTTTGTTTATTGAGAAATTATGATAATTTTGGTCTCAAATGAAAGGTATAGAAGCATTTTATCCGTTTAAATCATGTATATCGGTCCACACGTTTATGAGATAATAAATAACTCATTACCTAGTACATTGCCAAGTGAGAGGGTCACGGACGCCCCTTACCGCGATACGTTTGTTATGTTCATGTTAGCGACACTGCCTTTACATTTTTTCGTATCGTTTTGAAATATTGGAATACATTGGTAGACAGGTGTTAACGACTTTTATTTTATTGTTATCTGGCGATGATTTTATAACAAGAAAATAATGACAAAGCCGCAGAGAATACCCAGTTTCACAATCTTCTTCTTCCTTCCCTCGTCCCAAAATTAGGTCGGGACTCCTCACTTTCCTGCGCCCAGTTGTTCTGTCTTGGGTTGTCTGCTCGGACAATTGGGCTAGTTGGGTCTCTTTCTATATTGAACCATCAGACCAATGACGGGCGGCCTCTACATCTCTTTTGTTCACAATAATTACAAGTAATTACTTGTTACCCTCAAGTTGATCTTAATTAGATTCTGGAATCTAATTAAGATCAACTTGATGGTTTTTTGTGTCTATTATTAACTAGCTGACCCCCGGAGCTTCGCCCCCGTCAATTGTCTACCTACCTACCCTACCCTACCCTACTTACTCTACCCTACCGTACTTACTCTACCCTACCTAATGATGTAGTACATTTTTTGTGTATCATCAATAGTTTTCTCAGCGCACGCCAAAGAATGAATTTTTTATGCAACATTTTGCTACTTGGGTTACATTATTGCAATTTTCATAAGGATCTCTAATTTAATCATTCATAATTTTTATTAAATATATTATAGCCTATGACACTCAGGAATAACGTAGCTTTCTACTGGTGAAAGAATTTTCAAGTCGTTACAGGTAGTCAGAAGCTTGAGATCTGACACCAGTCTTGCCAAGGGGTACCGTGTTACCCAGTTACTGGGTTGTGGAGGTCAGATAGGCAGTCGCTCCATGTAAAACACTGGTACTTAGCTGAATCTGTTAAGACTGGAAGGCGACCCCAATATAGTTGGGAAAAAGGCTAGGCAGGTGATTATGGTTCACAGTAGATCCAGAGATTACCCCTACAACGTCACAAACTCACAATTCACAAACTTTAGGTACCTCTTTATATTAGTATAGATTGTGATTGAGATAAATCTTAAGTAGGTACCTAATAGACGATAATTGATCAACAAGAATGATGTCACCCGAAGTTCTGTATTAATATTGAATGACACAAACCAGTGATGTAGAAGTAATTATATATCTTGCTATTTTGTTCGCAATTCTTTATAATTTTCTGAAGATGGCGATGCCGAAATCCAAGGTATTGATTAGACATTAAGGCCCCATCCACTAACGTTCAATTCAGCCGGAAACTACAATCATTACGGAATGAACGCCAGTGGATTTCCAAGAGCGAAAAAGAATGACGGTATTAGTGAGCAGTGGCCCAGTGGTATCGGCCGCGACTTACAAGTTGTAGGTCGTGGGTTCAAGCCCAGACAGGCGCTTTACTTTGTGTAAATTATTTCATCACCACTGCTCTCAAAACGGTGAAGGAAAACATCGTGAGGAAAACATCGCACTGGGCCCGCGTGGTGGATTACGGCCCATTCCCTCTCACAGAGAAGACCTGTGTCCCAGCAGTGGGAACATTAATAGGCTGATGATGATGATGAGTGGCTTCAACAGTTTTATTTTGTCCCGTTGCGTTTCCGTACAGTTTGTTTGACAAGTCTGAAGGAATTAACTTAGTGGATGGGCCCTATTTTCGATGGAGCTTGGCATTTCCATAGAGATTTTGGAATTTTCCCAATGGCTAACGTGACGCTTTCGATAATAGAATGTCAATTCTGTAAAATTTTCACCATAAAGATATTTTCTTTTGTACATCTTACGTGAAGCGCGCAATCCATAGCTTCAGGTAGAATAACAATTCCTTCAAACTAACTTCACCTGTTTTCATTGTGAGATAATTACAGAATAGACCTTCTGGTTTACATGTAAGTAGGTACGCACAGAAGATTCCATTTACACAGCCAACTATGATAATAAGTAAATAGGACATTACGTGGGCGAACAATAACAGAAAATACTAATAAATTAAATTATAAATAACTCACATGCATTGAGAAAATAACGCAATCAACAATGACGAATCGCTGTGACACATTTGTTATCTCAACTAATATAATAAACAGGAACAACAGTTTGTTTGTCAGTCTGTTTTTAAGACGACGATAGCCGCCAACGACCTTGAGGGAACAAAACGCGCACTCGTTTCACATCCGCGCGACCCAAAATTTTGTAGTTATTTGTACTTTCCTTATTATTCTAAGACTTCAAAAAAAAAGCCTCAGATCAAAATGTAGATAATTAAATTGTCTTTGAGATTGTGTCAATTTCATTCAAATACGCCCCGAGGTTTTTGTGCGATTGTCGTTTTTTAGTCCGTGTTTTTACATAGTGTAATTAATTTGTAAAGTTATGTCTACATAACTTTACAAATTAATTATACTATGTTATACAAATTAAACTCAAAATTTTCTAAGATCAAATTATTAATAAAATGGTCTAATGTAACACATACATTTTCCAAAAAATTACGACTAGACGTTTAGACGTGATTCTCAGTTTTAAAATCAGGTACTCAGGGGTATCTGCGCCTTAAAAGGTCTGAAAGTCTGTACCGTTGATCTAGTAGTTGTAAGCGCTACTGTTGAAAATGAGGTCCTGCGTTTGATGCCCGGGTCGTGCAAAATGGAAGTCTTTCCCGGAGTCTGGCTTTGGGCCTGGTTGATGGCAATATGCTCGACCCCCACATGGGACTTAAACATAACTGGGGTAATGTATGTGTGCTGTAGGTGTAGCCCTGCCCAACCCTCGGTGGAATACAGCCGTGATGTTATGTTGTTATATTCACCACTCAAAGGGATCTAATTTGCATCATTTTAATGCGTTCATTATATAATTGTAATCATAGAATTAGATCATTACTGTGATAAACGATATGTATATGGTTGTAAAATATATCTATCTATAAATACTATAGAAGAGCTTCCGTGGAGTTTCTTGCCCTTCTTCTCTACGAGTACTAGTTTAGCGACCGGGTGGTAAGCTCGAGCCTTCTCAATATGAATTATTGGACAAGCCTAATTAAAATAAATACCTAGTCTTGTCTTTTTGTGCTTTTCATTATAAAACCTATCCCTTATACACCACATACATAGGAACTCTGATACACAGTAAATACAACAACCATCTTGACATTCCAAGCTATCTTGGTAAATAACGATACTTTTATATGGAGTTTCTTCATGATTCAAAAGAGTGATTAGTGCAGTCATCGGTGGCGTTACGTCAGTGCAATCCTTGAGTGTAGATAGGTACGATATATGAGATACTTATCGTCGGTGATTTTATGAGGAAAACACTTTAATGTACTTATAAGTACGAGGCGGTAAACGTAAAACAAATATTGGTGTCATTGGTGAAGGAGATGGAAGAATTTTAGTGCCAATTTAAAATAAAAACACCTTTGCCTAATACTTCGTGGAATACCTACAACGGGCGTGATGTTATGTTATGTTTATTTCTGGAAGTATTGAGGAACTAATGGCTTAGTAATAACAACCGCTCGAGCCTATCTTCAACGTTTAGCTACGCTTGCCGAGGATTTTTAGTTAATGGGTGACTATTCATAAAATGCCGAGATTCCTCCTTTCCGTTGTTGTTGAATTAGGTATTTACCTATGTTTGCAATATTTGTAAGTTTGTGAGAACCATGTTCCTATTTATCAAATGAATGAATTTATGTGTTAGTGCTTGTAATACTTTATACCTATACGTAGTATAGTAGTTAGTCTGGGTGCATCGTCCTCACGTATATTAATTAATGTATGGAGCTTTTTGTCCGTTCTTCTCCAATACAGGCTACTATCCAAATTGACGGTAGAATCAATTATTACTACTTTTCAATTTATATTCTTGACGTTCAAAAGTGCCGCTCAATTGGAATAAAGAATTTTGATTACGAAAATATGTTCATTGACAACAATTTCGCCGAGTGTCATAAGCTATATTTTCAGAAAATGCATGGTTCCTGTTTGTTCGAAGCCGCGCGACAAAGCTAGTCAATAAACTAATGAATGACAAATAACTGACACATTCCTTTTAATAGAGTATTGTGTCATGCATGTATCTTTGTAGTATTATGATTATAATTTTACAATGCATGTCCTCGAAAAGAGCGTTTTCCAAGCAGTCAAACTGTGCGGAAAGTGTCACTTTTTTTTACTAGTGCTTTTTACTTTCCTGTACTTTTTTAATTTTTAACTCCAACGTCAGCCCGCCGCATAGAGTTTTTATTATTTGAGAAAAGTTTTAAAATTAGTTAAGTACAGATTATCATTCATATAAAAAGTAAAACAAAACTAATACGTCATTTAAGGCGTTTTTAATTACTCTAGATTTAGATTTTGATCAATAAATTAATTTTAATTATTCATTAAACATGTTTGGCAGAATTAATATTTTGCTCGTGCCTTTTTGCGTTATGACGTGACAGCTATTGCACATGCGCAGTAGAACTATGAACTATTAGTTAATCTGTGGATATGCTGAGCGCCCTTGAATAAGCGCCATTTTATTAATTTCTTGCTTGGTTCAGATATATTTTTTTATTTCCTCGCACAATGCATAGTAAAATGTTGTATGATACACGTGCGTAAGATGATTTCCGACTCGTGTCGATTTATCCACTCACTCGCTTCGCTCGCTCGTGAATAAAAATGCCACTCATCGGAAATCACCTACTTCCCGCACTTGTAGCATAAATAACTATAGCATATACCTACTTTAGAGTCGGTCACGTTTTTGTTAAGAGGGTTAGGTACGTTGTTTTATGTAAGTGCAACATATCCTTCAATATGATGTCTAATTAATTAGTTGTTGAACAATTTTCTAAACGTTTTACTAAAACAAGCCTTTATATTTATTATTAAACCAGCTAACACAAAAATCTGACGAGCTATGAACCGAAGTACACTGGATGTCAAAGTCACGGACCGCGCCAGAAACTCTATACTTCGTACCAGACCAGAACACAAAAGCAGACGCTGGCCTGAAGTGGAACTGGGCTGGCTACATCTGCCATAACGTTGGAAGAGCGATGGGCGAAAATCGCAAATAGCAGGAAACGACAACGCGATAAGTCTAGAAGCAGATGATATCGTAAATACCCCTCTTAAAGATTGGCCCGCGATCGCAGTCGACCGGGCGAAGTGAAATCTGGGCAACGGCCTTTGCCCTGCAGTGGGACAACGTAGTCACATAATATTATTAAAAGAAATAAGTTTCCATACCTTCTGCAAGAACGAGTTGATCCATTTTGTGAAAGTCTTCTTCTGTATGTGCAGACGTTCTTCTTGCAGCGCCTTGATACGGCCCTGTTCGAACTTGAGCGCGTCTTCCCGCTGGGTCATGTTCGTTCGTTGCTGCACGGCCGTGGCGTAGCCTCCTGGCTCATACTGTTGCCCTGGTACAAGAGAATGACGGAGTTAGACATTTTTGGCAGTTTGAGCGGAGTTTCTAAATCTGAAGATCATTGGAACTTTTATTAGCCTCCTGGTTCATATCGTCACCCTAGTATAAGAGAATGAAGGAGTTAGACAATTTTGGCAGAGTTTATTGGAGCTGATTACAATAGGAGCATGAAATCAATAATTTTATAATCATGGTAGGCTAAAAAAGGCAATTTTGAGCTGTTAATGCAACAAGAACACAGGTAGACACCCTGAAGTTCAAACAGTGCCTTGATGCGGCCTTGTTCGAACTAAAGCGCGTCATTCCGATGGGTCATGTTCATTCGTTGCTGCACGGCCGTGGCATAGCCGGCTCATACTGTTGCCATTGTACAAGAGAATATGGCGGTTAAATATATTTAGCGGGTGGCTTTTAGTTGAAAAAGCATTGATAATGTCGGGTACTCGGGTTGTTGTTCTCTATCGAACGAAAGGACTAAAAAAGGGCTTGACAACACCTGGGGGTAACAGATGGGTGATTCACAAAATAATTAGGACATTAAAAGCTCCCGCAATACACCGGTGTTGTCCAAAATTCAGTAAACCGGGTACTCTCTAAAATGTTAGCGTTAAAGTATCTTATGCAGAAACCTTAATGCATTTTTTCTGGACTGAACGGAGCATTCAGAGAAAAAACAAACCCAATTTACATTTTGGGAATTTACTAGAGGAAAAACAAACAATGCACCTGCCATGTTATCTCTTCTCCACCCTTGGTTAACTGGTATATAAAGCATTAACCAAGGTATAGTTCTCGGCAAACTTCTGGGCTGCCCTGAAGTTGGCTTTCCGATGCGCAAGGCACGGATCGATACGGTTTTGTATGCGATTTACTACTGCGCAGCCATTGTAGCCAACATCAGGGCGGCCAAGAAGTTTGGCGAGAACTGTACCTTGTGCATGAAGTTTCAAATTAATAATTCTTGAAGATATTAATCCGTTCCGCAAGCCTTGTGCGGCTTAAGTTATCAAGAATTTTAGAAATAGTCTACACTTCTGGTAAAAACATTATTCATAATGTCTTCGTACGTTATTTTAAAGCTTACCATATTTTCTGGAAGGCTGATAATCCTGGTAGGAATAAACACTGACGTTACTCAGTTGCCGCTGCATTTTTGTGACGCGGCAACACTCAGCACAAAGTTCTCATTAGGTTGTCAACACTGTTCGCCACAGATTAATTACACTTAACACTTTTTATTTCTTTTTCTTATGGTGCTTTAACCTGTGATTCTGTGACAGATATGTTTTTGTTAATTATTTTGAATATTTAATTGGATACTTTTGGCCTTCTTTTTGATAGATTCGTGACGTGAATGTAATGCTTTTGTTCGATAATATAAATTCCTATAAAGTTTTAGTTACTTATAGATATACGACAAATCAATAAGTAACTCAGCTGCTTTCAAACTATATATACCTAAACAGGTATATATAGACAGTAATATTCCAAATGACTAAATGCATTTATCGCTAAAATAAATGTTATTAAATCATCGCTCTATTTTTATTAATCGTTTGAAGATGACACAAGCAGAATGATGTCATAAAGACGTTTCCCGCTAAATGCAATTGCAGAGAATTGTGTTGCAGGTGAGCTTTACAACTAATAAAATTAATTGCGAGTTTTATACACGATCAGACGGGTGTTGTGTCTCTGGTGGATGGTATGGTATCTGCCCAACGGTTGTAGTCGGACTGTTGTATGTGTTCAAATAGCGCCGAAAACTCTGCTTGCGCGATGCAGGATTTTGTGTGGTGACGTCAGGACTTTAGTTCGTAAGAGGCAGCATAGATGCCGCTACACTGATTTCAAACATAAACACAGTTATCCTTCCCCCAACATAAGTTCCTAACGCAAAACAAAGATGTCGCTACAGTTGCCGCACTCATTAAAAGTGCTTTAATTGACATAACCATTGATTTCCGTTAGTAACCGCTGCGCTTAAGGATGTCGCCAGTCTGAGTGACTGCATTCTTTGACTGTTTGCATAGCGTCATACTACTAGTACACATAATTATGAATTTGACTGTATATTTAGTAAGCCGATTTTCACCTATAAGAGAGACTGAGAATTAGGAGAAAATGGGCCCGAGTGCACGTCTTCTTTTTAAGGAGATCTCTCGCCGACTGATCGAAACTGTGCGTGACCAAAGGGCTGGCTCTTTCTTTGCGCAAAGAATCAGCATTGCCATTCAACGTGGCAATGCTGCCAGTCTTCTGGGCACGTTCCCGGATGACAGCGATGTGGATGAGTACTTCGACGTGTAAGTGTATCTTTCTTTTGTAAATTGTGTAAGTAGTTAGTTTAAGTATCATTTTGTATATTTTACTTTTGTTTAGTGTACTATGTACATATACATTTGTTTTAGAGAAAATCGGGATGATAAATAAATCTTTAAATAAATAAAGTCGCAGTCTATCAATACAAAAAATAACAATTTTTTTATATCGAACTTTAACCAACTTCTCAATTCGACCATATATATATCGGAGGAAGGTATATGATAGTAATAATCAAGAACAAAGAAATATGGCAACATTTAGCCGACGATTCAATCTCAGTTCGATTTTATTCGATTGACAACACTTTATTTTGCTTATGTCAAAATACTCGATTTGGATTGGATGTTATAAGCGGTAATTTGCCGGATGAGTTCTTGAGCCAATAAAAATCAGGGGTGACTATCCAGACACCCTGAGCGAGTTTCTCCCGCCATGTTTTGTCGTGAAGTTAAAAAAAGGAACGCGCGGGCGCGCGTTTGCGAAGTTGAAAAAGAGTTGTGAGATATATAGTGGAGAGGTGGCCTAAAGTGGCGCGTATAAACTTGAAAAAGTGTGTTTTGTTGAGAGAAAGCGAAACGATAGGTGGCCGAATTCGCTGCTTTGATAAGATTGGAACAAGGACTATCTCCAAAACGGCATAAGTTACCTGCTTTGTAGCATGCATATACCCATGAAAGCCCACAAGACCGAGGGTTTATCCAAGATAGCCCCCTTATTTTCGACACATATATCTTTTTTAATGTGTGTTCGCGAATAACTTCCGCCGTTTATGAACCGAGTTTGATGATATTTTTTTTATTGGAATGGAGATATCCCAAGGGTACCATGATAAAGCAGGATCTAATGATGGAATCCTAAAGAAATCGAGGGAACTCCTCAAATATTATACGCATACATATAGTGATTTTGGTATTTTCATCAATAATGCAATCATTTGCACTCAGAAAGTATCATTTGGTGAAATGGAACTGATGAAGAAGACCACAATGGCCACTGGAACTCCGAAATTAAACAATGTATTCTAGACGTGTTTGAGCTTATTGGAATCGTCATGAGATGTACTTTGGCTATAAATGATTTTCATGTTAATTGGAGGTACCTATCAAAACTAAAAAGAGGAAAATAAAAAACTTTTAACAAAAAATCAGACCGACTTCCAAAACAAAACACTACAAAGCGAAAAATAACTTTCTTTTCCGAAGTCGGTGTCGAATAACGGAAAACAATGGGTTCAAAAGACACCGAATTCGGAAAAGTAAGTTGTTTTTCGCTTTGTAGTGTTTTGTTATGGAAGTCGTTTTTGTTATTTTGGTAGGTAAATGTTTTTTTAGTGAAAACACTTTTGCTCGGGACGCTATGATATTCAGTGTGGACCAGCTTGGATGAGACTGCGAAAGGCTGAGTTGACTGACA
This sequence comes from Orthosia incerta, assembly GCA_948252205.1. Lineage (NCBI taxonomy): Eukaryota > Metazoa > Arthropoda > Insecta > Lepidoptera > Noctuidae > Orthosia > Orthosia incerta. The sequence continues at coordinate 2,617,077 of OX411769.1, forward strand.
TTGACTTACGAAAATGGTTTTATTTTCGGATACAAACCTCATGTTGGTATCCGTTCATCACTTTGGATATCAACAACAATAGCCGCGGTAGCCCTGGCAGAGTGGCAGTATTGTGCACAACGCATGACCGTGAACCAGTCTAACGGTGCAGGTCGCGTGTTATTGACCACTAAACACGTTACATTACGCTAATAACCACGTACAGGGTAAGCAGAGGTGGACCAGGAAGTGTTATAGCTCGATTCAAACTTAATGGCGGCTCTGAAGCTAGCTGCCATGAAATAGCTATTACGCAGCGACTGGAGTGTTCCGAACTGCCATTAAATTTGAATCGATTGATAAGTGTTACATGCGGCTAGTTCTGTATTTCTCAAAAGAGTTGGTAAATGTTTATTCCTCAGCTTGATTAAGAGTCAATCAGGTTATTCTGTAAAAAATGTCACCGTGAAAAATTTAGGTGAAGTGAACATGAAGATTAAACTATCTGTCAAACTATCCAATCATTTATCCAATCACTTCAAGTTCACTCCACCTAAATTTGGGATGTTTACGGAATAGACCACCTGATTTGACGAAACCATTTTGTCCGATTTATAAACAAACTCTGAGCTGTTTAGCAACAGATTAGCAAATACTTTATTTAAAAAATCTATAGAAAATTTGAATATGGAACGTGCTTATAATCGTGACAATCTAAGAAATCCGATGACGTTTTTCATTGTACATGCTGCGATAACTTTGTACGTAAGAAATTTAAAAATCAAATTCATAATCCTAATTAATTACTTGTTAGTCATGTTACCCAGAGGCGGCTGTACTTTAAGTTCACTCGTGCACTGAACTGCCAGATTTAGAAAGGTTTAGAAATAAAATAAAATGTTTAATAATATCTGATTAACGATCTATTCTATATATACGAAATTATGACGAACAAATTTAAGCTCTTTCCTAAAGTAATAAGACGTAAGCTGCTGCTGCTGCTTGCTGTAAAAAATACTCCCCGTGCGCTAGGCTAAAGCGCACGGCGAGAGTTCATACAATTCTATGAGAAACAAGCGAAAACGCCTGGCGCGTGAGACAGAGATAGTTCAATAGAAAATGTACGGCGAAATATGACCATTCTCGTGCGCCGCACCAGAAAACCGAAGATTACCGAGAGCGGGCGAGGTTTGACGAACGAAATTTATCTTAGGGTCGAGTACCAACATTAAAAGTTGTACAACGACGTAACTAGATGGCGTTGGCGTCGAATTAGAAGTCGCTAGCGAGATGGTTTGCCGATTTACATAGGCTCCTGTGAAGTTTAGCATATCTAACACAATTACCCAGTGAGACGACAAAGTGCACTACCACTACTATGATCCACCAGCCGCCACTGATGTTACCCATACACTATTAGTATCATTCGTAAGCATCAAGTTTAATTATTATTAGGTATTTTTTAACCGACTTACCAAAAAGGAGGAGGTTCTATGTTCGACATTACGTATGTTTTTTTTTTGTGTATGTTCACCGATATCTCCGTCAATTGTGGACCGATTTCGAAAATTCTTTTTTGTTAGAAAGAGTATGTTCCGAAATTGGTCCCATTTTAGTTTGGTGAAGATCTGATGAAGAACTTCGGAGATATACAACAGAACTCTTCAATAAATAATGGCAAACCTCTCGGGATTGCTGAAATCGCATGTCTGTTCATTGTTTATACCATTTCATAACATAACATCACGCAAGTACGCTCTTAAGGGGTACGCAGATCTCTCATTTCACCGGTTCAAGTTTCATGATATTCGGGTAATCTATTCTGGCGTTATAGGTACCTTACTAAACAACTTGCCTATTAGGTAGATACAACTAAAAAGTGAAAAATAAAAAAACTTTTTGCAAAAAAATACTACCGACTTCAAAAAAAAACTACAAAGTGAAAAATAACTTTATTTTTGGAAGTCGGTGTCCATAACGCAAAATAATGGTACCTACGAAAGACACCGACTTCCAAAAATAAAGTTATTTTTTCACTTTGTAGTTTTTTATTTGGAAGTCGGTAGTTTTTTTTGCAAAAAGTTTTTTTATAGATGTCAAATTCGACTTCTTAGATCGTCACGACTTTAGCAATCGCATAACAGTGCCGAGTTTTTATAAATAAGGGTTTATTATCCTACACATGGTTCATCCAATCATCCATCGTGTCTTTGTTCTTACCCCGCTCTTATAGCTATCCAATTCATACTCAAAACTTTACTCAAGAAACATACCTAAATTTTATATGTAATTTTGTTTATACGAGTAGTTTAATGACTAACAAAGGTAACCCATACAGCCTTGTCAAAAATACCGTACAAAGTCCTTTTCAAATTAACGTGCTGTTCTTTTTTTTAATTTGAATATCGCACAGGCACGCGCGGTTACGGTTCGTTGTCGGTCGCATGGTCAGTGCCCACGCGATACGGCTCGCCTGTTATGTGTGAATACGTTTAGTTTTAATAGTGCGCGCCTTATCGCGGGGAATGTTGTTCTTTTTTTAAATGTGTTTTTTTTTTGTTAATGTTGTTCAAAACTGCAGGGGTAAAGTTTCAGTCTTTGCAAAATTTGAAAGAAAAAACGCAATTTAAGACATTCCTAAATCGGTCTATACAGTTTTTTTCTGGAATTCTTGATATATAAGTGACTATCATAAAAAATGTTGTGTGATGGTTCGTTGTTGGATCATATCAACGTGTTTTAAGAAAAAAACAGGGGGATATTTTAAAAAAACTTAATCATTCACTGCTTTCTGAAAAAAACCAGGCACACTGAATAGAATGAGCGTTTAACGTTCATAATTCAAAACAAAAACCGCGCACTGCACTAACCTATTCTACTTACATAGCAAAAAGCATTTTTTATACCAACATGCAAATAGACGATACTTTACAGTTACCGATCTCTCATACTTCATTTTATTACATGTACAAGTTGTAATTAGGCTTGTCGAAGTATCGACGCCGTCTGATGTGTCGATATTCAACTTTCGAACAAAATTTTCTTGAGTTGAAAAGACTGGCATCTGAATGCCCGGCTTTTCAGCTCAGGCAAATTATCCGTAAAATTATAACTGCCAGCACTCTTTTTGTTCGAAGAGAAAGTTTTTTTTTCGAATACGAATATATCTAAAGCAATATTACATTTAATAATGTAAAAGCTAGGAGACCAAAGGAACGACGTACGGACTGTATCAAAGATATATAGGTAGAAAACTATGGAATAGAAGAAAGAAACATACTGACTGACCGAAAGACTGACTGAATGAAGGATAAGGAATGCAGGATAATAATAATCATCATTCATTCATTTAACTCTTTTTTTTTAAGTATTCATACAATACATAGATGGAGGAGCTCGTGGCTAAATAATAACAGCCGCACGGGTCCATCATCAAGGTTAAGCAACGCTTGACGAGGTCGGTCCGTGGATGGGTGACCATTTAAACATACCTAGTTTCCTCGCGTGCCTCGGAAAGCACGTTAAGCCGTTGGTCCCGGCTGTCATTTGAAGATCTTTGACAGTCGTTACGGGTAGTCGGAAGCTTGAGATCTGACACCAGTCTTGCCAAGGGGTACCGTGTTACCCAGTTACTGGGTTGTGGAGGTCAGATAGGCAGTCGCTCCATGTAAAACACTGGTACTTAGCTGAATCCGGTAAGACTGGAAGCCGACCCCAATATAGTTGGGAAAAAGGCTAGGCAGATGATGATGATACAATACATCGATACTATTAGACACATCCCTAATTGCAATAGTTGCGTTATCGGCACACGAGGTCGTTGACCGTGTTGTCAGCAAATATAAATAATGTGGAACGGACGAGCCGCCGATATTGTTGCTGTGATAATGCAGTATTTGCAACAAATGGAGCATAATGATTTGATGTTAAACAGCGTTTCGAGGCGTATACTTTATTTAGATATTAAGAATAGATAGTGATATTTGCCATTACAATTCTCAGAAAAGAATAAAATAACTAGCAATTCCATAAAGTTATGTCACATTCTGTAAGCGATAGATAAATCTTTAAATAAATGAACGTCAAAAACGCCCTTAGGCGTTCATATTCAAATCGCAGCAGTCGCAGTCTATCAAAACAAAAAAAAAACAAAATAAATTGTGACTTGAACTTGAACGTTTTTTTACAGTTCGAGAATTAACCAAATGACCATCAGTTGTTGAATCCTTAAGGCCGTACCCTGAAATCAGCATGAAATATGAGCATTCCTATTGGCCTAGCGGCACTTAAGGCGCATGAATTACAGTAGTGAATACGCCCAGATTTTAGAATAAAATCTTTATAAAACATACAAAATTTTCGTTATCAAAGTGTCTATCCATTAGTGTTAGTACAAAAAAATATTAATGAACACTTTACGAGGAGATGCATGCCATCAATAATTATTTCTCATTTTTATGGTTTTGTTGGAAGGAGATTAGTAAAACATATACCTCTTTAAAGAAAAACGTGTACTATTTTAGAATCAATATTATGTAGAAATTTATTGTATTTTTATTAATTGATATTTCTTTTTAAACAAAGAGTAGATAGCTCTTAAAAAGCAGCACAAAAACGAGTAGCGCGGCGTTTTGCTCGGGGAGCCGCCTTAAGCCGAGGTTTTTCATATCTAGTCCACTACAGACATACGGGGATAAAAAGGCGAGTTAGACTTTGTCACGTTTTAAGGCTTAGCCCGCATTGCGATTTTTTGCCGTGCGGATAAAAACCGCAAATTCTACGACGTAGAAAGTATAAAAGAGTTAGGGTGTTACCACACCAATCGAGCGATCGTCGATCGATGCCATCGATCGATGGTAGAATGGATTAGTCGAAGTCGATCGATAGTTTCTACCACACCAATCGATCGATAGCCGATAGATGCCATCGATCGATGGTAGAATGGATTGGTCGACGTAGATCAATAGTTTCTACTAGACCAATCGCTAGATTAAAGCTACCACACCAATCGATCAACGTCGACCGATGTCGATCGATGCCACCGACCGGCAATCGATCGATTGGTTAGTCGACCGGTATCCGTCGATCAATTAAAGCTACCACACCAATCGATCAACGTCGACCGTTGTCGATCGATGGCGTCAATCGACTATCGATCGATTGGTGTGGTAACACCCTTATGAATATAAATGTGGATGGATGGAGAGGGAGAGGAAGGCCAAAGAAAAGATGGAGGGACTGTGTGAGGAGTAATATGAAAGAAAAGGGAGTCAGTGATAGCGTGACGGGGGACAGGACGGTATGGAAGAAGCAAACGTGTTGCGCCGACCCCAAGTAACATGGGATAAAGGCAGGAAGATGATGATGTTTTTTTTTAACATTTGGAATTGTATGAAGATGCATGCACTTGCGGTAAAAATAACCGCGTGGTAAAAATCAGCAATAAATCTTTTGTCACGGAATCCAGCGCAATTAATTTAATCGTGCGAATATTTTGAGCTCTATGAACAGGTAGAAAAAGACAAAAATCGCGCGGTATTTTATCCGCAATGCGTGTTAGTTATGATTCAGTACGCAGATAAATGAAAGCAATGGAGAGGGCTATGCTCGGCGTTTCCTTGCGTGATCGAATCAGAAATGTTGAGATCCGTAAGAGAACCAGGGTTACCGACATAGCCCGAAGAATTGCCAAACTTAAGTGGCAGTGGGCAGGGTACATTGCTCGCAGAACAGATGGCCGATGGGGCAGAAAGGTTCTGGAGTGGCGACCGCGAACCGGAAAACGTTGCGTTGGAAGGCCTCCCACCAGGTGGACCGATGACCTGGTTAAGGTTGCAGGGATCCGCTGGTTGCGGGACGCAAAATGTGGCGACGCTTGGAGGAGGCCTATGTCCAGCAGTGGACGTCTTTCGGTTGATATGATGTTAAGATGACGCGGATAAAAATTCGCACAGCTAAAAATCGCAATGCGTGCACCCCCGGAGAAGAAGAAGCTAAGTTTTTTTGTTATGTTGGTAATACGCAATACTTCAAATTATAGTACCTTTCCTCTTTACCATTTCGCATTAACAATATTAGTAAAGTATTCCACATTCTTATCAGTTTCAAGTAAACACTGATAAGGAATAACTCGGCCGCTCCTTGAACGATACCTTTGGTAAACATAACACACTTATTGAATGGGTTTCTTCTATTTTTTGAGTGTTTCTTGAGTTGGAGAGAGTTGCCTCGTTCTTACTCGTTGAGGTTTATAAGGAATACCAGCTTTTCCTCACATTATTAATTAAAAAAAAACTCGAATGCTTAAGAAGCGAACTAAAAAGACGTAAACAAGGAGAAATCATACTGTGCAGTCGGAGGATACATATTCGCGATCTGGCTGACTAAAAGATGACCAGATGTATTAGGTACATCTTTAAATCTTCTGAGTTCGCTCAACTTTTTTTTAATTGTAATTTTTTTTTTCGAATTTATCTAATTTTGTTTTATTGAAAATTTAAACATATTATAAGTGTTACATATTTTTTATTACCTCTTAAAACCCTTTATTTTGATACCCCGAACGATGGCGAAATTAGGCCACGACAATATGGCGCCCAAAAGCCGCCATCTACCTATTTTCCGATTTTAATGTAACCAGTGACACTCGCAAGGTTAATACGAATCGATTGACGTAAGAATCATCAAAATCGACCAACGCGGTTTGGTCTCTAGAACGCCACATAGGGACAAACATCATCCATACATAGACTGATAAACACATTACCCTCCTTCGGCAGTCGGGTAAAAAACAATCTTAATGTGCTGTGCATGTGGGGTGCACCCCTGACTAACCCTTCGAAGAATACAAGACGCAAGATAACCAAGGTCATCGACATAGCCCGAAGAATTACCAAAAGAGGCAGAGAGCAGGGGGGTGACCATAAGCTCTTAGAGCGGTATCAATTTGAGATCGAGTAAGTGACAGATGTATACACGTCAGATACATCTGTCCCTTATTCGATCTCAAATTGATATTTGAGATCGAATAAGGGACAGATGTATCTGTCATGTCTGTGTGTTTATTGTTCGTAAGTTTGTTTGAAATGGATAAACTCAAAAAAAAAACTTTTTTGCAAAAACATACTACCGACTTCCAAATAAAAACTACAAAGTGAAAAATAACTTTATCTTTGGAAGTCGGTGTCTTTCGTAAGTACCATTTCTACCTAATAGGCAAGTTCTTTAGTAAGTTCCTATAACGCCAGAATAGATTACCCGAATAACATGAAACTTGAACATAATCGGTGAAATGAGAGATCTGCGTACCCCTTTCGAGCGTACTGGCGTGATGTTATGTTATGTAATGGTATAAACAATAAACAGACAAGCGATTGCAGCAGTCCCGAGAGATTTGCCGTTATTTATTGAAGAGATCTGTTGTATATCTCCTAAGTTCTTCATCAGATCTTCACCAAATTAAAATGGGACCAATTTCGAAACCAGCTCTTAAAAACAAAAAAAAAATTAAAATCAGTCCACAATTGACGGAGATATCGGTGAACATACACAAAATAAAAACATACACGAAGTCGAACATAGAACCTCCTCCTTTTTGGTAAGTCGGTTAAAAACTACTAGACTTCACCTATGGAAAGCTACATTATTCCGGAGACGGGTCCTGTTAGGCCACGGGAGCAAAGCCGCGGGGAACAGCTAGTATTGTACAAAACTTCGCAATTTTCACCGATGAGAAAGCCACACCGGTTGTTTCTCAGTATTTTGGTATCTCCAATTTTTTATGCAAATTCACTAACTATTTTTACCCACTACTGCAAAATGACTAAAATTAACACCACAGTGCTAAATGTACTCGCTAACATCACTAGCGCCAAACACTTAGCATACGAAAGTCGATATAGACTTGTAAAAGTGCTACGAAGTCAGCATACGTTAGTAATGCATGTATATATTTATGTAAACTCGGTGAAAGTATTGTGAACGGATACGAGAACTGCATTGTTATATCGTCGAGTTGTCAACTGGCAAAGGCCTCCATTACGGGGTCACAGCGCTAAGAAAGAAAATTGGGTTCTAATAATTTTCACTATACTTCATAAAAGATAGCTTGATCTCTGCGACATATGTCAAACTGACGTATACGTTATTGTTAGCCTGTCAAGCGCTATTGTTACTGTATTGACACTGACAGCTGTCGCAGATATCAAGCTATATTTTATGAAGTATAGATGGCGCGATATGCACCGCCGATTTGTTATTGAAATGTGTGTCAAATTAACATTATCTGCATTGAACATAAAAATTGTAGGTTCTTGATCAATCAACTCTCTTAAGCGTAAAATTATAGTTTAATCAGAAGAAAAACGCTAGTTACGTCGGCTCGGATTCTTTGTATGGGATGAGGCATCTGTATGCTAGTATTATATTATCTGTGCCTCCGTAGACTGGCAAGATATGACTATGATGCAACGCGTTTTCATAGAATCACAATTTAAAAAATGTTCTAGAATTGAGAACAATTTTATGAACCTGTACAAACAGTAAGAGTTTTTCTCATAGATGAATATATTATGTTGCATAAATACTTGCGAAAGCTAACCCTAAACGAGAAATCTTATCAACATCGGTTCAGCAATTTAGTCGTGAGAATGTGGTGAAAATCGTGAAATCGTTACAAAAATACAAATGTAATTGCTAAAAAAAATAATTAAAAATCAAAAACCCGCCTGCTAAAGCCGACTGTACATCATGATTTTTTATTGTTTATAGCTTTTTAGTTGGCTTCTTAAGCAGGCAGGTTTTTGATTTTTAAATTATTTTATTTTATTTACAACTTTTTAGTTACCATTTTTTTTTCGAATGACTTTTAAACGCATAAGTTAGTTATATTTTTGTAATCACCTCTAAAAACCCTTCAGTATGATAAAGACCCACACGACAGGTTTGTAAGAAAAAAAATTGAAACCCCCACAATATGGCGCCCAAAATCCGCCATGTTCCTTTTTTTAGCGGCACGTATCTAAGAACACTTGGGCGGTCAAGACCTATCTAACGATGTCTTCATTATAAAAATCCGTCAAGTAGTTTGAAAGATATGAGGTAATAAAGAATATTACATACATACATCCATACAAGATACGCGCGAAAAACGTAACCCTTACCTTGCAGCCGGGTAAAAACAAACAGGTAGTAAAATTGTTATTTTTAACCAAATTACACAATAAAATAATGTAATTTATCATTAACATGGATGATTCACATCACATCACATCATCAGCCTATTAATGTTCCCACTGCTGGGACACAGGCCTCCTCTCTGCGAGAGGGAATGGGCCATTATCCACCCCGCGGGCCCAGTGCGGGTTGGTGGATGTCACATGTCTTCGAATGTTTGATTCTAGGACAAGTCGGTTTCCTCACGATGTTTTCCTTCACCGTTTTGAGAGCAGTGGTGATGATATTATTTACACAAAGTAAAGCGCCTGCCTGGGCTCGAACCCACGACCTACAACTTGTAAGTCGCGGCCGATACAACTGGGCCACAACTGCTCTTCACATGGATGATTAAAATGATAAAATATCTAATCTATCTATTTGGCAAGCGCTGAGATGTTACAAAGTTTTATTGTTGTTTGAATTAGAAACCATTATAAAAAACGCATTATCTCACAGTGAACGCATCCATGAATTGCAATTGATCTCGACTGACCGGTATTGTGAGTCGATCGATTTTCATAAATGTCAAACTTAAGCCGTCTGTTCTGTTACAGTATATACTAATGCCATGCATAATCATTACGAATTTTCTTTGCAGTTTGGCGTAATTTTGACAGGAAGACATTTTGCTGTGTATGGTGCTGTTTGGTGGCATGTTTTTTTTTTTTATTTGAATAATCCAGGAACAAAAGTGAAATAGTGTCAGCAATGATGGTTTTCAAAAATTCCGAAATATAGAAAGCTACCGAAATGTCAATTGTTCATCACAAATATTCTGGACTTCTGACAACCGCATGCCGCATGGCCCCATGTGCTATCCGCATGTTGTAACGAATAATGATTTCGTCATTGCTATGAGTCAAAGTCATCTGTGAAATTAGAACAAAACCGTCATCTTAACCCAACGTTGCCCTTCTTTGGGCAAACTTTTAGCAGTTACCATTTTACATTTTAGTCCTGCTTTTAGGATGCACATGCGAATGTATTATTTTTAGCAAATACAAAAAAAGAACTTGTTTTTTTTGTTTGCGGCGCAGCAGGTACGAAAAAATCTAACAGCGACCAGTTAATATTCTTCTTTATTTATCGATTTCTATTGCACTGTTAATTAATCTATACTAATATTATAATGAGGAAAGATTTTTTTGTTTGTTTGTTTGTACCGAATAGGCTCCGAAACTACTGGACCGATTTGAAAAATTCTTTCACCAATAGAAAGCTACATTATTCCTGAGTGACATAGGCTATTTTTTTATCCCGAAAATGGGTCCTGTGGGGTGGTCCACGAGAGCGAAGCCGCGGGCAACAGCTAGTGTTTTATATTTAAATAATTAAAGTCCGTATTCCAGAACAATGTAGTCATGAATCTCGATTTAAAACTACATTCAGTCGAGATTAAAATTATTCTACAATCTATGCTATCTGAACACCATTTGAACCGGTTTTTAAATTGAATATTTGGATTAAAGATCGTGTCAGATCCTACTTCAATGCCAAATTTTGAAAGGTTTTCAGGCGAATGTAGTGTTTGAGAAATAAATCAACTTCAAATTAATAATGAAGCCCTGACACAGCTGGACGGGGTTGAGGCAGACCGACGATGACGATGTACGTTCAAAATTAAAAATGATATCAATTTGTCTCATCATTATCTAGCCCTGTATGAAAACAAAAAAGTAAAAAAGACAAATATTTGAAAGTTATGAGTGTGGTTATGAGCGTCGAAAGTTCCATATTTCAACACTAGTTTTAACGCATCTTTGGGCGGCAATAAATACCATAAGAAGAAGTAAAATTGCAAAACGGCCTCCATACAGGGATAGATTAGTAGTTCAACAATGCAAATAATTTTATTTTGAAAACATACATTTAGTCATTTTTTCATTATATCTAGACTCCCAAAGGTCTGTTTATAAAATTACGCGCGCTCGTTTTCGTCCTAAATCATCATCCATTTCGCTACAAACTTGCAAAAGTGCTAATTACGCGAACTAGCTTCTTACTGCTCATCACAGCATCTATATCTTTCGCACGAGTTGTCGGATGAGATAGCGGGCATTTTAACCCCTCGCACAAAATAGTTCGTACCGTCGACTAGTGTACCCTTAAAGCAAATTGCTTATAAATTACTATAACTACAAATAATTCCATAAGTCTAGTTTCGTAACTATTTGCAGAGTTAGTAAATTCTAGGAAAAACTACAACAACGTGACGAATAATTTCTGTTATTTCTTTTAGTCATCACTTTAAAATGTTCGCTATACGATTACGTCATCTACATAGCAAAGGACAGTGTTGAATGAGAGCCGTTGTAACTTGTAGGTAGTTATATATCCGTTTAGAGTTCCGTAGTTTGAATAGTTGATAGCCTATCGTTTTTTTTTTGTTGCTACCATAGAGTTTGTTATCTATTCCTGTCATGTTTGGCGGGCATTGTGAAGGGAATGTGTCAAAAAGTTGACAAATTCAAGGCCTGTACCGCAATTGCGCAAAGGGCAGATAATTAGATCATCAAGAGTGAATAGGTTACTTCTAGGCAAGAGAGCTACACCGTCGACCACATCATCACTTACCATCAGGTGAGATAGTGGTGACGACGACTAACGCCAACGACCTTGAGGGAACAAAACGCGCACTCGTTTCACACCCGCGCGACCCTAAATTTTTTTGTACTTTCCTTATTATTCTAAGACTTTAAAAAAAAAAGCCTCAGATCAAAATGTAGATAATTAAATTATCTTTGAGATGGTGTTGATTTCATTAAAATACGCCCAGCGGTTTTGGTGTGATTGTCGAATTTTTGTCCGACATAACTTTACAAATTAATTACATTATGTTATACAAATAAAACTCAAAATTTGCTTAGATCAAATTATTAAGAAAATAGTCTAATATAACATATATTTTTTCCAAAACATTACGACTAGCCGTGATTCTCATTTAAAAATCAGCTACTCAAGGGAATCGGCGCCTTAAAAAAAAAACACTTGACATGATCCCTTTTTTTTACACTTATATTTTTCTTTGAGATTCTCGGGATCCTAGGGTCCCGGACCTTTGAAAGGCGTACCAGGGGCCCAAAACCAACTCGCAGAGGCCTTGTTAGACATGTAGGACGAAATGTGACGCCAAGTGGATCCCTGTATGCACTAGTCACTACGCAAGAGCACCCAAGGACAATCCCCGGCTGGTGCAGGACTATTGCAGAATATGGAGACATAACACATTGGGGTCAGTGGTGACTGGTGGATCATGGAAGTAGTAGTGCACAGCTTTGCCGTCACACTGGGTAATTGTATTAGATAGATTTACTAAAATTCACAGGAGCCTATGTAAATCGGCAAACCATCTCGCTAGCGACTTCTAATTCGACGCCAACGCCATCTAGTTACGTCGTTGTACAACTTGTAATGTTGGTACTCGACCCGAAGATAAATTTCGTTCGTCAAACCTCGCCCGCTCTCGGTAATCTTCGGTTCGCTGGGGCGGCGCACGATATTGGCCATATTTCGCCGTACATTTTCTATTGAACTATCTCTGTCTCACGCGCCATGAGTTTTCGCTTGTTTCTCGTAGAATTGTATGAACTCTCGCCGTGCGCTTGAGCCTACCGCACGGGGAATATTTTTTTACAGCAATATACGTCTTAATAAGACGTATATCTTTAGCAAAGAGCTTAAATTAGTTCGTCATAATTTCGTGAATATTGAATAGATCGTTAATCAGATATTATTAAAAATATTTTTTTTTCTGAACCTATTAAAATCCGGCAGTTCAGCGCACGAGTGAACTTAAAGTACAGCCGCCCCTGATTGGGCTATGTGTATGGGAATCAGGTCCGTAATTCCGTTTTATATTATTACATCTCTGGTTTTGGTCTAAGCCAGCTCGAGCATAATATGTAACCTGCGACATAATGCATGATTTTCTTCTTGTTTATTGCTCACAATTTTTACAGTGAGCAGAACCTTGGATACTTTGATTATATACTTGGATATTAATAACAAATTATCATATCTACATATTCAATTTTAACATCGTGGCCTGTGGGTGAGTATTTTTGTTTCTAATAGACCTATGTGAACTTAAGAGATAATTGGCATTTAAAGTTTCTTCTAATAACCAATAATTATCGCTTGGGGCCTTTTAAAATTACTTTGTTACTGTAGAGAAATATTTGGTATTAAAATTCGTCTATCTAGTCTTGGGATTATCTGCCGCATGTAAACTGATACAGAAGATTTAATTTATCTGCATTACGTAAACACGGAGAACATTTTATCTCTTTTGCGTGCACAAAAATGATAAGACACACTTCCGGTTATAATCTTACTTTTTATTATTTGGCGCCAGACGTATAAAATAAGGATTAATGAAAACGATGAGTCAGACTTCACAAAGATTTCAAATATTTTTTAAACTAAAAACCATGGAATTACAAAGTACTAAAACTAACACAAACGTCAGAATGCCAACTTTGCCCGCTATATAGACCACACCTTTTTTTAAATTAATCAAATGAGTTCCCGAATATGGCTGTCAAATCAATCGGTCACAGACTAATAAACCATTTGACATTTGCAAAGGGCTCCTCAATTCTTCAAACTCAAGGGTGGCAAAACGGCCCGGTTTCCCTTTCTCAAGTCGTTCAACCGTTAAATATTTAATAATAACACCAAATTAGGTTACAATAGTTCCAAGAATGGCTTACAATGGCCGCGATTATGTTTCAAGGTCGCACCGTGTTCGGATTTAAAATTCGAAGTCATAATGTAAAGATGTCGCAGAAGGTTTGGTGCATAATTATATGCAACTGAACGACGCTGTTGGGTTTCGTTTTTGATGCGTATATTACGTCTTAATTAAGATACTTCTTTGTTTTATAGAAATAATATCTACAGATTTTTTTTTCAATTTTGGAAGCAGAAAAATTGGCAAGACAATGTTATTGGTGTAATCTTGGAACTATTCGGAAGGCCAAAAAAACGGTTGGTTGATCCGTGTGAAGGATGACAGAAGAGCCAAGACAAAGTGACGTTGACAATCTTATTCGCTGATAGATTGTCAATTATAATTCATATTGAGTAGATATAGCTAGAGAGAGGATGAATTAAATAGACCTACCACTTTGACCCAAAATACAATTAAAAAGGGTTTATGTCTTAATGATAAAAGTGTCAAGAGAATGATTATACTTATATCACAGAGTTGATCTACTGTATTTTCTACGGCAACTCCATTGTCGTTAGACAGCCGGTGTTTTAAAAATGGCGGACTCATACCATTAAACTCGTTTTTATGGTCTGTTTTTTTTTTCAACTATTTGCATGGCGGGAATAACTTGTAGACGAAATATTATTACCATGTAAAATAAAAAAGATACAAGACGAATTTATTATTTGCCTTTGTACAGCATTAGTATTCAATTTGCGAAACTGTCGAAGGATATTTTTGGGGATGCTGTCATTAAAACAGCTCGTAAAGTCAGTTGGTGACCACATGTGTTTATAAATTGTTGTGGAACATAGCTGGTATTGAGAAATACCCTTTAAAAGTTGACTTCAGACTTAGTAATTTGCTTAGAGATAAAATTTAGGCTTATTTATAGAGTCTGCAGTCGGAGGATACATCTGGTTTTGGCCAGCAAGCTCGCGCATATGTAATATTATGTATCCTCCGACTGTACAGCATGATTTTCTTCTAGTTTATGTCTTTTTAGTTCGCTTGTTTTAAATTTGACGCGCTTTTTCAGTCTCTACTTTCGTTTGCCAGACTCTAGCCTACAACTAACATTAACATTAAAAACGGGATATTTACCATGTTTACTGTTTGTTGCGAGTTCCCGATATTTCGGTGCTGTTACAAGCACCATGATCACGGATAAACTCAAAGTCATAACAGTTGTAACAGCACCGAAATATCGGGAACTCGCAACAAACAGTAAACATGGTAAATATCCCGTTTTTAATGTTAATGTTAGTGACCATGACAGTTTAAAAACTTATATCTAGCCTACAAAACAAAATTATTACTTAAATTCTTTAAAAAATATAACAATTAAATACAAATCGATAGATTCTTTGCAGGAGGTAGGTGAAAAGTGTCTAGAAAAACTGACTTCTGGTACCTATAGATGAAAGAAAGAAGAAAAAAACATTGACTACATATATCGGAAGCATATTTCAAATAATTGTCAATCCCAAACATTTTTGAATTTAAACAACATCACTATCGCTGTTAAAATGTATGCTCCACTGAATTTGACGTTACTACAAAATTGAAAAACGAACCATCTTGTATTATTTTTAATCCGCGCAAACAATGAAATTTTACGCCTCTTAATGGCGGGAACTCCGTCTAAGCATAGACAAAACACTGTTTTTCTTTATTTATAATCTGGGAGTGAAGAGGTTTTTAGTGTTGCGATCGCAGTCGATTTTTCCCACGATAGTTAACTTCAATTGATTTAATAGGTCATTTCAGAGTACAGAGTGCTGTTATTATTATTAAGCGTAGATTGCTGAATCACTTGTTTTGGCATCGTTCAATTTTAGGGTTCCGTACCCAAAGGGTGAAAACGGGACCCTATTACTAAGACTCCGGTCCGTCTGTCTGTCTTCAGGCTGTATCTCATGAACCGTGATAGCTAGACAGTTGAAATTTTCACAGATGATGTATTTCTGTTGCCGCTATAACAACAAATCAATTTTTGCCGTTTTTTTGCGATAATGGTACGGGACCATTCGTGCGCGGGTCCGACTCGCACTTGGCCGGGTTTTATTAACTAAGCTATATTTTTGTGGTTAAATTTTTTTTTATTTATCTTCACGTATTTGATAGAGAAAATATTCCGTTTCTTTAGAAAAGGTGATATATATACTAATCATATTATAAAGGGGTTTAAGTTTGTTAGGTTGTAGGGGGTCATCTCTGGATCTACTGAACTGATTTAGATGATATTTCGCATGGAGATAGTTTGAGACCCTGGGACATAGAATAGTTTGTATTCCCTTGGGATGATAAAACACTTTTTAGGCGGGCGAAGCCACGGGCAGAAGCTAGTCGAAAATACTTTCATTTATTCTCTATTACCATAACCATTAATTCCCAAAAAAAAAAAACCGTTCTCATGATATTCTTTTTATTTCAAACTCAATGTTTTTTATTCAAATCTCCTTCAAACTATGCTATAAATTGCATTGATGATGTGCATAAATAAAGCAAATGACTTTTACTTCAAAACCTAGACGTTGAATAAGACGCTTGGTCTACGTGATTTGCTTGAAAACTATCTAGAGTGCTAACTGAACGGCGGTTTAGTGAAACGAGTGGAATATCTTATGTCGACAAAGTTATCACAAAGTTTCACACTTCTTTTCTACCCTACAAGTAACCATCTAAGTATGGAGTAAACCTAAATACTTTTTCGCCTAGGACGGGTCTTGACAAGCAGACATTTTGAAAATCGTAGTGATGGGACAATAGTCGATAACATCCTTGTCTTTATCTATTCTATTTTGTTATTTCTCGATAACGATCGATAGACGAGAAATAGCAATATGTGCATTTTGATTTGTGATCGTTTTTGGCAGGTTTAGTTAATAAAAATCTTAGGATAAATTCTACAATGCATGTTGGTTAAAAATGCAAGATGACGACGTAGCACTTAATGCGACTAAACACACAAACAAAACTTAAACAAACTTCCTTAGTTTTTTTTTTTTTTTTTTTAATTACCAGCAGTGGATGTCTTTCTGCTGATATGATGATGATGAGGATTAAAAAAATATATAATTAATAAAAAATAATATTCTTTTTTTTATATATATTTTTATTTACTTTTAAAACATGTTTTCTTAACAATGTGTTATTTCTATGTACCTATGTATTTTATACTTTTTATTTCTACAAGTTGTTCTTATGATTTGAGTAACTATGCTATTTATACGAAAACAGTTACAGTTGCGTTTTATTTTCTTGTTGCACCGTATAAATGTGTTCTAATCTCTAATCTATTGTGATCGTCAAATCCTGTATTTTTTTTTCAAAAACATCGCAACATCACAGATAATATAATACTAGCATACAGATTCCACATCCCATACAAAGAAACCGTGCCGACGTAACTTGCGTTTTTCGTCTGATTAAGATTATTATTTTTTTGTAAATCGATCGCGTTCGGTTCCGTTCTACGGCGATAGATAGATCACCATCAATATCCGTGGAACGGAATGGAACGGCACCGAATGCGATCGATGTACAAAAAAATATCAGAATAATCAGTATAGAACGTCGGCATGGATCTTTGTATGGGATGAGAAACCACTGGCAACATGAACACTTTAAATTCTACATTCCCCGACCTACAATGAAATCGAGCCAGCCGGACTCGCGAACTACAGACAGCGGAAGCCATAGAATGTGGCTCGTAATGGTCTTAAAATGGCGATACATACTTACGCAGCCATCATGATGTTAAACAAGAAATGCTGATGCATGCATGCAATGTGCTGGCTGACCGAGATACTGGATGATTTGCTTACTCAGAGAGGTATTCTGCGCAGGTTCTAAGATAGAGGTAAATACTAAATGTTATTAGACGATAAAATTTGATAGTTCGTACTTAAGGCGATATATACGCCCAATGTAAACGCAGTACTGGCCGTGCGCCCGCTCGATGCCAAAATATCAATATTGAACCTCCTTTTGAACAGATTTGTTTGCAAAATATTATTTGATTTACATATGCTATGTTAATTATGAAGAAATTCCAGCCATCAATTTTTCTGTGTAAAAATATTTTTAAACATCCAAGTCGTTTTAGAGGAGTATCCAAAAGTAGCGGAAAACTAGCGTGTTGTCAATTATTTTTTTTAAGCAAAACTATTTGTTATACGAAAAAACCATGTGTTAAAAATAATATACATGAAACAATAATAAATATATTATTTTTTCAAACCTTTTAACCTAGCTGTTACTAAGGAGTATGCTTTAGAAAGTTACCGTTTTACGGCACTAAAGCGGATGTAAGCCCTTAAAATTTCATCAATATCAGAAGTATTTTTGACTGACTGAAGTTAGATTTTTAGGGGTGGGTATGGGATCTACCTCCTAGTGGTCCATCCCGGGCAACGGCACCACAGGCTTGCCTGTGGTACGGCTGAACGATCCCACTTAAGCGGTGGTAGGCCCCGCAAGGTGCCGCCTGGCTCGCGACCACCATCCCACCGGAGTCCGGCGCCAAGCAGCTTGCTGTGTTCCGCCGGTGTGTGGGACTGCCAGTGCCTTTGGGGGAGAAGGAGGATGTCAGTTGCGCTGTTCAGGACCGGTCTTGGTCTCTGGGCAAAACTGGCCGGGTAACTCATTTTGGAGGGTAGCGGGATCCGAAGCACGGTGCCAGCCGTTGGCCGACCGCAGTCAGTAGGGGGCCCAAGTAGCACGCCAGCCACGTGCCAAAGGCTGCCCCGCCAACTCGCGAAAAATCCCGGTATGCTCCACCGTGCCAGCTGGCGACTGGATGGGAGGACCCGGTGGCCATATCCGGGGGGGTTCGGGCGTCCCCGCAGTCTCCAAATGAGTTCCCCATAGGTTGGGTTAGCTCCAGTTTTCCACTTGGTTCACTGAGCAGCGCCTTGACAGTTCGACTTCTTCCCCACCATACTCTAACACAATGACCAGAAAAAATAAGAATAAGGTGAAACAACGGCTGCACTTCCTCCCACTAAAAGTGCACCTCACTAACATCAGGGGGTTGCACTCTAATCTCGATCCGGTCCACCACCACCTCGAGACCGAGAAGCCGCACCTGTTTTTTCTAACGGAGACGAAGATAACAACCCCGTCGGACGTGGCGTACCTCAACTACCCGGGTTACTCTCTTGAACACAAATTCAAGAAGCAAGCTGGGGTCTGTGTGTACGTCCGCGATGACATTTGTTGTCGTCGTCTCCGTTGCTTTGAGAAATCGGGCTTTTCTGCCATATGGCTACTTGTGGACACTGGCGTGGAGAAGTCTCTTTACATCGGCGTCTACCGATCGCACTCAGGTGACCAGGAGACGACAGCGCTTTTTAATTGCCTCGTGGAGTCGGCTGACATAGCCCAGCAACGGTACCCAACAGCGAAGCTTAATTTTCTGGGGGACTTTAACGCCCATCATAAAGAATGGTTGTACCCATACCGGAAAACTGACCATGCCGGGTTGGAGGCGCGCAAGTTTTCTCTATCCCTAGATCTAACCCAGCTGGTGAATGTGGCAACGCGGGTACCGGATGTTGACGGCCAAACACCCAACTGCTTAGATCTTCTACTGACAACTGATCCGGACAGTCATTCGGTGTCGGTCTCAGCCCCGCTGGGATCGTCTGACCACTGTCTGGTGAAATCCGTTTCGACTTGCTCCCCTCCAGATGAGAGCCCTAGAGGCACGAGGCGAGTATGGCGATACGAGTCAGCAGACTGGGACGAGTTGCGGCACTTTTTTGCGTCTTATCCTTGGCGGCATGTGTGCTTCTCCTCGGGTAGCCCCTCGAGCTGTGCAGACGCGGTTGCGGATGTGATTCGGCAGGGAATGGAATATTTCATTCCATTCTCCGACATTCCGCTCGGCCACAAATCCCGACCTTGGTATAATGCAGAATGCGCCCATGCTGAGGCCCGAAAAGAGTCTGCTTACCAAGCCTGGGTCGGGGCCCGCGACCGCAAAGTTAGAGCGCGTAGGGTTCGCGCGAGGAAGAGAGCCTTTAATTCTGCCGCCAAGTTCTGCAAGCGGGTTCTGCGTCGGGCACGTTTTGACCATATTGGACGTATTGGGGCCAAGCTGGCATCGCACCCTCCGGGTAGTAAACAGTTTTGGTCCCTGTCTAAAGCGGTTGAAACGAATTTCTGTCGGCCCACTTTACCTCCGATGCTGAAACCTGATGGGTCGCTGGCTCACTCTGCAAGTGACAAAGCAAATTTATTTGCATCTCTTTTTGCTAGCAATTCACGTCTGGACGCTGGCTCCAAGCAACCACCTACTGTACCTCATTGTGACTCTTCGATGCCGGAGATCGCTGTGCACACTAAAGAGGTCCGGAGAGTATTGTGCAGTCTAGACGTGAACAAGGCCAGCGGACCTGACGGCATTCCAGCGAGAGTGCTGAGGCAGTGTGCGCCAGAACTGTCTCCTGTGTTGACTCGCTTGTTCCGCCTCTCTCTTGTAAAAGGGACGGTGCCGAAATCCTGGAAGCTTGCAAATGTGCAACCAGTGCCCAAAAAAGGCAACCGTGCAGACCCTGCCAATTACCGTCCGATCGCCATTACCTCTATTCTGTGCAAAGTTATGGAAAGGGTACTGAACAGAAAGTTGCTGACCTACCTTGAAGACAACAATCTCCTCAGTGACCGTCAATATGGCTTTCGCCGGGGACGGTCAACTGGCGATCTTCTTGTGTATGTCACGCACTGCTGGGGCGAAGCCATCGAGAGACACGGCGAAGCACTTGCTGTATCGCTTGATATCTCGAAGGCCTTCGACAGGGTCTGGCACGCGAGTCTGCTCAGTAAGCTTCCTGCTTATGGCATCCCCGCTGGTTTTTGTAGCTGGATATCAGACTTCCTTAGCGAACGGTCGATCCGAGTAGTCATTGACGGCTGCTCCTCAGACCTTATGGCTATTGATGCCGGAGTTCCTCAGGGGTCTGTTCTCTCTGCAACTCTTTTCCTGCTGCACATCAATGACCTACTTCAGCCTGGTATTGTTGGGTACGCAGATGACAGTACTGTTTCAGAGAGATACTTGTCCAGCGCAAAAACCAGCATGGATGAAGTTCGTTCCTTGAGGGAGGCTATGGTTGAGCGGACAGATTTGACCTTAAGCCTTGTCTCCCAGTGGGGTGATGACAATCTGGTCTCTTTTAACGCCACCAAAACACAGGCGTGTCTTTTTACCGCCAAAAGGAGTCTGTTCGATCAAACGCCTACTTTTCGGGGTGCGTCTGTTCCTGTGACTGATCGGCTCGAGCTCCTAGGCATGGAGTTGACATCCAGTCTCAACTTCGGCTCCTCCATTGAGAACAAAGCCCAAATCGCGGCCAAAAAACTGGGCATCCTAAATAAAGTGAAGCGATACTTTACGCCTGGACAGCTTTTAACCCTATACAAAGCACAAGTCCGATCCTGCATGGAGTATTGCAGCCACCTTTGGGATGGTTCAGCTAAGTATCAGCTTGCCGCGCTTGACTCAGTGGAACGCAGAGCCAAGAGGCTCATTGGCAACGTGGAACTGGTGGACGCCAAGCTTCACAGCTTGGCTCATCGCCGCAAAGTTGCCTGCTTGTCGGTCTTCTACAGACTGTACTTCGGTGAGTGTGCTCAGGAACTCCACGACCTCATCCCACCAGCTCCCTTCTACCATCGGACATCTAGACGCACTGCAAGTTATCATCCTTACCTTGTTGCCATTCCGCCAATTCGAACCAAGCGCTTCCAAACATCCTTTATAATGCGCACAGCGAATGAGTGGAACTCACTGCCTGCGTCTGTGTTTCCGAACGCATTCAACCCGAATCTCTTCAAAGTTAGAGTGAACAGGCTACTTCTGGGTAAGCTCACTCCATCGTAGACTCTGTCTCTGTCACCTATGACCTAGACTAGAGTCAAGAGCAAACCCATTACAAATAAAAAAAAAAAAAAAAAAAAAAAAAAAAGATTGAGAACGTTCCTCAAATACGCTGTCATTGCTCTTCTGATTGGCGTCTATGTAGAGCTGATTGGGTCACCTTTTATGCATCAATGATCATATCTCGAATTAGAATAAAATCATGATTTTATACGTGACTATTTAGTATATCCTAACCCAATAAGTTGGTGAAGTCCTTGACGCCTTCAAACGTCCTCAAAGAGTCATTAGTCTGAGAATTCTAATTGTTTTTTCATCCTTTGTTGGAAGATAAGTAAT
Organism: Orthosia incerta; assembly: GCA_948252205.1. Lineage (NCBI taxonomy): Eukaryota > Metazoa > Arthropoda > Insecta > Lepidoptera > Noctuidae > Orthosia > Orthosia incerta. Next base: position 2,639,213 of record OX411769.1, read on the forward strand.
GAGAATTTTTAATGTCGACGCTGTAGTCTTTATGCAGTTTTATCGCAAGAAATCTTGAAATTATGTTTTTGTTATAATAAGCTAAAATTAGCTTTACAAAGTCATTACTACAATAGCAAACTTCAAGATCATTCTCTAGCTCCCTTCTAGTTCTTTTCTATCACATCACATCACATCATCAGCCTATTAATGTTCCCACTGCTGGGACCTCACAGGCCTCCTCTCTGTGAGAGGGAATGGGACGTTATCCACCACGCGGGCCCAGTGCGGGTTGGTAAATGTCACATGTTTTCGAATTTTGTTTCTAGGACATGCCGGTTTCCTAACGATGTTTTCCTTCACCGTTTTGAGAGCAGTGGTGATGAAATAATTTACAAAAAGTTTTTTTTTTCTTTTCTATACTTCTGTATTAATTATCACCGAATTAGTCATCCACTTCCTAACAATATATTATCATATTTTATATTGTTCTTCAGAACTATAGTTCTCGACAAACTTCTTGGCCGCCCTGAAGTTGGCTTTCCGATGCGCAAGGCACTGCTCGCTGTTTTTAACTCCCGACTAATAAAGAGTGTCTGTCTGTGGCATCACAGCTCCTAAACGGATGAACCGATTTTGATTTAGTGTGTTTGTTTGAACGGTGGCTTTGTAGTATGAGATTTACTACTGTGCAGCCATTGTAGCCAACTTCAGGGCGGCCAAAAAGTTTGGCGTTTACATGTGTTTTATTTATAACAAGATACAATATGCAATAAATGATTTACTTCATTTCTTTTTTAGGGTTCCGTACCCAAAGGGTAAAAACGGGACCCAATTACTGAGACTTCACTATCCGTCTGTCTGTCTGTCTCATCTTTCTCATGAACCGTGATAGCTAGACAGTTGAAATTTTCGAAGATGATGTATTTCTATTGCCGCTATAACAACAAATACTAAAAACAGAATAAAATTAATATTTAAGGGGGGCTCCCATACAACAAACGTGATTTTTTTGCCGTTTATTGCTCGATATTAATAACGGCAACAGGTAGACGCTTGAAATATTCACAGAATATTTAGTTGTATATTCACTTCAAAAAATAATAATTATTAAAATAAAATAAAATAAATTAAGGGGGGCTCCCATACAACAAACGTGATTTTTTTGCCGTTTTTGCGATAATGGTGCGGAACACTTCGTGCGCGAGTCCGACTCGCACTTGGCCAGTTTTTTAAATCCGATTTTCTCCGATTGCAGCTTTTAAGACTTAAGTCAGTAAGATTAGAACATTACAAATGTCAGAGCTAATACTTTAGTAGCCAGATAGCAACTGGTCAGACATAATTTTGAGTAGACAAGTAGTCTACCTACCTGAAAAGAAGTAGAAGAGCGGTAGGTTGAGAAGACAAGATGCCATTTTCTGTTACAGAATGTCTTATATCATTTGCATTAACTGGGTTTAGCCAGGTGATCGGCACATGCAAAGTTTTTTAAAGGGCACGTTTACAACGCCAGGTGATTCGAACTAACTTATCAGGGGCGTCGTGAAGGGGAATGCGTCTTGGTGAATAATGCAAATTATATCGAAGGGGTTGGCCCTTTCTGCAAGCTATCTTGTAATAATAATATTAATCATTTGTTAATAGTGTTTTAATATATTTACGAAGTTCTTGCTTCTTGCAAAAGTTAGGTACTGCAAGAATCTTAGTGCCTATGGCGTTTGGCTGTATTGGCGAATTCGCCAATTCAGAAGTGCCTGGTAAATGGTGCTGTGGAATGCTTTGAAATTTAGTGTTTATATGCGTGTTCGCAACAGACAGTACATCTGGTGCTAAATCCAATTCTATCAAGAAATAAATTAAGTTAAAATTGACCAAACATGTGATGAAGATTATTTTAAAGCCACTTATTTTACGAACTTTCAAAGTCAACAAAACATTTAACAGGCAAGCGTAATTAAAGACGGTCCTAAATAAACTCACTTTAACGCAAGTTCAATACGGAATGCATTTAGCAAAACATCAAACAGGCACTCACAGGCGGTACCCAAAATAAATTGAGTGCAAACATCTTAATTCCCGACTAAATTAAGAATAATTAAGATCGCATGCATGCTATAAACAGTGTACTACAAAAGCGACGGTGACCAAGCTTGGTACACACTCTACTAATTTACAAACTATCGAAAATAAATTAGGTAAATCAATGTAGAATTTATTATATCAACATTATGAAGTAAGAACTTTTAAGTAACTGTCTTGTTGGAATTGGACGTTCTAATCTGTAAAAATCTCATCGCGATATATCGATAAATTGCAATTGCCGTGAGCTATCCATCCCTAGCGTCAGCTAGGCGAATTTACAGCTAACTTCATCTAAGTTTTCACAATTAAATTTGTACAGAATAAACTTGCTTGTTGTTGGAATAGTCATCGCTAGCTGCGTTAATACTGAGATATGTCATGTCTCATGCGGTCATGATGCCCTACTAAATAGAGTACCAAACCAAGGTAGTACTTCTCCAGATGAGCTCCTTTACAAAGAGCTATTCATATCATCATCTTCCTGCTCTCATCCCATGTTACTTGGGGTCGGCGCAACACGTTTTCTTCTTCCATACCGTCCTGACCCCCGTCACGCTATCACTGACTTCCTTTTCTTTCATATCACTCCTCACACAGTCCCTCTCCATCCATCCATATTTATATTCATAACTCTTAGGCATAGTGTAAGGCCTTAAGGGCGACGGTAGGAGACGCAGTTATCGTTCGGCTAGACACTGCTTGGTGGCTAAACCACCATCAACAGCATTCCCAAGGAGTGTTAGTGTCAGGCTGGCGGCCGACCATAAAATATTTGCCAAATCCTCTGCAGCATGGTTGGTACAAAGAGTTATTACTCATCATCTGCCTACTCTTTTTCCCAATTATATTGGGGTCGGCTTCCAGTCTTACCGGAATCAGCTGAGTACCAGTGTTTTACATGGAGCGACTGCCTATCTGACCTCCACAACCCAGTAACTGGGTAACACGGTACCCTTGGCAAGACTGGTGTCAGATCTCAAGCTTCTGACTACCCGTAACGACTGTCAAAGATCTTCAAATGACAGCCGGGACCAACGGCTTAAAGTGCTTGCCGAGGCACGGAGAAAACTCGGTATGTTGAAATGGTCACCCATCCACGTACCGTTCTCGTCAAGCGTTGCTTAACCTTGATGATCTACCCGTGACTGACAAAGAGTTATTACTAAAAGTATATAAATGTAGTTACAGGTTAGGAGTTAGGACCTATGCTAACTCTGTGTGTCTGTCTGTTTGTTAAAACTTGGCACATGTAAGGACCATGACCTGGATGAAAATAATATTATTTATCCTGTTAGTATGTTTCCATAAGCGAAGACGCGAGCAGAAACCGATTGTAAAATAATCCTTCGCCCCTAAACGACAAATTGTCTACGTGATGTCTTGTAAGCAATTTAACATTAGCTCCTATTTTTAGTACAAAGATAAGTGCATGACGTCATCCAATGAGCTGGATAACATATCTGTGTGAAGGTATTTCTTATCTGCAAGATAAAACGCTACTTAATTTGCTGTATGTGTTGAAATATTATGTAAGAAAGCCGTGAAATAGAACTAATAATGCTACTTTATATTAGGCGTTTCGTCTTTTATTGATAGTCTAAGTAATAGTAACAAAAAAACAAATATCGATAGGTGATTACATTTCGGATCCCAGTAGTCCCATCACTATCAATTGCGAAACGTCAATGTCACTTGTGTCAAATATTAGAGCTATATTTTTTAATCAAGCCTATCAAATTTTTGGCTCCAAAATTTCCAAATCCCTTGCAATTGAGGCAGCAGAAAACAAAAGAATCAAAAGCGTCAAAATTGTAAGTTTGTCTTTACAAATTCATTAAATTACAGGTCGCCTATAACCCTATATTATTTCTTTTTTCAACTCGCGCGGACCACAAACAACTACACAATAGTTTTTAATTTTATTTCTCTATGGTCCACGTGCCTGGAGTGCTTTGTTTTGATAGCCGACACTCTTGAAACTTGAGCAGTGCTTATAAATGAGAACAGTAACGATTAGGACTCGTGCTGTACGTGATTATAACTACAATAATTTTGTTATAGGTCGACCTTGATGGCTCGGGTACATGGCTGTTGGTTTATTAGAAGAGAAGCCCACTTATACATTGGACAGAATCTGAGGTGCCTAGCAAAAAAGAGCAGTGACAATCAGATTGAATAATTCCTACTAAAATTATGCATTGTGTTAAGAGGAAACGGGGGCAGAGAGCGCCGACTGAATTTCCTTAGTAAAAAGTCATAATTCGAGGTTTGGCTGTCGTCTCTTTCCTCCTCAAATATTGGACCAATTTAAAAGATATTCTGTAAACTGAAAATTAAAGATATATACTATGTTTTCCTTTTTGATGATACATTATCTTTAGAAGCACTAGAGCCCTCAAAAAATGCTCAAAATTGCGCAGTCAACAGAGGCTTAGAGTACAAATTTGACAAATATAAATGAAAAAAGGAAAACGTAGGGACATAGTATATATCTTACTTTACGAGTTTATGGAATATCTTTTAAATTGGTCCAATATTGGAGGAGGAAAGAGACGAGAGCCATACCTCGAATTATGACTTTTTACTAAGGAAATTCAGTCGGCGCTCTCTGCCCATATTTCCCCTTAAAGTTTGTAAGTTGCAGACGCTTTAAGCTAAACGTATCGGGTGGGTATTTAGAACAGGGGTAGACCATGACCTGGATAAGGAGTTTAGGTTATACGATACTTTTTATCAGGGTTGTCTTGGAATAGAAAACAATTCACGAGGGCGAAGGCGCTGGCAGAAACTAATAGTTAATATAATATATAGTTTCCTCTTCCTCCTACACCTAGCAGGACACAGAAAATAATAATGTAACAGGAAATTTCAAAATTGAATTCCTTAAGGAATGGGGCAAAATGGAAATCCTGTTGCAACAGCTGCTAATTCTAAATTTAAACCGCCATAAACTGACTAACGCCTGATTCTTGTCTCTCTGCCTGTTTATGGTTAAAAAAAGGACGCTCTTTTGTCTTTGCCAATAACATTTCGGGTATTTTTTTACCGGGTATCTGAGCAGTTTTTTTACAGGGACAGACCGTAAGGCTGGTGGACCTTTGGAGAAAAAAAAAGGTTCGCGAAATGAGGTGCACTGGGTAAAAAAAACTTATTGCATTTTGGTCATGAGAAAACAGTTCAGATTTTTAATCTAACCTCGGGAGCTTTAAAACTAATTGTCTTTGTATAATATTTATAGTTATAACATGTAAATTACAGATGGTAAGCCAACTACGGCATAACATCTGCTACAGTTATGTTACCGCACGTAATTTCTTAACATTGACCTTGAATTTAAAAGGCAACGACTCTTTGTAACTACAGACGCGCTAATTAGAACAAACTCTGTTTCAAATTTCGAACAACCAACTGTCAAAATTTGTGTTTTTCTTTATTTTTAATTTAGAATGTAGAGATGCGGTCAAGTCCGGTGCGTTCGTTATTCTTTGCATTTTGACAATAGAGGCAGCTCGTTGAATGCCTGTGCCTATCTTTTGAACATAGCATGAATACTAGCGATAAGATTAGGAGAAACTTGAGTCATTATATTCAAGTCAGGGCAGGATGACCTTATCATTCGACCTTTTGTCCAATTATTTCTTTTTTTTTTCAACGAAAATACGTTAAACGATGACGTCAGATGTAGGTACGTAATGTTTTTATTTAACCATATTCGGAATGCCAAAGTAAGTTTCGCTATGTTGAGGAAAAACTTCTAGTTAGGTAACGAATACGTTTGTTATTTCTGAAGATGATGTAATTAATTATACATGTAGTTTTAATTATGTTATTCGATCGCCGTTGCTCGACGCTTCTAGTTTTAAATTTTATAATTTGTATCGAGATTCAAATTTTAAGAAACAAAATTGCAATATTTCAATTCCGTTTCACTTTCTAAAACTTTTTACATATCAATGAAATATTCAACGACACATCACTATCACGCATCTATCATAAAAAAAAGAAAACGGCCAAAAGTATCCAAAAAAGTAATTAGCAGGTGCACTGCATTAATCCAATGTATGCGGTGAAAGCACTGCTTGCAAAAATGCGCGCCAACACGCACATCAACACGTAAAAAACTGTTTATCAACACTATTTTTCACTTCAAAAAATAATTTCACTTTTTAAGAAAAATAATAATAACACACCGAGAATGTCAGTTGCGAATTTTAAAAATAAAATTTAAAAAATCACTGCTTCCGTCACTTTGCACCAGAGATAAGATAGACGCGTAATGGCGTCCACGCGCGGCAAATGACAGCCGTTGACTGGTGGGTTTCCGCCAGACGTAAGATAATCGCATAAGTTTTTAGGGGTCCGTCTGCTCGGCGGTTTTTATCGCTTGCTTCATGTTATTTATTGTGTTTTATTCTGCCATCAAAACTGCTGTCGCAGTATAATGCTTTAAAAAAATTCGTACTAATTCCAAACCTTGTTTACACTACATTTTTCCAGCTGCTTTGCCCGCGTATTAGTAGAAAATTATGCCATGAGAATGTTCTACCGTGATAAAAAGTATCCAACCTATGTCATTCTCCAAGGATTCATTTACGTCTATACCAAAATTGAATCACCGGCTTAGGCAGAACAGTTACTTACGCATTTATAATATTATTAGATGGTTTTATTATTCTGTGCTACTGTAATATTAAGGGTACACTAGTCGACGGCACGAACTATTTTGTGCGCGGGGTTAAAATGCATTTTATATCAACCGACAACACGTGAGCTTCCATACAGGGCTAGATAATGATGAGACAAATTGATATCACTTTTTATTTTGAACGTACATCATCAAACAGTGGAATAATCCCTAGACTACGTTTGTATGGGTGAATTTTCGACTAGTGTAACCTTAAATAAGAAAGGAATATCACAAAACTAACATTAAAATTGAGGGACAGTTCCCCACAAGTCTCAAGACATTGTTATTTATTTTCTTTTAATTTTTTACCGGAACGGGTTCCCGAATACCAGTTCTTTATTATGTCATAGAAATACCAGTTTTGGTATTAATTTGTGGTCAAATTTTAAGCGATAAAAAATATGAATTGACTAGCTGTTCTCACATTTTAATTCCGGGATTTCATCAGATAACTAGTATACGTCCTTGAGCTCTAGACATTTTCATTCAATTTGTCAGAAATATTGAGGCCAGCTATTGTCGAAAAGTCGAAATTGTTTTGGATTCACCGCGTGATATTTCGGTTGCGTATGTCAACTTAATTCAATTAAATCTGTTCTAATTTAATTTAATCTATGTTACTTTTTTATTTTTATTTAGCTATTAATAGTTTTTTTTTGTTTTTAATTAATTAATTCTGTAATTATCTGCGCATAATGTAGTGCATGCTGTGCTTTTCTGTAAGTGGCCTCATGCCTTTAGACTTAAGTATGTAATTAGTTAAAAAATAAATAAATAAAAACCCTTGGTTGACACTTGGACTTTTTGACAATCGCTGATAGAATTTATCTTTGTCTATTTCTCTCTTCTCCGAGGCTGTTTAAAATTGATAAGATCTTCAGTTTTCTAATTAGCATTTAGAAGTAGTGACAATCTAAAAGCAATAACGACTGTCGGAAAGCCAAAATGGCGACGAAACCATTACATCTAGGACTTTTCGGACAATAGCTGGTCTCAACATTTCTGGCAAATTGAATGAAAATCGTTAATGCCTGCCACCCATCTGTCCTGTCACCGTTTTGAACCTTACCTCATTCTAATATTAGTATAGAAAGGATCGGATTTATCGAGTGCCAGTGTCACAAACCTAAATATTTACGACCTCAGCAATTTCTAACCCGCGCCATTACAAGCGATCAGACTAGCTTAGAATACAAAAAAGGCAATATGTGTAACATTGAACAATGAAATGTGAAGCGATGTAGAGAGTAAAGTGGGACAATTTCACTGGTGCGACAGTAGGAAAGTCGCACGCTAGCACGTCCGATTGAGGCAGTATGTCTAAAGTCAAAAACAATCACACTATGGACCGTTTCTGAATTGCATATTCTGTGTTAAGAACCCTAATTTAAGAGGGCCCTTCCCGGTCCGTCTATCGTCACACACGAACATGATCGAAAAGCTTGTTGTTTTTGAAAAAGAGGCAAAGCGAGAAGAGAGAGATAATGAAAAATAGTGTACGAAAATTTCATAAAACTTGTGCCAGGAAATACATGTTTTTGAATAAGCCTTACAAGTTTGTGAAATAAATATGTCATTTAGAATCTCCATTACATGGTGAAGGTTTCTATCAAGATGTTTTCTTTACTTTAAAATTTATGAGTACTTTATGTATGAACGGCCAATGTTAAGATAAAATTTGTGTAAAACTGCAGATTTTTGGAGGCTATAATGAATTTGTTTCTCCAGATTTTTAATTTTTGCTTTGATAGAAACCTAGATATTGTGCACAAGATACCTCTTAGTTCAAACAATTCAAAGGTAGGTGTGTTACAACGGCATAATCACGTATGAGTGTTTGTATGAAAAGTATAACGGGTTGGCCACTCTTAATGCTAAACGTTGACAGGTTTTCAGGCTAAACTAGAGTGCCACAAATACTGAACTTCATGTTTAATCAGGAGTTTGATTTTAAAATCAGAGAAAAAGGCCCAAAGGGAGATGGCGGGACGAACTCCTTTTCAAGAGCTTACTCCTGTGGGTATTTAGTTATCTAGGACTCTATTGCTGTTTGGCTTGCGTGATCCAGCACTGGGATACTAAAGGTTAAGGCTAAAGGCACTAAGAGATGATAAAATAAAAAAGATTACGAATTCGTTCGCTTTGGAAGTTCAATTCCCTGTTAGATCCGTTTAGGAGTCCTGTTTGATAGAATTTTCGTAGTACGAAAGTACATTATTGCCTTTAAAATTGTATGTTTTTATAAGCATGTTTCAATTCTTTGCTAACAGAGAATCATGAAACAACTTACGCTGGTGATTTTTCAGGCTAAAATTATTCCGTCTCCTTGACCAATGTCACCAATATTTGTTATACCGTCACCGTTTCAAATATTTTCCTCATAAAAATCAAAATGCACTGGCGATAAGTACCTCATATACTCGTATCGTATATATCTACATTCAAGGACTACACTGACGTAACGCCACCGATGACTGCACTAATTATTCTAGTACATTGATGCAAATTAGGTCCCTTTATTGCAGTGATGACACTTAAGGTTACACTAGTCAACGACACGAACTATTTTGTGCGCGGGGTTAAAATGCATTTTATATCAACCGACAACACGTGCGGAAGAGATTGATGCTGTGATGAGCCGCAGGAAGCTAGTTCGCGTACGAATACATACTTTTGCAAATTTGTAGCGAAATGGATAATGATTCGAAGGGACGAAACCGAGCGCGCAAAAATTTTTAAACAGACCTTTGGCAGTCTAGATATCATGAAAAAACGACTAAATCTATCTGCTCAAAATAAAATTATTTGCATTGTTGAACTACTAATCTATCCCTGTATGGAGGCCGTTTTGCAATTTTTGTCTTCTTATGGTATTTATTCGCGCCCAAAAATGCGTTAAAATTAGTGTCGAAATGTGGAACTTTCGACGCTCATAACTTTCAATGATGAGACAAATTGATATCACTTTTTTTTTTGAACGTTCATCGTCAAACAGTGGAGTAATCCCTAAACTACGTTTGTATGGAAGAATTTTTGCCTAGTGTAACCTTAAGTGGCAGTGGGCAGGGCACATTGCTCGCAGAACGGATGGTCGATGGGGTCGAAAACTGGAGTGGCGACTGCGTACTGCAAGACGCAGCGTTGGAAGGCCACCTTCTAGGAGCGATGATCTGGTCAAGGTTGCGGGAATCCGCTGGGTGCGAGGCGCACGGGACCGGTCAATGTGGCGACGCATGGGGGAGGCCTACGAGTGCTGCACTAAAAGTATCGGGAATGGAATATTTCCACTGTTTCTGTCATATTAAAATCTTTTTAATTGAAAACTCCTTGGTTTTAAAAATCGAATACCATTTATTTATTTAAAAAAAGATTCTCGGTCTTGTCACAAGGTTTTGTCAAACTTGTTTAGTCGTTGAGAAAATGGAATTCACTCGAGAAAATTCACGAGCGATGATTTATTATGACTTTCGAAGTGGTTTAATACAAAAACAGTGTGTTGACCGGATGATTTCTGCATTTGGTTATGAAGCCCCATCCAAAACCACAATTTATCGCTGGTTTACTGAATTTCAACGTGGACGTGTCAAGCTCAGTGATGATCCCCGTCAAGGTCGTCCAAAAACTGCAGCCACCCAAGAAAACGTTGATGCTGTGCATAAGCTGATTGAGGAAAATCGACATGTGACATACCGCGAAATTCAGGCAACTTTAGACATTGGCATGAGTCAAATACAAATAATCTTGCATGAACAATTAGGTGTAAAAAAGGTGTTTTCCCGATGGATACCGCATTCGCTCTGTGAAGAGCAAAAAGCGGCTCGCGTTACTTGGTGCGTCAGGTCTCTCGAAAGATTCCACGCAGGATCCTCAAATGCTAAATAAAGGGTTATTACCTGCCGAAATTCGCAGCCTGGCTGAAAAGATAGGAGCGCATCTTCTACAGGCTCACTCAGGTACTGACCGGGCACGGTTGCTTCGTTGAGTACCCGAATAGGATTGGTAGAGAGACCACGGCAAATTGCCACCACTGCGGAAGCGACCTTGACTCTGCACAGAGGAGAGCTCTGTGTAGGTCTCTGAGCGGCAGGTCTTGGTCGCTAGGATAGGGCGAGACCTGTCTATGCCAGCAGTTTTAAGGGCCATGCTGGCAGAGGCAAAAAACTGCAGGGAAACGGCCATAGTGCGTTGAAATATCGTGTAACGCCACGGTGTGCTACACTTTATAGTGACAAAGTGACGTCACAAGCCCCCACTCCTGAACTTTGATGCGCCTTATTTTTGTCAATTTTTATTTATTTGATAAACCAAAAAATGCATGTTCCAATATTATTTGATAATCTCACTCATCATCATCTGCCTAGCCTTTTCCCAACTATATTGGGGTTGGCTTCCAGTCTTACCGGATTCAGCTAGGTACCAGTGTTTTACATGGAGCGACTGCCTATCTGACCTCCACAACCCAGTAACTGGGTAACACGGTACCCCTAGGCAAGACTGGTGTCAGATCTCAAGCTTCTGACTACCCGTAACGACTGTCAAAGATCTTCAAATGACAGCCGGGACCAACGGCTTAACGTGCTTTCCGAGGCACGGAGGAAACCCGGTATGTTGAAATGGTCACCCATCCACGGACCGACCTCGTCAAGCGTTGCTTAACCTTGATGATCGATATTATCCACGTCATTTTATTATTTGATAATCTCACTGACGGGCTGAATAAGAGTTATCATTTTTCTACCCATTCCTATTAGGTCTTTTTATTACAGTGACGAGCTCACTCCCTATGAAGGTCTCCGTGGACGGTTGTGGGTGTAATTGTTCCATTGTTCGCCTTTATTTAGATAGCGCCTTTACTAAAGAGTATTATAGGACAAAGACACTTTGTGGGTTCTGTAAAGCAGGTCTGTTGCATCATCATCAGCTTTCTGCTCTTCTTCTAAATGATTTCTGGTCTTTGTAAAATGTCTTCTACTAAACATCTCACTACAATATATTAGCCAGTCATCATCCAGCTCTCAGCTTCGTATAAATTTATTTTTCTTTATGTCGAAACCGATTTACTTGTATGCTGAGGCGTTATTCATATCGTCATGAGTTCATATAAACGGACTATTGGGGACGTTCAGCAGATGGGACATAACCGTTTAAAAAGATAAATCTCTAATTTCTTGTGCCAACCCCCAATTCCCCACACTCCAGGTTATCCAGATTTAGGTAATAACAATTGATGCAACTTACTGCAAATGCTAAGGTGTGCAGCGCAAAATTTGTGTACCTATTACAATTTTATATTAAGGGTACACTAGTCGATTTTTATTCCATACAAACGTAGTCTAGGGATTATTCCACTGTTTGACGATGTACGTTCAAAATAAAAAGTGATATCAATTTGTCTCATCATTATCTAGCCCTGTATGAAAGCGAAAAAGTAAAAAAAAGAAAATATTTGAAAGTTATGAGCGTCGAAAGATCCACATTTTGACACTAATTTTAACACATTTTTGGGCGCAAATAAATTCCATAAGAAGACGGAAAATTGCAAAACGGCCTCCATACAGGGATAGATTAGTAGTTCAACAATGCAAACAATTTAATTTGGAACAGATAGATTTAGTACTTTTTTCATGATATCTAGACTGCCAAAGGTCTGTTTATAAAATTTCGCGCGCTCGGTTTCGTCCTAAATCATTATCTATTTCGCTACAAATTTGCAAAAGTGTGTATTCGTACGCGAACTAGCTTCCTACTGCTCATCACAGCATCTATCTCTTCCGCACGCGTTGTAGGTTGATATAAAATGCATTTTAACCCCGCGCACAAAATAGTTCGTGCCGTCGACTAGCGTACCCTTAAGTTCTTTTGTTTAGTTTTGTTCTTATTTTCCCTTTCTGTTACTTTTAATGTTTGTTGTTACGTGTGCTGTGTATATTCTTTCGTTGTTTACTGCGTGAGAAAATTGTTTAGAGCATCTTCTTGTCTGCTAAAACCATTAGCTTTTCGTTGGATTAAATTAAATCAATAGACTGCCAAATGCCAAGGTCGACGGGAAACCACTTATCAAAACATCTATTGATTTATGTACATTCGTCTGTGTCTTATCTCCAGAATCTTTAGTTTTATTGCTGTAGCACTTTATACTCAATGAATTCAATTTGCTTTTAGACAAGGCAGAGGGAAAATATATTAAGGTAGAGTGGAATACGAAGACAAAGCAAGTTCTAAAGTAATTATTCCAGAATTCCAGGTCGGTCAGCTTCTGTGTTCCCTACCACCTATTAGCCGTCAACCTTCAAAGAAAGAGTGAACAGGCTTCAACATCTTCATTCGAGTTCTTCGCTCGGTCCATCGTAGATTTCATCCATCGCTTAACATCAGGTAGATTGAGGTTCAGAGATAATGCGGGCAGAGAGCTCCGACTGAATTTCCTTAGTATATAGTCCTGATTCGAGGTTTGGCTCTCGCCTATTTCCTCCGCCAGTATTGGAGAATTTAAAAGATATTTCATAAATTGAATAATAGTAACGGTCATATAATAGGGGTTATAAATAGATTAATACACGAGTTAAATCTATAAAAAAATAAAATGTTACTGTATGATGCAGTTGTTTGAAAATCGAAGGAAAATGTTCCACTGAAATGGTTTTCTTTTTTTAATTTTACCATCAACGAAATTTTTGAATTCATATTTGGAATATTATCTACGTTGTGAGTGTAGATAAAAAAGATTCGTACTTCTATGTTTTCTCTTTTCATTTATATTTGTGAAATTTGTACACCAGGCCTCTGTTGAAAGCGCAATTTTGAGCATTTTTTGAAGGTTCTAGTGCTTCTAAAGATGTAGGGCACAGTATATATCTTTCTTTTACAGTTTATGGAATATCTTTGAAATAGATCCAATATTGGAAACAGGCGACATCGACAGCCAAACCTCAAATCATGAATTTTTACTAAGAATATTCAGTCGGATGTCTGCGACCGCATTTCCTCTTAAGGTTACACTAGTCGAAAATTCTTCCATACAAACGTAGTCTAGGGATTATGCCACTGTTTGAGGATGTACGTTCAAAATAAAAAGTGATATCAATTTGTCTCATCATTATCTAGCCCTGTATGGAAGGAAAAAAGTAAAAAAAATAATATTTGAAAGTTATGAGCGTCGAAAGTTCCACATTTCGACACTAATTTTAACGCATTTTTGGGCGCGAATAAATACGATAAGAAGACGGAAAATTGCAAAACGGCCTCCATACAGGGATAGATTAGTAGTTCAACAATGAAAATAATTTTATTGTGAACAGATAGATTTAGTGGTTTTTTCATGATATCTAGACTGCCAAAGGTCTATTTATTAAATTTCGCGCGCTCGGTTTCGTCCTAAATCATTATCCATTTCGCTACATATTTGCAAAAGTGTGTATTCGTACGCGAACTAGCTTCTTACTGCTCATCACAGCATCTATCTCTTCCGGACGTGTTGTCGGTTGATACAAAATGCATTTTAACCCCGCGCACAAAATAGTTCATGCCGTCGACTAGTGTACCCTTAAGAGCGGACATGGAATTCTAAAGGAAACCCGAAAATGTTTTGTCGACAATTCTAGCGTATGTATTTTTTTATAAACTCTACGTTTACTCAAAATACGGTTAAAACCTCTAATTCCGTACTCAGATCGTGATTAGAACTAAATTTTTACGACTCCCCTGACCTTGGAGCTCGGTGAACAATCCCGTTTGTTGACGCTATTAGAACCAGTTTACAACTGTGTGTGTATGAATTCAGACAGTTCGGAAAGTCAGTCAGACTTTTTAGTGCTAAGTTTTTTTTTTAGTTTATGGAGCTCGTGGCTAATAATAACAGCCGCACGAGTGATCGACTCGAGGTTCAAGGTTAAGCAACGCTTGCTGAGGTCGGTCCGTGGATGGGTGACCATCCACTCCTCTGTGTCTCGGAAAGCATGTTAAGCTGTTGGTCCCGGCTGACATTTGAAGATCTTTGACAGTCGTTACGGGTAGTCAGAAGCTTGAGATCTGACACTAGTCTTGCCAAGGGGTACCGTGTTACCCAGTTACTAGGTTTTGGACGTCAGATAGGCAGTCGTTCCATGTGTAATACAGCGATTGTAGTAGCGTTCCTTGGTCTATGGTTTAGCGTCAACTCTATTCGCTGGAGCAAAAAATAAAATGTAAACTTACAAACGTTATAATCCGACTAATTTTGAAAGTACAACCTTACAACGCAAAATGTTTACTTTTGCAGCACTCTTTCATTTATTATCATAATAGTTCCTAACTAAATGATAATAAATTAAAGAGTGCTGCAAAAATAACAATAGTTGCTAACTAAATGATAATAAATTAAAGAGTGCTGCAATAGTTATTTATGCTACAAGTGCGGAAAGTAGGTGATTTCCGATGAGTGGATAAATCGACACGAGTCGGAAATCATCTTACGCACGTGTATCATACAACATTTTACTATGCATTGTGCGAGGAAATAAAAAAATATATCTGAACCAAGCAAGTAATTAATAAAATGGCGCTTATTCAAGGGCGCTCAGCATATCCACAGATTAACTAATAGTTCATAGTTCCTCGGGCATATCTACTGCGCATGTGCAATAGCTGTCACGTCGTAACGCAAAAAGAAAAGGCACGAGCAAAATATTCATTCTGCCAAACATATTTAATGAATATTTAAAATTAATTTATTGATCAAAATCTAAATCTAGAGTAATTAAAAACGCCTTAAATAAAGTATTAGTTTTGTTTTACCTTTTATATGAATGATAATCTGTACTTAACTAATTTTTAAAACTTTTCTCAAATAATAAAAACTCTATGCGGCGGGCTGACGTTGGAGTTAAAAATTAAAAAAGTACAGGAAAGTAAAAAGCACTAGTAAAAAAAGTGACACTTTCCGCACAGTTTGGCTGCTTGGAAAACGGATCTTTTCGAGGACATGCATTGTAAAAGTAACAATAGTTGCTAAATAAATGATAATAAATTAAACAGTGCTGCAAAAGTAACAATAGTTTCTAAATAAATGATAATAAATTAAAGAGTGTTGCAAGATAGTTGCATTTTGCGTTGTAAGGTTGTATTTTTAAAATTAGTCGGATTATAATCATTTAGCGTTTGTTTGTTTAACTTTTATTTTTTGCTCAAGCGAATAGGTTATAGTTTAGGACTTAGGAGTATCTTTACCTGAATAATACAAATTTTAGGCCTTTCGCACCTCTTTGCGTTATCCACTTTTCATGAAGTCCTTACCTGTAAAAGAAGAAAAACAAATGTATAAATATGTATTCTATCCTAGGCGTACCTAGAACTTATATCAGTTTTGTGACCGCAATGAAAATAACTGAAAACATAAAAATTTTGTTAAATTCTGTGATGTTTCGATGTTTGTTACGTCTCGACACGGCTTTGGAACACGGATAGACCATAGACTGGATAAGGATACTTTTTTATCACGGTAGAACGTTGCCTTGGGTAGTTTACTGATAATTTGTTTACAATGCATGTCCTCGAAAAGAGCGTTTTCCAAGCAGCCAAACTGTGCGGAAAGTGTCACTTTTTTTTACTAGTGCTTTTTACTTTCCTGTACTTTTTTAAATTCTATTTCCAACGTCAGCCCGCCGCATAGAGTTTTATTATTTGAGAAAAGTTTTAAAAATTAGTTGAGTACAGATTATAATTCATATAAAAGGTAAAACAAAACTAATACTTCTTTTAAGGCGTTTTTAATTACTCTAGATTTAGATTTTAATCAATAAATTAATTTTAAATATTCATTAAATATGTTTAGCAGAATGAATATTTTGCTCGTGCCTTTTTGCGTTACGACGTGACAGCTATTTGCACATGCGCAGTAGATATGCCCGAGGAACTATGAACTATTAGTTAATCTGTGGATATGCTGAGCGCCCTTGAATAAGCGCTATTTTATTAATTTCTTGCTTGGTTCAGATATATTTTTTTATTTCCTCGCACTATGCATAGTAAAATGTTGTATGATACACGTGCGTAAGATGATTTCCGTCTCGTGTCGATTTACCCACTCATCGGAAATCACCAAATTTCCGCACTAGTAGCATAAATAACTATAATGTCCGTCAGGTAGATTAATAAAAAAAATTGGACGCGTACACTTTTTTTATTTTATTTATATTAGTATTTTTCTTTGACACGTAAACATAAAGTGACGACGACAAAATGCGTTGAAATATCGTCAAAGGCCAAGCAAATACACTTTATACTGCCTTAGTGACGTCAAAAGCCCCCACTCCTGAAATTTGATGCGCTTTAACTTTGTAATTTTTTATTGATTTGGTAAAGCAAAAAATACGTGTCCAATATTATTTGATAATCTCGGTCGGCTTCCAGTCTTACCGGATTCAGCTAAGTACCAGTGTTTTACATGGAGCGACTGCCTATCTGACCTCCACAACCCAGTAACTGGGTAACACGGTACCTCTTGGTAAGACTGGTGTCAGATCTCAAGCTTCTGACAACCCGTAACGACTGTCAAAGATCTTCAAATGACAGCCGGGACCAACGGCTTAACGTGCTTTCCGAGGCACGGAGGAAACTCGGTATGATGAAATGGTCACCCATCCACGGACCGACCTCGTCAAGCGTTGCTTAACCTTGATGATGAACCCGAGCGGCTGTTATTATTTAGCCACGAGCTCCTAATTGATCATCTCACTGACGGACTAATTAGTTTTTTTTTTTTTTTACCTTGGAAACATCACTATTTACGACTTTAAAATAATGCAAATTGGTGTTGCTATAATAAAACTACAAATAGTAACGCTGTAATCCCAGATACTTAAAATCACAATGACAATGTACATACAAAATACTCGCAAAATTTGAATTATCGTAATTTTAATACAAATATTTGTCCTGTTGTGGTTTTGAATCCGTGACCTTCAATGGAACATTATAAGTAGTGTATAAGTATTAATTAATTATTAATAATTATTATATGAGGCTAAATAACAGTGGAAGTTTCCTTCCTCATTCTGAAACTCTTATCACACTGGTAATAAGGACAAAATTATAACCTAGAACACGGACCGTACAAGGAACTAGTATGCTTCGTTCCAAAACGCAAATCGCAGACGCATGTTTCTTATAGGCAAGCTTGCTTCATCGTCGACCACATCATCGCTTACCATCAGGTGAGATAGTGATCATTTCAGGAGCATTTCATAAAAAAAAAACTCAGCTGCCAAACTAAAATGGACTGTGAAATGGAACCATATTTGCTAAGTGCCGCAAGAGAATTGGATGAATGTAGGTCCACATATAAGGAACCGTTGACGTGGTACGCCCAAAAGGATATGGCGAGGTGACTTCGACTCCTACCTAAGGGATTAGACTCAGATTGCTGAAGACAGAAGGTAGATATATTTAGGTATCCCGGAGCAAAACGATAGCGATTTTATTGCAATAATAGGGTAGTTGACAAACATATCTATTGATTCCATCAGTTGGATAACCTAAAAAGATTGGACTTTTTTCGTTTGCCACGTAAACAAAAAATAACGACGATGCGTTGAAATATTGTGTGACGTCACGGTGTGAAGTCAAAGTCAAAGTCAAATATATTTATTTCAATTAGGCCAATAAGCGGCACTTTTGAACGCCAAACATATCATCATCTACCTAGCCTTTTTCCCAACTATATTGGGGTCGGCTTCCAGTCTTACCGGATTCAGCTAAGTGCCAGTGTTTTACATGGAGCGACTGCCTATCTGACCTCCACAACCCAGTAACTGGGTAACACGGTACCCCTTGGCAAGACTGGTGTCAGATCTCAAGCTTCTGACTACCCGTAACAACTGTCAAAGATCTTCAAATGACAGCCGGGACCAACGGCTTAACGTGCTTTCCGAGGCACGGTTTGAACGTCAAACATATAAAAAATTAAAATTTACAAGTAATCAAAATTGATTCTACCGTGCATTCGGAAAAGTAGCTTGTTATGGAGAAGAACGCACAAGAAACTCCATATATGCTACAGTTTGTACTGACAAAGTGACTTGGATGCGCTTTATCTTTGTCAATATTATTTAAACAGAATTATTATTTTTTCAACACACTTGCTCATAAAGTGGCTCTAATTTCACCGCAATTAGGCACATAATGATACCTGTTATCAAACTGTGACTTTTTCATTGCTATTATTCACAAGTGAGTTATAGAGTTTTTTTTTAATTTATTGGTTGAGTTGCTTTGTTCTTAAAAAAGTTTCGATGCATAAAAGATCGTGCTTAATAGTACAAATAAATTAATGTAATACCTATTGCTTGCTCATTTCATGCAACTTCGTTAGTCAATAGATAATTTCAACTTGTACGTGCTTAATAAATAAAACTTTCACTCAAATATAAATTTTATTTGCTCTGTAATTAAGAAAAAATTAAATTCCCTATTTTGTACATGGCTAAAACACTATTCACGAAAAGCCAAAAAAAAAAGGAAACCTCATTCTTTTAGTCTATGGCCGATCGCCATTGTTAAATGCGCGCCAATGAGGTAGGAAAACTATGGAGACGGCATATTCTACTATATGAAGAATAGTTATACAAATATCTATAATATCGACACACGCATGTCAAAAAGCGTTTTGTCTCTTTTTAACTAAGCAAGAGCTGCATATGAAAAGAGAGACATCTAAATGTTTGTCAAGGACTAAACTTGGTAACAATTTTGAGTGACGTCAAAATCATGTCTATGCGTGACTGGTCGCCATGTTGATTGCCGTATATATACGTTTATCTGTGTAGTTGTGCTGTCAAACAGTTGCAAATGGCCTACCTCTTTGGCAAATGGGCAGCCATCTTAATTGCCCGATTTATGTAGGTATGCACGCTAATTTCGTAGGTATGGCAAGTCCATAGGTTTATAAGTCAGTGATGCGCGCGCATAGGAAAACTGATTAATATTGCCCGCCATTGTGAAAAATTTTCACAACTCGTTTTTACTGTTGAAAATGATTTTTTAATATTATTTTCTTCACAAGTGTGTTGAAAAACGTCGTATGATACACGTGTGTATTGATGATTACCTTCCTCGGCTCTCTTAAGACCCTCACCTACGGCTCGGGTCTCAATGGCGCCTCAGCGGTAATCACCAACATTGCACACTTGTACCATAATGTACTATTCTACTTAGGCAACAACCCTATTGCAGAAGTTTTAGAGTTTTTGGCGGTATTTTTTAGAAATAAATTGCTGTTTCTTGCGGGCTGGTCGACTTGAGAACCTCCTCCTTTTTATTCAGTGGGTAAACAAAATAGGAGATTTTGTCCATTCTAGCCTCTTTCTAAATTGTACTATTACAAGCGATATAATATCTAGAGAATATCTAGAGATATTCTTCGAGATAAAACGACGACGTCTCATGATAAAAAATAACAAGACATAATGCGGCAGCTTATAGGTCAGGGTTGATGACGACTCGCGTAACTAAATGGCGTAGCAAATGCGAAATATTTTTTTCTTCCGTTCCGGCACACTCTGCGGAGTATTTTACGACCTCGTTGACTGGAGTTTCACAGCATGTGCGCTTCTTTCTCTGAAGATGCAAGAGGAAAGGACAGTTCAAATACTATTTTGTAAAGAAGACTGTGGTTAAAATTTCCTTTATGGGCCGCTGATTTTTGGCGCGGGGAGGGTTGGGAGGGGAGGGGGGGCGGTTTGACTACCCCCCTGTACGATCCCCACCACTCGGAGCCCCATGGTTATGGAGATATCCATGGTTAAAGTTTTCAGGTTAGGCTAAAATTTTAGTAACTGTCCATCGTTTTAAGGGGCGGGGAGGGAGGGAGGGGAAGTGTGGTAGGGGGCTCCCCTCCTGCACCAACCCCACCCCACGGAACCCCATGTATATAGAGATATCCATGGTTAAAGTTTTTACATTTATTATTTAAGCAACAAATACGACACGGCGGCGGATGCGAAAAGCACAGGTCAGTTCGATGCTTGAAGTAGGCCTAGGTGTATCTAACAGTAAATGACTTTAAGTTGAAATTATGATGTTTAGAAGACTGTAGCGAGGCTGCCGCAGCCTTGCAGCCGTGCAGCCTACACACAGTATAGCTTTTATTATTTGGATAAACAACAAAATTATAAAGGGGAGAGAGAGAAGGAGAGGCCAAATAAAAGATGAATGGACTGTGTGAGGAGTGATTTGAAAGAAAAGGGAGTCGGTGATAGAGTGACGGGGTACAGGACGGTATGGAAGAAGAAAACGTGTTGCGCCGAATTCAAGTAACATGGGAAAAGGGCAGGAAGATGATGACAAATTGCGTTAGACAATAAAGTAGTTATTTAACAATGATAAAACAAATAAAGTAATAATTGTAATAGAAGATTACCTATTATTAATCCGCGATAATCTTTGATAATGTCGACTTTTATTAAGATATAAAAATATTAAAGTTAATTATCGATCATTTCTGGGTAAGAGTGCTGTAACTCCTGAATAACAGCAAGATAATGTTGGTGATCAATCCTGATTACTAGGCATAGACCGGTATTATAAATTTAAACGGTCTCATCAACTTATCTTCAAGGGCGAAGTCTTAAAGTGCTACCGTGGTAAAAAGTAGGTTACTTCTAGGCAAGCGTGCTTCACCGTCGACCACATCATCGCCTACCATCAGGTGAGATAGTGGTCAAACGCGAGCCAATCAATACATATAATAAATCTGTAGAAAAGTCGTTTTTGTACATCGAAAAGTTTTAAAGGATAACCAACAGAAATCATATCCAGCATATTTGGATTTTTTGTCTGTTTAGTTGTGCACGCATCACGTAAAATGTACGAATAGAATAGAATAGGTTTTTATTTGCTTAGAATGTAGGTACATAAAATAAGTTGTTACATTATAAAGTAGGATCCATGTACATTCTGCCTTAATATAGCATGCAAAATGTGATACAAAGTAAAGGTTATGGAAGACATTACTTAAAATTATCATTTAGGAAATCCTGCACAGAATAATAACACCTATCCACAAGTAATTCTGTGAAATGCTTTTTAAACTTCTGCAACGGTAAGTTTTTAAGTCGATCAGGTATTTTATTAAAGATTACAGGAGCCATACATATAACATTCTTTTTTAATAAGCTAGTTTTAAAGGCGCCCGTGCATAATAGATTCTGGTATTGAGATCTCATAGCTGTACTTCGTTTTCTAGTTTCTATTAATGTTGCAAATAGACTTCGATTTGTTATTACAAATATTGCCAATTCAAGGATATAAAGGCATGGGAAGGTTAATAAATTATGAGACTTAAATAAAGGTACGCAACTGTCTGTTACTTTAAGACCAAATACAGCTCTTAGGCAGCGTTTTTGAGCTCTGAAAATGCTTTCTCGTTCACTACAGTGACCCCAAAAAATTATACCAAATCTTAAGATGGAAATTACCAGACCATGGTAAGCCACTAATAACGTCGGTAAATTTACTTTTTTTGACAAATTATGCAACATAAACGCGGTTGTGCTTAAACGTTTACATATATCTTCCGCTTGTGACTTCCAAGTTAACTGACTGTCAATTACGATTTCTAAAAATTTTGTATTGTTTACTTTTTCTATTGTTTGACCATTGTAGTTGATATCTATATCTCCCGCAGATATTCTTTGGTAGAAGTGCATGATTTTAGTTTTTTGGAGATTAATAACTAAATTATTGTTGTCAAGCCACTTTATTAGACTACTTATCGTATTGTTAATGTCATTTACATATGATTCTTTATCAATACATGAAACAATTGAAGTGCTATCATCTGCAAATAATACCATAGGATGAATTATATGACGTGGCAGGTCATTTATATATAATATAACGAAACCAATGTATATAATTTTATACATAAAAGTTATGCGTAACTTCAAGTATTAATTTCTTAGTTTAGTTTTTAAAGTAAGATGAATTTAAAACGTTAAAGAAGTAAAATCACAACACATGCAGTTCAGATTCTCGGACACCTGAACTCCATATTCGAAAGATGGCGTTGTGCATTTGACGTCATTTTCTGAATAGAGTTGTTAAGATTGTCCGCGGCAGAATGACCCTACAAAAAAATTGGTAGGTAGGTAGCAAGGCAAGCAGGGTAGGTAGGTAGGTATAGGGTAGGGTTTGCAGTTGACGGGAGCGAAGCCGTGGGCACGGCCAGTCAAATATAAAAAGTGGTTTTATTAATAATAGCTCTATGCCATATCTTCCCATGGGTGTCGTAAGAGGCGACTAAAGGACTTATCAGGGAATGAGCAGCAGCATTCTCTAAGCATTTGTAACCACCGTACTGCCATCGCCAATCTGCCTGTCAAGCGTGGCGATTATGGCAAAAAAAACCCCATGATTAGCACAAAGAAAAAAATTGTAGCTCTAGACGCTTTAATGGTAAATTGAACTAAAAAGTCGCTAATCCTGAAGATCTTGGCAAAACAAACAACAAACACACAAACAAACTATTTAAACGCGCCCGGTAGAATCAACATTCATTATTTGTAAATTTTAATTTTTGTTTGACGTTCAAAAGTGCCGCTTATTGGCCTAATTGAATAAACATATTTGACTTTGACTGAATTATTGCATTGTTATCGGTCCTTGATAAGTGTGCAAAGTTTCAAATCAATCCCACGTTTTGAAGGGGGTGAAAATCACGTTCAAAGATTCCGTTACATTGATACACGAGTCTACCCTCGACTACGGTAGCGGTCGAGGTTACGGCGAGGCAAGAGGTGCTAAGAATCACCCAGAAGAGATCCGGCTACCCCAAGAAATACCGATGACTAGACCTGGCTAATTACAATACGGGTACACTCTGGATTGAGGAGGTCTATGACATCTATGATACGTTTTTGGAGGAGGTCTATGTCTAGCAATGGACGGCCGACGTCCTCTGTTGGATAATGATAAGTAAAAAATCCAGGTGGATTACGGGATTACGGCCTATTCCCTCACCCTCGCACTGGAGAAAGGCCTGTGTCCTAGCAGTGGCAACATTAACCCCTTCGAGTGCTTGAAACGTGGGTTGACGCGACACCCACACTTTTTATTTTTTTCGGTAATTAAGGCATTCAACCGGTTGAATGATGTTGATGATTTTTCGAGTACCAGAGACAGTTAGCAAAGGTCTTTCAAACAAAGAAACTGCGAACTTAGTATAATAGTCACAGCGAATATTTGTGTCTCAGAAGTTGGCTCTGCGAACCATTGCGCAAGAAACAGTTTGTCATCGAGTATACTGCATAGAGTAAGCGAGATAGGACGATGCGACAAACGTAAGCGAGATAAGAGACAGTTATACAATGCTATCTTCGCCTTCAACATTGACACAAAAATAGCTTGTCTTGCAGCCAATTCAGAGACACAAAGATCAGTTATTGTGAGTATTATATTTGTTTTTATCAAAAAACCTCCCAAAAACTTAGTATAGTGCATTTTTTTGCGACATAACGCGTTTATTCTGTCGCTACGATGACTGGATTGATAAATGACGATGAATCTAATGTAAAAAAAAGGAATTAGAATCTGCATCTTACAAAATTAAACAAAACAAAATCATACGGAACCATGCCCTCCCTGACACATGTGCACAACTCAACACGTGCGCGCCACCCGGTGCTATGTTTAGACTAACAAATATGGCGACGATTTCTGTTTTTTCTTTTTGTTGTACAGCCGGAAGGACCTCCCCTGCGGAGATTTTTGTGACTGGCAACATCTCCGCAACCTTTGTTGGTTTGTGGTATGTTAATTAATACAATATTTACAAATACTTTACATTGCTGCAGCAGCAAAACAAAGTAACTCCCGTCTGGTCTGTGTAACGTTTTCATACTTAAACCACTGAATCGATTCTGATGAATGTTGGCATACAGGTAGATTGGACCTTGATGCAGAAAATAGGCAACCAGGAGTACGTTCCTTTGGGATAATTGCCGACATACACTGACAGAAGCCGGTACAATCTTAAATTGAAAACTAAAAAGTGAAAAATAAAAAAACTTTTTTACAAAAAAATACTATTAACGTTATCTTTACTAATGATACATTAAATTAGGATTAATTCGTTGGCAATTAGGTATCAGATTGAAATGTGAGTGACGAAGTATAAGCACGGTAATAAGAATAGAATAGAATAGATAAAAAAAAATTTTTACAAAAAAATACTACCGACTTCTTTTTGGAAGTCGGTGTCTTTCGTAGGTACCATATTTTTGCGTTATGGACACCGACTACCAAAAATAAAGTAATTTTTCACTTTGTAGTTTTCTTATTTGGAAGTCGGTAGTATTTTTTTGTAAAAAAATTTTTTATTTTTCACTTTTTAGTTGTACCTACTAATAGACAAGTTGTTTAGTAAGTTGCCTATAACGCCAGAATAGATTACCGAAAATCATGAAACTTGAACAAAACCGATCAAATGAGAGATCTGCTTACCCCTTAGGACCGTACTGGCGTGATGTTATGTTATGAAATGGTATAAACAATAAACAGACATGCGATTGCAGCAGTCCCGAGAGATTTGCCATTATTTATTGAAGAGTTCTGTTGTATATCTTCGAAGTTCTCCATCAGATCTTCACCAAATTAAAATGGGACCAATTTCAGAACATACTCTTTCAAACAAAAAAATAATTTTCAAAATCGGTCCACAATTGACGGAGATATCGGTGAACATACATAAAAAAACATACAAGAAGTCGAACATAGAACCTTTTTCGAAAGTCGGTTAATAACAAAATAATGTTGATTTAATAAACTCTTGTGGAGAGTCAGTACACATTTCTTGTTGACTCTGACTCAGATGCAAACCTCTATCTGAGAATTAAACAAGATTCAGTGAATTCTTGCTAATTTGCAATAAGAAATTCCATTTAACCATCGTTTTAGCCTTGAAATATACTTACTTGTAAAACTTTTTAGGAATGCTTTAATTGTGCCTACAACTAAGGAGTGGAATCCTTGCCGGAGTACGTTTTTACTGATAGTTTTAGCTACAACCTTGGAGTCTTTAAGTCAATAGTGAATAGGTTACTTCTAGGTAAGCGTGCTTCACCGCGACCACATCATCGCTTACCATGATGACACATGATGATTAGTATTATAACTAGCTGACCCCCGCGGCTTCGCTCCCTTCAACTGGTCCGAGAGCTCATCAAGGTTTTCGAGTACCTAGTAAGCAAACGGTTAGTCGACTCTTCACGTGACCAGAGGGCTGGGCTTTTCCTCGGCCAAAGAATCAGCATTGCCATCCAACGTGGTAATGCTGTCAGTGCCAGCGTTCTGTGCACGTTTTCCGTTGACATCGATGTGGACGAATTTTTTGACGCCCATTGATGCCCGTCCTCTTTACACGCGTTCGCAGGTACACTAGTCGACGGCACAAACTATTTTGTGCGCGGGGTTGAAATGCATTTTATATCAACCGACAAAACGGGCGGATGAGATAGATGCTGTGATGACCAGTAGGAAGCTAGTTCGCGTACGAATACACACTTTTGCAAATGCAATGTAGCGAAATGGATAATGATTAAGGACGAAACCGAGTGCGCAAGATTTAATAAACAGACCTTTGGGAGTCTGGCTATCATGAAAAAACGACTAAACGTATCTGTTCAAAATAAAATTATTTGCATTGTTGAACTAATAATCTATCCCTGTATGGTGGCCGTTTTGCAATTTTCCGTCTTCTTATGGTATTTATTTGCGCCCAAAAATGCGTTTAAATTAGTGTCGAAATGTGGAACTTTCGACGCTCACAACTTTCAAATATATATATTTTTGAATTTTTTGGCTCCATACAGGGCTAGATAATGATGAGGCAAATTGATATCACTTTTTATTTTGAACGTACATCGTCAAACAGTGGAGTAATCCCTAGACTACGTTTGTATGGTAGAATTATCGACTAGTGTAACCTTAAGTACATATGTCAAGTGATTAATCAGGACACTATGTATAATGCCCGAGCATTACGAATCTAGTCAAGTCAAATCGGACAATGTAATGAATACTGATTTAAACTTCCATATTTATTATATTGCCTACTCATATTGCGCATTCTTCAATTTGCTCGGACATTATGAATAATGCCGAATTAATCACTTGCTCCATAACATAATATTAAGTAGTTACTAATGGCTAGAATTATCACATGTGTAAATAGCATATGTAAATTCAAAGAATATTTTTCAAACAAAACTGTCCAAAAGGAGATTCAATATTGATATTCTGGCACAGCACGGCCATTACTGCGTTACCATTGGAGAATATAAACGCCTTAAGGTTACACTAGTTGATAATTCTTCCATACTTGACGATGTACGTTCAAAATAAAAAAATATATCAATATGTCTCATCATTATCTAGCCCTGTATGGAGCCAAAAAATAATAAAAAATATATATTTGAAAGTTATGAGCGTCGAAAGTTCCACATTTCGACACTAATTTTTAACGCACTTTTGGGCGCAAATAAATACCATAAGTAGACGGAAAATTGCAAAACGGCCACCATACAGAGATAGATTATTAGTTCAACAATGCAAATAATTTTATTTTGAACAGATACGTTTAGTCGTTTTTTCATGATATCCAGACTCCCAAAGGTCTGTTTATAAATTTTCGCGCACTCGGTTTCGTCCTAAATCATTATCCATTTCGCTACAAATTTGTAAAAGTGTGTATTCGTACGCGAACTAGCTTCCTTCTGGTCATCACAGCATCTATCTCTTTCGCACGTGTTGTCGGTTGATATAAAATGCATTTCAACCCCGCGCACAAAATAGTTCGTGCCGTCGACTAGTGTACCCTTAAACATAACTGTTATGGTATGTTATATTTACTTTAAAGGTAACCATATAAAGAAGCAGTATTGCCAGTAGTTCTTTGTGTAATTCTTAGAATTCCAGTCTCTCTATTAGGTCAAACAGGATTTGACGTAAGCATTGCTTAGTAGGAACTCCTCAACTCCTCCTCCTGAAAACCAGCGTCAGGCAACTCCCAGTTGTCTGGCATTTTGCTGAACTGGACCTTTTTGGCGCAGCCGCGGGGCACAATATGTATGTAATTGTTTTTAAAATTAAGTTCCCGTTTATTTGTGTGTATCCGTGTGTGCCAAATAAAATAGTTTTCTTTCTTTCTTCTTTCTTTCTTTCTCATCGTAACTTTAGCTATGAGTATCTCTTTGTGGCTTAAATGATTCGTTACTCTAAGAGGAGCTGCTTACTGAGGCCCATTGTGCGAGTCCGTTTGATGGACCCCCACTCGTCTCTTTCGCCATGATAACAAAAAAAATGCTTGATAAAAATGTCCATAAACTACAAGTTGTGGCAACCAATTTGATTATTCGAGGTGGGGTTTAGTTGAAGGGCATGTCCTTAGAATACAGGGGTAAATTCACAGATATAAATCAAACTAGATGACGCGATTGTATGTACTTCGCGTGTCAAAAAACGGTGTAAAGGATTGTACTTTGATATTTTTAGAATTATCGGCACCGGAAACCCACCGAAATCGAGAAAAATGGCAGATTATACCACATCTAAACAAACAAACAAACTCTTCAGCTTTATAATATTTATATACTAATATATATTATATGTAGGATGAGTGTTTATTAGTGTTTATCTATGAGGAATGGAATGCAACGTGGTGAGAGAGAAGGAATGACAGTGCGAGAAAGAGGCAGAAGGTAAAATGTCAGTAGACTGAGTGTTGGAGTTTGAGAGCTAAGACGAGAGGACGTTCTAAATTATTTTTGAAGATTTTAATTGTCGTGTGAAATAAAAACCAAAAGTAAACTGTTTAGCATTTTACTTGCCCCGCAAATCCCACATTTCTACATATATATATAATAATATAATATTATAAAGCTGAAGAGTTTGTTTGTTTGTCTGAACGCGCTAATCTCAGGAACTACTGGTTGGAATTGAAAAATTATTTTTGTGTTGGATAGTCCATTTATCGAGAAAGGTTAGGTTATAGGCTATATAACATCACGCTACACCTACAACCAATAGGAGCCGAGCATAAATGAAAAATGTTGCAAAAACGGGCAAAAATATTGCTTTTTGAGAACTTTTGTTGCGTGCGCTGCGTAAACGGTTTATGTTACGCAAATGTCATGTATGATGGCATTGTTCCTCTTTAAAAGTTCTAAAAAAAAGTCCGCGACAGCGTATGTCTATCTTTTAAGATTGACTCACTATAACCTTTTTTATGGCAATCAAATTTGTTCATTTGCGGAGGAGTTTTATCAACATCTATACTAATATTATAAAGCTGAAGAGTTTGTCTGTTTGTAGGGTAGATAGGGTAGGCAGGGAAGGTAGGTAGTAGTAGGTAGATAGATAGCCAGTTGACTGGAGCGAAGCCGCGGGGGTCAGATAGTTGAGATATAAAAACTGTACAGAAAAAGTTGGCCGAGGCATTGGAAATGTTTTCTTTCATTGGTAAGTAAATTTGTTTGTAAATTGTGTATGAAACAGTGGCACGCTTGGTTTTCACCAGAGGCGGCTGTACTTTAAGTTCACTCGTGCACTGAACTGCCAGATTTGAATAGGTTTAGAAATAAAATAAAAATGTTTAATAATATCTGATTAACGATATATTCAATATTTACGAAATTATGACGAACAAATTTAAGCTCTTTGCTAAAGTAACAAGACGTATATTGCTGTAAAAAAATACTCCCCGTGCGCTAGGCTAAAGCGCACGGCGAGAGTTCATACTATTCTATGAGAAACAAGCGAAAACGCCTGGCGCGTGAGACAGAGATAGTTCAATAGAAAATGTACGGCAAAATATGACCACTCTCGTGCGCCGTCCCAGCGAACCGAAGATTACCGAGAGCGGGCGAGGTTTGACGAACGAAATTTATCTACGGGTCGAGTACCAACATTACAAGTTGTACAACGACGTAACTAGATGGCGTTAGCGTCGAATTAGAAGTCGCTAGCGAGATGGTTTGCCGATTTACATAGGCTCCTGTGAATTTTAGTAAATGTAACACTATTACCCAGTGAGACGGTCAAGTGCACTACTACTACTATGGTCCACCAGCCGCCACTGGTTTTCATAAAGATGGAGGGACTTGCGTTATCTAATCAGATTTAAGTCTGTAGGTAAATCACAGTCTCTCATTCAAAGATGAGGTTTGGGAGCTTATCATGATATGTCTTCAGTTTTATGCATCATCATCGGCCATGCCATTTCAAAATCTATGTTGGGGTCGATTACCAGTGTATCAGGACGCAGCTGACTACCAGTATTTCACATCGAAATACTTTGACTCAAGGAAGTACTACCAATATACATATTTGTTATGCCGAACGGTGACGTATTTATGAATGAGACAAAGAATTAGGTATGTGCACAGATAATATAATACTAGCATACAGATGCTCCCATACAAAGAAACCGTGCCGACGTAACTAGCGTTTTTCATCTGATTAATCTTGTTATTTTTGTAAGTACATCAATCGCGTTCGATCCCGTTTCACGGCAATAGATGGTGTTAGCAGCGACTTGCAAGTAAAAGGGTTTACTAGGTTCGTGAATATTTTTTTCTTTAAATACAATGAAGGTTCGTTTTATAGTACTTTTTTGCAAGTTTTTACAGTTTTTTTGCACCAAAATGTGTTACAATGCAAATTTTAACAATCGAGTGAAATGCCTCAGAAGTTAATAAATGCGCCATCTATTGGCATCCACTTTAAATGAACCGTTCAAATAATCTTTGAAATGTGAATTAAGAGACCAATATTCCATAATTTGGTACTTAGGAGAGTTGATTAAATAAGAACATACAAATTTTATGTTCAATTCCAGAAAATGTTAATTTTACACACAATTCTATTGAATTGTGTGCACATGTCGCGCCATCTAGTGAGATTTATTTGAATCAAATTTTCTTTATTAGCAATGAGACCCCGTGGTATGTGTGTACAGGTGTATTGTTTTCAAGTTGAAGACTGAGTTTTTGTTAGGCGAATTACCTACGTAATATAATCTTTATTTGAAACATGTACAGTCCTCCTGACCGACTTGTGATAATGGTGGCCAATCTCAACGGAGAGTACGCAGGAGGAGATATTCGTTCAGGATAAGACGGGAGGAAACGCCCGGGTGTCACCATTGTGCGGATCGCCCGGAGGACACGGTAGAACATACGGGGCGGAGCAACGCCGTGTCCTCGTGGAGGCGATCGGCGGTGGCGACCTCTCGCGTCCGGCCCTGGTTCAGGCCATGGTACGGAGCGAGAGGGCTGAAGCTGAGGGAGAGGCAACGGAGGTGCCCTCACGCCCCAAGCCACCGCAGGAGACGCCCCGGGCGTCGTGAGTCGCATGCCGATGCCCGGCCACCGTAGGCGCGGGCTTGCGAACGGCGAGTACCGGGTAGCTCGCCGCCCGATAAGGACCAGGCCCGAGTCGACGGCGCGTAGTGTTCCACGCGCGCCTCAAAGAGATGTCAGCAAAATTGACGAGGTCCGCTAGGGCCGATGCCTGTCTGTGTCGCGGATAAAAAAGGATGAGATATTCTAGTGCACAAGTGTGTATGCAAACACATGTGCTTTCTCTGTTCTTTTAATGTGTTAGGTACCGACAAAGCCCGCAGAATTGCCAAACATAAGTGGCAGTAGGCAGGGCACTTTGCTCGCAAACGGGATGGTCGATGGGGCCGAAAAGTTGTGGAGCGGCGACCGCGTACGATAGACGTTGCGTTGGAAAGCCTCCTACTAGGTGGACCGATGTTTTGGGGAATCCGCTGGATTAGAAACGTACAGGACCGGTCGATGTGGCGACACTTGGAGGAGGCCTATGTCCAGCAGTGGACGTCTTTCGGCTGAAATGATGATGATTTAGTTTTTACCGCGTATCAACAAACACTGGACGTCAGTATTACCAAGCGTCATTAAACGATTGGTATTCGCGTTAACCTCAATATGTTATCGATACTCGATCGTTCTGCGGTTACAGAGATTAACGTTATCTTTACTAATGATACTTTAAACTTTGATTAATTACCTACTAAGCAATCTATACTAATATTATAAAGAGGTTAAGTTTGTGACGTTGTAAGGGGTAATCTCTGGATCTACTGAACCGATTTTGAAAATCGTTTCACCAATAGAAAACTACATTATTCCTGAGTGTCATAGGCTATAAAATATTTTCAAAAAAAATTGAGATCCTTATGAAAATTGCAATAATGTAACCCAAGGTAGCAAAATGTTGGCCATAAAATTCATTCTTTGGCGTGCGCTGAGAAAACTAGGGTTAGATAAGGTAGGTAGGTAGCCAGTCGACGGGAGCGAAGACGCAGGGGTCAGCTAGTTAAGTATAAGGTTAAATGTGAAGATATAGGAATAGATGCAGATCAGTGTTGTGCAGGACGTAGCGTGTTCATTGGCCCCGAGAAAAGAAGGGCGTAAACCTTCTGGCCATTGCCGCTGAACGCCCCATCCACATCAACGAAAACAAAGGTTCTTGGATGCCTAGCTGCAGCAGTGACGTAGGGTTGCAAATCGACTCTAACGATTCAACGATGTGTTGGCTGTACTTGAGTTATTTCCAGATTCCGGGTTGCCTACTTCTGGATCAGCACTCCTGGTGTCCAGGTTCCGAGGTTCAGCTCGACAGGATCGAAAAGGGATGTCTTCATAAGGGTTGAAGTTGATGAATTAAATGAAACACTAAGTTATTCAGTACACGGCACGATTCTAGGGCTCTCAACAATTTCTGAGACGTGATTCTATATAAGAATTACTTCTTATTTACTAAGACAAGTACAAGCGACTAGCTTTGGATGACTACAAATTCTATTTTGGGCCCGGGGGTTCTTTATACCCTCGCATCGTGCCATTATTGAGAGCCCCGCAAATTCTCGCCGAAAATAATTTTTATTTATGTAAAA
Source organism: Orthosia incerta (assembly GCA_948252205.1). Classification (NCBI taxonomy): domain Eukaryota; kingdom Metazoa; phylum Arthropoda; class Insecta; order Lepidoptera; family Noctuidae; genus Orthosia; species Orthosia incerta. Next base: position 2,671,915 of record OX411769.1, read on the forward strand.
AACCCTTATACATATTTGGTAAATAGGGTTACCGCACCCCTTCCATGGTGCTATCAATAGCTGGATTCCTTCGTACTGTAACACAGTAACGCCCCCTATCTATGTATCTAATCAATATACCTAATTTCCAGGTATTGATAGCTTCCCTAGACTATTTCCATGAAATAAAAGGACAATTCCCTTTATTTCCCAGTTAAAACCTTAATAGCTTTTAACCTAGCCTAAGGATATCTATAGGTTGGGTTGACCTGCTGGTGCCAATAGCAGGCTGTCTGTTGACGTCTAGAAAAAGCTTATTTTCGGGAATCTTCTATGGGATATCATCCCTTATGTAATGAATCTATAAATTCCTAAGTCATTTCACCGACTTTAGGACTTCCTACTTAGGCTAACCAGACAATCACCGCCTATTATGGGGATTCTGGTAGCCAATAGACCACACTTTACATTTCTAGTGTTTATGTAAGTCTATCTAGGTCATATGCACATAAGGTGCCTTGATATGTACAAATTTGATAGCCGGTCACTTTCTTTGCGCCCAGCTATCAGAGAAATTAGATATAAAAACACTAATAAGATTGGGACGACACGATGGTGCGTTCAACGGGCCATCGGGAGGTCCCCAAAAATTCCTTATTTTCGGAATTCCCAGGGGTGTATAGTCCCGGGAAATGCCAAAAACTGACTAAAAATTACGTTTCCAGAAACCTATTTTCTGGAATTGTACTTAAACTACTTGAGCGATTTTCGCTCCAAAGTGATGGCTTGGTAGCTAGTCCAGCAAGCCATCCGAAAGTACTTACACCATGAGTACATCTATTCCCTTCATGGAGTTATTCCACCTGAAGGGTCTACAAATTTCAACGTTTTACGTTGTTTACATTTTTCACGACTGCTTATCTCGTTGACTATCCAAGCGATTCTTCCCATCTAGAAACCGCCTGGAAGCCCTTTTAGCAAGCTTTCCAATGGTAGTACTTTTACCAGTACACCTATATGTTTCTAGGTACTTAGGGCACCTAAAACCGTAAGCGATTGCCAAAACCAGTCAAACAGCAGTTTTTCTATTATATACTGACTTGATATCTCAAGTAAATGGGCTTTATATAAAAGACTACGCTAACTATGAGGTGTATATAGGCTTCCTGTCTCGGTCTAGGTCCCCCATATACCCTAAAATGACCTAAAACCATATATTTGGTGTTTGAGATATCAAGTCAATATTCCTATTTACATAGCAGAAACTATGTGGTCTTCACATAGTTTCATCATTATGTACTGATTTCATGTCCAGTACATAGGATAAGCCCTTAAAAACATGATTTTAATTACTATAATATTTTCGAAAACCACCAAAACTATATATATCGTGTGGTTCCCTCTCACGGTTCATTCGGAACTAATCCGTCGTCGAGCACAGACGTATCGTATGACAGAAATTTATGTTTTTTACTATGATAACTCTTATCAGTATGCTTTCTAATGATTTTACTCTGTTAAGGGTGAACTATTGAACCCTATAACATACTGACAAACACTAAAAACATTATACTACTATCTCAAAAAATGTAGGTAAAATTTTAGTATAAATATAAACGTGCCTCTAAAATTCATTTTAGTATCAGGTGGCGCGCCGTGGTAAGCAGACATGTCTACACATACAAACTTCAATTTCTATGAACCATTTAGTATGGTTGATGACGCTTCGTCGCGAACAAGTGTAATAGATATTATGGCTGGAAAGCTCACTCGCTTTAATGAAATTACACTTGATTTTATGAAACCCCAGTGTCATACCATTTTGGAAGCCAGACTATATACATATTATATAATACTAGTGGACCAGGGTGAACTATACACACCTGCGTACCCTTTTAGAGCGTACCGGCGTGATGTTATGTTATGAAATGGCGTAAACAATAAACAGACATGCGATTGCAGCAGTCCCGAGAGATTTTCCGTTGTTTATTGAAGAGTTCTGTTGTATATCGCCGAACTTCTTCATCAGATCTTCACCAAATTAGGAATTAAATAGGACCACATGAAAAAGAAAAAGAAGTCAAATAAAAAAAGATCATCAAAATCGGTTCAGCTAGTAAAGAGTTCTGAGGTAACACATAAAAAAAATACAGTTGAATTGAAAACCTCCTTTTTTGAAGCCGGGTTAAAACGGCAAAAAAATCACGTTTGTTGTATGGGAGCCCCACTTAAATATTTAATTTATTCTGTTTTTAGTATTTGTTGTTATAGCGGCAACAGAAATACATCATCTGTGAAAATTTCAACTGTCTATACTCCATTTGAAATAGCATTACACACGTTTCCAAATCTTTTTACAGTCCGTTCAACCGATTTTGAGTTCTATTCCGTAAACATAAGGATGACATAAAAAGCATAAACCTGTTACCAAACCCAACTGTTTACTACAGCTACCGTATGTCGTATCACGAACGCAATAGAAGTCAAAATCGGTTGAACGGGCTGTAAAATGGGCTAATTTAAACGTCTAATGTAATCGCAAATAGAGTTTAGTCCTAAGTTAATGAATATTTTTTATTTTTAAAAACTGTTATCTTCTTTCAAGGGCCGGCTGGATCGGGTAGGTCTTTGTTGAGACCATCCTGGCGTAGACGCACAAGGAGACCCAACCCTAAACGAATAAGGAAAAAGGGCAAGCAGAAGAAAAATACGTTCTACTAGCTGACCCGGCAAACTTTGTTTTGCCATAAAAACAAAAACATTCATCTACCCAACCCTACCTACCCACCCTACCTACCCTAACCTACCTACCCTATCCTACCCTATACCTACCCTACATTACGTAAAAAAAAAAAAAACTTCTCATAAACCAGGGTAGGGTAGGTAGGGTAGGATAGGGTAGGTAGGATAATGTAGGTAGGGTAGGGTAGGTAGGGTAAGGCAGGTAGGGTAGGGTAGGGTAGGGTAGGGTAGGGCAGGTAGGGTAGGTAGGTATTAGGTAGGTAGCCAGTTGACGGGAGCGATGCCGCGGGGCTCAGCAACTATAATGAAACCTACCTACCTAGGTAGGTGTACCTACTATATGTGCACTTCTGCCTACCAACTCTCCGGGCAAAACAGTCGTGATATTATGTTAAAAACAAACCATTGTACTTAGCTCTTTCGAGCCTGGATCAAATATTTATGTTCCATAATTATTCTTTTAATTACTACCAATTTAAAATCGTTAATACGTCGATTATGATGGGTAATTCTAGGTTTTTCCTCAGCCATATTAATTTTAGTAATTAAAATTCTATTTAAGAGATTAAAAACAACATGAATCATTTTTATATCTTCTCAAATAAAAATGGCTTTATTAAAGTCTCGTATTAATGATGTTTTAATGACAAAAGTAATTATTCAATCAGTGTACTCGGTATAACACAATCCTTTGATGAACTGAGGCCGAAATATATGTTTTGAGATGGCAAAAAAAAAAGCTTAATTAATATTTTTTATTATTGATAGGGTCTCGTTTCGCGCTTGACCACTATCTCACCTGATGGTAAGCGATGATGTGGTTGACGGTGAAGCACGCTTGCCTAGAAGTTACCAATTCACTCTTGAATAAAATACCTCCAGGTTGTAGCTATCGGGGAACACAGACTCTGGCAAGGATATCCACTCCTTAGCTGTACGCACAATGAAAGTATTCTCAAAACGTTTAGTGCTTTAACGCATTGTAGCCGAAGTCCATCCGTCTGCAATCAGTACATTTCCAATTCGGATGTAACTCGGCTCTTGGATTCGGATGCAGTGCGTAACCGTAACGAGGTATCGCAGGTACGCACTGCATCCGATCCGAATCCGCGAAATACCGGTCCGAAGTAGCCGTAGTAATTCTTGTAGGGGCGGTTACGCATTGTATCCGAACTCCGTCCGTCTGAAATCAGTACATTTCCAATTCGGATGGAACTCGGCTCTTGGATTCGGATAAAGATCGGATGCAGTGCGTAAACGTAACGAGGTATCGCAGGTATGCACTGCATCCGATCCGAATCAGTGAAATATCGGTCCGAAGTAGCCGTAGTAATTCTTGTAGAGGCGGTTACGCATTGTATCCGAACTCCGTCCGTCTGAAATCAGTACATTTCCAATTCGGATGGAACTCGGCTCTTGGATTCGGATAAAGATCGGATGCAGTGCGTAACCGTAACGAAGTATCGCAGGTACGCACTGCATCCGATCCGAATCCGCGAAATATCGGTCCGAAGTAGCCGTAGTAATTCTTGTAGAGGCGGTTACGCATTGTATCCGAACTCCGTCCATCTGAAATCAGTACATTTCCAATTCGGATGGAACTCGGGTCTTGGAATTGGATCGTTCTTTCCTTTCTAAGTATTATAAACGTACGTTTATAATAGTTCATATTTGTCAAGCTATACTTTCACAAGGGGAAAGCAATTCACAAAAAAAGAACGTGCAAAATTGCTAAGTCACAGTTCTTATATATTATGTGGAAAACAGGTAATAAATCTTCAATACCTTAGCTATTTATTATGTAAGTCCAGAAATGGCGCAGCTCCTAGTAACGACTTAATCAATGCTTTTCCAAGTTATTTTTAGTGCTCTGATAATAACTAAGGAAAATAATTTAACATCAAGCCCGTTTTCCACAAAGGGATCGACAGAGTTGAACTCATAGTACCTACACCCCCATTTCACCATTTATTTTCAAGTCTCATACACATTTGAAGTGGTGAACCACAGACATACATCAACCTAGATAACGCAAGCCCCTCCATCTGTATGAAAACCAAGCGTGCCACTGTTTCATACACAATTTACAAACAAATTACTTACCAATGAAAGAAAACATTGCCAATGTCTCGGCCAACTTTTTCTGTACAGTCTTTACAGCTCAATATGGTAAAAGGCATTTTTCTATATTTCGGTGGATGTCCAGTGCCGATAATGCTAAATGAAAATTTCTAATTGATCGTAATTTTACTACATTTTTATTCTAAGACTCCACTGTCTGTCTATCCATCTGTCACCAGGTTGTATCTCATGAACCATGACAGCTAGACAGTTGAAATTTTCACAGATGATGTATTTCTGTTGCCGCTATAACAACAAAATACTAAAAACAGAATAAAATAAATATTTAAGTGGGGCTCTCATACAACAAACGTGATATTTTTGAAGATTTTTTCGAAAGTGGTACGTGATAATGGTCTGTGAGAATTTCAACACGGTTCATGAGATACAGCCTGGTGACAGACAGACAGACGGACCGTGGAGACTTAGTAATAGAGTCCCGTTTTTACCCTTTGGGTACGGAACCCTAAAAAAACTGTACTTTTTGACCTTGACAGATAAAAGACAGTGTTGTCAGAAAAAAAAAACATCTTAACTTTTTCGCCAATCACTGCTTTCACCGAACAGGGTAATTTACCCAACAAAAGGGGTAATCGATACAAACTATCCAAGTCATTTAAGTTATTATGTTACCACAGAAATGACTCCGCTAACGACGATCAATTCCATACAATAGTCTGCCGGTATAATATGATTGGTCGTTGAAGCATTTCCTGTATGATATCATACAGTTCATACATAACTCATACACACGGTGATTATTTCCTTTACAGTTGATGGTCGTTAACGACTGTTGGTTTTATCTGACGGTTTTTTTTTATGAGGAAACAAAACGAAGATTTTTTTCAACAATGATCTAAAGTTGATTTAGTTTGAGAAGTAATTTTGAGTTGAGGTTAGAATAAAAAAAAACTGGCCAAGTGCGAGTCGGACTCGCGCACGAAGGGTTCCGCACCATTATCGCAAAAAACGGCAAAAAATCACGTTTGTTGTATTTAAATATGAATTTTATTCTGTTTTTAGTATTTCTTGTTATAGCGGCAACAGAAATACATCATCTGTGAAAATTTCAACTGTCTAGCTATCACGGTTCATGAGATACAGCCTGGTGACAGACAGACAGACAGACGGACCGCGGAGTTTTAGTAATAAGGTCCTGTTTTTACTCTTTGGGTACGGAACCCTAAAAATCATCATCATCATCAGCCTTTTAATGTTCCCACTGCTGGGACACAGGCAGCCTCCACCACGCGGGCCCAGTGCGGGTTGGTGGATGTCACATGTCTTCGAATTTTTGGTACTAGAACATGCCGTTTTTTTTTAATTAGTCTAGCGGCTAGACTCTAACTAATCACTGGCATAGCATATCGTACGTTCCAATCTTTCTCACATTTTAATAAGGAAACTACAATAATACACATTAAATATTGTTTTCTAACACGGAAAATAAAAACAATGCATCTAAATGCAATTGTGGTTATTTAGAAAGCGATGAAATGATAACTTTGTGTTAAAAACTCTTTTGTGTTACGTGATACCATAGAGTACGATTGTTTCGGCCCTTCCATTGTTGCCAGGTTAAAAAATGAATAAAATTTCGGGTAAAATTATAACAAGTGCTATTAACATTAACATTAAAAGCGGGATATTTACCATGTTTACTGTTTGTTGCGAGTTCCCGAGTTGTGAGTGACAATGGTAGCGGTACTGAGTGCAAAAAACGAACAAGAAAGAGGGTAGACCGTTTTGTCTCCTCAAAACACCCACCCGCAATGATTTCAGTTTATCCGTGATCATGGTGCTTGCAACAGCACCGAAATATCGGGAACTCGCAACAAACAGTAGACATGGTAAATATCCCGCTTTTAATGTTAATGTTAGTGACCATGACAGTTTAAAAACTTACAATTGCTATTGTTTTGGAGCCCTTTCAAACGTTTTATATTTTAAATACCTAACTGCAGTTGTACAATATTTTTGTAAGACGTAAACTGTATTTCCAATATTGCAATTTTATCTATAAGTATTTTTAGAGATGAACCATCTCTGATTAGCATAAACTTATTCCCACTTAGATTCTAGACTAAGTGACATTATATCAACTATTAGCAGTGATAATAGTACTGTCTCTTAACATACAGGATACCCGAGTTTAAGGCGCCGATTCCCTTGAGTAGCTGATTTTAAAATGAGAATCACGTCTAAACGGCTAGTCGTAATTTTTTGGAAAAAATATATGTTACATTAGACCATTTTCTTAATAATTTGATCTAAGAAAATTTTATGTTTTATAAGTATAACATAGTATAATTAATTTGTAAAGTTATGTCTAAAACGGACAAAAACACGACAATCACACCAAAACCGCTGAGCGTATTTTATTGAAATCGACACCATCTCAAATGAGAGGATTTTTTTGACGCCATATTTTAGTTAAGTATATTTTTAGGTTTAGGCAGTGAGTAGTTTTTGGTTTAAATGTATATATTTGTAGTCTTAGTTAATTAAGTATTTTATACACGGTATATTGTCAAATAATTTAATAAAAAATTAGAAAAATCTCAAATACAATATAATTATCTACATTTTGATCTGAGGCTTTTTTTTAAGTCATAGAATCATAAGGAAAGTACAATAAACTACAAAATTTTGGGTCGCGCGGGTGTGAAACGAGTGCGCGTTTTGTTCCCTCAAGGTCGTTGGCGTTAGTCGTCGTCGTAAGGATTTCTGCAGCATCATGTTCTCAACCATAAATTCAAAAATTGTAAACTTAAAATACCTACAATTATCTGTATTTCCCATTAAGTCCAAAAAATCTGAGATTAACCACGTGATATTTTGGTGAAGCATTTAAATACCTTTTTTGCTCAGTTATTTTTCATTTGATAAACTAGTATTATATTCCATCTTAAAACTGAAAAAATAAAAATGCAATTAAAACGTTCAATTTAACAATTTTAAATAACGAATGACGCAGGCACGCACAATCGCAACGCAAGGCGCCAAAATGGTTAATCGAATGCAAATGTCAGTAAGCGCTTGGCAGCCATATTGAAGTTAGGGTTGTCAGGCGTTCGGATAAAACTTAGTTAGGCTGGAAGCCTAAATGCCATAGACCGAGAAGAACATACACAGCTGTTCTATTCTTCAAAATCTCGTGAAAACAGGTGAAGTAAGCTTGAAATGAGTTGTGATTCCACCTGATTTTAGGAATTGACGGTTCACTTCAATTTAGTTTTTAAGGTGTTCTACAGAATAGCACCATAAACCTTATTGGCGATGTTCTTCAGAGAGGTCGGTGCGTAGTACTCACAACCAGCTGCTTGTACGACGAAGAATTTTATCTTAAACTATGCTAAATTGACATCAGAGTTAAGTCAAGAGTGAATATGTTAATTCTAGGCAAGCGTGCTTCACTGTCGACCACATCATCGTGGATAGTGGTCAAACGCGAGCCTTTAAATTATTTAAAGGTAAAAAAAAAATGTTAATTAGGTACTAAACAGTTTTAAGATTTTTATGAATATCTCTGAGAATCCTTAAAAATTAAACGAAAATAACTTTCTTTTCCGAAGTCGGTATCTTTTGTACTCATTGTTTTCCGTTTTTCGACACCGACTTCGGAAAAGAAAGTTATTTTTTGCTTCGTAGTTTTTTTGTTTTGTAAGTCGGTTCGATATTTTGTTAAAATGTTTTTTTTCTCTTTTTAGCTTTGGTAGGTATCTCCAATTAACATGATAATAATTTATAGCCAAAGTACATATCATGACGATTCCAATGAGCCCAAACACGACTAGGATACATTGTTTAATATCGGAGTTCCAGTGCCTACCTTCCGGCTTCATCATCAGATCGGTTCGATGGTGCCATTTTCATTAGTACTGTATTACAGTATTTATAAGTATTTGCTTCATCATAGTCGGTTAACTATACGAGATATCTAATACCCGTGACATACTTAGCATAGGAGTTCCAGCGGCCATCTGTGGTCTTCTTCATCAGTTCCACCTCACCAAATGATACTTTCTGAGTGCAAATGATTGAATTGTTGATGAAAATACCAAAATCGCTATACGTATGCCTATAATATTTGAAGGGGTTCCCTCGATTTCTCTAGGATCCCATCATCAGATCCTGACCTGATGACTATGGGACCAACTAGAAAGTAAACCCTTCAAAACAAAAGAAGAATTTTTGAAATCGATCCAGGCGTCTTTGAGTAATCGGGGCATAAACACAAAAAAAAAAAAGATTCCGACGAATTGAGAATCTCCTCCATTTTTTGAAGTCGGTTAAAAAAAATGTTAATCAGGTACTAAACAGTTCTAAGATTTTTATGAACATCACTGAGAATCCTTAAAAAATAAACCTTAATAATTAATTTTTACTTTATTTATTTCAGCTATCCTGTTTTAGCGTCTGACAACCCTACTTGCACTGCAAGGCAACAGGTCCACAGGTATTTTCTCAAGGCGTTATTATTACACACGATTGGAATGTTATTTAACTCACGACCGTTCCCGTAATACTTGAATACTGTGCATTGAGCGGCCATTTTATTTTGCTTTTTATAATTTGTTTCGTTAAGTTGGTACTGTCTCAAATTGTTGAGTTTTACATGAAGTTATTAAAATAAGTGTATTTAGATATTCTTATTTCCGTAAGGAAATGAAAATAATTAAATACATGTTTTGTCATTTTTTCAAAAAACAACGTCAAGTCTCAAGGCATCGCCGTGGCAGCGCAAAGTTCACATTGGCTACATTTTTTGGTTTGCAGAGGGCAGGGTTAAAAAGTGGCGTATTATAGTCCTGTTGATCATAGTTTTTTTGGATCCGTGTGTTGTCACACTTACTCATGTAATTAACTCGATCTAAATACAATTACTTTGAAACTCATCTATAATGGTGACTCACAAAAAACAACGTTATAAGTGAGATCAACAATAATAGACAATTCGATCTGCAAAAGAATAAATAAATTGAATAGCCAACTTTCGATTTATGTCAAGCCAGAGCTATGATAAGCATTCAGCATGTAACGTATAAATAAATTAACGATTACTCGCTTTAATTGGCTCTTTTTAGGGTGCCGTACCCAAAGGGTAAAAACGGGACCCTATTACTAAGACTCCGCGGTCCGTCTGTCTGTCTGTCCGTCTGTCACCAGGCTGTATCTCATGAACCGTGATAGCTAGACAGTTGAAATTTTCACAGATGATGTATTTCTGTTGCCGCTACAACAACAATACAATAAAATAAATATTTAAGTGGGGCTCCCATACAATAAACGTGAATTTTTGCCGTTTTTTCGCGATAATGGTACGGAACCCTTCGTGCGCGAGTCCGACTCGCACTTGGCCGGTTTTTTTTTGTTTCTCACATTGGTTTTATTGCGTCTGCGTTAGTTTATAATGTAAATTATATGGATAACCTTACGTTGAGTAAATTACCCCAGTTAGTGAAAGTAGTGATTGGCAAGTACGTTTCGGTACTAAATGATATTCTATCGAAATGTCACTTTTTCAATACCTTAAATTTTGGCATTTCGACGTGCGCCATTGCAATTATGACACTTTGCTCAATGATAATCAGCTAGACAGTTAATATTATGCATTAAGTCCAGCTATGCATAGATATAAGGTGCTAAGGTTTGCATATCTATTTCTAGTATTAGTCCTACATAGTCTTACTACTTATTTCACTTTGTTTCACCTCTGTCACAGACTACATTTTAATATACTGAAACTCTATGACAATATTTTAAATGTGACGTAGGTACATACTGATCGCAATATTTCTCAAACTACCCGAGTATAAAATCAACTTTCTTTTTTAATATTAAAGTTTATTTGCAATCCGTCTATTTCGCTCAGCTGCTCATGTCGTAATGGTTCACACTAATTATTATACATATATATCGTTTATAACACACTAACATATATCTATTAACCTGTATATTTTAACACCGTAAAAACTGATTCACGTCCGTGCATTTCAACGTAAGGTTCAGTTGAAAACCAGCGTCAGGCAACTCCCAGTTGTCTGGCATTTTGCTGAACTGGTCCTTCTTGGCGCAGCCACGGGGCACAATATGTATGTAATAGTTTTTAAAATTAAGTTCCCGTTTATTTGTGTGTATCCGTGGGTGCCAAATAAAATTGTTTTCTTTCTTCTTCTTTTCTTTCTTTCTTAAATAGCCTTTGAATTAATTATTGTGCTACCTACACAATTATTCAGGAATGGCGAACCTATGGCACGAGTGCCTGTGGTGGCACACGACAATATATTTTGGGCACGCTAAAATGAGGTTATTTAGAATCTAGGTAATTTGCACCAGCAGTAATGACACAAACTCCTACTTTTATTTAAATACAACATAAAACTGTAAATAAATATTAGGATTGCTGTAAGAATTTCTGGGAGCAAATAAAGAATTGATTAATTCATAGCATTTACAGTTTTATTTTTTGTCAATTAAGACAAAGTCAAATTTTTTTGGTGGCACTTCATTGCCACATAAAAAAATACACAATTTAAATGGCACGTTTTCTAATAAAGGTTCGCCATCCCTGGTGTAGATTATGCCCAGTCAGGCGCGGATACAGGGGGGTGCAACGGAGGCAATTGCCCCCCTGGGCCTTGGCCAAACTAGTATGAATGGTCAACAGAAAATTTATCACCGATGCGGGGCACTAAAATTTCCATTCTTCATTCTGATACTTTGGAAACATTCTGATACTTTTGAAGAATGGTAAAAACCTGAGCTATATCTATCAATGAAGTCGTAAAATTTTGGAGCTCTCTACGCTCGCTCTTGACCACAATGGTGTTCAAGTTTACATTTCATAAAAAATCCGGACATAATAGAAGGCCGGGCAAATTCCGGACAGCGGGCCAAATGACCGGACATGTCCGGATAAATACGTTCGAATGGTAACCCTACTCCCGAAAATTACCCAAAAAATGATCCGAATATTATTGACTGATATAGTGATTATTGCAGAGTGTCATACGCTACGTTTTATCCCGAAAAAAAAACCACGTTTCTTGGTTACGGGAGCGAAGCGAAAAGGCTCAAAAGACATCGAATTTGCAAGTTTTTGTCAATGTTTGACAGAGGTCTTTTTCATAGCTTTTTACTTGCACACGTATTATACTTTTATACCATTCCCCCTCTAAAAAGCTTATTTTATTCACTGAAAACGTATTTTATCGGTTACATTTCGGGGAGTGTGCGATGGAATTACATGATTTAATTCCGCCCAGCCCGTTCCATCATCGGACTACCAGACGTACGGCGATGCGTCATCGGTACATGGTGGACATCCCACCCATACGCACAAAACGTTTTGGGGACACTTTTATTATGCGTACAGCTAAAGAGTGGAATTCCCTGCCGGAATCTGTGTTTCCCGATAGCTACAATCTAGGGGTCTTTAAGTCAAGAGTGAATAGGTTTCTTCTAGGCAAGCGTGCTCTATCGTCGACCACATCATCGCTTACCATCAGGTGAGATAGTGGTCAAGCGCAAGCCTATAGATAATAATAAAAAAAAAAAAAAAAAAAAAAAAAAAAAAAAAAACAGTGAATGAAAAGCACTTTTACTCACTGTTTTGGTGTTTGAATTTAGAACACACCAATATATATTCGACGTCCATCTCAATGCTATACAACCTCCTTGCGCATAAATTACTCGATACAAACTCCTTGTGCGAAGAATATTCGACTTTCAAACTATTCATCGATTTAATTTTCAGTTTGTTAATATTTAGGATTTCAATAATGATTTTCATGATTTTAATTTTAGTCTGGGATGTTTAGTGAATACTTATTTGGATTATAATTATGTAACGTAACGGAGGTGGTCACTGGCCCCTGAAACAACTTTTCGCTTAAATCTTTCTTTTTCTCGTAGTCATGGTATAAAATATAGTATGCAACTCTTGAATAAAACGGATTTATATCGAGGGCCATGAATCACTCCCTACGGTCGTGATTCAGTTTATAGAATCCTTTACTTGTTCGTGATTCATCTATGGCCCTCGCTTTAAAACCGTCCTTTATTCACTAGTTGCATAATATACTATTATCTTTGTATTGTCGGTTCCGGACACTTAATCATGATAATATATTTCTTTGTTAACCTGCCAGAAACGTCCCCGGGCAAACACTTTAGGAAAAACCTATATCTCTTTTCTTACCCACAGATTTATATACAAAGCCTCATATGAACCATAGATTTTTGTAAGTCTGATCAATTTACCGATCAGAAAATTTTAACTATTGTAATTGGCAACCCCGATTTTTGAATTAAGTTTCAGAGAAGTTTAAAGTTACTTGTCAAGCTTCTGACTTACCCTGAAAACCTTTCAAAGTACACTACATAGATAAATAGTAAAAAAATAGGGTAATGGCATAAAAATACTAACAAATTAATTTGAAGAACCCTTCTTCAAATTATTTTCATTTTACAGGCGTACAAAAATGATAAATTGAAAAGTTTTTTAATAAGGTTTTAGGGCAGCTATGACAGTTATGTTTGACATGACGTTTGACGACACTGACAGTTTTAAGAAGTGACGTCTTAAGTCTTTCTTTGCTTTGACTTTGAATTGGTTATGTTTCGGAATTTTTGGTGATTGTTTTAGTTTTGCAACCTAGTTTACTACTACGGACATTGATTGATACCATAGATTTTTTAGTCATGACGAAATTACCGGTTGCAATTCACCTGCACAAGTGAAATGACAAACGGCTAGATTAAAAATAACGATGACTAACCTTACCTTGATATTCTGAGAAGGCTAAGTACTGATTTATTAGTAATATTACTTTATCTATAAATAAACAAGGAAAACCATGATCAGGAGTGGTTTCTGCCAAGAACTTTGTTTGTTGGACATGTTGGACATGATTGTCAAAGGACTACAGGAATACCTATTGTAATATGGCCAAGTCTGGTTATTGGTGTAGCGAAATAGTAAACTTAAAGCTTGTTTACATTATCAAACAATAATGTCAAAATAAGCAGTGACAACCATCAGTTTTCAAAAAAAAAACACGTAAGGGATGCGTTCAGATTAATTTTTTCAACCATAAACTAGTGAGGTGAAATGGCATGTATTTTTCCATTGTTTGAATAAGGGTTAAATTATTAATCCTGGAACAGGTTCAGTATTTGAATTCAATTTATTCAACAACAAATTTTTTAATACAAAATCATCCTAAATACTATAGCAGATGAATGAGACGTGTTACATCAGAGGGCAGAGCCCCAGCTCCGCGCGAAGAATTAACCTGTATTACATGCACTGGGAACCTAATCCACCATCACACTGGCAACACATTTACAAACATTGAAGTTGAGAGACGATGATGCATATTATTATACAATATAATAATAATATGCATCATCGTCTTCAAAAACTTCGTATCGAATCTTCTAGTCGTTATCCTCAGGGTTTTAAGCAGACATTTGCGTTGTAAGTGCTAACATAACTAATAAATGACTGAGGTATATAATACCACTTGAAATAATCATAATACATAGTAGATGTAAACAGCCCATTAGGCGCCATTAACTTTGAACAGCCTATATATAAAATTACTCATCGTTCATATTGTTTTTTGCAAACAACATATTTGTGGCTTGTGGTTTGGTTTTCAATACTTTTAAACTATTCTGTGGTTAAGTACAAAATTAGAACACTATGGTCACTTCATCTAGTTATTTTTTAACCGACTTCCCAAAAATGAGGAGATTCTATGTTCGACATTATGTATGTTTTGTATATGTTCACCGATATCTCCGTCAATTGTGGATCGATTTCAAAAATTCTTTTTTTGTTTGAAAGAGTATGTTCCGAAATTGGTCCCATTTTAATTTGGTGAAGGACTGACGAAGAAATTCGAAGATATACAACAGAACTCTTCAATAAACAATGGCAAATCTCTCGGGATTGCTGCAATCGCATGTCTGTTTGTTGTTTATACCATTTCATAACATAACATCACGCCAGTACGCTGTTAAGGGGTACGCAGATCTCTCATTTCACCGGTTATGTTCAAGTTTCATGATATTTTGGTAATATATTCTGGCGTTATACGAGTAGGTAACTTACTAAACAACTTGCCTATTAGGTAGGTACAACTAAAAAGTGAAAAATAAAAAAAACTTTTTACAAAAAAATACTACCGACTTCCAAATAAATCTACAAAGTGAAAATAACTATATTTATGGAAAAAGTTTTTTTTATTGTTTTGTATAAATGTGATTTTACCAATAGTGACGTAATACCTAATTTAAAGAAATTAAAACACGGCGATATTTTAATTTAGCTACCTACATAGGACCTATGGAACTTGGAAACTATTCCTATCACTGAGTAGGTTAAAAGATCACAGAGATATAAACAGGACTCCGTTGTTAGAAAGAGATAAACAGACAGTTCAAACGTACGTTCGTGTCGCGGCCAGACGCAGGACGGACCGAGTTCACTCAAGCTGGTCAGCTTGTGTTTGTATTACCGCGCAGACGTCAGTAAAACGTATTGTAAAACGTATACCTCAGTAAATATATCACATGATTGATATATACTAATCTAAAAAGCAAAGAAGTCTCCCATACTGATTTTGATACACATAATTATGAGAATTTTCTGTTTATCTTTACCAGTAGTAGTAGGTATTAAAAAGAGGAAAGATTGTTTTGTTTGTTTGTTTGTACCAAATAGGCTCAGAAACTACTGGACCGATACACAAAATTCTTTCATCTATGGCAAGCTAAACTCGCGAGTAACTCGCTCTGAATATAATGATGATTCATCTGCTTGTCTCTTCTCTACCATGTACATGGCTTGTCTCTTCTGTACATGGTAGAGAAGAGAAAGAAGGCTGTATATTAGTATTTTACATGGGAGCGACTGCTAATTTAACCTCCATAATCCAGTTTGGCCATGTCTCAAGGCGGAATAACGACTCCATTGAGCACCTGGTGGTGCAGAGCAGAGTGAACGGTAACAAGCCCCGCGGGCGATCACCGATGAGTTGGATCGACCAAATTAATTCTGCAGTTGGAGGTCCTGTATATGAACAGGGCCCGATCTAGATAGGGCGAGCCAGGCAAATGCCCAGAGCGGCATAAATGAGGGGCGGCAAAACGGAACTGATGGCCCTTTCCATTTCATCAGAAAACCTAACTTATCTGTGTTCTCTTGCTCAAATTTTCAAATGTTATTGGTTACTGTTGTAAACCACCGTTAAATAACTTAACTTTCATCATCATCATTATTTTGGCTGAAAGATTGTGTGACAAAGTGTCGCCACATTGACCGGTCCCGTGCGTCTCGCATCCAGCGGATCCCCGCCAACCTTCACCTGCATCAGTCCACCTAGAGGGAGGCCTAACGTAACGGGTTCCGGTTTGCGGTCGCTACTCCAGAACTTTTCCTTTTTAACTTTCATCATGTGGAGAAAATTCTCAGGTCACTTCGTTTCCACTTGCCCTCGAAGTGGTTCATCCGATCCGACAGATAACAAATCACATTTTTTTTTCAATAAATTTAATTTAAATAAGGTGTTATTGTAAAGAGCGGCAAATATTGGTATGCCCGGAGCGGCAAAATAGTTGGGTCGGGACCTGTATATGAATGCGCCAAACTTTCATCTAACAGAGCCAAATGGAGAGAGATCGTGAAGCACGAACACCAGCGTATGTACAATAGTATATTATGCAACTAGTGAATAAAGGACGGATTTAAAGCGAGGGCCATAGAAGAATCACGAACAAGTGAAGGATTCTAACAACTGAATCACGACCATAGGGGGCATAGCGAGTGATTCAAGTGTTAGAATCCTGAGCGACGCGAGTGATTCATGGCCCTCGATATAAATCCGTTTTATTCAAGAGTTGCATACTATATTTTATACCATGACTACGAGAAAAAGAAAGATTTAAGCGAAAAGCACAAGGAATTATAATAAATAAATGTTTTATTACCTTCAAAATTTACAAAAAAATGTGAAAACTCAGGGTTTCACATTTTTTGTAAATTGAAGCCGAGCTAGGTAACTGCACCTGTGTTTCAGGGGCCAGTGACCACCTCCGTTTATCCGTTACGTTACATAATTATAATTAATTAAACACCAATGCAATTAATATTAGAATTACAATCCAAATAAGTATTCACTAAACATCCCAGACTAAAATCAAAATCATGAAAATCATTATTGAAATCCTAAATATTAACAAACGGAAAATTAAATCGATGAAGAAGTTTGAAAGTCGAATATTCTTCGCACAAGGAGTTTGTATCGAGTATTTTATGCCCAAGGAGGTTGTATAGCATTGAGATGGACGTTGAATATATATTGGTGTGTTCTAAATTTAAACACCAAAACAGTGAGTAAAAGTGCTTTTTATTCACTGTTTTCAGTGAATAAAATAAGCTTTTTAGAGGGGGAATGGTAAAAATTAATTGTGACCACGACCGCTCTGTCAAGAGCGATACAAAGAAGACGAACCCAGTTACAATACTCACAACGGATCTTTGTGTCTCTGAATTGACTGCAAGACCCTGCGCAGTAGCTATTTTTGTGTCAATGTTGAAGGTGAACATAGCATTGTATAACTGTCTCTTTCACTCGCTTACGTTCGTCGGATCGTTCTATCTCGCTTACTCTATGCAGTTTACTCGATGACAAACTGTTTCTTGCGCAATGGTTCGCAGAGCCAACTGCAGAGGCACAATTATACTATTTTGGATAAACTTTGGGCTTCTGGCTGACGACTGAGGAACGAGAAAGAGTATGTATGGAAGGTCAGGGGTCACAGACTGACCTTGGCAACCTTAGTTTAACCTTCGATCGACCCGTCCAGTTGTTATTTCTTTGTCACGAGCCTTTCTCAATGATATAAAGTTGCTAAGTTGCATTTCCCACAACAACGCCAACGAATAATAGTTCTGCGAAAGTCCAACTTATAATAATAATGTTTAATCAATGTACTAGTCCCGTATTTGTTAGTCAGACTACGACAAATTCCTTTTAGCAATGCGGACCTCACCAATAGCTATAGTTGAATTATTTATTCATTGAATAAATTCCAAAATAAATTTCTGTACGTTTTAAACAGCAAATATTGGGAAATTTACTTTTAAACTAGCAACCCCAAATAATGAAACCAAACCGAACTGCCGAACGCGCCCAATTTTGAAAATCGAAGCAAAAAAAAACGCGAGCCGTATGAATTACGTCATCTTTGATTTTAATGTGCCAACTTTAATTTTTCGGCTGCGAAACTTGTTTATGAAGCCTTATTGCATTGAAATACGGTTACAATTTGAGTGTGAAATTGGTTTGAAAACTGTAAAATTATCTTTGCGTTAAGATATGACCGTAGTTGGGTGATCTCACTATGGCATTCGGAAAATTATTAATGAAGTCAAGTTTGAATCATTTTTTTTTTATTCCGTGAAATCGATAACGGTGCACAATCTATAAATTGGGAGTGAATCGATTATTTTGATAATGTTATTCCCACGAGTTTCGAGGAAAAGGTTGTTATTTTCTCTATGGTAAGGCTAGGGTTGTCAAACATCTAATTGGAAAAAATAATTTTATCTCAAGGTAAACAACGTTTATCGAGTTCGTCCCATAGATAGGTGAGCAATACATGCCAACGATGCCGAGACTCCTACGAAACTTGTAAAGAACGTGGAACTGGTGGTCCCGATTAATTGTGATACGTGGATCTTTGACAGATGTAAGAAGCCCGAAAGTTTGACAACCAGTCCAGTCTTGCCAAGGGATATCGCGTTACCCAATTACTGGGTCGTGGAGTTTGTGGAGGTCAGATGGGCAGCTGCTTCGTGTAAACTGGTATTCAGCTCCATCCAGTTATATCGGGAGCCGACTACAACATACTTGTGAAAAGGCAGACTGATTTCTCATAGGAATGAGAATAAATTATTCAGAGAGATTTAATAGTAAATTATGCACCAAGGGGATAAAGCAGTGTCTTACGTCACGGTAGGCATATTCAAGCTTCCCAAGACGAAGACAGGCTCTATTCCAGAGCTATATACCCTATTTTTCACACCTACTGCGAGACAATAAAAAGCTGCTGTATGTATTGATTTGAATATTGTGTTTTATGCACCATAGACAACTTGACTTTCGAGTTTCTGCTAAATGTTGACAATAAAATAAAAGGACGGATACCGACACAGTCATATCCTACTTTTGTTGTTCTCTATTGATCAAAATCGTATTAGGCTTTTCGGACTGTGTTTTGATTTTTCCGGTGGTAGATTTATTCATATTCTCTAAATCGCCCGTTTTGATAAACTCTGGAGTACAGTCACTATCGCTCGATATTTTTAGGTATTTTTTAGTTTTGCTAATGATGGCCAGTTCGATTTTCGAACAAACCTCTTTAAAAAAACGTATGCCCATTTTTTACTTAGAGTTTTTCACGAGTTTCGACACGAATTTGACGATCCAAATTCAAATCACTTTACTCCCTTGGGAGTTTCATAGTAGTTGAGATTGTCTATACTAATATTATAAAGAGGTAAAATTTGTAAGTTTGTATGTAGGGGGTAATCTCTGGAACTCATGATCCAATTCTGAAAATTTTTTCACTGGTGGAAAGCTACATTATTCCTAAGTGCTATAGGCTATATAACATCACGCTACGACCAATAGGAGCGGAGCATAAATGAAAAATGTTGCAAAAACGGGCAAGAACATTACTTTTTGAGGGCTTCCTTTGCGTGCGCTACGTAAACGGTTTCAGTTATGCAATCATGTATGTAGGGTAGGTGTAGGGTAAGTGTAGGGTAGGTGTAGGGTAGGTGTAGGGTAGGTGGAGGGTAGGTGTAGGGTAGGGTAGGTACGTAGCCAGTTGACGGGAGCGAAGCCGCGTGGGACAGCTAGTATGATATGTAATTGGGCATTGTCGAGCAAGTGGTGTAAAAACTGAGTTGGTGTTGTTGACTCTTGTATTCCACCCACCAATCCATAATCATGAGTAAAATTACGTTGTTCGATATTCAAAAATCATCGTCAGCCGCCATGTTACTTTCTGCGCATGCGCCGTGCAGTGCAAGGCGCATTCTGTCACGTTCCGTTTCACGCACTTGATTTACAAGTGATCGTGAATTTAGGTCGCAGAGAAAATTGATACTTTTTTCGCTTATGTAATTTTGACGAGCTGTTTATAAACTAAGTAGAAAAATAAACAATGCTTTATTATGAATGTTGTTAGGAATCGAGGTTTACGACTCGAGCTGGTTGCGAATTTGAGAACCTGACTGGATTATTAAATTGACAATGTTTTTTGTCGTGCCGATTGTCCGTCCAACCGCGTTTTATATGAAGTATCACTATCAGTACATAAAAATAAAGTCCCCCGCCGCGTTTCTACGCGATAAACTCAAAAACTACTGAACGAATTTTCATGCGGTTTTTCATCAATAGATAGAGTGAGAAACGTGGAAGGTTTTTGTGTATAATTTAACACGGGCAGAGCCGGGACGGGTAGCTAGTAGCCTATAAAGTTCTCACTGCTGGAACACAGGCCTCCTCTCTGTGAGAGGGAGTGGGCCTTAATCCACCGCGCAGGCAAATTACAGGTTGGACAACTTTGTGTTGCATATCATGTTTTTCAAAATTATGATTTTAGTTCTTGTCGGTTTCGGCAATTTCCTCACGATGAATGTTGATGATGTTTTTCCAAATGTTGAATACAGACCTGCGGATCATAAGCCAAGAGGCAAAACGGGGGCCCATGAGCAATGCTGCGGGACTTGAATCCTACAAGGTCTATACCCGCGAAACCGCGAACGCGGCAGCGGTAACTAGGGGTCTGTTTTTTGGGATACCAACGCCCGTATAGTTGGATAGTGGTCATTACAGTTTTTAGAGCTGTGGTGATGAAATAATAAACAAAAAGAAAAGTGTCTGGTTGGAAGAAGTCCTATCTATATTCAGGAGTGGGAAAGTTATTAGTCATAATTTCAGCCGAAAGACGTCCACTGCTGGACATAGGTCTCCCCCAGGCGTCTTCCAACGTATCGTCTTCCGGTTCGCTGTCGCCATTCCAGAACTTTTCGGCCCCATCGGCCATCCGTTTTGCGAGCAATGTGCCCTGCCCACTGCCACTTAAGTTTGGCAATTCTTCGGACTATGCCGGTAAATTTGGTTCTCGTGCGGATATCGTCATTTCTGACGTGATCACGCAATGAAATTCCGAGCATAGCCGTCTCCATTGCTCTTTGGGATAAGAATACAATAAGATAAAGACGAATTTTCTTTTAGTTTTTTTATGATGGTATATTCTACTAATAAAATTCAATTGCCGAATGAAAGAAAAAGAACAAAAAAGCAAGAAAGAAACCTGCCAAGTGCCTGTCGGATTTCGCACATTTAGGGTTCCGTACCAAACCGCAAAATTAAGTTGGTTGTAATAGGAAAAACTGAGGACTTATCAAAGAAAAATCTGATTTATCAATATAATGGTATTTGTTAGTAAAATATACATAGTAATAAAAAATATCACCAAATTTCAAGTTCAATGGGAAGAAAATTCTTCGGACCAAAGTTTGTAAAAAAAGCTGACTGGTGGCTTCTCATACCATTGTTTTTACACAGTATTTATCTACTCAACGAGCTCTAAGCAACAATACGCCACTCGATGGGGTATGTCAGAAATAATTTCACACCTCCTTTATCTGTATGGGACCCCCCATAAAAACATAAAATAATTGACAATTTGCATGGCTTTGGGTCGACAAGATGCTTATACTGTGAAAATTTGAAGACTCGTAACTCCAACCGTTTGGCTGTAAAACCTGTGTTACAGACGACAGACAGACAGACAGACGGACACATGAGTGACAGCAATGGGGCTCCGTTTGGACCCTTCAGGTACGTAACCCTAAAAAATAAAACCGGCCAAGTGCGAGTCGGACTCGCGCACGAAGGGTTCCGTACCATTATCGCACAAAACGGCCAAAATATCACGTTTGTTGTATGGGAGCCCTACTTAAATATTTATATTATTCTGTTTTTAGTATTTGTTGTTATAGCGGCAACAGAAATACATCATCTGTGAAAATCTCAACTGTCTAGCTATCACAGTTCATGAGATACAGCCTGGTGACAGACGGACAGACAGACAGACGGATCGCGATCGCGGAGTATCAGTAATAGGGTCCCGTTTTTACCCTTTGGGTACGGAACCCTAAAAAGTGTTTATTTGTCACTTCAGAACGGCTGCACCTATTTGGTTAATTATTTTTGTTGTGTTTGTAATTCGCACGAGTGTCCTGATAGGACACTCGTGCGAAGCGGGAAGGCCAGCTAGTTACGAATAGTAATATTTATTACACATACCTAAAATATGTACATAGTACAAACTCACGTTTTAATGAACTGTGTCATCCGCCATAGTAACAGGAAATAATACAACATAGAACGTGTTGTATCAATTCATAATAATATTTAATTAAGGCAATACTCTGAATTGTTGTTTCAATATTTATAACTATACCTACGTACAATTATCTAGGAAATACAAATACAGTTCCTTCCTTGTTTTATAGTCAACGTAAGATTTTCTATGAATTAATTTAAGGCGCCGATACCCTTGAGTAGCTGATTCTAAAATGAGAATCACGTCTTAACGGCTAGTCTTGATTTTTTGGAAAAAATCTATGTTACATTAGACCATTTTCTTAATAATTTGATCTGAGAAAATTTTGAGTTTTATTCGTATAACACAGTGTAATTAATTTGTAAAGTTATGTCTAAAACGGACAAAACACGACAATCACACCAAAACCGCTGTGCGTATTCTAA
Source organism: Orthosia incerta (assembly GCA_948252205.1). Lineage (NCBI taxonomy): Eukaryota > Metazoa > Arthropoda > Insecta > Lepidoptera > Noctuidae > Orthosia > Orthosia incerta. The sequence continues at coordinate 2,694,621 of OX411769.1, forward strand.
TGAAATCGAAACCATCTCAAATACAATTTAATTATCTACATTTTGGTCTGAGCCTTTATTTTTAAAGTCATACATTTTGTCATAAATTTTGGGTCACGCGGGTGTGAACGAGATCGCGTTTTGTTCCTTCAAGGTCGTTGGCGTTAGTCGTCGTCTTAACAAGAGCAACTACGGTTACTGGAGTTTGCGCACTGCTGGATATAGTTCTCTCCTATTGCACACCATTCTCGGCAGCTCGCCGTTTACAACAGCGTGCTGCTGCCTACACTTATGTATGGAAGTGAAGGTTGGGTATGGCAAAAAAGACATGAAAGTAGGATTAATGCAGTAGAAATGCGTTCCTTGCGAAGTATGTGCGGTGTAACTTTAAATGATAGATGGAGGAATGATGAAATAAGACAACATGTAGTGACTAAGATTGAAAAGATATGTTAAGATGGTTTGGCAATGTTGAGAGGATGAATGAAAGGCGACTAACGAAAGGTATTTACAAGGCAGACGTGAATGGAAAAACCGGGAGGGGACGCCCTAGAAAGACATACATAGACCTTATAGGTGATGTTCTTCAGAAAGGCCAGGTGCGCAGTACTCTGCATAACCGGCGTGTGTGTATGTCAAAAAATCATAATCATTTAATTTTTATTTTTCATAGGCCTACATGGGCAATTATAAAACATCGACAAAAGGTGCACGGTTCGGGATAGTCGTTTCCTATGGAGAAGAACCGGCAAGAAACGCCATGGTTACTCTTTTAAAAATGGTTTGGTTTTACAATATTTCCATGTTACAGCATTAGTACTTAGATATGGGGGGACAACGTAGGCCCGGCAATAAGTCGTAAGAAATGAAAAAAAAAAAACAAAAAAATGTAAAATAAAGAAAAACAAATGTTAACAATCATCTAGAAATCTAGAAGGCCTACAATGTTCACACATTCACAAAACAATCGGTAAAAGAATCTATACAAAGGTAAAAAAAAAACAAATCAATAAAAAAACATCTAACAACACTAAATTTAACATGTGGCACAAATTTTGATATCAGTGCTGTAACTATTCTTAGCAAAAGGCTATAAAGGTGATTGAAAAACATTGTAAAAAGTCTAATTTAAAGAGAGAAAAAATGAGATTGAGAATAGTTAGAGACATCCACATGTTTGTGCCGTTTATGAGTTACCAGGGAAGCCGCATGCGCAGGAGCTAAAGCCAAAATTTTTATCTTCAACGTAGTCCTTGATTTTATAATATGCTTTTTTTAATAAGGACATGTTTGATGTAGTTGTATGAATGTGAGTGAAGCAAAAGAAGTATGTTAAGATCGTAGTAGCAGTTGGCGTTCTCTAGTTTCTGCCTACCCCCATGGGAAAAAGGCGTGAGTTTACGTATGTAACTCTCATCCAGCCACTACCGACCACCCTGCGAAGTGTTCCACCTAGCCTGCGGGCGTCCCACCTTACCTTTACCAATTCGTGGTCTCCACTCAACAACATTTCTAATGTCTTCTCCAAAGGTTTTCGGCTATACGGCTTATGGCCGGCCTGTTTCCACTTCAGTCAATCACTTGCTTATTCTGTGGACTATGTCGATTTCCCAGTTGTATTCTTCTAGTAGGGCAGCGGTTCTCAAACTTTTTTAGCAACGGCACCCTTTTGGAAACCTAAATATTTGGCGGCACCCTAAAATACGTTTGTTGCCTAAAATAATAAAAATAAGCTTATGTGTACTTATTCTTTATCAAATCTTATTCATTACTTTTATCTAAATAAGCTAATGAGAGGTATGAAACTGTTTTTATGTTTTCATACATTTTTACAGAAGAGTGTTGAAATCTTATATCAAGTATTTGGTTTTTGTAGCTACGTAAGTCGAGAATCCTGTTTCGCACAAGTGGTTCGGAACATTCAGGGCCTTTGGGGCAAGAAGTGGATATTCATTACGAATCCTACACTAAAACTCATTCAGAATTCAGAGGCATTGTTTTGAACAGCGACTCGATACTGGAATCTTATGACATTCAAAAAAAATATTCATATCTCGTTCGACATACATTCGAGCTTTTGCAAGTTGGGTGAAAATATTATAATTTTAGTGACTGTAGTATACTAACTAAATTTTCTCTGCAACCTTATTGTTCTTTGGTATATTTTTTAATTATGACCAGTATTTTTGTGGTGCCCCCGAACAGAGGCTCCACGGAGTCCAAGGGTTCAGCGGAGCACACTTTGAGAACCGCTGTAGTAGGGGAACGCGAAAGTTCATTTTGGAACAGGGGGTATAATTGGCAGGTAGCCGTTAGCCTGGCAACACTGGCAGCCGGTTGTCAAAAAGTTTTGTGTTAGAATTTAATTGTGAAAATATTATTTTAAGTATTTAATAAGTCTTAATTGTACTCAAAACTATTAATCTACCCATAAATAATAAGGATCTGTGTTTGCAAATTGTTTCGATGCAAAATCAATGAGAAATTCATTAAACAAATATCAGCTGTCATTCAACGGACACATTTGAAGTCACCACCTTACCGGGGGAGTATTTTGTTTATTTATTTTGTTTATTTAACTTTTAGTTAGAATAAAAATATTAATTATAATAGGTCCTATTGCCCACTGAACAATTATTCCCTATTCCCTGCGAGCTATGGCCTATTTAACACTTTCATTATAATATAAATGATGTCCATGCAGATGAAACTTTAAAATCATTTTTAATATGTTTAGGCCTTATAAAATTCATGAACTTGATTACTAGAGATAGTTCTTTCACTATTGTTTCCTAGATAAAACCAGTCTAGGAAATTACTGTGTTTAAAAACAAAAATAAAACCAGTAGTACTAGTACCCTCAATTAGATTTTGTCACTTTAATTTTGTTATTTATCCTATTTATTTAGTAAAGTAGTGATATCAACTAAGATAAAACTACTAATATATCTTTCATAACTTTTATTCCTTTTTTTTTCTCTGTAAATAATTACCTTAAATTACCTTATTAAATCTAATTAGTTTTCACTCTTTTTAAACTTATTCATTCTGTCCCTCACTCCTATTCTTTTCACATACTTAGCTGTTTCTTCTCTAATTCCAGGGTGCCTCTGAGGTTGTCTTCATCATGTTGACTCGCAGAGCTGCATCCTTAGAGGAAAAACTTAGGGCTACCTTGAAGGAGCTAGAATCTAGCCAAACCACGGTCCGTCAGCTGTTAAAGGAAAGGGAAGAAAGTGAGGTGGAAATAGGTTTAGTTATTAAGAAGAACACTGAGCTCAAAAACCAGTTGGCTGAACTGCATATGCAGCATGTGGACATACTGGACCAGCATCAACACCTCCGTCAACTTGTTGGTAACTTTGAACAGTGCAGTGACACCTACGATCAGGCCTTAAAACATATTTCAGAACTGGAGCTGGAATTAAGCAAGGCACACAACAACGTAACACGCCTGGAAAAGCTTAAGGCCAGTGAACAGTCTGCGAACACCTGCAATCTTTATCATGAGTTGGTTGATAGCCGGTCCGGACCCACATGTGTTGAACCAATAGTGACCATAGACTTAACTAATGACACTCTTAATAAATGCAGTTTATTTACTAGTCATAAAAAGATTAAAAAATATATTAAGATTAACAAGTTAATTAGAAAAATTAAAAAGTCACTGAAGGGACAAAAACTGAACAAATTAAATTTAAAACTAAGACAAAAAAATGTAAATATAATGCAAGAATTAAAAAAATGTAATACTGATTTAGAATTATGTAGGATCAGGTATGATGCTGACTGTCAGAACCTTCAGGATGAGTTGTTTGTGAGGGAATGTGCTCTAAAAGATATCTTTAGCAAATATGAGGCTTCTCAACAAGATCTGAGTAAGCGCATGCTGGAGGCCAACGAGCTGGTAGACTTGGTCAGGTGCAATGCAGAGAGGTATGAGTCCCTGACCAATAACTTCTCTTGTAGCTGTGCCTGCTCTCAGACACCAGATCCTCAGCATGTCACACCCTTAATGGCTCAACCAGTAGTTAATAATAATAATATTTTAAATAATTCAGCTTATGTTTTTTCAGATAAATTTGGTCAAGGTTTTGGTAGTATTCTTAGTCAGTGTTCTCAACAGTATATTGTAAATCATTGTTTACCCGGTGCCAGTTTTAGCCAGTTAATTAATAGTCTTAAATTGACTAAAATAAATCCCAATTCAACTGTAATATTGTTATTTGGGGATAGCTTAGCTGTAAGAAAAAAGGATTTAGTTGCATGTTTTAATTTAATGCTAAAGCTCCATGAGTCTTATAATTGTAAATTTATTTTTTCTGCTTTGCCTTACTCTGATTGTTTGTCGGATGAGCAAAATAGGCATATTTATAATCTGAATCTGCTGATGTATAACAGGACTTGTCGTCACAGGGACGCGATTATATATTTTGATTGTAATAGTTTTATTACAGATTACAGACTCACTGATTGTTCCATGTTTTTGCCAGCTAGTTGTAGGAGACGGATTGCTAATCTTTTAGCATATACTTTACACGTTTACACCGGTACTTATACTGTACCTACATTTACTGTTAGTGGTGACACTAACATCTCTATTGATACTATTAGTATAGATACTAATATCACTTTTGATTCTGTTGGTAGTGATACTAACATTGCTATACACACACCTAGTAGTTTAAACTGTTAGGTTCGACAACGGGTGAGTCGCATATGTTGAATGTTGTACATCAAAATATGCAGGGTTTGTCCGGCAAGGAATTAGAGTTAAGCTTGTTTATGGAGAATTATGATGTTCATGTGTTATGTTTAACTGAACATTGGTTGAAAGAGCATGAAGTAGTGTTTATCAATGATGATTTATTTTCTGTACAGAGTGCATTTGTGAGAAAAACTGCTATTCGCGGTGGATCTTTAATTCTTGTTTCAAACAAGTTAAAATGTAAACAACGGTTAGACCTAGTTAATCTTTCCATTGAGCGCACTATCGAGTTGTCTTGTGTTGAACTTGAGCGGTACATAATAATTTGTGTCTACAGACCCCCTTCAGGGGACTTTACTAGTTTCGAATCTGCAATGGAGGATGCACTTAATAAGATTAAATGCAGTAGTAAAAATATAATTTTATGTGGAGATTTTAATGTTAATATTTTAGATGTTACTCCACTAAGTACTAGGCTTCTGAACTTATTTAAATCTTTTAATTTAGTTAATTTGTTTTTCGAACCAACTAGGATCACGGCGTCTTCGTCGACTTGCCTTGATAATATATTTTGTGATTTTGATGCCAACAATAAATTGGTGTTAAGTGATTTATCATCAGATCACTGTGGATTAATGGCTAGCTTCCCTATGCCATTAAGTAAAAAGCCGCGCAAAGTAGAATGCAGGCCTTATACTGTTAGTCGTTGCAGTAAGTTTAAAAATAATATAGCTCTTAAAGTTATACCGTCAATAATAGAGTACGAGAACCCAAATGAAATGTACGAGGCCCTTTTTGATGTTGTGCAAAATGAGTACAAATCCGTTTTTAAAACTAAAACTATCAACATTACTGGGACTTCCGCTGGTTTCAACCAATGGGCTACACCAGGCATTTATAAAAGCCGAGCGAGATTGTATGAGTTGTATGGTCTGAGACAGTACAAGTTTGATAACAATTTTTTAGAATATGTTAAAAATTATTCAAAATTATTTAAAAAGATTTGTCGTGTTGCAAAATCAAAATTTCTAAGTGAGACTATTAAAAATTCTAATAACAAAGTAAAAGCCACTTGGAAAATCATAAACAACGAAACGGGTAAATCGGTTAAAAAAGAAAATCAACTCGAGATCATGGTTGATAACAAATCTATATAAATAAAAATGAATTGTTGTTCGTTAGTCTGATTAAAACTCGAGAATGGTTGGGCCGATTTGGATAATTCTTTTTTTGTTTTGTTCGACAGAATACAGGGAAGGTTTAAAAACAAAAAAAATGGGGAAAAAAGGGTAGGGTAGGTGTAGGGTAGGTGTAGGGTAGGTGTAGGGTAGGTGTAGGGTAGGTGTAGGGTAGGTGTAGGGTAGGTGTAGGGTAGGTGTAGGGTAGGTGTAGGGTAGGTGTAGGGTAGGTGTAGGGTAGGTGTAGGGTAGGTGTAGGGTAGGTGTAGGGTAGGTGTAGGGTAGGTGTAGGGTAGGTGTAGGGTAGGTGTAGGGTAGGTGTAGGGTAGGTGTAGGGTAGGTGTAGGGTAGGTGTAGGGTAGGTGTAGGGTAGGTGTAGGGTAGGTGTAGGGTAGGTGTAGGGTAGGTGTAGGGTAGGTGTAGGGTAGGTGTAGGGTAGGTGTAGGGTAGGTGTAGGGTAGGTGTAGGGTAGGTGTAGGGTAGGTGTAGGGTAGGTGTAGGGTAGGTGTAGGGTAGGTGTAGGGTAGGTGTAGGGTAGGTGTAGGGTAGGTGTAGGGTAGGTGTAGGGTAGGTGTAGGGTAGGTGTAGGGTAGGTGTAGGGTAGGTGTAGGGTAGGTGTAGGGTAGGTGTAGGGTAGGTGTAGGGTAGGTGTAGGGTAGGTGTAGGGTAGGTGTAGGGTAGGTGTAGGGTAGGTGTAGGGTAGGTGTAGGGTAGGTGTAGGGTAGGTGTAGGGTAGGTGTAGGGTAGGTGTAGGGTAGGTGTAGGGTAGGTGTAGGGTAGGTGTAGGGTAGGTGTAGGGTAGGTGTAGGGTAGGTGTAGGGTAGGTGTAGGGTAGGTGTAGGGTAGGTGTAGGGTAGGTGTAGGGTAGGTGTAGGGTAGGTGTAGGGTAGGTGTAGGGTAGGTGTAGGGTAGGTGTAGGGTAGGTGTAGGGTAGGTGTAGGGTAGGTGTAGGGTAGGTGTAGGGTAGGTGTAGGGTAGGTGTAGGGTAGGTGTAGGGTAGGTGTAGGGTAGGTGTAGGGTAGGTGTAGGGTAGGTGTAGGGTAGGTGTAGGGTAGGTGTAGGGTAGGTAAATGTTTGGTGTTTTTATGGCAAAACAAAGTTTGCCGGGTCAGCTAGTTAGTTAATAAACCAGCTGACGTAGCTGAGGCGTTTAATGAGTTTTTTACGAGCATACCTGCAACGACGACTTGCTCCTTAAGTTCGTCGCCGTCTAAGGCTGAAAACCTATTGCATAGTAGCGTCCCTAAATGTAGTTATGTATTGAGATTCGAGCATGTAGCGCCTCGTGATGTAGTTAATGTTTTTAATTCTCTTAAATCTAAAAACACGGGTGATTACTGGGGCATATCTACCAAACTTTTGGGCAATATAATAGACATTGTGGCCCCCTATCTTGCTGTTACGTTTAACAAATGCATTGATTTGGGTACTTTTCCTGATCTCATGAAGAGCAGTAAAGTCATCCCTCTATTTAAATCCGGTAGCAAAAATGATATTGGTAATTTCAGACCAATCTCTATTTTGCCTGCATTCAGTAAAATATTTGAAAAGTTAATTCTTAAGCAGTTACTCAGACATTTTAACTTACATAGCCTCCTTCACAATGACCAATATGGGTTTACGAAGGGTCGCTCGACTACAGATGCGGGTGTTGCTTTGTTGAAGCACATATTTGACGCATGGGAGAAGTCGCGAAATGCAATTGGTGTTTTCTGCGATCTTTCTAAAGCCTTCGATTGCGTTCACCATGATACGCTTTTGCGTAAACTACGCCATTACGGTGTTCAAAACGAAGCCCTAAATGTAATTGAGTCATATTTACTTAATAGATACCAGTGCGTAGACGTTAATGGCGCTAAATCTTCCAGGTTACCTGTTGAGCTGGGTGTACCTCAAGGCTCAATACTGGGTCCGTTTTTATTCCTGGTTTATATTAACGATCTGCCATTCTATTTAAAGGATGTTTGCGACGTTGTACTGTTTGCAGATGATACTTCTCTGATCTTTAAAGTAGATAGGAATAGACAAGTTTTTGATGACGTGAATAACGCACTATCAATGGTCACAGATTGGTTCACAACAAATAATCTTGTTCTTAATGCCAAGAAGACTAAATGCATAAAGTTCGCTTTGCCCAATGTTAGAAATCTGGGTCCCAATATTGTGCTCGGCAATGAGAAGCTCGAAACTGTTGATTCAGCTGTGTTTCTGGGTATAACAGTAGACTCAAAAATTCAATGGGGGCCACATATATCAAGCCTAGCGGGTAGGCTTAGCTCGGCCGCCTACGCCGTCAGAAAGGTTAGACAATACACTGACGTTGATACAGCAAGGTTGGTCTACTTTAGTTATTTTCACAGTATCATGTCCTAAGGTATTCTACTGTGGGGCAGAGCCGCTGATATTCAAAATATATTTGTGCTTCAAAAACGAGCTGTTCGTGCCATTTACCAATTAGGTGCGCGTGTTTCTCTAAGAGATTTTTTTAAAGAGATTGGTATTCTCACAGCGGCTTCACAGTACATATTCGCCAACATTTTATATATTAGGCAGAACATTCATTTGTACAGTAACAATAGTGATATTCACAACTTTAACACCAGAAACAAGTACAAATTACGAGCTCCCTTTCATCGACTTCATAAGGTGCATAGTTCATTCGTTGGGGTTGGTATAACTTTTTACAACAAGTTACCGTCTTCTTTTCTAGATTTGCCATTTAACGCATTTAAAGCAAAGGTAAAAGCTAATCTCTATTCTAAGGCATACTATTCTATTAATGATTATTTAGTTGATAAGCATAGTTGGTCGCTGTGTTGAACTCAAGACAATGTTCGTGTTCTTTTACCAAAATTAGCTTGCTGTCAGGTTAAATATTATTATTTTTTAATTTCGTTTTTATGTGTATTTTTTAAATTTTATTTTTTGGTAAGACTGTCGTAGGTATCGTTTACTGTTATTATCGGAGCTGATGAAGATTGCTACTATCTTTGCATTATATAGAGTTAATCTTTCTAGTATTATATAGCAGCATAGCCAGCATTGTGTGAGTACCATGTACTTCAGAGCTATCATTGTCTAGATACCTACGTCTTCTATTGACTTGAATGACTCCGGTGGTTGAGAGTATGTCATGCCCACTCAAATGTCTCGCCGATGGTGGCGCGTGTGTCGGATCATTTAGCTCCCTTCAAAATGGTTGAGCTGAATGGTGCTGATACATATGTCATGTTCGTGAACGGGCGCTGTCGGTTGGGACTGGTCATCTCTTAGCTGCCATGGTTTATTTTAATTGATTCTAATTTTATTTCTGAATTGTCTTTTTATATTTACTATGGACACTTTTAACTTTCTACATCGTTCTCACATAATGTGTAATCTCAACATGAATGATGTAACAAATGATTTGTAATAATTACCTAATTGAAAAAGAGTGTCCATGGAGTTTCTTGCCCGTTCTTCTCCATAGAGATCTACGCCTTGGAATGGGCATCTACGGTACTTTCACAGTTATTATGTCTTGTGACTGGGACTGTAGCACCATAATTTTGTAATATTTTATTTTGTCTTTTGACAATTCAAAAGTGCCTGTAACTGGCCTACTTGAAATAAAGTGCTTTGACTTTGACTTTGGTTGTAAATTCAATCTATGCTAGCTGACCGCATGATCGTCATTTGAGATCTTAGTCAAGAAGAAATAAAAGTTAAATTCTAGGTTAGGATAGACGGACACCCTTTTCCGCACTTAGACTACCATTTGATGCAATGTGCGTGCGGGCATCCTCTCTGTGAGAGAGAATGGGCCGTAATCCACCACGCGGGCACAGTGCGGGTTGTTGGATGTCACATGTCATCGAATTTTTGGTTCAAAGGCATGCCGGTTTCCTCACGATGTTTTCCTTCACCGTTTTGAGAGCAGTGGTGATGAAATCATTTACGTAAAGTATAGCGCCTGCCTGGGTTCGAACCACGATCTACAACTTCCAAGTCGCGGCCGTTATTACTGGGCCACCACTGCTCTATCTCCTATATCGATTGCCTAAAATCAAAAATGTTTGGAATTGAAAGGTTACGGGCACAAAAACGCAGGAAAAAGCTAGTTTTCAAATATTGCTAGGTACACTAGAAGCCAACCGCATCCAAGTGTCAAATGTTAGAATATCAACTATCTTTTGAATAAAACGCAAGATTTCATTGCCGCCATTTTGCAGACCTTCACAATTTCAAATATAAGAACATTATTTTATTGCAATACCAGGCATTATTTGATATTGCAACACTTAGGTTTCGTGGTAAAACGTATGTTTACGTAATTGCATGTGTTGCGCGAATATGAAATGCATAGGTTTTTAGATACCATTTTATCCGATTTACGTGTTTTTGGCTTGTTTATATCTTACTTTTTAGTTTAGTTGCATAGCTAAAATAAATTAAGGTTACACTAGTCGATCATTCTTCCATACAAACGTAGTCTGGCGATTGCTCCACTGTTTGACGGTGTACGTTCGAAATAAAAAGTGATATCAATTTGTCTCATCATTATCTAGCCCTGTATGGAAACAAAAAAGTAAAAAAAAAATATATTTGAAAGTTATGAGCGTCGAAAGTTCCATATTTCAAAACTAATTTTAACGCATCTTTGGGCGGAAATAAATACCATAAGAAGAAGGAAAATTGCAAAAACGGCCTCCATACAGGGATAGATTAGTAGTTCAACAATGCATATAATCTTATGTTCATGATATCTAGGACTCCCAAAGGTTTTTATAAACAGAAATTAAAATAAATCATCTTCCATTTCGATACAAATTTGCAAAAGTGCTAATTCGTACGCGAACTACTTTCTTACTGCTCATCACATCATCTATCTCTTTCGCACGTGTTGTCGGATGAGATAGCATGCATTTTAACCTCGCGCACAAAATAGTTCGTGCCGTCGACTAGGGGAACCTTAATGCTAGGTAATTAATAGGTAGTTTAATATACTTACTCAGTATGGTTAACGGATAAGGACATCATCATACAACTGGCATTCCCTGCCGGATTCTGTTTCCTGACAGCTATAACTTGAATCATCATCATCTGCCTAGCCTTTTCCCAACTATATTGAGATCTGACACCAGTCTTGCCAAGGGGTACCGTGTTACCCAGTTACTGGGTTGTGGAGGTCAGATAGGCAGTCGCTCCATGTAAAACACTGGTACTTAGCTGAATGCGGTAAGACTGGAAGCTATAGCTATAACTTGAATGAAAAACTTTAATTCATGAATAATTAGGTTACTTCTAGACCAGCGTGATCCATCGTCGACCACATCATCGCTTACCATTAGGTACATACAGGTGGTAAATATAATGAGTATGTCGTCTATAATTGTAAAATCTCATTGATATTATATCTTTAACAGCGCATTCCTGCAAACAGTGAGTCGACGTCATCTAACGAAGTGCCAACAAAAAATAAAATTTAAAAAGTCCAACTTTGTAACTCCACTACTGCAGTCTCCAACGTGGTCATGTTGGCAGCATCTAAATGATTTTTCTTGCTTTGATTCGATGACGCTAGGAAACGCCAAGCATAGCCTTTTGGTACCCAATACCAATAAGTCTTCTGGTTTATAGTGCGTTTCGCGTTAAGCTGTTGGTTCCAGCTGTGTACTGTGAGGACTCTGCCTAAGAAGGCAACCTACTTGCCTTTATTAAGACTGGCAACAGATAACGTATTGAAAGGTAATTGAATTTCGAACATAGAATAAATGAAGATGTTCTTGCTAGGCTTGTGCCGTGTATATAAAGGCCCTCCTCTGTGCCTCGAGGTGCACTTCTAGATGAGTCGCCTGAAAGCAGGCACGTTATTGCTAAAATACACTAAATGAAACTAATTTATGTTTAATTTCCCGTACACCACTGTCTACGCCCTTACAGTACTCGTGCTTTTGGTTTTAGTCACAATCACAACATAATTTTAAATTGTTTATTTTATGTTCTTTGTATCTATTTTTACCCGACTGCCGAAGGAGGGTAATGTGTTTATCAGTCTATGTATGTATGTTTGTTCCTATGTGGCGTTCTAGAGACCAAACGCGTTGGCCGATTTCGATTATTCTTACGTCAATCGATTCGTCTTACTTAACCCTGCGAGTGTCACTGGCTAAATTAAAATTGGAAAAGAAAAAAATGGCGGCTTTTGGGCGCCATTTTGTGAGGGAAAAAAAATATTCTTTCAAACCCAACGTGTGGGGTACAAAATAAAGGGTTTTAAGGGGTGATTTCAAAAATATATAACACTTATATGTTTAAATGTGCCTAATTCTTAAAAAAAAATAACTAAGAAGTTGCAAATAAAATAAAAAAATCAAAAACCCGAATCTGATATTTTTCATGTTTACGTCTTTTTAGTTCGCTTTTTAAGCAGTCGGGTTTTTAATTTTTTAAATTAACTTTTTTTTTTACTCACACAACAGATTTGGATTCCGTACGTCATGTCCTAGGCGACCACTGAAAATCAGCGCCGTGCTGTGCTGTGGGTCCCCCACGGCACAGCATTATGCTGAGTGGAAGCCTTCTTGCCACAGTCACGACATGTATAATTATTTGCCTGGCATCTTTTTACCCTATTTCTATTCTGTTTATACAAAATGTAGGTAGTATATGTTATTATCGTTTGATTTATTTATCGTCTTTACTAACTTACTTTAAGTACTACTAATACTATTCTTAAGGTTACACTAGTCTAAAATTCTTCCATACAAACGTAGTCTAGGGATTATTCCACTTTTTGACGATGAGGTTCAAAATAAAAAGTGATATCAATTTGTCTCATCAAGCAAAAAAGTAAAAAAAAGAAAATATTTGAAAGTTATGAGCGTCGAAAGTTCCACATTTCGACACTAATTTTAACGCATTTTTGGGCGCGAATAAATACCATAAGAATACGGAAAATTGCAAAACGGCCTCCATACAAGGATAGATTAGTAGTTCAACAATGCAAATAATTTTATTTCGAACAGATAGATTTAGTAGTTTTGTCATGATATCTAGACTGACAAAGGTCTGTTTGTAAAATTTCGCGCGCTCGGTTTCGTCCTAAATCATTATCCATTTCGCTTCTAATTTGCAAAAGTGTGTATTCGTACGCGAACTAGCTTCCTAATGCTCATCACAGCATCTATCTCTTCCGCACGTGTTGTCGGTTGATATAAAATGCATTTTAACCCCGCGCACAAAATAGTTCGTGCCGTCGACTAGTGTACCCTTAAGTAGTACTAATACAATGTTTAAGGGTTGCATGTTAGTACTTATATATTATGTATGTCGTTTTGTGACAAATAAACACTTTTCGTTTCTTTCTTTCTTTATCTTTGTAATCCTATAATTTTGACAATCGTTATGATTAGTCAGAAAAAATTAAATAAAATCATTATTGCCAAGTTTACAAATTTAGATGAGAATGCTTACAAAAAATTGGAAACACCATTTTTAATGTGCGTAGAAGCCCGCCAGTCTGACCAGCAGTCTCACCAAGGAGTTTCCCTGTTCTTGACTGAATCGTAAGGATCAGATAGTACCTCCAATAAAAAAAACCGGCTAAGTGCGAGTCGTACTCGCGCACGAACGGCTCCGTATCATTATCGCAAAAACGTCAAAAAAAAAACACGTTTGTTGTATGCGAGCCCCACTTAAATATTTATTTTATTCTTTTTTAGTATTTGTTGTTATAGCGGCTTTAGAAATACATCATCTGTGAAAATTTCAATTGTCTAGCTATCACGGTTCATGAGATACAGCCTGGTGTCAGGCAGACGGACAGTGGAGTCTTAGTAATAGGGTCCCGTTTTTACCCCTTGGGTACGAAATCCTAAAAACTGTTATTCAGCTGTAGACTGGACGCCAACCCCAATATATTTATAGCCAAAAGCTAGGTTGCCTGCTCTTGACCTTGTCTATGATTTTTCCCGCGAATCTAATCGCGCGTAATAAACCTTCTGCTTTCTTTACTCTATGGCGCAGCATCACGAACCGTCTCTAATCGCGACCTTCAGTTGATAACGTTGCCGTTGACATCACCTCTTTTTGTATTGTTTATGCTTTTCAGTCTCTCACCGAGCCAGAGGACGTGTTACAAATCATATTTTATGAGCACGACTATAGAATGGTACATACCCTGTAGCGTCATACAATTATTGTAAAACTAATCTTTTTTTTTCTGCAAGATTGCCTCATTTTAAGTTAGTAAAAATATATAACTTTCAGGAATGGGAGGACTAGATTGTTCATGATAACTTCGAACAAGTTCAAAATGGTGGGGAACATTGTAGAATTGACATGAAAAGTACTTACTAATTCCATGACATGAATAGCACATGCATGGAATTAAAAAGGACAAATCAAAAAATAATAATATTGTCAACAGACAAATTTTGGCGGTAAAAAACCCAAACATGGCGGAAGGTCAAACAGCTGACTGCATATCTATATTCGAAAGAATAAAGAAAGACGAGATAACCTAAAAACCTCTAAAGAGTGAGCTCATCTAACGTTATCAGGCTCAAATATTTGAACAATGCCAAGGCTGTGTGATAAATGATAATTAGCTCAGTGAGATAATACGAACATGTTCGTTGCACGTAATTTATTTTAATTTTAGGTGTACAAAGTTTGCCCTGCAGCGAAAATAAATGATGACTTAAGGCCGTACCCTGACCAAAAAATCAGCATGAGATATGAGCATTCCTATTGGCCTAGCGGCACTGGTGGCGCATGAATTACGGTAGTGAATACGCCCAGAATTTAGAATAAAATCTTTATAAAATCGAATATTGGTCTTTTGATAAAAATAAAACTTACAAAATGTTCATTATCAAATTGTCTATCCATTAGTGTTAGTATAAAAATAATTAATGAACACTTTACGAGGAGATGCATGCTATCAATAATAATTTCACATTTTTTATGGTTTTGTTGGAAGGAGATTAGTGACACATATACATCTTTAAAAAAAAAAGTGTACTACCATTTTAAAATCAACATTATGTAGAAATTTAATGTATTTTTATTAATTGATATTTCTTTTTAAATAAAGAGTAGATAGCTCTTAAAAACTGCACAAAATTCGACTAGCGCGGCGTTTTGCTCGGGGAGGCGCAATGATTCGGTAATTACGGCATTCAACTGGTTAAACAAGACTTTAGTAGGGTCCAGAGTTCGTTCCAAAATTCGTTTAAATTCAAGACGTAATCTGCAGCCGTATTGCGCAATTAAATCCGGCAAGGCGAAGGGTTTGACCGCTGTCACATGCGAGATGAATGACGCGATCTGGATTTCCGTCTGTGTGATTGGTCGATTGATAGCTTGTCTTGAAAACGGTAAAAACGGGTCCCTTTTACTAAGACTCCGCGGTCTGTCTGTCTGTCACCCGGCTGTATCTCAGGAACCGTGATAGCTAGACAGTTGAAAATTTCACATATTATGTATTTCTATTGCCAAGTGCGAGTCGGACTCGTGCACGAAGTGTTCCGTACCATTACCGCAAAAAACGGCAAAAAAAAAACACGTTTGTTGTATGGGAGCCCCTTTTAAATATTTATTTTGTTCTGTTTTTAGTATTTGTTGTTATAGCGGCAACAGAAATACATCATCTGTAAACATTTCAGCTGTCTAGCTATCACGGTTCATGAGATACAGCCTGGTGACAGACGGACAGACAGACAGACGGATCGCGGAGTCTTAGTAATAGGGTCCCGTTTTTACCCTTTGGGTACCTACGGAACCCTAAAAACAGAATAAAATAAACATTTAGGTGGAGCTCTCATACAACAAACGTGATTTTTTTGCCGTTTTTTGCAATATTGGTACGGAACCCTTCGTGCGCGAGTCCGACTCGCACATGGCCGGTTTTTAAGTTTATTCGTTACATACAAAAATACAAATCTTTCCTCTTTATAATATTAGTATAGAGTAAAACAAGTTAACCTAAGCACAAAACACACAGTCACACGTCGGCAGACGGTCTGAACATTAGAACCTGTTCGTATCAAGCCTAACTGTACCATTCGGGTCAGTGGGCAACCAGCCCAGTTGCGGTCACTGTAGTGTGTTGACACCTTTATTTGTACCTGGTTTCTCTAGTCGACGGCACGAACTATTTTACGCGCGGGGTTAAAATCCATACTATCTCATCCTACACGTGCGAAAGAGATAGATGCTGTGATGAGCAGTAAGAAGCTAGTTCGCGTACGAATTAGCACTTTTGCAAGTTTGTAGCGAAATGGATGATGATTTAGGACGAAAACGAGCGCGCGTAATTTTATGGACAGACCTTTGGGAGTCTAGATATCATGAATAAACAACTAAATGTATATTTTCAAAATAAAATTATTTGCATTGTTGAACTACTAATCTATCCCTGTATGGAGGCGGTTTTTAAATTTTCCTTCTTCTTATGGTATTTATTTGCGCCCAAAGATGCGTTAAAATTAGTGTTGCAATATGGAACTTTCGACGCTCATAACTTTCAATTATATTCTTTTTTTACTTTTTTGTTTCCATACAGGGCTAGATAATGATGAGACAAATTGATATCATTTTTTATTTTCAACGTACATCTTCAAACAGTGGTGTAATCGCCAGACTACGTTTGTATGGAAGAATGATCGACTAGTGTAACCATAATGTAATTTGATGTCAGGTTATTTGATTGAATGTTAATTACGTTGGCCAATCAGAAGAGGTAACGTTAGTTTTGAACGGTTGTTTTTCTGTAAAATTTTTGATTGGCTGTATTGTATAAGGCTGGTCTTAGCCCATTGCAGTTTATAGCAGGTCATTAACCGCCGACGGAAGAAGAGGGGCGTTTATATAAGTTTGACGTGTGTCTGTCTGTGGCATCATAGCTCCTAAACGGATGAACCGGTTTTGATTTAGTTATTTTTGTTTGGAAGGTGACTTTGTCGAGAGTGTTCTTAGCTATCATCATCACCTGCCTAGCCTTTTCCCAACTATATTGGGGTCGGCTGCCAGTCTTACCGGATTCAGCTAAGTACCAGTGTTTTACATGGAGCGACTGCCTATCTGACCTCTACAACCCAGTAACTGGGTAACACGGTAGCCCTTGGCAAGACTGGTGTCAGATCTCAAGCTTCTGACTACCCGTAACGACTGTCAAAGATCTTTAAATGACAGCCGGGACCAACGGCCTAACGTGCTTGCCGAGGCACGGAGGAAACTCGGTATGTTGGAATGGTCACCCATCCACGGACCGACCTCGTCAAGCGTTGCTTAACCTTGATGATCGACCCGTGCGGCTGTTATTATTTAGCTACGAGCTCCTCTGAGAGTGTTCTTAGCTATGTTTGATTGAAATCAGTTGAACCGTTCAAAAGTAATTCGCATTTTACTCTTTGAATCTGGTTGTTTTTGCGCAAGATATCCATGTCATACTCGTAATTACATGTTTCGAGAGATTGTCGCTTGAAGCGTGTCTACTACTAGTTATATTATAGTTTAAAAAGCAAGAAATAAAAATTTAAAAAACCCCCAACACAAAAATCTCAAAAAGCAAAAAATAAGCCTTGTACTCGCGTCGGGGCATCGCTACGTAAATAAAATAAACTGCTGTAAACGTTGGCGGAGGAGCTCGTGGCTAAATAATAACAGCCTCACGGGTCGATCATCAAGGTTAAGCAACGCTTGACGAGGTCGGTCCGTGGATGGGTGACCATTTCAAAATGCCGAGTTTCCTCTGTGCCTCGGAAAGCACGTTAAGCCGTTGGTCCCGGCTGTCATTTGAAGATCTTTGACAGTCGTTAAGAGTAGTCAGAAGCTTGAGATCTGACACCAGTCTTGCCAAGGGGTACCGTGTTACCCAGTTACTGGGTTGTGGAGGTCAGATAGGCAGTCGCTCCATGTCAAACACTGGTACTTAGCTGAATCCGGTAAGACTGGAAGCCGACCCCAATATAGTTGGGAAAAGGCTAGGCAGATGATGAAACGTTGGCGGTGCCCGGGTAAGAGGCTTATTTTTTGCTATTTAGAGGTTTTTATGTCGGGGGTTTTTAAATTTGAATTATCTTTATTAAACTGTCTTTTTACAAGCTATAAACTACCTTGCTTTTATAGGTGTGATTGTTAGTAATCGATTTTTCAATTAATTCCTGGCATCTGATTAAGTTCAAACTCGGCGTAGTTCTGTAATTTTGGCAATATTTAAATAATATTACTATGTATGTAATGGTAGTGAATGAAACTGTGATATAGGGTGTGTCGTAATAGTGATGTTTCCTGGGTAAATAAATTATAATTCTATTTACCCCGTCAGTGACATTATCAAATAATATTGGACACGTATTTTTTGCTTTACCAAATCAATAAAAATCGACAAAGTTAAAGCGCATCAAAGTTCAGGAGTGGGGGCTTCTGACGTCACTAAGGCAGTATAAAGTGTAGAGTGCGCGCAAGATAAGTCTGCGCGCGACGGGTGGCGTGCTTAATGTTGCCAGCATAACTGATCTTTTTTCCTTCATTTAATCAATAGTAATTTTTCATATCTCGAAATTTAAAGTAATTTAAGTAAAGCATAATTAATTAGTAGCTTTTTCTACTTGCATAGAATATGATGAATAAAGCTTCATGAAATTATTGTAAATCTTTTATTGTATACTTAGTAGTACCTACTGTTAAATTTGGTCTAACAATGGTCCTGCAGTGGCTAATACCGTCCATTTCAATTTCAATTCTTTTTAATTTATTTTTAATTCGTCCCGCTGGTATTTATATGTACCACCCCGAAAACCAATAGGTACTGTCAAGCACCGGTAGTACGAAAATTTAGGGAAATTTTAGTATAATGGTATCCCTATAAGTTAACTGTCAAATAAGCAACGCGGGTTCTATCTTTGTAAAACGGTACCGTAGGCCCGTTATTGTCTTGTTCACTTCAAGAAAACATCTCTGCCAGCACTTTAAATTACTTTTGGCATAATGATGGCGATTATTTACTTCGGAAACGAATAAAAACACGGAATACAACACACTCTCTTGCCACCTGACATAAATGACAAACGATTAGTTCCAATTTTGGCCGCGCGCAGACTTATCTTGCGCGCACTCTACTAACGGCGTGACGTCACACGATATTTCAAAGCATTATATCGTCGTCACTTTATGTTTACGTGTCAAAAGAAAAATACGCGTCCAATATTTTTTAATTAATCTACCTGACGGACAAAAAACTAATATTCAGTCAACTACTCTAGCAAGACTGTCAGAGACTGGGGTAATGAAGAGGACATCGCTTCACGGATCGCCAAAGCCCGAGCAACCTTCGCGCAGCTGAGACCTGTTTGGCAATCGCGGAAACTGACCCGAAGGAGTAAACTCAAAATCTTCGGGTCCAATATCAAATCCGTGCTGCTCTACGGGTGCGAAACGTGGAAGGTCACAAAGGACATCTCACGCCTAATGCATCGTCGCATTCTCGGAATTTACTGGACCGAGACCATCTCCAACGTAGAGCTGTTGGAGAAATGCCACGAGAGCCCGATAGACTGCCAGATCAAGCGTCGCAAGTGAAGCTGGATTGGCGCTCCGAAGGGGTCCCGATCACATACCCAAGCAAGCTTTGGACTGGAATCCCAAGGGAAAAGAAAGCGTGGCCGTCGCCGTCAAACCTGGCGTCGCACCGTGTTGGCAGAAGCGACGAGCATCGGAATGACATGGAGCGAGATGAAGCGTGAAGCTCAAGATCGATCGCGATGGAGGACATCTGTGGACGCCCTCTGCCCCATCTACCGGTTATAGGATATTAAGTCAAAGATAAACCTTCAACAACTCTAAAACTCTCCGCAATGTCACACGAACCGGTTACTTAAAATAGACATCAAAATCATGTTACAATATCAGAAATCGTAACAAATTACATCAACAATACTGCAATACGTGTCCTTTCTCAGAATCCCACAAACCAGTTTCACACCTCACCAAAAACGGGTCAGTAGTTTAGTATTTTAGCACCTCTAACATACGGAACGACCGATCGACCGTTATAATTTGATACTATTTTGCAAGTTGGTTCTCATTTTGCCCCTCAGATATCCTAACCAATTAGAAAAAGAAATTCTACCAGCGATAAAAATAATACGAAGGCCCAAAACGTTTCGGATTGACCATTATGACAATTAGTTAGCGCATGCAATTGACTTTTTACCCGACTGCCGAATGAGGGTAATGTGTTTATCAGTCTATGTATGTATGTATGTTTGTTCCTATGTGGCGTTGTAGAGACCAAACGCGTTGGCCAATGTTGATGATTCTTACGTCAATCGATTCGACTAAAAGTCCGTTTATATCTACAGACACTGAGCGTGCCAGACACGTGCCGTGGCAGACAAAATAATATTATTTTATACAGTGTCTATTAACGTATTTATATCTATCGATACACACACGGCCGAGCAGACAACAACAGACACGGGCCGTGCCTGTACGGTTCATGTCTGTACGTGTCTGTAGCTACCTACCGGGCAGCGTGAACAGAGCATAGGAACCGGGCAGACGTCGACCAAACATTCATCTACGCTGACCTACCTACCCTATCCTACCAACCCTACCCTACCTACCCTACCGTATACCTATCCCTTTATACCTATCCTATGTCCGTCTCCTGGTTCTAAGCTACCTCCCCGCCAATTTTCAGCCAAATCGGTTCAGCCGTTCTTGAGTTATAAATAGTGTAACTAACACGACTTTCTTTTATATATATAGATATGAGGGTCTTTTAGTGACGTCCTTCACCAAGGTGCGTAGAGCTAATAAAGAAAGAAAGAAAAGACGACGGTGAAACTATAACTACTGCATGGGTCGATCTTCGAAATTAAGGAAACCTTGCCGAGGTCTTTTCGCGGATGAGTATCGTGGATGAGTTACTTAGCTGCATCCGGTTACATACGCACAGAACTGATCAGCTATGTCCAGCAGTGGACGTCTTTCGGCTAAAATGATAATGATGATCCGGTTACATACATTGCACGCTAAACCCAACACAGTTGGGAAACAGTTGGGCAGATTAAATACTTAGTTCACCATTCCGCATAGGTCCAAGTTACGCTGGGCATGCAGTCTTCATCAAAGTCAATATGTACAGCATGACATCAGATATGATTCAGATCGCTGTACAAGGCTGGATGACGGTACCAGTGATCGCATACAATGTACTTTTAAAAGGAGAATACGAGTATGTATTGTTTATTTAATTCAATCATAATATTTGCATATTTACATTTGGCCCCCAGAATGTAGGTAGTCGACGGTATCGGTAGAAGTGCGTTGAAGAAAGATGGTAATGTAAAAACGTAAGTATCTTTTATAGGGAAGTTGTGATTTAAGGCCGTACCCTGACCAAAAAATCAGCATGAGATATGAGCATTCGTATTGGCCTAGCGGCACTGGTGGCGCGTGAATTACAGTAGTTAATACGCCCAGATTTTAGAATAAAATCTCTATAAAATCGAATATTGGTCTTTTGGAAAGCCGTATCACTTACAAAATGTTCGTTATCAAATTGTCTATCCATTAGTGTTAGTACAAAAAATAATTAATGAACACTATACGAGGAGATGCATGCTATCAATAATTATTTCTCATTTTTATGATTTTGTTGGAAGGAGATTAGTGAAACATATATACCTCTTTAAAAAAACAAGTATACTACCATTTTAGAATCAATATTATGTAGAAATTTAATGTATTTTTATTAATTGATATTTCTTTTTAAATAAAGAGTAGATAGCTCTTAAAAACTGCACAAAAACGACTAGCGCGGCGTTTTGCTCGGGGAGGTGACTTAAGGCGCTTTGGGGAACCGTAAACTCATGAAGAGCAGTGGTGGCTCAGTGGGAACGACCCGACTTACGTGTCTTAGGTCGTGGGTGCGAAGGCAAGCGCTTTACTCTGTGTAAATGATTTCATCTGCACTGCTCTTAAAACGGTGAGGAAACCGGCATGTCCTAGAACCAAAAACTGTTGGCGCGCGGCTTTTATTTGCCCAGCAGTGGGAACATTAAAAGGCTGTTTGTTCTTATGCCTAAATTCACCCATCCACGGACCGGCATCGGCAAGAGTTGCTTAACCTTGAAGATCGACCCGTGCGGCTGTTAAGCTTCACACGCACTGCGGTTTATTTTCGGGCGATTTCTTGCCGCACATTCTGCGACACATGGAATTGTAGAAACGCGCGGAAATAAAACCGCAAGAAAGCCGTGTTTTGCCACAGAATCCACCATTGATTAAGTTCACGCGAATATTTTGAGCTCTATAAATCGGCAATTAAATACTTTTTCTTTCTAGGTAGAATGGAATTTTATCCGCAGTGCGTGTTAGTTATGATTTATTACGCGAAAAAAAAATTGCGCGGCTAAAAACCGCAATGCGTGATAAGCCTTACACGCCTGTGTTATTATTTAGCCGCGAGCTCCTCGATCTAGAGACGGTTGTACAAATAAAATTCATGGCGTCTTTTAGTTCTATCAGGTTTCCGCCGACCAAGAGGGGCGCGCGAGTAACACTACGCGCCGGCACCTCGGGTCCTGATGTGTGTGGACTGGGGAGTCAAACACCTCACTCCCCTTCAACCCGAGGTCGAGGCCCGGGGTTGTAAGTATCGTATGTTCCTGCGACCTCCGGCGTAGGTGGAACACCGGAGTGGTTTTTAGTCAGTACGAGTCTGACAGATCCCTCCCGGGGCGGAGGACATCTAATGAGGATTTTCCACCAAGGAAAAAAAAAAAAAAATTGCCGTGGCGGATCCGCGAGTCCGCATCCTGTCCTTTGCACTATTAGCACAGATAACTTAATAGTTACTTTTCTTTTTTTTTGTGTTTGTGTTGTGTACTCTGGCTTGTGTCAAATAAATGTGTTTTCTTTCTTTTTACTGCTAGTGATTGGAACCTAACAAGAGCATATTTAAATAACACTAGCTTCTGCCCGCGTGGTTTATTATCCATCCCAAAGGAAGAATATACCGGTATGAAAACCCTACGTCTTAATCCAGGTTCTGGTATATCCATATGGCAATTCACCCAATTTGGCGTCATAAAAGGTAACAGACAGACAGAGTTACTTTCTCATGTACAATATTAGGTAGTATGGATATTTGAAGAGTTTATCAAAAATCGGTACTATGCAGTAAAATCGCAGCGACCTTTGTAACAAAATCTCAAGGTTGTCAAATATCGCTGATAGCGATAAGACCGACCATTGTATTATTTTATTTATTTTTTATGATTCAATTTTATATTTGTTGAAGATCTATTCAGTTGATAGACTACAAAGGAGCCTGTGAATCACCCGACCTGCAGTTTTACGAATGGATGGTTTGTTGTGAACAAACTTTGCGGCATGTCTTTGTATTTGAAGACATGTGATATCCACCACCCTGCACTGTGCCCGCGTGTTGGATTACGGCCTACTATCACAAAGAGGCCAGAGGCCTTCAACACTTCGGGACTGCTTTTCGTTTCGTGAAAAGGCAAACGTAAGGTCTACATTACTTTTAAAATATTGCAATAATATCTTTGATATTACTTTATTTTATATTTATAATAGCAATAGCGTTGTATACAGTAGTTTTAATTGTAAAAAGTCCATGATTTTAATTTTATTTTGTCGGTACGTAAATAAAAAATGCTTGGAGAAACAAAACGTTTGACATGATATAACCTTACTAAATTTTAATGTTTACTTTTTACACATGGATTATATGCCGGACACGTGATTTTTTACTTAGAAAGGTTATACATTCATTTCTGTCAAATAATATCGTAAACTAATTTTGAAAATAAAACCGTTTTGTTGGCGACTAGAATTTTTCTTTGAATATTCATAACTTACCATAAATCACGTAAATTTCTAAATATGACTAAAGTAGAAAGCCGTTCTCGAGTTAGGAAAAGGATTTAACAATTTTAATACAAATATATTCATTTACATAACAAGAACTACCTATATATACACTTAAATAAAAATATAAATTTAGTTTTAAATAATAAAAATAAATTTCTCTAAAAAAATATGATATTATCATAACCTGCAAACAAACAAACGCTACGAGTGCTTTATAAATAAAAGAAGCAGTCATGGGAGAAAACTTCCAGTTCCAGTGGTGTTAAAACGTAAAGTAGTAAGCAACTGATACAATAGGAAGCCCTCTTTGTGTCTCTCATTGTAAAGACTCGGTAATTCTCGGTAAAATCACATGTATCACAATACTTTTGGAGAAATGAAATCTCTTTTTTTAGGGTTCCGTACCCAAAGGGTAAAAACGGGACCCTATAACTACGACTTCACGATCCGTCTGTCTGTCTTTCTGTTTGTCTGTCACCAGGCTGTATCTCATGAACCGTGATAGCTAGACAGTTGAAATTTTCACAGATGATGTATTTCTATTGCCGCTATAACAACAAATACTAAAAACAGAATAAAATTAATATTTAAGTTGGGCTCCCATACAACAAACGTGATTTTTTTGCCGTGTTTTGCTCGATATTAATAACGGCAACAGGTAGACGCTTGAAATATTCACAGAATATTTATTTGTATATTCACTTCAAAAAATATTATTAAATTAAAATAAAATAAATTAAGGAGGGCTCCCATACAACAAACGTGATTTTTTTGCCGTTTTGTGCGATAATGGTACGGAACCCTTCGTGCGCGAGTCCGACTCGCACTTGGCCAGTTTTAAAAAAATCTACCGAATAGTCATGAAATGGATCCACATTACGAAAGTAAACCTTGGTATTTCTAGGTTCAGCAACTTCTATCTCCTCTAATATAATTATTATCATTTATATTGTCTAAAACAGAAAAAAATTGCTTCGATGCTATCCAAAGTTTCCATTTTTTTTGTCTAAAATAACCACAAAGTATTGCTTAAGTAAAGGAAATGGTGACTATTACTTGGCTGAAAATTCTAACTTTTGACAGTTCTAACTTCGATCAATTACTTATATATAGAATACAAATTGTTACTTAAGTAATTACTATTACTCAAGTAATTACTTTTACTTGTTTATAAATACGGGTGTTAGTAAAAGGGGCCCGTTTTTACCCTTTGGGTACAGGCTGTATGTTCGATGTTACACAGATACTCTATAAGTCGTGGCTGTCAGTCGCGTCCGTCAGCCGCGTCCGATAATTTGTTCCCGGATTTGCTTCTCGAAAATGTAGGTATTTTTCTTTTATCGCCATGTTAGTTTTTTTTATCAGTATTAAAACAATTCATTTGTTATTATATCTTAGTCATGCGCGTAGAATTAATTTTATTTAAGTAAATCCCCGATAAAATGAGGAGGCAAATATCACGTAGGAAGTTACATATATATTTTTAACCGACTTTCGAAAAAGGAGGAGGTTCTATGTTGTTTATATTTTTATTTTTTTTATATTTGTTCACCGATATCTCCGTCAATTGTGGACCGATTTTGAAAAGTCTTTTTTTGTTTGAATGCGTATGTTCCGAAATTGGTCCCATTTTAATTTGGTGAACATCTGATGAAAAACTTCGAAGATATACAACGGAACTCTTCAATAAATAACGGCAAATCTCTCGGGACTGCTGCAATCGCATGCCTGTTTATTGTTTATATCATTTCATAACATAACATCACGCTAGTACGCTCTTAAGGGGTAAGCAGATCTCTCATTTGATCGGTTTTGTTCAAGTTTCATGATATTCGGGTAATCTATGCTGGCGTTATAGGAAACTTACTAAACCACTTGCCTATTAGGTAGGTACAACTAAAAAGTGAAAAATAAAAATCTTTTTTACAAAAAAATACTACCGACTTCCAAATAAGAAAACTAGAAAGTGAAAAATAACTTTGTTTTTGGAAGTCGGTGTCCATAACGCAAACAAATGGTACCTACGAAAGACATTTACTTATTTGGAATTCAGTAGTATTTTTTTGTAAAAAAGTTTTATTTTAATAGTCACGAATTATTGGCTGGTGATTTATTCTCAAAAGCTTATCTCCTCATATTTTGTGCACTGGCATTACAGACATAAATCTAACTAGATAACGCAAGTCCCTCCATCTGTATGAAATCCAAGCGTGCCACTGTTTCATACACAATTTAAAAACAAATTTACTTACCAATGAAAGAAAATATTTCCAATGCCTCGGCCAACTTTTTCTATACAGTATTTACAGCTCAATATGGCATAAAAAGGCATAATTCTAGATTTCGGTGGATTTCCAGTGCCGATAATGCTAAATGAAAAGCTCAAAATCATTGATCGTAATTTTACTCCGTTTTCCGACACACGAATACAGTCAAGGGTAGAAAGTGCAGTCATACTCTCCCAAAACTCGAATGGCTAGTTTTTGTAGAAGTAGTTAAATTATCCACAACTGATTTAATATTTTGTATAGAAATTAAAGTATAGATTATTCCTACTAATTGCGTAAAGTTGAAATTCTGCTGCTTACAAAAAAGACAAAGACAAAGATATTTTATTTCAAGTAGGCCACCAAGCGGCACTTTTGAACGTTAGGTACATTAAAATTTACAAGTTATAACAGTTGATTCTACCGTGCATAAAAGATTGCCTTTTCTGTTTTGGTAGAGTATGACTGCACTTTTGACCCTTATAGTAAGTACATGCAATCACGTCATCTAGTTAGATTTAATATCTGTGACTGGCACAGACTGGAAGGAGTGTGAGACAGTTGGGTTAGTTGTCCATTTCATTCCCTTTTACTGATACCACAGGCATGCCGTTGATAAAGTTGTTTTCTTCCAGACAAGATAATGTGAAAGTGAGGTTAAGAGAATACAGATAAGTAATAATATTTATTGCATGCACAAGGAGGATCCTTTGTGTTGAGTTCTCATTTAATATTATTGTTAAGGTTAATGCTGTTCTTTCATTTCTTCTTGATTAGATACAATTTTTAGCATATGGCTCGGTGGGTGAATCATACGTTTTTTTTTGTCTTTTTAGGGTTCGGTACCCAAAGGGTAAAAACGGGACCCTATTACTAAGGCCCCACATTCCCTCTGTCCATCTGTCACCAGGCTGTATCTCATGAACCGTGATAGCTAGACAGTTGAAATTTTCACAGATGATGTATTTCTGTTGCCGCTATAACAACAAATAATAACTTAAATATTTAAGAGGGGCTCCTATACAAAAACGGGTTTTTTTGCCATTATTTGCGATAATGGTACGGAACCCTTCGTGCGCGAATCCGACTCGCACTTGGCCGATTTTTTTTCTTTTGTTACTTCTGTTACAGTTGATTTATTTACTTAACTATTTATTAAAACTTTAAGCACAAGTAAAAACACTGTAAAAAGGTGGAATAGTTTGAGAAGGACATAGGATGGTTTGTATTCCCTAGGGATGATAAAACATAAAAACACTTTTTACGCGGGCGAAACCGAGGGCACAAGCTAGTGCAAGTTTATTTTTTATTATTTGTTAATAATATTAATTAGGTTGTAATATCTATCTAATACCTTTAAACAAGCAATTCTTATAAATATGTATATATATAATCTGAATCTCGGAAACGGCTCCAACAATTTTCATGAAATTTAGTATGCAGGGTATTTCGGGAGCGATAAATCAATCTAGCTAAGTTACATTTTTAGGGTTCCATACCCAAAGGGTAAAAACGGGAGCCTGTCCTGAACTGTCTGTCTGTCCGTCTGTCACCAGGCTGTATCTCATGAACCGAGATAGCTAGACAGCTAAAATTTTCTCAGATGATGTATTTTTGTTGCCGCTATAACAACAAATACTGAAAACAGAATAAAATAAATAACTCTTCGTGCGCGAGTCCGACTCGCACTTGGCCGGTATTTTAGAAAACATTGTTTTCTCTTTTTTCACCCGAGCACAGCTCGGTCGCCCAGGTACTTATTATTTAAGTAAAGAGAGAATGCCCTTAAGTTAGTACTCAAAGTGGTCATCAAGAATATTTATTGAATGTAATGAATGATTATATTATGCAGCGATTGCAATATTTTCTACTATCCGAGTTGTTGAGGTCAAATGGCATTTAATTTACATAAAAATATTTCTATACAGTTGCATCGCATCTGAAGGTACGTAGCCATAGAGAGAGTTCTAGAGCTCTGTCAAAGAAGCCACCAGCAGCATTTTTAGGTTTCAAATTTTTTTCAATTAAGAATGTTTGACATTTTTTATGATGTCTGTTTTTTTTTCATGTACCAAAAATATTTTCATACAAATTCTGGTTTATTTTTTAATTTATTCCATTAGTAGTGGCTATTCAAACATTGTGAAACGGGCTGTTAGAATAATCCTAATATATAAAACACAAAAATTGTTTCCACCTATGTCCAATAAAGACTTTGAAACCATCTAACTGATGTGCCCCACACCGACTTCATTAGAATGCGAAGATGGTATGAAAATGTATTATTGTTATATAATATTTTTATTTTATTTCTTTATTAGCATAGTAGCACACACCAGGTATCCTCTAGTTGTTCTTTTAAATACAAACTTTTAAGTAAAGATTGTTGATGTAAAAAATTTTTTTTTTGATTTCTGTATATTTTTGTAAGAAAAATAATAAGTAAAAATGTATTTACATTAATTAGATAAAATATTAAATACATTTTATACACGAATCAGTAGCAGTCATTTTATTAGTTTTAACTATAGTTTCAAGGGCTTTTTAAAATGTTGCGCAGGCAAGACACTTGACTGGATTAACGCAAGCTGACTGGATTAGGGCTTCTGGGTTAACTTGGTTGGATTTTCAGGGTTTATTTAAAAGGACTTGGAACCTGTGATAAATAAACTAGTTAGTAAATAAGTAAAATTTTTATAAGTTACTGAGTTAAAAAAAGTTAAGTAGTACTGTGGACACATCTAAATGTTCTACAGGTAAGTTGAAAATGACGTTATGCTAAGTGTATTTAAGACAAACTTGGTCAATAACATCATACAAAACCGGCGAAGTATGCAAAACAACTGTGTGGGCGGCCTAATAACTTGAATCATAGATCGAAATAACTTTTTGAGGCACAGACAGTACCAATTCAAACAATATTCCCGCTAAAAAAAATTCCTAACAGGTTTCAATCTTAAGTAGACCTCATTGTTTACTTTTGCGTTACAAAAAAAAAATGCCGCGTGTGCGTTCTACTTTCGTTCCACGTCTAGTTGGAAACTTATAAACTAAGCGAAAACTACGGCAAATCGACTTGTAAAGTAAACTAAGGGGTAAAAGATAAAATGAATTACCTTTTAAAGGGCGAGTTTCGCTTTCCACGCCGGGAAATCCGTGCAAAATATGTAAAAATCCACAATACTTTGACCCACTCACAACATAACTTTTAAACACAGAATACAACACTTAAAACACTTATAACAACTAGGTACCACTTTAAAAATATTGTTTAAGGCACTGTTAACTAGTTCTATTAGTAAATAAGGTTTGTTTTAACGAAATTAAGTCGGCATTTCAAGTTTTAACAAAGTTAAAGTTTGACAGTTCACGTCGATCAGTCGAAGCCTCTCGCTCTCGACGTTTTTTTCATTCGTTTCGACAGCAAAGTGAACGCGTTCAAATGGTCCGATTCGCATTTTTGAGTAATTCTGTATTTCCATACCGTGTAATCAATTTATTTTACCAGATTATGATTCAAATAGAAAATTATACATTTGTGTTATTTTTTATTCTGAAAATTGAATAAAGCTTGAGCATTAACTTGAACTCAATACCTACTTACTAACACCCGTTTCTCGTAGTTTAACGTCTACTCAACTTTAATTTCGACAACTTCATAATCTCAATTCAGAAACTATGTTTAAGTAGTGTCTGCTATTAAGCTTGTACTGATACGTACTGCATTGGACCTGACTTCCTGATATGATGTTGTTTCTGAATTAATTCCATCTTCACTAATCTAGTCACTAGATTTTATTCAAACTTTTGCACGTTGCAATCACCACAATCAACATAACATCATGCGTCTATTCCCCGAAGGGATGGGCAGAGGAACGCCTTTAATACACACACAATTTGTGAGATAGGTTAAATCTTTGCAAGTCCCGTGAATCGAACCCAGGACCTCATCACCAGCAGTTGCACCTGCGACCCTAGTGATGGAGTCAGCACCATAATCTAGTGCTCAATAATATTTAAAAACAAATTCAAACCTAATTTTTATTTAAAAATTCACAGAGGAAATATTCTAGGAGGCTCTCAAATTCTACTTTGTGCCAGTTGCCAACCACGAAGTTACGCTACTGTATGTGGACTGAGGGTGTTAGAGAGCGGAAGTTAAATAAATAAATTTACATCTGAATATTTAACAATTTTTCTGCTAGAATTTCTTTATACGCTGCAACAATTTTGGCGTCGCATTATTTTTGCTAGGTAGGGCTGGTGTTTAATCTAAAATCTGCCATTTGATACTTTAGTATTATGTATTTTTGTGTGTTTGTGACTTGTAGCATCATATAAGTTTTTAAACTGTCATGGTCACTAACACTAACATTAACATTAAAAGCGGGATATTTACCATGTAAACATGGTAAATATCCCGTTTTTAATGTTAATGTTAGTTGTAGCATCATATTGGATCAAACTGTAAAGATGTTATAATTGGTGATACTAAATAAATAAAATAAATAAATAAATTTTAACTATGAATTGGAGTAACTCTACTAAGTTCTAAAATGCAATTTTATATTTTACTAGCTTCTGCCCGCGGCTTCGCCCGCATAAAAAGTGTTTTATCATCCCAAGAGAATACAAAGCCTATGTCCTCCCCAGGGTCTCAAACTATCTTCATGCTAAATTTCATCTAAATCAGTTCAGTAGATCCAGAGATTACCCCCTACAACGTCACAAACTTTTCCTCTTAATAATAATATTATAAGTATAGATTTGTGAAAGATGCCCGACTTTCAGAAATAAAATATTAAAGTGCGTTAGGACTTGGTCGATTCACCTTTATATTTATACAGAACTCGAAAAAGAGTTTTAAATTAAAGTCTTTAGCACCTGGTGAATTGACAGTATTAATACCATATTGTTGCAGGTGGATTGCGTCACAAGATCCTCAGGACAAAAATACAAGGCAGCCTACAGGCAACCTAATAATTTTGACAGCTCAAAAGTCAAGCCAGATTTTTCTTGGTAAGCTGTGGTCGCTTCTTTATAGAGCGCTTCGGACAGTCGGGCGGTTGCCGCATTCCATGCATAGTTTTCCCGCCAGACAGTCCGCGAAACCGGTCCTGCCGAGCCTTTATCCCCCCCTACACACGATAAACCAGCATTAGATAGCATCCATTGCGCGGTTTGAAAGAGATTTCTATAAAAATCATAGTAAAAAACGCGCAATGGGTAAGATTATATATATCGATAATGTTGTCGTGATAAAGACTAACTGAGTACAAGTATCATGAAATGCTCGAGTTTGGAAGGTTTAAAAGTAGTTACAAATATTTTTCATTGGCATTTCGCGTACTAAGGCCCGTGCTACACGATTTTAAACTAAGTTAAAACCACTCGCTCCTAACCAAGGTCAGAGCGAGTGGGGCGATGCCGGCTACACTGTTTAAAACCTACGTCCTACAGTGTAGCAAGATTTTGCGACTTTTCGCCATGTAGGTATGAAGATTGTAGGAAGGGTGCCGGGACGACCAATTTTTAAGATCGGCGTCTGGTCGCCAGTAGGCTACCTCAGAAAATAAATAATAGTTTAAAAAAGACTAGAAAACACGCTTTTAATAGAAAACCAAACTAAAAAGTGTATAATAATTATCAATAAATTTAAAGAAAAGTGATTAATTTTTTTTTTATTAAAAGCGTGGGGGTTGTACTTCAGTCCTGAAAAATGTTTTATCTGGAACCAATAATGATTCTGGTAATTAACATATTAAAGTTGAAGCTTGTAGTGTGTTCAAAGAAACAATGGCAATTTAAGTTTCGAAGAATGTTTCGTGGTTTTTGTGAAAATAGTGGTCGTCTTGAGTTTTTATAAAAAAACTTATTTGCAAAAAAATACTACCGACTTCCAAATAAAAAACTACAAAGTGAAAAATAACTTTATTTTTGGAAGTCGCTGTCTTTTCTATTCTATTCTATTCTATTTGGAAGTAAAAAGAAAAGACATGCGTATGCAGCAATCCCGAGAGATTTTCCGTTATTTATTGAAGAGTTCTGTTGTATATCTCCGAAGTTCTTCATCAGATCTTCACCAAATTAAAATGGGACCAATTTCGGAACATACTCTTTCAAACAAAAAAAGAATTTTCAAAATCGGTCCACAATTGACGGAGATATCGGTAAACATACACAAAACATACATAAAGTCGAACATAGAACCGCCTCCTTTTTGGTAAGTCGGTTAATAAATGGAAAAACATCGAAAAAGAAACATTACAGGGACGTTTCGGTTAAAAATCTCAGATTAAACAGTATTGAAAATATTGTTAAAAGTAGTAAACTACCTATATTCAAGTGATTTATTTACACTGTCAGATATTTTGTGAAAAATAGGTAAAATAAATAAATAGGTAACTAATAAAATCATTACCTATTCTTTGAATTAAATTTTTTATAAATGTGATGTTCTTCAGAAAGGCCAGTGTACTTAGTGCGAGTTTTTTAACGTACTCACTCGTGATATCGTAAACGATCTCATATGTCAAAATGTATACAAAAAAAGAGGTTTTGCCTTGCCGTCACCAGACGGCGCTTATCCAGTTTCAATACAAATTGTAGTTTACGTTAACACGATTGAGCGTGAGTAAAAACTCGCACTAAGGCCTCAGGTGCGCATTACTCATAACCGGCGCGGCGGCGTATGTGTGTATGACAAGATGTATGAACGTGAGTGAAGCAAAAGAAGTATGTAAGGATCGTAGCAGGTGGCGTTCTCTAGTTTGTGCCTACCCCCATGGGAAAAAGGCGTGAGTTTATGTATGTATTTTTTATAAAATATCTGGTATTAAACTGAACAAAATTTTAGTGTGGACTGATTTCCTAGGCAGGGTTATCTAACATAAGTTCGAAAAATATTTGACTGAATTTCTTTTCAGCTGAAACTTTTTAACTATTATCGTTTCGTTTTTTTTCGTCCATCGAAGTCGCGTCTGCCACTGAATCAGTTTACCTATTATCAATTCGTTCTTTTTTGTTCGAAACTATTTACCGAAGTTACACTTAGCCGAAATGACATTTGTTCGAAGCATTGTTTACGGACATTCATTATAACACTGTTTTAATTACCATATTTTCATTTCACCAAACGCCTAGAAAGTTTGTGCACACTATTTCATATCAAATTATTTGCTGTTACTTTTTTATCAGGCACCATTCTAAGCGTAAGTAGACAAAGAAATATTGTGAACGTCGTCGTTTGTGGTCCCAGTAAGAAGTACCTATGCAAACAAGGATGCTTGCTTCAAGCATGCAATATGCAAGCAGGCATGCAACATGCAGCAAGCATTGTTTTTGTACGGCTCTGGCGCTGCGGGGTTTTGGCGGCCCCACGCGAGCTTATCGTCGCAGATGGTTTTAATGCCTCCTTTACACTGCTCGCGAAGTTCCTCGGCGAAGTACTCTAGAAACTTTTGCCTCCTCTACACTGCTCGCGAAGTTGAACGATGTTAGACGAATACGATAGTGTAGAGAGGCACTTCGGCTTACTTCGTCAAACGTTACCACGCCTCGGGCGACTTCCATTTGATGTCGGTTTTTGCAACAGAGTCAAAGGGCCCGAAGTTGCCTGAAGTGCGCACACGAAGTGACTCTCTATACTTCTCAGCTGATTTCAGTTCGCGTCGTGACGTCGTTGTGCAAATATGCACGTAGTTATAATACGCGAGACTGCACATTGCAACGGCAACTGCTACTTGAGCGTCCATTACAAAAGTGCGCAGGCTATCGGCAGCACAGAGCGAATGAGCTCATCGCGAAGTTGAACGAGTGTGTAGTGTCGTACTTCGGACTTTAGCCAAAGTTTCTAGAGTACTTCGCCGAGGAACTTCGCGAGCAGTGTAGAGGAGTCATTTGTCTAAGCCGAAGAACTGACGAAGTAAGCCGAAGTGTCTCTCTACACTATCGTATTCGTCTAACATCGTTCAACTTCACGAGCAGTGTAGAGGAGGCTGTAGAATTTAGCGCCTGCTTGGTTTAGCACTAAACTCTGATTTGGTTGGCTTTATCTTAGAATGGTGGTGGTTTGGTTACTGGTTTACGACCACTGGTTTAATGATACGCAATAATATGGTTTTATGGTTATATTGAACACTGGTTAAAATAATGATAAATGGTTAATCTAAGCTAAAGTAGCACTAAGATGGTTTGATTCGAGTTACGCGATTGTTATCCGAACACGCACTAACTGACGTTAGTTGCGATACATGCATTTATGGAAATGCACGCAGGCAATAGTGCTGAGCTGTTCGGTTGAGAATATTGTACCGAACAGAGGCAAATGACCTCATCGCGAAGTTGAACGTGTGTGCAGTGTCGTACTTCGGTCTTTAGCCAAAGTTTGTAGAGTACTTCGCCGAGGAACTTCACGAGCAGTGTAGAGGTGGCTTAACGCTCACCACCTGCTCCTGAGCTCGCGGGCCGCCCCACTCCTCCGCGCCTCACATCACATCATCAGCCTATGAAAGTTCCCACTGCTCGGACACAGGCCTCCTCTCTGTGAGAGGGAATGGGCCGTTATCCACCACGCGGGCCCAGTGCGGGTTGGTGGATGTCACATGTCTTCATTTTTGGTTCTAGAAAATGCCGGTTTCCTCACGATGTTTTTCTTCACCGTTTGAAGAGCAGTGGTGGTGAAATAATTTACACAAAGTAAAGCGCCTGCCTGGGTTCGAACTCACGACCTATGATACGTAAGTCGGGGCCGTTACCACTGGGCCACCACTGCTCAATACATAAAGTTATATTGTAAATCAGCGAAATGTAGTTTCGTAAATTAAAACATATGGCAGATGATATTTCGATAATCTGAAAATATGTCAAATAATGCATCAACAGACGTCGGTCAATGGTTTTCGTTAAAATGAAATTCGAACAAAAATAATTCGGAAAAGTGATTGGTTCCCCCGCAGAGATTAAGTGCTAGATTTTTATTATATAAAGCATTGAGGTATTAATGTACTAAGCACAGTATATATTATCTCAATGATATAAAGTAGCTATTATATGCGTTTATAATAAACTAGCTGTTCCGCGCGGCTTCGCTCCCGTGGGCCACAGGACCTGTTTTCGGGATTAAAAAATAGCCTATGTCACTCAGGAATAATGTAGCTTTCTATTAGTGAAAGAATTTTTCAAATCGGTCCAGTAGTTTCGGAGCATATTCGGTACAAACAAACAAAAAAAATTGTGAAAAAAACTGTTTTGTTTATTAGTACCGATGTAATTAATAATAACAAAAAAATGTGTAAGTTATAAATTAGGTAAAGCGCTCAAAAAACTATTTAAAAAATTTGTTGATCAACTCGGCAATATTCGGCGATTTTAGGCCACTTCCCATTATAATTATACGACTTTAGGCTACCTACTTGGGACGAAATTGTCAGCAACTTGGGGCTCGACAAATCTGGCTACACTGAAAACCAACTCCAAACCTAAGTGTCAAAGATTAGTATATTATATTATCTGGGCTCGCCTCGCTCAAGTCGCTTAGTATGTTTAGAACGCTGCGCAGAGACACAGGACGTATTTACGCTAGTAAAGTCCTCGCCAAACTTCTTGGCCGCCCTGAAGTTGGTTTACCGGATGCGCGAGGCACGAAACGGTGCTGTTTTTGTATGAGATTTATTGCGCAGCCAGTGTAGCCAACTTCAGGGCGGCCATGAAGTTTGGCGAGAACTATACCGTACGTTCATTACACAACGACGTCATTTAATACTAAACTCAAATTTCACTATATATTATAAAAAGATAGTAAGTCTTACTAATAATAAAGTTACAAATAAAAAAACCCCTACCCAAAAACCTATGAAAAGCAAAAATAAAACTCTTACTCGCGTTGGGGAACCGCCAACGGTTACAGCAGTTTATTTTATTTCTAATTTATTTTTTATTTCATGCTTTTTAAACTACATATATATAATATACCTAGTAGACACACTGCATTCGACAATCTATCGAAACACGTAATAATGACACGACATCTGCCGAAAAAAACCAGGTTCAAAAAATAATATGCAAAAAACTTTTCAATAGTTGTGCCGATTTTATTCAAACATAGCTAAGAACACTCTCAACAAAGTCACCTTTCAAACAATAAAAACTAAATCAAAATCGGTTCATCCGTTTAGGAGCTATGATACCACAGACAGACATACAGATACACAGATAATATAATACTAGCATACAGATGCCTCATCCCATGTAAAGAAACCGTGCCGACGTAACTAGCGTTTTTCGTCTGATTAAACTGATATTTTTTTGGACATCGAACGTGTTCGATTCCGTTCCACGGCGATAGTGGTGTTAGCAACGACTGCGAGTATTCGGGTGCGGTTTTAATCGGTTCGTGAATATTTTTTTCTTCAAATACAGTGACGATTTGTTTTTTAGTATTTTTTTTTTTTTTTATTTGTAATGGGTTTGCTCTTGACTCTAGTCTAGGTCATAGGTGATAGAGACAAGAGTCTACGATGGAGTGGTCTAGCTTTGAAGAGATTCGGGTTGAATGCATTCGGAAACACAGACGCAGGTAGTGAGTTCCATTCATTTGCTGTGCGCATTTTATAGGATGTTTGGAAGCGCTTGGTTCGAATTGGTGGAATGGCAACAAGGTAAGGATGATAACTTGCAGTGCGTCTAGATGTCCGATGGTAGAAGGGGGCTGGTGGGATGAGGTCGTGGAGTTCTTGAGCACACTCACCGAAGTACAGTCTGTAGAAGACCGACAAGCAGGCAACTTTGCGGCGATGAGCCAAGCTGTGAAGCTTGGCGTCCACCAGTTTAACGTCGCCAATGAGCCTCTTGGCTCTGCGTTCCATTGAGTCAAGCGCGGCAAGCTGATACTTAGCTGAACCATCCCAAAGGTGGCTGCAATACTCCATGCAGGATCGGACTTGTGCTTTGTATAGGGTTAAAAGCTGTCCAGGCGTAAAGTATCGCTTCACTTTATTTAGGATGCCCAGTTTTTTGGCCGCGATTTGGGATTTGTTCTCAATGGAGGAGCCGAAGTTGAGACTGGATGTCAACTCCATGCCTAGGAGCTCGAGCCGATCTGTCACAGGAACAGACGTACCCCGAAAAGTAGGAGTTTGATCGAAAATACTCCAATTTGCCGTAAAAAGACACGCCTGTGTTTTCAGATTGTCATCACCCCACTGGGAGACAAGGATTAAGGCTAGTCGTCTAGACTGCACAATACTCTACGGACCTCTTTAGCGTGCACAGCGATCTCCGGCATCGAAGAGTCACAATGAGGCACAGTAGGTGGTTGCTTGGAGCCAGCGTCCAGACGTGAATTGCTAGCAAAAAGAGATGCAAATAAATTTGCTTTGTCACTCGCAGATTTAGCCAGCGACCCATCAGGTTTCAGCATCGGAGGTAAAGTGGGCCAACAGAAATTCGTTTCAACCGCTTTAGACAGGGACCAAAACTGTTTACTACCCGGAGGGTGCGATGCCAGCTTGGCCGCAATACGTCCAATATGGTCAAAACGTGCCCGACGCAGAACCCGCTTGCATAACTTGGCGGCAGAATTGCAGGCTCTTTTCCTCGCGCGAACCCTACGCGCTCTAACTTTGCGGTCGCGGGCCCCGACCCAGGCTTGGTAGGCAGACTCTTTTCGGGCCTCAGCGTGGGCGCATTCTGCATTATACCAAGGTCGGGATTTGTGACCGAGCGGAATGTCTGAGAATGGAATGAAAAATTCCATTCCCTGCCGAATCACATCCGCAACCGCATCTGCACAGCTCGAGGGGTCACACGAGGAGAAGCACACATGCCGCCAAGGATAAGCCGCAAAAAAGTGCCGCATCTCGTCCCAGTCTGCTGACTCGTATCGCCATACTCGCCTCGTGCCTCTAGGGCTCTCATCTGGAGGAGAGCAAGTCGACACGGATTTCACCAGACAGTGGTCAGATGTTCCCAGCGGGGCTGAGACCGATACTGAATGACTGCCCGGATCAGTTGTCAGCAGGAGGTCCAAACAATTGGGTGTATGGCCGTCTACATCCGGTACCCGCGTTGCCACATTCACCAGCTGGGTAAGATCTAGCGTTAAAGCAAACTTGCGCGCCTCCAACCCAGCATGGTCGGTTTTCTGGTACGGGAACAGTCACTCCTTATGATGGGCGTTGAAGTCCCCCAGAAAAACAAGCTTCGCTGTTGGGTATCGTTGCTGGGCTACAACAGTCGACTCTACAAGGCTATTAAAAAGCGCTGTTGACTCCTGCAGCCTAATTGCGTAACTCGTTCCCCAAAGCGAAAGATCTGATTCTTTCAAAGAATCAGAATATTTTCTTTCAACTTTTTCGGTATTGTGAAACTAATTTGCAACGAAACCAAACTGAATCCTTTGAGTTGAAACTTCATCTACTGCGTTATGTTTCATCAAACTCGAATGATTTATTTCCAAATAATTAGGACATAAATTAATTTTGTTTTACTTACAACTAATGGTCTTCTAATGCTAAAAATGTATAAAACTGACAAAACAATTAAATAAACGGTACAATACGCTATACGCCGTGGCCTACGGTGTAATTAAACGCATTTATTCAGTCGTTCTAGGTAGTGATTTTTAATCTATGATACACAAGGTTTCTGCGCTGCAAGATGAAAAAAAAATTAAATTAATTGCATATTAATATTAAATATGAGTAATTAAATATTCTCTTACAATTAAAGCAAATTATAGTTTTTTAGTTTATGTTGTGATTAGTGTGTATATTCTTTATTTCACACGGCAACACTGTGTGAAGTTTTAAACCTTACAACTATTACTATACTCTATGGTTACAAACGTACCGGCCACAGAGGACTTTTTTATATGTACTGTACTGTACCCGTGTACCGGCACGGCAGTAAAGAAAGAAAAAACTTTGTTTAGCTGAAATTTAGTAAGTACCTAATTACCTAGCCAACAATTTCATTTCTTACTGTAAGGTAAAAACAGTAACCCTACTCTAGAAGAGAGTATTACGTTCGTTGCTTTTACTTAAGTTCTGTTGTTTTTTTTTTCAGTCATGGCTGCTCATGCGAAAATATCAGAACGCCAGTAGGAGATCCTGCTGGCGTTCATGGAGGAAGATGCCAGCTTTGCCAGGGGATCGGTGACGAACGAAGGTCCCAGGGCAAAGCTGGCAAACCTCGATAAATGGGATGAGGTCGCAGCCCGCCTCAACAGCGAGGGGCTCTGCTGCTCTAAAACAGGAAAAGTGGCAAAAAGTAAGTGTAATTATTACATAAAATTTGTTGTAATGTATGTGAGTGTGCTAGTTGTGAAGTGACGACATGTCAAGCTATACCTAAATTTCCCTTAAATTCTGCCCGTCATGTCATTGTTATAAATTTAAAGCTTATCCAAAAAACTGCGCATTTAAACCTTAGTGGTGGGTGGTCACTGGTGACCTACTAACACCAAAAACCTTACCAAT
This sequence comes from Orthosia incerta, assembly GCA_948252205.1. Lineage (NCBI taxonomy): Eukaryota > Metazoa > Arthropoda > Insecta > Lepidoptera > Noctuidae > Orthosia > Orthosia incerta. The sequence goes on from OX411769.1 coordinate 2,734,123, forward strand.
ACTATGAATCCATACTAACATTATAAATGCGAAAGTAACTATGTTTGTCCGTTTTCTTTTGACGCTTAAACCATTGAATCGATTTTGATGCAATTTATCATGGAGATTATGTAGTTTGAAACCCTGGGAAGGACATAGGATAGTTTTTATCCTGACAATTATCTGGAAACCAATAAGGCCCTCTTAGGTTAAAATTTCCTTTATGGACCGTTGATTTTGGGCGCGGGGAGGGTGGGGTAGGAAGGGGGTTCGCTCGCTCTTGGACTAATTCCAATTTTTGTACCTCACCAATAATTATATTTTAGTAAGATGGAAATTTTTATTCTAACTTGAAAACTTTAACCCTGGATATCTCCATAACCATGGGGCTCCGCGTGGTGGGTACGGTACAGGGGGTGAATTTCAATTTATGCATCAAAAAATTTTTGGGTATGTACATATCCTTAATACTACCACATAAATAAAGCAGGTGAATGAGGCGCGCTGCAGCAGAGTGAGGAGCTGACCTGTGTTAAATCATTATAGATGACTTAATTTAATAATGCTTGTCATGTCATAAATATTTAATTTAACTTTAATAGTACTGGAATGTTGCAAAAGTAACAATGAATTTATTTGTTTCTGTTATTAGAAGGCAAAATATATACAGGGCAAGTAGATACCGGTCATCTGGTAGATATCGCTGTCAACAATAACTGCCTTTGTACGTGTATAATTATGTTTTTCTTATAAAATAGATGTGTAACTTTTATGGTGTACAATAAAGTTTATTCTATTCTATAATACTTGTTTTGAATGACATAGCATGACACATATTTTTTTTGTATTCTATCGATGGATATCATTATTATCATTATTATTGTCTATACATTATTATAAATAGAATTAAAATTGACATGGAATTATTCCCTTAAGACTCGACCAGTGATACCAATAGATCAAACTACAGTTTTTTGTTATATATACTAATAATATATGCATTAGTTTATTATATAAGCTTAAAACACAGTGTATCTATCGGCTATTATTTGTAATAACCTTTATTATGCAATTAAATATTTGACTTTATTCTTATTGGAGGATTAAACATTTGTTTTATTTTATTTTTTAAGGAACTCTTGGTGCATGTGCGTCCGTGCCGAGGGCGAGGAGACCATGTATGTATTACCTATTTGTTTTGTAAAACTTAAATATGCCTAAAACTTTAGAATCTATTGATACATAATTATGTTTTGTACTTATACAAAATATCTCAGAATCAAAATTAAATTATGTTTTCAGACATTCGGATAGCCCTGCACCCCAGTGGGTCACTCAAATGGAGGAAAGACGCAAGCAGATGACTGCAGAAGCCCTGCAGGGCCTCCGCAGAATGTTCTGAGGATGGAGGAGCACGCTTTTGGCCACTATCTCGCCTGATGTTAAGTGATGATGTGGTTGATAGTGAAGCACGCTTGCTAGAAGTAACCTATTCACTCTTGATTTAAAGACCCTTTGACTCATCAGTTACGTAGATTTGAGTTCATCCATTACAAACAATCAAATCCTTCCCCTATATTATTGTAGTGTATAATATATGTGTAAAAATTTTTGCATGTTCTGCCTGACCCCAGCCATCTGCGGAATTCTGTCAAGGCCCTGCAATGTCTCTCGAGGACTAATAAAATACTTGAATGTTTATCGCTAGTCCTCAACAGAGGCACAGGGAGAGTCGAGTCTCAGGCCCGATTTTTATGAAAACTATAACTGCATTATTAAATTTTTGAAAAATCTTATTTCTATTTAGGAATCAAACCTGTTGATTTTGGACATATTTAACTTATTGGATTTTAACATGTTTTGTATTTGATTATGACAATTATACTTTACCATGTATGACGTTAGTTAAATTTGTTGCTAGTAGGTGACTTTGTTTTGTCTATAATGGATGAATTATTTAATGTATGACATCGTGACTATTTAAATAAATATTGTATTTTCAGAATATATTGGTTTTATTTGATAGTGGATAACTATTTATAAACGTCAGAAATTCCATACCAAAGTAATTTTCAATGTTCCGATAACCGTGTTTACCTGATGAATAAATATCAGCAGTATAACATTTTCCATGCAAAAGCTGTGCTGTCAAATTGCCATTTTAATTCCCCTGAGTCATCTGACGATTGAAAAATCTGCACTCAATCTATTGTCCTTGTTATTTTCTATGTTATCACTTATTTCTTAGGTTAATTATTTCATATTTGATGTGAATATACTTTAACGTCGTTAGTGTATAAGCTGTCAGCAGCTAGCTAAGTGTATGTATAGAATGGGTAGGACCAGAAAATAATACAACAAAAAATTGTGATATTGTATTTATTTGCAACTGATTAAATTCAAGAATTTGAAAAAGTTTTGTAGTTTATGATATGCACACGTTCCCAAGTCTCCTGTGAGATAGTGTACTTGGCGCGTTTTTATTAACAAGGTTTCCCCGGTCAGCCCATTGCACAATCTATTTAACTGAGATCCTGTTTACTTAAAAAATATTGTAAGTACACACTGATTACATGCTTAATTTACGTTCATACATCCAGTCATACATGCACGCCAGTTATGAGTACTCAAATCTGCCTAGTAGATACCTATTATTAATCTCCTTTCATTCTTCCTCTTACCAGCATGGGTGTTCACCATCTAAGCATATTCTTCAATGTCTCTCACTATATCTTCTTTAAACCACAACATGCCTTATGACATCATTCCTCGTCTATCATTCAAACACGCATTTCCTCAGCATTAATTCTACTTTCATATCTTTTTTGGTGGGAAAGCAGGAAAATTTGTAAATGGCTATGCAGTCATGCACAACTAACTTTCACTTCCATACATAAGTGAAGGCACCAGCACACTATTGTGATAAGGTTGTCGAACCTTTTTGAACATGGACTGGCTGGTCACAATCGCTGTAATAGGAGAATAATGTAATACCCTGTGAGCTAGTAAGCATCGCCAGCGACTCTTCAAAACCCCAATGCAGCGCTCGACCACATTGCGAGTGTGAACATGGATTTTCCTATGGTGACTTTGGGGCAGAACGAAGCATCGTTGTCTTAAGATCTATCTTTACGCGTATCCGGCGTCTCCTGAAAAAATAAGTTAGTATAGGCAATCTTGTTTAATTTTATCTTTTATTTTTAACAAAAACATAATATATTTTATAATGAATATTTTGGTGACCTAGTAGCCTATACTTCGCCTTCATCATGTAAGTGCTGCATGATATTTTGGACAGGATACTTCCAAATATGGGAGTCGCCCCCGAATGACGCATCATTATATTGAATGTGTAGGTTGGCATCACAAATCTAAAAGTTTAGGAAACATTGAAATCTCATCAAATATCCTGCCTTATATACTATACATATGTTCTAGTTGTGCAGTTAATTTTTTTAATCATATCCTTCTAACACTCGTTAAACTTTTAATATTCAAGTCTTTGTTCATGGAGTTAGTTCAAATTATCAGACGGATATAATTAAATACAAAAACTTAGTTGCAACTTTATTAAAACAAAAAAATTGCAGCAACAAGAATAATACTTACAATTAATACATTAAGACTGTGATAAAGCTTTCTGTTGAAATAAGCTTCCTCATTTTCATGAGGTCGGATCACAGCAACATGGGTTCCATCGATGCAACCCAACACACCGGGAAATTGAAACATATCCATAAATCTGAAACCAAATAATTTGGATTATTACGTATTTATTTAATACATAATAAAATCAAACACTCTGTAGGTAATAAATGTGTTACATAAATGCTGATTCTCATTATTTTTTGTTTAAAACAATGGTAAATAATAGTCATAGATGTTTAAGACTTTATATTATTATAATATATGTATTGCAATTATTTTCATTGTTATCTAATTTCATACTCACTTCCTTTTTACAGCACCCCTCTCTTCCTGTGTCATAGGAAATTTAACATATCTTCGAAGAATCTCAATCCTGTTGAGAGCCTCAGTAACCTAAAATGAAAAGAATATTTGTCAGAAACTTACACCACTGTTTAAATACAAAAGAATTCAAGTAGCACTTACCTCGCACAGACAATCATGTACTGTTGTTTGTGATAGCCCCAGATGGTAATACGCACCAATATTTTTTTGATATGCCCAATTAGCATAAAAACTAACTGCTGCTAAAACCTGCAATAAAATATTATTTCTTGAAGCAATTATTTTGAAGGCCTTGTTCCACACTTATAATATATCCAAGCACCATATTGTGCTTGGATTTTTTGATAGGTAACTGGGTTTTACTGGCCATGAAGTTTGTGCCCCACATAAGTTACCTACGTTTTGAAATACTAGCTCCAACTTTGTGACTAATTGACTGAATGCTTGACTAAAGAAATAAATAATTTAACTTTGCCAACCTACTTCTAGCAAGTGTGTAATCGTTACTTTAAACTTAACAATAAGAACTTAGAAAGGTTCAAAAGTTACCTTAAGCTGAGGGCAAACAGCGGAATTACGACGCCTTTGTAGAAGTGGAAACAGTTCCTCACAAAGCATCAAGAATTGAGGTTTGGTGAGCCTAAAGTTAGCCACGAAGTAATTGTGTGGCAAATCGAGGGGGTTGCTGGCACTTCTCAAAAGACTACGATTTATTTTAAGCATTGCTTTAAGGCGCTCCTCTTCCCCGAGATGCAACAAATAACCCCGTGACATTGTGGATGCTGAAAAAGCAATAAAATCTAATTAGAAGATAGCTAAAAGTGAGGTCAACTTCACGCTACTTACTTGGAGCGCCCGAGTATTTCGGCAGAATCTAAAATATCACAAATATTGATTAATAATTGCGGTTTCACACTAAATCACTTTCACAATCATCCAAGAAGATGTTGACTTACACTTTTACGTATTAATTTTGAAACTAATACGAGCAAATCACTTAGATAAGTGCAACGACAAATCGGCGCCAAAAAATATTGGACATATCAATGCCAATGTCAAGTATATTTGAGGAGAATGACAAGCGTTTTTCCCATTCATATTTGACATTTGCATTTCACAATACCAGTATGTGAAGTTTAATCTCGATTCTGCCGCTTTCGTTCATTTTTTACAATCAATTCTACGTCAAAATGTTGGTAATGAAAGGATCAAAACCTTTCCGTTTCAGAGTGTATTATGCAATACGAAAGTCGTTTTTGGGAAAGAATCGATTCTTTCCCAAAAACGAATTCAGTTACGCAATTAGGCTGCTGGTCACCGCTATGTGATTTCTCCACGCCTGTGTTTCTCGTTTTAACTGTGCACTCTGCGCCAAAATGTACAATACAAATTTATACAATCGAGTGTAATGCCTCAGAAATTTAAAGCCGGGCCATCTACTGACATCTATTTTAAATTATCCGTTCAAATAATCTTTGAAATATGAATTAAGAGCCCAATATTACTTTGTGCTTATGAGACTTGATTAAACAGGAACATACAATTTTTTCGGGCACGAATGGTTGGTCATTTAGCTATGTCGGCGTTACGGGAATGGCGAAATGAGTACAATCATTTACTTCGTGTTGGAGTTAGTTTATTTAAAGATAAATTACAAAGAGTAAGAGTGCCGACCGACCGCTACTCTAGATCGAAAGAGACTGAATGAATACATTTACATTTTAAACAATTGTCGAAAACTGGGATACGATCGGGGCGGCACGTTACATACTAAAACACAAAGGTTTTTACAGCTACATGGGTTGCACAATAAATATTGAAAGTTAAACATTCACAAAAGGACCGTCGGCATCACAACACAAACCTTACGGTTATGACGCTAAATTCTTAAAACTAAGACAATAAACAAATTGGGCTTTTGCACATTACTATAACATATTGTTATCCTTGGATACCCAAGATAGAAGACAACACGCAATAACATCTGCGTGCAGGCCGTGAGAATCTTTAAACTAGCGGTAATTTACAGTTAACTTAAAATACTATTTATATACTAAGTTCCCTAAAGTAATACCTCATCATCATCATCATCATATCAGGCGAAAGACGTCCACTGCTGGACATAGGCCTCCCCCAAGCGTCGCCACATTGACCGGTCTCGTGCGTCCCGCAACCAGCGGATCCCCGCAACCTTCACCAGGTCATCGGTCCACCTGGTGGGAGGCCTTCCAACGCAACGTCTTCCGGTTCGCGGTCGCCACTCCAGAACCTTTCTGCTCCATCGGCTATCCGTTCTGCGAGCAATGTGCCCTGCCCACTAAGTGGCAATTCTAAGTTTGGCAATTCTTCGGGCTATGTCGGTAACCCTGGTTCTCTTGCGGATCTCTAAATTTCTGATTCGATCACGCAAGGAAACTCCGAGCATAGCCCTCTCCATTGCCCTTTGGGTGACTTTAAGCTTTCTGATGAGGCCCATTGTAAGCGACCACGTCTCAGAGCCATATGTCATCACTGGCAACACACACTGGTCATAGACTTTCGTCTTGAGACACTGTGGTTTTGACGGTTGACCTCTTTCTCGAAGTTGGCCCTACCCAACTGGATCGTTTGTCCCAGGTAGACATAGACGTCCACAACTTCGAGTGTAGAGTCTCCGACCTTGATAGGAGTGGGTGTAACATGGGCATTCAACATCACCTTGGTTTTGTCCATGTTCATCCTAAGACCCACTCTTTCGGAAGCTCTACTGAGGTCATCGAGCATTGTACTGAGGTCCTCCATGGTCTCAGCCATAACCACTATATCGTCGGCAAACCGAAGGTGAATGATGTACTCGCCATTGACGTTGATACCTAGCCCTCTCCAGTCCAGAACCTTGAAGACATCCTCCAGTGCAGCGGTAAACAGCTTCGGAGATATGACGTCTCCCTGTCTCACACCTCGTTGCAGAAGGACTGGTTCCGAGGTCTGATCCTGAAGTCGAACTGACATGGTGGCGTTTTTGTACAAACACTTCAACACTTCGATGTACCTATAGTCAATTTGGCACCGTTGTAGAGACTGTAGTACAGCCCAAGTCTCGATTGAATCGAAGGCTTTCTCGTAGTCCTGCCGCAGCGTATGTATGTGGTCTACGGTGCTGAAGCCTTTACGAAATCCGGCTTGTTCGGGAGGCTGGAAATCGTCAAACCTGCGCGCGAGACGATTCGTGATGACTCTTGAAAACAGCTTGTAGACATGGCTACGAAGTGTGATGGGCCTATAGTTCTTCAGTAGGGCATTGGCACCCTTCTTGAAGAAGAGTACCACCACACCCCTGCACCATACATGTGGCGTTTTCCCTTCAAGTATGACGGAATTAAACAGCGTCTGAAGGGCCTTAAGTATTGGTTTTCCACCCGCCTTCAGGAGTTCGGCCGTAATTCCGTCGTCACCCGGTGCCTTGTTGTTCTTAAGCTGTTTCAGAGCCATCCTAATCTCATACAGGCTGACGTCGGGAATGTCTTCGGTATAGTGTCGGGTCAATCTAGCTCTAGGGTCATTCGCTAGATTCGCGACGGGTTTACTGGTTGACGTGTACAACTGCCCATAGAATCTCTCGATCTCCCTCAGAAGCTCCGGTTTGGCGGAAACGATCCTGCCATCATCGGTCTTCAGTTTCGTGAGCTGGCTCTGCCCAATAGACAGATCCCTTGCAAATACCTTGGAGCCCTTATTCCGCTCAATCGCGTCTTTAATACGCTCAGTATTAAAGCGGCGGAGGTCGCTTTTCAAGGACTTTGAGATCCGTCTATTTAGCTGCCGGTATTTCAACGCATCGTCTGAAGACTGCAGGATCATCTCACGCCTCTCCTCCATGAGCTTGAGAGTAGGATCAGAGAGCTTTTTGTTAGATGCGACCGTATGGACAGCTTCCACGAACCCATCGCTGTAATCGTCCACGGAGCTCCCTAGGCACTCGAAACGATTCTGGAGTTCGAGCTGAAAGTTCTCGGTGTTTTGGACCTGGATATGTGCTGGACGGAGCGTGGACTTCATCAGTCGAGACCTTTCAAGCTTAACATTAATGTTCAATGTGCCTCTTACCATGCGGTGATCGCTCCCGGTTTTCACCGAATTGATCACAGAGACATCATTGAACATTTGCTTCTTGGTTGACATGATGAAGTCGATCTCGTTTTTAGTTGCACCATCGGGGCATTGCCAGGTCCACTTCCTGTGCTCACGCTTTCTGAAGAAGGAGTTCATCATGTAGAGGCCCTCCTTCTCCATAAAACTGGCCAGTAGGTGACCCCGGTGGTTCCGACGTCCAACTCCAAATTGCCCCACTTGCAGCTCATCCACGTCTCGTTTGCCCAGTTTCGCGTTGAAGTCCCCCATGACAACGGTGAAATGAGTTTTGAAACCAGGCATGGCTCTATATATATCCTCAAACATGGTCTCTACCTCGTCGTCGGGGTGTGCCGAGGTCGGGGCGTAGACCTGTATGACCTTCAGCGAATATCTTTGGGATATTCTGAGTTTAAGGTACGCCACCCTGGTCGACACACTCTCGATCTTCACCACGTTGTTCACAAGTGACTTGTGGACGATAAACCCGACACCACCCTGGGACTGTCGGTCACCCTCTCGGAAATAGAGCAGGTTACCGGATTTCAGGATTATCGAGTCCTCCCCCTCTCTTCGGACTTCAGATAACCCTATAATACTCCATCGCAACCTGCTCAATTCTTCTTCGAGTTCGGCTATCTTCTCGTCGGTCCGGAGTGTTCGCGTGTTAAATGTTCCCAGGTCCAGTCGTCGGTGTTTATTGGGGTAGCCGGGTCCACTCCGAGGATTCTTCGCACCCCTTGCCACGCCATCGCCTCGACCGCTACCGTAGTCGAGGGTAGACGGGCTGCCGGGCACTCGGGGCCGTTTTTTTATTGTACTTGTCATGGTTTGGGGAGGTTTGCCGTAATCGCCACGCTTGGCATGCGGGTTGGCGATCGCAGTTTGTTCATAAAGTGCACAGAGAACGCTGCTGCCCATTCTCTGGTGTTTCCCTTAGTCGCCTCTTACGACACCCACGGGAAGATATGGGATGGTGAAATTCTTTACGTCAGTCACCATACGGTACCCTGGAACACTGAATACCTACACACACATTTTTCTCAAGTGGTCAGAAAAATAGTTATTCTCGATTTAACACTTCTAGGTAACCTAGACTACTGCCTAGATAGCACTCATGTAGTTCTAGTACATAAATGCCACTTGCTTGAGATAATGTGTTTGTATGCACGATTATAAGGGTTTCGAGCGCTTGTCAGCGGGCTCGCCCGCTTTCAGGTACCTTCTGTCCCTGAAAGGTTATTGACAAAGACAAAGATATTTTATTTCAAGTAGGCCACCAAGCGGCACTTTTGAACGTTACATTTTACAAATAATAATAGTTGATTCTACCATGCATTCGGAAAGTAGCTTGTAATGGAGAAGAATGCACAAGAAACTCCACACTTACTCTTTAAAAAAAAAAAATTACAATATTTAGGTACATAAGTACATACCTTGATGAATGAAATTGAGTTTATACAATACAAATATATTTATACAGTCTTCAGAAGGTCCAACAATAATGTTCTGCATATCACTTGTTTTTGCGCCCTAGTGGCTGTGGAGCAGGACTAGCATTTAGCCAAGCATTTTTATCAGTGATGTAATCCCTTATGTGTTATAGATATGCTTTCTGGAGCATTACCTTCGGGAACCAGCAGGCAGGCGCCCGGATTCTTTCACCTTGCACGATGTCACTGGTCATCACTAGTACCAACAAAGTCTTCAAGTTGCGGAGCAACGCAAATTCACCTATCGCTTCAGCCACTTCCCGACACCCAAAGTACCGGAAGGGCTTGTGGTACACCCATCAGGGTACCACCATTCGATTCCTTATTTCTCTGCCTCCCTAACCACACTTCTGTAAGGAGCCTAGCACTGGTGGATGGGGACGCAGTCCCCTAAACATTATGTTGTACCTTTGCACCTTTTGTCGACGTTTTATAAGTGCCCATGTAGGCATATGTTTAAAAAATCGCCAAAACTGAGGTGGACGTGGAAAGCACCAGATGGTAAAACTAGAAATGAAATAGATTATATTGCTACAAACATCCCTAATTCATCACTACACAATATCAGCGTGCTAAGCGACTTTAAACATTCAAGTGACCACCGCCTCGTGAGAGTAACCATGACCCTAGAAAAAAGTCTACTCAGGCGAACACAATTTAAAAAGAAAATTCAAGAAGTGGACTACAAAAAATGCCAATCTCATCTGGCAATTAGACCGACACCAGACTCTACCATGTCAGCTCAAGATCAGTATGACATTCTAGAAAAGTCAATCACAAGTTGCTCTGAAAACTCAATACTGGCAAGAAAAACCTTAAAAAAACAACTAATCATAACTGAAGACGTCGAAGAACTTATAAAAAAGAGACATACCCTTAAAAACAAGGAAAACAAAACAAGATCCGAAAAACATCATTTAAGCAAATTACATAGAATTATAAATAAAAGGATAACTAGCAACATTCGAAGCTATAGACTTACTTTGTTAGAAAACTATATACAAAACTCTGGAGCAGTAAAAAAAGCCTACAAGAGATTAAATAATTCAAAACAACTTATGACTCAGCTGCAAAATGCTTCTGGAACGAAGGTTACAAATAGACAAGGATTACTAGAAATAGCAACTGAATTTTATGAAACCTTATATTCAAATAACAACTCAGAAGATAGCTCATATATGGCAATCAATTACGATTATGTTCCGTGTTTTAATGAAAATGAAATAGAGCTTTCCATCGACAAACTAAAATTAGATAAAAGCCCAGGATCGGATGGAATAAAGAGTGAACATATAAAAGCAGGCAAAATTATCTTAATCAAGCCGCTCACGACTTTATTCAATCAAATCTTAATAGAAAACAAACTCCCCAGCCAATGGGCAAGTACAGAGATTATCCTTCTATACAAAAAACGAGATCCAACACAAATATCAAACTATAGGCCTATAAGTCTTATGCCATGTCTTTACAAAGTCTTTGCTTCAACTCTACTACGCCGTATAACCAGAATAATCGACGATAATCAAGCGGTAGAGCAAGCAGGGTTTATGAAAAATCGATCAACGGTGGACCACATACACACTCTCAAGATGATCATTGAAAAATACAACGAATATGGTAAGCCACTCTACATAAGTTTTATTGATTATTCAAAGGCATTCGACTCTATTTCGCACAACTCGATGTGGAGGGCGCTGGCCGAACAAGGGCTGAACGAAGGCTACATTAATATAATCAGAGAAATATACAGAAACAGTAAAGCTAGAACTTGAATCTTACGGACCAACCTTCAATATACAGCGTGGTGTGAGACAGGGCGACCCGCAGCCTAATTGCGTAACTGAATTCGTTTTTGGGAAAGAATCGATTCTTTCCCAAAAACGACTTTAGGTATTAAAATGCAATACGTAAAGTCGTTTTGGGAAAGAATCGATTCTTTCCCGAAAACGAATTCAGTTACGCAATTAGGCTGCTGCTCTCACCTAAGATCTTTATAGCAGTCTTAGAACAAATATTTAGAGCACTGGACTGGGATAGAGTTGGCCTCAAAATACATGGACAGTATCTATCACACCTTAGATTTGCAGACGACCTGGTGCTTCTGTCTGAGGACCCTGAAGAGCTTCAATATATGCTACAATCACTGAATGAACACAGTAAGATAGTAGAGCTTGAAGTAAACCAAAGTAAAACAAAAGTCATGACAAATAGAGAAAAAACAACTGTTACCATGAACGGGGTACCCTTAGAATGGGTCGACGAGTAGGTACATATATTTGGGACATTTAATATCTGTAAAAGACTGCTCAAAGAGAGAAATAACCCGCAGAATAAAGAATACCTGGAACAAATATTGGTCGATGAAAGAAATATTTAAAAGCGAACTGCCTATCAAAATAAAGACAAAAGCTATGGAAATCTGCCTCATGCCATGCCTCACATATGCATGCCAAACATGGTCCTTAACAAAAGAATCACTGGAAAAGGTAAGAGTATGCCAGAGAGCTATAGAAAGGAGCTACATGGGATTAAAACTAAAAGATAAAGTTAAAAACACGCTAATTAGAGAGAAAACCAAAGCTAAGGACGTAGTTAAGGAAGCTCTCAAGCTTAAAATGGAAATGGGCAGGACACATACAAAGACTAAATGACGACAGATGGGCAAAACTAACTACAAACTGGTACCCGATATACAAGAAACGTCGCCGAGGTAGACCATGCAAGAGGTGGAACGATGATATAGCCACCGTAGCAGGAAAAACATGGAGCAGGCTGGCTAGAGATAGAGAGAGATGGAGATCAATGGAGGAGGCTTTTACCGCTATAGGCGGTCCTTACATCTAAATTCTACAATTAATTAATGTTTATACAATTCTTAATTACTGAAATATTTAAATTATTAATTTTGCATGGTAAAATAAATTTAATTGGTACTTATCTGATTCTAAATTATAATGGAACTATTTAAATCTTTAAGACATTTCTAAATTAGAAAAAAAAAATAAGAAAAAAAAAAAAAATGAAAATGCATGAATAAACAAATACAATTATGAAATAATTGTAATTGAACTTGTTTAAAATTATAAATTCAATGTATTGTTTAATTTGCATGATGAATTAATATACATGTAGATTTCAATGTAATGTTGGAATCAATAAAGCTATTTTTATTTTTTATTATTTTATTTTTTATGTAGGCCTATGTAAAATAAAAATAATTGATTTTCATTTTGGTTGCCCGGTTCCGCAATTTTCACACAGTTTGTTCACTCCAGGGTGAATACTACTTCGAGGGATGAAGCTACGCCCACCAGAGTACTACCATAGGGTAGCCCGTCGGGACGGCAACCGGATGATGCTGGGTGGGTGTGGATTCCTCAGGTACCCGAAGTACAATCTAACTTTATGTTAGCAATTCGCACTTTTTCTTCTGCCTTACGCTTTCAGGCGGCTACGCTTGAAGGATATAGATACAGCTATTAAAATACTACATTTCTATAGCCTAGACCTAGAAGAAGGGCTTCAAGACCCTTAATAGTACTCTAGTAGTAAGTTGTATAGTTTTAGGAGAATATAGCTCAGCTAAGTTCAGAAATCGACAGAATTTCCCTTCATCCATCATTCTTACTGGAAGAACTCCTCGGAGGAGATAGTCACGTACCTCGTTGAGGGTTCATTGGGTAGGCCATTTCAGGGCGCTTCCAACCATATGGGACACTAGGATCCCACCAGGGATAAGGAAGGTTCTGTCGGTTAGTCGAAGTTGATAATGAAAAATTATGTAAGTAAATAAAAAACTTGTGCAAACGCAAAATCAAGGCCCTCGTTACGGTAAAGTTTGGTAGTGGAATAGTACGCAGGCGCGCTGAGCGATTTGTAGCCATTATTTTGTATTAGGCAAATCCACGCAACTTTGTGTAACGAAAACCTTGAAAAAACATCGCGAATCGTTAAGAAGAATTATCTAAGACAACTGAACATAGGTGCAGGGGCAATCAACGCGTTTTGAGCAGGAGCCTTACAACCTCCAGAATACCTATCTACCTCAAGCGATCACGTCCGCCTCGTACAGTACGGAACCCTTCGTGCGCGAATCCGACTCGCACTTGGCCGGTTTTTTTATCTTATCGTTTCATTTTAATTTAGTTTAGAATCCTTGAGATATAATTTATAATACTTTTCTGTAAACAATAAGCCATGGTCACCCTATCGAAACATTCAAAACGCATTGAAGGTTTTAAATTAGGATAAAGTTCTGGTTGTTCACAAAAAATATCTCGGTAATACTTAATTTCATCGATAGATAACCACGACTTATTTCTACGCGATACCGTGTTAATTTGCCGACTACCCAAGATACGAGCATGTCTCAGTTTGGGAGTCGTTGTCTTAGATTAAAATGACTCTGTACATGTACCTCACTAACATAGTTTGAAATGTTTTTTGTTGTAACGCTTTTTGAAGAATAAATTTATTATTTATTTATAATTTATTGTTGTAAGCAAAAAGGCAACATACTCAATTATATTTTGTCTTTGGTTGCGAGTGACATTTAATAAGTCACAAATTGTCTATTAAATTGTATTATTGTAATTTGTACATTTTGTACTTCCTATCTGTGAACACACTCCTAACACCGAGTGTGTCATGTGTGATTCTGAATATATTTTTTTATTAAAGTAAAATTTGCAATACCAACAGTTTTAAGTACTCGTATTTATTGCAACGTCCAACATACCGTACTACAGCTCCTGAAATATAAACCTAGGATGTATTTTTGTATTTTGACAAAATCAAATCTAGGTTTCATAAAAAAACTTCTGACTCCTGCGATGCTTTTTCAGCGAGATATCGCCGATTATTTACCTACATTTTTGGTCTCTGCAACGCTTAGTGTTAAAAATCTTCGTGGCCACGCGATTCTCCGCGTTTCAATGGCGCAGCACGTTCAAACCCTTACAACTTTTTTGATATCGGCGCTTATTTACCAAAATTGTTGGTCTCTGCAACGCTTAGTGTTAAAAATCTCCGTGGCCACGCGATTCTCCGCGTTTCAATGGCGCAGCACGTTCAAACCCTTACAACTTTTTTAACTATAACTTGACAAATTTATGGTTTTGGGCATCAACTTTTACAAATTTTACAAAAATCTTGGCAGTTTTGTTTTTTAGGATTCCGTACCCAAAGGGTAAAACAGGACCCTCCCTATTACTAAGATTCCGCGGTCCGTCTATCACCAGGCTGTATAAAATTGAATAATAATGTCAGGGAAAACATTGTGGAAAAAACCTGCACATTTTTACTCTTTAGGTGGGGGCGGGGTCGTCATTCGTCAAAGGCTCTTCGTTATTTGGAGATGGAGTTGCCGAGGGCATCGACGCCGATTCCTACAAGCTGTCTATTCCGCTGAGGTCGACTTCGAGCTCCTGAAACACATCGGGAGATGTGACACGCGGAGCCACTTCCGGAGTGGCGACGACAGCAAACACTTTTGAGAACTTGGCACGGCTCGATAGCATCTTCGCTCGTTTGAGCCGCTGTGCCCTTAGCGTCTTCTTCCCACACACTTCACAATAGCTCCATTTGGGAGCTAGGATGTGTTTGCACACCAATCTAGTTCTCCCAGGAGCTCGTCGTATCACTGACTACATAGCCTACATTTATCAGAAAAAACAAATAAACCTAAGTTGTTAAACTGTCATGGTCACTAACACTAACATTAACATTAAAAGCGGGATATTTACCATGTTTAATGTTTGTTGCGAGTTCCCGATATTTCGGTGCTGTTGCAAGCACCATGATCACGGATAAACTGAAGTCATTGCGGGTGGGTGTTTATGAGGAGACATAACGGTCTATCATCTTTCTTGTTCGTTTTTTGCACTCAGTACCGCTACCATTGTCACTCACAACTCGTGATCATGGTGCTTGCAACAGCACCGAAATATCGGGAACTCTCAACAAACAGTAAACATGGTAAATATGCCGCTTTTAATGTTAATGTTAACAAATAAACCGTTAAAAATGACCGTACTCACGATAATAATAATACCGAAAGAAAAACAAATAGGTTCTTATGACGTCCAAGCAGAGTTACTTGTTGAATGTGGCCAATTTAGCATCTTGTACTTATATAACTTGATCATTTAGGTAACTGCTTTATAAAATTATAGGTATTTACCTAACCATAATAAGTTTATACTTAACTATCGCAACATTTTATAAAGAGAAACCATCTTACCAGTTACTCTTAAACCATACTTAAACTATAGCAAAATTTGGCTCTTTCCTTAATCAAATATGTGTCCTCAGGCTGCAACATCATTAAAACATGATTATAAATAAAAAAATATGTAGTCGGTAGTTTGAATACCAACGTAATTTATCAAATATAATAATGGTATGTATATATACATAATTAAATAACAGTATTATTTATTACTTACGATTTTTTGCATGTTCCTATTAATGACAATATTTATGTAGGTGCACTGCGTACTCCAATAAAATACGTCCTTGTGGCGTAATCGTTGCCGATTAACTGAAGCGGTCACAATTATCTTCGCATCTAAGAGGATTGTTTCCGCAATGCCATGCATCTAACTGATAGTATGGTGGCCAGAGCTCACGTTAGGTGCCGCGGATTATACCTAGGTACACTTACTTATTTCCTATCACTGATTCATTTATTATGTAGTTAGAATTTAATTACCTATCTACAGAAGTAATTATTAGGTACTACATTCTTTACAGAATACCTATTATTATTTTACTACACTGCTGACCCCTAATGCAACACACACACACAAATCACATCATCAGCCTGTTAATGTTCCCACTGCTGGGACACAGGCCTGCTCTCTGTGAGAGGGAATGGGCGGATATCCACCACGCGGGCCCAGTGCGGGTTGGTGGATGTCACAGCAACAGCTTAAATGAAATTAAAACGTAATAAACTGAAAATTATTTTAATACAATTGTTACACGTAAATGTACATTGATAAGTTAGCTTAGATAATAGGTCTATCCCTATCCCGTCCCTATTTAATTCCTATATTTATGCGTTGAGCCATTTTATAGATACCAACAGACTTGAAAGTATTTTTTATAATTTTTCCTTTGTAAAAGAAGGACTTTTGTATACAACATTTCATCCCCCATGATCCGCCCCCAAGGACGGAATTCCCAAAATACCTTAATTTGCGTTAGATTTTAATCTTCAGCTCAAACCCAAAATTCAAAGATCCTAATTTCAAAACTGACCGACTTTCATACAAACTTTCATCCCCTTAGGGGTGGAATTCACAAAAATCCTTTCTTAGTGGATGCCTGCACAGTATAAAGTATCTATGTGCAAAATTACAAGTCTCTAGACGCTTTCATTATTCCCATGATTTCATCCTCCTTTTCACCCTCATGGAAGTGGAATCTTCAAAATTGCTGAGACATCTGTAAATTATTTTTTAATCTTCAGCCTCAAACCAAAATATGAAGACCCTGACTTTAAAACTGACGGATTTTCATACAAACTTTCATCCCCTATTTCACGCCCTTAGGGGTGGAATTTCCAAAAATCCTTTCATAGTGCTCACCGATACTACCAAAGAAACCTAAGTTTCATGATTGAAGCTTCAGCCGTTTGGCCTATGCGTTGATGGTCAGTGAGTGAGACAGTCAGTCAGTCACTTTCTTCTTTTATATGTTTAGATTTGAAAGATTTTTCTCGTGTGAACACGAATATGATTAGTTAAACTTCCCTTTACTGAAAAACTACGCTGACATATATTACATTTGTAAGGTTTTTCCCCAGTGTGTACACGAATATGAGTTTTTAAACTACTCTTTACTGAAAAACTACGCTGACAAATATCACATTTATAAGGTCTTTCCCCTGTGTGTACACGTATATGACTTCGTAAACTACTCTTTACTGTAAAACTACGCTGACAAATATCACATTTATAAGGTCTTTCCCCTGTGTGTACACGTATATGACTTTTTAAAATATTCTTTACTGAAAAACCACGCTGACAAATATCACATTTATAAGGTTTTTCCCCTGTATGTACACGTTTATGAGTTTCTAAAATACACTTTACTGAAAAACTACGCTGACAAATACCACATTTGTAAGGTTTTTCCACCGTGTGTACACGAATATGTGCTGTTAAAGTACTCTGTTGCGTAAAACTACGGTGACATATATCACATTTATAAGGCTTTTGCCCTGTGTGTAAACGTATATGTTCTTTTAAACAATACTTTTTTGAAAAACTACGGTGACAAATATCACATTCAAAAGGTTTTTCCCCTGTGTGTAAACGCATATGATTTTTTAAAACATCCTTTACTGAAAAACTACGCTGACAAATATCACATTTATAAGGTTTTTCCCCTGTGTGTAAACGTATATGATTTCTTAAAATATTCTTTACTGAAAAACTACGCTGACAAATATCACATTTGTAAGGTTTTTCCAACGTGTGTACACGAATATGTCCTGTTAAAGTACTCTGTTGCCTAAAACTACGGTGACATATATCACATTTATAAGGTTTTTCGCCTG
Organism: Orthosia incerta; assembly: GCA_948252205.1. Lineage (NCBI taxonomy): Eukaryota > Metazoa > Arthropoda > Insecta > Lepidoptera > Noctuidae > Orthosia > Orthosia incerta. Next base: position 2,752,243 of record OX411769.1, read on the forward strand.
TGTGTACACGTATATGACATTTTAAAATAAACTTTTTTGTAAAACTACGCTGACAAATATCACATTTGTAAGGTTTTTCCGCAGTGTGTATACGAATATGTTTCATTAAAACACCCTTTCCAGAAAAACTACTCTGCCTTATTACACATTTGTTCGGTTTATCTTTTATACATAATTTTGGATATTTATTTATATCATTACTTCCTTTACCTTTGTCATTAAGACTTTTATTTACGCTGGGTATAGTATTGTTCGAGTGCGGTTGTTCAGTTTTCTTTTGCTGGACTGTAATTGAATCTTCTAGATTTTTTCTTCGTATGTCTTTTTTTGGTTTCTTTGCAACGGTTACCCCTGTAATTATAAATATGGTAAGTACGCCAAGGTTGTTTGTGGAAAAATTAAAAAGGTGTATGATTTTTCATAATTTGTAAACACTATAAAAAAAACATTTATTTTTGACCTTTTGCAAATTTAAATATACCCACCAAACTGCGTAACAGTTTGTCGGCGGGATAAGCGCTCGTATTAAATCTTAGTTTTATAAAATTTTGATCTTAAGGGTACTAATATTAATAATAATTCATGGCCTGGCTGCGATTTGGTGACCTTTTCGGGGAAACCGAAGGTTTTTCTTTGTGATAATGGACAAAGTTATGATGACGAACAACTACCGGAAATACGTTGTGAAGAACGCCACGGTTGAAATCTGTCGGGCATGTCACCGGCCGGGAAAATCCATCAGTCACATTATCTCCAGTTGTTCTAGTCTAGCTAACAGAGACTACTTGCATAGACACAACCTTGTAGCCAGGATTGTCCATCAGCAACTTGCTCTTAAATACAATCTTGTGGAAACGGAAGTGCCTTACTATAAGTAGGAGCGCGACCCAGTTCTCTAAAATGGCAATGTCTCGTTGTATTATCAATGATCGGTCTATCATCACTGACAGGACTATTGTTGCCAATAAGCCTGACATAGTGGTGATAGACCGACTAGAGCGTTGCGCAATGATTGTTGATATAGCGGTCCCGCATGACGAGAACCTCGTGAAGGCGTAGAGAGATACCTTGATATGCCTAGCGAGGTTGTCGACATGTGGGATGTGAATACAGCAATCATTGTGCCGATAGTCGTGACGGCCAATGGCGTAATAGCCTCGACGAACATCTGAAGAGGCTCTCGTTGAGCAGCTGAATCCAGAAAGCGGTATTCCTGGACACGGCGCGTATCGTTAGGAGATTCCTCTCTCTGGAGCCCTGACCACCCGGAAGCTTGGACTTTGTTCCCAATACCGGTGTGCTACATTTTTTTATATTTTTAAATGTTTTTTTATAAGCTAATTCTTAAAAAAGTAAAACGTATGTACATAAATTGAATAAAAGACATAATAATTCATTCAGTAAGATTGTAGACGTGTACTCTGATTGGTCGCCAGACCGAATGACTAATATGGAAGGACTCTGGAACCCACTACAATTAATCGCCGAAGAAAACCTCATCAAGAACGAATAAGAATGCGATTTGTCATGCGATCCGACTGATAACCAGAGGCGGCTGTACTTTAAGTTCACTCGTGCACTGAACTGCCAGATTTAAAAAGGTTTAGAAATAAAATAAAAATGTTTAATAATATCTGATTAACGATCTATTCAATATTTACGAAATTATGACGAACAAATTTAAGCTCTTAGCTAAAGTAATAAGACGTATATTGCTGTAAAAAATACTCCCCGTGCGCTAGGCTAGACGCGCACGGCGAGAGTTCATACAATTCTATGAGAAACAAGCGAAAACGCCTGGCGCGTGAGACAGAGATAGTTCAATAGAAAATGTACGGCGAAATATGACCATTCTCGTGCGCCGCACCAGCGAACCGAAGATTACCGAGAGCGGGCGAGGTTTGACGAACGAAATTTATCTTAGGGTCGAGTACCAACATTAAAAGTTGTACAACGACGTAACTAGATGGCGTTGGCGTCGAATTAGAAGTCGCTAGCGAGATGGTTTGCCGATTTACATAGGCTCCTGTGAATTTTAGCAAATCTAACACAATTACCCAGTGAGACGGCAAAGTGCACTACCACTACTATGATCCACCAGCCGCCACTGCTGATAACGATGTCGATGTTACTGATGCGAAGGATCATACGACTGGAGAAACTTTCGACTAGCAACACACAGCTCGCTAAGAACATGACGATCCGCACTCAACATAAAGTGGGCGCCTGAACGTGAGAGCTGCTTGTAATTGGGAAACTAACAATCGAGGCGAGCGAAATGAAAGCACATCAATTGACTCTTTTGGCGTAATGATTTCATCAGGCGATTCGAGGTATCACAAGCTCCTGGAAAGTTTTCCAGGCATTACCCGACCCGCCGGTACACAACGCACTACACCCCAGAACACAGTACACCACATCCGCACGACACCAGACCCTACAGTAACATCATTATTCCGGCCATTAACGCCAGACAAACCCAAAACTTGCTCAGCAGGAGTCCCGGTTGATGACCCACGGCTAGACCCTCAGAGGGTCCCTGGTCATTATCCCTACATCTTGCCTCTAAAAAGGACGACGGTTAGCGACGTTGCGGTGTCTACCACATGCTCAACGCGCGAACCGTTCCTGACAGGTACACGATTAGGCACATACACGACTTTGCACACAGTATTTCAGGTTGTAAAATCTTCAGCACTCTAGACCTCGTGAAAGCCTACAATCAGATACCTGTCAGCCAGGACGACATCCCCAAGACGGCGATCTTGTGATCGCCGTGTGTGAACCAAACGTCATGCCAAACGTCATCAAGCCGGTCGAACGAAATCGAACGGTGTGGTCACCGTTCGGCTTGTTCGAATTCCCGTACATGACGTTTGGTTTGCGAAACGGGGTCCAAACGTTCCAATGTTTCGTCGACGAAATGACCAGAGGTTTGGAATTCAGCTACTGTTATTTGGATGACTTTATAATTTTTTTTGTAACAGGGGCAGAGCACGAGGAACACCTCCGCATAATTTTGACCAGAATGAGGGAGTTCGGCCTGCTGGTCAACACGTCCAAGTGCATATTCGGTCTCTCGTAGGTAACCTTCCTAGGTTACCACATCTTCGAGATGGGCACAAAACCACTTGACTCCAAGGTCGAGGCCATCAAGACGTTCCCACCGCCCAAAGATATCCGTCAGCTGCAGCTATTCTTGGACATGATCAATTTTTACAGGAGATTTATATCCCATGCAGCAAAAGGGCTGGCATCCTATATGTCTTGCGGAGGGTACTTTGCAAGCATTTGAGGGCTGCAAGGAGAGCTTAGCTAACGCTGCTCTATTGGCTCACCCCGATTGCATTGACAAACTCGCGTTGGTTACCGATGCGTCGGATACAGCAATCGGAGCGGTGTTGCGAGCTTAGAAGGATGCGTGTTCATACTACGTCGGGATCACCAGTTTATGTATGTGTAGATGAGGTAGGTCGGAGACACAATAAAAGTCATATGAGGGTGCTCACTATTCGTATTGTCCGGTACACACAAGACATGTAATCAAACAGTACAGTTAGAAGGAGAATAGACGATAGATTCACGATGATTAGGAAGTTCACAGCACAACACAATACACACAGATATAGCACCCAGCACCTAAAACCCTCTTTTTCCCGCGAAAAAGAGCCAATTTCACCCGGCTCCAACTTGCCGAGATCTGACCGTGCCAATAACGGACCATCTTGAGCTTCTTGGCGTTGCTTTGACATCAAAGGCTCAGCTGGCTGCCAAAAAGTTGGGGATTCTTGCAAAGGTGAGAAAGTACTTCACGCCGGAACAGCTGCTCAACTTGTATCAAGCGCAAGTTCGATCATGCATGGAGTACTGTTCTCATCTCTGGGATGGATCTGCCAAATACCAGCTTGATGCACTGGAGTCAATCGAAAAGCTGGCCAAGAGGCTCATCGGCGATGAAGCACTGGTCAAGACAAAGCTCCAGAGCCTTGAACATCGTCGTCGAGTTGCCAGTTAGTCGGTTTTTATCGGTTACACTTCGGCAAGTGTGCGATGGAATTGCATGATCTAATTCCATCTAGCCCGTTTGATCATCGGACTACCAGAAGTACGGCGATGCGCCATCGGTACATGGTGGACATCCCACCCATACGCATCAAACGTTTTGGGAACACTTTTATTGTGCGTACAGCTAAGGAGTGGAATTCCCTGCCGGAGTCTGTGTTTCCCGACAACTACAATCTGGGCGTCAAGATTGAATAGGTTTTTTCTAGGCAAGCGTGATTCACCATCGACCACATCATCGCTTACCATCAGGTGAGATAGTGGTCAAGCGCGAGCCTATAGGAAATTACAAAAAAAAAAACAGCTCGCGTAAACAATAAGCTAGCGGGAGCGCGATAGCCGTAGCGGGCGCTGCAAACCGACTAACTTAGGTCTACGCAAGTGGAAGGATATAGTGGTAGTACAGGCTCTCGGTGCAGAACAGCCGCAGCAATTGGTGGTAGCGTTCCAGACATCAGCCGACATTATATAGTAAACGATATACGATGTCGTGCATGTCTGTCGTCGACGGTGTGTTACTGTTATTATAATAATATATAAATAAATATAACAATTCCGTTAGTGTATCAGACCAGATCAGGGCGATTACCTGAGAAGAGTTGAAGACAGAGTGGCTTGGCAGCAGCTCTTCAATGATTCCGTCAAAGCTTTCCAAAACGGGCACGATCTTCAGTAATGAAGACAAGGGATATGATGAAGAAACGTGAAAGATTCAGTAACAAGACGACGTATTGTATTATTGATAACTCTAAAGCAGTACCTACAGGCTAGACAAGTGACTACGTGTGTTTGATAAGTCCGCTAACTTCATCTTATCCTGCTAATTTGGGATGTCTAGATTTATCCACACCAAAACGATGAGGGAACGATAATTCGACGAAACGCTTCGAGAAAAGGTAGGTAGTGGCCCGCTTCTTGGTCTCGTCTTAGCGGGTAGTGATACACAAGGTAGTGATATACAGAGTTACTTACTTATCGTCTTGTTAGCTTTTCGTTTCTTCTTGGATACTTCTTGTTCTTCTTCCATCGCATTTCTAATTTCCATCAAAGGTACGTCATCTTCTGATTCAGAATGGTAGGATTTCATGTTTTCATTTTTTATGTGTTGAAATTCATGGTCTAACTCTGTGAACAAACGAAAACAATCAAGAGCACTAAATTTTTAGCCTCAGTAGTGTTTACTTTCAACCGACTTAAAAGAGCAGGAGGTTCTCAAATCGACTGTATGTTTTTGTTACGCAATTATTCCGCCAATTATGAACCGATTTTAATGATTATTTTTTTATTTGAAAGCTGGTGATTCTCATGTGGGACCACATGAGAATCACCAGCTTTCAATCATCAAGATTTGACGAGTTCTTACAAGTTCTAATACCTAAGCATTTTAACAGAATAATTAAACAGACTTTCAAAACAAAACAGTACAAAGCGAAAAACAAAAACTTCCTTTTCGGAAGTCGGTGTCAAAAACGAAAAGTTGGTGATTCTCATCAAGATCAGAATAAGGCACGCACTGCGATTTCTATTCGCGCGAATTTTTTAGTACTATTTGAGCGTTATTTTTTTTCCGCAGTGCGTGCAGCTTCATACATTTGCATAGGTCATAGAATGGGCGGAAAAAAATCGCGCGAATAAAAATCGCAGTGCGTGCTAGGCCTTATTTCAATTTATAATAATGCGTATTTTCATGGTAATACAAGGAACCAAAACTAAAAAGAGAAAAATAAAAAACATTGCAACAAAAAAAAATATCAGACTTACTAAACTAGTGTCAAAAACAAAAAAAAATAGGTAAGTACCAAAGACACAGACTGCCGGCAAGAAAGTTATTTTTCACTTTGTAGTGTTTTGTTATGGAAGCCGGTTTATTTTTTTTATTTAATAAATAAAATATTTTGTTTCTTCTGCCATCGGCTACGCCCGCGTGAAAGTCAAAAATTATCCCAAGCCACAGATAATATAATACTAGCATACAGATGCCTCATCCCATACAAAGAAACCGCGCCGACGTAACTAGCGTTTTTTATCTAATTATACCGATAATTTTTTGTAAATCGATCACGTTCGGTTCCGTTCCACGGCGATAGATAGATCACCATCTTTATCTGTGGAACGGAACCGTACGCGATCGATGTACAAAAAAAAACAGAATAATCAGTATAGTACGTCGGCATGGTTTCTTTGTATGGGATGGGACCCCACATGTGGGCACATTTCCGGGATAAAAAGTATCATAAGTGCTATTCCTGAATATTTTCTATCTCTGTGCCAAATTTCATCCAGATCCGACCAGCCGTTTGAGCGTGAAGAAGTAACAAACATACAAACACACTCACAAACTTTCGCTTTCTAATATTAGTTTGATTACACATAGATATATATTTTTTCTTGCTGACCAAAGTCAATTGAAAAAAATCTCATAATCATCAACATAATAATCTATAATTAAAATTAAGGTTGCCCTAGTCGACAGCACGAACTATTTTCTGCGCGGGGTTAAAATGCATGCTATATCAACCGACAACACGTGCGAAAGAGAGTGATGCTGTGATGAAGCTAGTTCGTGTACGAATACACACTTTTGCAAATTTGAAGCAAAATGGATGATGATTTAGGACGAAACGGAGCGCGCGAAATTTTTAAACAGACCTTTGGCAGTCTGGAAATCATGAAAAAACGACTAAACGTATCTATTCAAAATAAAATGATCTGCATTGTTGAACTGCTAATCTATCCCTGTATGGAGGCCGTTTTGCAATTTTCCGTCTTCTTACGGTATTTATTTGCGCCCAAAAATGCGTTAAAATTTGTGTCGAAATGTGGAACTTTCGACGCTCATAACTTTCAAATATCTATATATATTTTTTACTTTTTTGTTTCCATACAGGGCTAGATAATGATGAGACAAATTGATATCATTTTTTATTTTGAACGTACATCGTCAAACAGTGGACTAATCACCAGACTACGTTTGTATGGAAGAATGATCGACTAGTGTAACCTTAAGAACGTACCAGCTGGCTTTTCATCATCTTGTCCCTCACAAACATCTGGTAATTCTTCTTTGATGACATAGTTTTCTGTTTGATATTCATCAGGAATACTGAAGTATTCTGTTGCACTTATAATGTATCCACTGAACTCTAACTGGTCACGGTTTAGTAGAGGTTTTGTCTGTAAAAGATTGTTAACAGTATTAGCTTAAACATACAGAAACAAGCACAAAATTCTTGACCACCATCTTCATTAGATCCAGGGCTCATTTGTGGGGCTCGGTATCCGCTTCTACAACAAGCTACCCCTTCTCTATTCTTGACTTCTTTTGAATACATTGATAAAAATAAATAAAATAAAAATAGCCTTTAATCGCTGATTTTATTCTTACATTTCTTACTAATTAGCCATATTACTAATTTTCCTATTGCTAGTACTTAATTCTATTTTACACACTATGTTCTAGAAAAATTGGTAACACAAGCATTAATTATCCATCAGGTTGTCCTCCCTGGACATAGGCCTCCTCTAGAATTCGCCATTTATGTCTGTCCATTGCAGATCTGCGCCATCCTTGTGGCAGGTCATCTTCCCATATTCTTTGTGGCCATCCTCTTGTTCTCTTTACATCTCTGGGGTACCAGGATATGACCTCTTTGGTCCATTTTTCTTTGGTAGATCTAACCACATGACCAATCCAACGCCATTTAAGTCTCTTGATTTTCTTTGAGACATCTGACACACCTGTGGTCTTTCTGATTTTGGTCAGTCTCCACTTGTCTTTCAGCTTGATGTGTAGCATGCTCTATCCCCTGTTGGCATACCTTTAATTTTTGACTGTGAGCCTTTGTAAGGCCCCAGGTTTGGCACCCGTAAGTAAGTTTTGGTAGGATGCACATGTTGAATACTTTACGCTTGATTTTATATGTTGAATGCATTGATAGTTTAAGTTAAGTCAACTTTATTCGAAAGCATACTATCCTAACCCTGTTTACAGGCCACTGTATAGAGTTACTGGTTCCTTAAGGTAAGAGTTTGTGCCACGTTGCGAGACCGACACGCGCGACGTCACTCGTCCGGTAGCGAGACCGTCTGGAGTTTTTGACGTGTCTCGGTCTCGCTCGCGAACTCGCGCACATACAAAGCCCAAGCCAAGATCAAGTAGTATCGCACGTTTCCTGCCTCAGGGGCGCGGCGCATCCTGGCACCATAAGAGTTGGTCCAGTCGGTTAACTGTGCATCTTGAACTGAGTTCCTTAGGGTTAATTAGATCTCTACTTCACTATCGGCCAAAGTTTGTAGTGAAAAATGATACATCAGCTATGAATAAAATGTACATACTGTAAGAAATTAATTAAAATCTTCTAGATGAACGGTGAAAACTTTTTCAATCCAGTCAATCCTCACCTCATAGTCCTCATTCAACATCTGAGCAAACAGCTTCTCAGCTTCCAGACATTTTCTCTGCAATCGGCAGCATTGCTGCAGTTTAGTGCAGCAGAAGATACAAGCGAGCATTGGTCGTCTGTCTTCAGTACAAAACTGCAATAAATCAAGAGAAAACAAATTGTTTATGTTTGATAAATACTGGAATTAATATTGTGGTAAATAAATTGTATGTTCTTAAATTTATTTATTTTTTTAAATTCTTTATTTGTGTTGGGTTTGCTCTTGACTCTAATCTAGGTCATAGGTGACAGAGACAGAGTCGACGATGGAGTGAGCTTACCCAGAAGAAGCCTGTTAAGAGATTCGGGTTGAATGCGTTCGGAAACACAGACGCAGGTAGTGAGTTCCATTCATTCGCTGTGCGCATTATGAAGGATGTTTGGAAGCGCTTGGTGTGAATTGGTGGAATGGCAACAAGGTAAGGATGATAAATAATCATTATATTGTCCACATCAAGTCAAAAAGTTCTGGAGCGGTGGCAATACAGCATGAGTAAGGCCCTCAAGGTAGACAGATAACCTGGTGACGGTCACAGGACTTCACGGCATGTGACTAGCACGGGACTGATGAATGTGGTGAGTGAAGGTCCAAGGGTCATTTTGGGCATTTGTTTCATCTGCTTGTATATTAAAAACTGGCCTTACAATTATTATAACTAGCAGCAACCCGCATAGTGGTTAGTAGATTTAGTGTGTATGAGTGAGAAACATCCATGCTCACAACTTTCACATTTATAATATTAGTAGGCTTCTCTGAACCTTCCTCATTTCTCACTTTTTCTATTGGTGAAACCAAATGAAAGTCCGTTCAGTAGTTTTTGAGTTATCACATACAGACACGGCGCAGACTTTATTTTATAATATGTAGTGATGATACACTTACTCGAATATCCGTCAGCTTCTCATATATGTCCTGCAGGTTCTTGTTGGCTACCACATACATGGTAGCATTCTCCACTAGACACATCCTACACATTGACAGTTTTTCCATCTCCATAATTATAAAAATTACTGCTGACTTTTACTATCTAGGTTTAATTTTTTTTTTAAGATTATCTACTAAAGGTTCCTATATATTTTAATAAAAGCTTAGGAAATATTGTGTATACTTCCTTCGTGGATCTAAGTAAGTCAGGCTATCTATAAGGGGCAGGCCGAGAGAGCTACACCTTACTATTTATCTGCAAGTCGTAGTTACGATTCAATAATATTTACAAAAAATAAATGATACTAAAATTTCATGTGTTTATTTTTTGAAAGCAGATATACGTAGTATCTATAAGTCGTTTGTAAAGCAGATTGTCCAATTAGTCTATGTCTATGAGATTGTACACCTAGTATTTAAAAACCGAATATGATTAACATTTAATAATAGTAATATCACAACATCAATCACAACTTCACAAGTCCCAACACAATTAATCACAGAGAAAATAAAACTACGACATTAAGTTTAATCATTTTCTTTTTTCTAATCTTAGTTAATCATAATATAAACTCTATTGTAGTGTCCAAACTTTCTTTGCCTACGTAAAGAGTAAAATATAAATCTAACCTTATGTTACTGACATGATTTAGTTAATTTAGTTGCACAGAACACTAATGACAGCAATGACAGCTCAAAAACGAATCCTTTAGACATAAGGCATGGCACGCACTGCGATTTCTATTCGCTCGAAATTTTATTCGCGCATTCTATGACCTATGGAAATGTATGAAGCTGCACGCACTGTGGAAAAAAAGCCGCGTTTTGACACAGAATTCACCGCACCGCGGCGCGGATTAAATTCGCGCGAATATTTTTAACTCTATGAACAGGTAGAAAGGAGGCAAATATCGCGCGGAATTTTATCCGCAGTGCGTGTTAGTCAAATTCAGTACGCGGACCAAAAATCACGCTAATATAATTCGCGCGAATAAAAATCGCAGTGCGTGCTAAGTCTTAGTGAACTAATGCGGTACCGATTCGAATTCAATAACAATCGACTTACCAATGAAGAAATTTTTATCGATTTATCACATTGACATTTTATTTTTGTATTGTTTGAAATGAAATGAAATTTATTGCACTTACATACAGGAGATAATTTTATATTACAGAAACCATTAAGCAATGAGGTAGGAAAACTATGGAGACGGCATATTCTACTATATGAAGAATAGTTATACAAATATCTATAATATCGACACACGCATGTCAAAAAGCGTTTTGTCTCAAGAGCTGCATATGAAAAGAGAGACATCTAAATTTTTGTCAAGGACTAAACTTGGTAACACTTTTGAGTGACGTCAAAATCATGTCTATGCGTGACCGGTCGCAATGTTGATTGCCGAGTAAAATTGGTAGTTATGTGCCGTATATGTACGTTTATCTGTGTAGTTGTGCTGTCAAACAGTTGCAAATGGCCTACCTCATTGGCTAATGGGCAGCCATCTTAATTGCCCGATTTATGTAGGTATGCACGCTAATTTCGTAGGTATGGCAAGTCCATAGGTTTCTAAGTCAGTGCCATTAAGACGCAGATATTGTCAGATTGGAATCGTGATGTTTCGTTTCACAATTTCTGCTCTCGAGAATTAATAATAATTAATTTTACTGAGGATTCAAGTGATTATTCCTGTTTATATGGAGAATAATCCAAAGATTTATCTTGATAATATCATAAGTATTTTAGTTATTTTATTTGCTGTTTTTCTTCTAAATCCACAATTACTTTTTTACATTTAGGCTTAATATTAAACGTAGTGTTACATACTCGTTGTTAATATCGCAGTGCAGGTAAAGATGTTACCTTCACTGCGATATTCACTGCTACGTTAATTCGATTAGACTGTGAATTATAATTTATCGGAATAACGGAAATCCGGAATAACACGTTGCTTCATTACTAAAGGTGGAAACATACTATTAAAACCCGACGCGACCTGACGTGTCCACACTCGATGCGAACCTTGGACTTACAAGTCGATGGCAAATATAAAAAGTTAAATATTGTGTTTGGCCCAGAATTCAGCCACGGCAACACCATTCGGTGACGCAGTCATAAGGTCCTCGAAAGTACAGGTGGCAGGGCATGCTGCGCACTTCGTGAGATGGGGCATGGTCTGCGGAGAGATGCTGCACAAGCACTAAAGACTAGTGCCATCAGAGAATCCCTACCCGTGGAGGTTGTCCTTGCTGCGGCCAACTTGAGTGCGGAGTCTATTTAGGGTTTTCCAGGTCGACCACGGCAGAGTGTGCCCAGGTGGAAGGCTCTCCGATGGCCCGATGAAATTTTCAGGAGGCTTGAGTTTCTCTCGCCAAAGATCGCATCTCGCCGAAGAGGAGTTGAGATCACATAGACCCACGCATCTGCGCTGGGGCACTGAGCGGTAATTGTGCATTGGGTGGCGTGGGTCCTTTTCTAGTTTTGCCCTCTTTGTGCGACTTGCTATAGTCCTGCGAATTTCCGGGGGCGCGATGATGATAAGTGGCAGTATACAGCATTCGCATAGGAGTCGGTTTGAGGCAATCTGTGGCAATCTGGCACGTCTCATTCAGAGCTGTATCCACTAATTTGGGGTGGGCAGAGAGGCTCCTACTGGACATGCATAATTCACCAGCGGAGAAACACAGTGCCATGCCAGTCGTTAGCAGGACTTGAGGAGACGCCTCCATCTGGTGGACGTTAGGCGGCGAAGCAGGTTATTCCTTGAATGCACCTTCCACTTGACATTCTCGCAGATAGTTCTGTAGTTGGGTCAGTGGGTAGTCTTAGGAGGGACCTGTCCAGAGTAATGCCGAGGTATTTTAGATGAGAATTATGGTGGATTGGCACCCACTGCCATGAAATATAAAGCGTTCGGCCCGCTTGTCTATTACGTGGGTGAAAGGCGCACGGCTGTGTTTTTGAGGGATTTGGCTTCAGCATAATATTGGCTGAGATCTGAAAGGGCGGTGGAAAGATTAGCCTCAATCGCCTCAAAATCAGTAGCTTGGCAAGTTAAAGCTAGAACGTCAGCGTACAGCTCCTGTACGCATAATAATGCGACGCAGGCAACCATGCATTGGTTGCATGGTTGCCTGCGTCACAATCTAAGAAGTCCGTTTAAGTTTCTCATTTTACGATGCCGAGATCACAGAATTTTTTTACTCTAGCGAGGCCCCGATTCGTGATGACTCTTGAAAACAACTTGTAGACATGGCTAAGAAGTGAGATGGGCCTATAGTTCTTCAGTAGGGCATTGTTACCCTTCTTGAAGAAGAGTACCACCACACCCCCGCACCATGCCTGTGGCGTTTTCCCCTCGGGTATGACGGAATCAATCAGCTTCTGAAGCTGAAGGGCCTTAAGTACTGGATTTCCACCCGCCTTCAGGACTTCGGCCGTAATTCCGTCATCACCCGGTGCCTTGCTGTTTTTGAGCTGTTTCAGATCAAAAACAGCATCATCCATCCTAATCTCATACAGGCTGACGTCCGGAATGTCTTCGGTATAGTGTCGGGTCAATCTAGCTCTAGGGTCATTCGCTAGATTCGCGATGGGTTTACTGGTTGAGGTGTATAACTGCCCATAGAATCTCTCGATCTCCATCAGAAGCTCCGGTTTGGCGGACACGATCCTGCCATCATCGGTCTTCAGTTTCGTGAGCTGGCTTTGTCCAATAGACAGATCTCTTGCAAAGACATTGAAGCCCTTGTTCCGCTCAATCGCGTCTTTAATACGCTCGGTATTAAAGCGGCGGAGGTCGCTTTTCAAGTACTTTGAGATCCGTCTATTTAGCTGCCGGTATTTCAACGCATCGTCTGAAGACTGCAAGATCATCTCACGCCTCTCCTTCATGAACTTGTGAGTAGGATCAGAGAGCTTTTTGTTCTTATCTGTACGACGGGTCTTGAAAAACTTGGACCCAACCGTATGGACAGCTTTCACGAACCCATCGCTGTAATCGTCCACGGAGCTCCCTAGGCACTCAAACGATTTTGGAGTTCGAGCTGTAAGCTCTCGGGGGTTTTGGACCTGGATCTGTGCTGGACGGAGCGAGGACTTCATCAGTCGAGACCTTTCAAGCTTAACATTAATGTTCAATACGCCTCTTACCATGCGGTGATCGCTCCCGGTTTTCACCGAATTGATCACAGAGACATCATTGAACATTTGCTTCTTGGTTGACATGGTCAAGTCGATCTCGTTTTTAGTTGCACTATCGGGGCTTTGCCAGGTCCACTTCCTGTGCTCACGCTTTCTGAAGAAGGAGTTCATCATGTAGAGGCCCTCCTTCTACATAAAACTGGCTAGTAGGTGTCCCCGGTGGTTCCGACGTCCAACTCCAAATTGCCCCACTTGCTGCTCATCCTCGTCTTGTTTGCACAGTTTTGCGTTGAAGTCCCCCATGAGAACTGTGAAGTGAGTTTTGAAACCATGCATGGCTCTAGAGATATCCTCTACCTCGTCGTCGGGGTGAGCCGAGGTCGGGGCGTAGACCTGTATGACCTTCAGCGAATATCTTGCGGATATTCTGAGTATAAGGTATGCCACCCTGGTCGACACACTCTCGATCTTCACCACGTTGTTCACAAGGGACTTGTGGACGATAAACCCGACACCACCCTGGGACTGCCGGTCACCCTCTCGGAAATAGAGCAGGTAACCGGATTTGAGGATTATCGAGTCCTCCCCCTCTCTTCGGACTTCAGACAACCCTATAATACTCCATCGTAAACTGGTCAATTCTTCCTCGAGTTTGGCTATCTTCTCGTCGGTCCGGAGTGTTCGCGTGTTATATGTTCCCAGATCCAGTCATCGGTGTTTATTGGGGTAGCCGGGTCCACTCCGGGGATTCTTCGCACCCCTTGCCACGCCATCGCCTCGACTGTTACCGTAGCCGAGGGTAGACGGGCTGCCGGGCACTCGGGGGCGTGTTTTATGTGTGCTATTCATTAGGTTTGGGAGGGTTTGCCATAATCGCCACGCTTGGCAGGCGGGTTGGCGATCGCAGTTTGTTGTTAAAGTGCACAGAGAACACTGCCCATTATCTGATGTGTCCCTTAGTCGCCTCTTACGTCACCCACGGGAAGATATGGGATGGTGAAATTCTTTACGTCCGTCACCATACGGTACATTACGGTACAAGATTTTACTTGCAAGAAATAGCTGCCAGAATGGATAAATGCTAACCAAATTGTGTTTCTTGAGGTATTGTAGAAATTAAGCTATTATCAATAAAATCGATGTGTTAAAACGATTAAAATTTCTTCACTGATAAAGTCGATTGTTATAGAAATGGAATCGGTACCGCACTAGTTCGTCACTAATAGTTTTTTTGAGCTGTCACTGCTGTCAATGTCAATTAAATTTAAGTTGCGCTGTCGCACGCTGTCGTCTCTAGTCACTGACTTATAAACCTATGGACTTGCCATACCTACGAAATTAGCGTGCATACCTACAAAAATCGGGCAATTAAGATGGCTGCCCATTTGCACTGACTTATAACCTCATTGGCCCATTTGCAACTGTTTGACAGCACAACTACACAGATAAACGTATATATACGGCACACAACTACCAATATTTTCGGCAATCAACATGGCGACCGGTCACGCATAGACATGATTTTGACGTCACTTAAAAGTGTTACCAAGTTTAGTCCTTGACAAACATTTAGATGTCTCTCTTTTCATATGTAGCTCTTGGTTAGTTAAAAAGAGACAAAACGCTTTTTGACATGCGTGTGTCGATATTATAGATATTTGTATAACTATTCTGTTGAGGAATTGGCTATATAGAATTTGATGTTTATTAAATTACTGGCAGCTGGTTTTTAGTCTATGGGATTTTATGAGAAAGATTTGTTAGGAACTAATTTCAAAGGTTGAGACCTGTCAGTGTGTGGAAAATGTAGCGGACTCTTTTAGTTGAAATGTTATGAAGTAGTTGTTTTATTTTGGAAGGATGTTTTTTATAAGCTGGTTTTAGTTACGTTCATGCAGTGGTGTTTTTATGTATATGTTGGAGAAATTAAAAGGTTAAAAGAATGAAGTAGCTTTATTGAAAAGAAGGATCCAAGTGCACCCACATGCTGGTAAGATTTTCACCAAAAATAAGTGGTTATGGGCCGCCCAGCAACGTGCACGTAGAATGAAATATTAAAAGCCCGAAATTTCTTAAGAGAATAAAGAAAAAATTATTTTTATTTATTTTTTCTGGAAAAACAAATGCACAACAAATTGATATAAAATGGCCGAAGAATATATAAAATTAACAAAATTGACCAACGAGTCTGAGTACTCAATTTGGAAATTAAAACTTATGCTCTTATTAAAGGCAAAAGAATTAGATACAATTTTGGATGACGGCGAAAATACGAAAAAGGACTTTGAAAAGAAAGACGCAAAAGGTAAATTATTAATCATCTGTTCAATAAGTGAAAAGTACATGGTATATGCAATAAGTTGCAAAACAACAAAAGAAATAATTGATAAATTTGACATTATTTTCCTTGGTCACAAAGATAATCTCAAATAAATGGATTTTTACTATAAAACCTGGTGGAAGATATAAGGCGAGATTAGTGGCAAGAGGTTTTCTTCAAAAGCATAACGTTGATTATAAAGAAACATATAGTCCAGTGGTTAATACTACGAGTGTTAGATTGTTGTTGGCGATTGCAGCGCAAAAAGGTTTGAAAATAAAACAATTTGATGTAAAGACAGCATTTTTATATGGAGAGTTAGATGAAGAAATTTTTATGGAAATACCTTTAGGATATGATATAAAAGATAAAGCAAACAAAGTGTGTAAATTAAAGAAGAGTCTTTATGGATTAAAACAAGCACCACTTATGTGGAATAAAAGATTAACGGAGTTTTTGAAGAAATTGGGTTTGTTTCAATTGAAATCTGATCCATGTGTGTTTGTAAATAAAGATAAAGGAATCTATTTGGCTATTTATGTAGATGATGGTATTTTAATTGGTGAAAATGAAATTGATTTAAATAAAATTATTAATAAATTAGAAACGGAATTTGAAATGCGTAAATTCGATAAAACAGAAAAGTTTATAGGGTTTGATGTTAAAATAGAACAAAACTATATTAAGATTTATCAAGAAAGTTATATAAATCAAATTTTGGAAAAGTTTAAATATGAAAACTTAAAAGATAGTTGTCATCCTGATATTTTAATTAATACACATCAAGAGGGGAAAGGTGGAGTTGATGATGTGCATAAATATCGACAGTTAATTGGTTCTTTATTATACTTAGTAAATAAAACAAGACTGGATCTAGCGTTCCATGTAGGTTATTGCAGTAGACATCAGGAAAATCCTAATATAAATGATTTTGGAAATATTAAGAATATTTTTAGATACATTAAAAACTCAATTAGTAGTGGCATACAGTATGTACGTGGAAACGACACAAGTTTAAAAGCTTACTGTGATGCGGACTTCGCAGGCGACCCAGACACTAGGAAAAGTACGACTGGCTTTGTAGTATTTTATGGTGGTGGTCCAATTCATTGGTGTTCACGTAAACAGTCAGTTACTGCTCTTTCGAGTACTGAGGCTGAATATATTTCTGCAGCCGAATGTATAAAAGACCTACTGTACATTCAGAGTCTGAACTACGAGTTGACAAATAAATTACCGAAAACACAATTGTTTGTTGATAATCAATCTGCTATAGTGTTGATTAAAAATGGAATTTTAAATAGAAGAAGCAAACATATTGATGTTAAATATCATTTTATTAAGGAAAAGATAGATAAAAATTTGTTGGAAATTAATTATTGTTCGACTAAAGATAATTTGGCTGATATATTAACTAAACCACTGGACAGAACAAAGTTTTTGAGATTGAGACAATGCTTAGTGAGTGATAAGTAAAGGACATTCTTTAATGTGATGAGTTGTGTTTTGTGTTATGTAGGTTTATTAGAGTATAAGGCTGTTTGGTAATTAATTTGAAATTTTGATTTAAGTTAGTTATGTAAGGTCTTTAGGTTAATTAATTCAAAAGTTTGTTTATAGTTTTTAGTTAAGTTGGGTGGGTTTAATTAAGTTGGGTTTTTAAATGAGTTGATGGTAGTTTTGTATATGTTTGTGTGTTTGTTGTTGTAATTGTAATAAACATAAAATTCAGAGGGGATGTTGAGGAATTGGCTTTATAGAATTTGATGTTTATTAAATTACTGGCAGCTGGTTTTTAGTCTATGGGATTTTATGAGAAAGATTTGTTAGGAACTAATTTCAAAGGTTGAGACCTGTCAGTGTGTGGAAAATGTAGCGGACTCTTTTAGTTGAAATGTTATGAAGTAGTTGTTTTATTTTGGAAGGATGTTTTTTATAAGCTGGTTTTAGTTACGTTCATGCAGTGGTGTTTTTATGTATATGTTGGAGAAATTAAAAGGTTAAAAGAATGAAGTAGCTTTATTGAAAAGAAGGATCCAAGTGCACCCACATGCTGGTAAGATTTTCACCAAAAATAAGTTATTCTTCATATAGTAGAATATGCCGTCTCCATAGTTTTCCTACCTCGTTGTCTCTAGTTCTCTACATGACACTGGCAGCACGGTACAGAGTACATTATACATAGGGGTAGCTGTAGCTGACTGGCAGAATAGTCGGCAAAGGCTCAGTTGCCGAAAAGAAAAAAAAATACTGTAATGACATGAGCACTTTGGTAATGAATGACACAGATGACAGAATGAGAAAAATTTGTTTTGAAGGATTTGATTGTGTCTGAAATTCTGAATGTGAATGTGAACACGTTGTGAAGTTGTGATTGTTGATTATGTTAATAATATTTGGTTTTTAAATACTACTTCAATACTCTACTTCAATAAATAAAAACCTTTAGAGAGAGAGAGATTTGGAACCATTTCCTTTCAAAAGACCTTTAGAGAGAGAGAGATTTGGAACCTTTTTATAGAGATTTGAAACCATTTCCTTTTTGTAAATATTATTGAATCGTAACTACTACCTGTAGATACGTATAGCTCTCTAGGCCATACTCTAGGCCTGACTGACCCTTAAAGATAGCCTGACTTACTGAGATCCACGAAGGAAGCATACACATTACACAATATTTACCATGCTTTTATTAGAATCGGTACTTCGTAGACAATCTTAAAAAAAGTTGTTCTAAAAGCCATATAGTAAAAGTCAGCAGTAATATTTATAATTATGAAGATGGAACGACTGTCAATGTGTAGGATGTGCCTAATGGAGAATGCTACCATGTATGTGGTTGCCAACAAGAACCTGCAGGACATATATGAGAAGCTGACGGATATTCGAGTAAGTGTATCATCACTACATATTATAAAATAAAGTTTTCCACCCTGTCTGTACATGTTAAATCAAAAACTACTGAACGAATTTTCATGCGGTTTCACCAATAGAATGAGTGAGAAACGAAGAAGGTTTTTGTGTATAATTTATGTATTTTCTTTCGCAATTCTCTCAAGAGTCACCACATTCATCAGCCCTGTGCTAATCACAGTGAATTCCTGTAACCATCACCAGGTTATCTGTCTATCTTGAGGGCCTAACTCATGCAGCATTGCCACCGCTCCAGAACTTTTTGACTTGATGTGGACAGTATATTATTATTTAAGAACATACAATTTATTTACCACAATATTACTTCCAGTATTTATCAAACATAAACAATTTGTTTTCTATTGTTTTATTGCAGTTTTGTACTGAAGACAGAAGACCGATGCTCGCATGTTTCTTCTGCTGCACTTAACTGCAGCAATGCTGCCGATTGCAGAGAAAATGTCTGGAAGCTGAGAAGCTGTTTGCTCAGATGTTGAATGAGGGCTATGAGGTGAGGATTGACTGGATTGAAAAGTTTTCATGGTACATCTATCAGAGTATTATGCCCTGAAAATAGTAGAGGAATGGTGCAATGAGCACCAACTCTCAGTGAACCCAACAAAAACTGAACTAATTCTCTTCACAAAAAAGAGAAAACCTATGACACTGCAGCTGCCGCGTTTCTTCGGCACAACCCTAAGCCTTACAACCGAAACCAAGTACCTGGGCATTTACCTGGACAAACAATTGAATTGGGCAAGACACATGAACTATATCATCACAAAAGCCAGCATATCCCTGTGGCAGTGCAAACGACTGCTAGGCAGGAATTGGGGGATTAGCCCCATGGTCACCTACTGGCTATACACCACAGTTATCTGACCAATCATCACATATGGCTCGCTGGTCTGGTGGCCCAGGACAGACCTCAGCACAGCCCAAAGAGATCTCGAGAAACTGCAGCGGTTCGCCTGCGTTGCAATCACCAGTAGTATGAGAACCACACCCACTGCCGCCCTACAGGCGATGCTGGGACTGCCACCTCTACACCTAATTGTGCGGGAGGAGGCAGCCCTGGCCACCTTTAGACTCCACCTATCAAGTTCCCTAAATAAAGACTCCAGAATTAAGCACATACGCATAAAGGAAGATGCGATCAAGCGTAAACCGATGTTAGCATCACCATGCGACAAAGCCCCAAAAACACACCACTTTCATAGGCACTACAACATAATACTCACAGAGGAAAGAAGTGACTACTCTGGTCCGGAAGAGATGAGAATATACACCGACGGATCGAAAACTGACTCCGGTACCGGAGTCGGAGTCTTCTCACACGATTTCAATATAAATATTTCCAGACCGCTAGGAGGGTTCAACACCGTCTATCAGGCGGAGTGTGTGGGCATCATACAAGCGGTCCATGCCCTAGAAGCCAGGAGGGTTATGGACACCCACATACGGATACTCTCCGACAGCGCATCAGTCTTACAATCCTTACGAAAAAAATACATTACATCAAAACTAGTACTAGAATGTCACAACTCACTAGAACAAATAACTGTATCTAGCCGTAACACGGTGTCACTACAATGGATAAAGGGACACAGCGGATCGCTGGGCAACGACGCGGCTGACGAGCTTGCGAGACGCGGATCCAGCTCGGCGGTCTATGGACCCGAGCCTGTTGTACCCATCCCCTTCAACCAAATACGCAGGTGGTTACAGGAATTCACACAGACACAGGCGGAGAACTGGTGGGCCTCGGCACCAGGCTGTAGGCAATCCAAAGAAGCTCTGCCATTCTTGGACAGTAAGCTTACCAGGCGTCTTTTACGCCTGGACAGGAATGGCCTGCGCCTGGTGACGGGAACCATTACGGGACACTGCTCACTCAACAAACACTTCCACACAATAGGCATAACGGACAGTCCTCTGTGCAGAGCATGCATGGAGGCTGAGGAAACCGTCACACACGTTCTCTTTGAGTGCACAGGTATCACACAGATAAGAACACGAACCCTCGGGTCACCCAGATCATACACGGATGTTTTGAGAAAACCAGGATCTCTAATTGACTTCTGGAGGGAGGTGGGCTGAATGGAATGACCACCCAACGGCCGCCATGGCTCACGCACAAAGGTCGCGCGTGTCGACCTCGCATCGCGTCGCGAACTCCTACCTTATGGAACCAGTAACCCTAATACACTGGCCTGTTAAACGGAATGCTCTTAAGAATTTCTGTACAGGCGTTTGAACTTTTTCTATGTTATTAAAGCTGCAGCACACTATGAAAAATGAGAAGTCATTGACTCAAATTAGGCAGACAGCCAGCACTTTGTCAACCTTGTCTTGTGTTCAACACAGCGACCAACCATCCTTATCATGTAAATAGTTATTGATAGAATAGTATGCATTCAAATAAAGTTTGATTTAACTTAAACTTTCAATGCTTTCAAAAGAAAGTCAAGAATAAAGAAAGGGTAGCTTGTTGTAGAAGTGGATACCGATCCTGAGGTATTTTATGCTTGTTTCTATATTTAAGCTAATAAAGTTAACAACCATTTACAGACAAAACCATGACCAGTTCACTGGGTACATTATAAGTCCAACAGAATACTTCAGTATTCCTGATGAATATCAAACAGAAAGCTATGTCATCAAAGAAGAATTACCAGATGTTTGTGAGGGACAAGATGATGAAAATCCAGCTGGTATGTGCTTAATTTTAATTAAAGATTATTATGAGATTATTTTTAATTGACTTTGGTCAGCAAGAAAAAAAGAAATATCTATGTGTAATAAATAAATAAACTATTTTCCAAAAAAAAAAATTACCGGCTTTCATAACAAAACACTACAAAGCGGAAAATAACTTTCTTTCCGGTAGTCGGTGTCTTTGGTATTATTTTTATTTTCGTTTTTGACACCGACTTCCGAAAAGAAAGTTATTTTCCGCTTTGTAGTGTTTTGTTTTGGAAATCTATTAAAAATTTTGTAAAAAAAAAAAAACTCTTATGTTTTGGTACCTTATATTACCTACCATGAAAATACGCATTATTATAACTTAAAACAACTCGTCAGATCTTAATGGGACCACATGAGAATCACCAGCTTTCAAATAAAAAAAGAATAATTAAAACTGGTCCATAATTGGCATAGTAATCGCGTAGCAAACATACTAAAACATACAGTCGAATTGAGAACCTCCTCCTCTTTGAAGTCAGTTGAAAATAAACACGACTGAGGCTAAAAATAGTTTAGATTCCTTGAGATATAATTTATAATACTTTTCTGTTAACAATAAGCCATGGTCACCCTATCGAAACATTCAAAACGCATTAAAGGTTTTAAATTAGGAAAAAATTCTGGTTGTTTACAAAAAATATCTCTGTAATACTTAATTTCTTCGATAGATAACCACGACTTATTTCTACGCGATACCGTGTTAATTTATAGTTGTAAGCAAAAAGGCAATGTACTCAATTATATTTTGTCTTTGATTGCGAGTAACATTTAATAAGTCACAAATTGTCTATTAAATTGTATTAATGTACTTCCTATCTGTGGTGTTATTCTTCTATTTGTCATGTGTGTTTCTGAATATATTTTTTTATTAAAGTAAAATTTGTAATACCAACAGTTTTAAGTACTCGTATTTATTGCAACGTCCAACATACCGTACTACAGCTCCTGAAATATAAACCTAGGATGTATTTTGACAAAATCAAATCTAGGTTTCATAAAAAAATTCTGACCCCTACGATGCTTTTTCAGCGAGATATCGGCGATTATTTACCTACATTTTTGGTCTCTGCAACAATTATTGTTAAAAATCTCCGTTGCCACGCGGTTCTCCGCGTTTCAATGGCGCAGCACGTTCAAACCCTTACAACTTTTTTTAACTATAACTTGACAAATTTATGGTTTTGGGCATATGTATGTACGTTGTTCCTGATCTATATAAACGACCTATGCTCTCTTGAACTCCGTAATGCCAGCGTCTTTACCTTTGCAGATGATACCGCAATTATCTTTCATGCAAAAACCTGGAGTGAGGTCGTATGTGTAGCTCAGGAGGGACTCGAGAGGGTTGCTATCTGGCTGCAAAATAATCTACTGACCCTGAACGTCGGTAAAACTAAGGCGATGTGTTTTAGTGTGACTGAACGGTCAGCGCCGGGCCGGGATCTGCAAATAAAACTGCATGTTTGTGGTAATACCAATGACGAAAATTGTGACTGCTCGAAAATCGAACAAGTCACGAATACAAAATACGTAGGGATACAAATCGATGAGCACCTAACTTGGGAAGCGCAAATAGACGCACTTGTGAAGCGAACCAGGAAACTCTCACATATATTTAAAAAAGTTAAGTCCATCGCAATTCCTAGACAGATTCGTATGTTATACTTTACCCTGTGCCAATCATTACTAAGTTATTGTGTATCGGTCTGGGGAGCAGCGAACAAAACCAATTTGCTTAGGTTAGAGAGAGCTCAACGAACTATTTTAAAGATAGCGTACAAAAAACCCTGGCGGTACTCAACTGATGTTTTGTATTCGGAATGTAGCGTCCTCCGAGTGAGGCAATTGTTTATCGTTTCAACACTAATACGCTTTAGAATATAGAATAGAATAGAATGCATTTATTTGTCAGAATATTGTACAAAGCTGTTAGGTGAATTATATATTTGTCGCGACGTCTGCATAATATTTAGGGATTCTATTATTCAAAGGAATCGTATGATACCTGAGTATTAGGTTGATCTCTTCTGAGGGAGTAACCTTAGGCAGACGTAGCGAATAAGAAAAAAAAAAATATTTCCAATTTGTACCTGGGTTTTCTTTATCTGCTTCGCTTATTAATTCTTCATGGAGACGGAGCAAGGAACGCAGAGCAACAGAACTTGAACATAGAGGGCCACTTCCACCATCTGTAGATAGATACCATCGATGATACTGACACTTTAATTCTTTTATAGATACCATCGATGATACTGAGACTTCGATATTATGGACATCTTATATTATTGGTATACACTGAAACCAAATGCCAAATATTAGATCTTGTATTATATTGTCCAACAACTGGAAACCGGTATGGTTTCCGTCCTAGGAAGCTCACTTCCCAGAACACTCATGAGGCTGGCGGAGTATTATCGCCCCTCATCTACTGAGGCCGGCGGAGTATTATCGGCCGCCTCAGTTTTGTATTACATTGCTCAACAGCTGGAAACCGGTATGGTTTCCGTCCTAGGAAGCTCACTTCCCAGAACACTCATGAGGCTGGCGGAGTATTATCGCCCCTCATCTACTGAGGCCGGCGGAGTATTATCGGCCGCCTCAGTTTTGTATTACATGGCTCAACAGCTGGAAACCGGTATGGTTTCCGTCCTAGGAAGCTCACTTCCCAGAACACTCATGAGGCTGGCGGAGTATTATCGCCCCTCATCTACTGAGGCCGGCGGAGTATTATCGGCCGCCTCAGTCTAATTGATAGCACTAATTGAGATCTCAAAAAGCTTCATTATAATATACAACTACAACATACAAAGTTTGCCAACATCGTTGGTTTATATGTAAACACTATTCATCAGTATTTCTGTATTCTCAAGAAAGACAGTTCGGTTCAGTGGATAGCATATATAAGTGTATACAAATAATAATAATCTTAAATCATAAAACACTCAACTTTCAATCCAGGGATGCCGACGGCTCCAACCCCGATACGAACTCTCCTTGATAAACACGGCCTTTTACTAAACTTAAGCTAAAGACAACAATACAAATACTGGTTCTTATTCTTACCGCGCCAATACTGATTTGACAGGTACGCGCAGCGATGTCTCATCGATGTTGCCGTTGCATAAAATTATTGTTGTAATGTTGCTATGTCTGATTATTGTTATATTTACATTCGCGGCTTACATCTTCTGTAAGTTCGCGACAATATTACGATCATAATATTCTGCCGTTTCCGGCGTACAAATATGGTTTGTAAAATTATGGGTCATCATTACCTTGAAATTTAGTCATTTAACATTGGAATTAGAATTACAAATAATTTAAATAAATTGAACAATAGTAGTAAAAGAGATTAATTATATAAGCCAAAATTCAATGAAGTCAAGGAGGTAAAATATGATATATAGACAATAATGTCAAATATTTATGTAAATTTTTCATTCATAAAATCTTCAGTTGAGTAATAACATTTAAAAGAAAGTTAAATAATTTAAATGTTCTAAAGCTGAGAGTCTTGAAGCCATCAGGTAATTTGTTATAAACAGTAATGGACATGCAGTATACACCATCAGAAAACAACTTAATTCTACGCCTAGGAACATTAAGCATATGCACTCTGCGACTGGGTCTGGATACAACATCGTTATGCAAGTCAAATTCATTTCTATTTTGGTGTACAAAGATACAAATTTCAAAAATGTATAGTGCCGGCAGTGGCAGTATTTTAAGTTTTTTAAATAGTGGAACACAACTGTCCAGTGGGTGCGCTCCACAAATTGAGCGTACACATTTTTTCTGAGCTCGAAACACTATTAAGGTCAACAGAATTACCCCATATTATAATGCCGTAGCGCAAGACTGATGAAACATAGCCATGGTATGCACACAGTGCCGCATTAACACTAGCCACACGTGTTAGTCTATATAATACGAATACAAATCTATCTATCTTCTTACATATATCGTCAATATGAGATTTCCAGTTACAGTTTTTGTCAATTATTATCCCCAAAATTTTTGCGTAATCAACCATTTCTATTGTCTCGTTTCCATATTGTATTTTAAGCCGTGGACGCGTACTGTTATATGTCTGGAATTGTATCATTTTTGTTTTCTTTATATTAATATGAAGATTATTGTGTTCAAGCCATGTAATAATTTCACAGAGATGCCAAAAAACTAGCCCGCCATTCATATAGAAAGTTAAAATGGGATCGACCTAGGGTTCAGTCTTCTTTTACACGCAGATCTTTTGCATTTCTTGGGCCCTTCCTTTATTCAAAATTCTACTCTCACAATAAAACTATAGTTGTCTTAACTTACAGACGTTTTAAAAATAATATATTTAAATGGCTGCATCCCCTAAACTACAACCAAACGGAAAACCTTTTGCACGTACAGTAATAAATTTGGGACATAATAGCAACACTTAAGCATGCAATCACCCACCTACATTCTCCACACTCTACACATACTCATACACACACGCATACACTCACACAAAGGCAACTTAAATTCTATTCATATATTAAATATAATAACCTCTTATTATCTAAATTACAATTATGTTTTATATCTGTATAATTAGTTATTCTACCTAGTGAACATGTTTTCCTTACCTACCTGGGAAGAGACTGGACCGCGCAACACAGGGAATCCTAGTGTGTGGTCCAGGGAATTTGTTGACACCTAGCACTTAAGGCCCTCTAAGTAATGTATTGTTGGTTAACTATTGTACTGTGTAAAAATGAACGGAATAAAGATTTTAATTCATTTTATTATTTATGTGTATATATATACATGTATACCTAAGTTGTTAAACTGTCATGGTCACTAACACTAACATTAACATTAAAAGCGGGCTATTTACCATGTTTAATGTTTGTTGCGAGTTCCCGATATTTCGGTGCTGTTGCAAGCACCATGATCAAGAGTCGTGACAACAACAAACAGTACACATGGTAAATATGCCGCTTTTAATGTTAATGTTAACAAATAAACCGTTAAAAATGACCGTACTCACGATAATAATAATACCGAAAGAAAACAAATAGGTTCTTATGACGTCCAAGCAGAGTTTCTTGTTGAATGTGGCCAATTTAGCATCTTGTACTTATATAACTTGATCCTTTAGGTAACTGCTTTATAAAATTATAGGTATTTACCTAACCATAATAAGTTTATGCTTAACTATCACAACATTTTATAAAGAGAAACCATCTTACCAGTTACTCTTAAACCATACTTAAACTATAGCAAAATTTGGCTCTTTCCTTAATCAAATATGTGTCTTCAGGCTGCAACATCATTAAAACATGATTATAAATAAAAAAATATGTAGTCGGTAGTTTGAATACCAACGTAATTTATCAAATATAATAATGGTATGTATATATACATAATTAAATAACAGTATTATTTATTACTTACGATTTTTTGCATGTTCCTATTAATGACAATATTTATGTAGGTGCACTGCGTACTCCAATAAAATACGTCCTTGTGGCGTAATCGTTGCCGATTAACTGAAGCGGTCACAATTATCTTCGCAACTAAGAGGCATGTATCCGCAATGCAATGCATCTAACTGATAGTATGGTAGCCAGAGCTCACGTTAGGTGCCACGGATTATACCTAGGTACACTTACTTATTGCCTATCACTGATTCATTTATTATGTAGTTAGAATTTAATTACCTACCTACAGAAGTAATTATTAGGTACTACATTCTTTACAGAATACCTATTTTTATTTTACTACACTGCTGACCCCTAATGCAACACACACACATCACATCATCAGCCTATTAATGTTCCCACTGGTGGGACACAGACTTCCTCTCTGTGAGAGGGAATGGGCGGTTATCCACCACGCGGGCCCAGTGCGGGTTGGTGGATATCACAGCAACAGCTTAAATGAAATTAAAACGAAATAAACTGAAAATTATTTTAATACAATTGTTACACGTAAATGTTTAACATTGATAAGTTAGCTTAGATAATAGGTCTATCCCTATCCCGTCCCTATTTAATTCCTCTATTTATGCGTTGAGTCATTTTATAGTTGCCAACAGACTTTAAAGACTTGAAAGTATTTTTTATAATTTTTCCTTTATAAAAGAAGGACTTTTGTATACAACATTTCATCCCCCATGATCCGCCCCCAAGGACGGAATTCCCAAAATACCTTAATTTTCGTTATATTTTAATCTTCAGCTCAAACCCAAAATTCAAAGATCCTAATTTCATAACTGACCGACTTTCATACAAACTTTCATCCCCTTAGGGGTGGAATTTACAAAAATCCTTTCTTAGTGGATGCCAGCACAGTATAAAGTATCTATGTGCAAAATTACAAGTCTCTAGACGCTTTCATTATTCCCATGATTTCATCCTCCTTTTCACCCTCAAGGGAGTGGAATCTCCAAAATCGCTGAGACACGTGTAAATTATTTTTTAATCTTCAGCCTTAACCCAAAATATGAAGACCCTGACTTTAAAACTGACGGATTTTCATACAAACTATCATCCCCTATTTCACGCCCTTAGGGGTGGAATTTCCAAAAATCCTTTCTTAGTGCTCACCGATACTACCAAAGGAACCTAAGTTTCATGATTGAAGCTTCAGCCGTTTGGCCTATGCGTTGATGGTCAGTGAGTGAGACAGTCAGTCAGTCACTTTCTTCTTTTATATGTTTAGATTTGAAAGATTTTTCTCGTGTGAACACGAATATGATTAGTTAAACTTCCCTTAACTGAAAAACTACGCTGACATATATTACATTTGTAAGGTTTTTCCCCAGTGTGTACACGAATATGAGTTTTTAAACTACTCTTTACTGAAAAACTACGCTGACAAATATCACATTTATAAGGTCTTTCCCCTGTGTGTACACGTATATGACTTTGTAAAGTACTCTTTACTGTAAAACTACGCTGACAAATATCACATTTATAAGGTCTTTCCCCTGTGTGTACACGTATATGACTTTTTAAAATATTCTTTACTGAAAAACCACGCTGACAAATATCACATTTATAAGGTTTTTCCCTTGTATGTACACGTTTATGAGTTTCTAAAATACCCTTTACTGAAAAACTACGCTGACAAATATCACATTTGTAAGGTTTTTCCACCGTGTGTACACGAATATGTGCTGTTAAAGTACTCTGTTGCGTAAAACTACGGTGACATATATCACATTTATAAGGCTTTTGCCCTGTGTGTAAACGTATATGTTCTTTTAAACAATACTTTTTTGAAAAACTACGGTGACAAATATCACATTCAAAAGGTTTTTCCCCTGTGTGTACACGCATATGATTTTTTAAAACATCCTTTACTGAAAAACTACGCTGACAAATATCACATTTATAAGGTTTTTCCCCCGTGTGTAAACGTATATGATTTTTTAAAATAAACTTTTTTGAGAAACTACGCTGACAAATATCACATTCAAAAGGTTTTTCCCCTGTGTGTACACGCATATGATTTTTTAAAACACCCTTTACTGAAAAACCACGCTGACAAATATCACATTTATAAGGTTTTTCCCCTGTATGTACACGTTTATGAGTTTCTAAAATACCCTTTACTGAAAAACTACGCTGACAAATATCACATTTGTAAGGTTTTTCCACCGTGTGTACACGAATATGTGCTGTTAAAGTACTCTGTTGCGTAAAACTACGGTGACATATCACATTTATAAGGCTTTTGCCCTGTGTGTAAACGTATATGTTCTTTTAAACAATACTTTTTTGAAAAACTACGGTGACAAATATCACATTCAAAAGGTTTTTCCCCTGTGTGTACACGTATATGACATTTTAAAATATACTTTTTTGAAAAACTACGCTGACAAATATCACATTTGTAAGGTTTTTCCGCAGTGTGTATACGAACATGTTTCATTAAAACATCCTTTCCAGAAAAACTACTCTGCCTTATTACACATTTGTTCGGTTTATCTTTTATACATAATTTTGGATATTTATTTATATCATTACTTCCTTTACCTTTGTCAATAAGACTTTTATTTACGCTGGGTATAGTATTGTTCGAGTGCGGTTGTTCAGTTTTCTTTTGCTGGACTGTAATTGAATCTTCTAGATTTTTTCTTCGTATGTCTTTTTTTGGTTTCTTTGCAACGGTTACCCCTGTAATTATAAATATGGTAAGTACGCCAAGGTTGTTTGTGGAAAAATTAAAAAGGTGTATGATTTTTCATAATTTGTAAACACTATAAAAAAAAACATTTATTTTTGACCTTTTGCAAATTTAAATATACCCACCAAACTGCGTAACAGTTTGTCGGCGGGATAACCGCTCGTATTAAATCTAAGTTTTACAAAATTTTGATCTTAAGGGTACTAATATTAATAATAATTCATGGCCTGGCTGCGATTTGGTGACATTTTCGGGGAAACCGAAGGTTTTTTTTTGTGATAATGGACAAAGTTATGATGACGAACAACTACCGGAAAAACGTTGTGAAGAACGCCACGGTTGAAATCTGTCGGGCATGTCACCGGCCGGGAAAATCCATCAGTCACATTATCTCCAGTTGTTCTAGTCTAGCTAACAGAGACTACTTGCATAGACACAACCTTGTAGCCAGGATTGTCCATCAGCAACTTGCTCTTAAATACAATCTTGTGGAAACGGAAGTGCCTTACTATAAGTAGGAGCGCGACCCAGTTCTCTAAAATGGCAATGTCTCGTTGTATTGGGATCGGTCTATCATCACTGACAGGACTATTGTTGCCAATAAGCCTGACATAGTGGTGATAGACCGACTAGAGCGTTGCGCAATGATTGTTGATATAGCGGTCCCGCATGACGAGAACCTCGTGAAGGCGTAGAGAGATACCTTGATATGCCTAGCGAGGTTGTCGACATGTGGGATGTGAATACAGCAATCATTGTGCCGATAGTCGTGACGGCCAATGGCGTAATAGCCTCGACGAACATCTGAAGAGGCTCTCGTTGAGCAGCTGAATCAAGGGCTTTATCCAGGAAGCGGTACTCCTGGACACGGCGCGTATCGTTAGGAGGTTCCTCTCTCAGGAGCCCTGACCACCCGGAAGCTTGGACGTTGTTCCCGATACCGGTGTGCTACATTTTTTTATATTTTTAAATGTTTTGTTATTGTATTTTTATAAGCTAATTCTTAAAAAAGTAAAACGTATGTACATAAATTGAATAAAAGACATAATAATTCATTCAGTAAGATTGTAGACGTGTAATTGGTCGCCAGACCGAATTACTAATATGGAAGGACTCTGGAACCCACTACAATTAATCGCCGAAGAAAACCTCATCAAGAACGAATATGAATGCGATTTGTCATGCGATCCGACTGATAACTATGTCGATGTTACTGATGCGAAGGATCATACGACTGGAGAAACTTTCGACTAGCAACACACAGCTCGCTAAGAACATGACGATCCGCACTCAACATAAAGTGGGCGCCTGAACGTGAGAGCTGCTTGTAATTGGGAAACTCACAATCGAGGAGAGCGAAATGAAAGCACATTAATTGACTCTTTTGGCGTAAAGATTTCATCAGGCGATTCGAGGTATCACAAGCTCCTGGAAAGTTTTCCAGGCATTACCCGACCCGCCGGTACACAACGCACTACACCCCAGAACACAGTACTCCACATCCGCACGACACCAGGCCCTACAGTAACATCATTATTCCGGCCATTAACGCCAGACAAAACCAAAACTTGCTCAGCAGGAGTCCCGGTTGATGACCCACTGGTAGACCCTCAGAGTCCCTGGTCATTATCCCTACATCTCGTCCCTAAAAAGGACAAAGGTTAGCGACCTTGCGGTGTCTACCGCATGCTCAACGTGCGAACCGTTCCTGACAGGTACACGATTAGGCACATACACGACTTTGCACACAGTATTTCAGGTTGTAAAATCTTCAGCACTCTAGACCTCGTGAAAGCCTACAATCAGATACCTGTCAGCCAGGACGACATCCCCAAGACGGCGATCTGGTGATCGCCATGTGTGAACCAAACGTCATGCCAAACGTCATCAAGCCGAACGGTGTGGTCACCGTTCGGCTTGTTCGAATTCCCGTACATGACGTTTGGTTTGCGAAACGCGGGCCAAACGTTCCAATGTTTCGTCGACGAAATGACCAGAGGTTTGGAATTCTGCTACTGTTATTTGGATGACTTTTTTTTTTTTTTAAAACAGGGGTAGAGCACGAGGAACACCTCCGCATAATTTTGACCAGAATGAGGGAGTTCGGCCTGCTGGTCAACACGTCCAAGTGCATATTCGGTCTCTCGTAGGTAACTTTCCTAGGTTACCACATCTCCGAGACGGGCACGAAACCACTTGACTCCAAGGTCGAGGCCATCAAGACGTTGCCACTGCCCAGATATCCTTCAGCTGCGGCTATTCTTGGGCATGATCAAGTTTTACAGGAGATTTATATCCAACGCAGCACAAATCCAGTTCCCGATATTTCGGTGCTGTTGCAAGCACCATGATCAAGAGTCGTGACAACAACAAACAGTACACATGGTAAATATGCCGCTTTTAATGTTAATGTTAACAAATAAACCGTTAAAAATGACCGTACTCACGATAATAATAATACCGAAAGAAAACAAATAGGTTCTTATGACGTCCAAGCAGAGTTTCTTGTTGAATGTGGCCAATTTAGCATCTTGTACTTATATAACTTGATCCTTTAGGTAACTGCTTTATAAAATTATAGGTATTTACCTAACCATAATAAGTTTATGCTTAACTATCACAACATTTTATAAAGAGAAACCATCTTACCAGTTACTCTTAAACCATACTTAAACTATAGCAAAATTTGGCTCTTTCCTTAATCAAATATGTGTCTTCAGGCTGCAACATCATTAAAACATGATTATAAATAAAAAAATATGTAGTCGGTAGTTTGAATACCAACGTAATTTATCAAATATAATAATGGTATGTATATATACATAATTAAATAACAGTATTATTTATTACTTACGATTTTTTGCATGTTCCTATTAATGACAATATTTATGTAGGTGCACTGCGTACTCCAATAAAATACGTCCTTGTGGCGTAATCGTTGCCGATTAACTGAAGCGGTCACAATTATCTTCGCAACTAAGAGGCATGTATCCGCAATGCAATGCATCTAACTGATAGTATGGTAGCCAGAGCTCACGTTAGGTGCCACGGATTATACCTAGGTACACTTACTTATTGCCTATCACTGATTCATTTATTATGTAGTTAGAATTTAATTACCTACCTACAGAAGTAATTATTAGGTACTACATTCTTTACAGAATACCTATTTTTATTTAACTACACTGCTGACCCCTAATGCAACACACACACATCACATCATCAGCCTATTAATGTTCCCACTGGTGGGACACAGACTTCCTCTCTGTGAGAGGGAATGGGCGGTTATCCACCACGCGGGCCCAGTGCGGGTTGGTGGATATCACAGCAACAGCTTAAATGAAATTAAAACGAAATAAACTGAAAATTATTTTAATACAATTGTTACACGTAAATGTTTAACATTGATAAGTTAGCTTAGATAATAGGTCTATCCCTATCCCGTCCCTATTTAATTCCTCTATTTATGCGTTGAGTCATTTTATAGTTGCCAACAGACTTTAAAGACTTGAAAGTATTTTTTATAATTTTTCCTTTATAAAAGAAGGACTTTTGTATACAACATTTCATCCCCCATGATCCGCCCCCAAGGACGGAATTCCCAAAATACCTTAATTTTCGTTATATTTTAATCTTCAGCTCAAACCCAAAATTCAAAGATCCTAATTTCATAACTGACCGACTTTCATACAAACTTTCATCCCCTTAGGGGTGGAATTTACAAAAATCCTTTCTTAGTGGATGCCAGCACAGTATAAAGTATCTATGTGCAAAATTACAAGTCTCTAGACGCTTTCATTATTCCCATGATTTCATCCTCCTTTTCACCCTCAAGGGAGTGGAATCTCCAAAATCGCTGAGACACGTGTAAATTATTTTTTAATCTTCAGCCTTAACCCAAAATATGAAGACCCTGACTTTAAAACTGACGGATTTTCATACAAACTATCATCCCCTATTTCACGCCCTTAGGGGTGGAATTTCCAAAAATCCTTTCTTAGTGCTCACCGATACTACCAAAGGAACCTAAGTTTCATGATTGAAGCTTCAGCCGTTTGGCCTATGCGTTGATGGTCAGTGAGTGAGACAGTCAGTCAGTCACTTTCTTCTTTTATATGTTTAGATTTGAAAGATTTTTCTCGTGTGAACACGAATATGATTAGTTAAACTTCCCTTAACTGAAAAACTACGCTGACATATATTACATTTGTAAGGTTTTTCCCCAGTGTGTACACGAATATGAGTTTTTAAACTACTCTTTACTGAAAAACTACGCTGACAAATATCACATTTATAAGGTCTTTCCCCTGTGTGTACACGTATATGACTTTGTAAAGTACTCTTTACTGTAAAACTACGCTGACAAATATCACATTTATAAGGTCTTTCCCCTGTGTGTACACGTATATGACTTTTTAAAATATTCTTTACTGAAAAACCACGCTGACAAATATCACATTTATAAGGTTTTTCCCTTGTATGTACACGTTTATGAGTTTCTAAAATACCCTTTACTGAAAAACTACGCTGACAAATATCACATTTGTAAGGTTTTTCCACCGTGTGTACACGAATATGTGCTGTTAAAGTACTCTGTTGCGTAAAACTACGGTGACATATATCACATTTATAAGGCTTTTGCCCTGTGTGTAAACGTATATGTTCTTTTAAACAATACTTTTTTGAAAAACTACGGTGACAAATATCACATTCAAAAGGTTTTTCCCCTGTGTGTACACGCATATGATTTTTTAAAACATCCTTTACTGAAAAACTACGCTGACAAATATCACATTTATAAGGTTTTTCCCCCGTGTGTAAACGTATATGATTTTTTAAAATAAACTTTTTTGAGAAACTACGCTGACAAATATCACATTCAAAAGGTTTTTCCCCTGTGTGTACACGCATATGATTTTTTAAAACACCCTTTACTGAAAAACCACGCTGACAAATATCACATTTATAAGGTTTTTCCCCTGTATGTACACGTTTATGAGTTTCTAAAATACCCTTTACTGAAAAACTACGCTGACAAATATCACATTTGTAAGGTTTTTCCACCGTGTGTACACGAATATGTGCTGTTAAAGTACTCTGTTGCGTAAAACTACGGTGACATATCACATTTATAAGGCTTTTGCCCTGTGTGTAAACGTATATGTTCTTTTAAACAATACTTTTTTGAAAAACTACGGTGACAAATATCACATTCAAAAGGTTTTTCCCCTGTGTGTACACGTATATGACATTTTAAAATATACTTTTTTGAAAAACTACGCTGACAAATATCACATTTGTAAGGTTTTTCCGCAGTGTGTATACGAACATGTTTCATTAAAACATCCTTTCCAGAAAAACTACTCTGCCTTATTACACATTTGTTCGGTTTATCTTTTATACATAATTTTGGATATTTATTTATATCATTACTTCCTTTACCTTTGTCAATAAGACTTTTATTTACGCTGGGTATAGTATTGTTCGAGTGCGGTTGTTCAGTTTTCTTTTGCTGGACTGTAATTGAATCTTCTAGATTTTTTCTTCGTATGTCTTTTTTTGGTTTCTTTGCAACGGTTACCCCTGTAATTATAAATATGGTAAGTACGCCAAGGTTGTTTGTGGAAAAATTAAAAAGGTGTATGATTTTTCATAATTTGTAAACACTATAAAAAAAACATTTATTTTTGACCTTTTGCAAATTTAAATATACCCACCAAACTGCGTAACAGTTTGTCGGCGGGATAACCGCTCGTATTAAATCTAAGTTTTACAAAATTTTGATCTTAAGGGTACTAATATTAATAATAATTCATGGCCTGGCTGCGATTTGGTGACATTTTCGGGGAAACCGAAGGTTTTTTTTTGTGATAATGGACAAAGTTATGATGACGAACAACTACCGGAAAAACGTTGTGAAGAACGCCACGGTTGAAATCTGTCGGGCATGTCACCGGCCGGGAAAATCCATCAGTCACATTATCTCCAGTTGTTCTAGTCTAGCTAACAGAGACTACTTGCATAGACACAACCTTGTAGCCAGGATTGTCCATCAGCAACTTGCTCTTAAATACAATCTTGTGGAAACGGAAGTGCCTTACTATAAGTAGGAGCGCGACCCAGTTCTCTAAAATGGCAATGTCTCGTTGTATTGGGATCGGTCTATTATCACTGACAGGACTATTGTTGCCAATAAGCCTGA
Organism: Orthosia incerta; assembly: GCA_948252205.1. NCBI lineage: Eukaryota > Metazoa > Arthropoda > Insecta > Lepidoptera > Noctuidae > Orthosia > Orthosia incerta. Next base: position 2,788,171 of record OX411769.1, read on the forward strand.
CATAGTGGTGATAGACCGACTAGAGCGTTGCGCAATGATTGTTGATATAGCGGTCCCGCATGACGAGAACCTCGTGAAGGCGTAGAGAGATACCTTGATATGCCTAGCGAGGTTGTCGACATGTGGGATGTGAATACAGCAATCATTGTGCCGATAGTCGTGACGGCCAATGGCGTAATAGCCTCGACGAACATCTGAAGAGGCTCTCGTTGAGCAGCTGAATCAAGGGCTTTATCCAGGAAGCGGTACTCCTGGACACGGCGCGTATCGTTAGGAGGTTCCTCTCTCAGGAGCCCTGACCACCCGGAAGCTTGGACGTTGTTCCCGATACCGGTGTGCTACATTTTTTTATATTTTTAAATGTTTTGTTATTGTATTTTTATAAGCTAATTCTTAAAAAAGTAAAACGTATGTACATAAATTGAATAAAAGACATAATAATTCATTCAGTAAGATTGTAGACGTGTAATTGGTCGCCAGACCGAATTACTAATATGGAAGGACTCTGGAACCCACTACAATTAATCGCCGAAGAAAACCTCATCAAGAACGAATATGAATGCGATTTGTCATGCGATCCGACTGATAACTATGTCGATGTTACTGATGCGAAGGATCATACGACTGGAGAAACTTTCGACTAGCAACACACAGCTCGCTAAGAACATGACGATCCGCACTCAACATAAAGTGGGCGCCTGAACGTGAGAGCTGCTTGTAATTGGGAAACTCACAATCGAGGAGAGCGAAATGAAAGCACATCAATTGACTCTTTTGGCGTAAAGATTTCATCAGGCGATTCGAGGTATCACAAGCTCCTGGAAAGTTTTCCAGGCATTACCCGACCCGCCGGTACACAACGCACTACACCCCAGAACACAGTACTCCACATCCGCAAGACACCAGGCCCTACAGTAACATCATTATTCCGGCCATTAACGCCAGACAAAACCAAAACTTGCTCAGCAGGAGTCCCGGTTGATGACCCACTGGTAGACCCTCAGAGTCCCTGGTCATTATCCCTACATCTCGTCCCTAAAAAGGACAAAGGTTAGCGACCTTGCGGTGTCTACCGCATGCTCAACGTGCGAACCGTTCCTGACAGGTACACGATTAGGCACATACACGACTTTGCACACAGTATTTCAGGTTGTAAAATCTTCAGCACTCTAGACCTCGTGAAAGCCTACAATCAGATACCTGTCAGCCAGGACGACATCCCCAAGACGGCGATCTGGTGATCGCCATGTGTGAACCAAACGTCATGCCAAACGTCATCAAGCCGAACGGTGTGGTCACCGTTCGGCTTGTTCGAATTCCCGTACATGACGTTTGGTTTGCGAAACGCGGGCCAAACGTTCCAATGTTTCGTCGACGAAATGACCAGAGGTTTGGAATTCTGCTACTGTTATTTGGATGACTTTTTTTTTTTTTTTTAAACAGGGGTAGAGCACGAGGAACACCTCCGCATAATTTTGACCAGAATGAGGGAGTTCGGCCTGCTGGTCAACACGTCCAAGTGCATATTCGGTCTCTCGTAGGTAACTTTCCTAGGTTACCACATCTCCGAGACGGGCACGAAACCACTTGACTCCAAGGTCGAGGCCATCAAGACGTTGCCACTGCCCAGATATCCTTCAGCTGCGGCTATTCTTGGGCATGATCAAGTTTTACAGGAGATTTATATCCAACGCAGCACAAATCCAGGCGCCGCTTCACAACCTCTTGACTGCCAATGTAAAGGTCTGGCATCCTATATGTCTTGCGGAAAATACTTTGCAAGCATTTGAGGGCTGCAAGGAGAGCCTAGCTAACGCTGCTCTATTGGCTCACCCCGATTGCATTGCCAAACTCGCGTTGGTTACCGATGCATCGGATACAGCAATCGGCGCGGTGTTGCAGCAGCTTAGAAGGATGCGTGTTCATATTGCGTTGGGATCACCAGTGTATGTACGTGTAAATGAGGTAGGTCGGAGACACAATAAAAGTCATATGAGGGTGCTCACTATTTGTATTGTCCGGTACACACAAGACATGTAATCGAACAGTACAGTTAGAAGGAGAATAGACGATAGATTCACGATGATTAGGAAGTTCACAGCACAACACAATACACATAGAAAAAAACACAGATATAGCACCCAGCACCTAAAACCCAGGCGTGTCTTTTTTCCGCGAAAAAGAGCCAATTTCACCCGGCTCCAACTTGCCGAGATCTGACCGTGCCAATAACGGACCATCTTGAACTTCTTGGCGTTACTTTGACATCGACTCTCAATTTTTACATTGAGGCAAAGGCATAGCTGGCTGCCAAAAAGTTGGGGATCCTTGCAAAGGTGAGAAAGTACTTCACGCCGGAATAGCTGCTCAACTTGTATCAAGCGCAAGTACGATCATGCATGGAGTACTGTTCTCATCTCTGGGATGGATCTGCCAAATACCAGCTTGATGCACTGATGAGTCGATCGAAAAGCGGGCCAAGAGGCTCATCGGCGATGAAGCACTGGTCAAGTCAAAGCTCCAGAGCCTTGAACATCGTCGTCGAGTTGCCAGTTTGTCGGTTTTTTTATCGGTTATACTTCGGCGAGTGTGCGATGGAATTGCATGATCGAATTCCACCTAGCCCGTTTCAACATCGGACTACCTGACGTACGGCGATGCGCCATCGGTACATGGTGGACATCCCACCCATACGCATCAAACGTTTTGGGAACACTTTTATTGTGCGTACAGCTAAGGAGTGGAATTCCCTGCCGGAGTCTGTGTTTCCCGACAGCTACAATCTGGGCCGTCTGTAAGTCAAGAGTGAATAGGTTTTTTCTAGGCAAGCGTGATTCACCGTCGACCACATCATCGCTTACCATCAGGTGAGATAGTGGTCAAGCGCGAGCCTATAGGATATAAAAAAAAAAAAAAACAGCTCGCGTAAACAATAAGCTAGTGGGAGCGCGATAGCCGTAGCGGGCGCTGCAAACCAACTAACTTAGGCCTGCGCAAGTGGAAGGATATAGTGGTAATACAGGCTCGCGGTGCAGAACAGCCGCAGCAATTGGTGGTAGCGTTCCAGACATCAGCCGATATTATATAGTAAACGATATACGATGTCTTGAATGTCTGTCATCGACGGTGTGTTACTGTTATTATAATAATCAATACATATAATAAATCTGTTGAAAAAATATTTTTGTACATAGAAAACATTTAAAAAGAAATAGCCAGGGTGTTAAAGGATAACCAACAGAACCCATTTCTAGCATTTTTGGAATTTTGTTGAGTTTTTTGTAAAAAAATAAAAAAAAGTTAGATGAATTTAAAGTGTTCAAGAAGTAAAATTATCACAACACACGCAATTCATTTACTCGGACAGTTGAACTCGCTATTCGCTGGTTTGTTTACAAACCATCGCGGTTGCGGAGGCCACAGTATTGACACTTAGTGCTCTGTTTTTAATGTTAAATTCAGTTTTTCAAATAGTAAATTCAGTTTTAAAGTTTTAAAGACAATAGTAAATTCCCCAACCAAGTGCCACCCATCTTTGATGATGATGGTCGCGGTCCTAGGGACCAAGACACCTCCTCTTCCAGCCGTTCTACCAACAGCCAGATGGGTGACCGTTCCACGTCGCTGCCCAGCGTTAGAGGAATGTCGCCCACTATTGCCTCACCAGACGCCACATTCAAAACTCCACCTAGCCGGACTGGCCTCGCACGGGTCGTGTCGCATGCGACTGCGCGTGTTTCGCCTGTGCCGCCGTCGACTCGGCAGCCTGCGGTACCTATCCGGCCACCAGCATTCCGTCCAGTGCCTACACAAGCACCGGGATCGATCGGGCCACCAAGCCGCTCCCAGGTTGTTCGCGCCGCCGCCGCCGCCGTGCGCCAAGCTGCGCCGGGACAGCGCTCGACCGTGTTGCATACTTCGCGCCCCGTGGCGTCGACGACGCGAAATCCAAATGTACTAGCGAGCCCCGCGGTGCCGCTCAGTACAACTAAAATAACTACTCCGCCAAATTTGCGCTCCGCTGCGCCTCACACCGCGACAAGTGCATCCTATGCACGGATCGCCACAACAGGTGCGCCTACTGCAAGTGGGCACCCAAAAAGTGCAGCAAATGCACCCCAACAACCGAAACCAACAACCTCGGCAGCTAGCCAATCAGCGCCGAGGAAGCCAAAAGCGAAGGTTAGTTCGGATTTTTTCCGCGCCGCGTCACCACTGTCGCGCCACCGATTGGTCAGTGACAGCGGCGTCGCAACGGACGAAATAAGAAGTGTCGCTAAGACATTGTTTACGTCGCCACTACCACCAAGAGGGTCCGCCCAGGACTCCCCGGCCATGATGTCTGCATATTCCACCCGTTAAGGGTCGGACATGTCGACCGAGTCGGGGGGTTCACGCGCCGGTCGCCGAGACATGTCGCCTGACATGTCCGTACGAGTCGACGCACCGGGCGAGTACCAAACACTCGACACAACGGATGCGCTGGGGTTCGATTACGAGTTCCAGCTCGATGCCGTTACTAGACCCCAGCGCAGACCTAGAAGTCCGTATGGTGACGATGAAGAAGAAGCCAAGCGTTACTGTGTAGACACGCCTCTAACCCAACGCATACCGCGCAGGGAGGGCGGTTCGAACCCGCCCACCCCAGCCGCCACTGACCTAGTATCCGCCCCGCAAACGACCGATGTAAACAATCGGTCGAGCACGGGTGCGACGCAACGGGCTAGTGCTGCGGCCCAGCAACAGAAGAAGACAAAGAGTCCTCGATACCCTCCTCTCATAGTGGAGAAGCTGCCAAACTGGGCAGCACACTTCAGGGCGGTGAGAGACAAGCTGGGCCACCCGCCTAACGCGCGTCCGTATCAGAGCGGTATACGCTTTTTACCGGAGAGCGCGGAGGAATACCGGGTCGTCCAGCGGTACCTTACCGACCTGGAGAAAGAGTGCGGCCTAAGTTGGTTCGCATATTCTCTGCCCGCTGAGAGGAGCGTAAAGTTGGCTATACGGGGACTCCCAGCCGACACTGAAATCGAGGAAATAGAGGAAGAGCTGCGACTGCATGGGTATGAGCCGGAATACGTCCGCCATAACAAGGCGCGCGGCGAGAGACCTGGCTGCATATTCCATGCAGTCATAAAGAGGACGCCCGACTTCCGCAAGATTTACGACACCACCACGTTCCTATACATGCGTGGTGTCAAGATCGAGGCGTGGAGGGGCAAACAAGGACCTGCCCAGTGTCATAGGTGCCAAAAATTTCGTCATAGTTCGCACCTATGTCACCGCCCGCTCGCCTGCGTGAGATGTGGCGAAAATCACGCAGCCAGAGACTGCCAGCGCCCAAAAACAGAGCCGGCCACATGCGCCAACTGTGCGGGCGCACATCCCGCCAGCAATCCACGCTGTCCCGTGTACGTGCGGGAAGCAAAGAATAGGCGGGCGGGCACTGTCGCCATCTCAAGGCCAAGCAAAACTATAAACGCCACAGATAGGCCGGTTAATGCCGAGGAGAAGGAGACTCCAAGTGAGTCCCTGATGGCGGCAGCAAACGGGCCTACAAACAGGCAAGAAGCCCCCTCGGGGAGACGGAGGAAAAGTAAGAGGGGGGGGAAGAAAGGGAAACAACCCCAACCCCCCACCTCAATTGATGTAAACAAAGATGGGGCGACAAAGACCTCCACGTACAAAGCACAGGCGGGGGCGCAGGCCACCACTGTTGCTGCTGAATCCAGACTCAGAGAGCTCTTGGCTCTCTGAGCCAAAGAAGGGCGCAACAAAGCAAAGAGGTAATTATTACTACCAAAAATGTTGCGCCCAACATCCCAGCTAGAATAGCTACAACTGCCGCGCCTACTCAGCAGCGACAGACACAAAACCAAGGTGCAGATCAAATGCACTCGCAATCTGTGCCCAAACCGAGACATGAATTTACCGCCTGTGCCATCAAACTTCTGATGGACCTAATAAAGGCCATCAGACAAGGTCAAGACGTGGAGTTGGTGATTCTCGACGGGTTGGCCGAATTACTACAAATGTACCATGGCTAACTCGTTGAGAATCATCAACTGGAATGCCCACGGCCTACGGTCTAAGGTCGCCCCCCTCCGCCTCCTCCTCAAGGAGCAGCTCGTCGACGTGGCGCTCATCAGTGAGACGCTCCTGGGACCCTCGAATGTGATTAGGTTCCCAGGATATCACATTTATCGGAAGGACGAGAAGTCGGCATCCGGCTCCGCCTACCGTGGCCTGGTAGTGCTAGTCAAGCGGAGAGTCGTCCACCAACCCCTTCCGTTGCCGCCAATTAACTCCTTTTACGCGCTGGGCGTGCAGGTCCATGTCGCCGGCAAGGACTTAAACCTATACGCAGCATACAGCCCGCCCCAAAACCGCATCGACTTAAGCGAGTTACGGGCGTTAATTCAAACTGGTTCACACCCAGTACTTCTTGCTGGCGACATGAACAGTAAGCACCCCGCGTGGAATTCCATGGCGCGCAATTCAGGAGGGAACCGACTCTTCGCGGACGCCGAGGCGCATGGGTATGTGGTGTCCGGCCCGGAAGTGCCGACGCACTATCCGGACAACTTCATACATTCACCGGATGTGCTGGACATCATCATCCATAGCGGCCTAAACTGCCAGGTTACGCAACAGGTTATCGACGACGAGTTGCTGTCAGACCACCAGCCAGTACTCGTCGTCCTATCCGAGATGCCGACTAGACTCTCGCCTCCGGACTGGACCAAGTGCCTCCGCGCTGTATGCTGACGACGCCGCGTACATCTGCACCCCGCATAACGCGCGGCACGCGGCCGTCAAAATGCAGCGCGTGTTGGAGCTGCTTCCCGAATGGCTGTCGAAGTGGCGGTTATCGGTGAACGTGAGTAAGACACAGGCCCTAGTAGTCGGGTGTGCCCACCTCCCACCATCCCTCAGACTGCTGGGGGAAGAAGTCGAGTGGACCCCCCGGGCGAAGTACCTGGGGGTAACCATAGACAGGAGACTTAACATGGGCGCCCATGTCAAGCAGGTCGTCGCCAAGGCGAGAGTAGCACGCGCAATGCTCAAACCAGTGCTCTCATCCCGACTCCCATTACGTACAAAATTGGGCGTATATAAAACCTATATACGCCCAATACTAACATATGCAGCACCATCCTGGTACGCCCTCACTAGCGAGGCTAGGAAGAAACGTATCCGTTCGCAGCAAAACCAGACGCTGCGACGGATAACGGATGCCCCTCGCTACGTGAGGAACGACGTCCTGACACGGGATCTGGGGATTGAGAGCCTGGACAGCTTTTGCGCCCGCCTCTCGACCAACATGTTCGCGCGTGCCGACGCTTCTGCTCATCCACACATCAAGCAGATAGCGCCATGGCACGCGCGGCCGCCGGACACTCGCCGCCTTCCGCGCGACCTGTGTGACACATAGGCCCCGCCCATAGTCCCCCCACACCTCTACCCCCCGCAGCCTCATTACCGGACTGACTCCCGAGCGAGCCGCACATCACTACACGCGCCTCGTTCATACAACAATACTCTACTAATATATACATATGCAGTGTACATGGTGTTCTAAGTTAACATAGGCATTATGTAGACTGTAAGCCCACAATACATACAACTCACATAACAAGTGTAAGACGCGTGCGGTCCTTACATTGTTACAAACATGAGCGGTGTTACACAATACAATGCCGCTCAAACTCACGCAACGGTCCCTTAGCCTGGGGCGTAACCGGCTAGCTCTGGAAGCGTGCCAGGCGGGGACCATACATTCTCAGATGGGCGCGCCAACATAGTCGGTACCTACCGCTGGCTATTTCTCGGGCGGCCTCTATAAGTTCGCTTATAGTCTCACCGCCCGGGAATGTGCCGCGTAGGTACCGTGAAAAACGACGCTGCCAGGCAGCGTCGAGGCGCTCCCACTGACACAAAGCAACTACACATTGGCAGGCAGTGTATACACTCCTGCCACCCGCCTTATGCCAAGATGGCAAACCTAAAGGATCGTGCTCGTTGTAACGAGCACGCATGGATACTGCGGGACAAAGGCAGAGCCTATAACCCGCTCGCCACGTCCCCTGACGGGGACGTAGCGACCATCTTTCAGTCGGTATGTAGTGCAGTAGTATGTAGGTATGTAGGGTAGGGCTGGCGGACAGATGACGGGAGCGAAGCCGCGGGCACAGCTAGTATATCAATAAATATAACAATTCCGTTAGTGTATCAGACCAGATAAGGCCGATTACCTGAGAAGAGTTGAAGACAGAGTGGCTTGGAAGCAGCTCTTCAATGATTCCGTCAAAGCTTTCCAAAACGGGCAGATCTTCAGTAATGAAGACAAGGAATATGATGAAGAAACGTGAAAGATTCAGTAACAAGACGACGTATTGTATTATTGATAACTCTAAAGCAGTACCTACAGGCTAGACAAGTGACTACGTGTGTTTGATAAGTCCGCTAACTTCATCTTATCCTGCAAATTTGGGATGTCTAGATTTAACCACACCGAAACGATGAGGGTTCGAAAATTCGACGAAAGGCTTCGAGAAAAGGTTGGTAGTGCCCCGCTTCTTGGTCTCGTCTTGGCGGCGACAAGGTAGTGATATACAGAGATACTTACTTTTTGTCTTGTTAGCTTTTCGTTTCTTCTTGGACACTTCTTGTTCTTCTTCCATCGCATTTCTAATTTCCATCAAAGGTACGTCATCTTCTGATTCAGAATGGTAGAATTTCATGTTTTCATTTTTTATGTGTTGAAATTTGTAGCGAGGGTAGTATTAATTACAGCGAGTTGACTTAGGTAGAGAATTTCGGTTGACTGGCGTGTGCATTGCCAGCGCGCGGGGCTTTTATATCCACCGATCCGCGGGGGGTGCGAGTCGGCCATATTTTTTTTACTGACCAATGGCAACGCGCGAAGCGACCGAGCGGCGTGAGCAGGTTTATACTTGTCGCCAAGCACGCGGCTCCGTCACCTTACATAATATAGGTACCTACTTAAATCTAACAGAAAGGTACAGACATGTTGCTATCGTGCACATTTCTCCCGCCGTCGCCATCAGGCGACTCCGTGGGGAGCACGACAATTCGTTTCGTTGGTCTTCGGAGTACATGTCCTTTGGTCATCACGTCTACAACTCGTACCTCTCCGTCTGCACCTGGCAACACCTTCGTCACCCTTCCCTTAGGCCAAGTGTTGCGTGGGAGGTTAGGGTCGCAGATCATAACGACGTCTCCGACTTTGGGTGGGGTGCCACTGCCGTAGGGCTCCCGCCGGTTTTGTAGGAGCGGTAGGTACTCACGTACCCATCTTCGCCAGAAAACGTCTGCGAGTGCCTGGGCGCGCCGCCATTGGTGCCGTGCTGTGATGTCTGCTGCGGTGAAATTACCCGGTGAGGGTACATGGGAGTTAGGGCCGATGAGTATGTGGTTAGGCGTGAGAGCTTCGGGCTCGTCTGGTGACACGTTGACATGCGTGAGTGGCCTGGAGTTCACCGTATTTTCCACTTCTACTAGTAGCGTAGCGAGGGTCTCGTCTGATGGGTGAACTTCTTTCAGTGTAACGTACAGTGCTTCCTTGACTGCCCTCACCATCCTCTCCCATGCTCCACCCATGAACGGTGACGCGGGAGGTATGTATCTCCAGCTTATCGACCGCGCATCGGACTCACTGCCTAAAGCACTTAAGGCGCTTGCTCCTAGTTCCCTATCAGCCGCTTTGAAACAAGTAGCGTTGTCACTCCATATCTCTTTTGGACAACCTCTCCTACCTATAAATCGCCTGAGAGCGGCGATAGCTGAATCTGCACTAAGTGAATTGGCTATTTCTATATGTATAGCTCTACAAGTTAAGCATGTAAATAAGGCTCCGTACCTTTTTTCTTTATGTCTACCTACAGAAACAGATATGGGGCCAAAATAATCTAAACCAGTGAAAGTAAAAGGTCGTACATGATGAGATAAACGGGGGTACGGTAGGTTTCCCGTAGAGGGATTGGCCGGCTTTGCCTTTTTTATTTTACAATATAAACAGCCCTTTATGACATTCTTTACAGACGGACGTAGTCTCGTTATCCAAAGACGTTGTCTTAACTCGTTTACCGTTATCTCGGTTCCACCATGATGTAAACTTTCATGCACATATGCTATATATAGCCTTGTATATCTGTGATTACCCTCGAGTACAATTGGGTTTTTTATTTCTTCATTTACGTCTTGTACCGCTGTGATTCTCCCGCGCAAACGTAAAACACCTGCGCTGTCTAGGTATGTACTTAATGCCGATAACGAACTGTCGCCGGGCGCCGCTTTGTTGTCCTTTATGGCGGCAATTTCTTTTTTGAAGCTTTCGGCTTGTGCGCTCTTGATCCATTGTTCTTCGGCGCGTGGAATATAAGTAGCAGGTATAGGTATGTAATTGATTGTTTTATTCCTTATTATTTTTTGCGTAACTTTTTTTACGGGTTTGCTTTTGTGTATTTTTTTCCATGTTGGATCTTTTGATGCCTTTTTCTTAGTACACTTATATTCGACCATGTGTTTACTTGGTCTACACAGGTCAATGAACTGAAGTACTCTTGCAGTTGCCCTTATCAGCCGTGTCCATTTGGAAAAACGTGTAATATTTGGGAGGTGATCGTTTACCTTTGTGTCGTTGATTATATGACATTTGACGCGTTCTTCTCCCGAGTTCATGGGGGCAATGACCTTTTTGTCCTGCGGCCTTTCATCTCTGCCTTTTCTAAGGAACTCGGGACCATTAAACCATCTGTGTTCAGAGTTAAAATGTTCCGGCGTGCTGCGTGTCGCGTCGTCTGCCACATTATCTTTTGAGGGTAGCCACCTCCACTCGTTTTTCTTCGTTAGTTCCTCAATTTCAGCGATACGATGCGCCACGAAAGTCTTGAAAGTGCGTGGTTCGGCTTGAATCCAGGCCAGAGCGGTGGTAGAGTCGCTCCAGTACGTTAGGTCGCTCACCTCGTAGTCGTGTTCTTGAACAACCGTCCGGGCTAGGCGCGCTCCTAATAGTGCGGCTTGCAGCTCTAGCCTAGGTATTGACACGGGTTTAAGTGGGGCTACCCTGCTCTTGGCTGCCGCCAGGGTCACTTGTACGCTGCCGTCTGACCTTTCGGTTCGCCAGTATACCGCTGCGGCGTATGCCTCCTCGCTTGCGTCTACGAACGTATGTACTTCTCTTGCTGTGACGTCACCGTAATCGTAGCAACGTAGGATCAGTAGCGTTTCTATAGTACTTAGTGACTCCATCCATTCTTTCCATTTAGGTTGTAGCTCCTCGGGTAGTGGCTTGTCCCACTCAGTTTTGTACTTCCATGTGTTTTGAAGTATCCTTTTAGCCGGTATAGTAATAGGTGATATAATTCCTAGTGGGTCGAATATAGACATTATTATGCTGAGCGCCTCCCGTTTGGTGGGTGGGCGTGTGTTGTTTAATAATACAATAGGTGTTTTGTTTTTATTAATTTGAAATATGAAGCTGTCTTTCTTAATATCCCATCGTAGTCCGAGGGCTTTCTCGGTGTCGTCGCCGCCTAATACTTTTATGTCTTGTGAAGGCGCGAGGTTATTGTTTAACACATTTTTATTGTTTGATATCCAACCACATAGAAGAAAATTGGCTTTTTTATGAATGTAATCTACTTGCGTTGTTATTTTCTTAGCTTCCTCTTCGCTGGAAAAGCTCTGAAGATAATCATCCATGTAATGATTGTTTATTATTGCTGACGCCGCGGCTGGGTATCTATCGGCAAAGTCTCTAGCGTTGCGATCCTTTATATATAGCGCTGTACATGGGGATGACGTCGCTCCAAATATAACCGACGTCATGCGATATTCATCAGGCGGTCCTTTTCGTTGCTCGCCGCGCCATAAAAATCTCAACGCATCGCGATCTTCTTCCCTTATCTTTATCCTCATGAACATTTCTTTAATGTCGGCTGACACAGCTATTTTATCTTGACGGAAACGCATTAAAACACCGGGCAACGATTGTAAAAGGTCTGGTCCCGATAGGAGTAGGTCGTTTAGGCACAGACCCGCTGTCTTTGCTGCTGCGTCGTGTACGAGTCGTGGCGGCTTATGTGGCTTGGCTGGGTTGACCACTGGGAAGTGAGGTAGGTACCAGGTTTTATTGTTCGTGCAGGTATCGGGTGCCTTTTCTGCATAGCCTGAGTTGAATAGGTTGTCAAGGCGTTGTAAGTATTGGGTCTTGAGGTTTTCGTCCTTATCTAGGCGTCGTTCTAGATTTTCTAGCCGTTTTAGGGCACCTAGGTAGTTGTTTGGTATTTTAGGTACCTCTTGTTTCCACAATAGCCCGGTCTCGAAGCTGCCATCGGGTAATCGTCGACTCTTGTGTTCTAAGATGTCCAAGGCTCGCTGTTGCGGGTCATCTCTAGGTATCCTATGTTCTATGCCTAGAGATTCTAATTTGAAAAAGTTTCTCATGGTTTCTTCTATTGGTTCCAGATTTTCTTTAATTTTAATGTGGCCGCAAAATGTAGCTATAACTTTATTTACAGAGTACTGACATCCATGCAATACCCATCCAAGTTTTGTGTATGATGCTACCGGTTGATCACGCGCACCTGTTCGTGTTTCCGTGGCTACTAATAAATGCCAGTTATCTTGGCCTATTAAAATCATTGGTCGCGCGTGTTCATAAACAAGAGTGTTATGGATGTCGTTTAAATGCCTACAATTATTTATGTCCTTGGTTTGTACAGTTTGCGCCATAATTTCCAGCCTAGTTACGGTGCGCGCCGCCTCTATTTTCTGTGGGTCGCTATGGTGCTTGCCCTGTATGTGGAGGCTCACGGTTCGGCTTTGCTCATGCTTGACCTCCGTGCTTATGCCTTGTATCCACATAGGACTGGCTGGCCCATCTGCACCTAGGATATCTGCTACTGACGCGTCTAACAAGGTGACTGTACTCCCATCGTCTAACAAGGCATATGTGTCTAGACTTGTATGGGGTCCGCTCAATGTGACAGGTACTATCTTTAAATACGCGCGGCGATTCTGAGGCGAAGTTGTTGATACAGTTTCCCGCGCCGACGTAACGGTTTCGTGTGTGACATCGGGCGTCGGTGGCGGCGTCGCTACGTTGTGTGTCGCCTCAACTTTACGCTCTTTATGCAACAGTTTGTGATGTTTCATGTTGCATTCTTTTATGTCACAAATAGGCGCTTTACACGTAAACCTTCTATGCTTGTTTCGCAGGCATCTAAAGCACATATTGGAGATTTTTGCTATATCCCATCGTGTATCTATGTCTAGTTGTTTATATTTACTGCAATCTGGTAATTTGTGGCCGTGTTGCTTGCACGCTGGGCATTGCTCGTTTGATGGTTCTCTATTCACGTTAAACGTGCGCTCTACTCTGCGCCGTTGTCGTAAACCGTTGGAGTCGTCATTACCACGTTCTGGCTGTGCATACGCGCCACACTTATCTGCCTCTTCATTCATAAACATAGATAAGCGCTTCAACTCTGGAATATCTTCAAACTTTCTATTAGCCGCGTAATCATACCATTTGTTTCTTAGTATTGGCGTTAACTTTTCTACGATACAACGCGACATTTCGGGGCTATGTAAATATTGGATCCTTTTTAGTGCTTCTACCGTACCCACCGTGTTTGCTATACGGCTAGCGAAAATACATATTTCCCTAGGGTTATCATTTAATTTAGGTAATGATTTTATATGATCTAACTCAGTCATAATCAAGGCCTCAGGCCTACCAAAACGTCTTTCAAGTGCGTCTAGAATGACCTGAGGGTCGGATTGACTAAATAATAGACAACCTACAGCTTCCTTTGCGGCGCCTCTGAGGCTCGTCCTAATCCTAGCGACATTTTCAATACAGGAAAAATACGTGTGTGAGTCACAATACGCGGCCTTATAAGCTATCCACTCACCGGGTTTTCCATCGAAGATTGGTAGCTGCTGGATGTACCTGGGGGGCTCTCTCGAGCTGCGCGCGACTTGTGCTAGGGCCGCGGCGAGTGTCCCTACGTCTATCACTTTATCACTTACATTACCGTGTAACACTTCACTCGCGATATTGCCCTTGTTTGATTTCGCACACACACTTTCCCCGTAGCCGTCGTCGTCTCGCAGCGGTTGAGCGCCTATCACGGCGCCGATGTCCTTCGCTGCGTCCCTGCCGTTTTTCCCGCCGCTGACGTCGTGTGGCGGTGGTCGAGCCTCTCCTCCGGGTGGCGGCGCCGGTCGCGCGAGCCACGTTCCAATCCTTACGGAGGCGAGGTCGTCCTCCATGTCGTCGTTTTCACTAGAGTCAGCTTCGGCTCTGATGCGCTGCAGCTGTATTTCTTGCAGCTCTCGCTCTGCCTTCGCTTGCTTGACTTTCATTTCAGCCAGCCGCTCTCTGGCCTCCAGCTCTGCGAGGCGCTTCTTTTTTGAAGCTGTAGAACGGCGTGACCTGGTATCGCCGGGCTTGAGCGTCCCATGTGTCTGCGTGGCGTCGGTGTTGGTAGTCTCCCTAGATCCGCTGCCTGTGTCCATCACAGCGACCGGGCTCGTGCTGCATTCTGGTGCCGGGTTGCTGGCACCCGGTCCGGCGGTCACTGACGGTTCTTGCTGGGTCTGTTCTCTCCTAGAGTCTCCACTACGGCTGCGTGTTAACACCATCCTGCTGGATCTTAAAGATTCGGCTCTCGAAGGACCAGAATGTGTAGCGAGTGGACTGTATCATTGAAATTCGGCACAAGTAGGTATATAAAATGGCTTTATTTATGGTCTTTACAAATTTACTTAGTTAACTTATTTTAGGTAGTATTAATTACAGCGAGTTGACTTAGGTAGAGAATTTCGGTTGACTGGCGTGTGCATTGCCAGCGCGCGGGGCTTTTATATCCACCGATCCGCGGGGGGTGCGAGTCGGCCATATTTTTTTTACTGACCAATGGCAACGCGCGAAGCGACCGAGCGGCGTGAGCAGGTTTATACTTGTCGCCAAGCACGCGGCTCCGTCACCTTACATAATATAGGTACCTACTTAAATCTAACAGAAAGGTACAGACATGTTGCTATCGTGCACAAAATTCATGGTCTAACTCTGTGAAGAAACAAAAACAATCAAGAGCACTAAATTTTTAGCCTCAGTAGTGTTTACTTTCAACCGACTTCAAAGAGGAGGAGGTTCTCAATTCGACTGTATGTTTTTGTTACGCAATTTTTTTTTTTTTTTTTTTTTTTTTTTAGATAATTATTACGCCAATTATGATTTTAATGATTATTTTTTTATTTGAAAACTGGTGATTCTCATGTGGGATCACATGAGAATCACCAGCTTTCAATCATCAAGATTCGACGTGTTCTTTCAAGTTCTAATACCTAATTCGTATTTTCATGGCAATATAAGGTACCAAAACTAAAAAGAGAAAAATTAAAAGCATTCCAACAAAATAATTAAACAGACTTCCAAAACAAAACACTACAAAGCGAAAAACGCGATACGTACAAATCGTTTTGCGAATACTTTCATTGTACGCACAGCTAAGGAGTGGAATTCCCTGCCGGAGTCTTTGTTTCCTGATAGCTCAAAAAACTTCCCTTTTCGGATGTCGGTGTCAAAAACGAAAAGTTGGTGATTGTCATCAAGATCTGACGAGTTAGGCATAGCACGCACTGCGATTTTTATTCGCGCGAATTTTTAGTACTATTTGAGCAGTATTTTTTTCCGCAGTGCATGCAGCTTCATACATTTCCATAGGTCACAGAATGGGCGGAAAAAAATCGCGCGAATAAAAATCGCAGTGCGTGCTAGGCCTTATTTCAATTTATAATAATGCGTATTTTCATGGTAATATAAGGTACCAAAACTAAAAAGAGAAAAATAAAAAACATAGCAAAAAAAAAAAACAGGCTTCCAAAACTAGTGTCAAAAACGAAAAAAAAATAGGTAAGTACCAAAGACACAGACTGCCGGAAATAAAGTTATTTTTCGCTTTGTAGTGTTTTGTTATGGAAGCCGGTTTATTTTTTTTATTAAAAAAAAAAAAAAAATTCTTTCTTCTGCCAGCGGCTACGCCCGCGTGAAAGTCAAAAATTATCCCAAGCCACAGATAATATAATACTAGCATACAGATGCCTCATCCCATACAAAGAAACCGTGCCGACGTAACTAGCGTTTTTCATCTGATTATACCGATTATTTTTGTAAATCGATCACGTTATCGATCACGTTCGGTTCCGTTCCACGGCGATAGATAGATCACCATCTATATCTGTGGAACGGAACCGTACGCGATCGATGTACAAAAAAAAACAGAATAATCAGTATAGTACGTCGGCATGGTTTCTTTGTATGGGATGGGACCCCACATGTGGGCGCATTTCCGGGATAAAAAGTATCATAAGTGCTATTCCTGAATATTTCTATCTCTGTGCCAAATTTCATCCAGATCCGACCAGCCGTTTGAGCGTGAAGAAGTAACAAACATACAAACACACTCACAAACTTTCGCTTTCTAATATTAGTGTGATTACACATAGATATATATTTTTACTTGCTGACCAAAGTCAATTGAAAAAAATCTCATAATCATCAACATAATAATCTATAATTAAAATTAAGGTTGCCCTAGTCGACAGCACGAACTATTTTCTGCGCGGGGTTAAAATGCATGCTATATCAACCGACAACACGTGCGAAAGAGAGTGATGCTGTGATGAAGCTAGTTCGTGTACGAATACACACTTTTGCAAATTTTAAGCAAAATGGATGATGATTTAGGACGAAACCGAGCGCGCGAAATTTTTAAACAGACCTTTGGCAGTCTGGAAATCATGAAAAAACGACTAAACGTATCTATTCAAAATAAAATGATCTGCATTGTTGAACTGCTAATCTATCCCTGTATGTAGGCCGTTTTGCAATTTTCTGTCTTCTTACGGTATTTATTTGCACCCAAAAATGCGTTAAAATTAGTGTCGAAATGTGGAACTTTCGACGCTCATAACTTTCAAATATATATATTTTTTACTTTTTTGTTTCCATACAGGGCTAGATAATGATGAGACAAATTGATATCATTTTTTATTTTGAACGTACATCGTCGAACAGTGGACTAATCGCCAGACTACGTTTGTATAGAAGAATGATCGACTAGTGTAACCTTAAGAACGTACCAGCTGGTTTTTCATCATCTTGTCCCTCACAAACATCTGGTAATTCTTCTTTGATGACATAGCTTTCTATTTGATATTCATCAGGAATACTGAAGTATTCTGTTGCACTTATAATGTACCCACTGAACTGGTCACGGTTTAGTAGAGGTTTTGTCTGTAAAAGATTGTTAACAGCTTAAGTAAGTTAATTAGCTTAAACATACAGAAACAAGCACAAAATTCTTGTCTACCATCTTCATTAGATCCAGGGCTCATTTTTGGGGCTCGGTATCCGCTTCTACAACAAGCTACCCCTTCTCTATTCTTGACTTCTTTTGAATACATTGATAAAAATAAATAAAATAAAAATAGCCTTTGATCACTGATTTTGTTTATACATTTCTTACTTAACTTAACTAGCCGTATTAATAATTTTCCTATTGCTAATACTTAATTCTATTTTACACACTATGTTCTAGAAAAATTGGTAACACAAGCATTAATTATCCATCAGATTGTCCTCCCTGGACATAGGCCTCCTCTAGAATTCGCCATTTATGTCTGACCATTGCAGATCTGCGCCATCTTTGTGGCAGGTCATCTTCCCATCTTCTTTGTGGCCGTGCTCTTGTTCTCTATCTCTGGGGTACCAGGATATGACCTCTTTGGTCCATTTTTCTTTGGTAGATCTAACCACATGACCAATCCAACGCCATTTAAGTATCTTGATTTTCTTTGAGACATCTGTCACACCTGTGGTCTTTCTGATTTTGGTCAGTCTCCACTTGTCTTTCAGCTTGATGTGTAGCATGCTTCTCTCTATCCCCTGTTGGCATACCTTTAATTTTTGACTGTGAGCCATTGTCAGGCCCCAGGTTTGGCACCCGTAAATAAGTATTGGTAGGATGCACATGTTGAATACTTTACGCTTGATTTTATATGTTGAATGCATTGATAGTTTAAGTTAAATCAAACTTTATTCGAAGGCATACTATCCTAATCCTGTTTACAGGCCACTGTATAGAGTTACTGGTTCCTTCAGGTAAGAGTTTGTGCTACGTTGCGAGACCGACACGCGCGACGTCACTCGTCCGGTAGCAAGACCGTCTGGAGGTTTTGACGTGTCTCGGTCTCGCTCGCGCACATACAAAGCCCAAGCCAGGACAAGTAGTATAGCGCGTTTCCTGCCTCGGGGAAGCGACGCATCCTCGTACCATAAGGGTTGGTCCAGTCAGTTAACTGTGTATCTTGAACTGAGTTCCTTAGGGTTAATTAGATCTTTACTCTCGGCCAAATTTTGTAGTGACAGCCAGCCATAAAATATACATACTGTAAGAAACTAATTCAAACTCTGATAGATGTACAGTGAAAACTTTTTCAATCAAATCAATCCTCACCTCATAGCCCTCATTCAACATCTGAGCAAACAGCTTCTCAGCTTCCAGACATTTTCTCTGCAATCGGTAGCATTGCTGCAGTTTAGTGCAGCAGAAGAAACAAGTGAGCATTGGTCGTCTGTCTTCAGTACAAAACTGCAAAAAAACAATAGAAAACGAATTGTTTATGTTTGATAAATACTGGAAGTAATATTGTGGTAAATAAATTGTGTGTTCTTAAATAATTATTGTCTACATCAAGTCAAAAAGTTCTCGAGCGGTGGCAATACAGCATAAGTAAGGCCCTCAAGGTAGACAGATAACCTGGTGATGGTCACAGGACTTCACCGCATGTGACTAGCACGGGACTGATGAATGTGGTGAGTGAAGGTCCAAGGGTCATTTTGGGCATTTGTTTCATCTGCTTGTATATTAAAAACTGGTCTTACAATTATTATAACTAGCAGCAACCTGCATAGTGGTTAGTAGATTTAGTGTGTATGAGTGAGAAACACCCATGCACACAACTTTTACATTTATAATATTAGTATGCTTCTCCGAACCTTCCTCTTTTCTCACTCTTTCTATTGGTCAAACCGAATGAAAGTCTGTTCAGTAGTTTTTGAGTTATCACATACAGACACGGTGCAGACTTTATTTTATAATATGTAGTGATGATACACTTACTCGAATATCCGTCAGCTTCTCATATATGTCCTGCAGTTTCTTGTTGGCAACCACATACATGGTAGCATTCTCCACTAGGCACATCCTACACATTGACAGTTTTTCCATCTCCATAATTATAAAAATTACTGCTGACTTTTACTATCTAGGTTTAAATATTTTTTTAAGCTTATCTACTAAAGGTTCCTATTTTATAAAAGCTTAGGAAATATTGTGTTATATGCTTCCTTCGTGGATCTAAGTAAGTCAGGCTATCTATAAGGGGCAGGCCGAGAGAGCTACACCTTACTATTTATCTGCAAGTCGTAGTTACGATTCAATAATATTTACAAAAAATAAATGATACTAAAATTTCATGTGTTTATTTTTTGAAAGCAGATATACGTAGTATCTATAAGTCGTTTGTAAAGCAGATTGTCCAATTAGTCTATGTCTATGAGATTGTCCACCTAGTATTTAAAAACCGAATACGATTAACATTTAATAATAGTAATATCACAACAACAATCACAACTTCACAAGTCCCAACACAATTAATCACAGAGAAAATAAAACTACGACATTAAGATTAATCATTTTCTTTTTTCTAATCTTAGTTAATCATAATATAAACTCTATTGTAGTGTCCAAACTTTCTTTGCCTACGTAAAGAGTAAAATAATAATAACCGCATCTAAATCTAACCTTATGTTACTGACACTGACATGATTTATTTAGTTAGGTAGGTACCTAATTTAGTTGCACAGAACACTAATGACAGCAATGACAGCTCAAAAACGAATCCTTTAGACTTAAGGCATGGCACGCACTGCGATTTCTATTCGCTCGAAATTTTATTCGCGCATTCTATGACCTATGGAAATGTATGAAGCTGCACGCACTGCGGAAAAAAATCGCGCGGAAATAATACCACAACAAATCCACGTTTTGACACAGAATCCACCACACCGCGGCGCGGATTAAATTCGCGCGAATATTTTTAACTCTATGAACAGGTAGAAAGGAGGCAAAAATCGCGCGGAATTTTATCCGCAGTGTGTGTTAGTCAAATTCAGTACGCGGACCAAAAATCACGCTAATTAAAATTCGCGTGAATAAAAATCGCAGTGCGTGCTAAGTCTTAGTGAACTAATGCGGTACCGATTCGAATTCAATAACAATCGACTTACCAATGAAGAAATTTTAATCGATCTAACACATTGACATTTTATTTTTGTATTGTTTGAAATGAAATGAAATTTATTGCACTTACATACAGGAGATAATTTTATATTACAGAAACCATTAAGCAATGAGGTAGGAAAACTATGGAGACGGCATATTCTACTATATGAAGAATAGTTATACAAATATCTATAATATCGCCACACGCATGTCAAAAAGCGTTTTGTCTCTTTTTAACTAACCAAGAGCTGCATATGAAAAGAGAGACATCTAAATTTTTGTCAAGGACTAAACTTGGTAACACTTTTGAGTGACGTCAAAATCATGTCTATGCGTGACCGGTCGCCATGTTGATTGCCGAGTAAAATTTGTAGTTGTGTGCCGTATGTGTACGTTTAAAATTTGTTGCAAATGGCCTACCTCATTGGCTAATGGGCAGCCATCTTAATTGCCCGATTTTTGTAGGTATGCACGCTATTAACGTAGGTATGGCAAGTCCATAGGTTTATAAGTCAGTGCCATTAAGACGCAGATATTGTCAGATTGGAATCGTGATGTTTCGTTTCACAATTTCTGCTCTCGAGAATTAATAATAATTAATTTTACTGAGGATTCAAGTGATTATTCCTGTTTATACGGAGAATAATCCAACGATTTATCTTGATAATATCATAAGTATTTTAGTTATTTTATTTGCTGTTTTTCTTCTAAATCCATAATTACTTTTTTTACATTTAGGCTTAATATTAAACGTAGTGTTACATACTCGTTGTTAATATCGCAGTGCAGGTAAAGATGTTACCTTCACTGCGATATTCACTGCTACGTTAATTCGATTAGACTGTGAATTATAATTTATCGGAATAACGGAAATCCGGAATAGCACGTTGCTTCATTACTAAAGGTGGAAACATACTATTAAAACCCAACGCGACGTGACGTGTCCACACTCGATGCGAACCTTGGACATATACAAGTCGATGGCAAATATAAAAAGTTAAATATTGTGTTTGGCCCAGAATTCAGCCACGGCAACACCATTCGGTGACGCAGTCATAAGGTCCTCGAAAGTACAGGTGGCAGGGCATGCTGCGCACTTCGTGAGATGGGGCATGGTCTGCGGAGAGATGCTGCACAAGCACTAAAGACTAGTGCCATCAGAGAATCCCTACCCGTGGAGGTTGTCCTTGCTGCGGCCAACTTGAGTGCGGAGTCTATTTAGGGTTTTCCAGGTCGACCACGGCAGAGTGTGCCCAGGTGGAAGGCTCTCCGATGGCCCGATGAAATTTTCAGGAGGCTTGAGTTTCTCTCGCCAAAGATCGCATCTCGCCGAAGAGGAGTTGAGATCACATAGACCCACGCATCTGCGCTGGGGCACTGAGCGGTAATTGTGCATTGGGTGGCGTGGGTCGTTTTCAAGTTTTGCCCTCTTTGTGTGACTTGCTATAGTCCTGCGAATTTCCGGGGGCGCGATGATGATAAGTGGCAGTATACAGCATTCGCACAGGAGTCGGTTTGAGGCAATCTGTGGCAATCCGGCACGTCTCATTCAGAGCTGTATCCACTAATTTGGGGTGGGCAGAGAGGCTCTTACTGAACATGCATAATTCACCAGCGGAGAAACAGAGTGCCATGCCAGTCGTTCGCAGGACTTGAGGAGACGCCTCCATCTAGTGGACGTTAGGCGGCGAAGCAGGTTATTCCTTGAATGCACCTTCCACTTGACATTCTCGCAGATAGTTCTGTAGTTGGGTCAGTGGGTAGTCTTAGGAGGGACCTGTCCAGAGTAATGCCGAGGTATTTTAGATGAGAATTATGGTGGATTGGCACCCACTGCCATGAAATATAAAGCGTTCGGCCCGCTTGTCTATTACGTAGGTGAAAGGCGCACGGCTGTGTTTTTGAAGGATTTGGCTTCAGCATAATATTGGCTGAGATCTGAAAGGGCGGTGGAAAGATTAGCCTCAATCGCCTCAAAATCAGTAGCTTGGCAAGTTAAAGCTAGGTCGTCAGCGTACAGCTCCTGTACGCATAATAATGCGACGCAGGCAACCATGCATTGGTTGCATGGTTGCCTGCGTCACAATCTAAGAAGTCCGTTGACGTTTCTCATTTTACGATGCCGCGATCACAGAAATTTTTTACTCTGCGAGGCCGCGATTCGTGATGACTCTTGAAAACAACTTTTAGACATGGCTAAGAAGTGAGATGGGCCTATCTATAGTTCTTCAGTAGGGCTTTGTCACCCTTCTTGAAGAAGAGTACCACCACACCCCCGCACCATGCCTGTGGCGTTTTCCCCTCGAGTATGACGGAATCAAACAGCTTCTGAAGCTGAAGGGCCTTAAGTACTGGATTTCCATCCACCTTCAGGACTTCGGCCGTAATTCCGTCATCACCCGGTGCCTTGTTGTTCTTGAGCTGTTTCAGAGCCATCCTAATCTCATACAGGCTGACGTCCGGAATGTCTTCGGTATAGTGTCGGGTCAATCTAGCTCTAGGGTCATTCGCTAGATTCGCGATGGGTTTACTGGTTGAGGTGTACAACTGCCCATAGAATCTCTCGATCTCCCTCAGAAGCTCTGGTTTGGCGGACACGATCCTGCCATCATCGGTCTTCAGTTTCGTGAGCTGGCTTTGCCCAATAGACAGATCTCTTGCAAAGACCTTGAAGCCCTTGTTCCGCTCAATCGCGTCTTTAATACTTTCGGTATTAAAGCGGCGGAGGTCGCTTTTCAAGTACTTTGAGATCCGTCTATTTAGCTGCCGGTATTTCAACGCATCGTCTGAAGACTGCAAGATCATCTCACGCCTCTCCTTCATGAACTTGTGAGTAGGATCAGAGAGCTTTTTGTTCTTATCTGTACGACGGGTCTTGAAAAACTTGGACCCGACCGTATGGACAGCTTTCACGAACCCATCACTGTAATCGTCCACGGAGCTCCCTAGGCACTCAAACGATTTTGGAGTTCGAGCTGTAAGCTCTCGGGGGTTTTGGACCTGGATCTGTGCTGGACGGAGCGAGGCCATCATCAGTCGAGACCTTTCAAGCTTAACATTAATGTTCAATACGCCTCTTACCATGCGGTGATCGCTCCCGGTTTTCACCGAATTGATCACAGAGACATCATTGAACATTTGCTTCTTGGTTGAGATGGTCAAGTCGATCTCGTTTTTAGTTGCACTATCGGGGCTTTGCCTGAAGAAGGAGTTCATCATGTAGAGGCCCTCCTTCTACATAAAACTGGCCAGTTGGTGTCCCTGGTGGTTCCGACGTCCAACTCCAAATTGCCCCACTTGCTGCTCATCCTCGTCTTGTTTGCCCAGTTTTGCGTTGAAGTCCCCCATGAGAACGGTGAAGTGAGTTTTGAAACCATGCATGGCTCTAGAGATATCCTCTACCTCGTCGTCGGGGTGAGCCGAGGTCGAGGCGTAGACCTGTATGACCTTCAGCGAATATCTTGCGGATATTCTGAGTATAAGGTATGCCACCCTGGTCGACACACTCTCGATCTTCACCACGTTGTTCACAAGGGACTTGTGGACGATAAACCCGACACCACCCTGGGACTGCCGGTCACCCTCTCGGAAATAGAGCAGGTAACCGGATGTGAGGATTATCGAGTCCTCCCCCTCTCTTCGGACTTCAGACAACCCTATAATACTCCATCGTAACCTGGTCAATTCTTCCTCCAGTTTGGCTATCTTCTCGTCGGTCCGGAGTGTTCGCGTGTTATATGTTCCCAGATCCAGTCATCGGTGTTTATTGGGGTAGCCGGGTCCACTCCGGGGATTCTTCGCACCCCTTGCCACGCCATCGCCTCGACTGTTACCGTAGCCGAGGGTAGACGGGCTGCCGGGCACTCGGGGGCGTGTTTTATGTGTGCTATTCATTAGGTTTGGGAGGGTTTGCCATAATCGCCACGCTTGGCAGGCGGGTTGGCGATCGCAGTTTGTTGTTAAAGTGCACAGAGAACGCTGCCCATTATCTGATGTGTCCCTTAGTCGCCTCTTACGTCACCCACGGGAAGATATGGGATGGTGAAATTCTTTACGTCCGTCACCATACGGTACAAGATTTTACTTGCAAGACATAGCTGCCAGAATGGATAAATGCTAACCAAATTGTGTTTCTTGAGGTATTGTAGAAATTAAGCTATTATCAATAAAATCGATGTGTTAAAACGATTAAAATTCTTCACTGATAAAGTCGATTGTTATAGAAATGGAATCGGTACCGCACTAGTTCGTCACTAATAGTTTTTTTGAGCTGTCACTGCTGTCAATGTCAATTAAATTTAAGTTGCGCTGTCGCACGCTGTCGTCTCTAGTCACTGACTTATAAACCTATGGACTTGCCATACCTACGAAATTAGCGTGCATACCTACAAAAATCGGGCAATTAAGATGGCTGCCCATTTGCACTGACTTATAACCTCATTGGCCCATTTGCAACTGTTTGACAGCACAACTACACAGATAAACGTATATATACGGCACACAACTACCAATTTTATCGGCAATCAACATGGCGACCGGTCACGCATAGACATGATTTTGACGTCACTTAAAAGTGTTACCAAGTTAAGTCCTTGACAAACATTTAGATGTCTCTCTTTTCATATGTAGCTCTTGGTTAGTTAAAGAAGAGACAAAACGCTTTTTGACATGCGTGTGTCGATATTATAGATATTTGTATAAATATTCTTCATTTATAATATAGAATATTTATGTTTTGGTACCTTATATTACCTACCATGAAAATACGCATTATTATAACTTAAAACAACTCGTCAGATCTTAATGGGACCACATGAGAATCACCAGCTTTCAGATAAAAAAAGAATAATTAAAACTGGTCAATAATTGGCATAGTAATCGCGTAGCAAACATACTAAAACATACAGTCGAATTGAGAACCTCCTCCTCTTTGAAGTCAGTTGAAAATAAATACGACTGAGGCTAAAAATAGTTCAGATTCCTTGAGATATAATTTATAATACTTTTCTGTAAACAATAAGCCATGGTCACCCTATCGAAACATTCAAAACGCATTAAAGGTTTTAAATTAGGAAAAAATTCTGGTTGTTTGCAAAAAATATCTCTGTAATACTTAATTTCTTCGATAGATAACCACGACTTATTTCTACGCGATACCGTGTTAATTTATAGTTGTAAGCAAAAAGGCAATGTACTCAATTATATTTTGTCTTTGATTGCGAGTGACATTTAATAAGTCACAAATTGTCTATTAAATTGTATTAATGTACTTCCTATCTGTGGTGTTATTCTTCTATTTGTCATGTGTGTTTCTGAATATATTTTTTTAACCGACTTTCGAAAAAGGAGGAGGTTCTATGTTCGACTTCTTGTATGTTTTTTTTTTTTTTTTTTGTGTATGTTCACCGATATCTCCGTCAATTGCGGACCGATTTTGAAAATTCTTTTTTTGTTTGAAAGAGTATGTTCCGAAATTGGTCCCATTTTAATTTGGTGAAGATCTGATGAAGAATCGTAACGCAAAATAATGGTACCTACGAAAGACACCGACTTCCAAAAATAAAGTTATTTTTCACTTTGTAGTTTTCTTATTTGGAAGTCGGTAATATTTTTTTGTAAAAAAGTTTTTTATTTTTCACTTTTTAGTTGTACCTACCTAATAGGCAAGATGTTTAGTAAGTTTCCTATAACGCCAGAATAGATTACCCGAATAACATGAAACTTGAACAAAACCGATCAAATGAGAGATCTGCTTACCCCTTAAGAGCGTACTGACGTGATGTTATGTTATGAAATGGTATAAACAATAAAATTACATGTGATTGCAGCAGTCCCGAGAGATTTTCCGTTATTTATTGAAGAGTTCTGTTGTATATCTTCGAAGTTCTTCATCAGATCTTCACCAAATTAAAATGGGACCAATTTCGGAACATACTCTTTCAAACAAAAAAAGAATTTTCAAAATCGGTCCGCAATTGACGGAGATATCGGTGAACATACACAAAAAAAAAAAAAAAAAAACATACAAGAAGTCGAACATAGAACCTCCTCCTTTTTCGAAAGTCGGTTAAAAAAATATATTCAGAAACACACATGACAAATAGAAGAATAACACCACAGATAGGAAGTACATTAATACAATTTAATAGACAATTTGTGACTTATTAAATGTCACTCGCAATCAAAGACAAAATATAATTGAGTACATTGCCTTTTTGCTTACAACTATAAATTAACACGGTATCGCGTAGAAATAAGTCGTGGTTATCTATCGAAGAAATTAAGTATTACAGAGATATTTTTTGTAAACAACCAGAATTTTTTCCTAATTTAAAACCTTTAATGCGTTTTGAATGTTTCGATAGGGTGACCATGGCTTATTGTTTACAGAAAAGTATTATAAATTATATCTCAAGGAATCTGAACTATTTTTAGCCTCAGTCGTATTTATTTTCAACTGACTTCAAAGAGGAGGAGGTTCTCAATTCGACTGTATGTTTTAGTATGTTTGCTACGCGATTACTATGCCAATTATTGACCAGTTTTAATTATTCTTTTTTTATCTGAAAGCTGGTGATTCTCATGTGGTCCCATTAAGATCTGACGAGTTGTTTTAAGTTATAATAATGCGTATTTTCATGGTTGGTAATATAAGGTACCAAAACATAAATATTCTATATTATATGAAGAATATTTATACAAATATCTATAATATCGACACACGCATGTCAAAAAGCGTTTTGTCTCTTCTTTAACTAACCAAGAGCTACATATGAAAAGAGAGACATCTAAATGTTTGTCAAGGACTTAACTTGGTAACACTTTTAAGTGACGTCAAAATCATGTCTATGCGTGACCGGTCGCCATGTTGATTGCCGATAAAATTGGTAGTTGTGTGCCGTATATATACGTTTATCTGTGTAGTTGTGCTGTCAAACAGTTGCAAATGGGCCAATGAGGTTATAAGTCAGTGCAAATGGGCAGCCATCTTAATTGCCCGATTTTTGTAGGTATGCACGCTAATTTCGTAGGTATGGCAAGTCCATAGGTTTATAAGTCAGTGACTAGAGACGACAGCGTGCGACAGCGCAACTTAAATTTAATTGACATTGACAGCAGTGACAGCTCAAAAAAACTATTAGTGACGAACTAGTGCGGTACCGATTCCATTTCTATAACAATCGACTTTATCAGTGAAGAATTTTAATCGTTTTAACACATCGATTTTATTGATAATAGCTTAATTTCTACAATACCTCAAGAAACACAATTTGGTTAGCATTTATCCATTCTGGCAGCTATGTCTTGCAAGTAAAATCTTGTACCGTATGGTGACGGACGTAAAGAATTTCACCATCCCATATCTTCCCGTGGGTGACGTAAGAGGCGACTAAGGGACACATCAGATAATGGGCAGCGTTCTCTGTGCACTTTAACAACAAACTGCGATCGCCAACCCGCCTGCCAAGCGTGGCGATTATGGCAAACCCTCCCAAACCTAATGAATAGCACACATAAAACACGCCCCCGAGTGCCCGGCAGCCCGTCTACCCTCGGCTACGGTAACAGTCGAGGCGATGGCGTGGCAAGGGGTGCGAAGTATCCCCGGAGTGGACCCGGCTACCCCAATAAACACCGATGACTGGATCTGGGAACATATAACACGCGAACACTCTGGACCGACGAGAAGATAGCCAAACTGGAGGAAGAATTGACCAGGTTACGATGGAGTATTATAGGGTTGTCTGAAGTCCGAAGAGAGGGGGAGGACTCGATAATCCTCAAATCCAGTTACCTGCTCTATTTCCGAGAGGGTGACCGGCAGTCCCAGGGTGGTGTCGGGTTTATCGTCCACAAGTCCCTTGTGAACAACGTGGTGAAGATCGAGAGTGTGTCGACCAGGGTGGCATACCTTATACTCAGAATATCCGCAAGATATTCGCTGAAGGTCATACAGGTCTACGCCCCGACCTCGGCTCACCCCGACGACGAGGTAGAGGATATCTCTAGAGCCATGCATGGTTTCAAAACTCACTTCACAGTTCTCATGGGGGACTTCAACGCAAAACTGTGCAAACAAGACGAGGATGAGCAGCAAGTGGGGCAATTTGGAGTTGGACGTCGGAACCACCGGGGACACCTACTAGCCAGTTTTATGTAGAAGGAGGGCCTCTACATGATGAACTCCTTCTTCAGAAAGCGTGAGAAACTGAAGACCGATGATGGCAGGATCGTGTCCGCCAAACCGGAGCTTCTGATGGAGATCGAGAGATTCTATGGGCAGTTGTACACCTCAACCAGTAAACCCATCGCGAATCTAGCGAATGACCCTAGAGCTAGATTGACCCGACACTAGAAGCCCGAAGACATTCCGGACGTCAGCCTGTATGAGATTAGGATGGCTCTGAAACAGCTCAAAAACAGCAAGGCACCGGGTGATGACGGAATTACGGCCGAAGTCCTGAAGGCGGGTGGAAATCCAGTACTTAAGGCCCTTTAGCTTCAGAAGCTGATTGATTCCGTCATACTCGAGGGGAAAACGCCACAGGCATGGTGCGGGGGTGTGGTGGTACTCTTCTTCAAGAAGGGTAACAATGCCCGACTTAAGAACTATAGGCCCATCTCACTTCTTAGCCATGTCTACAAGTTGTTTTCAAAAGTCATCACGAATCGGGGCCTCGCTAGAGTAAAAAAATTCTGTGATCGCGGCATCGTAAAATGAGAAACGTCAACGGACTTCTTAGATTGTGACGCAGGCAACCATGCAACCAATGCATGGTTGCCTGCGTCGCATTATTATGCGTACAGGAGCTGTACGCTGACGACCTAGCTTTAACTTGCCAAGCTACTGATTTTGAGGCGATTGAGGCTAATATTTCCACCGCCCTTTCAGATCTCAGCCAATATTATGCTGAAGCCAAATCCCTCAAAAACACAGCCGTGCGCCTTTCACCTACGTAATAGACAAGTGGGCCGAACGCTTTATATTTCATGGCAGTGGGTGCCAATCCACCATAATTCTCATCTAAAATACCTCGGCATTACTCTGGACAGGTCCCTCCTAAGACTACCCACTGACCCAACTACAGAACTATCTGCGAGAATGTCAAGTGGAAGGTGCATTCAAGGAATAACCTGCTTCGCCGCCTAACGTCCACCAGATGGAGGCGTCTCCTCAAGTCCTGCGAACGACTGGCATGGCACTCTGTTTCTCCGCTGGTGAATTATGCATGTTCAGTAGGAGCCTCTCTGCCCACCCCAAATTAGTGGATACAGCTCTGAATGAGACGTGCCGGATTGCCACAGATTGCCTCAAACCGACTCCTGTGCGAATGCTGTATACTGCCACTTATCATCATCGCGCCCCCGGAAATTCGCAGGACTATAGCAAGTCGCACAAAGAGGGCAAAACTAGAAAACGACCCACGCCACCCAATGCACAATTACCGCTCAGTGCCCCAGCGCAGATGCGTGGGTCTATGTGATCTCAACTCCTCTTCGGCGAGATGCGATCTTTGGCGAGAGAAACTCAAGCCTCCTGAAAATTTCATCGGGCCATCGGAGAGCCTTCCACCTGGGCACACTCTGCCGTGGTCGACCTGGAAAACCCTAAATAGACTCCGCACTCAAGTTGGCCGCAGCAAGGACAACCTCCACGGGTAGGGATTCTCTGATGGCACTAGTCTTTAGTGCTTGTGCAGCATCTCTCCGCAGACCATGCCCCATCTCACGAAGTACGCAGCATGCCCTGCCACCTGTACTTTCGAGGACCTTATGACTGCGTCACCGAATGGTGTTGCCGTGGCTGAATTCTGGGCCAAACACAATATTTAACTTTTTATATTTGCCATCGACTTGTATATGTCCAAGGTTCGCATCGAGTGTGGACACGTCAGGTCGCGTCGGGTTTTAATAGTATGTTTCCACCTTTAGTAATGAAGCAACGTGCTATTCCGGATTTCCGTTATTCCGATAAATTATAATTCACAGTCTAATCGAATTAACGTAGCAGTGAATATCGCAGTGAAGGTAACATCTTTACCTGCACTGCGATATTAACAACGAGTATGTAACACTACGTTTAATATTAAGCCTAAATGTAAAAAAAGTAATTATGCATAACTTTATTTTTGGAAGTCGGTGTCCGTAACGCAAAATAATGGTACCTACGAAAGACACCGACTTCCAAAAATAAAGTTATTTTTCACTTTGTAGTTTTCGGTAGTTGGATAGATGATGATGGATAGATAGATGGTAGGTTCAGTTGGAAGTCGGTAGTATTTTTTTGTAAAAAAGTTTTTTATTATTAAAGTAAAATTTGTAATACCAACAGTTTTAAGTACTCGTATTTATTGCAACGTCCAACATACCGTACTACAGCTCCTGAAATATAAACCTAGGATGTATTTTGACAAAATCAAATCTAGGTTTCATAAAAAAATTCTGACCCCTACGATGCTTTTTCAGCGAGATATCGGCGATTATTTACCTACATTTTTGGTCTCTGCAACGCGTAGTGTAAAAAATCTCCGTGGCCACGCGGTTCTCCGCGTTTCAATGGCGCAGCACGTTCGAACCCTTACAACTTTTTTTAACTATAACTTGACAAATTTATGGTTTTGGGCATCAACTTTTACAAAAATCATGGCAGTTTTGTTTTTTAGGATTCCGTACCCAAAGGGTAAAACAGGTCCCTCCCTATTACTAAGATTCCGCGGTCCTTCTAATAATAATAATAATAAAATCGTTTATTTATTTCTTAAAGTACAAAATTTACAATAATTTCTCCTTCTGTCACCAACCTGTATAAAATTGAACAATAATGTCAGGGAAAACATTGTGGAAAAAACCTGCACATTTTACTCTTTAGGTGGGGGCGGGGTCGTCATTCGTCAAAGGCTCTTCGTTAGTTGGAGATGGAGTTGCCGAGGGCATCGATGCCGATTCCTCCAAGCTGTCTAGTCCGCTGAGGTCGACTTCGAGCTCCTGAAACACATCGGGAGATGTGACACGCGGAGCCACTTCCGGAGTGGCGACGACAGCAAACACTTTTGAGAACTTGGCACGGCTCGATAGCATATTCGCTCGTTTGAGCCGCTGTGCCCTTAGCGTCTCCTTCCCACACACTTCACAATAGCTGCATTTGGGAGCTAGGATGTGTTTGCATACCAATCTAGTTCTCCCAGGAGCTCGTCGTATGACTGACTACATAGCCTACATTTATCAGAAAAAAACAAATAAACCTAAGTTTTATACTGTCATGGTCACTAACACTAACATTAAAAGCGGGATATTTACCATGTGTAACCTCTTGTATGCCGGAACGCAGATCTAAGCCAGACACAATCGCTTTTTCATTGTGTCTCGAATGCCGGCATACAAGAGGTTAATGTTTGTTGCGAGTTCCCGATATTTCGGTGCTGTTGCAAGCACCATGATCACGGATAAACTGAAGTCATTGCGGGTTGGTGTTTATGAGGAGACATAACGGTCTATCATCTTTCTTGTTCGTTTTTTGCACTCAGTACCGCTACCATTGTCACTCACAACTCGTGATCATGGTGCTTGCAACAGCACCGAAATATCGGGAACTCTCCAACAAACAGTACACATGGTAAATATGCCGCTTTTAATGTTAATGTTAACAAATAAACCGTTAAAAATGGCCGTACTCACGATCATAATAATACCGAAAGAAAAACTTATAGGTTCTTATGACGTCCTAGCAGAGTTTCTTGTTGAATGTGGCCAGTTTAGCATCTTGTACTTATATAACTTGATCATTTAGGTAACTGCTTAATAAAATTATAGGTATTAACCTAACTATAATAAGTTTATACTTAACTATCGCAACATTTTATAAAGAGAAACCATCTTACCAGTTACTCTTAAACCATACTTAAACTATAGCAAAATTTGGCTCTTTCCTTAATCAAATATGTGTCTTCAGGCTGCAACATCATTAAAACATGATTATAAATAAAAAAATATGTAGTCGGTAGTTTGAATACCAACGTAATTTATCAAATATAATAATGGTATGTATATATACATAATTAAATAACAGTATTATTTATTACTTACGATTTTTTGCATGTTCCTATTAATGACAATATTTATGTAGGTGCACTGCGTACTCCAATAAAATACGTCCTTGTGGCGTAATCGTTGCCGATTAACTGAAGCGGTCACAATTATCTTCGCATCTAAGAGGATTGTTTCCGCAATGCAATGCATCTAACTGATAGTATGGTGGCCAGAGCTCACGTTAGGTGCCGCGGATTATACCTAAGTACACTTACTTATTTCCTATCACAGTACACGTGTAGGCGCTGTGCCATACGGTCAACTTTCGTTACTCAGATCTACTGCGTTTGACCATAATTCCAGCGTATCTCAAACATTTGCGAACTGTGTATACATAACCGAATTAATCATGAACACATACAAGTGCGGCGCTTGCAAGGAACCTCTATCCGATGGTGCTCAGTGCACAGTATGTAATCACGAACTTCACTTCCACTGTGCTGGAATAACAGAAGCCGGATACCGGAAGCTGGGTGACAGAAAACTGACGTGGCGTTGCAGCAATTGTAAAATAGCTGCCGCTACTCAGCCTCCAGTGTCAGCTGCCACTACTCAACCCCCAGTGTCACCAAGGCTGGAATCGGAGTCAGTTATACTTAGTGAGATAAGAGCACTCGCTGAGAAACTTAGTCCTCTAGAATTTTTAAAGGATGAGATATCTGCGCTTCGTACGGAGTTTGCTGGTCTAAAGTCGTCATTAAGTGAAACAAATAAGGAGTTTAAGGGGTTCAATGAGAAAATTAAAGATATAGAAACGCGCCTTGTACACGTCGAAAAGGTCCATGAACAGGTGGGCATCCTTCATGACCGCTTGGATAAGCTAGAGGAGGATAATATTGCTAAAGAGCAGTGGACTCGATTGAACAACATCGAAATAAAAGGTCTACCCCAGAACAATCACGAGAACCTGTTTGAAATCATCAGCAAAATTGGCACTAAAATTGATTATCCCGTGTCTAAGGCCCAGATAAACTTTATAACTAGGGTACCAACCCGTGAGAAAGATCACACAAAGCCAATCATAGTGAGTTTCTGCAACCGTTACGTGAAGGAAGACTTTATTGCCGCTGCGTGACTACTTTTTGTCATGTATTGGGTTTTTTGTATTCTACCCACATTTATGTCTAGTATAGATAGAAAAAATAAAGGTACTTCAGTTAGCAATTGACCGTGTTTCATTCCATACGTTACATTGGCGCAGCCGGTTTTTACCTAAGTTTTATTTCTTCCCTACGATAGAAACGATAAACAATCATGCCCATAGGAAAAATTGAGCAATTTGAGATAGGATCACACAATTGGGACGATTATTGTAGGCGCGTTAAACAATTTATAACGTTAAACGCCATTTCGAAAGAACTGCACGTGGCTACTTTAGTGACGCATGTTGGTGTTACGTGTTACGAGTTAATGTGCGATTTGTGTGCGCCAGAATTGCCGGAGAATAAAACTTTTCAAGAACTCAAGACTATTGTCAAAGATCATCTCGAACCAAAACGATCGGAAATTGCTGAGCGTCATTTGTTTCGGCAACGAAAGCAAAAGGAGGGGGAGTCTATCAACGAATATTTGCACAGTTTAAAACATCTTGCTAAGACATGCAATTTTGGAAATACTCTTGAAATCAATTTGAGGGATCAGTTCGTGTCAGGACTTCACCAAGAGGATATGAGATCCAGGCTTTTTGCCGAACGCGAATTGGATTATAAGCGAGCTCTTGAGCTCGCCTTGGCATTGGAAGCGGCGGAACGGCACGCGGCAACGGCGGCGTCCGGCGCATCCACCTGCCGAGAGGTGGCCGCGTGCAGCGAGGGATTGCATCGCGTAGCGGCGCCGGCGGGGCCAAGGCGCAGGCCCGCCGCCGCGGTAGCTGCGCCCGCGCACCCACAGCAGGCGGCTGCGCGCATCGCAGGCTCGGCGGCAGCTTGCACGCGCTGCGGCAAGGTCGGCCATGCACCAGCGAGATGCAGGTTTAGATCGTATAATTGTGATCAGTGCGGTGAAAGAGGACACTTGAAGATAGTGTGTCGTAAGTACAAAAATGATAATACATTGGAAGTGAAAAATTCTAAAGGTCAGTTATTTTTTAATAATTCTGATTCTGACAGTGAATTTTATTTCTTTCATTTTGGGGACTATAGTGATCGTGATGAACCATATCATATTGATTTAACAGTAGAAAATCAGGTTATTACTTTTGAAGTAGATACTGGTAGTAAAATTTCGGCCATTTCAAAACTTTGTTATGATCAATTATTTGGGAATATAAAATTAAACAAAAAATGTTTAAAATTAAATTCTTATGTTGGTGATGTTATTCAGCCTATTGGTTACATATCTGTTAATGTTCAGTTTCGATCATTGTATCAAAAATTAGATCTGTTTGTTTTTGAAAATGGAGGCCCACCTTTACTGGGCCGGACTTGGATTAGATGTTTACGAGTAAATATTATGCAATGTCATAGTATTAAGCAAGACGATTGTGTTACATCCTTACTTAGAGAGTTCCCAGGAGTATTTGCGGATGGTTTAGGTACTTATAAAACTCCTTTGCAGTTACATCTCGCAGATACGACTTCAATTTTTGTAAAAGCTCGCCCATTGCCTTTAGCTCTGCGCGATCCTGTAGAACGTGAGCTTGAACGTTTACAGAAGGAAAATGTAATTTACAGAGTAGAACGTTCTGATTATGGAACATCTATAGTTCCTATTGTAAAAAAAAATGGTACAATCCGCATATGTGGTGATTACAAAATAACTATAAACCCGCGCCTAAAAGATTTTCATTATCCCTTGCCTCGTATTGAGGACATTTTTGCATCTCTGGCGGGGGGTGAACAATATTCCAAGCTCGATTTATCACATGCTTATCAACAATTGACACTTACAGAAGATTCACAACCAATGACAGCGATCACCACACATGTTGGAACATTCGTTTATAAGCGCGGGTACCTTTTGGCATTAAATGCATTCCGGAACTTCCAAAAACTCCAACTTAAATTTCCAAAAACTCATTGAGGAAACTCTTAGTGGATTAC
The DNA here is from genome assembly GCA_948252205.1 of Orthosia incerta. NCBI lineage: Eukaryota > Metazoa > Arthropoda > Insecta > Lepidoptera > Noctuidae > Orthosia > Orthosia incerta. The sequence continues at coordinate 2,823,683 of OX411769.1, forward strand.
CGTCTACTGTAGTATTTCAAGATGACGTCTGCTGTACAGGTAGAAATAAAGAAGAACATTTTAATAATTTAAGGGCTGTATTATCCAGATTTAAAGATGCTGGTTTGCGAGTAAATTGGTCTAAGTGTGAGTTTTTTTAAAGATAGCGTAACGTACTTAGGGTACCGTATCGATAAACATGGATTACACACTGATGAAAAAAAAATCGAAGCAATAGTTGCCGCACCTAGACCAAAAGATGTGACACAATTGAAAAGTTTTTTGGGTTTAGTCAATTTTTATGCAAAGTTTTGTGTAAACATTAGTAGCGTATTAAAACCATTGTACGATTTGCTAAAGAAAAATGTCAAGTGGCAATGGAGTAAAGAATGTGAATTCGCGTTTAATAAAATAAAACAAGTTTTAAGCAGAGGACCAATATTAGCGCACTATGATGCAACATTCCCGCTCATCCTTTCTGTGGATAGTAGTGCATACGGGCTGGGCGCAGTGCTCGCGCACCGATACCCGGACGGCTCCGAGCGGCCAGTCAGCTGTGCATCACGTACGCTTAACGCTGCCGAGTCCAACTACTCACAATTGGACAAAGAAGCGTTAGCCATTATATTCGGTGTGTCGCGGCATCACCAGTACTTGTATGGTAGGCATTTTTATTTACGAAGCGACCATCGTGCACTTAGCTATATATTTGGAAAAAATAAAGGCATACCTCAAACAGCAGCCAGTCGACTGCAAAGATATGCTGTTCGATTGGCTGCATATGATTTTGACATCGAGTTTGTTCCTTCAAAGAATAATTGCTTTGCCGACGCTTTATCTCGCTTGCCTTTAAAGTGTACGGTTAAAGAAAGCCGCGATGACTTATTCGATAGTAGTTACCTCAATTTTGTTAAAGAAAAATTGCCAGTAACTTTTGAAGAAGTAAGAGTCGAAACAACAAAAGATAGTCAATTGAACAAGATAATAGGTTACGTTAAATTCGGTTGGCCTAATCGAACGGAGAATGATCAGGATAAAATTTATTATTCTAAACGAGAAAATTTATTTGTTGAACACGGTTGTTTAGTTTGGGGTTACCGGGTAGTTATTCCTGTTAGTCTTCGCACCATAGTTTTGAATGAATTGCATAGTGGACACATTGGGGTCGTTAAGATGAAACAAGTAACTCGTAATTATTTATGGTGGGAGGGTTTGGATGCGGACATTGAGCGAATTTGTCGCGAATGTGCCGCCTGCAGCTCTCAAAGAGATAATCCAGCACCAGCACCTCTTCACGCATGGCCGTGGCCTTTGGAACCATGGACACGTTTAAATGTCGATTTTTTAGGGCCGTATCATAATAAATATTACTTCATCATAATAGACGCGCATTCTAAGTGGATAGAAGTTGAATGTTTATCTAGTACGTCAGCATCAACTGTCATAGCTTGTTTACGTAAAATATTTGCTAGGTTTGGATTCCCAAAAAGCATAGTCAGTGACAATGGGCCACCTTTTTCTTCAGCAGAATATCTGTCTTACTTGAATAAAAACGGGATTAGACGTGTTTTAGTAGCACCTTACCATCCATCAAGTAATGGCGCCGCTGAAAATGCGGTGCGTCAAGTTAAACAAGTACTAAAAAAGGCAACCGTTGCAAACGAAGACTACAATGCCGCTATATGTAAATTCTTGTTTGCATACAGGAATACAGAACATTCAACAACACAAAAAGAGCCAGCGGTTGCTCTATTAGGACACCGCTTACGCGGTAGGCTAGATCTGCTGCGGCCTTGTACCGAGGATTTGGTTCGCGACAGGCAGACCGAACAAGAGACTAGGCACGGCGGGTCATGCGTGAAGCAGTGCCCGGTGACTCTGTGTTAGTTAGAAACTACTCGGGCGGCAGTCCTCATAAGTGGAGAGAAGGTATTGTTGTGAATAGAATAGGTCCCCTTTCTTACAAAGTCAAGACATTAGACGATGGTCGTATTCATAGACGTCACGTAGATCAAATTTTAAATAAAACGACCAAAAGGGCGAGGCAGTCTTGGTCAGGTGATTATTTAAATGATACTCAGGTGCAGGCAAACACTTGCCACGGTAAAGGTATCGATGAGAATAACGATGGTCTTAGGTCCACTCCAACAAAAGATTTTACAACACATGAAAAAGGTGTATCTCCACCACAGCTGTGTGAGATAGGGTACGATGATGTCAGCAATGCCGGGATGTCCAGAGCCGCAAATGTCGTACAGCCACCACCTGACGTAAATATACCCGATCTAAGTACTACTTCTGCTGTTACTCATAGTCGGGAACGCCAACAACGGACCCATAGTCCACATAAAATGATTTTACGATCACGTGTAAACAGAAATGTTAAATATTAACTTAATCATTTATGAAGATGTTATTGTTTGTTTACTAGTGTGGAGCAATTTTGTATTTACTTGATAGTATTAAGTTTCTTTACGCAGGTTCTTTACACATTGATTGATTTTGCAATAAATATTAAGTCTTGGTATAATTTGTACTAGTATGTAAAAATTACAAAATAAAAGGGTATGTGAGTATTACTATTTTACTATTGTACGATTATAAATAAGTTCACTCATGGTCTTAGCATAGTTAACTGTAAAATTAAGTAGATATTTCGTAATTTTATTTAAGGTTAGCGTGTAACAAATAATAAGATGTAGTTGTTAATTTTAAGGGAAGAAAAGTGTCATGTATTGGGTTTTTTGTATTCTACCCACATTTATGTCTAGTATAGATAGAAAAAATAAAGGTACTTCAGTTAGCAATTGACCGTGTTTCATTCCATACGTTACACTTTTCAAGACTGCTCCTTTAACTACTGGGCAAATGAACCTTCCTGGAAACCAACGGATTTACGTCAACGATCACCTGACACTACAAAACAAGGCATTGCTGTCCAAAGCTAAAAAGGCGGCCGCAGAAACGGATTTCCGCTACGTCTGGGTCAAACACTCCAAAATACACGCGAGGAAGGCCGATACGTTTCCTATTATAGTGCTAAAATACGAAAAAGACCTCATAAAAATAAAATAAAACTATTTCTATACCGATTTAAAACTAAAAATATCAACAAAATGTCAAAGTCTGGTCGTGCAACTTCAAACATAAGAAATAAGTTTGAGAACCATGCGCAGGTGAGTGCTGCCAGAGTATTCCGCCAATTATTATGTCGCTCAATAGTGCTGTGTAAAAAAATTTTTGAATGTCATTATCATGTTGTGTGTTGTCGTTGTGCCAAATTAGTCTTTATTGTCACTACGCTACAGTGCAATCTTAATTACTTACCATATCCAGTTGAGACTTAGGTACTGGACTCGTGTAGTTTCTTTTGTTCCTTGGTTTGCGAGTGTTTCAAAGTTCCTTGTCTTAATTCACTGTGCATTGCTGTGCCTTATAGATTCCTACCAGTATTTGCGTTCTACCTCCACTATTCTTTTTTTCTGTTGGTTTTTTATGTATTCGTTTATATTAATTAAACGATTTATTAAACTCACTAAAAATTAATTATCTAATTATAGTTGACAATAATGTTGCTGTTAAGCTCGAAAATGATTAACATATACTACCAGAACGTACGTGGTCTGCGGTCAAAAACAAACGGCTTATATCGTAACATTTGCATGAATTCTTATGATGTTATCATATTTACGGAAACATGGTTAGTGGATAGTATTATTAACAGTGAGTTGTTTGATGGACGATATCTTGTCTGGAGGCGGGACCGGGATTACTGTCGAACAGCACAGACACGGGGAGGTGGAGTGTTGATCGCGGTGAGGAATGACCTGACCGTTGTGGAAAGATGCGACTGGCGTACCTCCGCCGAGGATATATGGGTATCCATCGTTCTGAAGCGTTCTAGACCAGCGGTAAGTTACAACATCAATATCTGTGGCTTGTATCTGTGCAAAGAAAATGTTGGTAACTCATATTTAACTCAATTACAAAACTTCCACCATAAACTTAACTTCTTAGTGTCCGCCCGCCCTTTAGATACATTTATAATAACAGGGGATTTTAATTTTGGTGGCGATGTGGAATGGCGGCAGTCTGATGATGGTACTGGATTGTACCCAGAGAATGTGTCCGTTCGATGTGTTTTGGATTTCTTTGATACAATAAATGCATGTAACTTATCGCAGTTTAATGGTGAGCGTAACGTCAACGGTAGATTACAAGATCTTGTTTTCTCAAACAGCGCAATGAAAGTGAATGATTGCGGTGACCCCCTGGCAGTGCCTGTTGATGTACACCACAAACCGTTGATTGTTAATGCTGATTTCGTTGAAGTCCATAAACTCATTGAGAAACCTAGTACAAAATACATATTCCATCGAGGCGATTACGATTCTATTATGTCTGCACTAGAACTTACGGACTGGAATATTCTATTGTCTGATGGATCCCTGGACCAGGCCCTTAGCCTTTTCTATACCAAGCTATACGAGCTCAGGGACTTGTACATTCCGGTTAAACCTTTAAAAAAATCAAAACACCCCCCCTGGTACACTAGTGCTTTAATAAAAATATTAAAAGAAAAACACAAATATCATAAGAAATACAAAAATTATGGCAACTTATCCGATTACCACTCTTTTTCCCTCTTGCGAAACCGAGCTAAGGATTTGGAGGCTATTTGTTTTGATGCTTATATGGAAAAAATTGAATCCTCAATCGCAAAAAATCTTAAATGTTTCTGGTCGTATATCAAAGGCAAAAGAAGTGGTAATACATTACCTAACGTCTTACATAATATGGACACGTCCGCAGACACTGGTGAGGGTATCACTGAGCTTTTGTCTTCTTACTTCCAGTCTACCTTCCAAGAACCTGATTCAGAATCTAACGATCAGGATGTTAATATAAACATTCATTCTGCTAGCTCAGTGAACCTGAGTACAGTCAGCGTGTGTCCGGAGACGGTACTCAAGCTACTTAAAGGTTTGGACCCATCTAAATCTAGTGGGCCAGATTTGATACCCCCCATTTTTATAATTAATTGTGCGAAGAGTTTGGTGGCGCCAGTCTGTGTGTTATTCGAGCGGTCGTTGAGAGAGGGAATCGTCCCGAGGATGTGGAAATCGGCATTTATTACACCAATTTTTAAAAAGGGGGATAAATCTAAAGTAGAAAACTACCGTCCCATATCTAAATTATGTATTTTTTCGAAAGTTCTTGAACGAATAGTACACACTGAAGTTTACTCAGCTATGCAATGCCATTTCGGTGACGAACAACATGGTTTCCTCAGAAAACGGTCAACCGCCTCCAACCTGATACTATCCAATGAAATTATAACCGCCGGGATGGAGGAACGATGCCAGGTCCACGCGATTTATACGGACTACAGCAAATGTTTTGACCGTATAGATCATCGGGTGCTTCTTCAGAAACTATTATCCGCGGGAATTCACGGTGATCTGTTACGGTGGTTTTCGTCATACATAGATAATCGAACACAGGCTGTGGTTTTGCGTGGATACATGTCTGGATGGAAATCTGTCCCATCAGGAGTGCCCCAAGGCTCAATCCTGGGACCATTGTTGTTTATAATATTTATTTTGGACATAAAAAAACTGCTTTAGAAACTCACATATCCTACTATACGCTGATGACATGAAGGTCCTAAAGTCCATACGCACATTGTCTGATACTGAGCTACTTCAGTCAGACCTTGACCGGTTCGTACAGTACTGCAAAACCAACAAACTGCAACTAAACGTATCCAAATGTTTTCACGTTATATTCACTCGCCAGAAGTCTATCATTGGCCCAGGGTATACTCTGGATGGTGCTTACATAAGTAAAGAAACTAGTATTAGGGATCTTGGCGTGGTACACGACAGCAAGCTGCTTTTTGATGATCATGTAGAAACGGTTGTCAACAAGGCGTTCAAAGCCTTGGGCTTCATTATTAGAGCTTGCTCTAGCTTTCGTTCCCTAAAACCATTAAAAGTTCTTTACTGTTCTCTAGTGCGTGGCCACCTTGAGTACGGTTCTCAAGTATGGAACCCACAGTATGAGATCTACAAATCTCGTATTGAGTCTGTCAGTCGACTATGAACACCGTTGTAAGCGGTATCATTTCTTACCCTTGGAAGTGAGACGTAATATCAATGATATTTGTTTTCTGGTGAGCATCGCAAACGGCTCTGTCGATTGTCCCGAATTTCTTAGTAAAATACTTATTCGCACTAACATAAACAACTTAAGAAAACGGCCGCTACTCCATGTACCATCCACATCGACTAATTACAGGCGCAACGCCTTCTGCATACGTAGTGTTATAGCTTTCAATAGCTTACCATCACACCTGGAAATCGATTTATTTGGCACCAGCGCACATAAAATTAGAAAGATTTTAAACAAGGAGTATTTTGGTGACAACCATAAATAGCTTTAATTCTGGTTTTGAGATTGCACGACTTGACATACCTAATATGTTGTCTCGATACGCCTAATGTGTTTACATTGTTACCTTACATTACTGTTTGTTGTTCATATCGCTGTAACTGGTCAACGCAAATAACGCGGCATTATGAAAATATACACATGTGGAAGCTTGTAATTAGCAAATGTCCTTACTTACGCATGACACTCAAAATTGTTATTAGTCTGTAAGCTTTCTTAAAATAAAATAAATAAATAAATCACTGATTCATTTATTATGTAGTTAGAATTTAATTACCTATCTACAGAAGTAATTATTAGGTACTACATTCTTTACAGAATACCTATTATTATTTTACTACACTGCTGACCCCTAATGCAACACACACACACACATCACATCATCAGCCTGTTAATGTTCCCACTGCTGGGACACAGGCCTCCTCTCTGTGAGAGGGAATGGGCGGATATCCACCACGCGGGCCCAGTGCGGGTTGGTGGATGTCACAGCAACAGCTTAAATGAAATTAAAACGTAATAAACTGAAAATTATTTTAATACAATTGTTACACGTAAATGTTTAACATTGATAAGTTAGCTTAGATAATAAATAAGTCTATCCCTATCCCGTCCCATTTAATTCCTATATTTATGCGTTGAGCCATTTTATAGTTACCAACAGACTTTAAAGACTTGAAAGTATTTTTTATGATTTTTCCTTTGTAAAAGAAGGACTTTTGTATACATTTCATCCCCCATGATCCGCCCCCAAGGACGGAATGCCCAAAATACCTTCATTTGCGTTAGATTTTAATCTCCAGCTCAAACCCAAAATTCAAAGATCCTAATTTCAAAACTGACCGACTTTCATACAAACTTTCATCCCCTTAGGGGTGGAATTCACAAAAATCCTTTCTTAGTGGATGCCTGCACAGTATAAAGTATCTATGTGCAAAATTACAAGTCTCTAGACGCTTTCATTATTCCCATGATTTCATCCTCCTTTTCACCCTCAAGGGAGTGAAATCTCCAAAATCGCTGAGACACGTGTAAATTATTTTTTAATCTTCAGCCTTAACCCAAAATATGAAGACCCTGACTTTAAAACTGACGGATTTTCATACAAACTTTCATCCCCTATTTCACGCCCTTAGGGGTGGAATTTCCAAAAATCCTTTCTTAGTGCTCACCGATACTACCAAAGGAACCTATGTTTCATGATTGAAGCTTCAGCCGTTTGGCCTATGCGTTGATGGTCAGTGAGTGAGACAGTCAGTCAGTCACTTTCTTCTTTTATATGTTTAGATTTGAAAGATATTTCTCGTGTGAACACGAATATGATTAGTTAAACTTCCCTTTACTGAAAAACTACGCTGACATATATTACATTTGTAAGGTTTTTCCCCAGTGTGCACACGAATATGAGTTTTTAAACTACTCTTTACTGAAAAACTATGCTGACAAATATCACATTTATAAGGTCTTTCCCCTGTGTGTACACGTATATGACTTTGTAAAGTACTCTTTACTGTAAAACTACGCTGACAAATATCACATTTATAAGGTCTTTCCCCTGTGTGTACACGTATATGACTTTTTAAAATATTCTTTAGTGAAAAACCACGCTGACAAATATCACATTTATAAGGTTTTTCCCCTGTATGTACACGTTTATGAGTTTCTAAAATACCCTTTACTGAAAAACTACGCTGACAAATACCACATTTGTAAGGTTTTTCCACCGTGTGTACACGAATATGTGCTGTTAAAGTACTCTGTTGCTTAAAACTACGGTGACATATATCACATTTATAAGGCTTTTGCCCTGTGTGTAAACGTATATGTTCTTTTAAACAATACTTTTTTGAAAAACTACGGTGACAAATATCACATTCAAAAGGTTTTTCCCCTGTGTGTACACGCATATGATTTTTTAAAACATGCTTTATTGAAAAACTACGCTGACAAATATCACATTTATAAGGTTTTTCCCCTGTGTGTACACGCATATGATTTTTTAAAATATTCTTTACTGAAAAACTACGCTGACAAATATCACATTTGTAAGGTTTTTCCAACGTGTGTACACGAATATGTCCTGTTAAAGTACTCTGTTGCCTAAAACTACGGTGACATATATCACATTTATAAGGTTTTTCGCCTGTGTGTACACGTATATGTTCTTTTAAACAATACTTTTTTGAAAAACTACGCTGACAAATATCACATTTGTAAGGTTTTTCCGCAGTGTGTATACGAATATGTTTCATTAAAACATCCTTTCCAGAAAAACTACTCTGCCTTATTACACATTTGTTCGGTTTATCTTTTATACATAATTTTGGATATTTATTTATATCATTACTTCCTTTACCTTTGTCATTAATACTTTTATTTACGCTGGGTATAGTATTGTTCGAGTGCGGTTGTTCAGTTTTCTTTTGCTGGACTGTAATTGAATCTTCTAGATTTTTTCTTCGTATGTCTTTTTTTGGTTTCTTTGCAACGGTTCCCCCTGTAAATTATAAATACGGTAAGTACGCCAAGGTTGTTTGTGGTAAAATTAAAAAGGTGTATGATTTTTCATAATTTGTAAACACTATAAAAAAATCATTTATTTTTGACCAAACACTTTTGTAAATTTAAATATACCCACCAAACTGCGTAACAGTTTGTCGACGGGATAAGCGCTCGTATTAAATCTTAGTTTTATAAAATTTTGATCTAAAGGGTACTAATATTAATAATAATTCCGGCTGCGGTTTAGTGACCTTTCGAGGAAAAAGGTTTTTTTTTGCGATAATGGACAAAGTTATGATGACGGACAACTACCGGAAATACGTTGTGAAGAACGCCACGGTTGAAATCTGTCGGGCATGTCACCGGCCGGGAAAATCCATCCGTCACAGTTGTTCTAGTCTAGCTAACAGAGACTACTTGCATAGACACAACCCTGTAGCCAGGATTGTCCATCAGCAACTTGCTCTTAAATACAATCTTGTGGAAACGGAAGTGCCTTACTATAAGTAGGAGCGCGACCCAGTTCTCGAAAATGGCAATATCTCGTTGTATTGAGATCGGTCTATCATCACTGACGGGACTATTATTGCCAATAAGCCTGACATTGTGGTGATAGACCGACTAGAGCGTTGCACAATGATTGTTGATATAGCGGTTCCGCATGACGAGAACCTCGTGAAGGCGGAGAGAGATACCTTGATATGGCTAGCGAGGTTGTCGACATGTGGGATGTGAATACAGCAATCATTGTGCCGATAGTCGTGACGGCCAATGGCGTAATAGCCTCGACGAACATCTGAAGAAGCTCTCGTTGGGCAGCTGAATCAAGGGCTTGATCCAGAATGCGGTATCGTTAGGAGGTTCCTCTCTCAGGAGCCCTGACCACCCGGAATCTTGGACGTTGTTCCCAATACCGATGTGCTACATTTTTTTTATATTTTAAATGTTTTTTTATTGTATTTTTATAAGCTAATTCTTAAAAATGTAAAACATATGTACATAAATTGAATAAAAGACATAATAATTCATTCAGTAAGATTGTAGACGTGTACTCTGATTGATCGCCAGACCGAAATACTAATGTGGAGGACTCTGGAACCCACTACAATTAATTGCCCAAGAAAACCTCATCAAGGTATCAAGAACGAATAAGAATGCGATTTGTCATGCGATCCGACTGATAATGATGTCGATGTTACTGATGCGAAGGATCATACGACTGGAGAAACTTTCGACTAGCAACACACAGCACGCTAAGAACATGACGATCCGCACTCAACATAAGGTGGGCGCCTGAACGTGAGAGCTGCTTGTAATTAGGAAACTCACAATCGAGGAGAGCGAAATGAAAGCACATCAATTGACTCTTTTGGCGTAAAGATTTCATCAGGCGATTCGAGGTATCACAAGCTCCTGGAAAGTTTTCCAGGCATTACCCGACCCGCCGGTACACAACGCACTACACCCCAGAACACAGTACACCACATCCGCACGACACCAGACCCTACAGTAACGTCATTATTCCGGCCATTAACGCCAGACAAACCCAAATCTTGCTCAGCAGGAGTCCCGGTTGATGACCCACTGCTAGACCCTCAGAGAGTCCCTGGTCATTATCCCTACATCTTGCCTCTAAAAAGGACAAAGGTTAGCGACCTTGCGGTGTCTACCGCATGCTCAACGTGCGAACCGTACCTGACAGGTACCCGATTAGGCACATTCTCGACTTTGCATACAGTATTGTTGTAAAATCTTCAGCACTACAGACCACGTGAAACCCTACAATCAGATACCTGTCAGCCAAAACGACATCCCCAAGACGGCGATCACCACACCGTTCGGCTTGTACGAATTCCCGTACATGACGTTTGGTTTGCGAAACGCGGGCCAAACGTTCCAATGTTTCGTCGACGAGATGACCAGAGGTTTGGAATTCTGCTACTGTTATTTGGATGACTTAATTTTTTTTTTTAAACAGGGGCAGAGCACGAGGAACACCGCATAATTTTGACGAAGATGAGGGAGTTCGGCCTGCTGGTCAACACGTCCAAGTGCATATTCGGTCTCTCGGAGGTAACCTTCCTAGGTTACCTCCGAGACGGGCACGAAACCACTTGACTCCAAGGTCGAGGCCATCAAGTCGTTCCCACCGCCCAAAGATATCAGCCAGCTGCGGCTGTTCTTGGGCATGATCATTTTTTATAGGAGGTTTATATCCCACGCAGCACAAATCCAGGCGCCGCTTCACAACCTCTTGACTGCCAATGTAAAGGTCTGGCATCCTATATGTCTTGCGGACAATACTTTGCAAGCATTTGAGGGCTGCAAGGAGAGCCTAGCTAACGCTGCTCTATTGGCTCACCCCGATAGCATTGCCAAACTCGCGTTGGTTACCGATGCATCGGATACAGCAATTGGCGCGGTGTTGCAGCAGCTTAGAAGGATCCGTGTTCATATTGCGTTGGGATCACCAGTGTATGTACGTGTAAATGAGGTAGGTCGGAGACACAATAAGTCATATGAGGGTGCTCACTATTTGTACTCGTATTGTGCGGTACACACAAGACATGTAATCAAACAGTACAGTTAGAAGGAGAATAGACGATAGATTCACGATGATTAGGAAGTTCACAGCACAACACAATACACACAGAACAGAAACACAGATATAGTACCCAGCACCCAGCAGCTAAAACCCAGGCGTGTCTTTTTTCCGCGAAAAAGAGCCAATTTCACCCGGCTCCAACTTTCCGAGATCTGACCGTGCCAATAACGGACCATCTTGAGCTTCTTGGCGTTACTTTGATATCGACTCGCAATTTTGGCCCATACATTGAGGCAAAGGCTCAGCTGGCTGCCAAAAAGTTGGGGATTCTTGCAAAGGTGAGAAAGTACTTCACGCCGGAACAGCTGCTCAACTTGTATCAAGCGCAAGTTCGATCATGCATGGAGTACTGTTCTCATCTCTGGGATGGATCTGCCAAATACCAGCTTGATGCACTGGAGTCGATCGAAAAGCGGGCCAAGAGGCTCATCGGCGATGAAGCACTGGTCAAGACAAAGCTCCAGAGACTTGAACATCGTCGTCGAGTTGCCAGTTAGTCGGTTTTTTATCGGTTACACTTCGGCGAGTGTGCGATGGAATTGCATGATCTAATTCCACCTAGCCCGTTTCATCATCGGACTACCAGAAGTACGGCGATGCGCCATCGGTACATGGTGGACATCCCACCCATACGCACCTAAACGTTTTGGGAACACTTTTATTGTGCGTACAGCTAAGGAGTGGAATTCCCTGCCGGAGTCTGTGTTTCCCGACAGCTACAATCTGGGCGTCTTTAAGTCAAGAGTGAATAGGTTTTTTCTAGGCAAGCGTGATTCACCGTCGACCACATCATCGCTTACCATCAGGTGAGATAGTGGTCAAGCGCGAGCCTATAAGAAATTAAAAAAAAAAAACAGCTCGCGTAAACAATAAGCTAGCGGGAGCGCGATAGCCGTAGCGGGCGCTGCAAACCGACTAACTTAGGTCTACGCAAGTGGAAGGATATAGTGGTAGTACAGGCTCTCGGTGCAGAACAGCCGCAGCAATTGGTGGTAGCGTTCCAAACATCAGCCGACATTATATAGTAAACGATATACGATGTCGTGCATGTCTGTCCTCGACGGTGTGTTACTGTTATTATAATAATACATAAATAAATATAACAATTCCGTTAGTGTATCAGACCAGATCAGGGCGATTACCTGAGAAGAGTTGAAGACAGAGTGGCTTGGCAGCAGATCTTCAATGATTCCGACAAAGCTTTCCAAAACGGGCACGATCTTCAGTAATGAAGACAAGGAATATGATGAAGAAACGTGAAAGATTCAGTAACAAGACGACGTATTGTATTATTGATAACTCTAAAGCAGTACCTACAGGCTAGACAAGTGACTACGTGCTACGTCATCTTATTCTGCAAATTTGGGATGTCTAGATTTAACCACACCGAAACGATGAGGGTTCGAAAATTCGACGAAAGGCTTCGAGAAAAGGTTGGTAGTGCCCCGCTTCTTGGTCTCGTCTTGGCGGGTAGTGATACACAAGGTAGTGATATACAGAGTTACTTACTTATCGTCTTGTTAGCTTTTCGTTTCTTCTTGGACACTTCTTGTTCTTCTTCCATCGCATTTCTAATTTCTAGCAAAGATACGTCATCTTCTGATTCAGAATGGTAGGATTTCATGTTTTCATTTTTTATGTGTTGAAATTCATGGTCTAACTCTGTGAACAAACAAAAACAATTCAAATTTCAAAGAGGAGGAGGTTCTCAATTCGACTGTATGTTTTTGTTACGCAATTATTGCGCCAATTATGAACCGATTTTAATGATTATTTTTTATTTGAAAGCTGGTGATTCTCATGTGGGATCAGATGAGAATCACCAGCTTTCAATCATCAAGATTCGACAAGTTCTTTCAAGTTCTAATACCTAATTCGTATTTTCATGGCAATATAAGGTACCAAAACTAAAAAAAGAAAAATTTTAACAAAATAATTAAACAGACTTCCAAAACAAAAAACTACAAAGCGAAAAACGCGATACGTACAAAGCGTTTTGCGAATACTTTCAATGTACGCACAGCTAAAGAGTGGAATTCCCTGCCGGAGTCTTTGTTTCCTGATAGCTACAACCTTGGGGTCTTCAAGTCAAGAGTGAATTGTTTACTTCTAGGCAAGCGTGCTTCACCGTCGACCACATCATCGCTTACCATCAGCCGAGATAGTGGTCAAACGCGAGCCTACCGATAAATAAAAAAAAATAACAAAATAAAATACTTCCTTTTCGGAATTCGGTGTCAAAAACGAAAAGTTGGTGATTCTCATCAAGATCTGAATTTTTTTAGTACTATTTGAGCACGTTTTTTTTTCCCCCGTGCGTGCAGCTTCATACATTTCCATAGGTCACAGAATGGGTGGAAAAAATTCGCGCAAATAAAAATCGCAGTGCGTGCTAGGCCTTATTTCAATTTACAATAATGCGTATTTTCATGGTAATACAAGGAACCAAAACTAAAAAGAGAAAAATAAAAAAACATTGCAACAAAAAAAAATAAGCAGACTTCCGAAACTAGTGTCTTATACGAAAAAAAAATAGGTAAGTACCAAAGACACAGACTGCCGGCAAGAAAGTTATTTTTCGCTTTGTAGTGTTTTGTTATGGAACTCGGTTTATTTCAGAGATAGATTATAGTCAGGAATAGCACATAGGATACTTTTATCCCGGAAATGTGTTCCCTTGGGCAGTGGTGTCTCATCCCATACAAAGAAACCGTGCCGACGTACTATACTGATTATTTTTGTACATCGATCGCGTACGGTTCCGTTCATTTCCGTTCCACAGATATAGATGGTGATCTATCCGAACACGATCGATTTACAAAAAATAATCGGTATAATCAGATGAAAAACGCTAGTTACGTCGGTACGGTTTCTTTGTATGGGATGAGGAATCTGTATGCTAGTATTATATTATCTGTGGCTTGGGATAATTTTTGACTTTCACGCGGGCGTAGCCGCTGGCAGAAGAAAGTTTTTTTTTTTTTTTTTTAATTTCATCCAGATCCGACCAGCCGTTTGAGCGTGAAGAAGTAACAAACGTACAAACACACTCACAAACCACATAGATATTGTTTTTTCTTGCTGACCAAAGTCAATTAAAAATAATCTCATAATAATCTATAATTAAAATTAAGGTTGCCCTAGTCGACGGCACGAACTATTTTGTGCGCGGGGTTAAAATGCATGCTATATCAACCGACAACACGTGCGAAAGAGAGTGATGCTGTGATGAGCAGTAAGAAGCTAGTTCGTGTACGAATACACACTTTTGCAAATTTGAAGCGAAATGGATGATGATTTAGGACGAAGCCGAGCGCGCGAAATTTTATAAACAGACCTTTGGGAGTCTGGAAATCATGAAAAAACGACTAAACGTATCTATTCAAAATAAAATTATCTGCATTGTTGAACTGCTAATCTATCCCTGTATGGTGGCCGTTTTGCTATTTGGCATCTTCTTACGGTATTTATTTGCGCCCAAAAATGCGTTAAAATTAGTGTCGAAATGTGGAACTTTCGACGCTCATAACTTAAAATACATATATTTTTTACTTTTTTGTTTCCATACAGGGCTAGATAATGATGAGACAAATTGATATCATTTTTTATTTTGAACGTACATCGTCAAACAGAGGAGTAATCGCCAGACTACGTTTGTATGAAAGAATGATCGACTAGTGTAACCTTAAGAACGTACCAGCTGGTTTTTCATCATCTTGTCCCTCACAAACATCTGGTAATTCTTCTTTGATGACATAGCTTTCTGTTTGATATTCATCAGGAACACTGAAGTATTCTGTTGCACTTATAATGTACCCACTGAACTGGTCACGGTTTAGTAGAGGTTTTGTCTGTAAAAGATTGTTTACAGTATTAGCTTAAACATACAGAAACAAGCACAAAATTCTTGTCCACCATCTTCATTAGATCCAGGGCTCATTTGTGGGGCTCGGTATCCGCTTCTACAACAAGCTACCCCTTCTCTATTCTTGACTTCTTTTGAATACATTGATAAAAATAAATAAAATAAAAATAGCCTTTGATCACTGATTTTGTTTATACATTTCTTACTTAACTTAACTAGCCGTATTACTAATTTTCCTATTGCTAATACTTAATTCTATTTTACACACTATGTTCTAGAAAAATTGGTAACACAAGCATTAATTATCCATCAGATTGTCCTCCCTGGACATAGGCCTCCTCTAGAATTCGCCATTTATGTCTGACCATTGCAGATCTGCGCCATCCTTTTGGCAGGTCATCTTCCCATCTTCTTTGTGGCCGTGCTCTTGTTCTCTTTACATCTCTGGGGTACCAGGATATGACCTCTTTGGTCCATTTTTCTTTGGTAGATCTAACCACATGACCAATCCAACGCCATTTAAGTATCTTGATTTTCTTTGAGACATCTGTCACACTTGTGGTCTTTCTGATTTTGGTCAGTCTCCACTTGTCTTTCAGCTTGATGTGTAGCATGCTTCTCTCTATCCCCTGTTGGCATACCTTTAATTTTTGACTGTGAGCCTTTGTCAGGCCCCAGGTTTGGCACCCGTAAATAAGTATTGGTAGGATGCACATGTTGAATACTTTACGCTTGATTTTATATGTTGAATGCATTGATAGTTTAAGTTAAATCAAACTTTATTCGAAGGCATACTATCCTAATCCTGTTTACAGGCCACTGTATAGAGTTACTGGTTCCTTCAGGTAAGAGTTTGTGCCACGTTGCGAGACCGACACGCGCGACGTCACTCGTCCGGTAGCAAGACCGTCTGGAGGTTTTGACGTGTCTCGGTCTCGCTCGCGCACATACAAAGCCCAAGCCAGGACAAGTAGTATAGCGCGTTTCCTGCCTCGGGGAAGCAACGCATCCTCGTACCATAAGGGTTGGTCCAGTCAGTTAACTGTGTATCTTGAACTGAGTTCCTTAGGGTTAATTAGATCTTTAATCTCGGCCAAATTTTGTAGTGACAGCCAGCCATAAAATATACATACTGTAAGAAACTAATTCAAACTCTGATAGATGTACAGTGAAAACTTTTTCAATCCAATCAATCCTCACCTCATAGCCCTCATTCAACATCTGAGCAAACAGCTTCTCAGCTTCCAGACATTTTCTCTGAAATCGGTAGCATTGCTGCAGTTTAGTGCAGCAGAAGAAACAAGTGAGCATTGGTCGTCTGTCTTCAGTACAAAACTGCAAAGAAACGAATTGTTTATGTTTGATAAATACTGGAAGTAATATTGTGGTAAATAAATTGTATGTTCTTAAATAATTATTGTCTACATCAAGTCAAAAAGTTCTTGAGCGGTGGCAATACAGCATAAGTAAGGCCCTCAAGGTAGACAGATAACCTGGTGATGGTCACAGGACTTCACCGCATGTGACTAGCACGGGACTGATGAATGTGGTGAGTGAAGGTCCAAGGGTCATTTTGGGCATTTGTTTCATCTGCTTGTATATTAAAAACTGGTCTTACAATTATTATAACTAGCAGCAACCCGCATAGTGGTTAGTAGATTTAGTGTGTATGAGTGAGAAACATCCATGCACACAACTTTTACATTTATAATATTAGTATGCTTCTCCGAACCTTCCTCTTTTCTCACTCTTTCTATTGGTCAAACCAAATGAAAGTCTGTTCAGTAGTTTTTGAGTTATCACATACAGACACGGCCTGCGCCGTGGAAAAACTTTATTTTATAATATGTAGTGATGATACACTTACTCGAATATCCGTCAGCTTCTCATATATGTCCTGCAGTTTCTTGTTGGCAACCACATACATGGTAGCATTCTCCACTAGGCACATCCTACACATTGACAGTTTTTCCATCTCCATAATTATAAAAATTACTGCTGACTTTTACTATCTAGGTTTAAATATTTTTTTAAGATTATCTACTAAAGGTTCCTATTTTAATAAAAGCTTAGGAAATATTGTGTATGCTTCCTTCGTGGATCTAAGTAAGTCAGGCTATCTATAAGGGGCAGGCCGAGAGAGCTACACCTTACTATTTATCTGCAAGTCGTAGTTACGATTCAATAATAATTACAAAAAATAAATGATACTAAAATTTCATGTGTTTATTTTTTGAAAGCAGATATACGTAGTATCTATAAGTCGTTTGTAAAGCAGATTGTCCAATTAGTCTATGTCTATGAGATTGTCCACCTAGTATTTAAAAACCGAATATGATTAACATTTAATAATAGTAATATCACAACAACAATCACAACTTCACAAGTCCCAACACAATTAATCACAGAGAAAATAAAACTGCGACATTAAGATTAATCATTTTCTTTTTTCTAATCTTAGTTAATCATAATATAAACTCTATTGTAGTGTCCAAACTTTCTTTGCCTACGTAAAGAGTAAAATAATAATAACCGCATCTAAATCTAACCTTATGTTACTCTGACATGATTTAGTTTTTTTTTTTTTCTTTTTTTGTTCCTTACGGAACAGGCTAAGGTCTGAGACCATGCTGCCTAGTCATCAGTATTTTTCTTGAATTCATTAGTAACATTAGAATGCGGATGTAACATATTCTAATGTTTTTTGGAGTATTTGGAAGCAAATTGTATCGAGTCAGCCTTCCCAGTAAGCTTTGCGGAGGTAGTCAATACTACAATAAAATTCTCCGCTCCACTATCCCGAGATCGGTTCTGTCAATGATTTCACATATTGTCCAGTTGCGTAGACAGTTGAGACACAAAACTACACCACTTTTATATCACAATATCCACTAGGAATCAATTTGCAAATAATATTAACAGCCGCTGAAGTTCACTCGAAAAAATCCCGCCAAAAACTGTTTTTTTTTTTTTTTTTTTGTTTGTTCCTTACGGAACAGGCTAAGGTCTGAGACCATGCTGCCTAGTCATCAGTATTTTTCTTGAATTCTTTAGTATGCATTAGAATGCGGATGTAACGTATTCTAATGTTTTTTGGAGTATTGGGCAGCAAATTGTATCGAGTCAGCCTTCCCAGTAAGCTTTGCGGAGGAAGTCAATACTACAATAAAATTCTCCGCTCCATTACACCGAGATCGCTTCTGTCAATGATTTCACATATTGTCCAGTTGCGTAGACAGTTGAGACACAAAACTACACCACTTTTATATCACAATATCCACTAGGAATCAATTTGCAAATAATATTAACAGCCGCTGAAGTTCACTCGAAAAAATCCCGCCAAAAACTCCTGACATGATTTAGTTAATTTAGTTGCACAGAACACTAATGACAGCAATGACAGCTCAAAAACGAATCCTTTAGACATAAGGCATGGCACGCACTGCGATTTCTATTCGCTCGAAATTTTATTCGCGCATTCTATGACCTATGGAAATGTATGAAGCTGCACGCACTGCGGAAAAAAATCCGCGTTTTGACACAGAATCCACCGCACCGCGGCGCGGATTAAATTCGCGCGAATATTTTTAACTCTATGAACAGGTAGAAAGGAGGCAAAAATCGCGCGGAATTTTATCCGCAGTGCGTGTTAGTCAAATTCAGTACGCGGACCAAAAATCACGCTAATTAAAATTCGCGCGAATAAAAATCGCAGTGCGTGCTAAGTCTTAGTGAACTAATGCGGTACCGATTCGAATTCAATAACAATCGACTTACCAATGAAGAAATTTTAATCGATTTATCACATTGACATTTTATTTTTGTATTGTTTGAAATGAAATGAAATTTATTGCACTTACATACAGGAGATAATTTTATATTACAGAAACCATTAAGCAATGAGGTAGGAAAACTATGGAGACGGCATATTCTACTATATGAAGAATAGTTATACAAATATCTATAATATCGACACACGCATGTCAAAAAGCGTTTTGTCTCTTTTTAACTAACCAAGAGCTGCTTATGAAAAGAGAGACATCTAAATTTTTGTCAAGGACTAAACTTGGTAACACTTTTGAGTGACGTCAAAATCATGTCTATGCGTGACCGGTCGCCATGTTGATTGCCGAGTAAAATTGGTAGTTATGTGCCGTATATGTACGTTTATCTGTGTAGTTGTGCTGTCAAACAGTTGCAAATGGCCTACCTCATTGGCTAATGGGCAGCCATCTTAATTGCCCGATTTATGTAGGTATGCACGCTAATTTCGTAGGTATGGCAAGTCCATAGGTTTCTAAGTCAGTGCCATTAAGACGCAGATATTGTCAGATTGGAATCGTGATGTTTCGTTTCACAATTTCTGCTCTCGAGAATTAATAATAATTAATTTTACTGAGGATTCAAGTGATTATTCCTGTTTATATGGAGAATAATCCAACGATTTATCTTGATAATATCATAAGTATTTTAGTTATTTTATTTGCTGTTTTTCTTCTAAATCCATAATTACTTTTAAACATTTAGGCTTAATATTAAACGTAGTGTTACATACTCGTTGTTAATATCGCAGTGCAGGTAAAGATGTTACCTTCACTGCGATATTCACTGCTACGTTAATTCGATTAGACTGTGAATTATAATTTATCGGAATAACGGAAATCCGGAATAGCACGTTGCTTCATTACTAAAGGTGGAAACATACTATTAAAACCCGACGCGACGTGACGTGTCCACACTCGATGCGAACCTTGGACATATACAAGTCGATGGCAAATATAAAAAGTTAAATATTGTGTTTGGCCCAGAATTCAGCCACGGCAACACCATTCGGTGACGCAGTCATAAGGTCCTCGAAAGTACAGGTGGCAGGGCATGCTGCGCACTTCGTGAGATGGGGCATGGTCTGCGGAGAGATGCTGCACAAGCACTAAAGACTAGTGCCATCAGAGAATCCCTACCCGTGGAGGTTGTCCTTGCTGCGGCCAACTTGAGTGCGGAGTCTATTTAGGGTTTTCCAGGTCGACCACGGCAGAGTGTGCCCAGGTGGAAGGCTCTCCGATGGCCCGATGAAATTTTCAGGAGGCTTGAGTTTCTCTCGCCAAAGATCGCATCTTGCCGAAGAGGAGTTGAGATCACATAGACCCACGCATCTGCGCTGGGGCACTGAGCGGTAATTGTGCATTGGGTGGCGTGGGTCGTTTTCTAGTTTTGCCCTCTTTGTGCGACTTGCTATAGTCCTGCGAATTTCCGGGGGCGCGATGATGATAAGTGGCAGTATACAGCATTCGCACAGGAGTCGGTTTGAGGCAATCTGTGGCAATCCGGCACGTCTCATTCAGAGCTGTATCCACTAATTTGGGGTGGGCAGAGAGGCTCCTACTGAACATGCATAATTCACCAGCGGAGAAACAGAGTGCCATGCCAGTCGTTCGCAGGACTTGAGGAGACGCCTCCATCTGGTGGACGTTAGGCGGCGAAGCAGGTTATGCCTTGAATGCACCTTCCACTTGACATTCTCGCAGATAGTTCTGTAGTTGGGTCAGTGGGTAGTCTTAGGAGGGACCTGTCCAGAGTAATGCCGAGGTATTTTAGATGAGAATTATGGTGGATTGGTACCCACTGCCATGAAATATAAAGCGTTCGGCCCGCTTGTCTATTACGTAGGTGAAAGGCGCACGGCTGTGTTTTTGAGGGATTTGGCTTCAGCATAATATTGGCTGAGATCTGAAAGGGCGGTGGAAAGATTAGCCTCAATCGCCTCAAAATCAGTAGCTTGGCAAGTTAAAGCTAGGTCGCCAGCGTACAGCTCCTGTACGCATAATAATGCGACGCAGGCAACCATGCATTGGTTGCATGGTTGCCTGCGTCACAATCTAAGAAGTCCGTTGACGTTTCTCATTTTACGATGCCGCGATCACAGATTTTTTTTACTCTAGCGAGGCCCCGATTCGTGATGACTCTTGAAAACAACTTGTAGACATGGCTAAGAAGTGAGATGGGCCTATAGTTCTTCAGTAGGGCATTGTTACCCTTCTTGAAGAAGAGTACCCACACCCCCGCACCATGCCTGTGGCGTTTTCCCCTCGAATATGACGGAATCAATCGGCTTCTGAAGCTGAAGGGCCTTAAGTACTGGATTTCCACCCGCCTTCAGGACTTCGGCCGTAATTCCGTCATCACCCGGTGCCTTGCTGTTTTTGAGCTGTTTCAGAGCCATCCTAATCTCATACAGGCTGACGTCCGGAATGTCTTCGGTATAGTGTCGGGTCAATCTAGCTCTAGGGTCATTCGCTAGATTCGCGATGGGTTTACTGGTTGAGGTGTACAACTGCCCATAGAATGTCTCGATCTCCATCAGAAGCTCCGGTTTGGCGGACACGATCCTGCCATCATCGGTCTTCAGTTTCGTGAGCTGGCTTTGCCCAATAGACAGATCTCTTGCAAAGACCTTGAAGCCCTTGTTCCGCTCAATCGCGTCTTTAATACGCTCGGTATTAAAGCGGCGGAGGTCGCTTTTCAAGTACTTTGAGATCCGTCTATTTAGCTGCCGGTATTTCAACGCATCGTCTGAAGACTGCAAGATCATCTCACGCCTCTCCTTCATGAACTTGTGAGTAGGATCAGAGAGCTTTTTGTTCTTATCTGTACGACGGGTCTTGAAAAACTTGGACCCAACCGTATGGACAGCTTTCACGAACCCATCGCTGTAATCGTCCACGGAGCTCCCTAGGCACTCAAACGATTTTGGAGTTCGAGCTGTAAGCTCTCGGGGGTTTTGGACCTGGATCTGTGCTGGACGGAGCGAGGACTTCATCAGTCGAGACCTTTCAAGCTTAACATTAATGTTCAATACGCCTCTTACCATGCGGTGATCGCTCCCGGTTTTCACCGAATTGATCACAGAGACATCATTGAACATTTGCTTCTTGGTTGACATGGTCAAGTCGATCTCGTTTTTAGTTGCACTATCGGGGCTTTGCCAGGTCCACTTCCTGTGCTCACGCTTTCTGAAGAAGGAGTTCATCATGTAGAGGCCCTCCTTCTATATAAAACTGGCTAGTAGGTGTCCCCGGTGGTTCCGACGTCCAACTCCAAATTGCCCCACTTGCTGCTCATCCTCGTCTTGTTTGCACAGTTTTGCGTTGAAGTACCCCATGAGAACTGTGAAGTGAGTTTTGAAACCATGCATGGCACAAGAGATATCCTCTACCTCGTCGTCGGGGTGAGCCGAGGTCGGGGCGTAGACCTGTATGACCTTCAGCGAATATCTTGCGGATATTCTGAGTATAAGGTATACCACCCTGGTCGACACACTCTCGATCTTCACCACGTTGTTCACAAGGGACTTGTGGACGATAAACCCGACACCACCCTGGGACTGCCGGTCACCCTCTCGGAAATAGAGCAGGTAACCGGATTTGAGGATTATCGAGTCCTCCCCCTCTCTTCGGACTTCAGACAACCCTATAATACTCAATCGTAACCTGGTCAATTCTTCCTCGAGTTTGGCTATCTTCTCGTCGGTCCGGAGTGTTCGCGTGTTTTATGTTCCCAGATCCAGTCATCGGTGTTTATTGGGGTAGCCGGGTCCACTCCGGGGATTCTTCGCACCCCTTGCCACGCCATCGCCTCGACTGTTACCGTAGCCGAGGGTAGACGGGCTGCCGGGCACTCGGGGGCGTGTTTTATGTGTGCTATTCATTAGGTTTGGGAGGGTTTGCCATAATCGCCACGCTTGGCAGGCGGGTTGGCGATCGCAGTTTGTTGTTAAAGTGCACAGAGAACGCTGCCTATTATCTGATGTGTCCCTTAGTCGCCTCTTACGTCACCCACGGGAAGATATGGGATGGTGAAATTCTTTACGTCCGTCACCATACGGTACATTACGGTACAAGATTTTACTTGCAAGAAATAGCTGCCAGAATGGATAAATGCTAACCAAATTGTGTTTCTTGAGGTATTGTAGAAATTAAGCTATTATCAATAAAATCGATGTGTTAAAACGATTAAAATTTCTTCACTGACAAAGTCGATTGTTATAGAAATGGAATCGGTACCGCACTAGTTCGTCACTAATAGTTTTTTTGAGCTGTCACTGCTGTCAATGTCAATTAAATTTAAGTTGCGCTGTCGCACGCTGTCGTCTCTAGTCACTGACTTATAAACCTATGGACTTGCCATACCTACGAAATTAGCGTGCATACCTACAAAAATCGGGCAATTAAGATGGCTGCCCATTTGTACTGACTTATAACCTCATTGGCCCATTTGCAACTGTTTGACAGCACAACTACACAGATAAACGTATATATACGGCACACAACTACCAATTTTTTCGGCAATCAACGGCAACTGGCAGAATAGTCGGCAAAGGCTCAGTTGCCGAAGAAGAAAAAAAATACTGTAATGACATGAGCACTTTGGTAATTAATGACACAGTGACAGAATGAGAAAAATTTGTTTTGAAAAGTCAAAGTCAAAGTCAAAGCCATTTATTTGCATTAGGTGGTATAAATAAGTTATTAGCACAATGACACATTTCGCCATAAGTTGGCATGCAAATATTAAGATATGAGTTAAGGTGCTTACAATAAGCAGATCTCATAACACATTATTTTTATTAGGTATTTTACCTGTAGGATTTGAAGGATTTGATTGTGTCTGAAATTCTGAATGTGAATGTGAACACGTTGTGAAGTTGTGATTGTTGATTATGTTAATAATATTTGGTTTTTAAATACTACTTCAATACTCTACTTCAATAAATAAAAACCTTTAGAGAGAGAGAGATTTGGAACCATTTCCTTTCAAAAGACCTTTAGAGAGAGAGAGAGATTTGGAACCTTTTTAGAGAGATTTGAAACCATTTCCTTTTTGTAAATATTATTGAATCGTAACTACTACCTGTAGATACGTATAGCTCTCTAGGCCATACTCTAGGCCTGACTGACCCTTAAAGATAGCCTGACTTACTGAGATCCACGAAGGAAGCATACACATTACACAATATTTACCATGCTTTTATTAGAATCGGTACTTCGTAGACAATCTTAAAAAAAGTTGTTCTAAAAGCCATATAGTAAAAGTCAGCAGTAATTTTTATAATTATGAAGATGGAACGACTGTCAATGTGTAGGATGTGCCTAATGGAGAATGCTACCATGTATGTGGTTGCCAACAAGAACCTGCAGGACATATATGAGAAGCTGACGGATATTCGAGTAAGTGTATCATCACTACATATTATAAAATAAAGTTTTCCGCCCTGTCTGTACATGTTAAATCAAAAACTACTGAACGAATTTTCATGCGGTTTCACCAATAGAAAGAGTGAGAAACGAAGAAGGTTTTTGTGTATAATTTATGTATTTTCTTTCGCAATTCTCTCAAGAGTCACCACATTCATCAGCCCTGTGCTAATCACAGTGAAATCCTGTAACCATCACCAGGTTATCTTGAGGGCCTAACTCATGCTGCATTGCCACCGCTCCAGAACTTTTTGACTTGATGTGGACAGTATAATTATTATTTAAGAACATACAATTTATTTACCACAATATTACTTCCAGTATTTATCAAACATAAACAATTCGTTTTCTATTGTTTTATTGCAGTTTTGCACTGAAGACAGAAGACCGATGCTCGCATGTTTTTTCTGCTGCACTAAACTGCAGCAATGCTGCCGATTGCAGAGAAAATGTCTGGAAGCTGAGAAGCTGTTTGCTCAGATGTTGAATGTGAATGAGGGCTATGAGGTGAGGATTGACTGGATTGAAAAGTTTTCACCGTACATCTATCAGAGTTTGAATTAGTTTCTTACAGTATGTATATTTTATGGCTGGCTGTCACTACAAAATTTGGCCGATAGTGAAGTAAAGATCTAATTACCCTAAGGAACTCAGTTCAAGATACAAATCAAATCAAATCAAATCAAATCAAAATATTTATTTGCCAGAAAATACATGGTTTAACAAGGAAAGATCTTAAAGCCTTAAAGTTATAGTATTCTGCCTGCAAGCAAGCGTGCAAATTTTGTTCAGTAATAAAGTCATTAAGTATTTAGACATCATACCCAAAACACGATTTTAAACATTAGATAAAAGAAAAAACAACTAGACCAAAACAACATTGATGCATTGCTATACTTTCAATTGTCAGATTATACAATTTAAATAAATCAGAAAGTCCAAAAATTAAAATTAAAAATGCCAATAATTAAAATTAAATGTCAATCAAATGTATTTAAAAGTCAATAACTAAAATTCCTATAATTTCAATTGTCAGATTATAAACTCGACAATAATTTAAAAAAAATATTTAGATGACGGTAAAATAAATTAACATGTCAATAATTAAAATTAAAAAAAAAAATGTCAATCAAATAAATAAAAATGTCAACAACTGAAATTAAAAATGTCAATCTAATTAAAATGTTTGTTTACAATGCCGATTTAACAATTAATCAATATATATTCATGTATGTTATTACAATTATCATTTCAATATTACTCATGTAATAAAATAAATTATTCATTATTTATATTCCTAACAATAATTATGTCTATGCTCTATAAATTCCTTAAGGCTATAGAAACAACTATTTTGTAGCCAGTCTGTCAATTTGATTTTAAAAATATTACCCTTCAATAATTTTAATTCATTTGGTATGTTATTATAAATCAATATACACATATTATACACATTTTTCTTGTATATATCTTTATGACCAGATGGATGGTATAATAGGTTGCGAAACTTAGCCCTTTTTTGTCTTGGCACAACTTCGCTATGTTGCATAAAATAATTCATGTGTTTCTTTGTAAAGATGCAGATGTCTCGTATGTACATACAGGGCAGTGGAAGAATTTTACATTTTTTAAAGAGAGGTTTACAGCTATCTAAAAACCATGCCTTGTTTATGACCCGGATGCAACGTTTCTGGAGCTTAAAAACTCTGTCCGTATCGGTCGAGTTACCCCACATGATAAGTCCATAGCTTAGAATGGATGAGACATAGCCATGGTAAGCTGAAAGAGCAGCTTCTACAGAAACATTTTGTCGTAGCTTTTTTAAAGCAAACACAAACCTATCAAGTTTCTGACATATATGTTCCACATGGCTTTTCCAATTGAGATTTTTGTCTATAATAATACCTAAAAAATTTATTTCATCCACTTGTTGTACTTTTTCATCTTTATACCTAATATCTAAAGTAGATTGTTTAGTATTATACGAGTTAAATTCTATTAATTTGGTCTTACTAACATTTATATTTAAGTAGTTATTTGCCATCCACCTAATTATATCTGACAAGGTTTTTTCAGTAACAGATTTGTGATTGATTTTATCCTGACACTTTAATATAACTGTTGTATCATCTGCAAAAAGAATACATTTCTGCTTAATGGCCTCCGGAAGATCATTTATGTAGAGTAAGAAAAGCAAAGGACCGAGAATACTACCCTGAGGCACACCAGACTTATTTATTATTGCTACTGATTTAAATTTCTCTTTAGAGTATATTCTGTCACCATTCTTTACAACTTTGGATATCTCTGTATATTGCTTCCTATTACTTAAATAGCTAGATATCCATTCATATGCCTTGCCCCTTATGCCATAGAAATCTAATTTGTTTAATAGCTTAGCATGATTAACAAAATCAAAGGCCTTACTCATATCTAAGAATAATGACACTGCTGGATTGCCATTGTTAATAGTTTCTGTTACAAGTTTAATCAAGTTGAAGATGGCAAGAGCAGTTGAACACCCTTTACGAAAACCGAACTGCTCCTTGCACAATATGTCATGTCTACTGAGAAAATTATTCAACCTAATATGCATAGCCTTCTCAAAAATTTTAGATATGATGGGTACTATCGTAATAGGCCGGTAGTTATTTGGGTCTGACTTATTTCCCTTCTTAAATAGTGGTTTTACGATAGACATTTTGAGCTGATCAGGAAAAACACCTTCCAAAAAAGATAGGTTTATAATATGTGCTAGTGGATGACATATAGAGCTAGCACAAGCCTTCAAAACCTGTGTGGCGACGCCGTCATATCCGCTACTTTTGCTATTATTTAGGAACATTATAATTTTATACACTTCTTCTGCATCTATAGGATTTAGAAAAATAGTGTTAAGATTTTTGTTTTCTTGAGTAAGCTTAATATTAGAATTAAATGGTTGATTAGATGTCAAATTAATAAAATAGTCATTGAATATATTGCAAATGTCAGATGGATTATTATATGTCACATTATTAGAATTTATTTCATCAATGCCATTTTTAAACAAATTATTATTATTTATCGTTGAGGAGATTGCATTCCAAGTAGCTTTACATTTATTCTTATGCTTTTGTATACGTCTTGTATTCATTAATTTTTGAGCTTTCTGTGCACATCGTTTAAACATATGATTATAAAGTTTGTAGATTTCCTCATTATGTTTTTTATTCGTTTTACAAGTTCTAAATTTTAAATAAAGCTGTCTTTTCGTTTTACTGGATTTTTTAAAGCCTTTTGTTATCCAGTTTTGTGTAACTGGTTTATTATTAACTTTAACCCTAATAACCGGAAAGCACAAAGTTAACTGACTGGACCAACTCTTATGGTGCGAGGATGCGCCACTCCCCCGAGGCAGGAAACGCGCTATACTACTTGTCCTTGGCTTGGGCTTCTATGTTAGGGGATTTGGTTTCCGCACTTACTCCTTCAAGTGGACCGTTGTGCGTGGGCCATGGCGGCCGTATGGTGGTTATTCCTACCAGCCTACCTCCCTCCAGAAGTTAATTAGGGCTCCTGGCTTGGGCTTTGTATGTACGCGAGTTCACCAGCGAGACCGAGACACGCTAAGACCGCCAGACGGTCTCGCTACCGGAAGAGTGACGTCGCGCGTGTCGGCCTCGCATGGCGGCGCGAACTCGTACCTTATGGAACCAGTAACCTTATACACTGGCCTGTTAACAGGGTTACTAGTAACATGATGTCCAGCAGGATATGATTGTGTGTCTCTTACAACTAATAACAAAATGCTCTTAAGAATTTCTGTACAGGGTTTTGAACTTTTTATATGTTATTAAAGTTGCAGCACACTATGAGAAATGAGAAGTCACTGACTCAAATTATGCAGACAGCCAGCACTTTGTCAACCTTGTCTTGTGTTCAACACAGTGACCAACCATCATTATCATGTAACTTAAACTTTCAATGCTTTCAAAAGAAAGTCAAGAATAAAGAAAGGGTAGCTTGTTGTAGAAGCGGATACCGAGCCTGAGGTATTTTGTGCTTGTTTCTATATTTAAGCTAATAAAGTTAACAACCTTTTACAGACAAAACCTCTACTAAACCGTGACCAGTTAGAGTTCAGTGGGTACATTATAAGTCCAACAGAATACTTCAGTATTCCTGATGAATATCAAACAGAAAGCTATGTCATCAAAGAAGAATTACAAGATGTTTGTGAGGGACAAGATGATGAAAATCCAGCTGGTATGTGCTTAATTTTAATGAAAGATTATTATGATGAAGATTATGAGATTATTTTTAATTGACTTTGGTCAGCAAGAAAAAAAGAAATATCTATGTGTAATAAATAAATAAACTATTTTACAAAAAAAATAACCGGCTTCCATAACAAAACACTACAAACCGTAAAATAACTTTCTTTCCGGCAGTCAGTGTCTTTGGTATTATTTTTATTTTCGTTTTTGACACCGACTTCCGAAAAGAAAGTTATTTTCCGCTTTGTAGTGTTTTGGAAATCTATTTAACATTTTGTAAAAAAAAAAAAACTCTTTTAAGTTTTGGTACCTTATATTAACCTACCATGAAAATACGCATTATTATAACTTGAAACAACTCGTCAGATCTTAATGGGACCACATGAGAATCACCAGCTTTCAAATAAAAAAAGAATAATTAAAACTGGTCCATAATTGGTTTAGTAATCGCGTAGCAAACATACTAAAACATACAGTCGAATTGAGAACCCCTCCTCCTCTTTGAAGTCAGTTGAAAATAAACACGACTGAGGCTAAAAATCCTTTGTTCCCGTTGAGTTACACCATTTTGTGTTACACTGTTACCCATTGGGATAAATATTACCGATTAGTAAAACTGTAACTCAATGCCACATTTTTTTTCTATTAATTTACACTGCAACCTAATAGTACGTAACAGGGTTACATATCAAATGGCAAAGTCGACGGGGCTCCTATTTCTGTCAGCAGGGTTAAAGTAACCTAACAAGAAGGAGATGACGGGAGCTGAGTTCGCTCGCTCCCGTCATCCCCTTCGAACCTAACCTATCCGTGTCGGGGTGCCCTATGTGCCCGAGCTCGCTTCGCTCACTCTGCTCAGCGCTGTCACCTAGTCGGTTATTCTGCTATTTTATATATAATAATACGTATTATTAGGTTGCAGTGTAAAAATTAATGTGAAAAAAGGTGGCATTAAGTTACAGTGTTGTAACAGTGTTACTAATCGGTGAACATACCTTAAAAATTGAGTGCTCTTGACGGTTTTATTTCTTCACAGAGTTAGACCATGAATTTCAACACATAGAAAATGTAAAGATGAAATTCTACCATTCTGAATCAGAAGATGACGTACCTTTGATGGAAATTAGAAACGTAATGGAAGATGAACAAGAAGTGCCCAAGAAGAAACGAAAAGCTAACAAGACGATAAGTAAGTAACTCTGTATATCACTACCTTGTCCCCACCAAGACGAGACCAAGAAGCGGGGCCCTACCTACCTTTTCTCGAAGCGTTTCTTCGAATTTTTGAACCATCATCGTTTCGGTGTGGATAAATCTAGACATCCCAAATTTGCAGGATAAGATGAAGTTAGCGGACTTATCAATCACACGTAGTTTCATTTGTCTAGCCTGTACTGTATTAGAGTTATCTATACTTAATACTTATTATTTATATTCCATTTATTCATTTTATTTACATACATTTACATTTTTAAATATTATTCTATAAAACAATAAAATAAAAAAACATAAAAAAATACAAAAGTAGTAGCCCACCGGTATCGGGAACAGGGTCCAAGCTACCGTTGGTCAGGGCTCCTGAGAGAGGAACCTCTTAACGATACGCGCCGTGTCCAGGAGTACCGCTTTCTGGATCAAGCCCTTGATCCAGCTGCCCATCGAGAGCCTCCTCAGAGGTTCGTCGAGGCTCTTGGCTATTATGCCATTGGCCGTCACGACTATCGGCACAATGACTGCTGTATTCACATCCCACATGTCGACAACCTCGCTAGCCATATCAAGATACTTACTTTTCTTATCTTACTTATTAATTTAATTATTTTATTTTTATTTAAGTGTATTTATAGATAGTTATTGTTAATTAAGTATTTTACCAACCCGCACTGGGCCCGCGTGGTGGATTACGGCCCATCCCCTCTCACAGAGAGAAGGCCTGTGTCCCAGCAGTGGGAACATCAATAGGATGATGATGAAGTATTTTATATTATGTAAATTTTAGATTATTAATAAATAAAATAATTTAATTATCTATACATATAATATTACTAGCTGTCCAACGCGGCTTCGCTCCCGTCAACTGGCTACGTACCTACCCTATCCTACCTACCCTACTCTACACCTACCCTACACCTACCCTACACCTACCCTACACCTACTCTACACCTACCCTACACCTACCCTACACCTACCCGACACCTACCCTACCTACCCTTACTACTATACGAATGTAACCTGTAAACTTTTGTTTCTACCGGCGGCGGCGATCTAATTAAAATTTAGAACATAAAAGCTGCTATTGTGAGTCAATCTTAAAAGGTAGACATAATGCTGTCGCGGACTTTTTTTTAGAAATTTTAAAGAAGAACAATTCTATCATACATTATATTTGCGTAACTTAAACCGTTTACGCAGCGCACGCAACAAAAGCTCTCGAAAAGGAATATTTTTGCCCGTTTTTGCAACATTTTTCATTTATGCTCGGCTCCTATTGGTTGTAGCGTGATGTTATATAGCCTATAACCTTCCTGGATAAATGGACTATCCAACACAAAAAGAATTATTCAATTCCAACCAGTAGTTCCTGAGATTAGCGCGTTCAAACAAACAAACTCTTCAGCTTTATAATATTATATTAGTATAGATAAAGAGGAAATATTTTATTGTTTGTTTGTACCGAATAGGCTCCGAAACTACTGGACTGATATAAAAAAAATCTTTCACCAATAGAAAGCTACTTTATTCCTGAGTGACATAGGCTATTTTTTAATCCTGAAAACGGGTCCTGTGGGGTGGTCCACGGGAGCGAAGCCGCGGGGAACAGCTAGTCAAAAATAAAATACGTCGTTTTGTTACTGACTCTTTCAGTTTTCTTCTTCATATTCCTTGTCTTCATTAATGAATGTCGTGTTCGTTTTGGAAAGCTTTGACGGAGTCATTGAATAGCTGCTTCTAAGCCACTCTGTCTTCTGCTCTTCTCAGGTAATTGCCCTGATCTGGTCTGACCATCGAGTGTGAGCGTCTGCGTGGCCTTTTCCTAAGATCCACTTTTCCTACAACAACCAGTTCCTCCAGCGGAGCGAGCATGGGCGTACCCAAGACATTTTTGACAAGACATGATAAATTATGTCATGTCTTACAATTTGTCTTATAAGCTAGCACGGGTCAAACATTTGACATATTTTAAAGCCGCGACATGCCTTTCTTATTGCTGCCCGGCGATCACGGCCTACTGTGTTTTAAGTAATTATTATTTTTAAGTAATTATTAAAATTTTCACAATGATTATATATTTCTAACAAACACATACTATGTTATCAAACAAACAAAGAAAAATAAAGTGTGCATAAGTCTATGGTCGTGGGTCAAAAATATAATTAGTTCCTAACAAAATTAAAAACTTGTTTATCTGTATGAACGGCACTCTTTTATACGTATTATTTTATTTGGTCGCCTATTCAGATTATGTCGCACTATGAAGTCAGCAACAAAAAAGGCATGTCGCGCCTTTAAAGTATGTCACATGGTTGTCCCGTGCTAGCATTTATGACAAATTGTAAGACATGACATATTTTATCATGTCTTGTCACAAACAGCTCCGCTGACTTCATAATGTGACATAATCAGAATAGGCGATCAAATAAAATAGTAGATTGGAGTGTAGCCTTATGGGCATTGGGCATTATGGCGCGAGGAATATCTCGAAAACGGTGTGTCCTAGGAAAAAAAATAACCAAAATATAGCTCCCCCTGTGTTACCCCCTATGCTAGCAGCATTCCAACATGAAATTAAGAAAAAAAAACCGAGTCCCATAATTCGGAAACGGTGCGCCGTAGGGCTGTGCTTCTCAGAACCTAAATGATTATTATGGTCAAGGTCAACCCGGTACTGCAATAAAATTTGGGAAACGTCAAAAAGTTATGTAAAAAGTCAAGATATTATCTCACGTCGCCGTGCTATTATTTAAGACAAAATGGCTTTATCGCCTAAACTGTGATAAAAAGTGTGACTCATGCCATGTCACAGTAGGCCGTGCTCGCCGGGCAGGTTGTGTCCGGGCGACTGAATTAATTTATCTCGAGGTGAATCTGGTTTTGATTTTCTACTGGTCGAGAATGGACATATTAGTGCATTTTGATGTCCACGGTATGCCCAAAATTCTTGTCCAGCACCACATCTCAAAAGCCTCAATCTTTCTTCGATCCATCGAGCGAATGCTCAAGATTCGAAGCCGTAAAGAATAATCCAGATTATCAGAGGTGTAACGATTGTGTTCTTCGTGTTAGAAGATCCCCAGTGGACCGATTTCGGCGGAAGCCGTATTGGCGGTCGCTAAGGATGTCGTTGGCTTCTAGGTATGCCAGGAGCTTACTATTAAGTACGCGTTCCATACTCTTACAGAGTATGGACGTTACAGAGATGGGTCTGTAGTTGGCCGGGTCAGCACGACTGCCCTTCTTGGGCACGGGCTGTACGTTGGCTTGCTTCCAAGCATTCGGTACTTTTCCAGTCTGATAAGAAAGGCGAAATAGGCGTGTCAAGATCGGAGACAATTCAGGCGCACAGGTTCTGAGAACAATTGCTGGTATACCGTCGGGTCCGCTAGCCTTATTCACGTCGAGGTCGCGCAGCACCCTACGTACGTCCTTTTGATGGATGCGAATGTCCGACATACTCGTCCCGCATCCATCAGGAGAAGAAGGGGGGCCTGCGCCACCAGGATTCAGACGCGAAGATTCCGCAAAAAGAGAGGCAAACAAGTTTGCTTTCTCCTCAGCGGAGTGGGCCAGCGACCCGTCGGGTTTCAGCAGTGGTGGTAGTGATGGACGGCAGAAGTTCGATTCAACCGATTTAGCCATGGACCAGAACGCTTTACTACCTGCTGGGTAGGATGCAAGTTTTATCCCTATCCGGCTAATGTGGTCGAACCGAGCCCTTCGCATCACTTTCTTGCAGGACTTGGCAGCCGTATTGTAGGCTTTCTTCCTCTGACCAACGTCACTCGCCTTGCGCGTTCGAGCGTCGACCCAGGCATGGTACGCCTCATGTTTACGCGTATCGGCGCGATTACACTCGGCGCCAAACCAAGGTCGGTCTTGGCTAGACATTGTCACGTCAGAGAACGGAATGTAGTACTCCATTCCCTGACGCAACAAATCCGTCACGGCGTCCGCGCACGACGTAGGATCAGACGAAGAAAAGCAAAGCTGCCAAGGATAGCATGCGAAGAAAGATCGCATGCCATCCCAATCCGCTGACTTGTACCGCCATATCCGCCGGGTGCCTCTTGGGCTGGGATCGGGAGGGGAGTAGACGGATACAGACTTCACCAGACAGTGGTCGGAACTTCCCAAAGGTGGAGATACCGACACCGAGTAACGGTCTGGATCTGTGGTCAGCAGAAGGTCCAAGCAATTAGCCGTATGCGAATCAACATCCGGCACCCTCGTTGCCCCCTGGACCAGCTGAGTGAGATTTAACGCTAGCGCAAGCTTTCGCGTCTCTCGCCCAGCATGGTCAGTGTACTGGTACGGGAAGAGCCACTCCTGGTGGTGGGCATTAAAGTCCCCCAGTATCACCAGTTGGGCGGACGGGTATCGCTGCTGAGCCTCGTCAGCCGCCTCACTAAGGTGCGCTCGTACTTGCGCTCCGTCCGACCCGCTGCAACGGCGCCGAGGCTCCTCATTCTTTACATACAAATTTTTTTGATTAGGGGCTCTGGGAAGGGAGGGACCTTTATCTTCGAATGAAACGTACTCATATAATTGGGATAGAACTTCACTTACAGGTAAGTTCGTTTAATCATCAATTATATTACGTACGTTTCATTCTTCAGATAAATTAAACACACATGTAGATGTTTAGAGATTAAAAATTTTGTAAATATATAGTATTAAGTGAATAAGATTAAAAGTCGTTTTTTACTATTAGAAATCATTTAATTACTCATTCTCTCACGCTTGGGTCATGGGGCCCAAGTGCACGTCTCCTTTTTAAGGAGATCTCTCGCCGACTGATCGACACCGTGCGTGACCAGAGGGCTGGCTCTTTCTTTGCGCAAAGAATCAGCATTGCCAATATTGCCATTCAACGTGGCAATGCCGCCAGTCTTCTGGGCACGTTCTCGGATGACAGCGATGTGGATGAGTACTTCGACGCCTAAGTGTACCTTTCTTTTGTATATAGTGTAAGTAGTTAGTTTAATTTTAAGTTTGTAAAGTTTACTTTTGTTTAGTTTTTAAGTATGTACATATTCTTATCCTTTTTTCTTTTAATTAAACTAATTATTACTCAACAAAAATCCAACATTTTTACTAAGAATGTTGGATTTTTGTTGAGTAATTAAATGATGTGAATGAAAAACAAAAAAAAGTTTTAGTATTTTGCTTTGTTATAAATTTTCAACATTCATTTAGACACTTGTTAAGAAAATCAAGAACAATCAGATAAATGCATACTCAAATCGCAGCTAATAAAGTCCCGGTTGTTAACCAGGGAGAAAAACTGATCTCGCAATAAAAGCATCATCGCTCACTGGACGATTATAGAATTTAGCAAACGTCTGCGATGATTGTGACTAACCAACAGTCTTTCTGATGACGTCAAGTGAGACGCCTTGCATACGCGCCGTGGATGTGGCAGCGTGTCTGGTGCTGTGCGCACCAAACGTCGACACATCCACGCCGCTCTCCGCGAGCACCTGTTTTATCCATCGGCTGATGGTTTGTGTGCAGGTGGCCTTGTAAGGTCGCTTGTATGTCATCAGAAGGTTTTCAACTGTATTTGGCCTTAAATCTTTTGTAACCGACAAATAGTCTTTCAAAGTTGTTGCTGGACAAATATTTGCGGGTTTTAATTATTTTTAACTTAAATCACTTAGAAATATAAAAAATAGAGGCCTATCGGTATCGGGAACAGGATCCAAGCTCCTGGTGGTTAGTTGTAGTGGTTAATGCGAGCCGTATCAAGGAGTGCTGCCTTCTGTATCAGGGCCTTGATCCAACTGCGCAATGTTAGCGTCGACAGATGGTCATAGAGGCTATTGGCCGTAACGGCAATCGCCGAGTCTACATTCCACATGTCAACAAACTCGTGTGCTAAGTCGAGATACTTGATTTGTTTCTCTTTCTCAGCTTTCACAAGTTTCTCGTCAGGAGGGTTGGTGACATCGATTATCATTGTGCGGCGCGCTAATCGTTCTATCACCACTATAGATATATCTAAATTGTTATTATTACTAGAGTGCGCGCAAGATAAGTCTGCGCGCGGCCAAAATCGGAACTAATCGTTTGTCATTTATGTCAGGTGTCAAGAGAGTGTGTTATATGCCGTGTTTTTATTCGTTTCCGAAGTAAATAATCGCCATCATTTTGCCATAAGTAATTTAAAGTGCTGGCGGAGATGTTTTCATGAAGTGAACAAGACAATAACGAGCCTACGGTACCGTTTTACAAAGATAGAGCCCGCGTTGCTTATTTGACAGGTAACTTTTAGGGATACCATTATACTAAAATTTCCCTAAATTTTCGTACTACCGGTGCCTGACAGTACTGGTTTTTGGGTGGTATATAAATATACCAGCGAGACAGGATCGGCATCATGTAATATAATGCATAATTGTTATTTTGTTTTAGGCGTTTCTGAACGCACCGTCACCCAAATAACTCGAAGAGGGTTATGTGGCAGCAGCTTCTTCAAACATTGTTGAAGAGAAAATTAAAAAAGAATTATCCACCGGTATTAGCCACTGCAGGACCATTGTTTGACCAAATTTAACAGTAGGTACTACTAAGTATTCAGTAAAAGATTTACAATAATTTCATGTTTTTTTTTCATCATATTATTATTCTATGCAAGTAGAAATAGCTAATTAATTATGCTTAACTTAAATTACTTTTCGAGTAATGAAAAATTACTATTGATTAAATGAAGGAAAAAAGATCAGTTATGCTGGCAACATTAAGCACGCCACCCGTCGCGCGCAGACTTATCTTGCGCGGACTCTAGTAACCTTTAGATCAAAAGTTTATAAAATTAAGATTGAATACGAGCGCTTATCCCGCCGACAAACTGTTTCGCAGTTTGGTGGGTATATTTAAATTTGCAAAAGTGGTCAAACATAAACGTTTTTTTTTATTTTACCAAATATGAAATATCGAACACCTTTATAATTTTACCATCAACAACCTTGGCTTGAGTACTTACCATATTTATAATTACAGGGGCAAACGTTGCAAAGAAATCAAAAATAGATATTCGTAGAAAAAAACAAGAAGATACAATTACAGCCCAGCAAAAGAAAACTGAACAACCGCACTCGAAGAATACTATACCCAGCGTTAATAAAAGTATTAATAATACTCCTGTGGAATTAAATTGCCGTAATAATAATGACAATGGTAAAGACACTAATGATTTAAATAAATATCCAAGATTATGTATAAAAGATAAACCAATAACGGATAAACCAGAAATATGTCAGAGTAGTTTTTCAGGGAAAAGTCATTTAATCAATCATATTCGTGTACATACGGCGGCAAAACCTTACAAATGTGATATTTGTCAGCGTAGTTTTTCAAGAAAGGATGTTTTAAAATATCATATACGTGTACACACAGGGGAAAAACCATACAAATGTGAAATATGTCACCGTGGTTTTTCAGACAAGTCTGCTTTATCAAGACATATTCGTGTACACACTGGGGAAAAACCTTACAAGTGTGAAATATGTCAGCGTAGTTTTACACAAAAGGGTGCTTTAACAGTACATATTCGTGTACACACTGGGGATCGACCTTACAAATGTGAAATATGTCACCGTGGTTTTTCAGACAAGGGTCATTTAACAAAACATATTCGTGTACATACTGCAGAAAAACCTTACAAATGTGAAATATGTCAGCGTAGTTTTTCAAATAAGTGTGATTTATTAAGACATATTCGTGTACACACTGGGGAAAAACCTTACAAATGTGAAATATGTCACCGTTGTTTTTCAGACAAGAGTCATTTAACAAAACATATTCGTGCACATACTGGGGAAAAACCTTACAAATGTGAAATATGTCAGCTTAGTTTTTCACAGAAGGGTGTTTTAACAAAACATAATCGTGTACACACTGGTCTTAAACCTAATAAATGTGAAATATGTCACCGTGGTTTTTCAGACAAGTCTGCTTTATCAAGACATATTCGTGTACACACTGGGGCAAAACCTTAAAAATGTGAAATATGTCACCGTGGTTTTTCAGACAAGACTGATTTAATAAAACATATTCGTGTACATACTGGGGAAAAACCTTACAAATGTGAAAAATGTCAGCGTAGTTTTTCAGAAAAGGGCATTTTAACAAGACATATTCGTGTACACAATGGTGATAAACTTAATAAATGCGAAATATGTCACCGTGGTTTTTCAGAAAAGTATCATTTAACAAATCATATTCGTGTACATACTGGGGGAAAACCTTACAAATGTAAAGTCCCAGGTAGACATAGTCGCCCACAGCTTCAAGTGTAGAGTCTCCGACCTTGATAGGAGTGGGTTTAACATGGGCATTTAACATCACCTTGGTTTTGTCCATGTTCATCCTAAGACCCACTCTTTCGGAAGCTCTACTGAGATCATCGAACATTGTACTGATATCCTCCATGGTCTCAGCCATAACCACTAAATCGTTGGCAAACCGAAGGTGAGTGATGTACTCGCCATTGCCTAGCCCTCTCCAGTCCAGAACCTTGAAGACATCCTCCAGTGCAGCGGTAAACAGCTTCGGAGATATGACGTTTCCCTGTCTTACACCTCGCTGCAGAAGGACGGGTTCCGAGGCCTGATCCTGAAGTCGAACCGACATGGTGGCGTTTTTGTATAAATTCTTCAACACTTCGATGTACCGGTAGTCAACTGGGCTGTACTGCAGTCTCTCCAACGGTGCCAGTTGGAGAGACTGCAGTACAGCCCAAGTCTCGATCGAATCGAACGCTTTCTCGTAGTCCACAAACGCTAAACAGAGAGGCAGGTTGTACTCTTCGGTCTGCTGTATAATCTGCCGCAGTGTATGTATGTGGTCTACGGTGCTGAAGCCTTTAAGGAATCCGGCTTGTTCGGAAATCGTCAAAGCTGCGCGCGAGACGATTCGTGATGACTCTTGAAAACAGCTTGTAGACATGGCTAAGAAGTGAGATGGGCCTATAGTTCTTCAGTAGGGTATTGTCACCCTTCTTGAAGAAGAGTACCACCACACCACTGCACCATGCCTGTGGCGTTTTACCCTCGAGTATGACGGAATCAAACAGCTTCTGAAGGGCCTTAACTGGTTTTCCACCCGCCTGCAGGAGATCGGCCGTAATTCCGTCATCCTAATCTCATACAGGCTGACGTCCGGCATGTCTCCGGTATAGTGTCGGGTCAATCTAGCTCTGGGGTCATTCGCTAGATTCGCGACGGGTTTACTGGTTGACGTGTACAACCCATAAAGTCTCTCGATCTCCCACAGAAGGTCCGGATTGGCGGACACACTCCTGCCATCATCGGTCTTCAGTTTCGTGAGCTGGCTCTGCCCAATAGATAGATCTATTGCAAAGACTTTGGAGTCCTTGTTCAGCTCAATCGCATCTTTAATACTTTCGGTATTAAAGCGGCGGAGGTCGCTTTTCAAGGACTTTGAGATCAGTCTATTTAGCCGCCGGTATTATATCCGTCTATTTAGACCCGACCGTATGGACAGCTTCCACGAACCCATATCTGTATTCGTCCACGGAGTACCCTAGGCACTCGAAAAGATTCTGGAGTTCGAGCTGAAATCTGAAGATCTGTGCTGGTCGGAGCGTGGACTTCATCAGTCAAGACCTTTCAAGCTTAACATTAATGTTCAATGTGCCTCTTACCATGCGGTGATCGCTCCCGGTTTTTACCGAATTGAGCACTGAGACATCATTGAATATTTGCTTCTTGGTTGACATGATGAAGTCGATCTCGTTTTTAGTTGCACCATCGGGGCTTTGCCAGGGTAGACCTGGCAAAGCCCCGATGGTTTTTCCTGTGCTCACGCTGTCTGAAGAAGGAGTTCATCATGTAGAGGCCCCACTTGCAGCTCATCCTCGTCTTGTTTACCACTTTTGCGTTGAAGTCCCCCATGACAACGGTGAAGTGAGTTTTGAAACCATGCATGGCTCTAGAGATATCCTCATACATGGCTTCGTCGTCGGGGTGTGCCGAGTTCGGGGCGTAGACCTGTATGACCTTCAGCGAATATCTTGCGGGTATTCTGAGTAAAAGGTACGCCACCATGGTCGACACACTCTCGATCACCATCTTGTTCACAAGGGACTTGTGGACGATAATCCCAACACCACACTGGGATTGCCGGTCAACCTCTCGGAAATAGAGCAGGTTACCGGATTTGAAGATTATTGAATCCTCTCCCTCTCTTCGGACTTCAGATAACCCTATAATACTCCATATTAAGGTGCTCAATTCTTCTTCTAGTTCGGATATCTTCTCGTCGGTGTGGCGTGTTCTCAGGAGTGTTCGCGTATTATATGTTCCCAGGTCCAGTCGTCGGTGTTTAGCACCCCTTGCCACGCCATCGCCTCGACCGCTATCGTAGCCGAGGGTAGACGGCCTGCCGGGCACTCGGGGTCGGTGTGCAATTCATTAGGTTTGGGAGGGCTTGCCATAGTCGCCACGCTTGGCAGGCGGGTTGGCGATCGCAGTTTGTTGTTAAAGTGCACAGAGAACGCTGCTGCCCATTCTCTGGTGTGTCCCTAACTCGCCTCTTACGACACCCACGGGAAGATATGGGATGGTGAAGTTCTTTACGTCCGTCACCACACGGCACCAATGTGAAATATGTCAGCTTATTTTTTCAGGTAAGGATGTACGAACAAAACATATTCGTGTACACACTGAGGAAAACCTTACAAATGTGAAATATGTCAGCGAAGTTTAAGCGTGTTTTAACAAAACATTCGTGTACTCACTGGGGAAATCCTTACAAATGTGAAATATGTCAGCGTAGTTTTCAGTGAAGTTTAGTTGATAGTGGCGTGAGATATTTTCTTGACTTGTGGTATAACTTCTTGACGTTTATTTTTTATCTTTCCAATTTTATTGCAGTTTCGGTTTAACCTTGGCCATAAAAACCATTTAGGTTCTGAGAAGCATAGCCCTACGACGGACTGTTTCCGAATTATGGGCCTCCGAATCTTATTTTATATTGCATAAAACGCTCTATATATCTAAAATAGTATCTCGAAAACGGTATGTCCTAGGCAAAAAATAACCAGAATTAACCCCCCCCCCCCTTGTCACACCCATACTAGCAGCATCCCAACATGAATTTATGAAAGTTTTTTTTTTTTGTTTACTTTGCATGGTTTTCGAGTTTTTCGACTTGAACTACAAATTCTTAAAAGAAAACATTTTCGGTAATGACAAGTTATGATAAAATATGTCAAGTCTTACAATTTGTCTTAAATGCTAGCACGGGACAACCATGTGACACAGTTTAAAGGCGCGTTAGTCTTTCTTGTTGCTGACTTCACAGTGCGACATAAATTGAATAGACGACCAAATAAAATAATACGTATAAAAGTGTACCGTTCATACAGATAAACAAATTTTGTTGGGAACAAATTAATATTTGACCCACGACCATAGACTTATGCACACTTTATTTTTCTTTGTTTGTTTGATAATATAGTAAGTATTTGTTAGAAAGATATAATTATTGTGAAAACTTTTAATAATAACTTAAAAATATAAAAGTTTGGACCCTGTTCCCGATACCGGTGGGTCACAATTTTTTTAATTTTAACTGTTTTTTGGGGATTTTATTTAAGAAATATTTAAAAATATAGAAAGTAAGAAGAATATGGAATAAAAGAAAATAATTATATTGAGAGAAAGTGATACATTTTTCTGAATCATCTGTCAAAATGTGACATTTGTGACAAAATGGGTGCGCCCGTATTAGCAATTAAGACCCGATGAGTCCCAAATAAACGTCAGGGAATTTTCTCACGCCGCCGGTGCTATTATATCAAAATGGCTTTATCGCCCAAACTGTGATGAAATGTGTGACTCAAGCCATGTCACAGTAGACCATGCTCGCCGGGCAGCAACAAGAAAGGCATGTCGCGCCTTTAAAACTTTAAAATATGTCACATGTTTGACCCGTGCTAGCATTTAAGACAAATTGTAAGACATAACACGCACTGGGCCCGCGTGGTGGATTACGGCCCATTCCCTCTCACAGAGAGGAGGCCTGTGTCCCAGCAGTGGAAACATTAATAGGCTGATGATGTGTAAGACATGACATAATTTATCATGTCTTGTCACAAATGTCTTGGGTACGCCCATGCTCGCAAATAATTCTAGTGTTATATAATTCGTTAATATAGGCATGCCTTTTAAGTTCTGTCGTTTCCATATTTCCCGGCAACTTTGAATTTTGGAACTGTTCTATATTCGAAAGTGCTATTGTTTAGTCACAGCGTCGATTG
Organism: Orthosia incerta; assembly: GCA_948252205.1. Lineage (NCBI taxonomy): Eukaryota > Metazoa > Arthropoda > Insecta > Lepidoptera > Noctuidae > Orthosia > Orthosia incerta. The sequence continues at coordinate 2,866,098 of OX411769.1, forward strand.
GAATCTGTCAGGTTACGTACGAAAATGAATCTTTCTAAGGAAAATGTTCGTACAATAATTTTCTACAACTTTAGAAGAGGCCTGACACGGCTTCAGTGTTTTGAAGATCTAACATCTGTGTTCAGTGATGAAGCCCCATGTCTGCGGACTGTCGAACGCTGGTATTTAGAATTCCAGCGTGGCCATACTAGTGTTAGTGACAAATCTTGCGAAGGACGCAAGATTTGTCAACATCATTGCTGTGAGACAACTAATTCTCGAAGATCGTCATGTGACGTATCGAAAGATAGAGTCTGTTCTGACCAATATAAGGTTGTCTGGAATACTTATTTAAGTTAAACACCAAGTTATTAATTATATAAACTCTGTATTTTAGTCGACATGTTTACTGCGCAGTTACCAGTCTCGCTATGTTGCCACATGCAACCAACGCGTGTTCCACAGATCTCCTAAACATCTAAGCCAAAATAATCATATCAAACATCCCCCGTAAAGATAAACAGTTTACATCTAGCATATAAGTCAACTCATATTGTTTTAAATACAATGGCATTTTAGTGACTCTACCTGATCTCGTTCTACTTTCAGGAATGAATTCTGCATGAGCAGTATCTGTTACATTATCATTAACACTATCCAATATTACATTTTGAGATCCTTGCCCAATATCCTCCCCTTGACTTTCAAGCAACTTATCAGGTACACTGTCATGCTTAATAATTAACTTATTTTTACTAGGTCTAATATGTCTCTCATTTCTCCTAACCAAATTACCTTTTTAATTTTTTACAATGAAAGATCTAGGACCATCAGCTTCACCCATAATTTTACCAGCACACCAATCTTTATTTGGTGCATTTTGTATTATTACATTATCCCCCAAACTAAAAGATTTCTTTGCCTTTGCAGTTTTATTATATATGGTCATAGATTTTTCCTTGTTTGACATCAATTGCTCTCTAACATTTAGTGGTACTTTAGGTTTTAACAATTCTTGTGTACAAGGTAAATTTGTTCTTAACAACCTACTCATCAATAATTCTGATGGGCTATAATCCAACCCCGCTACTGGGGTTGTTCTGTAATGCAGTAGGGCAGTTTCAAAATCAGAATTATCCTCTAAACATTTTTTTAACATGCTCTTTACTATGCCCACTGCTTTTTCTGATAACCCATTTGATTGGGGGTGTCGGGGGCTGGACTTTATCAACTCAATATCTTATTTTCGAGAAAACTGTACAAATTCAAAACTACCAAAAGGCATATTGACACTTACTATGAACCTAGGCACACCATGAGCACTAAATATTGACATTAATTTTTTAATTATTTATATAATCAGCTGTTTTGTTCCTTAAAGACGCCACTTCTATCCATTTGGAATAATAGTCCACCAGAACTAAATATTCTCTGCCAGCAAAATGAGCAACATCCATACCGACTTTATTAAAAGGCAAGTCAGGTATTTCATGAGACAATAGGGGTTGTCTAGGATTTGATGGTCTGTACTTTTCACAAGCTTTACATCTTGACACAAACTCTTCTATGTCTCTTGACATACCTGGCCAATATAACATCTTTCTGGCACGTTTTTTTACATTTTACAATTCCAGCATGCCCTGCATGAATTATTGAAATTATCTCTTTTCTCATATGTTTAGGGATAAGTATTTTAGTTTTATAATATACTAGGTGGTCTTTCACTACTAGACAATCTTTTAATTTATACAATTTTTTCAGTTCTATTCCATGTATATTTTTATTATTTTTAGGCCACTCTGAGTTATACCACAACATTATTTGTTGAAGATTGCCATCTTTTGCTGTTTCCTTTTTTAATTCCAGTAATTTATTGTTTGAAACTTGCAAACTAGTTTCTAAACCATACACAGTTTCTGAATTTATACTATGTACTAACTCTTTTAGCACTGGATCTAACTGAGCATTGCTTGTGTCATAATGCCTTGACAAAATAATCTGCTATATACATTTTTGAACCTGGTACATACCTTATTTCAAAATCATATTTTAATAATTTGAGAACCATGCGTTGCAATCTAGCAGAAATTTTATTAATGTCTTTATTCACTATTGGTACAAGAGGTTTGTGATCACTTTCTACAATAATATGACGCCCATAAATAAACTGATGATATTTATCCATAGCACAACAGATAGCAAATAGCTCTTTTTCTATGGGAGCCCACCTCTGCTGACACTCTGTATAACATCTTGAATAGAAAGACAATGGTTTACCTTCTTGTAATAGACAAGCTCCCATGCCACTTTTAGAGCTGTCAGTTTGCAATACTAATATTCCCATTTTTTTTATAACAGATAAGGTGGGGGCAGAACTAATTCTCATTTTTACTTCCTCAAAGGCTTTAACTTGAGCTGTGCCCCAGTCCCAAATAACTTCCTTTTTCAATAAATCTCTAAGAGGTTCAGTAGTTTTGGAATATTGTGGTATAAATTTACTTAAATAATTGCACATCCCTAAAAAATTTTGTAATTCCTTTACACTTCTGGGTTGCCCTAAATCCACTATAGCTTTAACATGTTCAGAATCTGGTTTTATACCAGATTTTGACAACATTAACCCCACATACTTGACTGTCTCACATCTATATTGTATTTTATTTTCATTAAATTTAACATTGTGTTTCTTTGCTCTGTCTATTACCTGATTTAAAATTTTGTCATGTTCTTCCAAACTGTCCCCAGCCACTATTAAATCATCAAAATACACATGGACTCCCTGTATATCACTAAAAATTGCAGTATTTATTCTTTGCATCACCTCAGGTGCTGAAGATATACCAAATGGCATCCTCCTGAAGCAATATCTACCAAAAGGTGTTCCAAATGTGCATAGTTTATCTTTATCATCCAACATAACTTGGAAAAAACCATCTTTCATGTCTAATACTGTGAAGATCTGCTTACCTGCAAGAGAATTATAAATTTCTTCAGGAGATGGTATTTGATAGTTCTCTCTAAGGATGAATTTGTTTAACTCTTTTGGGTCTAAGCACAGTCGAAGGGACTTATTTGGCTTCTCAACTACTACAAGATTATTACACCAAGCTGTTGGTCCCTCTACTTTTTCTATAATACCTCTACTTTCATAGCTATCTAAAGTATTCTTTAACCTATCTTTTATTGCCTGTGGAACTCTTCGAATAGGTTTGACAACAGGTAGCTCTGATTCTTTCAATTTAATACAATACAACCCTATATTGCCTAGACCTGAAAATACCTTTATGTTTGCTTTCACGAAATTTTCTTTTTCACTAGTTACAATACTATCCAGTCTTTTCAATAAATTTAATTCTACACAAGCTGGCAACCCTATCACCGGCTGAATAGGTAAATCAACTATGCAAAATTTTAATTTTACTTGTTTGCCTTTGACCAAACATTTTAATTTGACAGTACCTGGGCACAGATAATATAATACTACAGTACAGATACCCAATCCCATACAAAGAAATGTCACCTCCTTAAGTCGGGCTATTCGTCGGGCTATTTTTTCTTTCTCCATATTTTTAAGAGGCGGCAGCACCAGTGACTCATTAATAGCCCGAGGCTGTGGTTTTTTAACGCCATCTAGAATTTTGCGTAGATACTAAATCATATGGCAATTTGAGCGAGGAATCGCTTCATGTAGGTACTCAGAGACGTTATTTGCCAGTTGTCCTTGAACGCTTATTTCGTATTCGTAATAATAACATTAGGTATGATCGGGACAGACTCCTCAGTCCGCTCAGACCGCGGTAACTTCTTAATAGTGGTCGCATTGTGTAGCGAATTTCACAATATTCACGAATATTCCAAATCAATCAAAACTATAGAATTCCTTGTAAAATTAAATGTAGGTAGGTAGCTTGCTTCCGCGGCAACGGAATGACATGATATAGGTACCTACTTCATGTCATTTTATTATTCACTATAAGGGTTACCCTTTTTTATTTTCGGTAGGTACTTAGAAAGAACAGGATGTTTTTACAAAAAATATTACTATTAAGTAATACTTTAGTTAGGTACGTAGCATGGGCTACTTGTACAAATTTAATGTAGACTAGAATCAAAGTTAATGGCGACTCGCAACAGACAATGAAAATTAAAAAAAAAACAAATACCAGTCGGGTTTTTGTGTACTACAATTTTACAATCAACATTATGTAGAATTTTAATGTATTTTTATTTATTAATATTTCTTTTTAAATAATCAGTAGATAGCTCTTAAAAACTGCACAAAAACGACTAGCACGGCGTTTTGCTCGAGGAGGTGCCTTAACACTTTTTATTTAACATTTTTTTCGAATTTTGTACATTTAAACATATAAGTGTTATATATTTTTGAAATTGCCTCATAAAACCCTTTTCTTTGAAAAGGGTTTTATGAGGCAATTTCAACACAAGATGGGATTAGAAGAAAAACACAATTGGGCCCCCACAATATGGCGCCCAAAAGCCGCCATTTCTCTATTTTTCAATTTTAATGTAGCTAGTGACACTTGCAGGGTTAAGACGAATCGATTGACGTACGAATCATCAAAATCGGCCAACGCGTTTGTTCTCTGAAACACCACATAGGAACAAATATACATACATACATAGACTGATAAACACATTACCCTCCTTCGGCAGTCGGGTAAAATTAATTGTGCCAGCGGTGGTTAGGGGTGCGCAGCGACTCATACGAGTGTTCCAAGCCGCCATTAAGTTTGAATCGAACTGTACCTACTAGGTGGCGCGTAAACTCGGACGGCAAGCGGGACTCACGTCGCGTTATCTCTTATTTTATAACCCGTGCGATTTGAGTAGGCCCTAGTGCAAAACGAGTTCTGTTCCAGCGAGTTATCTAGTTAATTCGACGTGTAAACAAGCTTCACAAAAAAGTGATTTTAAGTAATAGACCAAGACTTTAATATTTAAAATTACGCCTATAATAAATAATATATTTTAAGTTACGCCTATAATAAATAATAACTGTCTTACAAAATGATTCTGACGATGGATATATAGTTTAGGACAAATTGTGAAAAACGCCATCTATTGCAAAGAACTCAAAACAAAACGAAAAGTCGACAGCAGCAATTAGTTGAAAGTAGTCTACTTTCAACTAATTTAACTTACAAAGTCTTCAACTTATCTTTTTTGTTCAAAAACCCTGATTAATGAGTGTAAATGGATAAATTAACATTAAAGAAGCAAGTTTTGATTTTTACTAAACTTATTACAGCCTAAATCTGCTGTTTAACATTTATAAGTGATTGTTACTTTCATATTTGTTACCTATGCTGTCATCTATGATCTTTTTTTAATACTAATTATAATTTGTTTGGAATTGAGACCCCATGACCTACAGTTTCAATTTTTTGATTATTATATACTACCAACACAGTTGAGTTACTGATCAAACAACTGGTATTATCTTTAATTTTATCATACAGCTTCAATGATAAAGTATTACAATCAGCCCCTGAGTCTAATTTGAAACTAATGTTAGTTCCATTAATATTAACAATTTCATTCCCTTGACGATTTTCAGTAAAATTACTTACAGAATCCAACACAAAGTCTTCCGAATCATCACTATCAGTTTCTCCTTTTTGAACAGAGTCAATCTTTATTTCTTTCTCTTTCTTCTTACGTGCTTCATTATTGATTGACTTAGTCCGACACACAGCAGCATAATGATTATAATTGTTACAATTGGCACACTTTTTTCCATATGCCGGACAATTTCTAGCAGAGTGCCTTTTGCCGCAATAAGTACAGGAAAGCATTTTGGACCCCACTCCTTGTCTTATCTCTATTTTCTTGATTGCATCTACTTCCTGCTTTATTTGTGTTGTCATTTCTAGAGCCCTTGATTTTCCTGCCTCCGCTGCCCGGCATTGGCTGATTACCTGGTCTAATCCAATATCGGCCTCCCTTAACAATCTCTCCTGTACACCATTGTCTCTAATTCCAATGACAATCATGTCTCTAACAAGCCTATCTTCTTGATCTTTAAAGTCACATTGCTTGGCTTGCACCTTTAGTCTCGTTATAAATCTGTCCACTTGCTCACCCTCCTCCTGTTTTAAATTGAAGAATTTGAAACTGTTCGTAATTATACTTTTCCTCGGCTCCACATAGGCATCAAATTTTTCTATTAAAATGTCTAAGGTTTTAACCTCATTCGGTTTCATGTTTGTATTATACACATCTACTGCGTCCCCTCCCGCGACATTCAGAAAAACTGCAATTTTCCATTCTTCCTTGGCATCTGCCAGTCCCACTGCTTCCAGGTAAAGCTGGAACTGCTGTTTGAATCTGGGCCAGGCTAAACCGCATGGCGGCTTTATTCCTTCCATTTTTTATTATTTTCTTCTCTTCCACTAAGGTTTTAATCATTCATATTATCACCAAGTTTTAACCTGACACCATGTTCTGACCAATATAAGGTTGTCTGGAATACTTATTTAAGTTAAACACCAAGTTATTAAATATATAAACTCTGTATTTTAGTCGACATGTTTACTGCGCAGTTACCAGTCTCGCTATGTTGCCACATGCAACCAACGCGTGTTCCACAGATCTCCTAAACATCTAAGCCAAAATAATCATATCAAACAGAGTCTCTATTAGGCATCTCAGTGACAACCATTCAGAAGATCTTGCATGAAGCGCTTGGTGTGAGAAAGCTAGTTTGCCGTTGGCTACCGCATCTGCATTCCGACGATCATAAGCGGCCCGCGTCAGATGGTGTAAGAAAACTCTGCAAAGGTTCAACCGAGGAGAGTCAAATCACGTCTATGACATCATCAGTGGTGACGAATCTTGGATCTATGCCTACTATCCTGATTCCAAACAAAAATCTACAATCTGGGTCTTTCAAGACGAGCCAAAGCCGACTAAAGTTGTTCGTTCTCGAAGCACTTCAAAGATGATGGTGGCCACGTTCGTTGGAAAAACCGGCCATTTTGCGACTATTGCACTTGAAGATCGTAGAACGGTTAACGCAGAGTTGTATACCACAGTTTGTTTTCCACAAGTCATCGCCGAACTTCGAAAATCTAACTTAAAGCGACGCATCATCCTGCACCACGACAACGCAAGCTCACACAGCGCTCGTCAAACGATTGAGTATTTGAAGCAGGAAAAAGTAAAAATTCTTGACCATCCTCCATACAGTCCTGACCTAAGCCCTAACGATTTCTTTACATTTCCTAAAATTAAGAAAATCTTCGTGGTCAAAGGTTCCAGTCCGGTTAAGAAGCATTCGACGCTTTCAAGTCAGCCATTTTGAACACCCCCACTTTAGAGTGGAATAAATGTTATAATAACTGGTTTGAGCGAATGGAAAAGTGTATTAAGCTACGTGGTGAATACTTTGAAAAACAATAAAATAGTACATTATGGTACAAGTGTGAAATGTTGGTGATTACCGCTGAGGCGCCATTGAGACCCGAGCCGTAGGTGAGGGTCTTAAGAGAGCCGAGGACGGTAATCATCAATACACACGTGTATCATACGACGTTTTTCAACACACTTGTGAAGAAAATAATAGGTACAAAAAAATCATTTTCAACAGTAAAAACGAGTTGTGATTTTTTTTCACAATGGCGGGCAAAATAAATCAGTTTTCCTATGCGCGCGCATTTAACAATGGCGATCGGCCATAGACTAAAAGAATGAGGTTTCTTTTTTTTGGCTTTTCGTGGATAGGGTTTTAGCCAAGTACAAAATAGGGAATTCCAAATTTTCTTAATTACAGAGCAAAAAATTTATATTTGTGTGAAAGTTTTATTTATTAAGCTCGTACCAGTTGAAATTATCTATTTAAATACGAAGTTGCATGAAATGAGCAAGGAATAGGTACATTAATTTTATGTACTATTGAGCACGATCTTTTTTGTATCGAAACTTTTTTAAGAACAAAGCAACTCAACCAATAAATAAAAAATAAAAACACTCTATAACTCACTTGTGAATAATAGTAATGAAAAACTCACAGTTTGATAACAGGTATCATTATGTGCCTAATTGCGGTGAAATTAGAGCCACTTTATGAGCAAGTGTGTTGTAAAAAGTACTATAAGGTTCTAGTTGTTTTTTTTTCTTCAAACGACAAATCTTAAAAGGCATGCCTCTAATTAGTCATTAATAATTCGTTTGCCAGGGGGGTGACCATAAGCTCTTAGAGCGGTATCAATTTGAGATCGAGTAGGTGACAGATGTATACACGTCAGATACATCTGTCCCTTATTCGATCTCAAATTGATACCGCTCTAAGAGCTTATGGTCACCCCCCAGACCTTATTACGTTTCTATCGTTCGCGTGCTTTATGTTGACGATGCGGTACGTGTAAGACCGACCCAGTCAGCAGAGTATGTGATCGCATAACACCGGGCGGGATCCTGAAGTTCAGCAATTATTTGAGTGTTTTGGTCAAGAATAGTGCTGAGAGGCTGGGTTTTGATATAGGTACCGGCAGATTTCTTCTCTTTGATCTCAGCATCTTGGTGTGGCAGAGTGCAGCTTAGCTAGTTCTATAGAGTTGCATTGCTGCAGTGGTCTGGTGATTATTACTGAAGTGTACTGGCAGGAGTCGGCGATCTGTTGTTCTAAGAGAAGGTGTAGCAGGCACTCTCGTTGTTTCTGTCGTATTTGGGTTCAGCCAGGAATCTCATTCAGTGGGATGGTCCAGGATTTTATAGATTTACCGAGTCAACAAAACAATCACTTCTTGATGGACCTTCCATTCTTTTCTTTATTTATTCGACTTGACATGACATAGACTAAAAAACTCTATAAAGTAGGGGTGTACCAATAATCATAGTGCTTGACTAAACTAACTTACTATCTATGGACACTACAGTTTCCCGAAGTAATGGCTGGATTTGTCTTCAGAGGTACTTCGAGTCGTACTTCGGGCATTCTGCCTCTATGTACATTATGTCTTTATCATGAATTGAAGAAGTACCTTGCCGCTGACTACAATTTGGTCGGTGCACTGTTGTGTTTACGACCCCCGAGACTTTACCGTAGTGAGGACCCCAAAACGCGCCCAAAATTGGTTTTATTTTAGGTATATTTTTCTTTTTTTATATTTTTGAAATCTATACGACCCAACTTGTTTCCATCAGAAACACAACTAATTTTATATACGCGGATGCCCCGTAAAGCGTATCTATCTATAGGACCTATAATCATATTTATAACTATAAACACTGAAAATATTTTTCAGTTGGAATGCGGAAAGGAAGGGAATTTCAATGATTTTACAACTGACAAGTTAATTTTCTCTTAAACTATCCAAAAGATTTTCACTTTTCAAAGACGGCCTGGAAGCTATTTCAGTAGGCTACCGATGGGTAATAATTTAATAAGTACATCTATAACCTTCAGGCACGTACTGGCCTGAAAGTCCCAATCTGATAAAAATGTGCAATCTCACGATCTTACAGGTTGATTTCTTCTTAAACTAGTCAAGCGATTTCCACCTTACAAAGCCGACCTGGTAGCTATTCTAGCAGGTTATCAAAAAGTAATACTTTAACAAGTATATCTGTAACCCTCCGGGGCGTACTAGCCCTTAAAGTGGTAATCTGATAAAAAATTGTGAGATCTCGCAACCATACAAGCTGATTTTCTCTTAATAGTTTCCAAGCAATTTACACCTTACAAAGATGGCTAATTGTTAGCCATTCCAGCAGGCTATCGAAAGGTAGAACTTCAGTAAGTACACTTATTACTTAAGGCACCTAGCGCACCTGAAAGTGCTAACCCGATAAAATGTTAGACGAAAACCAACAAAATTGGTTCGTACAAACGTATTGTCTCAACTAAATGGACTATATTTAGTGCAGTGTACTGTGTAGTAATTTAAATAAAACCATATCATGGATGTTGGAAGACATGGAATCGGATCAGATTCCAGCGGTCCTGGTGAGAATCCATGGCCACATTTGACTGAGTATGTGGAATTTGTATCCAGATCGGGCCAGCAAATACTTTTTGCGTGTAAGCGACGCTTGCCGAAAGACACCAAAACCAACAGGTTTTATAAGTTCACTAACGCAACGATGTAAAGATGCAATTTTACACATATTAACGGATTAACGTTAACTTGCGTTAATTCTTCCGAAATGTAACGCTTTAACGTTTAGCGAAGCTAACTTTTTTTGTAGCGGATTAACGATTAACGAAGTTAACTATTTGATTAACTGTGTCCAGCTATGGCTATAGCCCACTCAATTTGAGAAAATACGTCAGTACTTACAGTTTTGGGGTGCCTAATAGCTTTCACTATTTATTTCTATTGCTTACTGAATCTAGACAAGTACATAAAATAAACACTTTAAAACACTAAAATCATGTTTCTATGCAATATTGACTAAGAAAAAGGGTTCAGGAATGGTGCGTTGGCAGTATGCCCTCCGCACTACACAGGTGGGGTCTCGCAGACATTGAATCTAAGTTAACTCGAACTATTTACATTATAAAAATGTTGTAATTTACCTGATAAAAGAACATTAGCGTAGAAAAAATATATTGAAGTAAAAATTAAACAATTTTTAATAAGAAATCAACAATATTTAATGACTAGATTTTTTTTATAATTACAAATCAAAGTTTTGTGCATGACAAATATTATAACACCCGGTTTCCTAGCTCTCGATTATCGGGCTGTTAACGTAATCGACGAATAATCGCCGGTTAATTCTACATACAGTTTCTCAACACCAAGTGTGACAAGCGGTTAACAATTTGTCACATTAGAGAAAATCTCGAATTAACCACATGTTACAGCAGTTTTGAGTTTTTGAGAACCTTTTTGAATGTTAATCTCTTGTCAACGAGCCTAATTCATAATTGTTGGATATTGGTCGATTATTAGCAAATAAAAATTAATAAAATGATTTTGAGTTATAAAAAATATGTTAATAAGATCAATTACCTATAGTTGAATACCAAGATTAAAAAAAAAAATAAGTTTGTAAACTTTTTAAATTAATTACATTATAAAAACTTGCCACAATTATCAAAAATAGTTTTTCTGTATGTAAATAAAAAACAAAAACTGTTACTGATCTGGGAATCGAAAATTCCCCACGCGCATTAATGTTGACTTTACCTTGTAGCGGCCGGGATGTATGACCCCGCCAGGGTAAACAACACTAACCAAGGTCAGTCTTTGGATGGATGACCACTTTTTTTGGGTTCGCTTGTTTATGGATGGTATTTTTTTACTGGCTTGCTTGTTTTTGAATAGGAGACCCAACACAAGTTAAGTAACACGATAAACACTATTTAAAGTTACTGATTACGTTATAGTAGTGAATGAATACCAGCTAGGGTAGCCAACCGAAATAAATTGGTACCGATTATTTAATGTAATAAGCGATTACGTAATTTTTCGATGATGTAGTGTTGAGAACCCCACTGACAACTGAGGGCTGGCTAGTCCGTGACAAATTGTCGGCGGATTTGAGATGTGAAGTCGACTTCAGAAACCGGCCCTAATTCGGACAAGAATTAACGTTATTTTTGATACTCAAGTGGGTAGTATATTTATTAGTGACTAGCTGCGCCCGCGACTTCGAACCCGTCATCTATCTGTCAACCCTACCCTACTTAAATTCCTGCATATCCTCCTTACCTACCTACCAATTTTTTTTCTAGGATCATCATTCTTTCGCGGAGAATCCTAACACCACCATTCCGAAAATGATTTCAAATGCACAACGCCATCTATCGAATATCGAGTTCAACTGTACGAGTATCTGAATTCCGTGTGTTGTGATAGTCAAAAGTCAAAGTCAAAGCACTTTATTTCAAGTAGGCCAGTTACAGGCACTTTTGAATTGTCAAAAGACAAAATAAAATATTACAAAATTATGGTGCTACAGTCCCAGTCACAAGACATAATAACTGTGAAAGTACCGTAGATGCCCATTCCAAGGCGTAGATCTCTATGGAGAAGAACGGGCAAGAAACTCCATGGACACTCTTCTCACTCAACTCCATGGACACTCAATTAGGTAATTATTACAAATCATTTGTTACATCATTCATGTTGAAATTACACATTATGTGAGAACGATGTAGAAAGTTAAAAGTGTCCATAGTCATTCAGAAATTCAAATTTGTTTTATGTGAGTGATGTTATTGTTAGTGAGATTACAATAATTAAGGATACCTGTATGTGTAAATCTAACTTACTAACATGTTTATTCATATCAATACATATAATAAATCTGTAGAAAAGTCATTTTTGTACATCGAAAATATTTCCAAAAAATAAATAGCCAGGGTGTTAAAGGATAACCAACAGAACCCATTTCTAGCTAATTATTGTAATCTCACTAACAATAACATCACTCACATAAAACAAATTTAATCATCCCCTGATATTTTTATAATAAATAGCCGATTGGTGCACGACTTTTTGATAGCCATTCAATCACATAAAATTTTCTTGGACGTTAAACCAACTTTGCACAAGTCGCGCGCGATCCACAGTTGGTAGCATCATGTTTTGTAAAAAGTCCAAGTAACCTTGACTGGTATTGCGAGCCCCATTGCACTAATTCACCGGAACCCATTGATGGCATCCATCCGCAATATCCCAAACTAATGCGGGCATTAGACTTGCATTGAAGATTTTTTTATTTTTTTTATAGTCTCGCGAGTCTAGGCTCGCGTTTGACCACTATCTCGCCTGATGTTAAGCGATGACGTGGTCTACGGTGAAGCACGCTTGCCTAGAAGACAATCTTAAAATATCGTTTATCTTTATAAAGCTTTTACCATCTTTTCGCCACAATATTTTGCGACCGTCCCTGTCTGACTTAAAACATTTGTCATCGCTAAATATAACTATATTATTGCACCAATCGAAATCCTAATATTCTATTGCGAAGCGTATCTGTAAAATTGTTTACCTGGCTGGCCTACAACATTTCACACCAGTTTCACGCAAGTGGTGGTACAGTGTGTAATGTCACGTCATGTTTAGTCGCCCTGGAACGAGTGGCGAACTAGTGAGGAAGGCCTCAGTCATATGCCGAGCAACTATATCACGGTGCCGCGCTTTGGTATCTGCGTATGCAAATCCAGCCTTTTGTTCCGGTCGGCGAGGATCAATGCTTCCCGAATCTGCATAACGATGGAACCGCAATTGCACAGTTCTTCTCTTTGAACAATAACAAAATATTATTAAAAAAAAACAACAATCAATAACATGTGAATTATTTATTAAACATAATAAAAACATTTTGTTACTCACCGATGGCAATGTCATTAAACGCCTCGCAATTTCACTAATTGAAACGTTTTGCTCATGCAAAATAATTATCTCAGCTCATAAGTATAGTAAAGTGATTCACAAAAAAAGCACTTCTCAAAACGTGCAGGGTATAATGTCTAAAAACGTAACGAAAGCCCGATAGTAAATAGCATTATGACGATGAACAACTACTAACTTATATATGATTTGCTAATAGTTTAGCAATTAATAGAAGAAACAAATGTAAAATATTTTATTAAAACATACAAAAACATTAGCCGTCGGCACTCGGATTCGATTTTATGGCGCCAGAGCGTAAGATATTTTTCACAGTACGCTTGAATTATGCGCCACGGAGACGATTGTTATATTAGCTAAATTTATGCTTCATATTCCCTGCAACATTAAGAGCGGACTCTAGTCAACAAGAATTTGAAAAATAGGTATTTGAAGAAACTATTGCCGTCGCGCTGCGCCCGACCAAGCGAGCTATCAATGTGTGAACGAGTAGTGTATTTGTGTGTGTAAGAGCGCGCCGCAGCGGCCGATCGACTCCGGTGCACGCGCCCTCACCGCGAGTTCCGAGCCGCTTTACACTTTACGAAAAAATTTCAAGAGACGATGTATTTTGGAGAAATGTTGTTTTTTTATAAAAGCTTTCCGCCAGAAATAATTGATGGTCGTATACTACGAAATTTACCGGCAAGTGAAAGGATTGAAATTACGATAGTTAATCCACATTTTTACATGACTGCCCAAAAACGGAGTGTTATTATGTTTATAGGGCTCATGTATGTTTGTGAGTTTCTTTATTCCACCATAACTTCTAAACGGCTTAACCGGTATTAATTTATGTGGTATCTTTAGAAGCTTAACGTTATTAAAAAATTTAAAAAATCTAATGGGCAACAAAAAACATAAAAATGATACTACCTATTCTATCATCGTCTAGCTAGTCTAGAGCTTACTTAGTGTATATATAATAATATATAACAGTAGTATTAAATAATCATTCGTTCCCTAATAACATACCAAAGGAAATTAAATAAATATAAGAGTAGGTACTATTCAATATCCCATAGAAAACTTATAAAATAATTTGTTTTTGCAAAAATTTCGTTTTATTACTAAAAGAGGTATGATATAAAAAATAAATCATTAAAAATAATTTAAAACAGGCCTGCCTTGCAGTCGGGGGACGGTTCCTTGGATCAGTTTTTACAGGTCCCCCGACTTCGTTGAAAAGGTTGGTTTTTAGTTGAGCCCATTCAACACAAAAATCATTTCGCTTGTTTTAAATTTTTTTGTTAAATTTTTTCATTCACTTTTCGACAAGATACCTTGTCAAAAAGTGCTTTTAATTAATAAGCGTGTTTTTTTTTATTATGATTTAATGAAATTCTATATTTTAATTTAAATATCCACAAACCCTACTTCTCCAAATTTCATAAAACATTTTTATAAGTATCTGCTTTATAAGAAATCAAAATTTAGTTAGCATGATACTGGGTGTAAGACCAACCGAAAGAATGCAAATCAGCAAACAGGACGTAAGGTGAGCGAACGATTCAGTTCATGAGAGCCATCATTTTGAGGGCCGGGTCACCCGCGTCCGTAGGCAAATAAGCGTTTTGAATCCCTATACGTGGTCCCCGGATGGTGCTAATCATGTAACATACTGGTGGTAGGTTTCGACCGAAGGGCTTGTGACCACATAGCGGGCAAAGACATACCGCCACGTGGCCTAGCCGTGATCCGGTTACGATGCCCGGTGCAGCCATTAGAGGAGTTGGGTCGAGATAGCTGTTCCACTGATGGCTGGCCGGCCAGACTCACGCTGTTATGGATGTATCGGGAGACTGGTCGCAGAGGGCAGTGAGCACGTACGCAGCCATTTTAAAAAATAAGATGCAATATACCATTCGTATAATGAATTTGTAATTTTATATTGCAAATTTAAAGTAACATTTTATTTGCAAGTTATTGCACCGGAAAAGGTCAAATACTATTTCTAGAAGGGAACCTTTGGAATAAATAAATTTATTATAATTATATTATACAGCGAGCGTCGTCAGCGCGAGGAGAGTCAAATCACGTCTATGACATCATCAGTGGTGACGAATCTTGGATCTATGCCTACTATCCTGATTCCAAACAAAAATCTACAATCTGGGTCTTTCAAGACGAGCCAAAGCCGACTAAAGTTGTTCGTTCTCGAAGCACTTCAAAGATGATGGTGGCCACGTTCGTTGGAAAAACCGGCCATTTTGCGACTATTGCACTTGAAGATCGTAGAACGGTTAACGCAGAGTTGTAAACCACAGTTTGTTTTCCACAAGTCATCGCCGAACTTCGAAAATCTAACTCAAAGCGACGCATCATCCTGCACCACGACAACGCAAGCTCACACAGCGCTCGTCAAACGATTGAGTATTTGAAGCAGGAAAAAGTAAAAATTCTTGACCATCCTCCATACAGTCCTGACCTAAGCCCTAACGATTTCTTTACATTTCCTAAAATTAAGAAAATCTTCGTGGTCAAAGGTTCCAGTCCGGTTAAGAAGCAGTCGACGCTTTCAAGTCAGCCATTTTGAACACCCCCACTTTAGAGTGGAATAAATGTTATAATAACTGGTTTGAGCGAATGGAAAAGTGTATTAAGCTACGTGGTGAATACTTTGAAAAACAATAAAATAGTACATTATGGTACAAGTGTGAAATGTTGGTGATTACCGCTGAGGCGCCATTGAGACCCGAGCCGTAGGTGAGGGTCTTAAGAGAGCCGAGGACGGTAATCATCAATACACACGTGTATCATACGACGTTTTTCAACACACTTGTGAAGAAAATAATAGGTACAAAAAAATCATTTTCAACAGTAAAAACGAGTTGTCATTTTTTTCACAATGGCGGGCAAAATAAATCAGTTTTCCTATGCGCGCGCATTTAACAATGGCGATCGGCCATAGACTAAAAGAATGAGGTTTCTTTTTTTTGGCTTTTCGTGGATAGGGTTTTAGCCAAGTACAAAATAGGGAATTCCAAATTTTCTTAATTACAGAGCAAAAAATTTATATTTGTGTGAAAGTTTTATTTATTAAGCTCGTACCAGTTGAAATTATCTATTTAAATACGAAGTTGCATGAAATGAGCAAGGAATAGGTACATTAATTTTATGTACTATTGAGCACGATCTTTTTTGTATCGAAACTTTTTTAAGAACAAAGCAACTCAACCAATAAATATAAAATAAAAACACTCTATAACTCACTTGTGAATAATAGTAATGAAAAAGTCACAGTTTGATAACAGGTATCACTAAGTGCCCAATTGCGGTGAAATTAGAGCCACTTTATGAGCAAGTGTGTTGAAAAGTACTATATGGTTCTAGTTGTTTTTTTTTTCTTCAAACGACAAATCTTAAAAGGCATGCCTCTAATTAGTCATTAATAATTCGTTTGCCAGACCTTATTACATTTCCATCGTTCGCGTGCTTTATGTTGACGATGCGGTACGTGTAAGACCGACCCAGTCAGCAGAGTATGTGATCGCATAACACCGGGCGGGATCCTGAAGTTCAGCAATTATTTGAGTGTTTTGGTCAAGAATAGTGCTGAGAGGCTGGGTTTTGATATAGGTACCGGCAGATTTCTTCTCTTTGATCTCAGCATCTTGGTGTGGCAGAGTGCAACTTAGCTAGTTCTATAGTTGCATTGCTGCAGTGGTCTGGTGATTATTACTGAAGTGTACTGGCAGGAGTCGGCGATCTGTTGTTCTAAGAGAAGGTGTAGCAGGCACTCTCGTTGTTTCCCGAAGTAATGGCTGGATTTGTCTTCAGAGGTACTTCGAGTCGTACTTCGGGCATTCTGCCTCTATGTACATTATGTCTTTATCATGAATTGAAGAAGTACCTTGCCGCTGACTACAATTTGGTCGGTGCACTGTTGTGTTTACGACCCCCGAGACTTTACCGTAGTGAGGACCCCAAAACGCGCCCAAAATTGGTTTTATTTTAGGTATATTTTTCTTTTTTTATATTTTTGAAATCTATACGACCCAACTTGTTTCCATCAGAAACACAACTAATTTTATATACGCGGATGCCCCGTAAAGCGCATCTATCTATAGGACCTATAATCATATTTATAACTATGAACACTGAAAATATTTTTCAGTTGGAATGCGGAAAGGAAGGGAATTTCAATGATTTTACAACTGACAAGTTAATTTTCTCTTAAACTATCCAAAAGATTTTCACTTTTCAAAGACGGCCTGGAAGCTATTTCAGTAGGCTACCGATGGGTAATAATTTAATAAGTACATCTATAACCTTCAGGCACGTACTGGCCTGAAAGTCCCAATCTGATAAAAATGTGCAATCTCACGATCTTACAGGTTGATTTCTTCATAAACTAGTCAAGCGATTTCCACCTTACAAAGACGACCTGGTAGCTATTCTAGCAGGTTATCAAAAAGTAATACTTTAACAAGTATATCTGTAACCCTCCGGGGCGTACTAGCCCTTAAAGTGGTAATCTGATAAAAAATTGTGAGATCTCGCAACCATACAAGCTGATTTTCTCTTAATAGTTTCCAAGCAATTTACACCTTACAAAGATGGCTAATTGTTAGCCATTCCAGCAGGCTATCGAAAGGTAGAACTTCAGTAAGTACACTTATTACTTAAGGCACCTAGCGCAACTGAAAGTGCTAACCCGATAAAAAGACGAAAACCAACAAAATTGGTTCGTACAAACGTATTGTCTCAACTAAATGGACTATATTTAGTGCAGTGTACTGTGTAGTAATTTAAATAAAACCATATCATGGATGTTGGAAGACATGGAATCGGATCAGATTCCAGCGGTCCTGGTGAGAATCCATGGCCACATTTGACTGAGTATGTGGAATTTGTATCCAGATCGGGCCAGCAAATACTTTTTGCGTGTAAGCGACGCTTGCCGAAAGACACCAAAACCAACAGGTTTTATAAGTTCACTAACGCAACGATGTAAAGATGCAATTTTACACATATTAACGGATTAACGTTAACTTGCGTTAATTCTTCCGAAATGTAACGCTTTAACGTTTAGCGAAGCTAACTTTTTTTGTAGCGGATTAACGATTAACGAAGTTAACTATTTGATTAACTGTGTCCAGCTATGGCTATAGCCCACTCAATTTGAGAAAATACGTCAGTACTTACAGTTTTGGGGTGCCTAATAGCTTTCACTATTTATTTCTATTGCTTACTGAATCTAGACAAGTACATAAAATAAACACTTAAAAACACTAAAATCATGTTTCTATGCAATATTGACTAAGAAAAAGGGTTCAGGAATGGTGCGTTGTCAGTATGCCCTCCGCACTACTTGCGCCCGCGATCCCAGGTGGGGTCTCGCAGACATTGAATCTTAGTTAACTCGAACTATTTACATTATAAAAATGTTGTAATTTACCTGATAAAAGAACATTAGTGTAGAAAAAATATATTGAAGTAAAAATTAAACAATTTTTAATTTTTTTTTAAATACGTCCACCAATACTGCTGAGCGTGCCCGCCTGCTGGCTGTGGGAGAGTGGGAGTCGGGCCTCTGGCTACAGGCACTACCGTCACTCAACATAGTACCTATCACACCTTCCGGATCGGTACATGTCTGCGTTTGGGTGCTCCTAGCGGAGCTCCACATCGTTGTCAATGTGGTGAAGCAGTCGACCGCCTCGGTCACCATGGCCTATCCTGCAGTAGGAGCGCTGGCCGGATAGCACGGCACGCCAGCATTAATGACATCATACGTCGGGCTCTTGTCACCGCCGGGGTGCCAGCTGTTTTAGAACCCAATGGCTTGGCACGCGACGATGGGAAGAGACCAGACGGGATGACCATAATGCCTTGGAAGGTGGGTAGGCCTTTGGTGTGGGATGCAACATGTGTCGACACCCTTGCGCCATCCCATCTTCTTAGCACGGCGGGCTGTGCTGGGGCGGCTGCTGCTGGTGCAGAAAACCTCAAACGGCGCAAATATAACAACCTTATTGGAAGTTATATGTTTGAGCCGTTTGGGGTTGAAACTTTAGGTCCATGGGATCCGAGTGCGCATCGACTTTTTCGAGAAATTAGCACAAAGCTCGTCGACTCTTCACGTGACCAGAGGGCTGGCCTTTTCTTCGGCCAGAGAATCAGCATTGCCATCCAACGTGGCAATGCTGCCAGCGTTCTGGGCACTTTTCCCCTTGACATCGATGTGGACGAATTTTTTGATGCACAATGAGCTCTTTTCCGTCTCCCTTTTCTATTTGTATATAGGTTTATTTTTTTTTTAGAATAATCAATTGTATATAAGTTAATATATAATTATACTATTACTACGTAAGTTGTATTTTTAATAAGAAATCAACAATATTTAATGACTAGGTTTTTTTTATAATTACAAATCAAAGTTTTGTGCATGACAAATATTATAACACCCGGTTTCCTAGCTCTCGATTATCGGGCTGTTAACGTAATCGACGAATAATCGCCGGTTAATTCTACATACAGTTTCTCAACACCAAGTGTGACAAGCGGTTAACAATTTGTCGCATTAGAGAAAATCTCGAATAAACCACATGTTACAGCAGTTTTGAGTTTTTGAGAACCTTTTTCAATGTTAATCTCTTGTCAACGAGCCTAATTCATAATTGTTGGATATTGGTCAATTATTCGCAAATTAAAATTAATATTATGATTTTGAGTTATAAAAAATATGTTAATAAGATCAATTATAGTTGAATACCAAGATTTAAAAAAAAAAAAAGTTTGTAAACTTTTTAAATTAATTACATTATAAAAACTTGCCACAATTATCAAAAATAGTTTTTCTGTATGTAAATAAAAAACAAAAACTGTTACTGATCTGGGAATCGAAAATACCCCACGCGCATTAATGTTGACTGTACCTTGTACTTAGTACTTACTAAGGTCAGTTTTTGGATAGGTTTGTGTTTTACTTGTAGCGGCCGGGATGTATGACCCCGCCAGGGTAAACAACACTAACCAAGGTCAGTCTTTGGATGGATGACCACTTTTTTTGGGTTCGCTTGTTTATGGATGGTATTTTTTTATTGGCTTGCTTGTTTTTGAATAGGAGACCCAACACAAGTTAAGTAACACGATAAACACTATTTAAAGTTACTGATTACGTTATAGTAGTGAATGAAGTGAATGAATACCAGCTAGGTAGCCAACCGAAATAAATTAATGTCGATTATTTGATGTAACAAGCGATTACGTAATTTTTCGATGATGTAGTGTTGAGAAACCCACTGACAACTGAGGGCTGGCTAATTCGTGACAAATTGTCGGCGGATTTGAGATGTGAAGTCGACTTCAGAAACCGGCCCTAAGTCGGACAAGAATTAACGTTATTTTTGATACTCAAGTGGGTAGTATAATTATTAGTGACTAGCTGCGCCCGCGGCTTCACACCCGTCATCTTTCTGCCAACCCTACCCTACTTAACTTCTTGCATATCCTCCTTACCTACCCACCAATTTTTTTTCTAGGATCATCATTCTTTCGTTGAGAATCTTAACACCACCATTCCAAATGCACAACGCCCATCTATCGAATATCGAGTTCAACTGTACGAGTATCTGAATTGCTTCAGTCGCTCGCTGCACGCTTGCGAACGGGTCGAACATAGGTCTCCCCACCTATTTCCGCGAAAATGTCTGTAAATGTGCTAAAATGTGTGAATTGCAATATTGTGATATGTGAACTTCTATCCTTTATTCAAAATAAAGTAGATGTGATGAACAATGAGAACCTAATAAGGATTTGTGACACAGCCTTCAATGTGGAGGAGGTGGATAGTGCTAAGGAGTTGCTGTTTAGTTCAATAAAAACTAACAAGAAAAAGGTGAACAGACGCAAAGAAGGAAAAAAACTGAAAGACTTAGAGGATATTATAAGTGTCTTCAAAGTGACGGAGCCAGATCTTATACCGATCTTCGTTGCACGCGACTTGCAAAAACTACCGCCAGTTACATTTGACCATGTAGATGTGACCAAATTATTAACTACTGAGAAATTTAAAGCAGCGGAAGTTAAAATACCTTTGTTTATTTCCAACGTAAACAAAGAGGTAGCGGTGGATGACATATGCAAATACATCAAAAATTATCGCTTGAAAAAATTACAATGAAAAAGGAAAAGCCATACAATGCCTTTTAAGTGCTTGTTAACAAAAACAAGCTAGACATTTTTCTAGATGACCATACATGGCCTGATGGCGTGACATTTAGGCGTTTTATCCATTTCAAGAATAGAAGAGAAGACAAAAATAAAACAATTTTTGGGCGTGAGGCAATAACAAAAACAAAAAATGGATAGTATTTCAAAAATGAACTTAATAACTTTCAATTGCAAAAATTTTAAAAGGTCGCTGAATTGTGTGCGTTCACTGTGAAAATCAGCTGTTAATGTTTTGTTACAAGAAACATGGTTATATCCACATGATCTAGCCTTTCTTGATAATGTTGATCAGGAATTCAGTTGCACGGGGAAGTCTTCAGTGGACACTTCAACTGGCATGTGTAAAGGTAGACCCTACGGAGGGCTTGCCATACTATGGCGTAAAACTGCGTTTAACAACGTGAGTGTACTTCAAAGTGTCAGTGACCGTATATGTGCAGTGAATGTAGTGGTGAACAACAGGTGTTTTTTGGTTATAAATATGTACATGCCGACGGACTGTCGCGAGAATCTGCCTCTTTTTACGGAATGTCTTAGTGAAATGTATTCTATTATACAAAATAATAATGCCGAATCGGTTTATGTGTTGGGGGATTTCAACACGCACCCGGGTGAGTCATTTTATAAAGAACTTATTAGTTTTTGTAGTGAACAGGAATTATCATGTGCGGACTTAGATTATTTAGGCATTATGTCGCAAACGTACACGTACATCAGTGACTCACACGGGTGTAAGCGTTGGTTAGACCACTGTCTTGTTACACAGGCGGCGGGAAAAACAATTGTAAACATTGAGGTTATTTATGATACGTTTTGGTCAGATCACTTTCCCTTGAAAATAGTATGTGATGTAAATGTTATCAGATTGAAAACTTGTGTAATTAAATCACCGCTTAACGGGGTTCGATGGGGTGAAAGAAATCCTGATGAAATAAAGGAATACTCGTCCCTGTGTAATAAGAAGTTAGGACGTTTAGATTTTCCTGAGGATTTTGAACTGTGTGCCGATATTTTTTGTAATAATCCCGACCATAGGTTATTGTTGGATTCGATGTATAAAGACATGGTATCTATATTAAGTGAAGCAGCTAGTGTAAACAGAGTCTCTAAAGGCATTGTTAGAAAGAAAGGTATAAAAGGATGGAACAAGCATGTCAAAGAACTTCACACCCAAGCAAGGTCTATGTTTAAATTGTGGCTTTGGTATGGGGAACCCAGTAGTGGGCCTATCTATGAGGATATGATGTTAAGTCGTAAGATATTTAAATCTAAATTGAAATGGGTCATGAAGAACCAAGATAAAATAGAAATGGATTTATTGGCTTCGCTCCATTCTAAGAAATGTTTCTCATCTTTCTGGAAAGGCACTAAAAAGCTCAACATTTCTCTTAGCTTACCAGTTAGCGTGGAGGGTGAGACTGACCATACTGAAATAGCTAATATATTTAAGGAACAGTTTATTGTGAGCTCACCGCTTGAGTCGATGGTGAGGGTGAACGATGCTGAGTCCTATCAATCAGGAAAACCACATAGATTTACGTGTTCAGAAATTAAAACAGTAATTAAATGCATGAAGCGGGGAAAATCACCTGGTCACGATGGACTCAGCATCGAGCATCTTCAAAATGCGGGTGTGCACTTGCCGAGAGTATTGACTATGTTTTTTAATCTATGTGTGGGGCATTCTTACCTACCACAGGAGATGCTTGATACATTAGTTATACCTGTTGTAAAAAACCGGACAGGAGACATAGCAGACAAAGGGAATTATAGGCCAATCTCATTGGCAACTGTGATAGCCAAAGTGTTTGATAGTGTGCTTGACTCGCACCTCAGTAGATATACAAAAATACACGACACACAGTTTGGTTTTCGTGCGGGGCTGTCTACTGAGAGTGCAATACTTGCGTTAAAGCACACTGTCAAATATTATACGGACAGAAAAACACAAGTGTATGCTTGTTTCCTGGACCTTTCCAAGGCTTTCGACCTGGTTTCATATAAATTGTTATGGGGGAAGCTTCGGGAGGAGGGAGTTCCTGCTGCATTGGTGTCAATATTATCTATCTGGTATGACAAGCAGAGGAACTTTGTGAAATGGTCCAATGCATTGTCGGATCCGTACAAACTCGAATGTGGTGTTAGGCAGGGAGGTCTTACTTCCCCGAGATTGTTTAATATTTATGTTAACAACTTGCTTGTTGAGCTCAGCAGCACTCATGTCGGTTGCCATATTGACGGAGTTAGTTTAAATAACTTAAGTTACGCAGACGATATGGTGCTGCTGGGCCCCACAATCGGTGGGATTAGGAAATTACTCACCATTTGTGAAAGATACGCCTTGCAGCATGGACTCAGGTATAATTCTGCAAAGAGTGAGCTGTTGGTGTTTAGAGGAAGAAATAAAAGTCCCTCAAATGTCCCGCCCGTAATACTCAGCGGCTCACCTTTGCGTAGAGTAGCACAGTTTAAATATTTGGGCCATATTGTTACGGAGGATCTTAAAGATGACTTAGATATGGAGAGAGAGCGCAGGGCGATGGCTGTGAGGGGAAACATGTTGGCACGCAGGTTTGCTGGT
This sequence comes from Orthosia incerta, assembly GCA_948252205.1. NCBI lineage: Eukaryota > Metazoa > Arthropoda > Insecta > Lepidoptera > Noctuidae > Orthosia > Orthosia incerta. The sequence continues at coordinate 2,890,203 of OX411769.1, forward strand.
TGTTCAGTACCGGTTAAAATAACACTTTTTAAGGCGTTTTGTCAAATATTTTACACCAGCGGTCTGTGGGCTAATCATACCCAAAAAGCAGACAGCGCACTGCGCATTCAATACAATAATGTCTTCAGGGCGCTGTTGAGGCTTCCGCCTTACTGTAATGCGTCAGGGATGTTCGCTGACGCGCACACGGACGATTATTTCGCGATCATGCGCAAAAAAGTGGCATCAGTGTTGCGCAGAGTGAGGGGAAGCAGCAATAGCGTTCTGAAGGTCTTTTCAGACAGGGTAGAAGGGCCTACAGTGGATAGGTTTATCAAGCTACATGTCAGACATGGGACTTGATAAATCTTCCTCTAATTGGATGTTGTGATTGTTTTGTGTATTCATGTTACTACTAACATAGTTGTTTAAGTTTAACTAACATGCTATGGGCCTTCGACGCCTGAAAATAAACGATTTTTATTTTTTATTGCGTGTGTTGTGATAATTTTACTTCTTGAACACTTTAAATTCATCTAAATTTTGATAGAGTGAACCGATTGCGATGAAACAAAAACTAAGTAATACTTCAAGTTACGCACAATTTTTATGTATATAAGTTAACTACATTGGTTTCCTACATTTCACGTGATGCGTGCACAAATAAACAAATAATCAGACAAAGAAACAAAAATGCTGGAAATGGGTTCTGTTGGTTATCCTTTTAACACCCTGGCTATTTTTCTTTGGAAATATTTTCGATGTACAAAAATGACTTTTCTACAGATTTATTATATGTATTGATATGAATAAACATGTTAGTAAGTTACAATAACATCACTCACATAAAACAAATTTAATCATCCCCTGATATTTTTATAATAAATAGCCGATTGGTGCACGACTTTTTGATACCATTCAATCACATAAAATTTTCTTGGACGTTAAACCAACTTTGCACAAGTCGCGCGCGATCCACAGTTGGTAGCATCATGTTTTGTAAAAAGTCCAAGTAACCTTGACTGGTATTGCGAGCCCCATTGCCCTAATTCACCGGAACCCATTGATGGCATCCATCCGCAATATCCCAAACTAATGCGGGCATTAGACCTGCATTGAAGATTTTTTTATTTTTTTTATAGTCTCGCGAGTCTAGGCTCGCGTTTGACCACTATCTCGCCTGATGTTAAGCGATGACGTGGTCTACGGTGAAGCACGCTTGCCTAGAAGACAATCTTAAAATATCGTTTATCTTTATAAAGCTTTTACCATCTTTTCGCCACAATATTTTGCGACCGTCCCTGTCTGACTTAAAACATTTGTCATCGCTAAATATAACTATATTATTGCACCAATCGAAATCCTAATATTCTATTGCGAAGCGTATCTGTAAAATTTTCTTGTTTACTTGGCTGGCCTACAACATTTCACACCAGTTTCACGCAAGTGGCGGTACAGTGTGTAGTGTCACGTCATGTTTAGTCGCCCTGGAACGAGTAGCGAACTAGTGAGGAAAGCCTCAGTTCATATGCCGAGCAACTATATCACGGGGCCGCGCTTTGGCATCTGTGTATGCAAATCCAGCCTTTGGTCCCGGTCGGCGAGGATCAATGCTTTCCGAATCTGCATAACGATGGAACCACAATTGCACAGTTCTTCTCTGTGAACATCAAAATATTGTTAAAAAAACAACAACCAATAACATGTGAATTATTTAAACATATTAAACTTTTAAACATAATAAAAACATTTTGTTACTCACCGATGGCAATATCATTAAACGCCTCGCAATTTCACTAATTGAAACGTTTTGCTCATGCAAAATAATTATCTCAGCTCTTAAGTATAGTAAAGTGATTCACAAGAAAAAGCACTTCTCAAAACGCGCAGGGTATAATGTCTAAAAACGTAACGAAAGCCCGATAGTAAATAGCATTATGATTTGTCATTTTTAGAGGGTAAACAATTAATATATTCCAACTCAAATATAAAGAAGACTTGCAAGAAACAAGTGTAAAATATTTTATTTAAACATACAAAAACATTAGCCGTCGGCAGTCGGATTCGATCTTATGGCGCCAGGGCGTAAGATATTTTATACCGTACGCTTGAATTATGCGCCACGGAGACGATTGTTATATTAGCTAAATTTATGCTTCATATTCCCCGCAACATTAAAGTCACAAGAAATTGCAAGTGTGTGGACAACGGAATATTGTGAAGCAAACACTAATAAATAGAAGTAATACATTTACGCACACTAAAATCTATGTTGGTGTGCCCTGTAAACCTATCTGATTTGCTTTGTGTACTTATCGAAATTTATGGCGGTCGGCTTGCACCCTCTAGGACTCTTCGCCCAGCTGCACAGCACCCCTTGAAACACCGGGTAAAGAAGGCCCTGCATCCTGTAGGTACTAATGGACTGGATGTGTATAAAAACAGATTTGTTGTTTTTTGTGGTTTTTATGATCTTAATTATAGCGTTTAACCCTTTAACCGCCATCGCCGTAATATTACGTGTTGTAAGAATAATACCTCAGTCGCCACAATGAGGAAGGAAAACTATGGAGACGGCATATTCTACTATATGAAGAATAGTTATACAAATATCTTTAATATCGACACACGCATGTCAAAAAGCGTTTTGAAAAGAAAGACATCTAAATGTTTGTCAAGGACTAAACTTGGTAAAACTTTTGAGTGACGTCAAAATCATGTCTATGCGTGACCGGTCGCCATGTTTATTGCCGAAAAAATTGGTAGTTGTGTGCCGTATATATACGTTTATCTTTGTAGTTGTGCTGTCAAACAGTTGCAAATGGGCCAATGAGGTTATAAGTCAGTGCAAATGGGCAGCCATCTTAATTGCCCGATTTTTGTAGGTATGCACGCTAATTTCGTAGGTATGGCAAGTCCATAGGTTTATAAGTCAGTGAGTCGCCACGTCGGAATATTGCGTAAAAGTCCTGTCATTCAATAGATATTAAATTTGTTTAGGCTTGACTTAGTATATTTCGTGTTATTACTTTATTTTTAACAGTACTAGATACATATTTTAGTTAATTAAATGAAATAATAGTTCTCAATTCGTGATACGTCTTAATATCAAACTACTTCGCCGAACCCGTGATTTCACGCAGACTAGTGTTGTACCACATATGAAACTCCCGATGCTAAATTAATAAAAATCATCCGGTTTTTTATCAAATTATCAACTAAACATTCATTCAAATTTCATAGCTTATTAACGATTTAATTTTTTTTTAAATTTATTCAAAACCCAATAAGCTTAAGTGATATGATATGTAGAAATCAACAAAGAAATATAAATTACCGACTTATGCCAGTACGTCACTAGTGCAGACGATCCGCGAACGCCATCGCCGTAATTTTACGTGCGGGTCAAGGTCAACTAAAGTCATATTTTGAATAAATGTCAGTTGCGCTAGCGCCATCGCCGTGCTCTCTTTATTATTATTTCTAAGCTAATGTAAATTTCTAAGATGTTGTCGATAATGTTATACGACGACGAAGAACTATTAAATATATTGCAGCAATCAATTAATGATATTAGTAGTAGTGGCAGTTCAACGGATATTGATAATGAATCGGTAAATCACTCTTTTGTTTTTATAGTCTGTTTCCTACAGTCAAAAAGACAGCTAGATAATAATAGTAAGTGTATTTAACTATTTATTTTGTTTTAAAGAAAAAATAAAGTTGATTTAGTTATTTTATTTGTTGTTAATATTATTTGTGTCCCAATAGTTTAACACTTTATACATTAATCGTAATAAACAGATCAAATTTTTACATATACGTCATTTTTAAATGTCATGCTGTCATTTTTGTCCGCAGGATAATAGACTAGATAAGTTTAATGTTTTATTTGTTATATTTGAAGACTGATTAACGTATGTTTGAAAAAAGAAAAGAAATAAACCTTTGATTAAAACTGAGTAAGTTTTATTTATTTCATTAGTTTTTTTGTCGATAACTATATTTTACAATATTATGCAAAATTGTACCTAAAGGTTGCTGGCGCTAGATGCACTCCACGCGAATTATGACATGGCGGTTAAAGGGTTAAGTAGTACACTAGCGTCAAAAGCAAACCCATCTAAAACAAAACAAAATATCCATTTTTGCGATTTTTGAGAAAGTTTTTTTTTTTTGTAGATTTGCTATCGATGGGGACTTTTCACACATTATTTCTAATGATGTTCCTAACCTCAGTACCAATTTTTAGTTCTATGTGAATTAATGTCACTTTACCCCTGTATATTGAGCTAACTTGATCCCGGACGATTTCACATCACATCATCAGCCTATTAATGTTCCCACTGCTGGGACACAGGCCTCCTCTCTGTGAGAGGGAATGGGCCGTAATCCACCACGCGGGCCCAGTGCGGTTTGATGGATGTCACATGTCTTCGTATTTTTGGTTCTAGGACATGCCAGTTTCCTCACGATGTTTTCCTTCACCGTTTTGAGAGCAGTGGTTTTATGCTATAATAAATAAAATAAAAATAAAATAATAATGTCTTTTATTTCATGCATTAAGGTTACACTAGTCAAAAATTCTTCCATACAAACGTAGTTTGGGGATTATTCCACTGTTTGACGATGTACGTTCAAAATAAAATGTGATATCAATTTGTCTCATCATTATCTAGGCCTGTATGGAAGCAAAAAAGTAAAAATAGAAAATATTTGAAAGTTATAAGCGTCTAAAGTTCCACATTTCGACACTAATTTTAACGCATTTTTGGGCGCAAATAAATACCATAAGAAGACGGAAAATTGCAAAACGGCCTCCATACAGGCATAGATTAGTAGTTCAACCATGCAAATAACTTTATTTTGAACATATAGATTTAGGAGTTTTTTCATGATATCTAGACAGCCAAAGGTCTGTTTATAAAATTTCGCGCGCCCGATTTCGTCCTAAATCATTATCCATTTCGCTACAAATTTGCAAAAGTGTGTATTCGTACGCGAATTAGCTTCCTATTGCTCATCAAAGCATCTATATCTTCCACACGTGTTGCCGGTTGATATAAAATGCATTTTAACCCCGCGCACAAAATAGTTCGTGCCGTTGACTAGTGTACCCTTAAATAAAGTTTACATCTCACAATTAGTGTAGTTTAGTTAAATTTAAAGTGAAATACATATTATACATATAAATCAAGTAACATTTCTCAATAGAACAATAAAACTTTATATCATTCAAAATACTTAATGTATACACAATAGTAAAAATATATTTTTATAAAAAACTTACATTAAATTAATAAATTAGAATACCCTGACTAAAGATCACTTCAATAGATTTTGGTTCATAAAATATTATCATTAGACTTAAAATAAGTATATCAATACAATTAGTTTTCTAGATTTATAATTCAATTCATAGACTCATAATTCTATTCAATTTATAATTTAACCCAATTCATATTTTATGCCATATTGAGCTGTAAAGAAGGTATAGAAAAAGTTGGCCGAGGCATTGGAAATGTTTTCTTTCATTGTTAAGTAAATTTTTTTTTTAATTGTTTGTGAAAAAGTGGCACGCTTGGTTTTCATACAGATGGAGGGACTGCGTTATCAATTTAGATTTATGTCTGTGGTCTAAATATATATCCTGTGTGTATTGGAGGAGAGAAGCCGTGCAAAATTTAATTTAAAATACCGCGAGCTGTAATCAAATTATCTTAATGAAATGACCTTTTAGAGATGTGCAGAAACTTCTATATTGTTGCGTCACGTCTCCGTGTGAGCTGACCCCTTAGGGCTGAAACAGTGTTAAACGGAAGCCCGCGCGGCAAAAGTGAGCCGTTGCGAAGACCCGCGCGGGCACCCATCATGGTGGCACGTACGGGTCCCGTCAGTCGCAACAGTTGCGGTTTTTTGTTAGTCGTCGTTTTGCTACGTAACAATATATTAAGTGATCCATCGACACGACTGTAAATGCACATCGTTAAAATATAACTAGACACGCGACGAGTGCCCGTCGCGGGCGCCAGCTTAACGCATTTTCGGCCCTTACGTTCTAAGCATACCAGTGTGAATAAAAAAATGTTTTTCAAGTATAATTTGCAAAATATCTTTGACGGTAAGGGAAGGTTTTTCACCAGTTTGCAAATGCATATATTTTTATTAAATCTCTTTATCACTTAAACAACGAGGACATATTTCACATTCATAAGGTTTTTCGCCAGTGTGTACACGGTGACTAGCTTGCCAGCGGCTTCGCCCGCAGAAAGTCGAAAATTATCCCGAGGGAACATGGTCTCGGGATAAAATGTGTCTTATGTGCTATTTCTGACTATAATCTATCCCTGTGCCAAATTTTATCCAGATCCGTGCAGCCGTTCGTCATGAACAAACACACACACAACCATCCATCCAAACTTTCACATTTATAATATTAGTAAGAAGTAAGATTAAATACTGTTTTCTGAAAAACTACGCTGACTGATTTCACATTTGTAAGCTTTCTTGTATCTTTTTTAAAACACCTTGTAAGGTTTTCCCTCCTAATGTATACGAATATGATTTCTTAAATAACTCTTTGCTAAAAAACCACGGTGACATATTTAACTTTTATAAGGTTTAACCCCGTGTGTACACGAATATATTCTGTTAAAACACCCTTATCTAAAAAACTACGCAGACATATTTCACATTAGTAAGGTTTTTCACTCAGTTGCGTTAAACTACGGTGACATGTATCATATTTGTAAGGTTATTTTCTCAGTGTGTACACGAATATGATTCGCTAAACTACTCTTTACTGAAAAACTACGCTGACAAATATCACATTTGTAAGGTTTTTCCAACGTGTGTACACGAATATGTACTGTTAAAGCACTCAGTTGCGTAAAACTACGGTGACACATATCACATTTGTAAGGTTTTTCCCCTGAGTGTACACGCATATGATTTTTCAAAATACACTTTAGTGAAAAAATACGCTGACAAATATCACATTTGTAAGGTTTTTCCCCAGTGTGTATACGAATATGTTTCGTTAAAACCCCCTTGCCCGAATAACTACGCTGACATATATTACATTTGTAAGGTTTTTCCCTAGTGTGTACACGAATATGTCCTGTTAAAGTACTCAGTTGCGTAAAACTACGGTGACATATATCACATTTATAAGGCTTTTCCCCTGTGTGTACACGAATGTGTCTTATTAATTGAGTCTTTTCCGAAAAACTACGGTGACACATATCACATTTATAAGGTTTTTCCCCTGTGTGTACACGAATATGTCTTCTTAAATGACTCCTTTCTGAAAAACTACGGTGACACATATCACATTTATAAGGTTTTCCCCCTGTGTGTACACGAATATGTCTTTTTAAATACCTCTTTTCTGAAAAACTACGGTGACATATATCACATTTATAAGGATTTTCCCCTGTGTGTACACCTATATGATTTTTTAATATACTCTTTACTGAAAAACTACGCTGACATATTTCACATTTGCAAGGATTTTCCCCAGTGTGTATACGAATATGTTTCATTAAAACACCCTTTCCCAAATAACTACGCTGACAAATATAACATTTGTAAGGTTTTTCCCTAGTGTGTACACGAATATGTCTACTTAAATGACTCTTTTTTGAAAAACTACGGTGACATATTTCACATTTGTTTGGTTTATCTTTTATACATAATCTTGGATATTTATTTATATTATTACTGTCTTTATCTTTCTCATTTTTATTACGGCACTTTAATTTCACAGGATTATTATTAATACTTTTATTAGCGCTGGGTAAAGTAGTCTTCGAGTGCGATTGTTCAATTTTCTTTTGCTGGATTGTAATTTTATCTTCTAGTATTTTTCTTCGAATGACTATTTTTGGTTTCTTTGCAACGGTTCCCCCTGTAATTATAAATATAGTAAGTACTCAAGCCAAGGTTATTGGTGGTAAAATTAAAAAGGTGTTCGATATTTCATATTTGGTAAAGTAAAATAAAAAAACGTTTATTTTGGACCAAACACTTTAGCAAATTTAAATATACCCACCAAACTGCAAAACAGTTTGTCGGCGGCATAAGCAGTCGTATTAAATCTTAGTTTTATAAAATTTTGATGTAAAGGTTACTAATAATAATAATGTGCTAGAATTGTATAAAATAGATACAACTCTACGCACCTTCCTGATGTCGTGTATGGGGCAATGGAGCACAGTCCTTCGCTATCCAGGATGTCGAAATATCCAGAGGAATAGCGAACCTGTACGGATCGAGCGAGGTATATTCCAGGGCGATAGTTTGAGTCCACTTTGGTTTTGCCTAGCCCTGAATCCTCTAAGCATGTTGCTGGAGAACTCAGGGCTAGGCTATCGGTTGAAGAGAGGTGATCAAGTTATATCTAACCTCCTTTACATGGATGACCGGAAGCTCTTTGCCTCCAGCAATCTTCAACTGATGGAACTACTGAAGGTAACTGAAACTTTTAGTAACGCCATCAGGATGGAGTTTGGTGAGGACAAATGTGCGGTCATGCATGTAAAGCGAGGGGAGATTGTGGAATCCGCAGGAATTCAACTCGCGGATTCCATAAACCTGAGATCCCTCTCTCCAAACGAAACCTATAAATATTTGGGTATGTCGGAAGCGTTAGGTATCAGCACTACTGACATGAAGCAATCGTTGAGGGAACGCTTCTTTGGCCGCCTGAAGAAGGTATTCAATAGCGTTCTTTCGGGCGGAAACAAGGTGCGTGCCTTTAACGGTTGGGTCATGCCGGTATTGATGTACTCTTTCGGCATACTCAAATGGACTCAAACGGAACTTGACGCCTTGGATAGGCGGGTCCGTACACTGCCGACTGCATATCGAATGCATCACCCACGATCGTCGGTTATGAGATTGTTTATCCCGCGGAAGTGTGGTGGCCGAGGCTTTTTAAATGCCAAAAACCGCCACAACCGCGAGATATGCAATCTCAGGGAATATTTTCTAAACACCGACGTGGGTATGCATCGAGATGTAGTAGCAGTGGACAAGGGACTCACTCCGCTCTCCTTGGCGAATGAGAACTGGCGCAAGCCTGTAGTGCTTGACACTAACGACCGCAGGGAGGTATGGCAGAGTAAGGCGCTTCACGGACGCTTTTTCCGGGCCCTACATGGGTCCGACGTAGACCAATCAGCGTCCGTAGCCTGGCTACGTTTCGGTGACCTCTTTGGGAAAACCGAAGGTTTTGTCTGTGCAATTATGGACGAAGTTATCATGACGAATAACTACCGGAGATTTATTGTGAAGGATGGCACGGTTGACATTTGCCGGGCATGTCACCGCCCGGGTGAATCGATCCGTCACATTATCTCTGGTTGTTCTCGTCTAGCTAACGAAGAGTACTTGAATAGGCACAACCTTGTGGCATCGGAGGTGCCGTACTACAGGTATGTGCCGGATCCAGTTCTTGAGAATGGCAATATCACATTGTACTGGGATCGGTCCATCATCACTGACAGGACTATTATCGCTAATAAGCCTGATATAGTGGTGGTGGACCGAATCGAGAAGCGTGCAATGACTATTGACATAACTGTCCCGCATGACAGGAACCTCGTGAAAGCCGAGAAAGATAAGCAAATCAAGTATCTTGACTTGGCTCGCGAGGTTGTCGAAATGTGGGATGTGGACACAGCGATCATTGTACCGATAGTCGTATCAGCGAATGGCTTAATAGCCACGAGCCTCGACCAACACCTTAGGAGGCTCTCGTTAGGCGGCTGGGTCAAGGGCCTGATCCAGAAAGCAGTATTGCTGGCCACGGCTCGTATTGTTACGAGGTTCCTCTCTCTGGAGCCCTGACCGCCGGTAGCTTGGACCCTGTTCCCGTTACCGGTGGACCTCTATTTTTTGTATTTGCAAATGTTTTTGTTTTTTTAAATTTTATTTTATTTTATATAAATATTTAATAATGTAATTAATAAGAAATGTAATGAATAAAGGACATAATAATTTAGATAAAGATGCCGGATATAGTGGTGATAGACCGATTAGCGCGCCGCACTATGATAATCGATGTCACCAACCCGCCTAAAGAGAACCTCGTGAAAGCTGAGAAAGAGAAACAAATCAAGTATCTCGATTAGCACACGAGGTTGTCGACATGTGGAATGTGGACTCAGCGATCATTGTGCCGATTGCCGTTACGGCCAACGTCCTGGTGGCCAATAGCCTCGATGACCAACTTTCAAGGCTGTCATTGCGCAGTTGGATCAAGGGCCTGATACAGAAGGCAGTACTCCTTGATACGGCTCGCATTGTGAGGAGGTTTCTGACTCTGGAACCCTTATCACCGGTAGCTTGGACCCTGTTCCCGATACCGATGGGCCTCTATTTTGTATATTTTTAAATGTTTTTTTTTAAGTTTTCTTTTAAATAAATATTTTAAAATGTATTAAATACGAATATAGATAAATAAAGAAATAATAATTCATTTAGTAAGATTGTAGACGTGTACTCTGTGATTGGTCGCCAGACCGAAAAACTAATATGGAAGGACTCTGGAACCCACCACAATTTATCGCCCAAGAAAACCTCTTCAAGGAATCAAGAAAGAATATGAATGCGATTTGTCATGCGATCCGATTGACAATGATGTTGATCATACTAAAACAACAACAACAACAACAACCTTATTGGAAGTTATATATTTGAGCCGTTTAGGGTTGAAAAATTAGGTCCATGGGGTCCGAGTGCTCTTCGAGTATTTCGAGAAGTAAGTAAACGGTTAGTCGACTCTTCACGTGACCAGAGGGCTGGGCTTTTCCTTGGCCAGAGAATCAGCATTGACATTCAACGTGGCAATGCTGCCAGCGTTCTGGGCACTTTTCACGTTGACAGCGATGTGGACGAATTTTTTGACGCCCTATGACCCCTGCCCTTTTATACGCGTTCGTAGTTTAATTTTATTTTTATTTATGTGTATTTATAGGTAGTTATTGTTAATTAAGTATTTTATATTATGTAAATTTTTGATGATACTTGATACTGATGCGAAGGATCATACGACTGGAGAAACTTTCGACTAGCAACACACAGCTCGCTAAGAACATGACGATCTGCACTCGACATAGAGTGCGCGTCTGAACGTGAGAGAGCTGCTTGCGCATGGGATACTGACAATCGAGGAGAGCAAAATGAAAGCATATCAACTGACTATTTTGGCGTATGCGAGACTCACATGAGAGGACAAGGGTATTTCAAGCGTTGGCAACACAATGTATTTCTTGGGACCTGAGATCTCGCCTTTATTTTAACCTAATGTAAAAAAAAAGAAAATTCGTCCTCGGGTCCAAATCAATCAATCGCTACAGTACAAAAAACCCACCAAAACAGCCCTAACCTGCATAATCCTGTAGTGATTGGTGACAGGAGACAGTTATAAACCGTGGAATTTTAGTCGTCTTACAAAGATGGTCCATTCATCCGACATAAACTAAACCCAAGGCGCGATCAAATTTTTTTTACGATTAATTAAGATATTACTTGACTAGACTTAATGTCCTATGTCCGCTGAATGAGGCAGAGGGCGTCCACAGTTGTTCTCTATCGCAATCGGTCTTGAGCTTCACGCTTCACCTCGCTCCACGCCATTTCAATAAAGTCCAAGTAAAATTTCTTTATTTCCATCTAATACCTTTAAACGAGTAATTCATGTATCTATGTACACGCAGCAGCCGAGTATCCACACCCCTAGAAATGTATCAAAAGCGACATCTATGGACAAGATGATATACTACGATGTCTACGTGCGCCGCGTGCGCGCCATCTCTGTGATTTCAATGAAACTGCTAAGATATTCTAACTAGAAATAAAAATTAACTGTGCGCTCATGTAAGCGACTGCTAGGTAATATCCATCGCATCCTACCTATTGATATTTTTAAAATTCCAAATTAAACTTTTTTTACAGATTTCTAAAAACACACAACAGAATTTTAAAATTTTATAAAATAGCTAGGCCGAAGCAAGATTCGAACCTGGACCCTATAACTCACGAGTCATGCTGCTATACCGCTGCGTCATTCTAACACTTGTCATAGACATGAAATGCATCGATATGTTTATAAATCATCCATCACATTATTCATGTCGACCGTAACGTTTATAAAATATTACATAAAATAGATTTTGAAGAAGATTGAGGGTAAGCTTATAATTTGCTAAATAAAACATGACATAGCATCATAGGCTATTTACTCGTCTGTTTGTGTTGTTCGAATAACAACTTATAATTACAATAACATGATGTCTCGATTAAGTAACTTTTTTAAAGTGAAAATAATCGTCCTTTTGGAACTTTATCAAAGTTTAAAATTGCTCGACAATTAAATGTCGTCGCAAGTGTAACCTAAAATACATATAACAAACGAACTATGTTGGTATCAAGAAACTGGTGAAGTAAAGTGTAACAGCCAAGGGCCACGTCTGATTGATTAGACAAATCAATCCAGCCTCGTGATATCGTGAATAGCCAATCCACGGATTCTTTTAAAACCACCCGATCTGGTGCAATAAGACATGACATTTTGCTTACCACTGTCAGAAGACATGCAACCGGGATCTATAATTATAAACCTGCCAAAAAAAAACTAACTACTAACCGAAGCTCATCGTCAAGCCAGGATAAGATTTGCAACCATTGCAATTTGTTTTAATAACATGGTAAATGGAATGAGATCAAGATTAGAAGTCATAGAAAATAAAGGTTACCTTCTCCGTTATAAGTATAGGCCAAGCTACTGTTAAGTTTTTTTATAGTGAATTGTTTTTTGTAAACAGTTTTGAAAAAATTCAAGAGATGTAAATTGTTGTTCTGTTTGTTTCAAACGTGAGTAACATGTTGGTTCTCTTTTGAAATATTCATAACTATATCAGTTTTTTCAGTAAATAAATATTTGTTAATCTAAATTGGGTAACTACTCGTCTAATAATTAATACCATAAGAAAAATAAATGATACTGTTCTGTTTATTTTGTTCGCGATACTGGTGTGCTACTATTTTTTTATATTTTTAAGTATTTTTTTTTGTGTTTTATAAAAATATTTAAAAATGTAACAAATTAGAAAGAAATTAAATAAAAATCATAAATAATAAATACTACGTATATAAGTGAATCTCCTTTATTTTGCAAGACCGCCTTTTGAGCACCTGATAAATTTTTTATTATATCTAGTTCCCCGCAACCCCCCTTTATAGCCATACAGTGCTAAATATGCTGATGTTGGTTAGCGCATGACAATTTTGTATCAATAACAAACAATTATAGTTAAATGGGTATCTTGCACGCTTACTTGTGTAATCGATGTCAATAACTACAGAAAACTAACTTCATTATGGTCACATAGATGGCGCGCACGCGGCGCACGTAAAAGTCGTAGTATATCCTCCTGCCCATAGATGTCGCTTTTTATACACTTCTAAGGGGTGAAGTTTTTCTGCAGCTGTATGTCTTTTTATGCTGTCAGCACTAAGAAGGTATTTTGGATATTCAACCTTTAAGGGGGTGAAAACTCATCTGTAGGATAAAATACGGATAACGCGAACGAAGTCGCGGGCGAAGTGCTAGTATATGTATTTACACACATCAACACGGTCTAGGGATATTTTTAAAAAAGCGAATTACTATCAATGTGTTAATTATTTATATGACATGTATATATTTAAAAGATACGTTATTTAATATTCTACCATTTTTTAATAATGGTTAAGGTACTTCGATTAAAATTTCAGGATTTTATGGAAAAAAAATGAAGCATAGACGGAAACCGTATATGAATTAACTTTTAATTTATGAGTAAAAACTGAAAAAAAATAGAAAAATCATTTAATTTGTGTTTATAAACTTGAAGTTAGTAGTCTGAGATAGCGCCCATGATGTTCATAACACATCGGCAACGATTCGGCATGCTCAGAACAAGGTTGTCAATGTCTTGCTGCGGAATATTGCCCCATGTCCTTCTGAGGTGCGCAAAAAGTTGATCTTCTGTAGCCAGATTTTCAGAAACTTCCTTCATAGCTCTTCTTTGCAGCATATCCCACGCATGCTCAATGGGATTTAGATCTGGCGATTGAGCAGGCCAGTCTAAGGCCCTAACATTGTGTGTATGTAACCAAGCTGCTACCGTTCTCACCGTGTGTGCCCGGGCATTGTCGTGCATGAGCAAGAAATCTTGCCCAATTTGTGTTCTGTGGGGCAAGATTACGGGCCCCAGCACCTGTTGGACGTATCGTTCTGCCGTCATATTGCCCCGCACCCAAACGAGATCTGTCCGTCCTCCAAGACGAATTCCTGCCCAAACCATAATTGTTCCTCCTTGGTATGGGTGAACTTCCTGAGGGTTCTGAAGACGGCTCCATCGTCCAGGAACTCGCCAAACACGCGTCCTTCGTGAATCTGGATGGAAGCCGAACCTGGATTCATCCGTGAACAGCACATTGGACCATTGCTCACGGCCCCAGTCCACGTGGTTCCGAACCCATTCTAATCGTCGTCCACGATTGCCTTTCCGTAAAGGTGGGACCCGGAGTGGTCTACGAGAGCATAGATTGCTTTCATGCAGTCGCCTTCTTACAGTTTGGTCACTCACAAGCACTTGGTGTTCCACTCGCAGCCTTTGGACCAATTGAGTCGCCGTTGCATTTGGTTGAGCTCGCGCAGTAATTTGCAAAAATCGATCTTGTCTGGGGGTAGTGATGCGACTTGGCGCCCGGTGCCTCTCCGCTACTTCACCTGTGGTACGATAGGTGTCCGTTACCGAGGCCAGATGTTGTGGAAAATGGTCATTTGAATCTTATAGATAATTAGTTTTGCGGCTTCTGTAATTGTTGCGCACATTTTTAAATTTGTTGCGCTTATAGTTTTTTAATTATTTCACAAAAACATTTCCTGCTGGGGTAACGTTACCCCAGCCAGACCTTTTTCTTTCTAATGAGAATATTTAAATAATTACTAGCTATAAAATTAGTTGTCTAGATGAAGTAAATGTTGTGCCTTATTTTGTATTTGTTCTTTCATCGGTTGCGAAGTTATTCGAGATTTTGCTGGGGTAACGTTTTTGGTTTTGCTAGATCTTTGAAATGGTTAAGCGGATTCTTATCATATTTTGTACATGGCTTCTTAGGAATTAGTTTAAATTTGTTCTGCAATAAAAAAACCAAAATAATACATAGCTTAAAGGTTATTTCATTAAATAGATAAACACTTCAATTGGTCCCAGCACTCTCAATAAGAGCTCTAAAGACTTACTTTAAACGTTATTTTAAAGCTTGTAACTGCCTTCAAATGTATGTGAAGTTTCATTAGTATCCTGTAAGTATTTAACAAGTTATGATGATATTGAGTTCTTCACGAGCACGGTCTTGATGCGCGCGGTGTTATTTGGCCACTGGATTGGATATATGAACTGAATGTTATGTCAATTATTAGTTTTTTAGTTCAGTTGTATATCAGTAAAATTTCAGCTCAGTACATTGGATTATTAATGAGATAATACGATTAAAGTCATCAGGAAGTGAATGACCGTGGTAACCCGACCAAGTTTAGGTGGTTACGAAAAAGCGAAAACGCAGAACATTATACTATCTTTTGAAATGTTTAGTATAATACACCTTACAATTTTGGTACAGACGCGTACACTGTTAAATACATTAATAATATAATAATATCTGTACTATGAAAACATTATTATTATCTTCCAGTTGCACAAACTTATCAAAAATCACTGATATAACATGTCGTTCGGTGGGACGCGGAAGGGGTGGGGTGAAGGGGCGCATTGTTTGCATATCGCACTAAACATGCTCCGTAATCACATAATTCATCTTGTAGAGTGCGCATGCGTTTCGGCAGTTCCGTTTCCTGTTTTTGCAAATATTTATAGAGTGCGTGAGAGCTAACGTAAAATAATAAGTGTGGCGAATTACTGCTAATGTGGAGTGCTTCTATTGATGATCATAGTTATGGTGCAGGCTGCTTGATGAATTCACGAACAAGGTAAGCTTGTATAATGTAACTACAGAAATAGTAGCAAAATTATTATTATTATGTACATGTTGTTAGGTACTTATCTAAAACTGTATTTTTTTAAGGCTTAAATATTTAAATTTAGGAACTTATTATTTTCTTTTCTTTCGTACTTAATTATTACCTAGACTGGAATTCTCAACAATGATAACGACATATGTATCCTTCGCTACATAGTACCTATAAAACAAAGTCGCTTCCCGTTTGTCTGTCCCTGTTTGCTTAGATCTTTAAAACTACGCAACGGATTCTGAAGCAGTTTTTTTTAATAGACAGATTGATTCAAGTGGAAGGTTTTTGTGTATAAATTGTCAAAATATGACTTTTTTTTTTTTTTTTTTTTTTTTTTTTTCTTGAAACTTGATTAATGAAATTCATGACTTAGCGACCGATTTTTATCGTTATCAATGTCGGGAGTCGGGACTACTGCAACAGGTAGGTATTTATTTATTTCCACAAACTCCTTGGACACGTAGACTTTAAGAAATCCATAATTACCTTGTTGCGACACTCGCGTTGATATAAACTCGCAAATAGATGACGATTCGAGTTTCAAAATTACCTGTCAATAAAAATTATTTAATAATCACGTAGTTTTTTTTTAAACTTGTGTACATGTCTGTACTAAATTTGTAACACTATCCTACATATTTTAGAAGGTACCATAATGTTTTGCGTTTTCGCTTTTTCGTAACCACCTAAACTTGGTCGGTTTACCACGGTCATTCACTTCCTGATGACTTTAATCGTATTATCTCATTAATAATCCAATGTACTGAGCTGAAATTTTACTGATATACAACTGAACTAAAAAACTAATAATTGACATAACATTCAGTTCATATATCCAATCCAGTGGCCAAATAACACCGCGCGCATCAAGACCGTGCTCGTGAAGAACTCAATATCATCATAACTTGTTAAATACTTACAGGATACTAATGAAACTTCACATACATTTGAAGGCAGTTACAAGCTTTAAAATAACGTTTAAAGTAAGTCTTTAGAGCTCTTATTGAGAGTGCTGGGACCAATTGAAGTGTTTATCTATTTAATGAAATAACCTTTAAGCTATGTATTATTTTGGTTTTTTTATTGCAGAACAAATTTAAACTAATTCCTAAGAAGCCATGTACAAAATATGATAAGAATCCGCTTAACCATTTCAAAGATCTAGCAAAACCAAAAACGTTACCCCAGCAAAATCTCGAATAACTTCGCAACCGATGAAAGAACAAATACAAAATAAGGCACAACATTTACTTCATCTAGACAACTAATTTTATAGCTAGTAATTATTTAAATATTCTCATTAGAAAGAAAAAGGTCTGGCTGGGGTAACGTTACCCCAGCAGGAAATGTTTTTGTGAAATAATTAAAAACTATAAGCGCAACAAATTTAAAAATGTGCGCAACAATTACAGAAGCCGCAAAACTAATTATCTATAAGATTCAAATGACCATTTTCCACAACATCTGGCCTCGGTAACGGACACGTACGATAGCGTGTCCACAATCTTGAAATTACATTTTGGTGGGTCCCTATGGCCTCAGCAACATTACGCTGAACAGACCCAGCTTCCATCATTCCCACAGCTCGTAACATCTCCGCCCTTGTCATATGTTGGCGTTGCATGGCTACAATACCTCAATTTTAACTTTATCTTTCGTTTAAAAATGAAAAAAAACTGTAACTAAACCTAATTCGTATTGTTTTCTAAATTTCGCACAAATGAAAATTCCCTCTCCTACACAGCAAGACATTTTTATGCCACCGAAACAAAAGAATTTAAAAAAATTTGAATTTGGAATTAGTCTGAGATAAATTACAAACAAATCGGTGTAAAGATTCCAATGCGCCCAGTACTTTTCGAGTTATTTAATTGAGTATGAAATATCCCTAGACCGTGTTGATGTGTTTATATAATCTGAATCTCGGAAACAGCTCCAACGATTTTCATGAAATTTAATATGCAGGGGGTTTCGGGGGTGATAAATCGATAGAGCTAGGTTTAATTTTTAGGAAACTTAGTTTTCTCTATTTTTAACCGAGCAGAGCTCGGTCGCCCAGGTACTTAGGCCATTAAGCGGCACTTTTGAACGTCAATTAAATTTATAAGTAATAATTGATTCTACCGTCCATTCGGAAAAGTAGTTTTTTATGGAGAAGACCGAACAATAAACTCCACACCCACACTTAAAAAAAAAAGTGGTTTACAATATTTACATACGTACATTAATTTCATATACGTGAGGACGATGCACCCAGACTAACATTACTATACTACGTAGATATAAAGTATTACAAACATATAATATTCATAGCTTCTTCCAACACGGTGCGACGCCAGGTCGGCCAGAAGAGGGCTGCCGATGATGGAATGATGATTACCGTCGCTGGCACCGAGTCTTCTACCAAGGCGGATAGTCTCGCTAGTCATATGCAGGAGGTCCTCACTGAGTTCGATGTGAGGATTTCACGTTCCATAAGCAATGACGATGCAGTAACGCCTGAGGAAGAGGCTGCTACACCCTCACCTGCACGCTCTGGAAGTACTGACAAGCAACCAGTGGCGACAGTCGTTTAGCTGTCGTGGTGCTCCCTGCTAGACAACTAACGAGAGAATGGCGACCGAGCTGTAGCGGTATAAACTCTCACCTACTTGGGCAAGCAGTCATGAGGCCCAAACAGCCCCAAAAACGACAGATGCAGAAGGCAAGGGCAAACCAATGTATTATTTTTCAAATAAACCTGTAATTAAATGCTAGATAACGAGAGCACGATGGATGCGACCCGGCACCGCCCGGCGCCATGTCTATTCTAGGTCGCATGGTGTGAAGTATGCTACTGGTTCCACTGTAGTGACTTATCAGGCTGATTGCGTAAAGGATAGTTACTGGTTACAACAACACATATATCTGAATTAACCGCCCGTAACTGCGGCAGATGATCAGGTGTTGAGACATGGAATGTCTGGGGCATGCTTCGACCCGAGAAAGTGGAGATCATAGACAAAGAGCGAAAATGTTACCATCTGGACTCTGGGAGATTCTAGGGATTATGGAAATTCACATAAGCACATAGGCTTAGGTTTGGTTACCACCCCATTTGGACATACCATCTACTTTTGGGTACTAGAGGCGCAAGTAAAAATGGAGTAGGCGTCTGTGTATCTCCACTGATCAACAGGTCTGTTCTCGGATACAATCCAGTGAGTGACCGTGAGAATTAAAAAAGAAAATTAACACAAAACCGTGTCGTACGAACCTAATTGTAGGAGTCTAATTGTAGGGGTAGTGTATGTGTCGCAGCAATCTGGTTAATTTAGCCAGCTCATTGGACGCCAATTAAATGGCTGAAGGACAATTAGCCAAGTCATTGAGCACAACCTTCGGACTTTTGAGCGAAGCGCAAAAAACTGAATCAATTTGATTCACTTGGCTGCGTCTTTTGCAGTCATCTTCAAAGGGCTGACTTTTAATACGCCAAGTTGAATGATTCTAGTTCAATTAAATATTGGCCTAGGCATCCAATTGACATGCATGCATAAATGGGAGTACCTTCGCACTTGACAGCATTGATCACAAACTTATATGAGGATGTAGAGTCGATGCTCAGGATCAATAATGTGTTGTCAGGGCCTTTTTAACCAGAGAAAGAAGCGCGCCAAGGATGTATTCTATCCCCTCTTTTTTTCAACATGTTTGGCAAGATACATCATTAAGAAAGAAAGAAAACTAGTTTATTTGGAACACACATACTCACAATGTAGGTACAAAAAAAGGAAACTTAATTTTAAAACAATTACATACATAAGGTGCCCCGCGGCTGCGGCAAGAAGGTCCAGTTCAGCAAAATGCCAGACATCTGGGCGTTGCCTGACGCTGGTTTTCAACTGAACCTTACGTTGAAATGTACAGATGTGAATCAGTTTTTACGGTGTTAAATATACAGGTTAATAAATATATGTTAGTGTGTTATAAACGATATATAAATTTATAATAATTAGTGTGAACCATTATGACATGAGCAGCTGAGCGAAATAAATGGATTGCAAGTAACGTTTTTATCCTCGGGTAGTTCGAGAAATATTGCGATCAGTATGTAGGTCCCTACGTCACATTAAAAATTTTGTCATAGAGGTGTAACAAAGTGAAATAAGGATATTGGCCGAAGTATAGAAGGTAAGTGGCATCCATCAATAATATTAACCATATAAAATTTAAAATATTAAGCAACATATTCCTTTTAACCAATAGGCCTCCCAACCTCGAGCGAAAGTAGGTGTCAAGGATGGATAACACACCAGCACGCGGCCGAGGGCACGACTGCACGAGGCAGCTATTTGAGGCAGCTGTTTATACGGAACGTTAACTACCCGCATGTTTTAGCTATGTATAAACTCTTTTATAATTTTTGTAACTTATACTGCCACCGACACACGCACATATGAAATCCGAGTACTATCAACTATAAATAGGATCGACATTATATCAGTGAAAGGTTCAAGTATATCAAGTCCAGTTTGCGTTGCGCGTCTGTTAAATACTGCCGTAAACGTCTTCTAAATGTACCTATTGTGTTTATTGCTCTAATAGGCGGCGGTAGATTATTCCATACTTTGGATGCTGCGTAACGGAAACTTCCTCTGAATGCTGCTGTACTGTGGGGCTGCGATGAGAGTTGTTGCGAACATTGCCTTCTTTCACATTCTCGTCTGCCGGCGATCCAGCTCAACCTGTTAGCAGAACCTTAAAAGAGTGCGAGGGTAGTAAAGCGGTTGGTGACAATAAGATCAGCAATCTTCGATATGCAGATGACACCACATTGTTTAGGTCTTCGGAGCGCGGGCTTGCTGAGCTATTTGTGCGGATAGAGCAAGAAAGCGAGATGATAGGACTGTCGATCAACAAGTCCAAGACCAAAGTCATGATGATCGACAGAGCTGGACTAATCGGATGCACGGCATAGCTTGTAGATCTAGAGTTCTTGATTGAGTTTGTGTACCTTGTCTCCATGACCAGTGATCAGAGGGGATACGATAGATAATCCGAATTTATCAGAACACAGATGGCCAAACTGCTATGAGCAAGGTGTCGAGGATATGGCAAGAAAGGAATATCTCTAATAACACGAAGAACACAATCGTTAGACCTCTGATAATCTGGATTATTCTTTACGGCTTCGAATCTTGAGCATTCGCTCGATGGATCGGAGAAAGATTGAGGCTTTTGAGATGTGGTGCTGGACAAGAATGTTGCGCATACCGAGGACATCAAAACGCACTAATTTGTCCATTCCTGACGAGTTGAAAATAAAACCAGATTCACCACGATCTGCTACCATCGAGTCCTAAATTAATTTAGTCGCCTGGAGACAAGCTTATAACCTGGAGAAACAGGTTGTTGTGGGAAAAGGGGATCTGAGGAAAAGGCCACGCAGACGCTCACCAACTCGATGGTCAGACCGGCAGTCATGAATTCGCAAAAGGCAAAGGGCAAAGAGTATGAAAAATCGAACAATTACATGGACGGAAATTCACATCGCGACATTCAGCACGCTTGTGATTGGTTGAATTTTCATACTTTTTGCCTTTTGCGAATTCATTACGCAATAAGGCTGCAGATCAGGGCGATTACCTGAAAAGAGCAGAAGAAAGTGTGGCTTGGCAGCAGCTCTTCAATGACTCCGTCAAAGCTTGCCAAAACGGGCAGATCTTCAGTAATGAAGACAAGGAATATGATGAAGAAACGTGAAAGATTCAGTAACAAGACGAAGTATTGTATTATTGATGACTCTAATACAGTACTTGCAGGCTAGACAAGTGACTGCGTGTGTTTGATAAGTCCGCTAACTTGACCGCCACACCGAAACGATGAGGGAACGAAAAATCGACGAAACGCTTCGAGAATAGGTAGGTAGTGACCCGCTTCTTGGTCTCGTCTTGGCGGCGACAAGGTAGTGATATGCAGAGTTACTTACTTATCGTCTTGTTAGGTTTTCGTTTCTTCTTGGACACTGCTTGTTCTTCTTCCATCGCATTTCTAATTTCGATCAAAGGTACGTCATCTTCTGATTCAGAATGTTCATGGTCTAACTCTGTGAAGAAACAAAAACAGTCTAGAGCACTAAATTTTTAGCCTCAGTGGTGTTTATTTTCAACCGACTTCAAAGAGGAGGAGGTTCTCAATTCGACTGTATGTTTGTCACGCGATTACGCCGCCAATTATGAACCGATTTTAATGATTCTTTTTTTATTTGAAAGTGTGTTCTCATGTGGTCCTGACGAGTTGTTTCAAGTTATAAAAATGCGTATTTTCATGGTAATATAAGGTACCAAAGAAAGAAAGTAAATGAAGAAAAATAAATTAAACAGACTTCCAAAAAAAAAAACATTTTTTTTTTTGTGAAAATGTTTATTTATTTATTTATTATACATAGATTGATTTGATTGATTGGGAAGGGCTGCAGACATTGAGTCATTTTTTATTCTGCAAAAACGAGCCATCAGAGCGATATACAATCTTCGCCGGCGCGATTCTCTAAGGGAACTGTTTAAGGACATTAACATCATGACGGTTCCTTGTCAATATATTTATGACTAGCTGTCCCACGCGGCTTCGCTCCCGTCAACCGGCTACGTACCTACCCTATCCTACCTACCCTACTCTACACATACCCTACACCTTCGCTACACCTGGCCTACACCTACCCTACACCTACCCTACACCTACCCTACACCTACCCTACAACTACCCTACACCTACCCTACACCTACCCTACACCTACCCTACACCTACCCTACACCTACCCTACACCTACCCTACAACTACCCTACACCTACCCTACACCTACCCTACACCTACCCTACACCTACCCTACACCTACCCTACACCTACTCTACAACTACCCTACACCTACCCTACAGTCCCTACACCTACCCTACACCTACCCTACACCTATCCTACAACTACCCTACACCTACCCTACACCTACCCTACACCTACCCTACACCTACCCTACACCTACCCTACACCTACCCTACAACTACCCTACATACATGATTGCATAACTGAAACCGTTTACGCAGCGCACGCAACGGAAGCCCTCATAAAGTAATATTCTTTCCCGTTTTTGCAACATTTTTCATTTGTGCTCCGCTCCTATTGGTCGTAGCGTGATGTTATATAGCCTATAACCTTCCTCGATAAATGGACTATCTAACACAAAAAGATTTTTTCAATTCCAACCCGTAGTTCCTGAGATTACCCCCTACATACAAACTTACAAATTTTACCTCTTTATAATATTATATTATATATTATAATATTATATTATATATATTATATATATTATATAATTATATATTATATTAATATATTATAATATATTATATAAGTAAATTAGTAATAAGTATAGAAAACATCATGTACGTGAGAAAGAATTTACATCTTTTTTAGTAAAAACGGCGACAGACATAATTACGTTACTAGAAATAGGGACCAATTAGTTCAACCAGGTTTCAGACTGGCTAAAGTAGCCTCATCTTTCATGGGGTACTGTACAAAATGTTACAATGAAATTCCTCCCACCATTCTTGAACTGAATGAGAAGAAATTTAAAACTTGTATAAAACGCACACTATGCACTATGATGTAATCCCCCAACTTATAATATGGCATATTATAAGTTGGGGGATTACATCATAGTGCATAGTGTGCACTAAAAACAATACACTGATAAAAATGATTGGCTAAATGCTAGTCCTGCTCCACATCCACTAGGGCGCAAAAACAAGTGATATGCAGAACATTATTATTTTGAAGTATTGTTGGACCTTCTGAAGACTGTATGAATATATTAGTATTGTATAAACTTAATTTCATTCATCAAGGTATGTACTTATGTACCTAAATATTGTAAAACATTTTTTTTTTTTAAAAGAGTTTCTTGTGCATTCTTCTCCATTACAAGCTACTTTTCGAATGCACGGTAAAATCAACTATTATTACTTGTTTTTAATGTAAAGTTCAAAAGTGCCGCTTGGTGGCCTACTTGAAATAAAAAATCTTTGTCTTAGATATTTAATTTTTGCTTGCTGACCAAAGTTAATTAAAAATAATCTCATAATCATCGTCATAATATCTTTAATTAAAATTAAGAACATACCAGATGGATTTTCATCATCTTCTCCCTCACAAACATCTGTTAATTCTTCTTTGATGACATAGCTTTCTGTTTGATATTCATCAGGAATACTGAAGTATTCTATTGGACTTATATTGTACCCAGTGAACTCTAACTGGTCACGGTTTAGTAGAGGTTTTGTCTGTAAAAGGTTGTTTACAGTATTAGCTTAAATATACAGAAACAAGCACAAAATACCTGCCCACCATCTTAGTCCAGGGCTCATTTGTGGGGCTTCGGTATCCGCTTCTACAACAAGCTACCCCTTCTCTATTCTTGACTTACTTTTGATAGCATTGAAAGTTTAAGTTAAATCAAACTTTATTCGAAGGCATACTATTCTATCAACAATTATTTACATGATAACCAACCGTTGGTTGCTGTGTTGAACACAATACATGTTCACAAAGTGCTGGCTGGTCTAGTTAATTTGAGTGAATGACTTCTCAACTTCTCATAGTGTGCCGCAACTTTCTTAACATAGAAAAAGTTCAAACCCCTGTACAGAAATTCTTTAGAGGATTTTGTTAACAGTTGTAAGTGACACACAATCATATCCTGATGGGAAATGTGTTACCAGTAACCCTGTATACAAGCCAGTGGGTTACTGGTTACATAAAGAATGAGTTCGTGCTGATGCGAGACCGAGGCGTGCGACGCCATTTGTCCGGCAGCGAGACTGTCTGGCGGTCTTGGCGTATCTCGGCCTCGCTCGTGAACTCGCGCCCATACAAAGCCCAAGCCAAGAACAAGTAGTATCGCACGTTTCTTGCCTCGGGTGCGCGGCGCATCCTCGCACCATATGGGTTGGTCCAGTCAGTTAACAGTGTATCTTGAACTGAGTTCCTTAGGGTTTATTAGATCTTTACTTCACTATCCGCCAAAGTTTGTAGTGACAAACAATAATCAGCTATGGCTTCAGCCATAAAATGTACATACTGTAAGGAACTAATTCAAACTCTTATAGATGTATGGTGAAAACTTTTTCAATCCAGTCAATCCTCACCTTATAGTCCTCATTCAACATCTGAGCAAACAGCTTTTCAGCTTCCAGACATTTTCTCTGGAATCGGCAGCATTGCTGCAGTTTAGTGCAGCAGAAGATACAAGCGAGCATTGGTCGTCTGACTTCAGTACAAAACTGCAATAAAACAAGAGAAAACTAATAGTTTATTTTTGATAAATACCTACTGGAAGTAATATTGTGGTAAATAAATTGTATGTTCTTAAATAATTATTGTCCACATCAAGTCAAAAATTTCTGGAGCGGTGGCAATACAGTATGAGTAAGGCCCTCAAGGTAGACAGATAACCTGGTGACAGTCACAGGCTTTCCCCGGATGTGACTAGCACAGGACTGATGAATGTGGTGACTCTTGAGAGAAGTGTGAAGGTCCAAGGTCAAGGTCATTTTGGACATTTGTTTCATCTGCTTATAATTATGTTAAAAACTGGTCTTTAATAACTAGCAGCCACCTGCGTAGTGGTTAATAGATTTAGCGTGTATGAGAGAAACATCCATGCTCACAATTATAATATTAGTAGGCTACTAGCACCTTCCCCGGCTTCGTCTGTGACAAATTATATGCAAAACCTTCCTCATTTCTCCCTCTTTCTATTGGTGAAACAACAGTTCAGTAGTTTTTAAATTTATCACGTACAGACACAGCGGAAGAATTTATATTATAACATATAGGTATGATACACTTACTTGAATATCCGTCAGCTTCTCATATATGTCCTGCAGGTTCTTGTTGGCAACCACATACATGTTAACATTCTGCACTAGACACATTCTACACATTGACAGTTTTTCCATCTCCATAATTATGTATTAAATTTACTGCAGACTTTTACTATCTGGCTTTAAGACCAATTTTTTTTAGATTATCTGCTACGGTACCTATTCTAATAAAAGCTTGGTAAATATTGTTCCTTCGTGGATATCAATAAGTCAGGCTATCTATACAGGGCAGGCCTAGAGAGCTACACTTAACTTACTATTTATCTGCAGGTCGTAGTTACGATTCAATAATATTTACAAGAAATTTTATTTTTTTAAGCAGAGCATACACTTAGTATTTAAAACCAATTATTTTTAACATTTAACAATACCACAATCGACAATCACAACTTCACACCACAGACAAAAAAAGTTCTCTGTGCCACAGACTGCCAATGCCAACTCTCTCTAGAACAAAAATTCTCATCACTGCAATGAGGTAGGAAAACTATGGAGACTATTGGAGACGGCATATTCTACTATATGAAGAATAGTTATACAAATATCTATAATATCGACACACGCATGTCAAAAAGCGTTTTGTCTCTTTTTAACTAACCAAGAGCTGCATATGAAAAGAGAGAAATCTAACACTTTTGAGTGACGTCAAAATCATGTCTATGCGTGACCGGTCGCCATGTTGATTACCGAGTAAAATTGGTAGTTGTGTGCCGTATATGTACGTTTATCTGTGTAGTTGTGCGGTCAAACAGTTGCAAATGGCCTACCTCATTGGCTAATGGGCAGCCATCTTAATTGCCCAATTTATGTAGGTATACACGCTGTCGCGAAGTGTGGTTCGCGAAGTAAACAGGTAACAGAGTCAAATTAATATTGTTAGAGCGAAACGTGTAACAAACTAGTCAAACATAACAACATGAGGTGATCTGCTGGCAACACCGAACCCATTGAACGATCACCAGATAAAGAGTATTTATAGTTTACGGTTATGACACTTTAATAATATTTCTGGATAGTCTATGGCGTTTGCCGCTTCATTTTGAGTCATTTTGAAGTACCCCAAATGTAACTTAGCTAATTCAACAAGTGCAAAGTAAAAGTGATTAGTGTTTGATGGAGACATCCAGCATGGTGGCTGCTCATCAGAGAGATATATAAGCTAAGTGGTAGCACTAAGACAATAGTGTAGAGGTTCCCCACCTAAATGTCTAAACTCTAGATTTTCCTAGTTAACTTTATTAAGGTTTCTGATGCTCTTGGAAGTCGGTTACATTAAGAGGTCTTTCGATACTTCAATGCGAAAACCTCGATAGAATTGGACTGGGCGAAAGGCCGTGATCAGTCCGTTAGAGGAGACCTTCGGTGCTGCAATACGAAGTCTCCCTAACAAAGTCAATCTGCAGACTTGGCTGCGGTTGATTCTTTAATACCCAAATATTATGATAAATAGTCCTGTTGTATACACAGAGATAGTGAGAGGTCAATTGGCAGACTTGGCTGCTGTTGCCTCTTTAATACCTAAACTGAAAGAGATTAATTGGCAGACTTGGCTGCGGTTAACTCTTTAACACACATATATAACAGGAGGCAGACTTGGCTGCAATTAACTCCTTATATAATGCCCAACAAACTACGATGACTTATATCTCGTAGAGCGTGTAACTGAATGATTAATCACATAAGACACCAGAAACATTTAAGTATGTAATTATGTATATCACAATGTATAGAATGGTGGGAATCAATTTACTTTAAACCAACAGATGGCGAGCTGAATCATGGTGCGAGCTAGTAAGAACTGATAGCTGATTAACGCGAAGCAAACCTCCCAATATATTGAAGATTCCTCTCAGAACAAACCCCAGGTACATATAACTAACTAAGAACAACAAAATCTTTTCTAATCGCCCCGTCGCTGCGTCTCTGCGTTGCGTTATCCGTCGTCCGTCCGTTAACACGGCCGGACGGACGTGCCTGGCCAGCTCGAACGTCCCGGTAGGGCGGATAGCGTAGCGGTGGAGCCGCTGGAGGCGGCGGCGCTACATGGTGGAGATGCTGGGATCTGAGAGGAAAAATCAATAACAAAATTATGTAAACAAGATTAAACTGGTTGAAATAAAATTTAGAGTTCTTACTAGTGCTGCCATCTGTGAAAGCTCTGTGTATAACTTATCGTGTCAAAGGTTGAGAGAAATTATGCTAAAATGTTGAATAGACTTGATACACGTTTCGCTGATATTGACTCTGATATTATAAATAAATATTATTGAATATTATCTTTAAAATTATCTTAGAATTAAGTATCACAGGTAAATAAGTAAGTGTTGTGAACATTTGAGGTGATGGATCGGTGCGACAAATATACAAGATGGCGTTACTTGTTGTTGAAATGAAAGTCGACACAAGTTTATTTCTTTGTTTTGCGAAATAAAATAAGCAATGTTATTTATTTATTCGTTTCATAAATTATTTAAGGGATTCTATAATTAATATTCATTGGTTTACAAGGATATGTAATAAATCTGCGGATTTATTATAAACCGGAAGTGGAACAAACATGACTAGACAGAGACAATAAATTCCCCTTGCCATTTTGTTGTGCTCTGCCTTCCTGTGCGAAAAGTTTCTCTGTGTTTCAAAAAGTTGTGACGGCGCCAAAGTTTGTGAGAACAAAAATATCTACGGCTTATTGATTTACCCCACGTCGGGAATAAAATTAAGTGTGCTTGGATTAATAAAAGGTCAGTACAGTTTAGATGTGTGTTGATTACGATTTCGAATTTGCGATCACAGTTCTTAGAATACTTTATGTGAAATTAGAAAATACTCTGTTAAATCTAGATTTACATGTAATCGGTAAATCTATCCTATCTCTCGGCGATAGGTTTAACATGTTGCGTGAAATGTGAGATTATCCTTAAGGATTATTAGAATTTAAAATATGGTCCGCCATAATATCAAATTAATGGCGGTAGGTATAGCGTCCTACGAAAAACAAACTCATTTATAAGAGAATGCCTACAACCAGTGTAATAAAATTAAAAAATCCTTTGTATAGATTGTGCTACTACCTATGAGGCTTCTTCACCATATAACAGTCTACATGATACAATAGGAAAATTATATAAATTATGTGCAGTAATAAGTCGGTATACCTACGTGATAAAACCTGTGCACTTATCCTTTCAACAGGACCAGAATTATTAGTTATTGGAGGTAATTGGCTCCGAAAAAGGGAGATTCAATTAAACTGCCTACAGCTAAAGAAATAGCTATTGGAGTTATAACTGAAAACAACATCTCAAGTGAGTAATAGTTTATAATCTTATATTTTGACATTGGATGAGTATCCATGCTACCTTATTTACAATAAATAAATGCTTGAGTGGACATCTCTCGCATGACCATCTGGTCCCAGATTGACCGACTAAGTCGGTAATGAGGATCTCGGTAGACAATACATACTGTGAATGTGTACTTCAGGTACACATGACAAACACAAACATTTGTCTAGGATGCAAGCAGAAGCACTGCTGACTAGGCAGCGGTGTCTTCAATAATTAAAAATAAATAATTTTAGAGAGATTATTTATTCTTGTACTCTGTAAGTACCTAGTAGTGGTTAGCTGAAGGCACACTATATAAGAAGAATGATATTTCCTTGCCATATCCATTATCTATTCTATGATTAATTATGTGCACTCGGTGATTGAGTATTTATGTTAGGAGTATTCTAAAAGTATTAAGTGGCATTTACTTACCTGTACATGGTGACCTAACTAATTCTGAATAGAGATTATTATCTCCACGATAGTGAACAAAGTTCCCTGAAAGAGAAGTTGAATTTCTGAAATTTTATTTAAGGAAAATAGGTAATTAAAGTTTTAAATATCCTCTATGTATGAAGTGTGATCTATTGCCATTAAATTATGGGTTTTTTGCAATCAAATAATCCATCAAAATTATTTCAGAGAATAATACAAACATCAATTTGTTATTCCCTATTTTAAAATTGGGTAGTTATAATTACATCATAATTACATTTTTATAACAAATTAGAACTTGTCATGTCATGAACTGTGCATGTGATTGTGTAATATTATATTACATTTCAGAACGTCATTATGGAGGAAGCCATACTCCTTATTGTTCGCAGTCTGTGTGATAAGATAAAAACTCTGTCCGAATGTGCTCGAAATGCAACTAGCAAACTCACTGATGAAATGAATGACTTAACCTTGCATGAAGCAAAGGTAGTATCCTCTAAACTTCATACCTGTCTCCAACGATTGGAGAGGGAACTAAATAATTATTTTCGACTCGTTAACGAACCGCAAGTGGATGAGATCTCTGCCATCTCTGCAATTCAGCTGGAAGCTGAAGAAAACTGCTGCGAACTTAAAGTAAAAATTGAAGAATGTGAAAATTCAATGACAAATAGCAACAAGAACGAAGAACGTTTCTTATCTGGAAAGCTACCAAAATTAGAGTTACCACAGTTTGAAGGTAACATTCTCCAGTGGCATCAATTTTGGGACCAATTTAGTTCCAATATACACAATCGGAATTTGCCAGACGTTGACAAATTATTATATCTAAAGAATTCTTTAAAGGGAGAAGCCAAGGGAGTGATAGACGGGTTAGATATTACACATAAAAATTATTCCATAGCCATACAATCTTTGAAAGATAGATATGGGAAACAAACTCAAGTGGTTGATGCACACTATTCTTCACTCTACAGAATAAAACCAGCCAACAAAACCGTATCAGATTGTCGAAGAGTTTTAACTGAAATTGAAATACATTTGAGAGTTTTGGATTCTATGGGTGAAAATATTAACCATAACCACTTGAGGTTCATGGTAATGGAAAAATTTCCAGAAGATATAATCTATGAAATGAAATTGAAAATAAAGCAAGAATCAATTGAAGAGATAAGGAAACATCTGGAATTTATTATAACAGCACGTGAAGATGCAAATAGACTAACCATAGAGAAAAACCTAAATGAGAAAGAATATTACACTGTAAAGACACTTCATTCCACTGGGAATGGTGATCATACAAATCAGAAGAGAAGAGAGGACCAACAGAAAGGTAACTACCAAAACAATCAGGAAAAGGCTCGATACTACCCTATACAGAACAAAGGAAATACTTCCCAGAGGAACTATGGGATCAAGCAAAAATATGCAAGTTTTCCTGGAAAAAACCAGAGAAAGGAAGGGCCACCTAAGAAGAAGTCTAAATTTAATTGTATCTTCTGTAAGGAGTCACACTACAATGAAGAGTGTACTAAATTCAAGGAAATAAAAGAAAGAAAATCCCTATTGAAAAATAGATGCTATGGTTGTCTTAGAATAGGACATTCTTATGTAAACTGTAGAAATAAAAGAGAATGTTTTCATTGCAATAAATTAGGTCATAACCGTGCTTTATGTCCTGCTAAATTCTCAAGTGTACACAATGATAAGTCAACGACAACCAATGTCCTGTACACAAGAGATAAGGGACTCACCGTTCTACAAACAGCAGTAGTTACTGCCAATAAAATAGGTGATTTTTCTAAGGAAATTCCATGCAGAGTTCTATTAGACTCTGGAAGCCAAAGAACATACATCACACAGAAATCTGCTAGAAACCTTAACCTAAAATTTGAGGAAGAAAGTACACTAACTGTATTCACATTTGGATCAATGACTCCTCAAGAAATAGACAGTCCCGTGGTTAGAGTACAGTTGAGGACAAGAGTGGATAAGACAATCACTCTATTTGCTAATGTGGTACCAGTGATATCAAATAGTGTCCCATATCCTCATCAAGACCTCAGCCACTGGAAAGATAAATCAGAACTAGCTGATGATGGTTCTCTACAAGATCAAGTGGACATTCTGATTGGCAATGATTATTACTTTTCACTTATCTCGGAACAGAAAATAAAACTAAAGGAGAACTTGTATTTGGTACAGTCTGACCTCGGATGGATACTTAGCGGGAAAATGGATTCCAGTCCTATTCATGAACTATCGGTAGTGACATACCTCCAGTCTAATATGGACATGTTATTCAACGAACCTGACCTGCCACTGATCGAGACTAACATGAAGAGCTTATGGGAACTTGAATCCATTGGCATAACCGATTCTCCGAGGGAAAATCGAGAAGATGAGGCTGTAAAAAGATTCAATGAAACAACTGAATATATAGATAACAGGTACTCCGTATCCTGGCCCTGGATTGAGTACCCTCCTGCTCTGAATGTGAACTTTGGGTTGGCTTATGGTCGACTCGTTAATTTATTGAAACGGCTAGATACATCCACATTATTGGCATATAAAGACACATTGAAGGATCAAATGATGAAGGGAATAATTGAAGTCGTACCTGATCTGCGAGATCAAGCAGCAGGACATCCAGTTCATTACCTTCCACACCATGGGGTAAAAGTACCTGGCAAACCTATGCGAATTGTCTATGACGCGTCATCTAAAACAAAAGACAATAAAAGCTTAAATCAATGCTTGTATTGTGGACCCATGATGTTGGAGGATCTGACTGGATTACTTATAAAGTTCAGATGTCGACCAATAGGTATATGTGCAGATGTCGAAAAGGCATTCTTACAGATTGCACTCAATAAACCAGATCGGGATGTAACTCGATTCCTATGGTTAAAGGATACAAAGAAACCCGCTACAGAAGATAATATACTTCACTTAAGATTTACAAGAGTTCCATTTGGCGTTATATCAAGCCCATTTTTGCTAAATGCAACAATCAGATTACACTTACAAAGTTCAGATAATGAACAAGTTAAGAAATTAACTAAAGACATATACGTGGATAATGTCGTCACTGGAACAAAAACCGTGAAAGAAGCACTTCAACTTTATAAGAATTCTAAAGAGATATTTAACCAACTATCCATGAATCTTAGAGATTGGAGTTCCAACTCAGAAGAATTTATAAAACAAGTACCTGAATCTCGCAAAGAGGATAAGATCAAGGTTCTTGGACTAAACTGGAAACTGAAGGAAGACACGCTTCAATTAAAGGATAAGGTTATTAGTGAACCTAAATTTACAAAAAGAGATGTCTTAAGGGTCATAGCGTCAATCTACGATCCGTGTGGATTTGCAGTACCGTCACTGTTGTCTAGCAAACTGTTCATACAAAATCTGTGGAAAGAAAAGGTAAAATGGGATACACCATTTTCTGAGACATTAAAAACCGATTGGTCAAAAATATGTAACGAATTAGATGAGGTTCGAGACATATCTTTGGCTAGATGTTACTTCAGTGACGCTACTACAAGTACTTGTCAAATTCACTGCTTCACAGACTCTTCTTCGAAGGCCTATGCAGCTGTAATCTACATAGCTAACGGCAAAGAGGTAAAGTTTGTCCTAGGTAAATCAAGGCTAGTTCCTTTGAAGGATCAAGACGATCTGAAAATACCACGGTTGGAATTACTAGGCGTATTAATTGGAACTAGGTTGATCAAATATGTATGCCAATTTTTACAATTCAACATCACAAGTCAAACGTTGTGGACTGATAGTCAGATTGTTATCGACTGGTGCAAGTCAGACAAACTTCTTACACCGTTCGTAGCCAGAAGAGTAGAAGAAATTAAAAGGAATACAAACCTAACAATACGACATGTTCCATCAGATCTAAACCCAGCTGATATTGCCACAAGACCACTCAGCTCTAAAGAAGATAGAGTAAGATGGCTGACTGGCCCCCCAGTTTCTATTACAACAACCGGATTCCTGGCCGTCAGGAATCAAAGATATTTCTTGTCTTTATGCGGGGGAGGGTCTCCCGAAAGAGTCACAAGAATATACAATGGATAAAGAAAATAAACTCCATGTGAAAAATCAAGAAGCCAGTACAAGTAATCAAACTAAGATGGATGTAGACATAAGTGAAGAAAAGGGTGACAAAATTAAGCAGCTTGAGAAGCTACAAGCCGAACACTTTCCAAGAGAACTAGAAGGGAAAGAAACAAGCTTAAAAATTAATCTTGGACTATTTCTGGACGTAGACGGTCTTTTGCGTTGCAAAGGACGTTTAAAGAACACGGATTGGTCGTATGATCAACGTTATCCAATACTTATCCCAAAAGATTGTGATTACACTAACAGAATTATAACCCAGACTCATAGCGACAATCATCATGTAGGTGTTAACCATACCCTCGCTATAATTCGTCAAACCTTTTGGATTCCACATGGAAAACGCCAAGTCCAGAAGATTATAAGGAAATGTCCTAGATGTCAGAAACACGGAGGGGGACCATTCAAGCTACCACCAACCCCTGCGTTACCCACTGAAAGAGTAAATTACACTTCACCTTTTACATTTACAGGCCTAGACTACATGGGCCCTGTACTAATTAAACATGGAAATGAAACAAGTAAACGTTGGATAGCACTTTTCACTTGCCTAGCAGTCAGGGCGGTGCATTTAGAGGTTGTTCAAGATCTCACAGCAGAAGAAGGACTTCATGCTTTGAGAAGAATGATATCGACAAGAGGTGTGCCACGAATGATCACATCAGATAATGCTACAAATTTTAAGCTAATGTCCGAAATACTATCAAATTCCTATTGTATTAAACACGAAATTCGTTGGAGGTTCATACCCCAACTGGCTCCCTGGTTCGGGGGATTTTACGAACGATTAATTGCAATAGTGAAGAATTGTATGAGAAGAACATTGGAAAAGCACATGCTGACAGATAGTCAATTGGTTACATTAGTAAAAGAAATTGAAGCAACTGTTAATACAAGACCGTTAACATGTGTCGATTCAGAATTGGTACATATTTTAAAACCGTCTGATTTCTTAACTATGGGAAAATGCATAACGATGGAAGGTTCAACCGAAGAATTTTTAGTACAAGGCACTACGACAAAATCCGACCTTATCAAGGCTTGGAAAAGAGGTTTAGTTATCCTCAATGAATTTAAGGACATGTTCACGAATAAATACTTACAAAGTCTGCGTGAACGGTATGGACATTCTGTTAAAGAACCTAGAATCACGGCAAAGTTAATCCCAAAGGTAGGACAAATTGTGCAGATTAAGGGAGATAGTAAAATTCGAGAAGAATGGAAAATAGGAAAAATTACTTCATTGGTCAAAGGTTCCGACGGACTTTGCAGAGTTGCGAAGGTCGAAGTTGGAAATAAGGAGTTTGTAAGATCTTTAACTCATTTATATCCATTGGAAATGGAGGACAATGAAGAGGTAGAATACGATGCGAACGCATTAGAAAGAGAGATACCACGGAATATAACGGTACACGAATTGACCCCATTGGTAGAGAAAGTCACAAATTCAATGGATACATCAGATAGCTCAAATAACGAGAAAGAAAGCACAGAGTCGATAATACCAACGGAAAAGAGTATGTTGGAAGACTTTGATTATGTATCAGAGAGCACGGACAGAGAAAATATTGAGTCAGAAAGAGGATGAACCTGTTAAGATAGTACAAGTAAACAACGAGGTTAAACAAAGAAGAGGCGCGGCCACCAGAGCTCTGGAGAAAATTGCTGAGTGGACGCGTAACTTACTAACCCTGCTTTAAGAATATTCCGGCGGGAGTGTCGCGAAGTGTGGTTCGCGAAGTAAACAGGTAACAGAGTCAAATTAATATTGTTAGAGCGAAACGTGTAACAAACTAGTCAAACATAACAACATGAGGTGATCTGCTGGCAACACCGAACCCATTGAACGATCACCAGATAAAGAGTATTTATAGTTTACGGTTATGACACTTTAATAATATTTCTGGATAGTCTATGGCGTTTGCCGCTTCATTTTGAGTCATTTTGAAGTACCCCAAATGTAACTTAGCTAATTCAACAAGTGCAAAGTAAAAGTGATTAGTGTTTGATGGAGACATCCAGCATGGTGGCTGCTCATCAGAGAGATATATAAGCTAAGTGGTAGCACTAAGACAATAGTGTAGAGGTTCCCCACCTAAATGTCTAAACTCTAGATTTTCCTAGTTAACTTTATTAAGGTTTCTGATGCTCTTGGAAGTCGGTTACATTAAGAGGTCTTTCGATACTTCAATGCGAAAACCTCGATAGAATTGGACTGGGCGAAAGGCCGTGATCAGTCCGTTAGAGGAGACCTTCGGTGCTGCAATACGAAGTCTCCCTAACAAAGTCAATCTGCAGACTTGGCTGCGGTTGATTCTTTAATACCCAAATATTATGATAAATAGTCCTGTTGTATACACAGAGATAGTGAGAGGTCAATTGGCAGACTTGGCTGCTGTTGCCTCTTTAATACCTAAACTGAAAGAGAATTATTGGCAGACTTGGCTGCGGTTAACTCTTTAACACACATATATAACAGGAGGCAGACTTGGCTGCAATTAACTCCTTATATAATGCCCAACAAACTACGATGACTTATATCTCGTAGAGCGTGTAACTGAATGATTAATCACATAAGACACCAGAAACATTTAAGTATGTAATTATGTATATCACAATGTATAGAATGGTGGGAATCAATTTACTTTAAACCAACAGATGGCGAGCTGAATCATGGTGCGAGCTAGTAAGAACTGATAGCTGATTAACGCGAAGCAAACCTCCCAATATATTGAAGATTCCTCTCAGAACAAACCCCAGGTACATATAACTAACTAAGAACAACAAAATCTTTTCTAATCGCCCCGTCGCTGCGTCTCTGCGTTGCGTTATCCGTTAACACGGCCGGACGGACGTGCCTGGCCAGCTCGAACGTCCCGGTAGGGCGGATGGCGTAGCGGTGGAGCCGCTGGAGGCGGCGGCGCGACACACGCATCACTGTTTTTTTTTTTTTTCATTCGCCCTTAGAAAAGGCAGGCATCGATCTATAGACCATTCAGCCTCGTCATATTTTCGTATTCTTCTTGAATTCTTTAGTATGCATTAGAATGCGGATGTAACAGATTCTAATGTTTTTGGAGTATTTGGCAGCAAATTGTATCGAGTCAGGCTTCCCAATAAGCTTTGCGGAGGTAGTCAGTACGTTACAATAAAATTCTCCGCTCCACTATCCCGAGATCGCTTCTGTCAATAATTTCACATATTGTCCAGTTGCGTAGACAGTTGAGACACAAAACTACACCAATTTTATATCACAATATCCACTAGGAATCAATTTGCAAATAATTTTAACAGATGCTTAACTTCACTCGAAAAAATACCGCCAAAAACTCCGTGCATCACTGTGTTTTAATGTCAGTTGACGTTTCTTTTTTTTTTTTTTTTTTTGTTTGTTCCTTACGGAACAGGCTAAGGTCTGAGACCATGCTGCCTAGTCATCAGTATTTTTCTTGAATTCATTAGTAACATTAGAATGCGGATGTAACATATTCTAATGTTTTTTGGAGTATTTGGCAGCAAATTGTATCGAGTCAGCCTTCCCAGTAAGCTTTGCGGAGGTAGTCAATACTACAATAAAATTCTCCGCTCCACTATCCCGAGATCGCTTCTGTCACTAATTTCACATATTGTCCAGTTGCGTAGACAGTTGAGACACAAAACTACACCAATTTTATATCACAATATCCACTAGGAATCAATTTGCAAATAATATTAACAGCCGCTGAACTTCACTCGAAAAATCCCGCCAAAAACCTCGTTTCTTTTTTTTTTGTGTCCGAGTATGTTACTTATACAATGGCAAAGGAATAAAACGGATACAGCCTGAGACGCCGAGCTTTATACTTATATATATTACTTTTTTATTTGCCATTGCTACCCCAATGTGGGGCAAGTTTATAATTTTGTGATATTAATTTTGCGGGATAAGTAATTAAAACAAAGAATTATTTATTAAATGATTTATTTTTTAATTTCTTTTTATATTTTTCAAAAGCTTTTTTTTGCATCTCAGGCAAATTACGGTTGTGTAACCTTCGAATATCCGTGCCCTTTATAATTCTATTTATCATATTGCACCAATTCATTATTGAAAACCTAACAACTAAGGAAATGAAATGATTTATGACAATTGTCTTGTGTTCGGTACAGTCAATAAAATCAAATGAATACTTGGAAACAATAACATCATTTACATTTGATGCTAAATTATTTTTATGGGCATTGTGTTCCAAGTATGCATTTGTTTCAGTTATTACTGTACCAAAACACCTCACTGCACCTTCGGATGGGTAGTTTAGGCTCTTTTTTGCTGCCGTGTATTCCCGGTGGTTTATCCAGTCGTGGGTTTCACTTTCATTACTCGTTAGGGCATTTTTACAAGAATTACATTTATATTTAAATTTATCAAATATTTTGCGTACTACCCATCCAGCAGTGTAGGCTCGCGAGTGGAGATTCAATCGTTCTCGGCGAGCCTGTTTCACAATCATTTCAATATTTTGCCCTGTACTTGAATGACCCAGCTCGACATTTTCTTTCAATTCTTCTGTAAACAATGAGTGTATACTTGGTCTGCCGGGTCATCCTCACAATTAAATGTTTGGTTGTGGAACTTTATTATTCTGGTTATCAATAATGACTTGAAGGTGCAATTGAAGTTGTGGCAGCTTGAGTCATTATTTCGGTAATTATATGCCCTTACTTAACCAAAAAAGTTTTCTATTGGATCAGAATTGAAATATCTGGGTCTCATTATTTTTATATTATTTCTTTTAAATATCTGCCACAGCCTCATGTAACTTTTTAGTGTTATTATAAAATTTACTAAAGAGGGCACAGATTTTTCCTTTCCATTGGAATCCACATAACGTATTTTCTCCAATTTACTAACTGCCTCTTTCCAGAACTGGTGGTGAGGTGATTTTTCTGCTACTGCAGTTCTCAGGATTTTTCCCTTGCTTCTTTTTGAAAATGTTGCAGCTCCATTGACACTGTCAAACAGTTGGTCAAAAAATAAAATTGTCTCTGCAGTATTTTGTATTGTGCTACTGACAGGTCTTCCATCTGCATAATTAGCAGAAAAAAAAGATGTTATTAGTATATCTATATGAATCACAGAACAAAAAAAACGCCTACTACAATAGAAGTCGCAAGTGGGCGGGGCCCTCGTACCCCGAGCTTTGCACAGTTCTGCATATGTTTCCTTCCGCGCACACACTACGCACATCAGTCTTGGTTCAACCGACACGGTGACAAAAACTTGAAAAAAATACAAAAATGCCTTATTGTGCTGTTTTAGAATGTAAACACGATAGCAGAACCAAAAATGTATCAAATGTAGGTATATCTTACCATCGGCAAGTCTTAATATATTTTATTTCGATAAAAATGTAAAAACAATATTTTATTAAACAAGACAAGTAAAAGTTGATTTTATGATGTTAAACTTAAGGTCTACTTTCTTTAAAACTCAAACATTGTTCTCGAAGATTCCAACTATGCATATGTCACATTCAGCTACTCAATTAGAGATTACCAATATAGATAATGAGTTATCGATACTTTAAACTTACAATACTCGAAAAAATCTTCTTACGCGCGAAAAACATAACCCTTTCCTTGTAGCCGTATAAAAATAAAGATTACGACGAATTGAGAACCTCGTCCTTTTTTTGAAGTCGGTTAAAAAGACAACAGCCTTCAAAATCAACAAAGTGTAATAATAATAACACATGAACATAGAACCTCCTTCTTTTTTTAAGTCAGTTAAAAACTGGCTTATGTGTTAGTCTGAAATTTAAGATCTACTGGTGTATAGACCTAAATTTCATCAGTTCATTAAGGAGTTAGTCAAGCTATTCATAATAAGAGTGTAGCCGCAGGCGAAAGCGTAAGCTTCCCATAACAGTAGGACGTATTGCATTTGTAGTGTAGTCTATCGCATCATCAAT
The DNA here is from genome assembly GCA_948252205.1 of Orthosia incerta. NCBI lineage: Eukaryota > Metazoa > Arthropoda > Insecta > Lepidoptera > Noctuidae > Orthosia > Orthosia incerta. Next base: position 2,930,044 of record OX411769.1, read on the forward strand.
CATCAATACATATAATAAATCTGTAGAAAAGTATTTTTTGTACATCGAAAATATTGCCAAAAAATAGCCAGTGTGATAAAGGATAACCAACAGAACCTATTTCCGGCATTTTTGTCTATTTATTTGTGCACGCATCACGTGACATGTACGAAACCAATGTAAATAACTTTTATACATAAACATTGTTTTTGTGTCATCGCAATCGGTTCACTCTATCAAAAGTTAGATGAATTTAAAGTGTTCAAGAAGTAAAATTATCACAACACACGCAATTCAGATACTCGGAGAGTTGAACTCGATATTCGATAGATGGCGTTGTGAATTTGAAGTCATTTTCTGAATCACGGTGTTAAGATTCTTCGCGAAAGATTGATGACTATAGAAACAAATATGGTCGGTAGGTAAGTAGGGTAGGCAGGAAGGTAAGTAGGGTAGGGTTGGCAAACAGATGACGGGAGCGAAGCCGCGGTCACAGCTTGTAATTAATAATAGTACACCAAAGACTACGTATACGTACAGTACTGTCTTTCCTTTCATTTTTTAAATCCATGGAAAGATTGTCTTGAAAAGATCGCTTTTAGCGATAAGGCCGCCCATTGTGCCACCCAGTGTAATGTTTTCTTCGTCTATACTTTCTGTAACTTACATGGTGTACATAATAAAGAGTATTGTATTCTATAATTCTATTGATAGAACAAAAACACTAAGATACGCCCATCTTTGTATCAACAGAATCATTTTCAAAATCGGATCAGTAGTTTACCATAAAATATCTTAATAATACTTTCTATAAATCGTAAGTATTGGAATAAGTTTATATAAAAACTTGATTACAAACATAATAATATTTATCGACTCTAGTTATTGGGCGCACGGTTGGCGCAGTGGTTGAGCGATTGACTGCTGCGCTGCGTGTCGCGGGTTCGATTCCCGCATGGAACAAATATTTGTATGATCTACAAATAGTTTTTTTTTTTTTTTTTTTTTTGTTGGTTTTGCAGGAGTGGAAAATCCTCCTAGGACGCCCCAGACTGACTCGCCCCCAGAGCGAGCTAGCCTGGGCAGTGCCGGACTCACGGAAGGTGCATACCGACAAAAAAACCACTCCTGCCACTAATTTGTATAGCTGATTTCTCATTCAGCTCTTGTGACTGTAATTATTATTCTTTACGGTTAGGGTCCGTTTGCAGGAAGGGCTCGCCTTGACTAGCCAAACACAAATAGACCCTTCAAGCCGAGTCCCCCGTGCAAATTGACCTGTAAATCTGGGATTTATAAGGGTTAGTAGACATATGTTAGTAATAGATTATATATATATATATATTTTTTTTTTTTCTTCCCTTTTTTTTTTTTTTTTTTTTTTTTTTTATATGTATTTTTTTTTTTTTTTTTGTTTTTCACAACTTATTTTTGTTTTTTACGATGTGACCATACTAATTCTATGTTATATTAATTAATACCTAACCTAATTAACAAAACCAAACTACAATTAGTCCTCTAATTTAGGACGCACTAACAACTTTAAAATACTTATATTCTAATTACCACTAAAACAGGTATACTTGTAAAAGCAAAATTTTTAAAACTACTATAATTTAAACTATGGAAGCGTAGAACCATTACACTTAGCGGCCCTTTCCACTACCATCTCGGCAAAAGCCAAGAAGTGAACCCGGCATTCATCGTCGCCAATCAGGAACGCGAACGATTCCAGGGGGCGCCCCATCCTCTGTTCGCAGTCATACCTCTCTCTTAAAAACCTATGGCAATGACTGAGTAGATGTTTAACAGTCTCTTGAGACGCATCGTCGCATACACAGGATGGGGTCCCGAACAGCTTAAACCTATACAGATATTCGCGGAAACCCCCATGCCCCGTGAACAGTTGGGCTCTTAGATTGTTCATTGTTCCCACCCTCTCAAGGATCTTGTACGCTCGCCTCACGTCGCTGAAGAAGAGTCCAATGCCCCTATCCTGATTTGATTCCTTCGTAAATCGCTCTTGCCAACTATCAAGCGTAGACTCCCTGATGGAGCGCCTAGCAAAGGATAGTGGGAATCTATCGTACGCTGGAGTGGTTTTCATATGCAGGGCAGCGTGTTTGGCCAGTTCATCCGCCCTCTCGTTCCCGGGTATTCCCACGTGAGCTTTGACCCAATAGAGGTTGATTTGGCGATCCAATCGACCGGCCTCTGCGATGGCGTTCTGGATAAGTAGGGTAATTGGGTTCCGAGTGGCTGTATCAGCAATTGACTCAAGTGCCGATCTAGAGTCCGAGAGAATGTTGGCCGATGTACTTGTCTTCTTGCCGTTAATGAAGGTGAGGGCTCTCAGAATTGCGACTAACTCCGCCTGGAAGACGGAGCAATAATTTCCTAACTTAAGTTTGAACCTGGTGAACTCACCAGCCTGGTTCCAGCAAGAAACGGCAGCCCCGACCTTTCCATCTATTTTGCTACCGTCGGTATACAAACGGGGCCAATCGTTTTCGATTTTTAGCAAATCCTGTTCACTCGAGACGTTGCGGAACACGATTTCAGTCCTCAGAGCAGGATGAGGCAGCTCGGCAGGATGCACGCGGGTTTCCAGCTCCCTACCAGGTAACTCCTCCAGAGATCTCCCCCTTTTCACTTCGTACAATCTCAAATATTCGGCAGCCCTCAAGTCCAGGGGGATCAATCACCCTTGCAAGGACCGCAGTGGCAATGAGAGAGGACGTCCTGTGCGCCTTAGAAATCTTTATTGCGAACATCCTGGTGATAACGTCAAGCTTTTTCTTAGCGTATTTCTTCTTTGCTACTTCTGCCCATGAGCTGGCCGCATAAGTGACAACTGGCTCAACGACTCCAGTGTATATGGTTCTCAAGATGTTCGCATTAAGGCCCCACTGCGCCCTTGCCGCCCTAGCTACCATTTTAAAGATACTTGCGGTTTTCTTAGTGACTGCTTCCAGATGCGGAAGGAAGGTTAGGCCAGCGTCTATGGTTAAGCCGAGGAGTTTTATACGATTTGTGTTTTCGAGCGGTATTCCCTGGAGGGAGAACTTTGGGTTTTGGTACTTCAGCTTTTTAGTCAAAATCATGGCTTGGGTCTTAAGGGCTGCAAATCGCATTTTGTGTGTGCTTCCCCATTCAGCGATGCAGTCCAGCGCCTCGTTTGTAATATGTTCTAGCTCGGAAGCCGTATCCGCCTCCGCCACCACCACCAGATCATCTGCGTAAGCCTGGACGTGGGCTTTTAGATTATTTGCCGCCACCATGAGAGGGTCCAGCTGAATGTTCCATAATATCGGTCCGCTAATTGAACCCTGGATGCAACCCTTGGTTGTTGGTCTAGTGACGGTATGAGCCAGATACTCAATTGTTATGCTGCGATCGGATAGGTAGCTGTCGAGGAGACGCAAGGTGTCCCTATCGGTATTCTTCTCCATAAGCTGTTGTAGAATGGCTGGCCACCAGGCGTTATCAAACGCCCCCTCGATATCCAGTGAGACGACCGCGACGATCTTCTTGGCCTTAATACCACGCCTGATGAGGTTAACGATGTCGTACAGTGCGTCCTCCGTTCCACACTGCGGTCTAAACCCGTATTGCCTCTTACTGAGTCGGTTCTCTCTTTCCAAGCTCCAGGTGAGCCTGTTTGCCACCAGTTTCTCCAAAACCTTACCCAAGATTGGGAGAAGGCCAATCGGTCGGTAAGCCTTAGCTGCGGTGTAGTCGGTTTTACCCGGCTTTGGGATCACCCTGATTCGAGCCTTCTTCCAGGCGACGGGAAAGTGTCCTATTTCAAGGCACTTGTTGAATAAGGCCAGCTGCAATTCCGCGTGGGCTCTATAAGACTGGTGGCAAATATCCGCTGTGAGGCCATCGGCTCCTGGCGCCTTTTTGGGGCTCATTCTCGCATACACTTCACGGAGCTCGGTGTGGGTGAACGGCGGTGCTGTCCTCGATAGAGGGTCCCTCACTTGTGTGAGACGTTGAATTGCCGTCCTCACGTTTTCCCTTGTTATCGCCTGTGTCGGCGTATCGGATCCGGGGTCGTCGGCTGGGAAGAAAGTCGTTGCAAGAAGGTCAGCCGAGGAGTCAGCTGTGAGAATACTGTCGGTAAAAGGGTCCTTTAGGAGGCTCGCCTGAATCCGGCTGGTGTTAGAGCAGCGGGTGATGATCCTTTGCGCGCAGGTCCAGACGTCTTCCTCCTTTTGTCTCGTGCAAAAATCCTTCCAGCTGTTTGTGAGGGCAGCCTCGATGTTCTTTTTGTAGGCTTCCCTTGCTTCGAGATATTCCTCCAGGCAGATTGTCCTTCTTCTGGGGTTCGCGGTGTGGATGCGTCTTCTCAGTCGCTTCACTGACCCCTTCTCCACCTCTAGCTCCTCTGTCCACCATGGCGGTTTTGTGCTTTTTCTAGTTTGAGACAGCTTGGGGATAGCCTTGTCACTAGCTTTGGTGATCGCCGCGATGTAATCTTGAATGAGGTTTTCTAGCGTTTGCGGGTCTGTGCATCTTTCTGTTTCGCGCAAGCCAAACTCCCCCTCGGTGATTATGTCTCCGAGGGTATCCGTGAAGAGATCCCATTTTGCCTTCCGTACGTTATATTTTCTGGTGGATGGATGTTTTGGGATTGGTTCCTGTCCCAGATTCAATTGGAATGTTATAGTGCGATGGTCGGTGAGTATAGCTGAATCCGTATTTACCTTCCATTGCGACATCATTGCCAGCACCGAGTCACTACAGGCAGTGATGTCTACAATGCTGCTGTAGAGTTTTCCGCCCCTGTAGGTGTGGTAAGTTGACACGCTGCCCTGGTTCAGGATGCTCATGTCATTTTGGGCCAGGAAGTCGGCAATCGCACTGCCACGACCATCCTCAGCGCGGCACCCCCACCAGGGACTCATCGCGTTGACATCGCCGGCAAGAACGATGTGTCGAGTTCCAATCAGACGGATGACTCGTTCCAACCTCCTGAGCTGTGGATCTATATCTAAATTCCCTTCCAAATATACATTTATTATACCTAAAGTGAGATTCCCCAAGTGCAAAACCAATGAGCTAATATTTGGGCAATTGAGGGTTTGGTCGGTCACCGCTACCAGATTAGGATTGGCGACGACGATTGCCGACTTCACAGGGGTGTCTCTAGTGCCGCCAGGATACTGGATGACAACTCCAGATGCCGCGAGAGTACCCTTTGCTCCCACGTAGGGCTCTTGGGTAATTAAAAGGTCCGTACCATTACCTGAAGCCTCGCTGAGATTTTCCTTGGTCGCAGCAAAGCCGCGGCCAAGGTTAACCTGCATAAACTTTATTGCCGCCGAGGTGCCCTTAACAGTAACTTACTGCAGCTCTCGATATCCGGTCCCACTTAGACCATTCTGGACAGTCGCTCGAATAGGCCGAGTGGCCATCACAGTTTCCTTTTCTGCTTTTTTGGCAGTTGATACAGCAGGGGCGGCGAGATCGGTTGGGGCAGTCCCGTGTATCATGCTCCTCTGCGCAGTATCCGCACCCGGCAGTTGACAGGCAGTCCCTCGCCATGTGTCCAAAACCGAGGCAGTTGTAGCACTGGACAACGGGTGACTGATCCAATGCCAGCACCACCTGATACCCCAGCTTCACTCGATGTCCTTTCATTCGGTTCCAAAGGGGCGCGCTCACCTCCATGATGACGTTAGTGGTGGCTGAGGAGCGTCCCTTTGTTCGCCGTATTACTCTGGTCTTGACCTCGCTAGCCGATAGACCCTCCACAAGCTTGGCGTTCTGCCTTACGAGCGCCGCTTCGATGCTGGCGTTGTCAAGGTCGTTTATAACTCCCATTAGGCGGATCATGGGATTCCTGGGAGGCGGGCAACTAACTGCGAAACCTTCAACCGCCCCCCTTATAGCGTCGCCCAACGCCGATCTGTCACTCTCCAAGGCGCAGCCAATTGCCACTTTTTGGTTCCGGAGCTTCCGGATGCTACTAACCCCCACCCCAAGAGCCACGACATCAATCTTGGACTTGATAGACTTTATCAGGTCGTCGCTCGTGTGGCGGGGGTCAATAGACTCAATGATAAGGCTCGGATTGTGGGTGGTTGATAGCGCCTCGGAGTAGGACTTAGTCTGTACAGGGCGGTCTGCGCGCATAGAACGGTTGGGAAGTGCCTCCCCGCCCACAGCTGGCACAATGCCGCCCTCCATGAGGCTCCGCAGATGTTCCACTGAAGTCCTAATAGGTGCGGCCGTCTCCACCGTGGTGTCCCGAAGTCCCCCGACCTCCCTCCTCAACCCCTCAAGTTTCGAGCCCAGTAATTCCGCCGTCTCTCCCAAGGGCAGATCACACCGCAGCGCCTGTAGACCGGTACGAACCTCCTCCACCATCTCCCGCGTGTCATTGCACGTCCGCAGGATATGGAGAATTTCCTCGGTGTGGGACGGTGGAGGGGAAGGGGCCAACAGCGATGCCTCCTTTACCGCTGCAATGATGTCATCGGTGGTTGCCTCGCTCATTGGGCAGTCAAGCCGCCGTTGATTGAGGGAAGCCAACTCACCGCGGATTAGCATCAGCTCCTCATGGAGGTCCGCCATCTTGGGGCCTTCGGTGTCGAGATCCCCCGGCCCCCTCGCTCCCCAAGGTTGCATGGAATGTAGGGCCGCTCCAAGTGGCTCAAGCCCAGCGGACATGTCCGCCACCTTTGCCAGCACCGAAGTCAACAGCTAGGGTGACTCTCTAAGTGCCTGTTGGGCACTGTGCTTGAGCTCCCGAATGGGCTCGCATGCGTCGAACAACAAAATCTGGCGAAGCGATTCAACGTCGTTCGTCAGCTTCAGCACGTGCACCTCCAATTTTCCATACTCGGTCAGCGCTGCTTCCAACTTCCGGGCATGCCTCTGAGTCCGATGCTCCCTGTCCCTGGCCACTCCCTCTCTGAGCCGATGACACTCCACCATATGGAGGTTTCGGGAGTCCGAGAGCTTTAACACCATCTCGTACATTAGCTGTAGTGCCGATACCGTGTTTTCCCTGATTTCTCGTTTTAGATTACACGAACTTTCCAGGTCAGTTTTGGCCTTTTGGAGAGCCGCTCCGGCCTGGCGGGGCATCTCGCTGAGCACGACTCTTCTACCGTCGACTGTTCTGGTGGAGTCGCACGAGTTGAACGAGGCCTCCGAGTCACAGTCGTCACTGTCCACACGAGTGGGGTCCACGTCTCGCTGGGCCAGGGACTCCACTGAGCTAGCCGCAAGCGCCTGCTTTATTTGCGTCTGTATACGCAATTCAGAGGGGGCGGGCCTCAGTATCGGCCTGATGGGGGTGGAGGACAGAGGGGGGTCCTCAGCCTCCGAGGTCTCCGATTCGGAGCGAGCGCGAGGCTCGTCGCGCGTTTCTGGGTCCGATCCACGGGGACCATCGTCCCCCAAAGAGGGCTCCACGCCCGCAGTTTCCAAGGCACCCCGAACGGGGTGTTCCGCGACGTGATGTGGTTGCGTAGGCTCTACAGCCAGACCCGGGCCGCGAGCCCCGGCACCGCCCTCCGGCTCAGGGGCCTTAGCCACCCTACCAGACCTGGTGCGTTGTGCAACCGGCGGGGCCGGGACCTTGGCAGTTCGCCTAGATGGGGGAATATTCTTGGACATTTTTTTTTTTTTTTTTTTTTTTATTAATTTGTGGGGGGAACTGCTGGGGCCAATCAATCGGGCTCCTCGAGCTGGTCACCCTGGACCCAAGCACCCAGGGACTATCTTGCCCAGGGGCAGAGATATCCCGAGGGGGGCGAGGTAATTTGAGGGGGGTTGGGGGGGGGGGGGGTGGAAAAACCGAAGTTCAGAGGGGGTGAAGGAGGGGGGAGGGGGGGGGGGAGGGGAGGGGGGTATATATTTGGAGGGGGGGTAGTATCCTGGTCACTACTTTCGGAAAAGTTCAAAAATGGGTGACGTCAGACTATGGGCTGAGGAATTCCCTCGAACATACCAGACAATAATATGGAGACTGTTCCGTAGTCAGCTCATAGTCAGCTCGATAAATAAATAAATAAATAACAACCCGCAGTAATTTTATATCCAAAGGATCGAAGGTTCCACCTTCAGAAAAATTAGAGCACGTTTTTTCTTTTGGGTTATGTATGGCCCAAAGTGGACCATGCGGTTTTGAAGAAAATTAATTAACTGCGCGAGTCTAGGATGTAAAAATCTGAAATCCTGCAGGAACCAAGGGGCAAGGGAGAGGATTAATATCCCGTCATAAAAAAGGGGGGTATTCGCTCTAACTTTCGTTTTATAAAGGTTTCTAAAAGACCTTTGAGGTTAACGATCTTCAGACCTCTGGGAAAATTAGGTTAACAACTTTCGGACGGTTTTGAAATTGAAAGTTGACCAACACGGTGGACGTCTGTCCGTGGGTAACTCCAGACTTGGCGAATATAGGAAAGCTGCAGTGTATAACGGTGTTCGGTACCTCAAAGTGTTCGGGCCGGTGAGTTCTACGAGTTTACGGACTTCACTTTTGGGACTTTTCCCGGCCAGAATAGGTAAGTAGATTCGATACTTTGTTGAACGCTGCCAAATTCTAAGCGGAGACCGTATAATCCGTAACTGTAGTAATGCGTGCACCTTGTGCCCGCACATTTTGAGTTGTCGTCCCGATTTTTCTAGCACCTGTAACAGGACTTACGGCAGAAATAAAAAATCCACGATTGTTGGAACACTTTGACTGGTGGTTTGCCGCCAAGTCTGGATCTACAAATAGTTGTTCCGGAGAAATTCCTAGTGTGGGGCAACGTTTTTTTTTTAACTAAACTGTATTTTGTTTGAAAATAATACGGAATGTCGATAAATAAGTCAACGACCATGGTACATCACTACAGGAGGACGAGTAGTAATGACCTAATTTCGCAAATATAAATCTTATCGGTAACGAAATACGGCTTTAAATTAAATGAATTTATTATAGTGACATCTAGTGGCGGGTAGCGTAACTTGCTCATTAAACTAGTACGTGTGCGCTTTAAACGAAAAAAGTAACAAATACTCAAAAAGAGTAGACAATCAACCAACTCTATTGTCATAAAGCTGTGGTTTATTTTCAAACTAGCTGTGCCCGCGGCTTCGCTCCCGTCATCTGCCTGCCAACCCTACCATACTTACCAGCCTGCCTGCCTACTCCACATACTCAAAAAAACTTTTTACAAAAAAATACTACCGACTTCCAAATAAAACTACAAAGTGAAAAATAACTTTATTTTTGGAAGTCGGTGTCTTTCGCAAGTACCAATTTATTGCGTTATGGACACCGACTTCCAAAACTAAAGTTATTTGTCACTTTGTAGTTTTATTTGGAAGTCGGTAGTATTTTTTGTAAAAAGTTTTTTTTATTTTTCACTTTTTTGTTAAAGGATAACCAACAGAACCCATTTCTAGCATTTTTGGCATTTTTGTCTGTTTATCTGTTTGTCTGTTTGTCTGTTTATTTGTGCACGCATCACGTGAAATGTACGAAACCAATGTAGATAACTTTTATACATAAAAATTGTGCGTATCTTGAAGAATTACTTAGTTTTTGTTTAATCGCAATCGGTTCACTCTATCAAAAGTTAGATGAATTTAAAGTGTTCAAGAAGTAAAATTATCACAGCTCACGCAATTCGGTTACTCGGACAGTTGAACTCGCTATTCGATAGATGGCGTTGTGCATTTAAAGTCATTATCTGAATCGCGGTGTTAAGATTTTACGCGAAAGAATGACCCTAGAAAAAAATAATTGGTATGTAGTACGTATATTTTTTAACCGACTTCCCAAAAAAGAGGAGGTTCTATGTACGACATTATGTATGTTATTTTTTTTTTTGTGTATGTTCAGTGTTCACCGATATCTCCGTCAGTAGACATGGGTCGTACTTGCAAAATCGAGTACCAGGGCTTCCAAGTAAGTCTACTTTAAGAAACCAGGTCCTAAAACTAGGGCTCGGGATACTTTCAAGTATAATCTACCTGGATAGGAAATTGACCCGTAATGTTGTATGAATATGGAGCACAATCCCGTTTTTAAATAAATAACCTACTTACAGACGATTGAACTTCCTACCTCCATGCCAAGTCCTGTTGGAATTAAAAATACTTGCATAGGAAATTGAAACGTGACTTCCTATAAATAAGGAGCACAATCACCTTTACAAATAAATACCTATTTACAGACTATTAAAGTTTCTACTTCTATTCCATCCAAGAGCCCTGTTGAAAGTAAAATACTTGCATAGGAAATTGAAACGTGACTTCCTATAAATAAGGAGCACAATCACCTTTACAAATAAATACCTACTTACAGACGATTAAAGTTTCTACTTCTATTCCATCCAAGAGCCCTGTTGGAAGTAAAATACTTGCATAGGAAATTGAACCCTGACGTCTTATTAATTAGGAGCACAATCGCGTTTACAAATAAATACTTGCAAAGACAAACCATTAAAGTAAAAATACTTGCATACGAAATTGTACCGTGGACCCTTACAAATAAGGAGCATGATTGTATTTGCCAAAACTAAACTAACGCGGTATTGCAGAACCGCGGACTCGCCCCGACGGAGCGAGTCCAAGTAGCCGTATAAAATACTTTGAAGTCTTGCAAGTATTTCGGGTCGGTACCTGGTGTACGTACTTGGATGCAAATACCTGGTTTAAAAACCTGGTCGCGTAAATACGTACCTTCCCTATCCGTCAGTTGTGGACCGATTTCAAAAAATCTTTTTTTGTTTGAAAGAGTATGTTCCGAAATTGGTCCCATTTTAATTTGGTGTAGGACTGACGAAGCAATTCGAAGATATACAACAGAACTCTTCAATTAATAACGGCAAATCTCTCGGGATTGCTGCAATCGCATGTCTGTTTGTTGTTTATACCATTTCATAACATAACATCACGCCAGTACGCTCTTAAGGGGTACGCAGATCTCTCATTTCACCGGTTATGTTCAAGTTTCATGATATTAGGGTAATATATTCTGGCGTTATACGAGTAGGTAACTTACTAAACAACTTGCCTATTAGGTAGGTACAACTAAAAAGTGAAAAATAAAAAAAACTTTTTACAAAAAAATACTACCGACTTCCAAATAAAACTACAAAGTGAAAAATAACTTTATTTTTGGAAGTCGGTGTCTTTCGCAGGTACCAATTTATTGCGTTATGGACACCGACTTCCAAAAATAAAGTTATTTGTCACTTTGTAGTTTTATTTGGAAGTCCGTAGTATTTTTTTGTAAAAAGTTTTTTTTATTTTTCACTTTTTAGTTGTACCTACCTAATAGGCAAGTTGTTTAGTAAGTTACCTACTCGTATAACGCCAGAATATATTACCCTAATATCATGAAACTTGAACATAACCGGTGAAATGAGAGATCTGCGTACCCCTTAAGAGCGTACTGGCGTGATGTTATGTTATGAAATGGTATAAACAACAAACAGACATGCGATTGCAGCAATCCCGAGAGATTTGCCGTTATTAATTGAAGAGTTCTGTTGTATATCTTCGAATTGCTTCGTCAGTCCTACACCAAATTAAAATGGGACCAATTTCGGAACATACTCTTTCAAACAAAAAAAGATTTTTTGAAATCGGTCCACAACTGACGGATAGGGAAGGTACGTATTTACGCGACCAGGTTTTTAAACCAGGTATTTGCATCCAAGTACGTACCGACCCGAAATACTTGCAAGACTTCAAAGTATTTTATACGGCTACTTGGACTCGCTCCGTCGCGTCGGGGCGAGTCCGCGGTTCTGCAATACCGCGTTAGTTTAGTTTTGGCAAATACGATCATGCTCCTTATTTGTAAGGGTCCACGGTACAATTTCGTATGCAAGTATTTTTACTTTAATGGTTTGTCTTTGCAAGTATTTATTTGTAAACGCGATTGTGCTCCTAATTAATAAGACGTCAGGGTTCAATTTCCTATGCAAGTATTTTACTTCCAACAGGGCTCTTGGATGGAATAGAAGTAGAAACTTTAATCGTCTGTAAGTAGGTATTTATTTGTAAAGGTGATTGTGCTCCTTATTTATAGGAAGTCACGTTTCAATTTCCTATGCAAGTATTTTACTTTCAACAGGGCTCTTGGATGGAATAGAAGTAGAAACTTTAATCGTCTGTAAATAGGTATTTATTTGTAAAGGTGATTGTGCTCCTTATTTATAGGAAGTCACGTTTCAATTTCCTATGCAAGTATTTTTAATTCCAACAGGACTTGGCATGGAGGTAGGAAGTTCAATCGTCTGTAAGTAGGTTATTTATTTAAAAACGGGATTGTGCTCCTTATTCATACAACATTACGGGTCAATTTCCTATCCAGGTAGATTATACTTGAAAGTATCCCGAGCCCTAGTTTTAGGACCTGGTTTCTTAAAGTAGACTTACTTGGAAGCCCTGGTACTCGATTTTGCAAGTACGACCCATGTCTACTGACGGAGATATCGGTGAACACTGAACATACACAAAAAAAAAAATAACATACATAATGTCGTACATAGAACCTCCTCTTTTTTGGGAAGTCGGTTAAAAAATATACGTACTACATACCAATAATTTTTTTCTAGGGTCATTCTTTCGCGTAAAATCTTAACACCGCGATTCAGATAATGACTTTAAATGCACAACGCCATCTATCGAATAGCGAGTTCAACTGTCCGAGTAACCGAATTGCGTGAGCTGTGATAATTTTACTTCTTGAACACTTTAAATTCATCTAACTTTTGATAGAGTGAACCGATTGCGATTAAACAAAAACTAAGTAATTCTTCAAGATACGCACAATTTTTATGTATAAAAGTTATCTACATTGGTTTCGTACATTTCACGTGATGCGTGCACAAATAAACAGACAAACAGATAAACAGACAAAAATGCCAAAAATGCTAGAAATGGGTTCTGTTGGTTATCCTTTAACACCCTGGCTATTTTTTTTGGATTTTTTTTCGATGTACAAAAAATATTTTTCTACAGATTTATTATATGTATTGATGATAAGCGACGACTGACATATTTTCTACTTTCACCTAAAAATTAAACTACCAATCATACAAATAAAACTACAAAGTGAAAAATAACTTTATTTTTGGAAGTCGGTGTCCATAACGCAATAAATTGGTACCTGCGAAAGACACCGACTTCCAAAAATAAAGTTATTTTTCACTTTGTTATATGTTACTATATCTGGTGGTAAGTTAAACATAAGCCGTCTTGAATTACTGTGACAGGGTAATTTTTCAAAGTTGGACTGGAGTGTTTGTTATCTTCTTTTTAGGAAGACACCAGATTGAAGATCACATAATAATGGTTATATTGATCCTTAACTACAATTTATGACATATAGATATTGCTAACAAAAGTACATTTAAACGGTAACAATATCCTGGAGTTTGTTCCCAATAAATATATTTTACTGATGAACTTGAGCACCTCAATCACTGAATTAAAATCAGAGACTAGAGTGAGATAAGTTTAAAAATCAGCATAGTACTACAACGAAGCAAAAAGTAGTCATAATTAATGTATTATCATAATATTTACCGTCATTCTGCCGAGATGCTGTTCCAGTCAAAATCTCATCTTCAGAAAACAGGGAAGGATAGGCACTGCCAATGAGACGTGATTTAGACGTAATGAACTTCTTTTCAAAGTGTTTTTGACAAACAAAAAGCTTCGAAAGTTGTTCTGGTGATAATGATTTCAGATCATCACGGTTTAGACACTTTAACCACTTAGCGAGTCTTTTCTCATTACACGGGAAATGATGCAAAATCCTGTCGAGATGATTTACAAACACAGCACTCGAAATACATTTTGCAAGGAGCAAAAGTAATCGCAGAGACACTGGGATTTATTACGGATTACGGATAAAGCGAAGAGGATAAGCACAAACGACTTCACTCGATCAACACAGTACCTGTAATCACAGACTACTTAGAGATAAACACAAAGTACCTGTAATGTCATGTCAAAATTCAAATGATACAAAAACAAATGGCGATGGCGGTCAACCGGCGCCTGCGACAGCCAAGCAGAAACGTCATACAACACTAAAACAATATGGCGCTACGTCGAGCATTTCGTTCTATGATGATTATCAGCCGTGGTCTTACCGTAAAACTGTCACTCTCAAGCCCAGGACCCATGCCCCACTTTCTCAATCCTATAATGAAACTGCTCATCAACAAATTGTAAACACTCCCCAATCTTCACAGTCTAATGGCTGTGCGCTTAATAATAATATCCCCAGTATTTTTAATAATAATACCTTTTCAGTCATAGAACTTTTACTTAAAATTTTACCATCACTTATTTCCTCTACTTCAAATAACTCTCAGTTACCGTCCAACGTTGCCGATCAACTTATTTCTATATTATTAAACATTAAAAATGGCGTCCCACCAAATGTTTCTTCAGTGGAATGTGGGCATAAAAAGCACGACCTCATATTCCTCTTGAACAAATACAAGCCATTGGCTTGTTCTTTTTTTTTTTTTTTATGTATCTAATCCTCACCAACGAAATTGGTGCCTTCTGTGCTCAACCTCTGTCATTCCGGTCAATCTTCCATGCCTCTCGTACATTCATTCCTCATCCTAATTCTTTCTTGCATTCATCTTCTTGCATTCCATATTTAGTCCTAATTTACGGCATAGTTTATTACTTATAAAAATAGGTAAAATACAATATATCAAATTGAGCAAAAGGTGCTATAATTATGTAACAATTTGAGCAAAAGTGCTGTTTATTTCAGGTACAGTGAGCGGTTTATCACAGAATATGTATAATATAATTAGAGATAAAAACACAAGCTCAGTTTTCAAAAGAAATATCACAGTAATTATTACACAGTATAAATTTAGGTACTAATATGAAATACTGCCGGCTATACGTGTCCTTGCTGCATTCCGTGCTTACATTTAAATATCGCACAGAATACTAATGAAGCACGGTGCTGTTCAGGTTTTGTTTCGACGTATAACCGCAGTGGCTACTCTAATGCAGTACTCCAAAAACTTTTCCCTTGTTTCCTTGTTCATGAGCCCATGCAGGCTCTGCTTCGTTATTTTCCTGTCCAGCTCACATTCAAGTTGGTAGCGCTCCCTGATATATAACGGGCATTCTACGAGTATGTGCTGGACAGTCTCTGCCACTCCTGGATCGCAGACGCACGATGGGCTCTCCTTACACTTGAAGCGATTCAGGTATTCAGAGAACCCACCATGCCCCGTCAAAACTTGCGTGAGGACGCCTTCAGGCCGCACCTGTTGTACGATACGGAAAGCCGCTATTGCATCCGGAAGAAACATTTTCGTAACGGAAGCGGTCTCGCCCGACACGTATCTTTGATTCCATTCATCAAGCGATTCCAACCGGATCTGTCGCTTGATGAATGAAACCGGACACTGGTCGTAGTCCGGCCTCCTCCGTAACGACAACGCTGCCTCCTTAGCTAACTCGTCCGCTCGCTCATTCCCCGGCAGGCCCGCGTGGGCCTTGATCCAGAACAAAGTAATTACTTTGCTCTGGCCCAGGGCGTGAGCCAGGTTGGCGTGCGCGCGAACTGCCAGGGGATGGAGAGAGCCATGGTTTGCAAGCGTCTGCAATGCGGATATTGAGTCGCTGTACAAGCCATAGCTCGCCTCTTGCCGCGCAAGGATCACTTCTGTTGCTTTGCAAATGGCCAGGAGTTCCGCCTGGTAGACTGTGCAGTACGCGGCAAGGCTAAGCTTGAGGTTCCGGACTTTGCCATCATTATCCCAAATGGATAATGCGGCTCCGACCTTCCCCTCAATCTTGCTGCCGTCGGTGAATATTCTCACCGCCTGCACATTGTTGCTGTCTAGCAACTCTTGGTCTGCCAGGCACATGAACTCCAGGGGCATTTGTGTAGCTGGATGAGGGGCTTCCGCAAACCTTACCGCACTCTCGATCTCCCTGTCTCCCGGCACGAACCGGGATGACCCTCTCCTCGCTTCATACAGGGCGGCTGCCTCTTGTATGCGCAAGTCTAGAGGTAGTATCCCCGACAGTGCCAGCGCCGAGTTCAGAGAGACAGTACGGTAAGATTTGTATAGCTTCTGAGCGAATCCTCGTTGAACAGAGCCAAGCTTCTTCCGTATACCCAACTTCTTTGCAGCGGGTGCCCAGGCTGCGGCTGCGTATGTGACTATGGGCTCAATCGTTGCTGTGTAAATTGTGTTTATTACTTAGGTGAGATCCCCAGCTCACCTTTGCTGCTCGGGACAGCCGCTTGTAAACGTCAGCTGCCCTCTTGCAGACGTTCGCGACATGCTCATTAAAAGTAAGCTTATTGTCTATGGTTAGACCCAGCAACTTCATTTTTCTGACCATACCGATGTCGACCCCGGCCATGCTCAGCACTGGAGAGTCGTACTTAAGCTTATTGGTTATGGTCATCGCACAGGTTTTGTGCGGTGCAAACTTCAGCTTATTTCGGACGCCCCAATCCTGAACATGGGCGAGGGCTGCATTGGCAGATCTAGAGACTTCAGTCGCCGTGTCCCCATCCACGACCAAGACGATGTCGTCCGCGAACGCCTGCACGAAAAGTCCGCGCTGCTCTAGCTCCTGCAGTAGTGGGTCGAGAACGAGATTCCACAGGATTGGACCTCCGATCGACCCCTGAACACAGCCCTTGCTGGTCTCGCGAGTGCACTCCTCTCCGGCATACCGAACCCTGACCTTCCTACCATCGAGATAGCTGTCTATCAGCCTCCTGATGTTGACCGGACACTTTTCCTCAGCCAGTCTGACTCTTATGGCTGGCCACCAGGCGCTATCGAAGGCGCCTTCTATATCCAATGACACCAGGACAATTAGCTTCTTCAGCCTCAACTTGTCCTGTACTTGCTTCACTAGCGTATAGAGGGCGTCCTCGGTGCTCCTCTGGGGCATGAAGCCAAACTGACGAGTACTAAACCGCGGTACAAGCTGATATTTTAGACGCGCTACGACCATCCTCTCCAGGACCTTCCCCAGAACAGGCAGTAGACCGATTGGTCTATATGCCTTGGGGGTGGTGTAGCTGTCCTTGCCCGGCTTTCTGAGGGCTACGACTGTAGCCTCCTTCCAGGTGGTCGGGAAGTGTGCCAATTCAAGGCACTTGTTGTAGAGGGCAAGGAAAGCGTCCGGGTCCTGGTGGATCGCTCGACTGCAGATATCAGAAGTCAGTCCGTCCCCTCCTGGTGCCTTTTTGGGGTTGAAACCCGCCACAGCAGACTGCAGCTCCAGCGTCGTAAATGGGGGATCATGATATTCATCATGAGCCCACTCATTTACTCGGCTGGCTGCTTCTCTAATTCGCCTGTGGTCAGCGTTGTCCTGGTCTACTCTGTCTTCGGGGTAGAACGTATTCGCTAGTAGGGCGGCCGATTCACTCGGATTGAGGAATGCACCATCGCTGCAAAGAGTCAGTTCTTCTTGCCTTTTGGTGGTCCTACGAATGATCCTGTAGAATCTCTCCCAAACTCCCTCACGATCCTGCTTCCGGCAAAACTCCTTCCAACTGGCGATTTGGGCACTCTTTGCCTGCATCTTGTATTCTTCTTTCGCTTTCAGGTACTCGCCAACGACCTTCGCTCGCCGGACCGGCGCGGCATTGCGGATGCGGTTCTTCTTGGTCATAACCTCTCTTCTTCACAGTAAGCTCCTCGGACCACCACGGACATTTAACTATAGTTGTGTTGTTTATTTTTGGGATAGCCTCTTTGCATGTGTTAGATTTATAAAGGAACTACATATAAAAGTATCAATATTTACGAAGATATCAAGCTTAGCTTGGAATGTCAAGATGGTTGCTCGTTATTTACTGTGTATCAGAGTTCCTTTGTGGTGTATAAGGGAAAGGTTTTATGAATAAAAGCACATAAAGACAAGACTAGGTATTTATTTCAATTAGGCTTGTCAATTAATTCATATTGAGGCTCAGAGAGCTTACTGCCCATTCGCTAAACTAGTTCTCGTGGAGAAGAAGGGCAAGAAACTCCACGGAAGCAACTATGGTTGTAAAAGTATCCATAGATATCTTTTACAACCATATAAATATCGTTTATCATAATAAAGGTCTAATTCTACGATGAATCTTGTAATACTCCACAATGTTACATACTCAAAACAACAAGGATAAGGCAAAGAACATGACTAGCCCTTAAATCAATTTAACATCATTATGAATAAAGGCCACAACATGAAATAGAGTAACAACACCACCATTAGCAATAATCAAGTTATAATATCAAATAACTTACGTGAAGCTTGTGTAGTCCACCTTTCACAGAATATAACAATTCAAGAAAACAATATCACTATCACACCATACTGTACTGGCTTGTAGTTCACCACAAAAGTGAGTTAATCTTACGAATTACACACTATTTATAGTAACGAGCCGACCTGTCAAATGTCCCCACCATTTTCTACATTTCTATAAACAATCTCACAATTAGGTCAATAATCAATTCTTGAGTAATGAAACTTTTTTAAAAAGTATCAAGACAATTAAGGAATTGAATATCGCCTATCTATTTAGTAATTCTTAATCAATATTCGAAAGAATATTGATACTAACTGACAGTATTGTAATAATTGTCTCAAAGGACTTATTATACTAAAATAGCAATATAAAATGCAGGTTTCATCACAATGATCATTATAAATTACGTAATATTTTATAGGAATATCATCACTATGGTTTATATGTAAGTTTAGAGTTATTTCCTGTACACACAACAAATATTGTTACTTGTTACTACTCATGTGGGTACTCTCACAATTGTAGGTATTTGACAACACAATAATAGTTTAGGTAGGTACTTAAACATTTGTCGGTAGATGCTTAATAAATATGACAGTTCGTATTTTGTAGCAAACCATTGTGCTTAAAAAGTGAAATTTCATAATTAATGACGTCAAACGTACTTCCAATACTAACACATGCTTCTGCAATTGCATTTATATATTTATGTACGTTATTCTCTAAATTTTGTTTATTATTTATTTCTGTTATTGTTTGCTGATTAATGTTGTCTCTACTTTTAATTACTTTAATTTATTTTTAAAAGCTTCCCAATTGGCTTTACGAGTATTATACGTGGGACACTCAGAAAGTTTTGCGAAACTAAAAAAAATTGTTCTATACGTACATATATTTTTATTAAATCTTTTCAAAGTACTTTCCACCAGCCTCTATACAAAGATTCATGCGCCTAAACCAGTTTTCAAAACACTTTTTCCAGTCCGCCGCAGACACCTCGTTTACAGCCTGCTCGAACGCAGCCAGCGCATCTTCCGGCGACGAAAATTGTATCCCTTTGAGCTGATTTTTTATTTTTGGGAATAAAAAGAAGTCACACGGTGCTAGATCAGGGCTGTAAGGAGGGTGACCCAGGAGTTTGACTGGCGTGCTGTCCAGGAAGTCCCTCGTTTTGAGTGCGGTGTGCGCAGGTGCATTGTCGTGGTGGAGCAGTAGCCCGCGGAGCCCTGTGTTTGGTCGCTTGTTGCTTATAACAGAGAAAACTTCTGGCAAACATTTGGTAGTATACCATTCGGCATTAATGCTTCTTTGATCCCGTAAGGGAATTGATACCAAGTGGCCAGTCAAATTAAAAAAGCTAGCGATCAAAATCTTACCCCCGCTTCTAGATCGCTTCACTTTGGTAGGCGTTGGCTCATTTTGAAACACCCAAACAGTCGACTGGCGCTTGGTTTCTGGGTCGTATTGATAAATCCAGGACTCATCACCTGTAACGATGTCGTAAACACGCCGAGACGAGCCTGCTTCAAATTTGTTAAGCATATCACGGCACCATTCCACCCGGGCCTGCTTCTGAGCATCGGTGAGGTTGTGCGGCACCCAGCGTGATACTATCCTCCTCACGCGAAGATGGCTGTGTAGAATCTCGTGAACGCTTCCCGATCCAATCTTCAATATGTGTTGAATCTCCTGATATGTAATTCGCCTATTGTTTTGGATTAAATTTTTCACTGCTAGCACGTTTTCTTCGGTAACAGCCGTCAAAGGGCGACCGCTTCTTTCGTCATCCCCCAAAGTTGGTCGACCGCGCTTGAATTCGTTATACCAACGATACACGGTTGCCTTGGAAGGGCCTTCATCCATGAATGCCATTTGAAGTCTATCGTACGATTCATCCGGTTTCAGGCGACACTTGAAATCGTATAAAATCATAGCTCTAAAATGTTCCCGGCGCAGATCCATATTTCAGTGAGACACAATACTTTGAATTAACTCGCAAAAAATGTGGAGGGAAATTTTGATATTGGAACTTACTTATTTTTACTTATAAATAATCATATTTTCGAAAAACATTATAACTGGCCAGTCTCCCATATATAAAAACTTTTTTTCGCAATACTTTCTGAGGGGCCTGGTATTGTCTCGTTGTCCTCTTTATATTTATACCTTTTTCCCTTATCGTGTTAACGTTAAAAAATATTGTATTGTGGTCCGAGGATGTTGCTCCCGTGTCGACCCGCCAGCCGTCTACCAGGTCAAATAGGTCGATCGAACATGCCGTGACGTCCACATGGCTTTTATACGCTCTACCACCTCTTATGGTGTCAAAGGTGGGAGCGTCACCAGTGTTTAGTACCTGAAGCTCTAATTCATCCAGGGTAGCGGACATTTCCTCTCCCCTGGGATCTAGTATGATGCTGCCCCACCAGGCACTTTTCGCGTTTGCGTCGCCACCTATCAGCAACCTACCGTTAGCCACTTCCGCTTTGATCCGGGTTATCTGGTCCAGGTATGGCCCTATGGGTTGGTCTGGCTCGAAGTAATAGGAGACTACTGCGATTTCCCAGGCTTTGGTTCGGATCCCCACTACAACGATGTTATTTGTGGTGAGTTTCGGGTAGACGTAGTAAGACGGCTATCGCCGCTTCAACCCTCCCGCTTCCATCGACCTCGCACTGGTAGATTCTCGCTGCACGGTAGCTCTTCATACTTCGTGCTCCCCCCACATACGGCTCCTGAATCAGTGCCCACGAGATCTTCCGTTCACTGGCCTCTAAAAAGAGTTCGGTGGTCGCCAGTTCCTTGCGTTGAAGATTCGCTTGGGCCACTCGGTATGGTCTCGCTGTTTGTTGGACAGGAGTCTCCGGGGTGCCCTTAGCAGTACGCTATGGATGAGCGGGCTATTGCATCCCATCTTCTCCTTACTGTGCACTCTGAGCTGAAGGCGTGATGGTGCGTGTTATCCGCTTTGGCACGTATGCAGTTACAGCAGGTTGGTGGAAGACCTGCACTCCAGTCCGCGCACTCTGTCCTCATGTGGGGACCGCCACAGTGACTGCATTTCGCTACAGTCTCCGTGCAAGCGCGTCGGCTATGCCCATACCCGAGGCAGAGCGAGCACTGGACGAGCGGGGACTGGTCTTCGACCGTAACCCGCTGAAGTTCCATGTGCACCGATCCGACCTCGAGCATGCGCCGCCAGATCTCTGTGGCGACCCTCAACACTACGTGACATTGATGCGGGTTCCTGGTTCGTTTTCTATACAGAACTTCCGCTATCTTCTGTTCTTCCTTGAGGTCTTGGAAGATGTGGTTGTTCTGTTTCCGGAGGGCCTTAACTATTTCCTCGTTGTCATTATACTGCATAACGTCCCTTATAATCACTTGAGAAACGTCCCTTATAATCATTAGAAAAATTATTTGCAATAAATTGCTATTATCTGTTATTTTAAGTAAAGTAGCAAAAAATACTACCATACGTCAGTCAAAAAATTAATCACAGAAATTTGTTAGGCGAGTAACGCTTAACAGTGTCTTAGCCTAGGTATAGCAGCACAATAATGCTGCTGTATGTCGTTAATACTATAACAATTTTTTCAAAAAATTTATGTCTGTGGTGCTCAGGAACCAATGTCGTACGAGTCTGGGCGTTGTGGATTGAGCTGTTTGCTCGTTGGTGGCCCTTCAGTAAACTTGGATGTGGTTGTTTACTGGAAAACTGCCCGTTGGGGACGTTTTCATGGTTCTGGCTGAGCTGGTGCGGGAATGCAGACTTCTGTTGGGGCCAATCGGACGGGCTTCTCGATCTGTTTAATATGAGTCCCAGCTCGGTTTTCCAGCGATAGGACGAGGGGGGTGCGGTGATAAATTAAGGGCTGAGGGGTGGGTTTCTATTGGGGCCATAAGATAGGGCTCCTCAAGCCGGTCACAATGGACCCAAGCTCGGGTGATCTGCCTTTATATTTGGCCTAGAAAACCGGAGGGGGGAAATAAATTTGAGGGGGGTTAAATCCAAGGTTTGGACGGGGTGAAGGCTGGAGGAATGGATTTTAAGAGGGGGGGGAGTTTGGGGGGTATCTGTTGGGGCCAAAAAATAAAAAATAGGGTTCCTCAAGCCGGTCACTATGGACTCCAACTTGGGTGGTCCACCTCTATTTTTGGTCGAGATAAACGGAGGGGGGTAAGGTGATTTGAGAGCGGTTGGGGGGGGGGGGGGGGTTAAATCCAAAGTTTGGAGGGGGTGCAGGCGGGGGGGGCGGGGGGGGGGGGTTAAATGTAAGGGGCGGGTAGGTAGCTTCGAGGGAACTCCTCAACCCCAGGCCAGGGGTTGAGGAGTTCCCTCGAAGTTTCCTGCTGAGGATTTGTGGAGCTGTTCTATAGTCAGCTCGGAATAGACAAGTACGTCTGTAAGACTCTTTAAAAAAATTTCACTATCAGGATTTTCGGACCACGTTTTTTATTTTAGGTTAAGTACCGAACACGTGGTCTCACTGATGTGTTATTACGTACTACAGTTCTCACTTTAAAAATCTGAAAGTCAGACCGAGGCAGAGTGCCAAACAGAGGGTCAATATCCCGTAATAAAATTGGTACGTAGCCGCTTTAGTTTTAGAGTTATTCGCTAGCGATAAACCCTTTGAGGTTACGTGTTCGGAACTGCACTGTAAAAACTTTGTCACACTCAAAATAAAAGTTTTGACATCGGAAACTTCACGAGTCGTCGATGGCCCACAGGTGGGCAGAACCAGTATTTGTTTCTCGCCCCCAGGCAAAGTCTTCAAAGAAAGTTGGTTTTTCTTCTTTGGCCAGCAGGTATCCGGTGTTGCACCGGAAAAATCTGGAGGACACCTCAAAATGTGCGGGCAGCGAGGGCGCAGCCCAGCACTCCAAAAAATCAGTAGGTCACCACTCAGAATTCAACAGCGTTTAAGGGTTTATGAAAAAAGCTTTCTGAATTTTTCTTCTTTTACCCAGGAAAAATCCCAGAAGTGGAGTCCGGTGATTTCTTTTTGTGCGCGCATGTAGCACTCACTTGCCCGAACACTTTAAGCTGTCACTCACTTGAAACTGCGATAAATTTCCGACTTTCCGATTTTTGAGCGCGGAGTGGCTTTAAACTGAACTGGCACGGGCGGGGGATCGCGAGAGAGCCATTGGCTTGTTCCATAGCTGAGACTTGGCTCACCCCAAGTCTTAGCTTCCGTATGCCACATTTTTACATTCTTAGGTGTGATAGATCCGATGGGTACGGAGGGTCGGCTCTCTTCGTAAATAATCGGCTCCCACTTTCTCCCTTTTCTTTGCCCCCACTCGAGGGCAATTTGAGTATTGTAGCAGGAAAGGTCGAGTGCATCACGGTGTTTTCCATTTATATTGCACATCCTCACCCTGATTTTCTAGGTGTTCTAAGAAACGTTTTTACCAATGTGCAAGGCCCATTAATGGTCATGGGTGACTTTAATTGCCACCATTATAGATGGGGTTCTGAATGCTGTGATGCCTTCGGTGTAGCGCTGGTAGAGATTTTGGACGATCTAAATCTCTGCATTTTATAAAATGGATGTCCAACTCGTAGATCCCCTCCTGGTCCACAAAAGAGTTGTGTAGACCTAACATTTTGTTCGGTGGAATTGGCTGCATCTACTCACTGGGAATGTACAACCTTGTCGCATGGTAGTGATCATTACCCTATTGTTGTCTCTTTAATTAATAGAACTTATTTAGAAAAATCTTCTCCTCCACTTTTGAAATACAACCTATCAAAACCCGCAGCCTAATTGCGTAAGTATATTATCCAAAGCAAAAGAATCGATTCTTTCCCAAAACCGACTTTACGTAGTGCATATTGATACGAAAAGTCGTTTTTGGGAAGGAATTGATTCTTTTGCTTTGAATAATATACTTACGCAATTAGGCTGCAGATTGGACTAGGTTTGTCTCATTATTGGAGGATAAAATTGATGCCCTTCCTAATTTAAATTCATGTTTATCAAACCCTTCTGATCACCACCATGCCAAAAGTTGTTATGAGGGTTTTGTCGCAGCTGTTACCTCGAGTGCAGATTCCTCTTTTCCGCTAAGAAACAGTGCCAGAAATAAAATCCCTTCACCCCCATGGTGGGATTCAGAATGCACTTCTGCAGTTAAAGAAAGAAATGAGGTCGAGAGATGCTACAATACAAATATGTGTACCAATAACCTTCTGGCATACCTCCAGAATAACGCTAGAGCCAAACGTCTTCTTCGCAAGAAGAAACACGCTGGCTGGGTGAAATTCTGCACCTCCTTGTATCCATCTACTCCAGTCTCAGTTGTCTGGAAAAACATTAAAAGGTTTAGACGTGGATGTTCCCCCTCTACTTCTTCGCCACTAACTAGGGAAACAGCTGAACTTTTCTATGACAAAATTGCTCCACCATATGTTCCCCTCTTGTCCGAATGTAGGCAATGTTTCTAATTTAGCAGAGGATCCCTTTGATATGCCATTTACTTTGGAAGAACTGAATGTGGTACTCCGTCATGTCCGGCAGCCGAATTGCGTAAGTATATTATCCAAAGCAAAAGAATCGATTCCTTCCCAAAAACGACTTTTCGTATCAATATGCACTACGTAAAGTCGGTTTTGGGAAAGAATCAATTCTTTTGCTTTGGATGCAATTCGGCTGCGGGACTCAGCTCCTGGTATTGATGGGGTGCCATATTGTTTTATTTGTCAGGCTGGCGACAAGGCTAAAACTTACTTTCTAAATATAATTAATTTTTGATATAGTCATGGCTGGGTACCCAGACCAATGGAAGCTCCAAATTATAATTCCTCTATTGAAACCTGGCAAATATGCAGATGATCCGAATGGCCTTCGGCCAATTGCTTTGTCCTCAGTCCTGGCCAAACTACTGGAACACTTAATTAAAAATCGTCTCGAGTGGTTGGTCGAGTCGAGAGATTTACTGCCGAATTTCCAATTTGGTTTCAGAAAAGGGCTTAGTACAATGGACAGTATCGGTGTCCTAGTTACGGATATTCGCCTAGCCTTTTCGAAAAACCAATCTCTTGTTGCCGCTTTCCTAGACTTCTCCTCCGCATATGATAACGTTCTCCTTCCCGTACTCAGGCAAAAATTGCAACAGCTGAGTCTTCCGGCTAAGATGATCCAATGCATATGTGGACTCCTTATGTTCCGGTCACTGGTTTTGAGAGTCCAGGGAGAGGATTTTGGGGAGAGGCAGACGTGGAAGGGACTTCCACAGGGATCTGTCCTCAGTCCTCTTCTATACAATTTGTATACGGCCGACATTGGTTCCTGTTTAAACAATGATTGTCAAATACTACAATACGCCGATGACATTGTTTTATACGTGACAGATCCTTCGATCGTCGACGCTGCTTCATCTCTATGCCGCTCTTTGGATTCTTGCCCCAGTGGCTTTTAAGCCATGGCCTTTCTCTTTCCGCACCTAAAAGCTCGGCAGTAATATTCTCTCGCAAAAGACAGATTCCTCAAGTCTCAGTGAATATTTCTGGTCATAATATCCCTGTATTAGATAAATCTAAATTTTTAGGCGTCATTTTGGATACAAAACTAACAGGTAAGTATCACGTAAATTCACTTATCCAAAAATGTGAAAGGACAATTTCAATTTTAAAAGTCTTAGCTGGTGTTTGGTGGGGTGCTCACCCTTACACCATGAAATTAGTATACAACGCTTTAATACGCAGCGTTTTAGATTATGGAACATTTCACCTGATTCCTTGTAACAAGGGCGCTTTGGCGGGGCTGGATAGGGTTCAGTCCAAATGCCTTCGGATCATCTCAGGTTGTATGAAGTCCTCTCCTATTAACGCCTTGCAGGTCGAATGCGCTGATCCTCCCCTTGCCCTGAGGCGGCAATATCTAGCCTCCCGTTTTTTGTCTAGGATAATTTCCAGATCGTCCCACCCCCTTTTAGCGAGAAAGAATGAGCTTAATGTCGTAAGCAGAAGCTCAAGTTTTTGGAGAAACAAAGAAATTCCCTTAATCCTTAGAGCTTTCAGAACTATTCAAAATTTAGCGTGTCCGATTTTCCAGTATCCTAGACTCCCACTTTTTAGCTTCGCTTATGAAGTTATTTGTTATTCCCCCAAAATTTTCTATGATATTGGCATATCAAAATCATCTCCATCGGCAAATTCGGCCTTCAATGCGGTGGTAGGAGAGCGATGGGTTGGGTTTCAATAATTTTTTACTGACGCTTCAAAACTAAATGATACTGAAAACACTGGTGCCGCGGTTTTCTACCAAAGCTCCAGAATTGCCTTACAATTTAAATGTCCGAAAGAGTCTTCTGTATTCACCGGTGAGTGTGTGGCTATATTGGAAGCCTGTGTTTTTATTGAATCACACACTAATATTGAGAAAGCCGTAATTTTTACAGATTCTCTTAGTTGTTTGCAGGCCTTAGCTCAAAGTCCGTTTACAAGTAGACTTCATAGCCCTTTAATCTTCAAAATTAAACAATCTTTATTCGCATGTGCTAGCAGTTAAAGAGATGTTCAGTTAGTTTAGATACCTAGCCATTGTGGCATCAAGGGTAACGAATGTGTTGACGTATTGGCTAAAGATGCGCGCTCATCTGGAACGGCTGATCTCTCACATAATACTCACCTGAGTTATGACCTGTTATCCCTTCCCAAATTGAATCTGCAGAGTTCATGGCATGAGCATTGGAATATCTCTAGTAGAAAGAAAGGATTTTTTTTCCATGCTGTCCAGCCGGTCATAAATCCAAAACCATGGTTCTTTGGTTTCAGAAAGGTTTCCAAAACCGCTATTTCTGTCCTTTGCAGAATCCGACTAGGTTTTTGCTGCACCCCCGTCTTTCTCCATAAAATCCGTGTACGCGACACCTCTCTCTGCGAGTGCGGGTTAGGCGAGGGTACCTACCCCGGAACACATTTTTTTTTAATGTTCAAACAACGTCCCCTCACTTGATTTGTACCGCCGTCTTCCTAAATTAAAGATCCCTCTTCCAATAAATATCCCCTCTCTTCTGACTTATTCTTCCACAGAACTCCTTGTGGCGCTGATGATCTACATCCGTCACAACATTATAAAATTATGAGTCAAAACTTAAAATTACCTCCTATTTGTATGTGGCATACATCGTATCATTAATGTGATAACAATTATATTATTATCTATGTATTTTTACATTTTGTTTGTTTCAGTCCCGTACTAACTCAACAAGTGTCAACTGTATTAAAGTGAAGAATTTCGTTTCTACCTACAGTTTCTGTTTTAATTATTATTATTTTTTTGTTTTTATAAAACATTCTTGCTCTTCCTTTTAACTTTAGACATTGGCAGAATAGTCGACATCGGCTTTGCTTGCCATAAAAATATAGAATAGAATAGAATAATACTACAGACTGAAGATATGTAGTAAAGTGAAGGTAATGACAAATTATGTTTGATGTCGACATAGTTTCTCCAATGTAAAAAAAGTGCACCGCTTTAGTCAAACAAGCCCACAAATTAATAATAGGCTAACATTTGTATTAAAATGAATGAGCATTTAATTTAGCATTAACTTTTTCAAATACCTTGCTGAAAACCGGCTACACCGATACTGGTATATAATTATTTGTGTCTTTACTGTCCCCGGATTCAAAAAGTGATACCTTACTATGTTTTATTAGATCCGGAAAGTCTCCTTGAAAAAATTAAAGCCAAGTACGGCGCTATAGTCTGTATAATGGAGGTAAAAACTTAGACGGACATTCACCATAGATCTTCAGTCGGTTAGATCTTGAATTTCCAACCGATCACTGGAAATGTATATTAGGCATATGTAAGAAACTTGAAGTTACAAGTAATTTCTTGCTGATTGCGGTTAAGATTTCATTTTAAAACTTTAATTTTCGATAGTCTAATGAATTTTACCATTAACTCTAATATATTACAAATTTATTTTAAGAAATAATGCAATTAGCTTGCAACGCAATTTAAGCAAATGAATAAAAACGAGAAGCAGTTTTTATGTTGTGAGAATGAAACCACTGACCAACACTTGTTAAAAGAAAGGATAAAAATGCGCGTAAATAAAATAAAAGCAAGCATAGACACGAGCCGGCGCACGACGATAGGTGGATAGAAAGGCAAAATAAGCCAAATTCCCCTATGTACGTCCTTCTTCTTGCGTGTTGTGCATGCCATGCAGCGCAGCACCAGCGAATAGCTCACCCAAGTATTGAGAAAATGGCGGCTCCGTGCACTTTGTAAAATCCAAAATTCTTCTTCGAGTCCTGTCCGGTCACCTGTTGTCGGAGCTGTTATTAACGAGCAGCTCTTGGATTGAGGTGGTAGGGTTCTTCTTAATTAAAAAGCTTCTGTACAAACAAAATATTTTTATTTCGTGTCTGCATTGTTAGTTATATTTAGATATATAGATATTAGACGTAGTCTCACTGAGCACATTCGTAGCGGTGTGTACACGAATATGTTTTTTTAAAACACAGTTTACTGAAAATCTACAATTACAAATATCACATTTGTAATGTTTTGCCCGAGTGTACACGAATATTTATTTATTTATAATCACCAATTATAACATCTTTACAGATTGCTCCAATATGATGCTACAAGTCAGAAACACACAAAATTAAATAAAACTAAAATAACCTAGCAGTAAAATTGCACGCAATAAAATATTAATAAGTATTCATAGATACATCAATAAATTAACCATCCCAAAGTCTATAGCTACAGGCCTCTTTCAGTAGTTATTTGTGCTCCGCAGGCTTTGACCAAATATGTTTTCTGACACTGTAATAACGTTAATAATAAACAACTTGAGGAGGTATTGGTCCCAGCCTAAGACACACGCACGCACGTCTAAGATAGCGGGGCGGAGGCCGCGGCGCGCGCCCACACACTCGTTCCGGCACGCGCTGCCGCAGCGCTTCCAGCACCTCCAGGTGGTGCGGCAACCCTGGTAGTATTCTCGCCACATATTTCACCAGCGCGACGTCCCTTCTTACTGCTAGCCTGGTGCACCCGACCATGCCCAGGACGAACAGACTCGTGTATCAGGGGATAAATGGGATACACTCCGCACTGTTTGTAATAGAGAAATCTAGAAAACTTATTTTTATATTTTTCCAACATGACACTGTATTTCTCTTCATGTGGATTGCAAATGAATGCACTTATCTCTAGATGACGCATTATACAGAACTTTAAAAACTGCAATGTCGGTGATCCTTACACTTTTTTAAGAAAGCCGAGATTTCTGAAAGCCCTGCCGCACACCTCAACTATGTTTCCGGAACGTCAGCTCCGATACCATCTGAACGCCCAGGTACATACATGTGAGGCACGCGGCATAATTACCCCGTCCATGTCGTACTGATGCTGCAATGTAGCACGCGCGCGACTGTATCCCATAACACAGCAATTAGAAACATTGAAATGCAGGTTGTTGGACTTAATCCATTCGACTACATTATCAATATCAGATTAGAGTCTATTACAGTCAGTAAATAATTTAAAGTCATCTGCAAACAGCAGACACTTCGCCTCTTTTACGACTGCAGGCAGATTATTGATTACTAAAATAAATTCCAGAGGTCCAATATCACTTCCTTGACTTACCCCGCAGAACGTGTAATAAGGACGCGATTAACGTCCGGCATACTCAACATACTGTCGACGCCCAAAGCTGAGAGTTTATAAAGAATGAATATGAGCTATTTATCATTCTTTTTCAAAAAACTACGGTGACATACATCACATTTATAAGGTTTTCCATCCGTATGTACATGAATATGTTCTGTAAAACTAATCTTTACTGCTTTTCGCTACGCCGACATATATCACAATTTATATGGTTTTTCCCCCGTGTGTACACGAATATGTTCTGTTAAGCTACCCTTTACTGAAAAACTACGCGGACATATTTCACATCTATAAGGTTTTTCCCCAGTGTGTACACGAATATGTTTTGTTAAAACACCCTTTTCAGAAAAACTACGCTGACATATTTCGCATTTGAAAGGTTTTTCCCCAGTGTGTACACGAATATGTTTTGTTAAAGCACCCTTTTCAGAAAAACTACGCTGACATATTTCGCATTTGAAAGGTTTTTCCCCAGTGTGTACACGAATATGTTTTGTTAAAACACCCTTTTCAGAAAATCTACGCTGACAAATATCACATTTGTAAGGCTTTTCCCCCGTGTGTATACGAATATGAACTGTTAAATCATTCTTTTTCGAAAAACTACGGTGACAAACATCACATTTATACGGCTTCCCACCCGTATGTGCATAGATATGTTCTGTTAAACCACGCTTTACTGAAAAACTACGCTGACATATATTACATTTGTAAGGTTTTTCCCCAGTGTGTACACGAATATGTTTTGTTAAAACACCCTTTTCAGAAAAACTACGCTGACATATTTCGCATTTGAAAGGTTTTTCCCCAGTGTGTACACGAATATGTTTTGTTAAAACACACTTTACCGAAAATCTACGCTGACAAATATCACATTTGTAAGGCTTTTCCCCCGTGTGTATACGAATATGAACTGTTAAATCATTCTTTTTCGAAAAACTACGGTGACATACATCACATTTATACGGCTTCCCACCCGTATGTGCATAGATATGTTCTGTTAAACCACGCTTTACTGAAAAACTACGCTGACATATATTACATTTGAAAGGTTTTTCCCCAGTGTGTACACGAATATGTCCTGTTAAAGAATTCTTTTGCGTAAAACTATGGTGGCATATATCACATTTATAAGGTTTTTCCCCTGTGTGCACACGCATATGTTTTGTTAAATTAATCTTTTGTATAAAACTACGCAGACATATATCACATTTGTAGGGCTTTTCACCCGTGTGTACACGAATATGTACTGTTAAACTACTCTTAACTGAAAAACTACGCTGACATATATCACATTTGTAAGGTTTTTCCCCCGTGTGTACACGAATATGTTCTTTTAAACTACTCTTTACTGAAAAACTACGCTGACATACATCACATTTGTAAGGTTTTTCCCCCGTGTGTACACGAATGTGATTTATTAAATGACTTTTACCTAAAAACCTACTCTGACATATTTCACATTTGTACGATTTATCTTTAATACATAATCTTGGATATTTCTTTATATCATTACTATCTTTACCTTTGTCACTATTATTACTGCAATGTAATTCCACAGGAGTATTATTAATAATGTTATTAACGCTGGATATAATATTCTTCGAGTGTGTTTGTTCAGTTTTCTGTTGCTGGACTGTAATTGTATCTTCTAGTTTTGTTCTTCTTGTGTCTATTTTTGGTTTCTTTGCAACGGATGCACCTGTAATTAAATTATAAATATGGTAAGGTCTAAATCCAAGGTTGTTGGTGGTAAAATAAAAGTGCATGATATTCCATATTTTATATGTATACTTTTATTTATCACACCATCGAAAATATTGTAGACGTGTACTCTGATTGGTCGCCAGACCGACATACTAACGTGGAAGGACTCTGGAATAGGGTATGCACATCGAAATTTCGAATAGTTTCGGAATTTCGGACCATATTTGCCTGCATATTATTTCGAAATTGACACCCCTTAATTTCGAAACTAATTAATTCAAATATCATGTTATTTTTTATATTTAAAATTATGTAATTTATGAAACTTAAAAGAAGATCATCCCAAAATGAGTCTGATGTCAAATATGCAGCTTAAGAGAATGCTGTGATGAACGATAACATTACAATAAAATAAAGGCTAACCATGGTGTTAAATGAAAATGAGAAGTGAAAGAAACTCGGGCATTAAAAAAACAGCCTCGAAAATTTATTACACGCGGAAATGGCGCCCTATAATAATAGTGGCAAGCGTAAGAAATACGAGTATCTAAACAAGAACCAAAGTCATTTGCTGAGAATTCCCTCTTTTTTTGCTATCGGAGAGAGCCTTCAAAAGGCGCCTGGACATGAAGTGGGCTGTTTTTGCAAGACGATTAAAATGCCACGGTGTATATATCATTTTTTTGCCCTTTTGTGTAAAAAGTCTGCATACCAAATATCAGCTACCTCGGACTTGAGGAACTACTGAACCTTATATTTATACTTTTATATATCACACCAAAGATCAAAAGATTGATCATCAAATATTGTAAACGTGTACTCTGATTGGTCGACCTTTTCCCAGACCGAAATACTAATGTGGAAGGACTCTGGAACCCACCACAATTAATCTCCCAAGAAAACCTGCCTTGATGAGGTTTTTTGTTGGGAGATAAATTAATATCCGTGACTAACGCCGGACCACCAACGGCAATCGGTTCCATATTTGTTAAATAATCACTACTCAATTGGTACGGACAATTGGCCGGACCACCTTCAAATTCGATTTTCTCGAAAAAAATGATAAACTACTAAGGTACCAATTTTGTTGTTAGGGTACTAATTGGTACCAATTGAGTAGTAATTATCTACCAGGCGTTGGTGGTCACGGACATGATTATTTGTGGTGGGTAAACGACTCTTTACTGAAAAACAACACTGACATATATCACATTTGTAAGGTTTGTACCCCGTGTGTACACGAATATGATTTATTTAATGACTTTTTCCTGAAACTACTCTCACTGAGCTCGATCGTAGCGGTCATCTCAGTTGTCTCTTTGGTCCCCGCGGAACTATTCGCTGTTTGAACACCCATAATATCACATGTGTAAGGGGTTTCCCCCATGTGTACAAGAATATGAACTGTTTAATAATTATTTTTCGTAAAACTACGGTGACAGTGACATACATCACATTTATATAGTTTGTGTTTAATAAATTATTTGGATATTACATTATATCATTACTGTCTTTACCTTTGTCACTATTATTACGGCAATTTATTTTCACAGCGGTATTATTAATACTTTTACTAACGCTGGTATTCTTCGAGTGCGGTTGTTCAGTTTTCTTTTGCTGGACTGTAATTGTATATTCTAGTTTTGTTCTTCGAATATCTTTTCAGCATGATGTTATAGTAATTGAACAAGTCAACTGCGTAAAATTTTTAGGTCTATGGATAGATAAAGATATGACTTGGCAAACACACATTGACACAGTATGCAATAAACTGAACCGGTACTCATCTGCTCTATACAAATTATCTAAAGTTGTCGACCAATCAGCTTTATTAACTGTCTATCGTGCATAGTATCATCAACCAGACATAATTTTCCTTAAATAAAAATAATTTACCTTTGTATAGATTCTTTTACCGATTGTTTTGTAAATGTGTGAACATTGTAGGCCTTCTAGATGATTGTTAACATTTGTTAACTTTTACGTAATTTTTTGTTTCTTTTTTTAATTTCTTACGACTTATTGTCGGGCCTACGTTGTCCCCCCATATCCAAGTACTAATGCTGTAACATGGAAATATTGTAAAACCAAACCATTTTTAAAAGAGTAACCATGGAGTTTCTTGCCGGTTCTTCTCCATAGGAAACGACTAACCCGAACCGTGCACCTTTTGTCGACGTTTTATAAGTGCCCATGTAGGCCAAAGCAAAATTAAAAAAAAAAAAATTGAACCCTAAAATACGCTATTATATTCTGGGGCAACGCCACAAATAATAAAGAATCAGTATTTAAAGCGCAAAAAGATGCGTTCGCGCAATTGCTGGTATCTTTGTTCCTGAATCATGCGAACCATACATTAAAAAGTTTATAATTCTGACCTTTCCATCAGCTTTCATCAATGAAGTTGCGGTATTTGTTAAAATAAATAAAAATCTATTCGGTGAACTAAAATCAAAAATATATATACTTAAAATATCTAGTATTACACATAGAACTGCTCTTCTGAGTCTTTTCGGAATGTCATTTGACAATAACTTGCTTAACGCTATAAGCTTTATATTTAAAGCGCGTTATTTTATACGCTTTATTATAACGCGTTTTTTATAACGCACGGGCGCGGGGCGGTCACGAATAAAGCAAACGCGGTTAGTGCGCAGCTCCTACCCTAGCGTTGGACTATTTGGACAGACATCATGCTTAAAAATATTACATCGCTTTTATGAATTTATTACGATTAAATGGACAGTAAAAAGTAAACAATGAACTGTCCTTCATACTTTCAGTTCTATTTCACTACTTCAAGTTCCATATTTATAAATCAATATTTCTTTTAGACATTTTCGTCCACTATACACACACAAAAATAAAACATTAAACAACAACACAATCTCTCAGTCAAGCGTCCTTACTTACACAATTATACTTCTTAGTCAATATTACGTGTCCTATCACTGTTTACACTAAAAAGCACGAAGCAAATTAGCGTAGGTACATTATGTGAGCCGCGCGGGATTGCAAATTACGCGTGCGACCGATAGCAATCGCTAGCACGCGACGACTGGCCGCCGCGCCGCCCACGAGGCCGCGCCCCCTGCTTCTTGCTTTATTTACGTTTTTGCGTTGCGCGCGATACTGCGTTATACCAAATTATGATAATAGCGCATAGCGCCAAGTGAATGCCACGATAACGTTTGCTTTATGATGTGTATAATAAGCCCGCTGCTTTAAGTTATATTAACCACCACTAGTCAGTTGCATGCAAGCGTGCAACCAAAGACTGTTCAAAGTCAAAGTCAAAGTCAAAGCACTTTATTTCAAGTAGGCCAGTTACAGGCACTTTTGAATTGTCAAAAGACAAAATAAAATATTACAAAATTATGGTGCTACAGTCCCAGTCACAAGACATAATAACTGTGAAAGTAC
Organism: Orthosia incerta; assembly: GCA_948252205.1. Classification (NCBI taxonomy): domain Eukaryota; kingdom Metazoa; phylum Arthropoda; class Insecta; order Lepidoptera; family Noctuidae; genus Orthosia; species Orthosia incerta. The sequence continues at coordinate 2,965,096 of OX411769.1, forward strand.
CGTAGATGCCCATTCCAAGGCGTAGATCTCTATGGAGAAGAACGGGCAAGAAACTCCATGGACACTCTTTTTCAATTAGGTAATTATTACAAATCATTTGTTACATCATTCATGTTGAGATTACACATTATGTGAGAACGATGTAGCAAGTTAAAAGTGTCCATAGTAAATATAAAAAGACAATTCAGAAATAAAATTAGAATCAATTAAAATAAACCATGGCAGCTAAGAGATGACCAGTCCCAACCGACAGCGCCCGTTCACGAACATGACACATGTATCAGCACCATTCAGCTCAACCATTTTGAAGGGAGCTAAATGATCCGACACACGCGCCACCATCGGCGAGACATTTGAGTGGGCATGACATACTCTCAACCACCGGAGTCATTCAAGTCAATAGAAGACGTAGGTATCTAGACAATGATAGCTCTGAAGTACATGGTACTCACACAATGCTGGCTATGCTGCTATATAATACTAGAAAGATTAACTCTATATAATGCAAAGATAGTAGCAATCCTCATCAGCTCTGACAATAACAGTAAACGATACCTACGACAGTCTTACCAAAAAATAAAATTTAAAAAATACACATAAAAACGAAATTAAAAAATAATAATATTTAACCTGACAGCAAGCTAATTTTGGTAAAAGAACACGAACATTGTCTTGAGTTCAACACAGCGACCAACTATGCTTATCATCTAAATAATCATTAATAGAATAGTATGCCTTAGAACAGAGATTAGCTTTTACCTTTGCTTTAAATGCGTTAAATGGCAAATCTAGAAAAGAAGACGGTAACTTGTTGTAAAAAGTTATACCAACCCCAACGAATGAACTATGCACCTTATGAAGTCGATGAAAGGGAGCTCGTAATTTGTCCTTATTTCTGGTGTTAAAGTTGTGAATATCACTATTGTTACTTATTGGCCGAACTGAACTGTCAACACGCATAAGTCATACTGTCCGAAAATAAAAGTGATCTCGTGCATAAAACCGCGATTTGGTGTTTACAAACATTACAAAAGTGAACCTTATAAAGTGATAACTGTGTACAATTATTGTTAGCAAAAAGCAATCAGTGATTCTTAACTAAAACAGTGATTACAATTTAATAGTGACACTTTCATTTTATCTTTTTCTCCATCCACCCACAATTTTTTAATATTTTCAATGTCAGATGTCGACATGTCACTTGACATTCGGAATAGTGTTGCCATTCTAAAAATTTAAAAAATAAATAGTACAATGAGTTGCACAGGGGTGGATGACCAGGTCCCTGTGACAGAAAATGCTACTGGCAAGATTAAAAGAAATTTTGTGCAGCAGGCGTTTCACCCAAGCCTCTTTAATCAAAGACCTAGATCTTCTTCACTGGGGAATAAATCTAGTGCAGACAGCAACGCAAAAGAGATACACTTGCCTCCACCATCAGCAATGCTTACCGAAGGTGTCGATGAATCCAACTGTCCTCCTTCATGGCAAAGAATACCAACCCAACGCAACCCAAAAAGAAAAAAGGTCTCTAACAGCCCACCGTCAGCGGCAAGACAGAGTCTAGAACAGAACTTGCAGACCTCTATCAGTACATCCAATAGATATAGCAGACTTCCAGTAGATTTACCGGAATCTCTTGAACCTATAGAAAGCCAAGCCCACGCTAAGAAACCGAGCAAACCTCCACCAATAATCTTGTATGGTATTACGGATATCTCAAAACTGACGGAACTGTTGAACAGCTCAGTACCAAGAAGCAGCTACAACTATAAAATAGTAAATAGAGATCATCTGAGAGTTATGGTGCAGACAAGTGAAGCGTACAAAGAGGTCATAGATCTAATACGAAAGAATGGACTTATAGGACATACCTTCACTCAGAAAGACAAAAGGTGCTGCAGAATCGTAATAAAAAATCTGCACCACACAACACCCAAAGAAGCCATTGTAGAGGAAATAGAAAAAACTGGGAACAAAGTCAGAGGTGAGATCATATCTGCACTTTCAAGAAGAAACAAGAAACCTCTCAATATTTTCTTCGTGAATGTAGAACCTGGCCCAAATAACCCCGAACTTAAGCGTATAGAAGTTATATACAGCACAAAAGTTAGGATAGAAGATCCAAGAAAAACAAACGAAATCCCTCAATGTGCTAGATGTCAACAATATGGGCACACTAAAAATAACTGCATGCGCCCGTTCCGATGTGTTAAATGCGCAGAAGGACACAGAACCATTGACTGTCCAAAAAAAGACAAAAATACCCCAGCCACCTGCACCTTATGCCTAGGAGACCACCCTGCTAACTACAAGGGCTGCCAAGTGTACGAGGAGATTCGCGCAAGAAAAACTGTTCAGGCAAATCACACGAAAGCAAATTCATCAAATATTAAGAATGCCAGAAATGACACAGTCCCATTTAAAATAGAAGACTTTCCACCATTGCCTCCGAGTAGACCTGCAACACAACCAACAAACCCATCAAGTTCAGATCCCAGAAACACCGCACACTGGAACAAAAACTCAGAGAACAAACAATCTCATTCCTCAAGTTCTTTAGAACAAATCATTTCAAAGCAATCAGAGAAAATAGATATTCTCATACAACAAATAGGTACCCTAATGGGACTCCTAACGACTCTAGTTGCCCAGTATAACAAATGAAATTCCTACGAATTGCAGCATGGAACATAAATGGCCTGCCACCTAATAAACATGAAGTAGAACTCTTCATGAAACATAACCAAATAGATATTCTTCTAATCTCTGAGTCACATATGACTGATGAAAAAGCCATATCAATCAAAGGATATAATGTGTATTATACTAATCACCCTGACGGAACATCACATGCTGGAACTGCAATCATAATAAAGGATAGCATCAAGCAACACGTTCTTCCAAGCTTTAGACAGGCACACCTACAGGCTACTGTAATATCAATTGACGATTGGCAGGGCCCACTTAACATAGCTGCAGTGTACTCTCCGCCTCGGTATCGTGTTACAGAACAAATGTTTAACGATTTTCTTAACACGCTTGGAGGCAGATATATCGCTGGAGGGGATTGGAACGCCAAAAATACCTACTGGGGCTCCAGGCTGACCACAACCAGAGGTAGAGAGTTGAAAAGGGCAATAGATACAAATTCACTCAATATACTGTCAACAGGGGAGCCAACCCACTGGCCAACTGATCCCAATAAAACACCCGACCTCATCGATTTTTTTATTATCAAAGGAATGTCAGGTCTGTATACAAAAATTGAATCAAGCTTAGACGGCAACTCTGATCATACACCAGTGATATGTACACTGAGCACTACAATTATTTGGAATGAGCCCCGAGAGACGTTATACAATCGTAAAACTGACTGGGATTCATTCCAGAACTACATATCAGAAAATGCCAACTTGCACATACCCCTTAAAACCGAGGAAGATGTAGAAAATGCTGCTCGGTTTACAACTAACCTGATCCAAAAAGCTGCTTGGTTGTCTACTCCAAGCATCAAATACAGTCCGCAGCAACAAGATAGTACACTGGAGATAAGGGAGATGATTGCTGCAAAACGGAGACTGAGACGTCAATGGCAAACAAGTAGGAACGCACATGATAAAAGGGCTCTCAACAAAGCACAAAAGAAACTAAAGCAAATGCTAGCAGAAAATGAAAATGCCACTCTTCAAGACAAACTGAAGACATTATCACCTCTTAAAGTAGATGACTACTCCCTGTGGAAAATCACAAGGACGCTAAAACGGCCACAGGATCACATGCCTCCGATAAGACAACAAAATGGTAACTGGGCAAGGAAACCTGGGGAAAAAGCTGAGATCTTTGCCGAATTTTTGACAAATGTATTCAAGCCAAATCAACCCGACGCCATGTACCCAGAAGAAGAAATTGACGAAATCCTTGACAGCGATCAGCAAATGTCCCTACCGCTACGACTGTGTACCCCAAAAGAGTTATGGAAATCTATCCGAAACCTGAAGAAGAAAAAGGCACCAGGTTTTGATCTGATTACAGCAGAAGTACTGAATCATCTACCGAGAAAAGGAATTGTTCTGGTTACTATTCTCTTCAACGCAGCGTTGAGACTACATTATTTCCCGCGCATCTGGAAAATCTCAACCATAAATATGGTAGCTAAACCAGGCAAACCTCCTGCTGAAGTTTCTTCATATAGACCAATAAGTCTTCTTCCGATATTGTCTAAGCTATTCGAGAAAGTACTGTTACAACGTTTGACACCCATACTGGAGGAGCAAAAGACCATTCCTCAACACCAGTTTGGTTTCCGGGCACACCATGGAACGACAGAACAAGTGCACAGAGTGGTTCACACTATCAGACAATCACTGGAGAATAAGGAGTATTGTTCAGGTGCTTTTCTTGACATACAACAGGCATTTGACCGAGTATGGCACAAGGGCCTCCTGTGTAAACTTAAAATTTGTTTACCACACACTGCATACTTGCTGCTCAAGTCTTACCTGGAGGATCGGATGTTCCAGGTTAAATCTGGAAACTGCCTGTCGTCGCTTTACCCCATAGAAGCTGGAGTACCCCAGGGTTCAGTGCTGGGTCCTGTCCTGTATACAATTTACACTGCTGACCTACCAACCTCAAAGCAAATTGTTACTGCAACTTATGCTGACGACACTGCAATACTATCCTGTGATAAAGACCCTATCAGAGCATCCACAAAACTCCAAGAACACCTGGATGTTATAGGATCATGGTTGAAAAAATGGAGAATCAGGGCCAGTGCTGCCAAGTCTGTCCACATAACCTTCGCTCTAAGAAGAGGGGAGTGCCCAACAGTTACACTTGATGGAAATGCCCTTCCACAGAAATGTTCGGTCAAATACCTAGGCATGCACATTGACAGAAGACTTACCTGGCGCGATCACATTAAGGCCAAAAGGGATCAAGCAAACAGAAAACTTGGAGACATCTACTGGCTTTTGGGAAGGCAGTCATCTCTTAGCTTGGAAAACAAATTATTGATCTACAAATGCGTCCTAAGACCCATATGGACATATGGTATAGAACTCTGGGGTTCGGCAAGCCACTCAAACATGGAGATACTACAACGCTTCCAAAACAAAACATTAAAAATCTTGAGCTGTGCTCCTTGGTTCACAAAGAACATAGAAGTACATGATTACTTACAAATCGCCACTATTAAAGAAGTTGTAGAGGCGTCCTGCAAGTCTTATAAGCAAAGACTCCAGCAACACAAAAATGAACTCGCTGTGACACTACTGAATTCATCGAACTCTATTTACAGACTTAAAAGAAAACGAATAGCGTCAATCTAATATCACTGATGCATAACGAGATGACGCATCGCAGGATGTGAAGAATCTCAAACTGTTAAAAGAAGAAAACCAATCTGATTAAAGCCCAGAGGCTGATTGCAGATGTAAAAGGAGAGAAAAAAAAAAAAAAAAAAAAAAATACTATTGTTACTGTACAAATGAATGTTCTGCCTAATATATAAAATGTTGGCGAATATGTACTGTGAAGCCGCTGTGAGAATACCAATCTCTTTAAAAAAATCTCTTAGAGAAACACGCGCACCTAATTGGTAAATGGCACGAACAGCTCGTTTTTGAAGCACAAATATATTTTGAATATCAGCGGCTCTGCCCCACAGTAGAATACCGTAGGACATGATACTGTGAAAATAACTAAAGTAGACCAACCTTGCTGTATCAACGTCAGTGTATTGTCTAACCTTTCTGACGGCGTAGGCGGCCGAGCTAAGCCTATCCGCTAGGCTTGATATATGTGGCCCCCATTGAATTTTTGAGTCTACTGTTATACCCAGAAACACAGCTGAATCAACAGTTTCGAGCTTCTCATTGCCGAGCACAATGTTGGGACCCAGATTTCTAACATTGGGCAAAGCGAACTTTATGCATTTAGTCTTCTTGGCATTAAGAACAAGATTATTTGTTGTGAACCAATCTGTGACCATTGATAGTGCGTTATTCACGTCATCAAAAACTTGTCTATTCCTATCTACTTTAAAGATCAGAGAAGTATCATCCGCAAACAGTACAACGTCGCAAATATCCTTTAAATAGAATGGCAGATCGTTAATATAAACCAGGAATAAAAACGGACCCAGTATTGAGCCTTGAGGTACACCCAGCTCAACAGGTAACCTGGAAGATTTAGCGCCATTAACGTCTACGCATTGGTATCTATTAAGTAAATATGACTCAATTACATTTAGGGCTTCGTTTTGAACACCGTAATGGCGTAGTTTACGCAAAAGCGTATCATGGTGAACGCAATCGAAGGCTTTAGAAAGATCGCAGAAAACACCAATTGCATTTCGCGACTTCTCCCATGCGTCAAATATGTGTTTCAACAAAGCAACACCCGCATCTGTAGTCGAGCGACCCTTCGTAAACCCATATTGGTCATTGTGAAGGAGGCTATGTAAGTTAAAATGTCTAAGTAACTGCTTAAGAATTAACTTTTCAAATATTTTGCTGAATGCAGGCAAAATAGAGATTGGTCTGAAATTACCAATATCATTTTTGCTACCGGATTTAAAAAGAGGGATGACTTTACTGCTCTTCATGAGATCAGGAAAAGTACCCAAATCAATGCATTTGTTAAACGTAACAGCAAGATAGGGGGCCACAATGTCTATTATATTGCCCAAAAGTTTGGTAGATATGCCCCAGTAATCACCCGTGTTTTGTGATATATTATCTAGGGACATAGACAGGCAACTCCACCCTTTTTTAAGGATTTAAATGCAGCGCCATCTAGTTTTTTGTAAAGGGAATTAAGCAATATAAATAATTATATAATTATGTGTGTGTTAGTTTGGTTGGTTAAGAATTTTGTACGAATTCGAAAAGGAAAACAACAACTACATCATTTTACATTTATTACATACAAAATTACACTTTTAATACAAAATTTCGTGTTCTCCTTTTATGATTTTCGTAGGAGTCCACAGTAACTTTGCAAGTTCTGGATAATGTTTACAATACGGCTTTCAAACTGAGGCGGATACACAAACTGACCGGAAGGTCAACTTAAGATTGCACTAGTCGATAATTCTTCCATACAAACGTAGTCTGGCGATTACTCGAATGTTTGACGATGTACGTGTTACGAGCTGGGGCTAAGGGATAAATTATTTAAACAGCAGACTTCAATTAATAACTCTTTATTACAAAAACACTTCTTAAACAATTCAATTACTTCGCACTATTTTCCTTTTCTGATCGCTCTGTGTCGCTTCCGAATCGAAACTGACTCACGACGAACCCGACCGCTCTTTATATAGCACCAAGATGTTTCTAGAACGTTCCACACTGTGCTAGATAATTCGGGAAACTTCCAGAACAATCGACTTTCGAACTCACTGTTCCTGAAGCGACTAGAAACTTCCATTCGACACGAGAAGATTAGTTCCGCTATTCGATACTAGATGGCGCCACTAGTAACTACTTAATTCTTCTACTCGTCACTAGATGGCGTTGCCCTATCTTGTAATATTGCCTCCCTCTTAGACATGCTCGTCCCGAGCATTGTTAGACCTATGATAACGGGCCAACCGATCCACATGAACGACCTTTGATATACCTCGGGGTCCCAACTGAATTCGGTAGGTGACGTCATTAATCTTGGTAACGACGCGATATGGTCCATCCCATTTTGCTTGCAATTTAGGCAATTTTCCTTTGCTGTGTACCGGGTTATGTAACCATACCAGAGATCCTTCATCGAAGCCCTTATTGTTCGCCTTCCGTTCGTAGTGAGTCTTAGTCCTCGCAGACATCTGTTGACCGGTCTCTCTAATGTGCTCAAAAACCTTTAATGCACCTCTACTACGAGTGTGTGGTCCTTTCACAGGCGCACCCGCACAACTTGTGCATTTGCGGCACCATTCCTTAACGTCCTCTCGACAATGGATCCAGTAAAAGCGTTCTCGGATCTTGATTAGAGTCCTCTTAACTCCCATGTGACTTCCTGAACTTCCATTGTGATAGATCTGTAGGACCTCCGGCACCTTGACCTTAGGTACGACCATTTGTAGATGACACTGGTCACCGTGAGTACTCGCCCATTTCCGGCATAGAACTCCATCTTGGATAATCAAGCTTTCCCACTGTGCCCAATAACTTTTGGTGACAGAACTTATTGCTGCAACATCACTCCATCGAGGCCTCGGAGCTCCTGATTTCTTCCATTCGAGGATCGGTTTTATGTCTCTGTCATCTTGCTGAGCACTCTGCAAGATTCCCTTCCAATCTTCGCTAAGATCCGTCCTTAACATCCTCACAAATGTTACCTGCTCAGCCTCTTGCCTGGCACAGGGCTTACATTGATTGGAACACGGTCTACGCGAGAGAGCATCTGCATTTCCGTGTGGTGTTTTTTATCCCTTCACATGATTGTGACTCACACACAATTTGTGAAATCGAGTTCCTTGGGGCTCTTCCATCACCAGCCACCAACCGCCACTTAGTCCTGGCGTTCGGTTTTCCTGCTGCTGGTAACTGAATTCCACAATGGGGGCTCCTTCGCTTCGGGCAGCTCAAACGGATGTGGCCTCTCTCTCCACAGCTATAGCACCGGGGTGAAGACACATCCTCCCTTATGCGGTGAGCTCGATCGTCCCGTCGTACAGCTTCCACCTCCAAAGCGTAGGCTAGAGCGTTCTTAAGGTTCTTAAAATGGCCTAGCCTTACGGCAGCCCTAACCTCCAGGTCGCGTATCCCACCCGTGAACGCCTGTACGAGGTTCCCGTTGCGATCGAACCTTCAGCTGGGCGCGAATCACATGTTCCAGGTGCGCGTCTCCGTATCTAGCTTCCAATGCTTCCAGAAGCTTCTCGAAAGTAAAGTTCTGTCCAAGTGCCTCTAACACAGTCAAGGCCTGGTCGCGAAGACCCAAGGTTAGAGCAGTTAAGGCCTGTTCTTTGGTCCACCTATTCGATTTCATGACGGCCTCGAACTGTATCTTGTAGGCAGACCATGACGAAGACCCGTCGAATAGTGGCACTTTAAAACCACTCGGCGAGGGCGCAACTACTGCAGCTGCCACGGCTCCTCCCCCAGATGTGAGCCCACGAACAATCTTCTCCAATTCAGCGATGCGGATTTCCTGCTGCTGGACCTGGTCCTTTACCTCTTTCATCTCCTTCCCGATGGCTCCGCGGAGGTCCTTTATCACCAAGAGCTGCTCCTCCTGACGGCGAGCCTGCTCCTCCTTGTCGGCCTGCAGCTGCTCCTCCAAGCGCCGCGCCTGCTCCTCATGACGGCGAGCCTGCTCCTCCTGACGGCGAGCCTGCTCCTCCTTGTCGCGCTGCAGCTGCTCCTCCAAGCGCCGCGCTTGCTCCTCTTGACGGCGAGCCTGCTCCTCCTTGTCGCGCTGCATCTGCTCCTCCAAGCGGCGAGCTTGCTCCTCCTGACGGCGAGCCTGCTCCTCTTGACGGCGAGCCTGCTCCTCCTTGTCGCGCTGCATCTGTTCCTCCAAGCGGCGAGCTTGCTCCTCCTGACGGCGAGCCTGCTCCTGCATGAATGCCATCAGGGCGGCCAGGTCAGGCGACGCCGACGATTGAGCTGGTTCGGCTGCAGCCGTGGAGTCTCGATGTCCACCTGATGACGGTGAGGGAGCGTCTCCAAAGCGCCTCTGGTCTACATCTTGCTGGCGCTGACTCCTAGTGCGCATCCCTTCCGTTTCTTCCTTTGGTAGAACCGGCATAATTTATCCCGCACTTCTGCATCAATTTGTTACGAGCTGGGGCTCAGGGATAAATTATTTAAACAGCAGACTTCAATTAATAACTCTTTATTACAAAAACACTTCTTAAACAATTCAATTACTTCGCACTATTTTCCTTTTCTGATCGCTTTGTGTCGCTTCCGAATCGAAACTGACTCACGACGAACCCGACCGCTCTTTATATAGCACCGAAGATGTTTCTAGAACGTTCCACACTGTACTAGATAATTCGGGAAACTTCCAGAACAATCGACTTTCGAACTCACTGTTCCTGAAGCGACTAGAAACTTCCATTCGACACGAGAAGATTAGTTCCGCTATTCGATACTAGATGGCGCCACTAGTAACTACTTAATTCTTCTACTCGTCACTAGATGGCGTTGCCCTATCTTGTAACATACGTTTAAAATAAAAAATTATATCAATTTGTCTCATCATTATCTATAGCCCTTTAAGGAAAAAAAGAAAAAATAAAAGTTATGAGCGTCGAAAGTTCCATATTTCAACACAAACTTTAACACATCTTTGCGTGAAAATAAATACCATAGGAAGAAGGAAAATTGCAAAACAGCCACCATACAGGGATAGATTAGTAGTTCAACAATGCAAATAATTTTATTTCGAAAATATACATTTAGTCGTTTTTTCATGATATCCATACTATCAAAGGCCTGTTTAAAATTTCGTGTCTCGTGTACGTTCTCAGCGGACCAGGCAAAATGTTGATTATTCTGTATAATTATTATCAATAGATCAAAATAAGTTATAACTGATTTTTATTAGTTGTTATAAGTATGTTATTCTTGTCAACAGGTTTCAATATTAGTGTGGAGGAGTGATGTGTATGTGCTTGCCACTCACACAGTGCCATCTATCAAACAATCAGTATTAAACTATCCATAATTCGTGAAACCCGTGTTCTTATTTCCGCATCTCCCAGTTAAAAACAAATAGTTACCCAACCTATGAATGATGAACCCGCAAGTGCCAGGACTGCAAGTTATTTTAGCAGCAAAAGATTACCAGCCTACCTGTACTAAACGACTGGATGTACTAGACGACGTAAGCGTGCATATTATTAATTTCTGACTTCACGACTAAATACAGTGCCCCCACAATGTATCGCCCCGTACCCGCTCGTACACCGGCACATGCCGACCAAACACCAACCACGCGCGCCATCGAGAAGAAAATGTTTCTAGGGTTTCACCGACTACCCACACTAGCGAAATACCGCCGGAAGCCCATGCAACCGCGCACTCTGTGCACTCCTTGACACAGCCGTCGCGCTCCACAGCCACCAGCGCTGCCCCCACGAACTCACCCGCGTGCACTGCATATTGAGACTCACGTCTACAGATGGCGTCTCTATCGGCGGCGGCGATCAAGAAACACAAGAGCCCACGCTACCCAACCCTAATGTTAGAGAAATTGCCCAAGTGGACAACACACTTTACGACCATTGTCGCCAAACTGGGCAGGCCGCTAAATGCTCGCACATAAGGGTAAGGAATACGGTTCTTGAGGATGAATACACTAAGTATTCATCCTCACTCACTGGCGAGAACCGTCTCTACAGAAGTACCTGAGCACCCTGAAGAAAGGAAGCGGCGACAGCCGGTTCGCGTATTCGCTGCCAACTAATTAGAAGCTAAAAGTGGCCATCAGGAGGCTACCAGCATACACCGATCCCCAGGATCTTAAGTTCAGCTGCATATGCAGTAAGGAAAATAAGGCAGTTAACCGATGTAGCCACAGCTAGGTTACTGAGACGGAAAATGCGGACTTGAAGATTCAGCTTTCAAGCCTGTCCGCACAGGTCGAGAAGCCGATCCCGCTCGAAGAAGAAGGCGTCGGGGTGGCAACCGCCTCGATACCTAAAACGCTGAAACCCCGGCTGCATAAGCAAGCGGGACGCCGGCGTCGCGGGTGGTCAGATTGGGGACTCTGTCCGCCCAGCAAGTGACTTCGGGCGAGACGGCAGCACAGTGATCACGTGCTGCCGTGCACAGTGAGGCTCAGGGGAGGCACTTCTTTCAGCCTCCCCAGGGATGTGCCCTAACAGGCGTTGCACAGAGGGAGTTCCGGGGTGGTCTTTTAAGAGGCGACGGGACCCCTTTCAGGTGCTGATGGTGATCACCGGGGTGGTTTTAGTGAGGTAGAAATCCCACAATCCCTGATCTTTTCCCCAAAGGATTCGTGCCGGAGTACATGCAGCATATTAACGTACGTCAAGGAAGACCCAGATGAGTTTTACAAGCTGTCCTTAACAAGACAGAGAACGTGCCAACTACGATACCTCCGTATTCATATTGATGCGGGGGTCAAGATCATCCTCGAGGGCTTGGCCGCGTTATTAACGCAGTACCATGGCTAAGTCGCTGAGGATGATTCACTGGAATGCCCGCGGGCTCAGGGATAAAGTCGCCCCTCCGGCATCTTCTGAGGGAACAGGACATCGACGTGGCACGGTGGCACTAATAAACGAGACGCACCTGGGACTTGAAGATAGTTGTAAGTGCCCAGGCTATCTCGTTTATAAGATGGACGACCGCTCGGCACACGGCATCTGATATGGTGGCCTGGCCGTACTAGTAAAGAGAAGAGTCGTCTATCAAGAACTCCCCTCACCATCGCTGCAAACCACATACGCGCTGGGTGTAAAGCTGCACATGACACCTCAAAAAAGACGGTGGCACACGATAACGTGCTGCCGTGAACAGCGAGGCTCAGTGGAGACTCCTTTAGTCTCCCCAGGGCTGTGCCTTACCACACGTTGGACGGAACGGTTCCGTGGTGGTCTTTCAAAAGGTAACGGGGCCTCTATTTGCTGATTGTGATCACTGGGTTGGTTTTAGTGAGATAAAAATCCCACCTCCCCAGTCTTTTGAAGGTTGCCTAGATAACAAGAAGAAGATGAAATTCCCGGCTCTTGCAAATAAGAAGATTGAATAAAGAAGAACTATTGTCTCAGTAGTTGACCTGGTTTTATTTGGTCTGGTCACAGATAATATAATACTAGCATACAGATGCCTCATCCCATACAAAGAAACCGTGCCGACGTAACTAGCATTTTTCATCTGATTAATCTTGTTATTTTTGTAAGTACATCAATCGCGTTCGATCCCGTTTCACGGCAATAGATGGTGTTAGCAGCGACTTACAAGTAAAAGGGTTTACTAGGTTCGTGAATATTTTTTTATTTAAATACAGTGAAGGTTCGTTTTATAGTATTTTTTGCACGTTTTTTGCACCAAAATGTGTTACAATGCAAATTTAAATAATCGGGTGGAATGCCTCAGAAATTAAAAAATGCGCCATCTACTGGCATCAATTTTATATGATCCGTTAAAATAATCTTTGAAATGTGAATTAAGAGCCCAATATTCCATAATTTTGTACTTAGGAGAGTTGATTAAACAAGAACATACATTTTTTTTTTTTTTTATTCAAATTCAATGTTCAAAAGAAAATGTTAATTTTACACACAATTATTATATTCTATTGAATTGTGTGTACATGTCGCGCCATCTAGTGAGATTTATTTGAACCAAATTTTCTTTATTAGCAATGAGACCCCGTGGTCTGGTAGAGAATCCGAGCAAAATAGAATTTAAAATACCGCGAGCTATAATCAAATTATTTTACTGAAATTACCTTTAGAAAGTTCTATATTGTCGTGTCGCGTCACCGTATGAGACCCTTAGGTCCCAAACACATCTTGCCGGATTGCCGCCATTGGATCTGGAAGCAAAAGTCCTCGCGCAAATATGGGAGGGGCGCGAGGAGGCGAAATGCCGGGGCGAAACACCGTTGCCGCGACAAATCGCGGCTCGGCGGACAGAGCTCCGGCAGGATCTCATGGCAACATGGAGGGGGCGATTGTCGCAACCCAGCGCTGCGCACGCCACAATTGCGGCGGTAAGGCCCCTCTTTGAGGAGTGGCTTGAGAGGCGTCATGGCGTCCTCACCTTCCGCCTGACACAGGTCCTCACCGGACACGGCTGTTTCGGGAGGTTCCTGTTCAGGATAAGGCGGGAGGAAACGCCCGGGTGTCACCATTGTGTGGACCGCCCGGAGGACACGGTGGAGCATACGGTGGAGATCTGCCCTGCTTGGGCGGAGCACCGCCGTGTCCTCATGGAGGCGATCGGCGGTGGCGACCTCTCGCGTCCGGCCCTGGTCCAGGCCATGGTACGGAGCGAGAGGGCATGGGAAGCTGTTTCCTCCTTCTGCGAAGCAGTAATGCTCGCAAAGGAGGAGGCGGAACGCGTGAGGGAGATGCAAAAGAGGCGCCCTCACGCCCCTAGGCACCGCAGGAGACGCCCCGGGCGTCGGGAGTCGCGAGCCGATTCCCGGCCACCGTAGGCGCGGGCTTGCAGGCGGAGAGTAACGGGTAGCTCGCCGTCCGATAAGGACCAAGCCCGATTTTACGGCGCGTAGTGTTCCACGCGCGCCTCAAAGAGATGTCAGCAAAAGTGACGGGGTCCGATAGGGCCGATGCCTGTCTGGGTCGCGGATAAATTTGTAAGAGAGTTACCGCGGCACTGGCACAAGCAACTGAAGGAACACGGGTGGGTTTTAGTCATTAAAAGTCTGACATGCCCTCCCGTTTCACCCAGAGCGGGAGAAGTCATTGGATGATTTCCCACCCAAAAAAAAAAAAAAAAATAGAAGGTCCCTAGCACATCAGTGTGAATGACAAAATATTTTTAAAGTATAATTTTCATGCAAAATATCTTTGACATTATTTGAATTTATAAGGTTTTTCGCCAGTGTGCAAATGCTTATGTTTTGTTAAATTACTCTTATCATTTTCTTATCTTCTTTATCTCTTATCAACGAGGACATATTTCACATTTATAAGGGTTTTCCCAAGTGTGTTCACGAATATGCTTAATTAAAAAACTAATTTATGAAAAAAAAAACGAAAAACTACTTTTTTGACTACTTTTCTGAAAAACTACTGACATATTTCACATTTGTAAGGTGTTTCCCCAGTGTGTACACGAATAAGATTTGTTAAAACCCTCTTTACTGAAAAACTACGCTGACAAATATCACATTTATACGGTTTTTACCCAGTGTGTACACGAATATGTTTTGTTAAAGCACTCGTTCTTTTATAACTACGCTTACAAATATCACATTTATAAGGCTTTTCCTCCGTGTGTACACGAATATGTTCTGTTAAACTATGCTTTAATGAAAAACTACGCTGACATATATCACATTTGTAAGGTTTTTCCCCAGTGTGTACACGAATATGTTTTGTTAAACCACTCTTTCCTTTATAACTACGCTTACAAATATCACATTTATAAGGCTTTTCCCCCGTGTGTACACGAATATGTGCTGTTAAACCACGCTTTAATGAAAAACTACGCTGACATATATCACATTTGTAAGGTTTTGCCCCAGTGTGTACACGAATATGATTTGTTAAAACACTCTTTACTGAAAAACTACGCTGACAAATATTACATTTATAAGGTTTTTCCCCCGTGTGTACACGAATATGTTCTGTTAAAGCATTCTTTTGCGCAAAACTATGGTGACATATATGGCATTTGTACGGTTTTTCCCCAGTGTGTACACGAATATGCCCTATTAAAGTATTCTTTTGCGTAAAACTATGGTGGCATATATGGCATTTGTACGGTTTTTCCCCAGTGTGTACACGAATATGCCCTATTAAAGTATTCTTTTGCGTAAAACTATGGTGGCATATATGGCATTTGTACGGTTTATCTTTTATACATAATCTTGGATATTTATTTATATCATTACTGTCTTTACCTTTGTCACTATTATTACGGCAATGTAATTCCACAGGAGTATTATTAATACTTTTATTAAAGCTGGGTATAGTAGTCTTCGAGTGCGGTTGTTTTGTTTTCTTTTGCTGGACTGTAATTGTATCTTCTAGTTTTGTTTTTCGAATGTCTATTTTTGGTTTCTTTGCAACGGTTGCCCCTGTAATTAAATTATAAATATGGTAAGGACTAAAGCCAAGGTTGTTGGTGGTAAAATAAAAATGTGAATGATATTGCATATTTTGTATGTATACTTATATATATCACACCAAATCGAAAATATTGTAGACGTGTACTCTGATTGGTCGCCAGACCGACATACTAACGTAGAAGGAGTCTGGAATATGTCGTGGACATGCATATCGAAATTTCATATTTGCCGAATTTCGGACCATATTTGACTGCATATTAATTTCGAAATTGACACCCCTTAATTTCGAAACTAATTAATTCAAATATCATGTTATTTTTTATGTTTAAAATTATGTAATTTATGAAACTAAAAAGAGGATCATCTCAAAATGAGTCTGATTTCAAATCTGCAGCTAAAGAGAATGCTGTGATGAACGATAACACAGCTAACATTACAATAAAATAAAGGCTAACCATGGTGTTAAATAAAAATGAGAAGTGAAACAAACTCGGGCATTAAAAAAACAGCCTCGAAAATTTATTACACGCGGAAATGGCGCCCAATAATAATAGTGACAAGCGTGAGAAATACGAGGCAGTGGTGATACCGGGCTTCCAGCTCCCAGTTTATGTGACACAGGTACTTTCCGAAGCAACCATGCCCCGAGAACACCTGCATTGCCCGAAACGACATGGAGCCGTGCCACCTCCTGAACCAGCGGTCAAGCACTGACCGGACCGCCTCGATGGTGCAGAATGGCGACGACGACGATGTGGGCATCGGGCGGCGGCGCCCGCCGGAGACCATTAAAAACCATGGCCTCCAACTTGTTGAGGGCCATCTTCAAGCGCCGTATGCGGCTCACAACCAGTGAGACCGCAGCCGTCACCAGTTACGCTGCCTCCCTGTACGAACTCTCCCGGGTGGTGACCAGCGTATCGTCCGCCTAACACGTCAGGTCTACGCCCGATTGGAGTTCGTCTCTCAGCACCCAGTCGTACCCGATGTTCCACAGAGGCGGGCCCAAGACATAAGTCATTTGTTTAACATAGGTACAATAATACTGGTATATACAGCTAATAAATAGTGCGCTATGTTATGCCAGAGGGCGTACAAATGTTTCCAATTTTTTTTTTTTAAATCAAGCCCGCTAAATCTCAATAATTAAATAAAATAAGCCTGGACAATACAACAACAATTATAAAGAATTGCATAAAACAAATCAATAAAAGTCAATGTCAATGTAAATATCAATAGAAATCAATGTCAATAAAAATAGAAACAAATAATAATAGGAACAATAATATAAAAATACAAAATGTCAAAACAGTACAGCACAGACCGAGCCCTTTGGAACACCGCACGACATATGGTGCTGGTTTACGACGACACCAAGTCCCACGTAGTTGACACACCTCTCCGCCAAATAAGCCCCGACGATGCGGCGTAGGTACCCTACCTACTTTATCTACACTACGAGTACCTATAAGGTACTCGTAGTGTAGATAAAGTCATGCGCATTTTTCATTTACAATATTTTTTTGATCATACCAAAACGCCATTTTCGCGCTGGTATTGAACTTAGCTGCGATAGAATGAAATAAAGTACGCGCCAAGAGCTTCATCACTGTTGCACAATTTTGAAAAGTGGGCCCAGTGTTCATACAAAAGTTTCCATGGTCCTTTTTTTATTTTTTATTTTTTTTTTTGTGATGGATTTGCTCTTGACTCTAGTCTAGGTCAAAGGTGACAGAGACAGAGTCGACGATGGAGCGAGCTTACCCAGAAGAAGCCTGTTCACTCTAACTTTGAAGAGATTCGGGTTGAATGCGTTCGGAAACACAGACGCAGGTAGTGAGTTCCACTCATTCGCTGTGCGCATTATGAAGGATGTTTGGAAGCGCTTGGTGCGGCCTTTAAATCACTTGGCTACGTCTTGGTCAGTCATCTTCAAAGGGCTGACTTCTAGTTCAATCAACTATCGGCCTAGGCATCCAATTAACATGCATGCATAAATGTACCTTCGCACTTGACAGCATTGATCACAAACTTATATAAGGACTAGATGACCCGGCAAACTCTGTTTTGCCATAAAATCACCAAACATTCATCTACCCTACCTACTCTACTTACCCTACCCTACCCTACGTACCCTACCTGTTAGTTATATACAAATAATCCTCTACTTGTTATAATAGTAACGCCATCTATTGCTACTTTATAAGTAACTGGTAATATCTGTGTCTGTGTATGTATATGCACTATGGAAATAAAGTTCAGTTTTGTTCAAATCGCAAGCCACGCATTTTTATTAGAGGTTATGGACCCAGAAAAAAACGTTTTTGTTTCGCGAAAAGACTGGCCAGTTTGTGCCGATTAGTCCTTGCAGATTGAGAATACGCTGTGCTATTGAACTGTGAACTGTGGGAGTAAAAAAATTACTGTGTGATAGCAATATGACGACGAACTACATAGTGAGTGTGCCAAAGTTAAAAGGTCGTGAAAACTACTCTGAGTGGGCTTTCGCCGCGGAGAATTGTATGAACTCTCGCCGTGCGCTTAAGCCTACCTACCGCACGGGAAATATTTTTTACAGCAATATACGTCTTATTACTTTAGCAAAGAGCTTAAATTGGTTCGTCATAATTTCGTGAATATTTAATAGATCGTTAATCAGATATTGTTAAACATTTTTTTTTCTAAACCTATTAAATTCTGGCAGTTCAGCGCACGAGTGAACTAAAAGTACAGCCGCCCCTGCTAAGGATAAAACCATAGTTCAATGTAAATGAGTTTTACGAAAGAAGTATAACAGTGAAAATAATGTGAGGTATCGTGCCAGGCTAGTCGCTAAAGGTTTCTCTCAGAAATATGGTGTTGATTACACAGAAACATTCTCGCCTGTTTTTAGACACACAACCCTACGGTTATTATTTTCATTGTCAGTACAACTGGGACTTGATGTTACACATCTAGATGTCAAGACCGCATTTCTTAATGGTGACCTAGAGGAAACCATCTACATGCAGAAACCAGACTGTTATGAGGTTTCTGGTGGCTCTAACAAAGTGTTAAAACTAAAGAAGGCCATCTATGGCCTGAAGCAAGCCTCTAGAGCCTGGAATAAGAAGGTAGATAGTTGTTTGCTTGAAAATGGTTATAATAATTCTAAGTTGGAAACTTGTATGTACACAAAAAATATTGGCAATTACAAGACTATTGTGGCAGTATATGTAGACGATTTTTTCATATTTTCAAATTGTAAGAATGAAAGTGAACATCTCAAGAACGTATTGTCAGGCCAATTTAAAATCAAGGTTTGGTGAAGTTAAACATTGTTTAGGAATGAATGTTAAGTTTAATAAAAAGGAGAAGCCTTTAACACTGAGTCAAGATAATTACATTAATGTTTTAATACATAAGTTTCAAATGACTGACTGTAAAACTGTTGATACACCAATAGAGCCCAAATTAAATGTAAAAATTGATCAGAATGTGAATGATCAAATACCTTATCAGCAGCTCATAGGGAGTTTGATGTACCTATCTGTTTTAACAAGGCCAGACATAACATAATTATGCTGTAAGCTACCTGGGCCAATTTAATAATTGTCACACAGATGAACAGTGGGGGTATGCTAAGAGGGTTTTGAATTATTTAAAAAGCACTACAAACTTTTGTATAAAATATTGTGTAAATGGAAATTCAGAAATAAAAGGTATTGTTGATGCCGATTGGGCAATTGATACTTTAGATAGACGGTCTTATACCGAAATTTTGTTTTATGCTTGCTAATGGCATAATATCTTGGGAATACAAAAAGCAAATAACTGTTGCTCTGTCGAGCTGTGAAGCACATGGCTATATCAGAAGCCTACAAAGAAGCTATTTATTTAAGAGCTTTGCAATTCGAAGTCACAAATAAAATGAATACTTTAAGTTTATTCAATGACAATCAGAGTGCACAGAGGCTGACAACAAATCCTGTGTTTCACAAAAAATAACACATAGATGTAAAATACCACTTTACTATAGAGTGTGTTTCAAATAATATACTCGTAGTAAAACTAGCTTGAAAAAAAAAACAAAATTATTAAAATATTTATTTTCTTGTCCCACGCGGCTTCGCTCCCGTCAACTGGCTACGTACCTACCCTATCCTACCTACCCTACTCTACACCTACGCTACACATACCCTACACCTACCGTACACCAACCCTACAGCTACCCAACACGTACCCTACACCTACCCTACATCTACCCTACACCTACCCTACACCTACCCTACACCTACCCTACACCTACCCTACACCTACCCTACACCTATCCTACACCTACCCTACACCTACCCTACACCTACCCTACACCTACCCTACACCTACCCTACACCTACCCTACACCTACCCTACACCTACCCTACACCTACCCTACACCTACCCTACACCTACCCTACACCTACCCTACACCTACCCTACACCTACCCTACACCTACCCTACACCTACCCTACACCTACCCTACACCTACCCTACACCTACCCTACACCTACCCTACACCTACCCTACACCTACCCTACACCTACCCTACACCTACCCTACACCTACCCTACACCTACCCTACACCTACCCTACACCTACCCTACACCTACCCTACACCTACCCTACACCTACCCTACACCTACCCTACACCTACCCTACACCTACCCTACACCTACCCTACACCTACCCTACACCTACCCTACACCTACCCTACACCTACCCTACACCTACCCTACATACATGATTGCATAACTGAAACCGTTTACGCAGCGCACGCAACGGAAGCCCTCAAAAAGTAATATTATTTCCCGTTTTTGCAACATTTTTCATTTATGCTCCGCTCCTATTGGTCGTAGCGTGATGTTATATAGCCTATATAGCACTCAGGAATAATGTAACTTTCTACCAGTGAAATTTTTTTTAGAATTGGATCATTAGTTCCAGAGATTACCCCCTACATACAAACTTACAAATTTTACCACATTATAATATTAGTTTAGATAGATTAAGGTATTTGCCAACAGCCGATATGCCTGCTGATTTGCTAACAAAAGGATTGTGTTCCAAGAAGCATTATACCTTTATGGATTTATTGGGTTTAGTAATGATATAATTTTATTTCATTATTTTGATTATTTGATATAGTGGGGTTAGTGTTAGTTATATACAAATAATCCTCTACTTGTTATACTAGTAACGCCTTCTATTGCTACTTTATAAGTAACTGGTAATATTGTCTGTGTCTATGTATGTATATGCACTATGGAAATAAAGTTCAGTTCTATTCAAATCGCAAGCCACGCAGTTTTATTAGACTACCCTGTCCTACCCTACTTACCCTACCTACCATACTCTACCTACCCTGACCTACCAATTTGTTTTTGAGTATTGACAAATATTACGATAACGTCACGTCACTCAATTGTTTTGCCTTCCCGGAACCTCTCCACTAACACTTAAACTTTATGGTATGGTATTAAAGTTCAAATTAACTTTTAAGTATTATTACTGTTACAAGATAGGGCAACGCCATCTAGTGACGAGTAGAAGAATTAAGTAGTTACTAGTGGCGCCTTCTAGTATCGAATAGCGGAACTAATCTTCTCGTGTCGAATGGAAGTTTCTAGTCGCTTCGGGAACAGTGAGTTCGACAGTCGATTGTTCTGGAAGTTTCTCGAATTATCTAGAACAGTATGGAACGTTCTAAAAACATCTTCGGTGCTATATAAAGAGCGGTCGGGTTCGTCGTGAGGCAGTTTCGATTCGGAAGCGACACAGAGCGATCAGAAAAGGAAAATAGCGCGAAGTAATAGAATTGTTTAAGAAGTGTTTTTTTAATAAAGTGTGATTAATTGAAGTCTGCTGTTTAAATAATTTATCCCTGAGCCCCAGCTCGTAACATTACGTATCGTTTGTATGGGAGTATAGGATAGTGTTGTTGTGTGTACTTTTACAGGCAATTTTTTTATTTTTCTCTCCGTAAGAACCTTCTCCTAACAATACGAACACAACAAAAAAATAATTAGCGAAATCGGTTCAGTGGTTCTCGAGATTTGCGCTTAGCAACACATTTAGCGATTCATTTTTAGGGTTCCGTACCCAAAGGGTAAAAACGGGACCCTATTACCAAGACTCCGCGATAAATCTGTCTGTCTGTCCGTTTGTCACCAGGCTATATCTCATGAACCGTGATAGGTAGGCAGCTGAAATTTTCACAGGTGATGTATTTCTGTTGCCGCTATAACAAAAAATACTAAAAACAATAAAATTAATATTTAAGTGGGGCTCCCACACAACAAACGTGATTCATTTGCCGTTTTTTTCGATATTGGTATATCCATTGGTGTATCCGACTCGCACTTGGCCGGTTTTTATATTATAGATGGAGAGTCGATTGTCAGGGTCAATAATGTGGTGTCGGGGTATTTTAAACCAGAGAAAGGAGTACGCCAAGGATGTATTATATCCCCTCTTCTTTTCTAAATCTATGGCGAATACATCATTAGAAGAGCCTTAGAAAGAGTGCGAGGGTGGCATAGCGGTAGGTTGCAATAAGATCACTAATCTTCGAAATGCAGATGACACCGCGTTGTTTGCGACTTCGGAGCGCTGACTTGCTGAGCTATTGTGAGGATAGAGCGTGAAAGCGAGATGATAGGACTGTCGATCAACAAGTCCTAGACCAAAGCCATGATCATCGACAGAGCTGGACTAATCGCACGCACGGGAGAACTTGTAGTTCTTCGTTCATGAGCGAGTTTGTGTGCCTGGGCTTCGTGATCAGCGATTTGAGGGCTTCGATAGGGAATCCAATCCACGATCTGCTACCAACGAGTCCTAAATTAATTTATTCGCCCGAAGACAACCTGATAACCTGGAGAAACTGGTTGTTGTGGGAAATGGATCTTAGAAAAAGGCCACGCAGACGCTCGTCCACTCGATGGTCAGACCAGATCGGACGATTACCTGAAAAGAACAGAAGACAGAGAGGCTTGGAAGCAGCTCTTCAATGACTCCGTCAAAGATTTCCAAGATGAGCACGACCCTCAGTAATGAAGACAACGAATAAGAATGAAAGAGTCAGTAACAAAACGACGTATTTTATTATTGACAACTCTAATACAGTACAGGCTAGACAAATGAAACTACGTGTGTTTGATAAGTCCGCTAACTTCATCTTAACCTGCAAATTTAGGATGTCTAGATTTATCCACACCAAAACGATGAGGGAACGAAAATTCGACGAAACGCTTCGAGAAAAGGTAGGTAGTGGCCCGCTTCTTGGTCTCGTCTTGGCGAGTAGTGATACACAAGGTAGTGATATACAGAGTTACTTACTTATCGTCTTGTTAGCTTTTCGTTTCTTCTTGGATACTTCTTGTTCTTCTTCCATCGCATTTCTAATTTCCATCAAAGATACGTCATCTTCTGATTCAGAATGGTAGGATTTCATGTTTACATTTTCTATGTGTTGAAATTCATGGTCTAACTCTATGAACAAACAAAAACAGTCAAGAGCACTCAATTTTAGCCTCAGTGGTTTTTATTTTCAACCGACTTCAAAGAGGAGGTTCTTACTTCGACTGGATGTGTTTGTATTTTTGTTACGCGGTTACTCCGCCAATTACAACCATACCTACATATAGCTCAATTACTTATTTTTTTCTTTCTGTCCAAAGTCAATTAAAAATAATCTTATAATCATCATAATATCTTTAGTTAAAATTAAGAACATACCAGATGGATTTTCATCATCTTGTCCCTTATAAACATCTGGAAATTCTTCTTTGATGACATAGCTTTCTGTTTGATAGTCATCAGGAATACTGAAGCATTCCGTTGGACTTATAATATACCCACTGAACTCTAACTGGTCACGGTTTAGTAGAGGTTTAGTCTGTAAAAAGTTGTTAACAGTATTAGCTCTATACAGAAACAAGCACAAAATACTTCCTGCCATCTTAGTCCGGGGCTCATTTGTGGGGCTCGGTATCTACATCTCCAACAAGCTACCACTTCTCTATTCTTGACTTTCTTTCGAATGCATTGAAAGTTTAAGTTAAATCAAACTTTATTCGAAGGCATACTATAAACAACAATTTTAATGATAAGGACAGATGGTCGCTGTGTTGAACACAAGACAATGTTCACAAAGTGCTGGCTGTCTGCCTAATTTGAGTGAATGACTTCTCAATATTCATAGTGTGCTGCAAATTTGATACATAGAAAAAGTTCAAACCCCTGTACAGAAATTCTTTAGAGGATTTTGTTAATAGTTGTAAGAGACACTCAATCATATCCTGATGGGAATTGTGTTACCAGTAACCCTGTTTACAGGCTAGTGTAAAGGGTTACTGGTTCCACAAAGAACGAGTTTGTGCCGATGCGAGACCGAGGCACGCCTGACACCATGTAGTGACAGCCGATACATTGGTTATGGCTTCAGCCATAAAATGTACATACTGTAAGAAACTAATTCAAACTCTGATAGATGTACAGTGAAAACTTGATCAATCCAGTCAATCCTTACCTCATAGTCCTTGTTCAACATCTGAGCAAACAGCTTTTCAGCTTCTAGACATTTTTTTTGCAATCGGCAGCATTGCTGCAGTCTAGTGCAGCAGAAGAAACATGCGAGCATCGGTCGTCTGTCTTCAGTACAAAACTGCAATAAAACAAGAGAAAACTAATTGTTTATTTCTGATAAATACTGGAAAGTAATATTGCAGTTAATAAATTGTATGTTCTTAAATAATATTTTGTAATATTTTGTATATTGTAATAATATTTTGTTGTTTGTTGTTATTGTTTGTTTAGTTTTTTTTTTTATTAATAGGTTCTGGAGCAGCATGATTAAAGCCCTTAAGGTAGACAGATAATCTCTTGACAATTACCCGAATTCACTGGATGTGATTAGCACAGGACTAATGAATATCTCTTGAGAGAACTGTGAAGGTCCAAGGGTCATTTTGGGCATTTATTTCAATTGCTTTTATGAGGAGCTTGTGGCAAAGTAATAACAGCCGCACGGGTCGATCATCAAGGTTAAGCAACGCTTGACGAGGTCGGTCCGTGGATGGGTGACCATTTCAACATACCGAGTTTCCTCCGTGCCTTGGAAAGCACGTTAAGCCGTTGGTCCTGGCTGTCATTTACAGATCTTTGACAGTCGTTATGGGTAGTCAGAAGCTTGAAATCTGACACCAGTCTTGCCAAGGGGTACCGTGTTACCCAGTTTCTGGGTTGTGGAGGTCAGATAGGCAGTCGCTCCATGTAAAACACTGGTACTTAGCTGAATCCGGTAAGACTGGAAGCCGACCCCAATATAGTTGGGAAAAGGCTAGGCAGGTGGCGATGATTTCAATTGCTTATAATTATATATATAACTAGCAGCCACCTGCGTGGTGGTTAGTAGATTTAGTGTGTATGAGTAAGAAACATCAGCTACTAGCGACCCTCCCCAGCTTCGCCCGTGACAAATTTATACACAAAAACCGGCCAAGTGCGAATCGGACTCGCGCACGAAGGGTTCCGTACCATTATCGCAAAAACGGCAAAATAATCACGTTTGTTGTATGGGAGCCCCCCTTAAATAATTATTTTATTCTGTTTTTAGTATTTGTTGTTATAGCGGCAACAGAAATACAGCATCTGTGAAAATTGCAACTGTATAGCTATCACGGTTCATGAGATACAGCCTGGTGACAGATGGACAGACAGACAGACGGATCGCGGAGTCTTAGTAATAGGGTCCCGTTTTCACCCTTTGGGTACGGAACCTAAAAACCATTTTTAGTGATATGTAGTGATGATACACTTACTCGAATATCCGTCAGCTTCTCATATATGTCCTGCAGGTTCTTGTTGGCTACCACATACATGGTAGCATTCTCCACTAGACACATCCTACACATTGATAGTTTTTCCATCTCCATAATAATAAAAATAACTGCTGACTTTTACTATCTAGCGTTCAGATCAAATTTATTTTTAAGATTATTTAGAAAAGGTGCCTATTCTAATAAAAGCTTGATAAAAATTGTGTATATTTCCTTCGTGGATCTCAGTTAGGCTATCTATAAGGGGCAGGCCGAGAGAGCTACAGCTTACTATTTATCTGCAAATCGTAGTTACGATTCAATATTATTTACAAGGAAACGGAAAAAAGAAATGATTCCAAAATTTGATGTTTTATTTTTTGAAAGCAGAGCATCCACCTAGTATTCTCAAACCGAATATGATTAACATTTAATGATACCACAATCAACAAACACAACTTCACAATTCACAACACATTAATCGTTTTATTTTTCTAATCTGAGTAAATCTAAAATCTCTACTACACTTTATCTGCCTATGCCTATGCCTACGCTCTACACCTAAAGTTACTGACATTTAGTTGACAGTAATGCAATGACAGCTCTAAAACGGAATCTAGTGATGAACTAATGCAGTACCGATTCGATTTCTTTAACAATTAACTAATCAATGATGAAATTTAGATCGATTTAACACATTGATATTTTATTTTTGTATTGTTTGAAATCAAATTAAATGTATTGCACCAATAATTCACATACAGGAGGTAATTTTCTATAATAGAAACCATTAAAACGCAGATATTGTCAGATTGGAATCGTGATGTTGCGCTTGACAATTTGTGCACTCGAGAATTAATAATTAATAATGTTACTGAGGATTCAAATGAGTATTTCTGTATATATGGAGAATAATCCAACGATGTATCATGCTAATATCGTAAGTCGTCGTCGTGTCGTTATTTTATTTGCTGTTTTTCTATATTTTTTAAATCAATTCAAATCAGTTTATTCGCAATAAGTGTTGGTACAATTTTGGTCTTAATATAAAGAATAATATACAAATCCATAACACTTAGTCATAATAATGTGACTTTTTAAATCCATAAATACTTTTTTTAATTTAAGCTTAACATCTTTACCTGCACTGCGATATTTACTGCTTACTGCTACTTCGATTAGACGTATCTCTTAGTAGTCTGTGGATTAGACTGTGAATCTCTCGGTAGAGAGTACTAACTATATTCCTTGCTGTGAATTATAATTTATCGGAATAACGGGCGGTGTTGCCAGTGGCAGATAGTCTAATATTAGATGAGACTATGAGACATCTCAAAACGTTACATTTTCATGAGAAAAGTTACATTACCTTATTTTATGTGGAAAACGCTTGGGGGAGGTCTGTATCCAGCAGTGGACGTCTTTCGGCTTATATGATGATGATGTGGAAAATGACACTAATACGCTCACTAACTCGCTGGAGTAAGCGGGATAGAAGATTTAAAAATATACTTGAGTGAGACAGTGAATATGCAATACCTACGTCAATTTGTGTGTTATAAAATCAGGTGCGACAACACGACGAATGAAAACTGCCATAGATGCGTTCCGTTTCACGATTATTTTTTGTTTGCTGATAAATATTTCGATATTTTTATTAAGTCTTAAAAGTTTCGTAAATGTTACATTTTGAGTCGTGTTACATGAAGGTTACATGAGAAGGTCAAAAGTTACGTAAAATGTAACAAAACTTACATTCTGGCAACGTTTTTAGTATTTGTTTATTCATTTCTGTTCTAACTTCTAAATGTCAAAATGGCAGATGGCCATTCACAGAGAAAATAAAACTGCATTAAACATTAAAATGAAGTCAGCAACATGACGATATTAAACCACACACATGTACCATGAAGTTACCGCTATAAAGCCAATAGTATTCTGCCATAGTAGCGCCAACCAAAATTTTTGGAACTAAGCTGTCGCAGGCCTGCGAGATAGTGGTCAAACGCGAGCCTTCAAATAAAAAAAAAGTAATGATATCCCATCAAAAACATAAATGTGAAAAACAGAGCAAAGTTCAATACTAAGAATAAAGCGCGGTTGTTGAATACGCCGACAAAAGAATTGAGATCTAAATGGGTGCCAAGTTCTGTATCCTGAAATTTATTTAGAAGAACATAAAACATTTTAAAATGGGTTAAGCTCGCCTTTGTACATAAACTTTATTTTTGTATTTGTATGTTTTTATGTTTTGTGTACAATCAAGAATAAGAATTTAAACACAATTTCTTGCTTTTTCTGCTACAACAATATTTGCTATTTTAAAATATAACTTCTCTAATTTGAAAAGGCGAATTAATTACGAAAAATAACTTAGGAATAAATTGTAACTCAAGATTTGACTGACAAGAAATACCTGCCTGAATGGATAAATGCTAACCAAATTGTTTTTCTTGTAGTATTGTAGAAATGAAGCTATTTTCTAAAAATCAATGTGTTAAATCGATTAAAATATCTTCACTGATGAAATCGAATCGGTACCGCACTAGTTGTCACTAAATCTAACTCTCTGAAATGATTAGTTTTTGAGCCGTCACCGGTGAGTCGTAATATGTAAAATGCGTACTGTGTCTTAGAAGTACTCGTCCGCTTAAATACTTGTAGGCACTTCTAAATATTTCGTTCTTATGAGAGCTATGGTTTGGAACGACTTGGACAGATGTCAACTTGACGTAACACTAAGCACTAGTTTTTGGCGCAAAGAAGTGACAGAGGTCAAGGATCGAGTAAGAAAATGGCGGGTTGGATTGAGTTGTTATTTTGTGATAAAACTTATGGAGAAATACAGTGAGAGTTTCTGATTGTTTGTGTAGATCAAACTACGTGCTTAGTGAAATGTCGTTTTTAAGTTATTCGCCAATACATAACGTGATTAGTTACAATTGTGAGCATACAAGCAAATAAGTTGTTTTGTCTAACTCGTATTAGCCCGAAAAGAACCCATGCAATAATGGCTTTCCTGACAATTAGACAGTCTTGCCTATATACATATTCCAAAAACTAGTTTCACGAGTATTTAGGCGTTTCGAGTTTATTGAAGTTTCCATAGCGAGTCCGACTCTTCGTAATATCGAGATCGACTAGTCGCTAGTCGGAGTAATGTAATGGAGTATTTTCGGGTAATAGATTATTAACGTATATTACATTACGCGTTGGTAGTTGGTTTATTACGCGTGTACAATTTTAAAATGTAAAAAGATACTTGTCAATAGTTAATGGTGTGTTGTCAATAGTTAATGTACACGCTTCTGTAAATTAACTATTGACTGGGATTGGTGGAGAGAGTGAAACACTTTGTTATTTTGGCTTGACTTAATTACTTATCTAAAATTCTAAACAAGTAACACATCAAAGTGACTTAAATATAACTTATTAATCTACGACATCCTGCACAAAAATACTTAAATAAAATCTTATTGGAGGATATTGGAGAGCAGTGGTGGCCCAGTGCTATCGGCCGCGACTTACAAGTTGTAGGTCGTGGGTTCGAGCCCAGGTAGGCGCTTTACTTTGTGTAAATTATTCCATCACCACTGCTCTCAAAACGGTGAAGGAAAACATCGTAAGGAAACCGGCATGTCCTAGGACCAAAAATTCGAATATTCGAATGCGGAATAAGTCTTTACACGTCCGGCCAAAAACGTATACCAAAAAACCTATTCCAGTAAATACGTCTCACCTCTAGCTGTCACTGCTGTGACTGTCAAGGAGTTTTTGGCGGGATTTTTTCGAGTGAACTTCAGCGGCTGTTAATATTATTTGCAAATTGATTCCTAGTGGATATTGTGATATAAAAGTGGTGTAGTTTTGTGTCTCAACTGTCTACGCAACTGGACAATATGTGAAATCATTGACAGAAGCGATCTCGGGATAGTGGAGCGGAGAATTTTATTGTAGTATTGACTACCTCCGCAAAGCTTACTGGGAAGGCTGACTCGATACAATTTGCTTCCAAATACTCCAAAAAACATTAGAATATGTTACATCCGCATTCTAATGTTACTAATGAATTCAAGAAAAATACTGATGACTAGGCAGCATGGTCTCAGACCTTAGCCTGTTCCGTAAGGAACAAACAAAAAAAAAAAAAAAAGCTGTGACTGTCAAGTCAATGTCAATTCTCGTAAAGTTTGATTTATTGTCAGTTGTGAAGTTGTGATTGTTGATTGTGGTATTATTAAATGTTAATAATCTTTGGTTTTTAAATACTACTTAAATACTTTGCTTCAAAAAACAAAGACATAAAATTTTGGAATCATTTCTTTTTTGTAAATATTATTGAATCGTAACTACGACCAGTGTAGCTCTATTCCTGCCCCTAAAAGATAACCTGACTTTCTGAGGTCCACGAAGGATGCATACTCATACACAATAGTAACCAAGCTTTTATTAGAATAGGTACCGTAGTAGATAATCTAAAAAAAATTGGTCTTAAAGCAAGATAGTAAAAGTCTGCAGTAAATTTAATACTTAATTATGGAGATGGAAAAACTGTCAATGTGTAGGATGTGTCTAGTGGAGAATGCTACCATGTATGTGGTAGCCAACAAGAACCTGCAGGACATATATGAGAAGCTGACGGATATTCAAGTAAGTGTATCATCACTACATATTATAAAATAAAGTCTTCCGCCGCGTCTGTACGTGATAACTCAAAAACCGGCCAAGTGCGAGTCGGACTCGCGCACAAAGGGTTCGGTACCATTATCGCAAAAAACTGCAAAAAAAATCACGTTTGTTGTATGGGAGCCCTACTTAAATATTTATTTTATTCAATTTTTAGTATTTGTTGTTAAAGCGGCAACAAAAATACATCATCTGTGAAAATTTCAGCTCTCTAGCTATTACGTTTTATGAGATACAGCCTGGTGACAGACGGACAGACAGACGGTTTGCGGAGTCTTAGTAATAGGGTCCCGTTTTTACCCTTTGGGTATGGCACCCTAAAAACAACTGAACAGATTTTCATGCAGTTTCACCAATAGAAAGAGTGAGAAACGAAGAAGGTTTTTTGTATAATTTATGTATTAACCTTCACACTTCTCTCAAGTGTCACCACATTCATCAGCCCTGTGCTAGTCACATCCAGTGAATTCCTGTGACTGTCACCAGGTTATCTGTCTACCTTGAGGGTCTTACTCATACTGTATTGCCACTGCTCCAGAACTTTTTGACTTGATGTGGACAAAAATTATTTAAGAACATACAATTTACTCACCACAATATTACTTCCATTGTTTATCAAAAATAAACAATTAGTTTTCTCTTGTTTTATTGCAGTTTTGTACTAAAGACAGACGACCAATGCTTGCATGTTTTTTCTGCTGCACTAAACTGCAGCAATGCTGCCGATTGCAGAGAAAATGTCTGGAAGCTGAGAAGCTGTTTGCTCAGATGTTGAATGAGGACTATGAGGTAAGGATTGACTGGATTGAAAAAGTTTTCACTGTACATCTATCAGAGTTTGAATTAGTTTCTCACTGTATGTACATTTTATAGCTGAAGTTGAACTGATGTATTGGCTGTCATTGCAAAATTTGGCTGATAGTGAAGTAAAGATCTAATTAACCCTAAGGAACTCAGTTCAAGATACACAGTTAACTGACTGGACCAACCCTTAAGGTGCGAGGATGCGCCACTCCCCCAAGGCAGGAAACGCGCAATGTCCTTGGCTTGTGCTTTTTATGGGCACAAACTCGTACCTTATGGAACCAGTTACCCTATACACTGGCCTGTTCAAAGGGTAACTGATAACACGATTCCCAGCAGGATATGATTATGTATCTCTTTGACCTAATACCAAAATCCTCTCAAGAATTTCTGTATAGGGGTTTGAACTTTTTCTAAGTTATGAAAGTGGCGGCACACTATGAGAAATGAGAAGTCATTCACTCAAATTAGGCAGACAGCCAGCACTTTGTGAACTTAGTCTTGTGTTCAACACAGCGACCAACTGTCCTTATCATGTAAATTGTTGTTTATAGAATTAGACCAAGGTAGAACCAGAACCCTTTAAAAATAATAAAAAGTGAAAAAAAATAATAGTAGGATGAAACCCATTAGAAAAGGAGGGGAATATTATAAAAATTAAAGGAAAAATTATTTACGGGCGATCTGAGGTCGGGAAGGGGATGGGGGTGAGTTTTTAAGGGTAAAAAATGGTTTTTCTCTCGATTTCCGGCAAAACTACAAAATCTATGGAAAAAAGTCAAATGGCAAAGTTGTAGGTAGTAAAAAGATCTAAAACTTTTGTATTTACACTTTTTTCACATACCCTCAAAATTTATGTGAAAAATTCAAAAAACCAAGTTTTTGGATTTTTATTTTTATCTTTTACAATCTTTTTTTTTTTTGACGAAATTTGGAGAAAACTTACCTTTTTATGTCCCAAATACGCTGTAATTTATTTGATTAAAAATATTTATTTTTTAACCTTATTTTGAATTAATATCGAAAAAGCACCCTAATTTTCAATCGAAAATTCACCCGTCAAAATATCAGCTTTTTTCAAAAAGTTGGTATGTTTTCTGTTCGTTGAAATCTCTACTTTCCGATGGTGAAAAAAAATATGTTACTATAGTAAATCTTCTCAGAAAATGCAAAAAGGCTAACGGTTGTAACAGCTGCTACGAAATAGTAGGTATGTATGTAGTAAGACCCAGACCCGCCTAGCCCCTTCCCCACTTCTCTATGAAAAACCTTTTGATGGGCTATAATTTTTCGTAGGTCACTCAGGTATATAAGTTATCTTAAAATAGTTATAAATAGGCATCTACGCATATAATTTAAAGAAGATTCGACAACTTTCTCCAAATATTGTAGATGTCTTATTAAATATTAATTTTATTAACTTATTTGTTTGTTAATTTTTTTTATCAATGTAACATGTAATCTTACGTTTTTCGAGTAATTAAAGTGTAAATTTTAATAAATAGCTCAAAATCGTATATAATAATTAAAAAAAAAAACGAATTCGAGTTTTTTTTCGATTTTTTGCATTTTCTGAGAATATTTACTATAGTAACTGTAATGTATGTACTAGTAATAAGTTATTGTGGGTAAGTTGATATTGTTTATAATTTAGTATTGAAGGTAGTCCGGTAAATGTAACTTTTTAGCCAGTCATTATACTTGTGCCTGTACGTTGCTACGTGTCTTATTTGTTCCCGCATCCCGAGTGCTCCCAACCTATGAATTCTTCAGTGGCGACGAGGATAAACTAAACTGTAAATAAACTAAAGAGATAAGGTGTGTCTGTGGTGAATTGCTAACTATAAAAAAATAAAAAAATGTCACTCGGCAGGATCAACGAGTTCGATATACATAAGGACGATTGGAGATTATACGTCGAAAGACTAGAACAGTACTTTATAGTAAATAAAGTTTCGAGTGAGTGACAAGTGCCGACGTTAATCACCGTTATGGGTGCAGCTAGCTATGAGTTGTTGGTAAATTTATGTACACTGGCGAAACCGAAAACAAAAACGTTTGAGCAGATAACGGTTATTATGGAGAAACATCTTCAGCCAAAACCGAGTGAGTTGGCTGAGCGTTGTAAATTTCGTAATCGCAAACAACTTACCTGTGAAAATATATCGGTTTATGTAGCTGTTTTAAAGAAAATATCAAAAACATGTGAGTTCGGAACGTGGTTCGAAGAAAGTTTAAGAGACCGGTTGGTTTGCGGGATTAAAAGCGAGATCATTAGACAAAGGCTGTTTGCAGAACCTAAGTTAGATTTCATGAAGGCTTATAGTCTCGCCGTAAGCATGGAGGCGGCAGAGAAAGATGCAGCAGCGGTTGTGGAAGGGCCTGTTAGTACAACAAGTGAGGCGAAGGGACCGGTGGATTGTCAGCTGATGATGAGTAAGCGGCGGGGCGGCGCCGGCGGATCGGGCAATGGCCGCGCGGCTGGCCGCTTGCAGGTAGGCGAGCACGTGCAGCGCAGGCGGTTGCAGGCAGGCCGGGCGGAAACCGCAGCGTCGGCGGCGCCTGCGTCCATGTCGATGGAGCGGGAGCGGCAACAGCAAGAGTGTCGAGCGTGTGGCGGGCTGCATGAGGTGGCTGCTTGCAAGTTCGGGCACTACGTATGCCGGGCGTGCAACAAACCGGGCCATTTGCGGCGTATGTGTCCGCGACTGACACAGCACCATACCGTAGAGACCGAACTCGAAGAGGACGTAGTGAACAGCGAAGATAGTGACGAGGTAATAATAATTGAACTTAATGAATTGTCAGTAACGCAGTGTAAACCTATTTTTTATCATTAGAGGTTCAAGGAAAAATTATAAAGTTTGAGTGCGATATAGGTAGTGCCATCTCATGTATAAACGAAAGCACATATAATGAGTTATTTAGTAACTTAACCATTACTAAAAGCAATATTGTTTTGAGGTATTATACGGGGGAAACTACAAAACCACTGGGGATTATTAAACCTCTGGTCAAACATAAAGACAAATGTATGCGGTTAGACTTGTATGTAATAAAAAATGGCAAAACAATGTTACTTGGCAGGCAATGGATGGCAGCGTTAGCAATACAAGTGCCGGTATTGCATTATGACTTTTAAGGTAATAAAATAATTGGTAAATAACAATAATATATATAATGAAACAAATTTTGATGTAAACATATTTAGTTCCAGATACTCTAAAGTGTTCGCGGACGGTTTGGGGCGATTCACTGGTGGTAAGGTGGGCATACACTTGAGGCAAGGCGCACGGCCTGTGTTCATGCGTGCGCGCCTGCTTGCGCATGTGCTGCGCGAGCCGGTGGAGCGCACGCTGGACCAGCTGGTGCGGGACAACATTCTCACTCCGGTCGAGCGTTCTGACTCGGCAACGCCCATAGTACCCGTCGTAAAGAAGGACGGCAGCATGCGGATTTGTGCCGATTATAAGCTCACATTAAATAAGGTAATAGAAGTCGATCGCTATCCACTACCTAGAGTTGAAGACTTACTAGTTCGGTTAAACGGTGGGGAACATTACAGTAAAGGTCTATCCCTTTCCCAAGCATATGCTCAATTTGAACTAAATGATTCTCGAAAGTACACGGTTATTAACACGCACAAAGGTTTATTCCGATATAATAGGTTAGTCTATGGACTTGCGTCAAGCCCAGCCATATTCCAGAGACGACTGGAACAGATGTTTGTAGATTTACCACAGGTAGGCGTATTCCTTGACGTCATCATCACGGGGCGCACAGTGTCCGAACATATGACTAATTTATGCAAAGTTTTTGATCGATTAGAACAGTGTGGTTTGCGAGTGAGGAGGGCCAAATGTTCATTCTTTGCTAAATCTGTTGTTTACTTGGGACATGTTATCAGTAAAGATGGTGTACATACTTGCTCGGATAAGATCAAGGCGATTGTAAACACGCCGGCACCATCGAACATATCGGAGCTGAGGGCGTTTATAGACATGGTTATGTATTATGCTAAGTTTATTAGGAATGTCAGTACAATTTTAGCCCCAATGTGCAATTTATTGAGAATAGGAGTGATTAATGTAAGCATGCGTTTGGTAAGATTAAAGCTTTGTTAGCTAGTAGTGAGGTACTAACACACTACTCGGTCGAGTTGCCACTCGTGCTGACTACCGACGCGAGCAGCGTGGGGTTCGGCGCCGTACTGTCCCATATCACGCCGTGTGGCGAGCGGCCGATAGCTTACGCCTCGCGGTCACTTAGTGTAGCTGAGCGATCATATTCACAGATTGATCGAGAAGCGCTGGCGAAAGTTTTCGGAGTCAGAAAGTACCATCAATATTTATACGGTCGAAACTTTGTTCTGAAAACCAACCGTAAACCATTGACTTATATTTTTGGAAATAAAGTAGGAATACCAATTATGGCTGCATCTCGTTTACAAAGATGGGCAGTACTGTTGTCCGCATATAATTATAGCATAGAGTATGTAGAATCTAAAAAAAATTGTGCAGACGCATTGTCTCGTCTACCTAATAAGATAAACTTACACACGGATAGGAAAGACAGTACGTATGTACATTTTGTAGAAGATTTTTACCCATCACCCATACTGACGTTAAAGAGGCGACGGAAAAAGATATCGAGTTATGCAGAATAATGTCTATGGCGACATTAGAGAAGCGATGCAGGATACCAAGGTTACTGTTTTGGTCTTAATTGATTTCTCCAATGCCTTTAATGCCGTCAGTCACGATATACTCCTTTCTATCCTTTCACATCTTATGGTTTCTTCCGAGGCACTGGAGTGGTTCTCTTCCTATCTTCGGGGACGACAGCAGTCTGTTCGCGTTGACGAGAGATCGTCAAGTTGGTGTGACCTGGCTGCTGGTGTTCCACAAGGCGGTATTCTTTCTCCATTGTTATTCTCCATCTTCATAAATTTTATAACACATTGTCTTCGGTGTTCGTATCATCTTTATGCCGATGACCTTCAACTTTATGCCGATGACCTTCAACTTTATGCAGCTGCGCGGGTAGAGAGTTTGTCAGACGCTATAGACGATGTGAACCGGGACTTGGACGCTGTCAGGGACTGGTCTGGTAGATTTGGGGTGTCTGTAAACCCCTCAAAATGTCAGGCCATTGTGATTGGAAGCTCGCGCATGATGGGTCGATTGGGGATTAGCTCTCTTCCTCCTATAATTTTTAATGGTACTGTCATCCCCATCAGCCCTAGTGTAAGAGATCTCGGTCTACATCTTGATTCGACGCTAAGCTGGCAAAGTCAGGTTTCTAGTGTCAGTCAAAGGGTCAATGGGATTTTGCGATGCCTGTATCGTCTGAGAAACTTTCTACCTGCAAAAACGAAGACCATGCTTGTGCAGACTTTAATTTTTCCTTTGATCGACTATGGTGACGTGTGCTACTTTGACCTAAACGCGGTATTCCTGGATAAGCTGGATAGGCTCTTAAACAACTGCATCCGGTTCATATTCAACCTCCGGAAATATGACCATGTGTCGAGCTGCAGAACTGAACTCAAATGGATGCCCATTCGGCAGAGAAGAAATTTTCGCGCTTTGACTGCGCTTTTCTCTCTACTCAACTCTCATACACCTCCTTCTTATCTCATTCCTCACTTTCAATACCTATGTACTTCACACGCTAGGGATCTGCGTTCATCTAACAATCTTCTCTTGCTCTGTCCTTCTCATACTTCTGATTTTGTCCATTCATCCTTTCACATTCAATCCATTCTTCTCTGGAATGCGCTTCCTCTCGATATCAGGACGGCCACCAGTCAGTATGCATTTAAGCGGAAGTTGCGGCATTATTTTCTAAACGAATAGCAGAGTCGTCTCAATACGCGCCTTTCTATTAATTTATGTATATATATATATATAGTATTTATTATAGTACCTATTTATGTATGTTTATTTTAACCATATACTCATTTTGTGTTTATTATTTCTTTTTTTTTTTTTGTTATGCACCTGCCATGCTATCTCTTCACCGCCCATGGTTGACTGGTAGAGAATGCCTCAGGCATTAAGTCCGCCTATGTACTTTTATGTTGCATGAAGTTTTAATAAATAAATAAATAAATAAATGTCTTACGTACAGTCTGGCTGGCCGAATGAGTGTCCAACTATGGCGGCAATACAACCATATTTCCATAGACCTCGCGAATTATATTCGGAATTCGGGTGTCTTATGTGGGGGTACAGGATGGTAATACCCGCGAAATTAAAAAATCTTATTTTAAGACAGTTACACAGTGGGCATATGGGTATCGTGAAGATGAAAGGGGTAGCCCGTAGTTACGTTTGGTGGTCCAATGTAGATGCGGTTATAGAAGCAATGTGTAAGCAGTGTGAGACTTGCACTGCGGAGGCCGATGCACCACCTCGGGCGCCGCCGCAGCCGTGGCCCTATACCGCACAACCGTGGTCTAGATTGCATATTGATTTCCTAGGGCCATATCAGGGTACAAAATTTTTGGTGTTGATTGATTCAAGTTCAAAGTGGATAGAAATTTTTGAAATGAAATATACAAATGCAATAAGCGTAATTAAGATCTTAAGAGCAACATTTGCTAGATTTGGTTTACCCGAGGAGTTAGTTTCAGATCAAGGACCCCGTTCACTAGTGCAGAGTTATGTTCGTTCTTAAAAAATAATGGCATACGCCAAAAGTTCTCACCTGCCTACCACCCGGCATCGAATGGTGCGGCAGAAAACGCGGTCAAACTTTGTAAGCGGGCCATTAAAAAGGCGTATAGGGACAGAGTTGATGTGGATACTGCGTTACAAACGTTCCTGTTAGCGTACCGAAATTCAGTGCACAGCACTACAGGCGAGACACATGCGTCAATGCTACAAAAGCGCACACTTCGTTCACGGCCCGATTTGATACGGGGGCAGCGGACATTAGAAAATAAGGTGCGGGAGATAAAGGGGCGCCAGACAGACAGCGAAGGACTTAAATCACGAACTCTGTGCGAAGGTGATACGGTTTGGGCGAGACAGTACGGTGCGTCAGACAAGTGGGTGAAAGGAACTGTGAGAGAGGTAGAAGGTACTCGTAGGTACGTAGTGGATAGCGGTGATGGTCGACTACTCAAAAGACACATTGATCAAATCAGGCGCCGTTCTCGGCTGTCAGATGTTCCTTGTCAAATAAATGAGGATAACAAAGAACCAGACGGCCGAAGTGAGACTGTTGTGCCGTTACAAGCTGATGGAGTGGCGGAGGCATCGGAGTCGAGACATTTGAATAAAGACCAAGAAGGCAAGAAAAGTAGTGATTTAAAAATTAATATTGTGCCTCCGATACCTCCTGCCATCGATCCACCTAGCTGTGATACTGAGCCGACGGCGACACCACCAGGGGCGCGCCCCAAACGAATACGCAGACCGGTCGTGCGATTTGAAATAGATTAATTGTATAAGTAGCTGATAAGTCTAGAATGTATAAATATTTATTTGTATAACTTAAGTATTCTAAGAATAAGAAGGGAGGTGTAATGTATGTACTAGTAATAAGTTATTGTGGGTAAGTTGATATTGTTTATAATTTAGTATTGAAGGTAGTCCGGTAAATGTAACTTTTTAGCCAGTCATTATACTTGTGCCTGTACGTTGCTACGTGTCTTATTTGTTCCCGCATCCCGAGTGCTCCCAACCTAAGAATTCTTCAGTTAGAAATTTCAACGAACAGAAAACATACCAACTTTTTGAAAAAAGCTGATATTTTGACGGGTGAATTTTCGATTGAAAATTAGGGTGCTTTTTCGATATTAATTCAAAATAAGGTGAAAAAATAAATATTTTTAATCAAATAAATTACAGCGTATTTGGGACATAAAAAGGTAAGTTTTCTCCAAATTTCGTGAAAAAAAAAAATGTAAAAGATAAAAATAAAAATACAAAAACTTGGTTTTTTGTATTTTTCACATAAATTTTGAGGGTATGTGAAAAAAGTGTAAATACAAAAGTTTTAGATCTTTTTATTACCTACAACTTTGCCATTTGACTTTTTTCCATAGGACTTGTAGTTTTGCCGGAAATCGAGAAAAACCATTTTTTACCCTTAAAAACTCACCCCCATCCCCTTCCCGACCTCAGATCGCCCGTAAATTATTTTTCCTTTCATTTTTATAATTTTCCCCTCCTTTTCTAATTGGTTTCATCCTACTATTATTTTTTTTTGTTTTAAAAATTATCGACCCTGGTCTAAAACTTTCAATGCATTCAAAAGAAGTCAAGAATAGAGAAGGGGTAGCTTGTTGTAGAAGTGGATACCGAGCCCCGCAAATGAGCCCTGGGGGGTGACCATAAGCTCTTAGAGCGGTATCAATTTGATATCGAGTAAGTGACAGATGTATACAAGTCAGATACATCCGTCCCTTATTCGATCTCAAATTGATACCGTTCTAAGAGCTTATGGTCACCCCCCTGGACTAAGATGGTAGGAAGTATTTTGTGCTTGTTTCTGTATAGAGCTAATACTGTTAACAACCTTTTACAGACTAAACCTCTACTAAACTGTGACCAGTTAGAGTTCAGTGGATACATTATAAGTCCAACGGAATGCTTCAGTATTCCTGATGACGATCAAACAGAAAGCTATGTCATCAAAGAAGAATTACCAGATGTTTATAAGGGACAAGATGATGAAAATCCAGCTGGTATGTTCTTAATTTTAATTAAAGATATTATGATGATGATTGTGAGATTATTTTTAATTGACTTTGGTTAGCAAGAAAAAAAAATTGAGCTATATGTAGGTATGGTAAATAATTCGCGGAGTAACCGCGTAACAAATATACAAACACATCCAGTTGAATTCGTTCACGAAATTCGGTTGAAAATAAACACCACTGAGGCTAAAAATTGAGTGCTCTTGACTGTTTTCGTTTGTTCACAGAGTTAGACCATGAATTTCAACACATAGAAAATGTAAACATGAAATCCTACCATTCTGAATCAGAAGATGACGTATCTTTGATGGAAATTAGAAATGCGATGGAAGAAGAACAAGAAGTATCCAAGAAGAAACGAAAAGCTAACAAGACGATAAGTAAGTAACTCTGTATATCACTACCTTGTGTATCACTACCCGCCAAGACGAGACCAAGAAGCGGGCCACTACCTACCTTTTCTCGAAGCGTTTCGTCGAATTTTCGTTCCCTCATCGTTCTGGTGTGGATAAATCTAGACATCCCAAATTTGCAGGATAAGATGAAGTTAGCGGACTTATCAAACACACGTAGTCACTTGTCTTGCCTGTACTGTATTAGAGTTGTAAATAATAAAATACATCGTTTTGTTACTGACTCTTTCATTCTTATTCGTTGTCTTCATTACTGAGGGTCGTGCCCGTCTTGGAAATCTTTGACGGAGTCATTGAAGAGCTACTTCCAAGCCACTCTGTCTTTTGCTCTTTTCAGGTAATCGTCCGATCTGGTCTGACCATCGAGTGGACGAGCGTCTGCGTGGCCTTTTTCTAAGATCCACGTTTTCCACAATAATCAGTTTCTCCAGGTTATCAGGTTGTCTTCGGGCGAATAAATTAATTTAGGGCTCGTTGGTAGCAGATTGTGGATTGGATTCCCTATCGTAGCCCCCTAATCGCTGATCACGAAGCCCAGGCACACAAACTCGCTCATGAACTCTAGATCTTCAAGTTCTCCCGTGCGTGCGATTAGTCCAGCTCTCTCGATGACCATGGCTTTGGTCTTGGACTTGTTGATCGACAGTCCTATCATCTCGCTTTCACGCTCTATCCTCACTAACAGCTCAGCAAGTCAGCGCTCCAAAGTCACAAACAACGCGGTGTCATCTGCATTTCGAAGATTAGTGATCTTATGCAACCTACCGCTATGCCACCCTCGCACTCTTTCTAAGGCTCTTCTAATGATGTATTCGCCATAGATCTAGAAAAGAAGAGGGGATATAATACATCCTTGGCGTACTCCTTTCTCTGGTTTAAATACCGACACCACATTATTGACCCTGACAATCGACTCTCCATCCTCATATAAGTTTGTGATCAATGCTGTCAAGTGCGAAGGTACTCCCATTTATGCATGCATGTCAATTGGATGCCTAGGCCGATAGTTATTGAACTAGAATTATTCAACTTGGCGTATTGAAAGTCAGCCCTTTGAATATGACTGACCAAGACGAAGCCAAGTGATTCAAATTTAGTTCAGTTTTTTTCGCTTCGCTCAAAAGTTCAAACGTGCTCAATGACTTTGTTAGTTGGCCTTCAGCCATTTAATTGGATCCGGTGGCATTTAATGAACGGCCTAGGTGTCCAATTAGCTGGCTAATTTAACCAGATGGCTGCACATACAGCAGGTTCATATGACATCGTTTTGTGTTAATTAATTCTCATGGTCATTACTCGGTCACTTACTGGAAGTGGATTGTATCCGAGAACAGACTTGTTGATCAGTGGAGATACACTGACGCCTACTCCAGTTTTACTTGCGCTTTCTGGTACCGAAAAGTAGATGGTATGTCGAGACGGTGTGCTAAAGAGACCTGAGCGTCTTATGTGAATTGCCGTAATGCCTGGAATCGCCAGAGTACAGATGATAACATTGTTGCTCTTTGTCTATGATGTCCACTTTCCCGGGTCGAAGCATGCCCCAGACATTCCATGTCTCAACACCTGATCATCTGCCGCAGTTGCGGGCGGTTAGTTCGAATATATGTGTTGTTGTCACCAGTACCTTCCTGTACGGAATCAGCCTGATAAGTCACTACAGTGGAACCAGCAGCATACTTCACACCATGCGGTCTGGAATAGACATGGCACCGGGCGTGATTCGATAGAACATATAAAGCATGCAAAGTAGTGAAAAAAATTGAAATTCTACACAAGTGCTCTGCTATCGGCTTCTCCGTAACCTTGAAGACTAGGTTTTCAGTGCTGTTGGCACTGGTGGACAAGGGTCTAGATAGTTTTATCTACGCCTCTGTCTACCGTTCGCACAGCGGAGATCAAGCGACAACCAGGCTCACGGAGTACCTCAGTGAGGCAGTTGATGCGGCACAGCAGCGGTACCCTTCCGCCCAATTATCTATGCCTGTGTCTACCGTTCGCACAGCGGAGATCAGGGGACAACCTGGCTCACTGAACACCTCAGTGCGGCGGCTGATGCGCCACAGCAGCGGTACCCTTCCGCCCAATTAATGTTCCTGAGGGACATTTTTTTTTTTCATTTATTCATAAAAACAATTAAATTGTGTTGAATATATACACATGCAGTTTACATACAAATATTATGAATTATTTATTAACATTTCAAGTGAAATTCAAGTAAAGTGCTAAAACAGTTTTCAATAAAAATCCATAAGTTTTAAAAATAATGTCAAACAATTATAAAATATAATAATGTCAAAACCGGATTAAAATATAATGTCAAACAGATTTCAATATAATGTCAAACTGTTTTAAAAATAATGTCAAACCGTTTTAAAAATAATGTCAAACAGATTTCAATATAAATGTCACAATTTAAAAAATAATATTAAAAATTATAAATTGTATAATGTCAAAGAGAGAAAAACTTTAAATAAAATGTAAATCATTTATTATTGTTTGACCTTAGTTCCGATATATTATACAAACATTTTTCTAATAAAAAAGCTTTTAATTTGGTTTTAAACAAGTGCGTGTTATAAATCAGGATCTTTATCTCAGAAGGCAACCTATTAAATATCTCTACAGCTTGGTACTTTAAACAATGCTCTACTATATTAAATTTTGGTGATATTAGTTGTTTAAAATTTTTTCTTCGCGTGCTCTCTCTAATCTCACGTTCTTCTTGTGATTTAAACTCATGTAGATACTTAGAAAAATGAGTCAAGAGGACCAATATATATAGGCTAGGTACTGTTAATATTCCCAACTTTTTAAAGTAATCTCTGCATGAGACCCATTGTGCAATTCTGACTATTGTCCTTATGGCTCATTTCTGCAGGATGAACGCTCTCTGCCAGTTATAACTGTAACTATTTCCCCAGAGCACGATGCTGTACCTTAACCTAGACTCGACCAGCGCATAATATACAGCCTTTAACTGTTCTATGTTCAATTCATCCCTAAGGCTCCTGAGTGCGTAACATGCTGACGATATGGATGATTCAATAACAGCAAGCTCCGGTTTCCAATTCAAATGCGAATCTATATTAATCCCTAAGAATTTAACCTTGTCCACTAATTCAATCCTGTCTCCATTTATATGTATATCTTATTTGTCATTATGACGAGTCGTAGTCTTAAATAATAGGAGGTTAGTTTTATCTATATTTAGCAATAAGTTATTGGCTGTAAACCATTCGCAAATTTTTTCTATAATTATATTAGTATTGAATGTCAATTTTTCTATGTCTTTTGCCCCAATAATTATGTTTGTGTCATCTGCGAAAATAACAAGTTTCTCGTTCGGTTGAGTTTTATTCATAAAGTTGAGTAAGTCATTTGTAAAAATAATATATAGTATAGGTCCTAAAATTGAGCCTTGAGGCACACCACGTTTTACATATGTCATTTTTGACTTGAATATCACTTCGTGATTATTTTCATCTATAGTTTTAATTTCTACATACATTCGTCTATTTTGCAAGTACGATGTCAGAAGTTTTAATTTCTCGCCTCTTATACCATAATGTTCGAGTTTAGTAAGTTGCAGTTCATAATCTATGGTGTCAAAAGCGGAGCTGAGGTCAACAAATAGTCCAGCTACTTTCAGTTTTTCATTTAATTTACTAACTATATCAGTTATTAAAGTGTTCATTGCATCCGCGGTACCAACGCCCTTCTGATATCCAAATTGTCTCAGGTTGATAATTTTGTTAATACCGAAATGTACCATCAGTCTATCCTTTATGACTTTTTCAAAGAGTTTTGATAAGGTGGGTAATAAGGATATAGGGCGATAATTCTTCGGATTGGTCTTAGTGTTTTTTTTGTGTATAGGAATCACCTTGGCCAATTTCAACTGGTCAGGAAAGATTGACTCATCAATGCATTTATTGAAGAAATCAGAAAGAGGCGTAGCTAATATCTCTATATTCTCCTTTATAATCGATATCGGTACGTCGTCGAAGCCGCACGAATGTTTATTAGCCATTTTGCTAACCAACTTTGCAATTTCATTTGGTGTAGTTGGCTTGAAAGTTATATCATTTTCAACTCTTTTTGTCGTATCTATAAGAAAAGACATTGCTCTATCCTTATCTTTATTAGCTATCGATGATTTGAATAAGAAACTGTCGTTAAATATATTTGCAGTATCCTGAGGATCAGTGATTACTTTATTGTCTACATTTAAGATAAGATTTTTACGTTGCCTGTTTTTCTTCTTTTTAGTATGT
This sequence comes from Orthosia incerta, assembly GCA_948252205.1. Classification (NCBI taxonomy): domain Eukaryota; kingdom Metazoa; phylum Arthropoda; class Insecta; order Lepidoptera; family Noctuidae; genus Orthosia; species Orthosia incerta. The sequence continues at coordinate 3,009,564 of OX411769.1, forward strand.
TCGTTTACTATTTTCTATGTTTCTTTCACTTTATTTTTTGCGCGGTTTAAATACCATGATATTGCTTGCTTTTTGGCCTGCTTAATAACTCTTCTATAAATTCGAACGTAGTTTATTTTATAATTTTTGATGCTGACATTATTTAAAGTTCTAGAACACAGGACTCTTTTCATTTTACTTGATACTTTAATACCTTTTGTAATCCACTTTATTTTATTGTCATTTTTGGACATTATTCTAATTGATTTTTTGGGATAACAATCTTGGAATATTTTCTTGAAATAACTTAGAAACTGATTTATACCCATATAACTCCATTTTTTTTTAGTAAGGTTTCTTTTGAAAACGGCGTTATTATTCACATTAAATGATCTTTTAATTACTGTGGTGTACTCGACCTTTTTTGTTTTTTTGTTAATTCCATCAAGAGCCACATAACAAAAAAGTCCACCATGACCATCAGCTAAGCCATTATGATCCACAAAACACTGCTCTATGTAGTCACAATCAAGATTTGTGATTATGTTATCTAAACACGACTGAGAGTTATTTCTGATAAAGGTCGGAGTTCTCACAAGATATCTAAAGTCATAACATGTCAATGTGCTTAAAAACTCAGAAGATTTTTTGTTTTCAACAAGTACGTCAACATTGAACTCCCCACATATAATACAGTTTTTGTCAATAAAGTGTTCTAATAATTTTTCTAAGCTAGAAATGAAGCTTTCGAAGTTTTTATCATAGGGACTTCGGTAGCAACAACAGATGTATACCCTGTTTCAACATCTTTTGCACCACATATCTCGAAACTGTCGGCTCTGTAAAACTTACTGATTGACTCAATGTTTTCGCATTCTTTCATTTTATGTGACAAAATAAGAGTACCTCCCCTTTTCTTGTTCGGCCTTGTGTTACATGCGACTAAATTATAATTCGACATAGTAAATACATTGGCAGATTTGTCATTTATGAAATGTTCTGATATACATAAATAGTCCACGAGATTACCTGATGTTTCAATATATAATTCGAGTTCAGTTTTTTTATTGCTTATTCCACATACATTCTGATGAAAAATCTTTAAACAACTAGTATCTGATAATAGGGTGCTATTACTTACGTCATATGTCATTACATTTTTGTTCTCGAAAAAAATCACGACTATTTATAATTGTAGGTGAAACATTTGTTTGTGAGGACGAATTTACAAACACTCTAGATGTAAATGTTTCACTCGCTTTGAGTACCAAATTAGGAGTAGTTTGTGTAGAAACATTTTTAAACATCCGTTTTGCCTTTTGATCTATAAGCACATTATGCACATATTTTTGGTAGTTGATCCTGTATTGTACGATTAACATTTGATACATTTAAATATTTGTTATTATAAATCTTACTAACAAGGACGTTTGTGTGTTGTTTATTTTGCAAAGTGTGATCCAGAGAACTTAATATATTTAATGGATTTTTTTCGCTAGTACCTCCAATTATTAAAACAAAGTCAGACTTTATTTATTTATGTACACACAAAACACTTTACAGAGAAAAGAAAGAATACAGATAGAAGAGCACAAAGGTACTGCTTATTTCAATAGAAATTTCTTCCAGCAGACCTGCGACAGGACAGTTGGATGAAAGACGAAGACATAGTGTGTAGAAAGGAATAAGGAAACTTAAAATAGACTATAATAACTTAACTAATTATATATAAATTACACATATACCTTAACTAAATATAAGTACATACATATAATATACCAAATTACAATATGGTAGAGAGATAATGTTCTTTGACTTGTTTTTTGAACAGAGAAACATTTTGAGAGTCACGGATTTTAGGTGGAAGTGAGTTCCACAATCGTACTGCATGGACAGAGAAGGAGTGGGAATAGAAATGAGTTCTATGGGATGGGAAATTGAGATGAAGTTTAAGGCGGGATCTGCAAAGAGCATCGGCAGGGCGAGTAAACGAAAAACGATCGCGCAGGTAGCCAGGGTATGCAGAGTAAAAAAGGATGTTGAAAAGGAGACATAATATGCGAGTGTTCCTGCGAAGACGGATAGGGAGCCACTTGAGATCCTTGCGGAACTGAGAGACATGATCGTATTTCCTCAGACCAAAAACAAAACGGATGCACAAGTTTTGCAAGCGCTCAAGCTTATTTAAGAGCTCCTCAGTGGCATCCAGATAGCAGGCATCAGCGTAATCTATGATCGGCTGAATCAAAGTTTGAGCTAAGTAAGTTTTAGTTTTAAAGGGTAGGAAAGTTTGAAGGGTTTTTAATGAGTGAAAGGAAAAATGCACCTTACGACTAACCTCATTGACTTGTGCTCGCCAAGAAAGATTGCTGTCAATTAAGACACCGAGATTCTTAGCCGTTTCGGTGTAAGGAATGGTCGAGCCAAACTAAACTAAAACTTTGTGAAGTCCTTACATATAGTTGCACATGTACTTAATATGTAACTAAGAGGTGCATTTGGTTTGATTACCGACGTAACACTAAAACTATTTCCCACTAAGTTTTGAAGTATATCTCTAATTTCATATCCGGTCTGATCACCGAAGATAGCGATTTTATGCTTTGGTGCCAGTACTTACAATAGTTGTTTACAGGATCCAGTCAGTTTTTCTACGCTTCCACTAGCGCCCATGTTTTGTTTAAGGAACAAGCAAGAACATGCCACGGTCAACAGACCGTGGCATGTTCTTGCTTGTTCCTTGTATTTCCCTATCCGTCGAGATATGTATACCTCCATTTTCATGTTCCTCCGTGTTGGATGTAATTGACTTATGTATATAGCTGACTTGTAATTCCTTGTAACTGTTTGTAGGTGACAAGTTCCCTGTCCCTGTGACTGAAGACTTATCTAAATTGTTTTTTATTGACTTATGAATGAGTGCTTCCGATTTATTACCATTTCGGTTCATTGACGTTATGGCGTGCATATTAAATTCGCTAGAAGAGGTTCTGGGTAATCCTGTTTTCATAGTTATTGTCCTGAGTCGACGTTGATATTGAGGGGAATAGAACCTCATAGGTGTTGTCACTGTTTCTGAGGAATTAGAATCATGAAATCCTACCGATTTAAAAATCTTTATTTTACTTTCATACTTTCTGATTTTGTCCTTTAATCTAATATTTTCTAAGTTTAAATTATCTATTTCTGAGGTGGCAGACTGTAGTTCCAATTTAAGTTTGTAAATTTCTTCATTCTTTGCGTCGATATCAATATTTCCAGATATATTATTGTTGGGTAAACTTTGATAAGAGATATCCATGTCAAATTCTAACTCGCTAACGTTTAAATTATGTTGCATTTGTGTTCTTTGCGTGACGTACATATTATTATCATCATCCATATTTCAACTTCAGAATAATTATTAAAAGTCCAACCTGTAACCCAGTTCCGAACTAGCGACCAACAGCACCTCAGTCCGAGCGGATCCCAATACGCCACCTGAGCTGTTATCATTCACGACCAAATAGTACGGTAGCTTCCACATGCAGACATCTGTTTTATCGACTGTCGGTTTCGGTGTTCTTAGACTAGAATACTAGATGGCGCTATTTGCTGTTACGTGTGTGGCACTGGTATATTTGAATAATTTTTTTCATAACGGTTCAAGTAAGATAATTTATATGAAAAAACTCACTACTTCCGCAGTGCAACTTGTTTGGTCCTAGCGCGTATTTATTTCAGCATTTTAGTCAAAAACACGGCACAATCATCGTTTATTATTTAGTAAAATTGCATCATTGAGAAATGTAAACACTGAGGTCAGTTCATAAAAATAAAAATAACTTGCTACTTCCACCAAGTTTTCAGCGGATAACACTGTCACTGAAAGTTTATAATATAAACATGAGATCAAATGTATTAAATGATCCAAAAACTTATCTCACTATTTTTAAACAATTAAAATTACAGAGCAGGTGTCAATATACCCACACAAGTATGATGAATTGGTGGTGGACTTTAATGTCCACCACCAGGAGTGGCCCTTCCTATACCAGAGCACTGATCATGCTGGGCGAGAGACGTCAAAGCTTGCGCTTGGGTTAAATCTCACCCAGCTGGTCCAGGGGCATCGAGGATGCCGGATGTTGATTCGCACACAGCCAATTGCTTGGACCTTCTGCTGACAAAAGATCCAGACCGCTACTCAGTGTATACTCGGTATGTTCACCTTTGGGTGGTTCCGACCATTGTCTGGTGAAGTCTATATCGGTCTACTCCCCGTCCGATCCTAGCCCAAAAGGCACTCGGCGGGTTTACCCATACAAATCAGCAGCATGCATTCTTTCTCCGCTTGTTATCCTTGGCAGCCTACTTCTCTTCTGCTGATCCTTCGTCATTTGCGGACGCCGTAATGGATGTGTTACGTTGGGGAATGTAGTACTACATTCCGTTCTCTGACGTAGCAATGTCCAGCGTCGACCGGCCATGGTTTGGTCCCGAATATGATCGCGCCGAAGCGCTTAAACACGACGCATACCTGGCTTGGGTCGACGCTCGAATGCGCAAGGCGAGTGACGTCTGTCAAAAGAAGAAAGTCTTCAACAGGGCTGCCAAGTCCTGCTAGAAGGTGATGCGAAGTGATTGGTTTGACCACATTACCCGGATAGGGATCTAACTTGCTTCATACCCGGCAGATAGTAAATCGGTAGCATCGAACTTTTGCCGCCCCTCACTACCACTACTCCTAACAACTTATGGACTGATATAGGTCTGAAATAAACATATTTTATTTAATTTTTTATTTAGAACCCGACAGGTCGCTGGCCCACTCTGCTGAGGAGAAAGCAAACTTGTTTTCCTCTCTTTCTGAGATCTTCTCTTCTGGAGACGCGCGGCTTCCTGGCTATCCTGATGGATGTGAGACGATCATATCGGAAGTTCGCCTACATCAAAAGGACGTCTGTAGGGTGCTGCGTAATCTTGATGTAAACAAGGCCAGTGGCCCTGATGGGATACCAGCAATTGTACTCAGAACTTGTGCGCCTTAACTGCGTATATCGCCTTAATGAGGTTTTCTTGGGAGTTTCATTGTGGTGGGTTCCAGCGTATCCAGAGTGTCCTTACACGTTAGTATGTCGGTATGGCGACCAATCGGAGTACACGTCTACAATATTTTCGATTTGGTGTGATATATCAAAGTATACATACAAAATATGCAATATCATTCACATTTTTATTTTACCACCAACAACCTTGGCTTTAGTACTTACCATATTTAATAATTTATTTACAGGGGCAACCGTTGCAAAGAAACCAAAAATAGACATTCGAAAAACAAAACTAGAAGATACAATTACAGTCCAGAAAAAGCACACAAAACAACCGCATTCGAAGACTACTATACCCAACGTTAATAAAAGTATTAATAATACTCCTGTGGAATTACATTGCCGTAATAATAGTGACAAAGGTAAAGATAGTAATGATATAAAGAAATATCCAAGATTATGTATAAAAGATAAACCATACAAATGCCATATATGTCACCGTAGTTTTACGCAAAAGAATACTTTAACAGGACATATTCGTGTACACACTGGAGAAAAACCTTACAAATGTGATATATGTCAGCGTAGTTTTTCAATAAAGAATAGATTAACAGAACATATTCGTGTACACACGGGCGAAAAGCCTCATAAATGTGATGTTTGTAAGCGTAGTTATAAACGAAAGAGTGTTTTAAAAAGACATATTCGTGTACACACTGGGGAAAAACCTTACAAATGTGATATTTGTCAGCGTAGTTTTTCAGCAAAGAGTAATTTAACAGAACATGTTCGTGTACACACGGGCGAAAAACCTTACAAATGTGATATTTGTCAGCGTAGTTTTTCAGTCAAATATGTTTTAACAAATCATATTCGTGTACACACTGGTGAAAAACCTTACAAATGTGATATATGTCAGCGTAGTTTTTCAATAAAGAATAGATTAAGAGAACATAGTCGGGTACACACGGGGGAAAAGCCTTATAAATGTGATATTTGTCAGCGTAGTTTTTCAGCAAAGGGTAATTTAACAAATCATATTCGTGTACACACTGGGGAAAAACCTTACAAATGTGATATTTGTCAGCGTAGTTTTTCAGAAAAGAGTAATTTAACAGAACATATTCGTGTACACACGGGCGAAAAACCTTACAAATGTGATATTTGTCAGCGTAGTTTTTCAGTAAAAAATGCTTTAACATATCATATTCGTGTACACACTGGGGAAAAACCTTACAAATGTGATATATGTCAGCGTAGTTTTTCAACAAAGAATAGTTTAACAGACCATATTCGTGTACACACTGGGGAAAAACCTTACAAATGTGATATATGTCAGCGTAGTTTTTCAGTAAAGAGTAATTTAACAGCACATATTCGTGTACACACGGGGGAAAAACCTTACAAATGTGATATTTGTCAGCGTAGTTTTTCAGTAAAGAGTTTTTTAACAAATCATATTCGTGTACACACTGGAGAAACACCTTATAAATGTGAAATATGTCAGCGTAGTTTTTCAGGAAAGGGTGTTTTAACAAACCATATTCGTGTACACACGGGCGAAAAACCTTACAAATGTGATATTTGTCAGCGTAGTTTTTCAGTAAAATATGTTTTAACAAAACATATTCGTGTACACACAGGGGAAAAACCTTTCAAATGTGAAATATGTCACCGTGGTTTTTCAGCAAAGAGACATTTAAGAAATCATATTCGTGTACACTAGGGGGAATTTTTTCCAAATGTTTTATATGTCATCGTAGTTTTTCATAAAAGAGTTTTTTAACTAAGCATATTCGTGAACACACACGGGAAAACCCTTATAAATATAAAATATGACCTCGTTGATAAGAGATAAAGAAGACTTATAAATGCAAATAATGTCAACATAAACATATTTTACACGTAAATTATACTTGAAAAAACATTTTCTCATTCACACTGATATGCTTGGGACCTAAGGGTCAGCTCATACTCGTACGTTGACGCGATGTGGCAATATAGAACCTTCTAATTAAAATAATTTGATTATAGCTTGCGGTATTTAAAATTCGAATTTGCACGGATTCTCTACCTAACCAAATAAAATCAGGTCAACTACTGAGACAATAGTTTTTCTTTATTCAATGTTCTTATTTATCAGTTGCTTTTGCCGCTGGTCGTAGATGAAAGAGGCTTTGGTTTTTTGCGGGGCGACGCGACTAGAAGTCCCTGCAAAGGGGGCGAGACGGGCGGTCACGGTGCTATATTCCCTGGCCGCAAAAGCGATACCTTGGCTCGCAACTACGAGCCAGACGCTGGGTGGCCAGCACGATGGCGCATCCCGGGATTTTTCGACAGTTGGCGGGGCAGCCTTTCGTGTGTGGCTGGCACACTACTTGGGCCCCCAACTACCTGCGGTCGGCCAGCGGCGCACCGTGCCTCGGATCCCGCTACCCTCCGCGACCAGTCTCCCGATACGTCCATACCAGCGCGCGTCAGGCTGGTCAGCCTGCAGTGGAACAGCTATCTCGACCCAACTCCTCTTGTGGCTACACCGAGCATCGTACCGGAACACGGCTAAGCCGATTGGCGGTACGTCTTTGCCCGGTGGGTGGTCGCAAGCCTTCGGCCGAAGCCTACCACCATTTGGTGTCACCTGATTTGCACCACCCGGGGACCACGTGTAGGGTATCGGAATGGGGTACACTCCTACGGACGTGGGTGACTCAGCCCCCAAAAATTGAATTTATAATAGAATTTCTCCTGTATCGTGGGTGCGTTTACAGACATATAAAGTCACATACACAAACACCCAGAGCCGGAACAACTATTTGTAGGTCATACAAATATTTGTTCCGTGCGGGAATCGAACCCGCGACACGCAGCGCAGCAGTCAATCGCTCAACCACTGCGCCAACCGTGCGCTCAAATTGTTTTTACTCTTTCGCGGAAATGTGACTTATTTAGTTTTTTCTAGATTGATGACCAGGTTGTTATTTATCAGCCAGTTAATTGTTATATTAAGGGTATTATTTACATCTGCTTCAAAAGTATCCATATACCAGTAAAAATAGCTGTACTGAAATGAGCAAAAATAATCATAGGGTGTTGAGTGACGTTAGGCAGGTCGTTAAAGCGGCCCTAGCACGCTACCTTGTGGTACACCGTATAGTATCTTTTTAGGTTTAGATTGATGTTTTTGTTCTGTGCCATTTAAAGAGCGGATGTCATTTATTTCTACAACCTGAATTCGTATCACTTAAATAAGTTTCTAATCATCTATGGACATTGCCCCTTATGCCATAATTGTAGAGTTAATTCAGAAGTGTTTCATGGTGTACGTAGTCAAACGCTTTGGTCATGTCCATATTCCTATGTTGTCCCAAATAAAAACAATTTTTTTTTTTTTTTTAATCAACTTTCAGTCACAAGGACACGTTTTTCAATATTTGTATAAATTGGTTTTAAAAGATCATACATTTCTAAGACATGATCGTGTCTAGAGTAAGTTTATGTCGGATACATTGATGTCCAATCATCTTTGTAAGATGACTATAATTCCACGGTGTATAACTGTCATCTTTCACGCTATACGATTATGCAGGTTAGGGCTATTTTGTTGACAAGTTTTACCGTCGAGATTGATTGATGATACCGGGTGGCACCCGAGGACGAATACAAACATGAAGTAAACCAGTAGAAAATCATGCTGTGCTGTCGGAATATACATGTTCGCAAGATGTCTGTTTATTTATAACATTTTAGTTATTTTTTAGCCCACAATATGGCGCCCGAAATCCGCCATTTTTTATTTTCCAGTTGTCATTTTTTGCCAGTTTTAATGTAGCCAGTAACACTCGCAGGGTTAAGACGAATCGATTGACGTAAGAATTATCAAAATCGGCCAACGCGTTTGGTCTCTAGAACACCACATAGGAACAAACACACATACATAGACTGATAAACACATTACCCTCCTTCGGCAGTCGGGTAATAAAGGCGACACCGTTTCGTCTTTCATTCTCCGGTTCCGAGAAATGTCGAATGATGTGCTTTCATTTCGCTCGCCTTGTTTGTCAGTATCGCATGCGCAAATCTCAGTCTCAAGTTCAGGTGCCCACTCTATTTTGAGTGCGGATCGTCATGTTCTTCGCGGGTCGAATGTTGCTAGTCGAAAGTTTCTGCAGTCGTTTGATCGTTCGCATCAATTCTTGATGATGTTTTCTTGGGATATTAAATAATATCCCAAGACAAATCCCACCCCAAATACCACACCACAAATGTGGTGAGTTCCAGAGTCCTTCCTCATTAGTATTTCGGTCTGGCGACGAATCGAGAGTACACAATCTTTTCGATTTGTTGTGATATATAAAAGAATACATTTGAAATATCATGCACTTTTTTATTTTACCACCAACAACCTTGGCTTTAATGCTTACCATATTTATAATTTAATTACAGGGCCAACTATTGCAAAGAAACCGAAAATAGACTTTCTAAGAACAAAACTAGAAGATACAATTACAGTCCAGCAAAAGAAAACTGAACAACCGCACTCGAAGAATATTATACCCAGCGATAATAACAGTATTAATAATACTCCTGTGGAATTACATTGCCGTAATAATAGTGACAAAGGTAAAGACAGTAATGATATAAATAAATATCCAAAATTATGTATAAAAGATAAACCATACAAATGCCATATATGTCACCGTAGTTTTACGCAAAAGAATAATTTAACAGGACATATTCGTGTACACACTAGGGAAAAACCTCACAAATGTAATATATGTCAGCGTAGTTTTTCAGCAAAGAGTAGTTTAACAGCACATATTCGTGTACACACGGGGGAAAAACCTTACGAATGTGATATATGTCAGCGTAGTTTTTCAGTAAAGAGTAGTTTAACAGCACATATTCGTGTACACACGGGGGAAAAGCCCTACAAGTGTGATATATGTCAGCGTAGTTTTAGACAAAAGATTAATTTAACAAAACATATGCGTGTGCACACAGGGGAAAAACCTTATAAATGTGATATATGCCACCATAGTTTTACGCAAAAGAATTCTTTAACAGGACATATTCGTATACACACTGGGGAAAAACCTTACAAATGTGATATATGTCAGCGTAGTTTTTCAGTAAAGCGTAGTTTAACAGCACATATTTATGTGCATATGGGTGGGCATCCTTATAGATGTGATGTATGTAACCGTAATTTTTCGAAAAAGAATGATTTAACAGTTCATATTCGTATACACACGGGGGAAAAACCTTACAAATGTGATATTTGTCAGCGTAGATTTTCAGCAAAGCGTATTTTAACAAATCATCTTCATGTACACACTAGGGAAAAATCCTTACAGAAGTGAAATATGTCCGCGTAGTTTTAAAGTGAAGGGAAGATTAATAGAACATATTCGTGTACACACGGGGAAAAAGCTGGGTCATCTATACAAATAAAAAGAGGTGTAAGGTAAAGAGATCCAATCTCTCCAACAATCTTTACAGCGGTGCTAGAGACCATCATCCGAACCTAAAATGAGAGAATGTCGGCATAAATATTAACGGATGTTACCTGAGCCATCTCAGATTCGCTTAGGATATAGTTCTGCTATCAGAAAGCAAAAACCTACATGAAGAAAGTCGTAAAGTGGGCTTAGAAATTAACTTAAATAAAACAAGTGTCCTGACGAACCATACTAATAAAATAACCTATATATCTCAATAATTTGCCTTTGTCTTACGTTGACACCTACATTTACCTTTTTTTTTTTTTTGCGTGGAGAAATGCTCATGCATACTGCACTACCACGGGGAGATAGTGCAGTTATGTGGGACTCTAACCCACTAAAACTCCACGGTGTCCTCCAGTGCCGCTTATGGCGGGAACACGGGCACGCGTTAGCACTCACCGCGAACCCGCCGCGGCTGTCCGTTACCGGACCCTCCCTGGGGGAGTACCCCCCATCACCGGCGCACAAGGAACACATTGCACGCCGTGACCACTCCAGGGACCAAATCAGCACATGGGTGCCAGACGACTCCGTGTATGGCACCCTTGGTCCCACTGTGACGGGTCGAGGTCAATGGCCCCGCCACCTACCATTTTGCGGCCGCAGGGGATAGGGAGAGCGGCTAACGCTATACCGACACTCCTCTTCCCCTGCGGCCCCACCGCGTCCGCCATCAGACGGTGTCGACCCCGTCTAGGCCGCGGAAGGTAGGGAGAGCGGCGCACCGCAATACCGGCACTCCTCTCCCGCCGCGGCCTCCAACCCTTAGCCGCGATATCGTATGGGACCTGGGAATCTCCATAAGACATCGCGGCCCGCCTCAGTTGCGATGTCGCCTGTTACCAAGCGGCACCGCAACCTACTAGTTGGCCGCTACGTCGTCGGCTTAATCGGCAAAAGCCCTGACGAGCGGCCCCTCCTCGGGTTCCTCTTCGCTTCACCGTGGGTGACCAAGCCACGGTTACTGAGCCCCCCCGCCTCGACAAAGCGGGAACCCACCGGGGGGGACCTACATTTACCTAGGAAAACAAATTTCATTCAACCAACACAACAACGAACTGGAAGTAGAGAGAAGAGTCAACATCACTTGCAAAAATTCTGGAGTCTCAAGGAAATTCTGAAAAGCTACATGTCCATAAAGTTAAAAAGCAAAGTCATGGACACCTGCCTACTTCCCTCACTAACATACACCTGTCAAACCTGGAAATTTACTATGGAAATAAAAAACAAGTTCATAACAAGTCAAGGAAGTATGGAAATAAGCATTTTGATGATTAGAAGGATCGAAAAAATCCGTCATACTGTCATAAGACAGAAAACTAAAGCCATCGATGCTCTCAGCTACGCACAGAGGCTAAAATGTCGATGGGCAGAACTTGTGGCCAGATTTAATGGAATCGCTGGACCAGAAAGACCACATCATGGTTAGGACCATCAGGCAAAAGAAAAAGGTGTTGACCGAAACCCAAAACGCGCTGGGCAGACGACGATGCGAGTAGCAGAAGATAAAAAACATTGGTTAACTCTGGAGGAGGCCTTTACCTTCCGTTGAGAAGGGTTCTTGCAAATTGTATATTTACACCGAAAAACTGACAATAGTTAATTAATTCTACATCACAAACAATACCAAAAAATTTATTCTTTTAAGAAACTATCATGACTAATTTTATTACGTATAATTTCATTACGTCTAAGACAATTATTAGAAGTATGAAAGTAATTTAATTTTTTACATTACAACTTAATTACTTTCTTAAAATATTTTCCAATAATTACGCAGTTAATTTATTGGCAATTGAAAGTTTATGATTTAATAAATTTCACACAATTTCATAGGGCATCAGATTACTCAAGAATTCAAATGCCAAGGCATACCACGAGTTTTCTGGATAAATTCTTTACTACTACGGCTACTCGTCTGTGGAATGCGTTGCCAGACCCAATCAAACGCGCCCAATCGTTGCCTGTGTTCAAAAGACTCGTGAGGGAGCATTACCTGTCGCTGTGATTATGAATTGACTGTCATCATTTTATTTATTGCCTTTATATTTTAGTATGTATGCATTTATGTATATATTAAATAACATTTGTATGTATCTGCATATGTTTTATATTTTTTTTTAACACTGGTATTGTAAAACCAATAACAGCCCCACTTCGTGTCCAGCAATTACTGTCATAAAGAGACATACATCATGAAGAAAAATACAGTCTCATGTTGGAAAAGAAACATAATAAGTTTTAGATTTCTCTATTACAAACAGTACGTAGTGTATCCGTTTTATCCCCTGATTGTTCGTCCTGGGCATGGTTGGGTGCACCAGGCTAGCAGTAAGAAGGGATGTCGCGCTGATCAAATATGTGGCGAGCATACTACTTACCGGAGGTGCTTGAAGCACTGCGGCTGCGCGCGCCGGACGAGGGCTTGGGCGCGCGCCGCCGCCCCGCTCTCTTATACGTTCCATTGGCTAAGACCAACCTCCTCAAGTTTGTCCATATCTCACGAGCCGCGCGTATTATTAAAGTTATTACGGTGTCGGAAGACATATCTGGGCAAAGACTGCGGAGATTTCTCTGCCTTATTGCGTAATGAATTCAGAAAGAGCAAAGGGCAAAGAGTATGAAAAATCGACCAATCACATGCGAGATGAATGACGCGAAGTGGCTTTCCGTCTATGTGATTGGTCGATCTTTCGTACGTTTTGGCCTTTGCTCTTTCCGAATTCATTACGCAATAAGGCTGTTGGAGCGATAGACTTTGGCATGGTTAATTTAATTTATTGGTCCTCCATGAATACCTAATATTATGTTGTTGTGTGCAAATTTGCTGCTAGGTTATTTTAGTTTTATGTAATTTTGTGTGTTTGTGACTTGTAGCATCATATTGAAGCAATCTGTAAAGATGTTATCATTGGTGATCAATAAATATAATAAATCTGCAGAAAAGTAATTTTTGTACATCAAAAAAAATCCAAAAAAATAGCCAGGGTGTTAAAGGATATTCAACAGAACCCATTTCCAGCATTTTTAGAATTTTTGTCTGTTTATCTGTTTGTCTGTTTATTTGTGCACGCATCGCGTGAAATGTACGAAACCAATGTAGATAACTTTTATACATAAAAATTGTGCGTATCTTGAAGAATAATAATTACTTATGAAATGAAATCGTTTATTTGCTAAATGTAGGTGTACAGATTAGATGTTCTTTTAGTAGAGAGTCCCTATACATTTTGCCTTGCGGCATGCAAATTTTTTTCTTTTGTAATTTACAGAAACATCAGTTTTTTTTATTAATTATCAACATTTCAAAGCAATAACCGGTCCAAACATAAAACATATAAAATGGCTTGAAACAGGAATGAAAAATGATTTAGGTTATTAGCGAAACATTGTTTGAATACACAATAACCAACATTATAGACAATAATATAATAATAATCAATCATAACAATGATCACAATAAATGGAAGTTATAAGATTGAGATGAATAATATTAGTAATGTCAAACGAATAATCAGATGTCTAACAAAATCTCTTCAAGTATATATGTCAGTTTAATATAAAATGAGCTGTGCTAAAATATAAATCAAATGTCAAATAAAATTAATATGTCATACCTATTTAAAATTCGTCAAATGTCAAAACAAAAGAATCTACTATAAAATCAGAATAAATTAATAAATAATAAATGTCAACAAAATAATTACAATGTTAAAGCAAAAGTTTTATCATTTACAAAATCAGTAATAGTGTAGTAACACTTGTCCAATAACATTTTTGTCAACTGTTTTTTAAATACATTGGTGGGTGTTTCTAATAGAGTATTGGGTAGCTTATTATAAATAAGAGGACCCATGGATAAAATATTTTTTCTTAATAGGGCTGTTTTGTGCCCACCTGTATACAGTTGATTTTTATATATAGACCTTATGGGTCCTGCGCGTTTTCTTATATCATCCAATGAGGTAAATAACTGTTTATTAGTTTTAACGAATAGGGCAATTTCAAGAATATATAGGGATGGTAATGTGAGAATTTTTAGTGACTTAAATACTGGTACACAACTTTCTGTAGACTTCAGACCGGTCATCGATCTAAGGCAACATTTTTGTGCCCTAAATATTCTTTCCCTTTCACTACAATTACCCCAAAATATTACTCCGTATCTTAATAATGATGCAACTAAGCCATGGTATGCTGTTACTAGTGTTTTTAAATTTACTTTTTTGGAAAGAATGTAAAGTAGATAGGCAGATTTACTAAATTTTTGGCAAACGTATTCAGCATGGGGTTGCCACGTCAGTTGACTGTCGATATGTACTCCTAGGAATTTTGCCACTGAGGTTGTATCTATGATTTGATCTTTATATTTAGTAATTATATCATCTGGCTGAAGCCGCTAATAATAATGCATCACTTTGGTTTTATTTAAATTTATGACCAGGTTATTTTTATTGAGCCAATCAATTATTGCTTTAAGTGTGGTGTTTATTTCATTTTCGTACTCGGTTTTGTCTACGCTTGCAATTATGGCTGTGCTGTCATCCGCAAATAATGTCATAGGATGTCGAATTTGGCGAGGCAGATCGTTTATATAAAGTAAAAATAACAGTGGCCCAAGAACACTACCTTGCGGCACCCCAAATTTGGTTGTCCTACATGTAGATCGATATTTGAATTCACGTTTAGTTTTGGTACATACTCTTGAAATCTCTGTGTATTGATTTCGATCAGTGAGGTATGATTTTATTAAATTTAATACGTTGCCTCTTATACCATAATCGTTAAGCTTTTTTAGGAGCGTGTCATGTTTTACATAGTCAAATGCTTTCGTCATGTCTGTAAATATAGAACAAACAGGGTTTTTAATATCCACATTAGTCATAATAACCTTAATAAGCTCAAATATGGCCATATTGATATTTTTATTTTCCCGAACGCCTTTTTGCTCTTCGCATAAAATCAAAAATCAAAATCAAAATCATTTATTTCTTTGCAAACATGGGTAGAGTATATAGGTGTTTTTACAATAAAGTTCTCCATATTTTACCGTAACATGGGCATGCAAAGGTTTACAATTCCAAATAATTGGTATATCAAAATTAAGTGGCAGAACATTAGAATTACGATATAATATTAATTTAAAAAATGCCAGCGTGGTCATAGCAATAAAAATAAAATAAAATAAGTCAATGAGAGGATCGCAATAATAATTATGTCAATCAGAGTAATAGTATGTCAATCAGTTAGTGTATAATCATTAAGAAAATCGTCAATCGTGTAATAAGTTTTCATAATTAAAAGTTCTTTAAGCGCCATTTTAAATTCTAATGTAGTCATATTTTTTATAATATTAGGTACTCTATTATATATAAGTGGGGCAATACCAAAAAAACTTTTTTTCATAAGTGCGGTTTTACATTTTACTTGACATATCTGATTGATGTATTGAGTCCGTGTTGGATTTTTTCTAACCTCTGATAGTTTTTTAAATAGATGAGGATTACATTTCACAAACAAAGCCGTTTCCATTATATATAAACAAGGCAAAGTTAAGATTTTAAACGATTTAAAATAGGGAACACAGCTATCAGTTGTTTTAAGACCGCACATTGACCTGATGCATCGCTTCTGTAGCCTAAATACCAGCTCCCTATCAGTGGACTGCCCCCAGAAAATAATGCCATACCGCAAAACAGAGGCAACCAGTCCATGATACGCGGTCAGAAGAGCCTGACTGTTAATTTTCTTTGAGAGTTGACAAAGAGCATATGCGGATTTGCTAAGTTTCTTACATAGTTCTTCAACATGAGGTTTCCATGTAAGTTGGCTATCAATTGTAATGCCTAAGAACTTAGCCTTATTAGCTTCTTCAATATCACAGCCCTCGTAGGAAATACTAACATTTGGGTTTTCACGGCGTTGATAAAAATGCATGACTTTTGTTTTTAACCAATGTATAATGTCACTTAAGCAAGAATTAATGTCAATATTATAATTATTTGAATTAGTATATTTTATTATAGCTGTACTGTCATCTGCAAAAAGAACCATTTTGTTTGTTGTTGCTTTCGGAAGATCATTTATATATATCAAAAATAGTGGCGGACCCAATACACTACCTTGTGGGACGCCATATTTTACATGTCTAGGTTTAGATATATATATAGTTTCTAATTTAGTTTTAGGACATATCCTAGTAATTTCCGTGCATTGAAGCCTATCACTCAGGTATGATTTTATTAACTTTAAGATGTTCCCTCTTATACCATAACTATTTAATTTATGTAACAGAATCTTATGGTCTACATAGTCAAAAGCCTTTGTCATGTCAGTGTAAATTGCACAAACTGGCTCTCTTTTATCGACAGACGGCATGATGTTAGCTAGCAAGTCAAATAGTGCCATATTTATCGTAGTGTTCTTACGGAAACCCTTTTGTTCTGTGCAAAATAAGTTATACTTTTCGAAATAGGCATATAAAGAGTTGTAGATTACCTTCTCGAAAATTTTTGAAATAATTGGAATTTTTGCAATGGGTCTATAATTCTTAAAATCTGTTTTATCATCTTTTTTATACAGGGGCTTTATTATTACTTTTTTGAGCTTGTTCGGGAAAATGCCATCAACTATGCACAAGTTAATTATATGGACTAATGGAGGTGCTACTAGTTCTTTGGTAAATTTCAATACTTTTGTGGAAACTCCATCGTATCCAACAGTATTTGTGTTTTTAAGGCTGCAAATTATTTGTATTATATCGTGAATTGTTACAGGTTGCATGAACAGTGAATTTAAAGTTTGATTGTTAATAATTGTATTATTTAATGTGATGTCAGCTTTAACATTATTCTCAATTGTGTCAATAAAGTAATCGTTAAATTCGTTTGCAATGTCCAAGGGGTCTATAAATGTCAAATTATCTTTTTTCACGCACATGACGGGCTCCAATGGCAGACAAAATTTAGATTTATTTATAATTTGCCAGGTAGCTTTTGATTTGTTTTGAGCGGTATTTATGAAATGATTATTCTGTGATTTTTGTGTTAAGTTGATAATTTTCCTATAGAGTTTGGTATAGTTTTTAAAGACTAATTTATTTTTTGAATCTGAATTTAATCGATATGCCCAAAGTAACTGCCTTTGCTTGGTACTACAAGTTTTTATACCGCGTGATATCCATTTCGTTTTCTTACTAGTTTTAATGGTTATAATTTTTTCCGGAAAACATAATCTATATAGAAGTATGAAATCTTCCATGAAATTGTTAAAAGCTTCATTCGCGTCCTTAGCTTCATGTACTCGCTTAAAAGATAGAGAGCTTAGATGTCTTTTAAAAGTAATTAAATTTTCCATACATGTGTCCTGCTTCATTGTTTTCCAAAATTTTAAATTGCAAGTTTTGCTTATTGGTACTTTAAGAATTTGGGATGTATGATCCGAAAGGATCAGATCTACAACTTCAGCTTTACATTCTTTCCGATAGTTATGAGCAAAATTGTCAATACAGGTTTGACTTTTTAACCTGGTGGGAGCACAAAGCGCCAATTTTAAATTGTACTTCATAAGAAAGTATTCAAGTTCTAGTGTAACTTTGTTTCTTTTCAAAACATCAATATTAAAATCTCCACACAAGACGATTTTCTTATTTGAATATAGACAGATTTTATTTAAAATATATTCCAATTTATCATAAAACATGTCGTAGTTATATTTTGGGATTCTATAAATACAAACAATAATAAGTTTATAAGTTATTATTTCTACAGCGCAGCACTCAAAGATGCCTGAAACCGATTGTTTTGCTATGGCCGATATTTCTGTAAACTGCAATCCTACTCTTACGAAAATACCTGTTCCTCCTCTCTTAGTATTTCTATAAAAGAAAGCAGCTGGACAAAAATTGGGAATGTGCACTAAATTCTCAAAACCCATTTGCATGAAATGTTCTGTAACACAAATAACATCTATTACAGTTCCCATCTCAATTAATTCCACTAATTTTACAGCCAGAATATCAGATTTATTAATTAGACCAGCTATATTTTGGTGTAAGATGTTAAGGTAGTTTACGAAAAAACTGAGAATTTGACGGTTGTGAATCATTCGAAAAATTGTGTTGACTATTGTTAATTTGGGGGTGGCAGTTCGCCTCTGAGAGCGTAGTATTCAGGCCGCATAGGCTAAGAATCAGGTCTTGTAAATCTGATATAACTATTTTTAAACCACTGGTATTTAAGGTTCCATAGCGTTTGCTGTAAGTATCACAGTCATATGATAGATTACTGTTTTCCAGTGATAATAATTCTATCTCTTTATGCGCACTGTTTAGCTGAGATGTTAGTCTAGCGATCTCATCTTTTAATATTTTTGACTGTGGAACGTCTTCGTCTTCGGATATGTCAGGTAAACTACTCGTCGTACAGTTTAATGTTTGAGACATATTGTCGTTTTCGTCATCATTATTAGGCTCAGATCTTGTGCGGGTCCGCCGGAAAGTAATATTTTCCAAGAAATTCATTTTTTAATTTCAATTACGAACTCACCTAAATCACAAATAGTTTGTAGCTAGTGAGGTTTGAACTTGCGTCTCGATATCTCCAGAAATACTATTATTAACAAATTACACGTCGCAAAAAGTCAATGTTGTTGGTCGGGACGGAACTCGGTTCATCTAGTTCATACGGTAGCAACCGAAACCACTGCGCCAACTTGTCGCCAATGTAGTAGGTCCAAATAGGTGTTCTTAACATACAACCAAATAAACGTTTTTATTATACGAAGTTTTTGAACTTCTTTTTTATTTTACTACAACCGCCACTTTTTATAAACGGTATTTTTATTATTATTTAAACAATTAAATTGTATTATCGATATTGTTCCACTTAGATTTAATGTTATTAGCACTGCACTGGGTGTTTTATTGTTCATATAGTCAAACATTGATAGTTTTAAATGTAAACAAAACCGTATTTGCACTATATTTTGAAGATGGTTATTTAAGCACTGTACTTGCATATAACGCTGAGAAAACACTAGTACTTCTTAATTATGATATTTTATTTACACTTCTCCATTAATTTGCGTCTTAGCTGTGTTATAAGTATTTTTAGTAAATAAAATGCGCGGAGCTGATGTTATGCCTGGCAATAGCGCCATCTACCTTCTTATATTATGTTTTGTAACAAATTTATAGATACATTCATAAATTATCTTTTCAAATATTTTTGAAAATACCGATATTAAAGCTACAGGTCTGTAGTTCGCCATATCTTCCTTGATACTTTTTTTATGTAAGGGTTTTATGATAGTTGTCTTTAGTTTTTGCGGAAATATATCTGAGCTTATAGATGCATTTATAATATGACTTAGAGGATTTGCTATTATATCAGCAACAAATTACACAACAACGGTAGAAACGCCATCACAACCAAAACTTTTTTTATTTTTTAAGTTTTTTATTACCCGTATGATATCTTGAGGCACCACAGGGGGCATAAACAAAGAATTTGGGATAATGGTAATGCCACCCATTTTTTTCCGAGCGTTAACCGTAACATCCTGCACCTGATCCACGAAGAAATCATTAAACGAGTCCGCAATCTGCTTAGGATTTTTTATAACTTTGTTTTCCTTATTTATTTGCAAAATAGGTTCTTTTATTTGATTAAAATTATTAATTAACTGCCAAGATGCCTTGGATTTATTTTGTGAGATGTCAATCAGGTAATTATTTTGAGCTTTCTGAGTGAGGTTTACTATTCTTTTAAGTCTCTGTGAATAGTTTTTGAAAGTATTTTTATTTTCGCATGTAGGTGCTTTTCTGTATTTCCAAAGCAGGTTTCTTTGTTTTTTGCTACATAACCTTATTCCTCGTGAAATCCATTTTACTTTTTTATTCGATTTTACATTTATTAATTGCTTAGGAAAACATAGATCGTAGAGTAAGCGAAAATGATCAATAAAATTATCATATGCCTCATTGGGGTTATCTGTTGCCAAAGTTTCATAGAAAGATAGGCATCGGAGGTGTTTTTTAAATAACACTTAGTTTTTATTTCATCGCAATCGGATCACTCTATCAAAAGTAAAATGAATTTAAAGTGTTCAATCGCAATCCAGATACTCGGACAGTTGAACTCGATATTCGATAGATGGCGTTGTGCATTTGAAGTCATTTTCTGAATGGCGGTGTTAAGATTCTCCACGAAAGAATGATGACCCTAGAAAAAAAATTGGTAGGTAGGTAAGTAGGGTAGGCAGGAAGGTATGTAGGGTAGGGTTGGCAGACAGATTACGGGAGCAAAGCCGCGGGTACTGCTAGTTTTAAATAA
Organism: Orthosia incerta; assembly: GCA_948252205.1. Taxonomy (NCBI): domain Eukaryota; kingdom Metazoa; phylum Arthropoda; class Insecta; order Lepidoptera; family Noctuidae; genus Orthosia; species Orthosia incerta. Next base: position 3,030,411 of record OX411769.1, read on the forward strand.
ATAAATATTCGTGTACACACGGGGGAAAAATCTTACAAATGTGATATTTGTCAGCGTAGATTTTCAGTAAAGTGTGTTTTAATAAATGAACTTCGTGTACACACTGGTGAAAAACCTAACAAATGCAATATACGCCAGTGTACTTTTTTTCAGATAAGAGTATTTTAACAAAACATATTCGTGTATACACCGCTACGAACGAGCTTAGTGAGACTAGGTCTAATATCTATATATCTAAATATAACTAACAATACAGACACGAAATAAAAAAAAAAAAAAAAAAAAAAAAAAAAAAAAAAAGTATTTTGTTGTACAGAAGGTTTTTAATTAAGAAGAACCCTACCATCTCAATCCAAGAGCTGCTGTTAATAACAGCTCCGTCAACTGGCGACCGGACAGGACTCGATGCTTGAGTGAGCTATTCGCTGGTGCCGCGCTGCACGGCATGCACAACACGCTAGAAGAAGGACGTACCTAGGGGAGTTCGGCTTATTTTGCCTTTCTATCCACCTATCGTCGTGCGCCGGCTAGTGTCTATGCTTGCTTTTATTTTTCCTTCAACAACTGTTGGTGGTTTCATTCTCACGACATAAAAAGTGTTTCTCGTATTTATTAATTTGCTTAAATTGCGTTGCAAGCTAATTGCAAGTACATTATAACTCAATGCATAAGCATTTTCTTTTAGTCCCCATTCTACGTTGGAATGTAAATTCTGCAATGCAGTATCAGCTACTTGATTTTCAGTCGACCTAATGTAAGAAGCGAAAATGAAAACATAACAGTTTTCAACCAATGCCGCAGGCTAAGTTGAAGAGATGAGTGTTGAGTTCCACCCATTTGATTAATAATGCACCTTATATTGCTTTTGAATTGTCTATACTGACTGTATTTCACAATTATTTCATGATTGTATGATGCTAATAATTCCAAATAAAAATCATGTGATATTCACATTCCTTGTCTGACCACTGGCCCCTAGCAGTCTCATCACCACAGGCAGTTCCCCCCCCCTTTGGTTGAGGCGTCAGAAACCATTTCGGTTACATAATTAAGTTTGATTTTATCTCAGACCAACAAAAAAAGATAGACGGAGCATCGCGAACATCATAAGTGAAGCCACAAAACTATGCTCCTCCATGTAACTATACACGCTCACGCACACACCTACACTAAAACTATGCTCATCGCTCTTAGTACGTCACGAGTCGTCGTCTAGTTAACATATATTTAAAAAAATAGAATTATGCCTTCCTGTGTAGTGAAAACTTGTAAAAACAATAGCAAAGCACATAAAATGTCTCACGGAATCACTTTTCATTTACAAGTACTTGAAATAACATCGTTTATTTATTAAAAATTCTATGAATTTTAGGTTACTTGGAACAAAAAACCTCAACGAACGGAAGCAGTGATATAAAGTGCGAGAGTTGCCATAATATGATTTAAAATTTCCCCATTCGATTAAACATATTTAAATATGATTTCTTACTTTGGGTTATTTTGAATTTAGTAAATTTGATTGAAAATATAATTAGGTACCTATATTATTTCAAAACAATTTACATAATGACTCGTACCCATGACGATGTTATGATTTACGCTTCAGCAACCTTATAACCTATAATCGAATTTCTATGAGCATGGTTATAGGAAGAAGCTGTATTTCACTTCTTCCGATCCCAAGACACTGTGACAGGCAGGGCTAACTTACACCTAAACATATACCCCATAGTAGAACTAAATATGCTAATTTTAACTCATACACACTACACACCCTCACCCGTTAGCACACTCTCACCTATACTCGCACATATCACACAAATACGCGCATTTATTTTCTCTGTATAACGCTTGTTCACGGGTTGGTGGACAACTCGCCCAAATTTACCGCCCCGCGAATCGGGCGAATTATCCACTTTTAAAAATATTCATTTTTCTGTGTCGATTCGCCCGAAGTTTATTTATACACGAATTATCGGCGGGCGAGTTGTCCACTCAAAATGATTTAGTAGGCGATTCGCCCGAATTGTGTTTTATGCAATACCGTTAAGATAAAATACACTCAACTTCAGAAGTATTAAGCATTATATATTTTTATTGAAATGAAATCAGACACAAATAAATCAAAAATGTCTTTATTAAAATAACTACAATATGATTTGAGCACGTATTCTACATTGGGCACCCACTTAAATGGAAACTGATTGAATTGGCACCTAAGGTATACCACATACGGCACCTATCGATATTCTTCTTTTTCATACTTATACTCCACAAAATTAAATGGCACCTACGGATCAGTAGGTGCTTACTAGTCTTGAGACGTTTATTTTTTTAGAACATCGAAATCAAAGATTCGATTAAATTCAGTACAGAGTTTAATGACATGATACAAATATTAATTCACCTTTCGCTTTTTTAGGTAGATGTTGAAATTATCAGCATTTATACGCAAACCACCAGGAGGCCAGAATCATGAAGAAGTATTTGCAGAGCTAGAATCATAAGCGGTAGAGACTAACGGAGTACTCATCATCATCATATCAGCCGAAAGACGTCCACTGCTGGACATAGGCCTCCCCCAAGCGTCGCCACATTGACCGGTCCCGTGCGTCCCGCAACCAGCGGATTCCTGCAACCTTCACCAGGTCATCGGTCCACCTGGTGGGAGGCCTTCCAACGCACCTTCTTCCGGTTCGCGGTCGCCACTCCAGAACCTTTCTGCCCCATCGGCCATCCGTTCTGCGAGCAATGTGCCCTGCCCACTGCCATTTAAGTTTAGCAATTCTTCGGGCTATGTCGGTAACCCTGGTTCTCTTACGGATCTCAACATTTCTGATTCGATCACGCAAGGAAACGCCGAGCATAGCCCTCTCCATTGCCCTTTGAGTGACTGTAAGCTTTCTGATAAGGCCCATTGTTAGCGACCACGTCTCAGAGCCATATGTCATCACTGGCAACACACACTGGTCATAGACTTTTGTCTTGAGACACTGTGGTAAGTTGGACGAGAAGACACCGCGCAACTTCCCGAACGCTGCCCAGCCGAGTCGGATTCGACGGTTGACCTCTTTCTCGAAATTGGCCCTACCAAACTGGATCGTTTGTCCCAGGTAGACATAGTTGTCCACAACTTCGAGTGTAGAGTCTCCAACCTTGATAGGAATGGGTGTAACATGGGCATTCAACATCACCTTGGTTTTGTCCATGTTCATTTTCAGACCCACTCTTTCGGAAGCTCTACTGAGATCATCGAGCATTGTACTGAGGCTCTCCATGGTCTCAGCCATGACCACTATGTCGTCGGAAAACCGAAGGTGAGTGATGTACTCGCCATTAACGTTGATGCCTAGGCCGCTCCAGTCCAGAACCTTGAATACATCCTCCAGCGCAGCAGTGAACAGTTTCGGAGAAATGACGTCTCCTTGTCTCACGCCACGCTGGAGAAGGACTGGTTCCGAGGTCTGATCCTGAAGACGGACTGACATAGTGGCGTTTCTGTACAGACACTTCAACACCTCAATGTACCGGTAGTCGATCTGGCACCGTTGGAGAGATTGCAGTACAGCCCAAGTCTCGATCGAATCGAAGGCTTTCTCGTAGTCCACAAACGCTAAACAGAGAGGCAGGTTGTACTCTTCGGTCTTCTGTATAACCTGCCGCAGCGTATGTAAGTGATCTACGGTGCTAAAGCCTTTTCGGAATCCGGCTTGTTCGGGAGGCTGGACGTCTTCGAACCTGCGCGCGAGACGATTCGTGATGACTCTTGAAAACAACTTATAGACATGGCTAAGAAGTGAGATGGGCCTATAGTTCTTCAGCCGGGCATTGTCGCCCTTCTTGAAGAAGAGTACCACCACACCCCTGCACCATGCCTGTGGCGTTTTGCCTTCGAGTATGACGGAATCAAACAGCTTCTGAAGGGCCTTAAGGACCGGTTTTCCACCCGCCTTCAGGAGTTCAGCAGTGATTCCGTCATCACCCGGCGCCTTGTTGTTTTTAAGCTGTTTCAGAGCCATCCTAATCTCGTACAGGCTGACATCCGGGATATCTTCGGTATAGTGTCGGGTCAATCTAGCTCTTGGGTCGTTTGCTAGATTAGCAATGGGTTTACTGGTTGACGTGTACAACTGCCCATAGAATCTTTCGATCTCCCTCAGAAGCTCCGGTTTGGTGGAAACGATCCTGCCATCATCGGTCTTCAGTTTTGTGAGCTGGCTCTGCCCAATAGACAGATCCCTTGCAAAGACCTTGGAGCCCTTATTCCGCTCAATCGCATCTTTAATACTTTCAGTATTAAAGCGGCGGAGGTCGCTTTTCAAGGACTTTGAGATCCGTCTATTTAGCTGCCGGTATTTCACCGCATCGTCTGAAGACTGCAGGATCATCTCACGCCTCTCCTTCATTAGCTTTAGAGTTGGATCAGAGAGCTTTTTGTTTCTATCTGTACGGCGGGTCTTGAAAAACTTAGACCCGACCGTATGGACAGCTTCCACGAACCCATCGCTGTAATCGTCCACGGAGCTCCCTAGACACTCGAAACGATTCTGGAGTTCGAGCTGAAAGTTTTCGGGGTTTTGGATCTGGATCTGTGCTGGACGGAGCGTGGCCTTCATCAGTCGAGACCTTTCAAGCTTGATATGAATGTTCAATGTGCCTCTTACAATGCGGTGATCGCTCCCGGTTTTCACCGAATTGATCACAGAGACATCATTGAACACTTGCTTCTTGGTCGACATGATGAAGTCGATCTCATTTTTAGTTACACCATCGGGGCTTTGCCATGTCCACTTCCTGTGCTCACGCTTTCTGAAGAAGGAGTTCATCATATAGAGGCCTTCCCTCTCCATAAAACTGGCCAGTAGGTGACCCCGGTGGTTCCGACGTCCAACTCCAAATTGCCCCACTTGCAGCTCATCCTCGTCTCGTTTGCCCAGTTTTGCGTTGAAGTCCCCCATGACAACGGTGAAGTGAGTTTTGAAACCATGCATGGCTTTAGAGATATCCTCATACATGGTCTCTACCTCGTCGTCGGGGTGTGCCGAGGTTGGGGTGTAGACCTGTATGACCTTCAGCGAATATCTTGCGGATATTCTGAGTATAAGGTACGCTACCCTGGTCGACACACTCTCGATCTTCACCACGTTGTTCACAAGGGACTTGTGGACGATAAACCCGACACCACCTTGGCACTGCCGGTCACCCTCTCGGAAATAGAGCAGGTTACCGGATTTGAGGATTATCGAGTCCTCCCCCTCTCTTCGGACTTCAGATAACCCTATAACACTCCATCACAACCTGCTCAATTCTTCCTCAAGTTCGGCTATCTTCTCGTCGGTCCGGAGTGTTCGCGTGTTATACGTTGCCAGGTCCAGTCGTCGGTGTTTATTGGGGTAGCCGGGTCCACTCCGGGGATTCTTTGCACCCCTTGCCACGCCATCGCCTCGACCGCTACCGTAGTCGAGGGTAGACGGGCTGCCGGGCACTCGCGGCCGTTTTTTTGTTGTGCTTATCATGGTTTGGGGGGGTTTGCCGTAATCGCCACGCTTGGCAGGCGGGTTGGCGATCGCAGTTTGTTGATAAAGTGCCCAGAGAACGCTGCTGCCCATTCTCTGGTGTTTCCCTTAGTCGCCTCTTACGACACCCACGGGATGATATGGGATGGTGAAATTCTTTACGTCCGTCACCATACGGTACGGAGTACTAGGACTTCAGAATCGAAAATCGCCCGGTACTCTTTTTACCGCTCTTGATTCCAGCCTAGCTTCTTCATGATTATAATCTCCTGGTACTTAAGTTAGTCTTTACCGGTACCGGAATAACCTGATAGCGTATAGAACTTTCTCCCTCTTATTGTTTTGTCACCTGTTTATCATATCTCAACGTTTTAAGTGGTAATTACTTATTTAATGCATTGCTTTCCTAGTTTCTAGTAAAATATCTATTAACTTCTATTAATTCTTCATATTTATTTCCGAGACGGGTGAGCACGACTGTACTTTTATATTTTTTTTCTCTAAAATAAAATTCGAGCGAATCGCCTACTATATAATTTTAGAGTGGACAACTCGCCCGACGATAAATAAAATTCGGGTGAATCGACACAGAAAAATGAATATTTTTAATAGTGGACAATTCACCCGATCCGGGCGAGTTAAATTCAGGCGAGTCGTCCTCGTTCACTTATAGTTTGCTTTTTCTATTATTTAAAACTTATATATTTATATTTTTTTTTTTTTGCATTCAATTGCAAATTAATGGATCATATGGAATGCTAAGCGGGAGAGTAAAGTCTCCTAACACCAGCAAGTCATGCATAAATGATGATCTCCAAATCATAAGTATGTACAGCCACTTTCTAATTGTTTTTTTTTTTAATTGATTTTGCGATGTAACAAAAATAATATTTTTTTCGGAATAGAAGTTCTTCTAAACAATTGAGGTACAATACCATACTCAACAATATCTTACTTGAACAATATTATCCTACCCACACAATAATATTATTACCCATTCTAAAGGGAAAAAAATTAACAAATGGCAACCCTTCCAAACACACATAGATAAAAATGTGGCTTCACTTTTGATGTTTGCGGCGCGCCGTCTTTCTCCAAAATTGTACTAATATTAGTGGGTGTAAGTTTGTTTTTTAACTTCTTAGTGTTTTAAATATTTTCAGTTACCAATCAATAGCCACAGGATCTTAGTAATTTGTTGACAGTTTTCATAACTTTAGTGAAAATGTAAGATGCAGTGTTTTGCCCAAACAGCAGTAGATTGAACTCATACAATTTTTCATGAAAGAAATTCTAGATATTTGCTAGAATTTTTGTGATATTTTGTGAGATATTATGCATCTTTAAGGTATGTAATGTAAAGTATGGCCATAGAAATCTCGTTTGTCATCTTTAATTCTATGCATAAGTCTTCAAGTTTGAAACGGCTTGCATTAATGAACTTATTAAGGTTTTAATTTTTAAATGCATACTGCCATTGAGTTTTGGTCTTACTTAAGAAACACTTGAGACTATTTTGCCCTTTCCAAGGCTGGCACTTAGATATTGCACCAATGGAGATCAATTAGTTGATTGTCTCCATAAAGTATGTTTTTTCCACTGGTGAAGTGTTGTGGATACCTATGAAACCCTCAATCCATGATAACATGGTCTTATGATCAGTGATAAGTTATTAATGTTTATAAGAATTTTATAAGCGACCAGCGTACCTTACTGAGTTTAGCGGTGTCAAGGTTGTTTGGTCTGGTGATACGACCGCTTAAAGTTTTGTACGGCTGACTCAGGCTATAGCCATGCTGCCAGTTCTCCTGTCGCCCTTGTGGCGCTGGTGAGCTCTCCAGTATTTTGCTTGGAACTTGTTGGGTTTTTGCTTGGGTTTAGGTGCTGTTGCAGCCCTGATTTAGAAGCTGCTTGACCAACTCGAAGAGTTTCAGCAAGTGTTTTACCAAACACATATTTATCTATCTTTGTGTTTTGATCTTGGTGCTTGAGATCCTTTTTAATTTGAGCTGCAGCAAAATTTACATCTAGTCATTGAGTCACAATGTTGAACTTCACATAAGGTGTGAGTGGCATCCATTATTTAAGTTAGTAGTTCTGTACCATTTTCTTTTGTATCCAGTACTTTGGATAATGTTGCTCCTAAGCAGGAGACGGCGCTGAGTACCTAGTCTTTGTTTCGAATCTATGGCCTTGGTTATCAGTCATTTTGGTATTTTGCTTATATTTTGCTTTATTGCATAAGATCCCCACGTTTTGTCACATTTAATGTCAGTGGGTATTTTTCCTGCTGAAGGATCTGTAGGGGAAATACGCGCCTGTGGTCTCTAGGGAGACAGGCCTCACGTTGCAAGACACTCAAGACAGCTGGTCACTGAATTATGGAGTTCGGTCCCATCACCATACTCCGTGTTCAATGTTGGGTCAACCCCGAGAATTTTGAGAACGTCTGTGTGTTATCCAGGTTGGAATTGTGAGGAAGATCGCTAGTGTTTGTTTTTATTTTTGTAGCATACTCGTATTCGACTATAATTGTTTCCATTTCATTTGTGACGTCGTCGTCTAGGACTTCGCCTGGAATGATTACAAACCATTGTTTTACTTCCGGTTGATAACCGATTTATGCAATCTGGTGGGTGTAGCAATTCCAAAGAATTGAACGAAACCAGTATATTATTGAATGTTTTGATACAGTCCGATTGATCTGCTCGAATACATTCATTAGATAAAAGAAATAAATTATATTTGATGATCTCGAAAATATGCGGTGAGGCAGCCCGATGGCTTGCCCGAAATGCATTATTTGTTTGAGTATTATTGAGTGTTGTGTTGTGAGACAGTCCGATGATCAGCTCGAATATATTCGTTGTATAAAGGAAATAATTTTGTTTTGATTGATAATCTCGTAAATATGCAGTGGAACGGCTTGCCCGAATTGCATTATTTGTTTGGGATACAAGTTTAAGGGTAGGATTGATAAAATAGTTGTAGATATGTAGTAATACATTATAACAGAGTTAGGTACCTTGTGGGTCTAAATATGGCGTCGACTCTTTGAGACTATTTTGTTTTACTTTGTTGAGGTCGAGCACGTTTTAAATTGCTCCCAGGTTTTTACATTTTTCTCCTGATTCTCTTTATTCCTTGGTTGAATGTGTCCTTTTAGTCAATTTTTCACTTTTAAAAATTGTTATTTTTATTTAAAAGTTTAATTAGGTACGTGACGCGCAGCGACACACTTTAATCGCGAATGACAAGTCGACACAGTGATGCCAGGAAAGAAAAAAAAAAAAACTCTAAAAACTAGTGATTGCGCGGGCACTGTAGTGTAGTCGTTACTACAATGTGTACCTATAATAATCATTTAATTACAGGTACTAATCTCGAGGACGAGGCACGAAGTATAATTATTTGTGTCTTTACTGTCCCCGCATTCAAAAAGTGATACCTTACTATGTTTTATTAGATCCGGAAAGTCTCTTTGAAAAAATTAAAGCCAAGTACGGCGCTATAGTCTGTATAATGGAGGTAAAAACTTAGACGGATATTCACCATAGATCTTCAGTCGGTTAGATCTTGAATTTCCAACCGATCACTGGAAATGTATATTAGGCATATGTAAGAAACTTGAAGTTACAAGTAATTTCTTGCTGATTGCGGTTAAGATTTCATTTTAAAACTTTAATTTTCGATAGTCTAATGAATTTTACCATTAACTCTAATATATTACAAATTTATTTTAAGAAATAATGCAATTAGCTTGCAACGCAATTTAAGCAAATGAATAAAAACGAGAAGCAGTTTTTATGTTGTGAGAATGAAACCACTGACCAACACTTGTTAAAAGAAAGGATAAAAATGCGCGTAAATAAAATAAAAGCAAGCATAGACACGAGCCGGCGCACGACGATAGGTGGATAGAAAGGCAAAATAAGCCAAATTCCCCTATGTACGTCCTTCTTCTTGCGTGTTGTGCATGCCATGCAGCGCGGCACCAGCGAATAGCTCACCCAAGTATTGAGAAAATGGCGGCTCCGTGCACTTTGTAAAATCCAAAATTCTTCTTCGAGTCCTGTCCGGTCGCCTGTTGTCGGAGCTGTTATTAACGAGCAGCTCTTGGATTGAGGTGGTAGGGTTCTTCTTAATTAAAAAGCTTCTGTACAAACAAAATATTTTTATTTCGTGTCTGCATTGTTAGTTATATTTAGATATATAGATATTAGACGTAGTCTCACTGAGCACATTCGTAGCGGTGTGTACACGAATATGTTTTGTTAAAACACAGTTTACTGAAAATCTACGCTTACAAATATCACATTTGTAATGTTTTGTACACGAATATTTATTTTTTTATAATCACCAATTATAACATCTTTACAGATTGCTCCAATATGATGCTACAAGTCAGAAACACACAAAATTAAATAAAACTAAAATAACCTAGCAGTAAAATTGCACGCAATAAAATATTAATAAGTATTCATAGATACATCAATAAATTAACCATCCCAAAGTCTATAGCTACAGGCCTCTTTCAGTAGTTAAGTAGGGTAGAATTGGGGGTTCTGGATCACTTGCTCTCGCTTTGCTCGAGCGCATGATCCAGAAGCCCCAATTCTCCACACATGATTAATACAATGCGTTTAGTAATCTGATTGCATCGACGCAGATGCGCGATGATGTTATGATTATTTACACTTGCTTTCGCTTTGCTCGAGCGCATGATCCAGAACACCCAATTCTCCACACATAAACAAATATCATCGCACATCTGAATCTGATTGCATCGACTCAGATGTGCGATGATGATTAAATTAATTATTATTTAATTGTTAGCAGTTATAGTTCAAAGCGTGTCTGCTTACAACGACTGATCATAATAAATGTCGCATCGAAACAATTGTCGAACGTGTCTTATTCGTTTGATGTCTGTTATATAAAATTAGCTCACTTTATACAAAATTATGTGATATTATCTGCTTAAAATTATTGGTCATATTATACTTTTTATTATTCACCACAGTACGAATAAAAATAAGATTATAATTACTCTCTTAATTTCTTGTTAATTATTACACGTAAAAGAATGTCAAGAATTCTCATACCATTTACAACCAATTTATAAAACTGCGAGAAGTCCCGATTCTAAACATATTCCTCCCTTTCTCCACACAAATTTACCAAGTGATAGGTATCAATCTTATTGTTCTGAGATAGTACATAGCACTTCCTTTTTAGAAAATCATCTCAGGTATACGCGACAGAGCGGCGCCGTCGACAAATAGGGAAAGTAAGGATGCGATCATATTGAGTAAGTAACAATCAATGAATTTTAGACCCTATTTGCTGATGACATAGAACTAATCTTTTAGCACACATGTCGAAAACGCTTTCTCACTTTGCTAGCGATTTGTAACTGTAATCACTGCTTTAAATCGTGTTATCTATAAATATGACTGCATTCAATAATTTCATTTTAATTAGCACTCATCCCGAGTACTCGTGGTTTTTGCTTTTTTCAATATTATTGTGATCAATAGAACTTCAAGTATGTGCGTATAACTCAAATAATATTAATATCGAATAATAAATTCGATATATTATAATATGTAATAGTTAATTGAATTTATGAGTGACTTTATTTATGGTGTTCTTAATTTTAGGTCGACAAATCCCTTCGATTCTGACTGTGAAATACCAGCATCTGAGCCAGCACCATCGGTAGAGAAAAAGAAGTCAAGGAAAAAGGTTTCCGGCAAAACAAATAAACCTGCAATAAAGAAGATTTCCAGTGCTCCAGTGGTAAAATCTAGCTTTTTTGGGTCCGACACGGAGTCGGATGTTGATTTGCCGGCGCCATCGACATCGGCCAAAAAAAGGAAGCTGTCGGATTCAGAGGTATGCTAAAGTTTATTTATTTTTTTAAGGAACCTCCCACTGCAGGGCAAACCATTCTTCTCATACAGAGAAGGCCCGAGCATTGATCACCGCGCTTGCTCAAGTCGGGTTTGCGATTTCAAAGTTATAGGTATTGACTATAAAGTCCCGGTTTCCCTCACGATGTTTTCCTTCACCGTTGTCAGGGCCATCCAAGATAAACTTAGAAAATACAAATGAATTTGATAAATTCGCATAGGAACTTGCCCGTTTTGAAACCACGACCTCAAGCATGAGAATCAAGGTCTTTGCCACTAGGTCACTAATGATAATCATTTTTAATTTCAGAACGAACAAGAACTTGGTGGTGAACCCATCCGCGCGGCTGCACTGCGGAGCTTCTTGTCAAGACGTAGCGGTTCTGGTTATACACTCCAGCGGGATCCCACCCGGCAGGGCAACTACTACGTGGAACTGCGTGTTTACAACGCTCGGGAAGCGGAGGCGCTCGGCACCGACCGCTGGAAACGAGCACTAGTTACCTTCAAATCGGCTGTTGATGACAGCAGTCCGGTATGGAAAGCAGTCACAAAACTTGTGAATTCTGCTAAAGAAGATTATCGGAAGATACAACCGATACTCTATCAGTCTAACTTATTTAAAAAAATAGGTAGGTAAGCGTCTCTTACCACAATTTTTAAAGACAGAAAAAGTTGTAACGATCACTTTATCAGTCTAATATTAAACAGTAATAAACTGTCTAAACTTACAATTTAAGTAAGTACATATCCATGAAGTCTATAATTGATATTTCTTTTTAATGTTTTTTTTTTTTGCTGTAGATTAAGTAGATTAGTATAAGTACTTACTTGTATATCATTATTTGTATGTTTTCTTTCAGTAAACCAAAAAACTAAAAACCAAAAGCCAAAAAACTAAAAACCAAAAGCCAATAAACTCGAAATAATGAATCTCAAAGCTTAAAATACTAGACCAGTAATTATGGCCTTGAAATCTGATGCTTTAAGTACTTACTTGTATATAATTATATGTATGTTTTCTTTCAGTAAACCAAAAAACTAAAAACCAAAAACCAAAAAACTAAAAACCAAAAGCCAATAAACTCGAAATAATGAATCTCAAAGCTTAAAATACTAGACCAGTAATTATGGCCTTGAAATCTGATGCTTTAAGTACTTACTTGTATATAATTATATGTATGTTTTCTTTCAGTAAACCAAAAAACTAAAAACCAAAAACCAAAAAACTAAAAACCAAAAGCCAATATACTCGAAATAATTAATCTCAAAGCTTAAAATACTAGACCAGTAATTATGGCCTTGAATCTGATGCTTTAAATATTTTAAAAAACCAGATCAGTAATTGTGACCTTGAAACTTAATTTTGAAGAAGTTATAAATTCTAGACTAGTAATTTTGACCTTGAAGAACAAAACTTGAAACAACTTTAATTTTGGTGAATATAGTTAAGGTTAAATTAATGGACTATTGTTTTACTGTTTTTTATTCAATATAATCAAACATGAAGTTTTGCCCAGATTGTAAGGTTTATACCCAAAAATATTCATCACATAAGAAAAGTAATATACATAAATCAAACTGTTTGTTGAGTACTGATTTTGATAATGTACAAATGATAGCTACTGCTTTCAAAAACAGAATTGCTAGTTACAGATTTAATCCAATAAGTTTAGATAACATATCACCAGAGATATTTTTATCAGATATTTCTAGCATGATTTACAAGATTATTGATACATTGAGATTAAAACATCGAGCGATTAAAATACAATTTGAGCTTTTTGTATTATACAAGTTACCTAAAAACGACGAATTGTCTTTGAAATCTTTCAATACAAAGTATTATGTGATAATTCAGAATACTAATATAAAATTAGTTTTTGAAGAATGTGTACAAAAAATACTGTGTAAGTGCACAGAATTTGAATTATCAGAATCTGGTTGGGCTATAGAGTTGATTAATCATTTGGAAATGAATATTGTAAAGTATAATCCCTTAAAAGCTGGCAGTTACATATCTTTACCGATAAAAATTATTAAAACAAAGTCATGTCTTAATATTTGCAATAAAGATAGACATTGCTTTCTCTGGTGTATTGTAGCTCATATGTATCCAGCACACTATAACAGTAATAGAGTTTCATCATATCCACATTACTCTAAATTATTAAATATAAATGGTATATCTTTCCCACCATCATTTGATGACATAAAACAATTCGAAAAAATAAATCCTCATATAAGTGTAAATGTTTATGGTTTAGAAAAAAAAAACACTATTACTGGACCATTATACAAAACTTTACAGCGGAAACTTGCTCACGTTAATTTATTATTGATTCAAAGAGGAGACAAAAATCATTTCTGTTTAATAAAGAATTTTGCGCGACTAGTTCATCATCAATTAACAAAACACAAATCTAAAATTCACTTATGTGACGAATGTTTTATATACTTTGATTCAGAGGCAAAATTAGATAATCATAATTGTGCACGAATGCAAACAGTGCTCCCAGAAGAGAATAGCAAGCTTCGGTTTTCTAATTATATAAGGACTCAAAGAATTCCTATTGTTATTTATGGAGACTTTGAAAGCTTACTTCGAGAATATTCAGATAAAAATAAAAGTCAGTTTGTTGAAAACATACAAATTCATGAAGCAACATGTTTTGCCTATTATATATGCTGCGAGACTAATCCAGAACTTAATAATTTAGTATCTTATCGAGGTCCAAATTGTTCAAAAAAATTTGTAGAATCTATTGCTAAGGATTTAGAAAGTTTATATGATATTTTATCTTTGCCTAGAGACATGTCCCCGCTGAATGATGAAGAGCTTCTTTCATTTAAGACTGCTGCAGTTTGTCATATTTGTAAAGAAAAATTTTCTAGTAATGATCTTATCGTTCATGACCATGATCATTTCACCGGTAAATATCGTGGTCCAGCTCATAATTCATGCAACTTAAATAATAAGTCTGTAAAGTTTATTCCCATAATATTTCATAATCTTTCAGGATATGACTGCCATTTATTTATAAAAGAACTTTCAAGTGTTTGCGGTCGAATCAATTTAATTCCAAGAACCAAGGAAAAATATATTTCTTTTACTAAATTTTTCCCATTTAATCCTCAGAAAGTAGTCCAATTAAAATTTATAGATTCTTTTAATTTCTTAAGTTCGAGTTTAGACAACTTAGTAAAGACGCTGGACTCCAATGATTTAAAGCATTTACGATCATTTTTCACTAATGAAAATTTATTTCGACTATGCCTCAGGAAAGGTGTGTATTGCTATGATTATATAGACTCCTGGGAACGATATGCGGAAACTCGGTTACCAGATCGCTCAATTTTTTTTAATAAACTCACATCCGATACAGTGTCTACTGACGATTACAATCACGCTTTAAATGTGTGGTCTAAATTTGGTATTAAGAATTTAGGTGAATATACTGATTTATATTTGAAATGTGATGTCTTACTATTGTGTGACATATTTGAGAAATTCCGATCTATGAGTTTACGTCATTATGAGCTTGACCCTTGCCATTATGTTTCATCACCATCATTAAGCTGGGACGCCATGCTCTTGTTAACTAAAGTAGAATTAGATTTAATATCTGATATAGAAATATATCAAATGCTAGAAAAAGGTATCAGAGGAGGTCTTGCTCAATGCTCACTGCGGTATGCAAAGGCTAATAATAAATATTTGTCAGACTATAACGAAAAAGAATCAAGCACTTTTTTAGTTTACTTAGATTGTGTCAATTTATATGGGCATGCTATGAAACAAAGACTTCCCACTGGCAATTTTAGATTTTTAACAAAATCTGAAATAGCTTTATTTGAAATTGCATCCGTTTCTGCTGATAGTGACGAAGGGTACATACTTGAAGTTGATATTCATTATCCTCCTGATTTACATGACACGCATTCTGATTTGCCATTTGCGCCAGAAAAATTATCCGTTCCTATTCCATCTGGTAGCAAAAACACAAAACTAATTGCTAATCTGTATGATAAATATAGATATGTCATCCACTATGCTCACTTACAAGAATGTTTAAAGAATGGTCTTATATTATTAAATATCCACAAAATTCTAGCATTTACTCAAAAAAATATCTTAGAACCATACATAAATCTTAATACAGTACTCAGACAAAAAGCTAACTCAGATTTCGAAAGAGATTTTTTCAAGAAGCAAAATAATTCAATATTTGGTAAAACAATTGAAAACAAAAGGAAACAAGTAGATGTTAAATTAGTTAATGTGTGGAAAGATAGCTTTAATAAGACCAATAAAATAAAGGGAGCAGAAAAATATGTAAGTGCCCCTAATTTTAAAAATATGGCTATTATTTCAGAGAACCTTGTTGCTATTCAATTAGAGCCTGCTAAAGTTGTTTTAGATAGACCAATATACATTGGTTTTACAATACTGGAATTAGCAAAGTGTCATTTATATAAATTTCACTATTCTGTTATGAAGAAAATATATAAAGATGGCATAAAACTTTGTTATACTGATACTGATAGTCTCTTGTATTTAATACATACAGAAGATTTTTATAAAGACATGATACAAAATATAAAATATTTTGATACTAGCAACTTTGAAGAAAATAATATTTATGGTATTCCGAAAGTGAATAAACAAATACCTGGCTATTTTAAGGATGAGATGGGTGGAGATGTCATTACTGAGTTTATTGGTTTGAGGGCTAAACTATATTGTATAAATAGTTTAAACAACACAATTAAAAAAGCTAAAGGAGTTAAAAAATCTGTTTCTAATAAACTCACAATTGAGAAATATAAAAAAACTTTGAATAATGACATAAATCTCAGAGATACTATGTATGTCATTCGATCTAAAAATCATAAGTTGTATACACAGAAAATTAATAAATTAGTACTTAATGGAAATGATGACAAACGTCAAATAAGAAAAATTAAAAATGATACTGTACCTTGGGGTCATCATCGTACTATGTTCTAAGATGTTTATTTTGGACTATGTACCTGCTTAATTTTATTATCTTCTATTTACTTTATTTTATTTTATAATGTTACAATAATATATCATTGTATGAACAATAAAATCTCATGTATTATAATATTTCTTGTTTTATTTCTCATTTTATGTAATAAATATACTCATTTGTCTAAAGTACCTTTAACCTGAGTCTGAGTTCAATTCTCAGTTCAAATAAATGTTTTAAACTTTACTCTGAAATCCTTAGTAAAGTTATTATTTTATCAGAGGAAATGACAATAGGCTAGACTTTTATTATAATGTGATAATGTTTTACTGTAGTGAGCCATCTAGTTACT
Organism: Orthosia incerta; assembly: GCA_948252205.1. Taxonomy (NCBI): domain Eukaryota; kingdom Metazoa; phylum Arthropoda; class Insecta; order Lepidoptera; family Noctuidae; genus Orthosia; species Orthosia incerta. The sequence goes on from OX411769.1 coordinate 3,047,188, forward strand.
AAGTGATGAACTTGATAGTTAGTCAAGTCCAACTTAATTTCACGTTTAAATTATAGATGGCATGCATTATGAGGCTCGTTCTCATCGATTAATGTATTTTTCAATTTGCATCCAAAACTTCAAAATATGGGCGCAATGCGAATGACATTTACAAAGGATGAATGAATATGAATGTACGAATGAACTCTAGGAATGAATGAGTATTGTGTGATGTGTTTTATTATGTTATTTTACTACCCATGCAGTCTAACACAAAATGAAACTAGTTAAGTTGGAAATCATAATATTTATTAAACTTTCAGATTCATATATTTACATGAGACAAAAAGAAAGACTTAAATATTACAAAAACAAAATACATAATTTAACATAGTCAAATAATCAAAACACGCACTTAGGTAAATGTTCACAATCACAAAACAAACTCTTTATATTACACACATTTAAAACTGCTTATTACTTAATTTTTTCACTACTTTGCCGACTAAATGTTCAGTTTCATCTAAAATGTCATCATAATCATCTTTTACAAGGTATTGGATGTTTACGTCAGCGCTGTCACCCACATCATAGTCAATTTCACAATTTTGTTTATTGTCTTTAACACATCTGGTAAGATCATATATAAGTATTTTAATCAAATGATGAGGTATTCCTGGCTCCTTCCGAATAACGTAAGATGAAGTCTGTGTAGGATACTTTTTCATGACCTTCTTGTTAATATTTGATTTCTTTCTTTTATGGTCTTTAGTTTCCACAGATTTCTGTTCTTCTTTTTTTTCATTTAGATACTCTTGATGTGCTAGTTCTGCTTCTGTGTTATAAAAAGTTTCCCTGTCTTGCGCAAAAAGAAACGGATTTCCAAGAGAGTAGGTGTCGTCTGGACAAAGATTATTCGTTTCCTGTAATAACATAAAATAATTATAACATAAGTAAATTACAAATGGCTCAAATAACGATAAATTAAATACCCACCGCAAGAAAATCACTCTCCACAGGACTATACGATGGGGAGACAGACATAATTCTGTAAAAACGAAAAAAAAGGTTAGACATAAATTCTAATAATTAATTATTGAGATATCATAATTATAAGAAATATAGAATTATAGAAATACTTGCCTTGAAGATTTAATTCTGAATAGGTCCTACTTATTGGAAGAATAGTAATAAACTGAATTATGAGCTTTGTTGCTTCACTATATTGAAACTGGTACAGGAATTAAGTTACACTTACCATATTTAATATTATCTTTTACGATGCAAATAATCAAGTCTAAACTTGTTGTAGGATTGGGATAAAGTTACTTACCATATAAGTCGTGTATATAAATATGAAGGTCTGTAAAGAATTGAAGTAATTAGCAAGATGAAGTTGATTAAACAACCCATATCTCTGAACGTTAATAATAATATAAATTTTAGTGACTCTGCTCACCAAATCAAACACAGCATTTTACTGCCTAATACGATTCGTTGTATAATATGCGGCCCTTCGAACTGTGGTAAAACAAACGTGATGATCAGTTTGCTTCTGCATGAAAATGGACTAAAATTTCAGAATCTTTATCTTTACTCAAAAACAAGTTTTCAGCCAAAATATCGTTTTTTAAGCGAAGTATTAAGAAGAGTACCTCAAATAAAGTTCTACGAGTTTAATGATGACAAAGATGTAATATCTCCGAGTGAAGCTTTAACTAACTCGGTATTTATTTTTGATGATGTAGCATGTGAAAATCAAATTAATATCCGCAATTATTTTTCTATGGGTAGACATAAGCAAATCGATTGCTTCTACCTATCACAAACCTATTCCAAAATTCCGAAACAATTGTTACGTGATAATGTAAATTTTCTTATAATATTTAAACAAGACGATGTAAATTTAAAGCATATTTATGAAGAGCATGTAAGTTCTGATTTAGAATGGAAAGAGTTTAAAAATATTTGTCAAACTGTTTGGAGTAAACCTTATAATTTTCTACTTATTAACAAAGAATCGTCATTAAATAATGGAAGGTACAGGCAGAACTTCGATACTTTTTTTAAATTTGATTGATTGTTCCTATATACTTCATGTCTGTAATCCTCGAAGGGTTATGCAGAGGCATACCCTAATAGTACACCCACATATAGCCAGTTATGTTTAAGCCCCATGTTATTGTTTATACATATAAGTAATTAACATGCGAAAACAAATTCAGTATGATTTGTTCACTAGCTGAACGCAGTTGATAATTAAATATGGAGAAAAATATTAAGATAGAATTAATAAAGTCCGTAGACTCCATAAAGAATAAAATAAAACATATGAAGAACCAGGAACACACAATGAACTTGTCACTCGATAAAATGCTTAAACCTGTCACAGATCCTCTTAAAACGCTAGCTGATTCCAACACAAATATGGAAAAAATATTTTTGTTACAAAATACAACCCCCACATGTTCTGGAGATATTAAATTGGATGAAATTAATAGTAGGTCGACTACAAAATTTGAGGATTGTTACGAACCAAATCAAAATTCCACACACTTGGTTAAAAAGTCTCCTAAAATGGAAGATGATTTAGAGATTTCATTAGAGGATTATGATATTTATGATGGTGTAAATATACCGTTTGGAATAAGAAGTGAAAACAAAACTTTATTTATGGGTAATTCGATAGTATCATTTTCTAAAATTGATAGTTTGAACAACGATAGCGTCATTTTGATTAAAATCGGTGATAAATCTTACAATTTAACTCCTGGCCTGAAAGAACTTTTACTTCGAAAAAAACCTGATTTACAATTAGTATCCCCTAAAGATAAACTTGTCTACAAGGATATATTGCATTACACAAATGCTCACAAAAGAGACTTTAATCCTAAAGGCCAAATAAAAGGTGATAAAGGAATAAAATATCGTGAAATAATCAGACCATTTTTTACTGACACGTTAAATGATAACATTCACGCCAAACTTGGAGGCAACTTGCCAAAGTTAAAGAAGTACAAAAACAATACCGACTTGGTATATTGGGATGATCCCAATGAATTGGTTGAGAGATTAAAGTTATTAGTCGCTTCAAGAGATGCTGGCAATACAAATCATGATAATGAAATTTTATCGATAATTGAAGAATTAAAAGAAGCTGATATAATTAGAGAATAAATAGTGGAGATAGTATGCTTTTCATTCAGTATTATTGGTGGGTTCAAGACAAATGTTGATATACTGAATTAAAAATATGAGTAAAGCCGACGTAGTCAACGAAATACATAAAAATGCAAGACTAAACTTTCCACGAAGACACGTTATTATGAAAGATATAGATGACCTTTGGCAAGCAGACTTAATTGATATGCAATCAATTTCCAAAGAAAATAAAAATTTCAAGTTTATTCTTGCTGTTATTGACACATTTTCGAAATACGCCTGGGCCTTTCCTTTGAAAAGTAAGACAAAGGATAGTGTATGCAATTCTTTCAAGATTTTGTTGGTTAGTGGGCGTGTTCCCAAAAATCTGCAAACGGATAATGGAACAGAATTTTATAATAACATATTTCAAAACCTTATGAAATCTTATAACATAAACCATTATTCAACCTTCTCAACAAAAAAGGCGTCAATAGTCGAGCGATTTATTAGAACATTGAAATCGAAACTGTACAAGGAATTTAGTTTAAAAGGTAACTATAATTGGATAGACAGTACTCTTAATAATGTTATTTATGAATACAATCACACCTATCATCGTACAATTGATGAAATCCCAGCAAACGTGGATAACACTAATAAAAAACACATATTACAAAGATATTTCAGTCTAGTAAAAACTATTAGCCTAAAAAGCAAGTTTAAAGAGGGTGATTATGTACGCATTAGTAAGTATAAGGGGACATTTGAAAAAGGATATACTCCCAACTGGTCGACAGAAATATTTAAAGTTCGAAAAAAACAAAATACAACTCCTATCACCTACTTAATTGAAGATGCAATCAGAGGCCAACCCATTTTAGGAGCATTTTATGTACAAGAGCTTCAAAAGACAAAAAATCCTCACATGTATCTGGTTGAAAAAGTTCTTAGAAGGAAGGGAAACAGGGTTTTGGTAAAATGGTTAGGTTTGCCTTCTTCTGAAAACAGTTGGATTGATAAATCGAATATTTATTAAGTGTTCAGTCCAAATGTGTCAGTCTTATGATGTGTATTGAAGAGAGTAGTCTTCTCAATTGGATTATAAATCATTTACCATTTGAATTACATTTACCGGGATACAATTATTGTGGGCCTGGCACTAAATTAATTAAAAGGCTTACACGTGGAGATAAAGGTGTTAACAAGTTAGATGAATATTGCAAACAACACGACATTGCTTATCACGAGTCTTCAAACTTAAAGGATCGTCACAAGGCAGATTTAGTTTTGTTAAATATGGCTAAAGAGCGCGCACTTGCCTCAGATGCGAGTGTAGGGGAAAAACTGGCAGCACGCTTAGTAAGCAGTGCTATGACAGCAAAAATTAAAACTGGATTTGGTCTAAAAAAAGACGACAAAAAGAGTTCTCCTAAAATTAAATGTGGAAAAGGATTAAAAAATAAATTTAAAAATGTTATTAGAAAAACGGGGAAACATATAAAAAAATTAAAACCGAAATGCAAGAAAGTGGCAATAGAATTAGCTATGGCCGCTGCCAGAGAATTAGCTGGTGATTCATCCATTAAACTTCCTCGTGTTATTCCTATACCAAAAACGTCATGTCGTCGATGCATGGAAATACCGCAAAATGTTATTTACTTTCCAGTAAATAAAAATATAATTTCATCGGTATCTGTTAAGATTGTAGATCAATTTGGACACTGTATTAATTTTGGAGAGGAACAAGTTCAGTTACGTCTTCACTTAAGGAAAACAAAATGATAGTACATTATAAAAACACTCAAGCGAATGAAAAACGTCTTAGTTCTTCTGCGATTGTTAAGGTGCAAAGACGCAAGGAAAAAGTTAAGAAATTGACTAAAGCAAATAAGGATTTTCTAAAAGCGCTAGGATTTAAAGTATGAATATACTACAGATTACTGAATTACCACACTTCGACACTTCGATCGAAAGTTATGAAGTCCATTCATACAATCCCTACAATAACAGCTTTAGAGAAAACGATGAAATCAGAATTCCCATCCACCAGCAAGACATATACGTGCTACCATCAGCCAGTTCAATTTACATCGAAGGAAAAGCGAAGCTCTTCGGTAAAGATGGGAATCCAATCAAGAAAAATGTTACGTTCACTAATAACTCTGTTATGTTTTTGTTTCAAGACATCAGATACGAAATGAATGGTATTGAAATAGACCGCATAAAAAAATCTGGAATAACATCAACAATAAAATCATACATTTCATTAAATGAAGCAGAAAATAAAGTTGCTGCCCTATGGGGTTGGAGTTTAGAGGGATTTGAAATTGATGGGCATTTTAGTGCGGTGATACCATTAAATAAGGTATTAGGATTTGCAGAGGATTATAATAAAATTGTGATAAATTGTAAACATGAACTTATATTGAACAGAAGTAACACTAATTTTAATAGCGTTATCCTTACTGATGATATTGTTAATTTTCAAATAGATGTACAAAGAGTTCAGTGGAGGGTGCCGCATATAAAAGTATCAGACCGAGAACGACTGTCACTTTTAAAACATTTAGAAAGAGATAAACCTATTCAGTTGGCGTTTAGAAATTGGGATTTATATGAGTATCCGTTACTACCTAAAACAACAAAGCATTCTTGGTCAGTTAAAACTGCTTCACAATTGGAAAAACCTAGATATGTAATTTTTTGTTTACAAACTAATCGAAAAAATAATAAAACTAAAGACGGTTCAGTATTCGATCATTGTGAAGTAACAAACGTTACGCTCTTTTTGAATTCTCAATATTATCCATATGAACCTTTAGGTTTAAAGTTTTCTGAGAACAAATATAGTATATTATACGAAATGTTTGTGAAATTTCGTCAGTCGTATTACAACTGTCCAATAGACCCGTTGCTTGATCTAAAGGAGTTCAAAGAAAAAGCTCCTCTCTTTATCTTAGACTGCTCAAGACAAAACGATAGCCTGAAAACAGGTCCAGTGGACGTGAGGTTGGAAATTGAATGTTCTACGGCAATACCAGATAAGACGGCTGCATATTGTTTGATTATAAACGATCGACTTGTGGAATACAAACCTCTCAGCAACATTGTGCGCAGGTTATCATGATTGCTATTGTGGATATTCAAGGCTTTAAAACAGAGACAAATGAATTTATAATAAAAGAAATCGCTATATTGTATGATAAAAAATTACAAGTGTTTTTAATAAAGCCACCATTTCCATTTTCAAAATTAACGAAACTAGAAAAAAAACAAGTTTGTTGGATTGAACGTAACAGAAAGATACACTGGTGTGAAGGATTTTTACCCTATTCTAATTATCAGAATTTGGTTATAGATATTTTAAGAGATAAATGTATCTACGTTAAAGGTTCAGAAAAAGTGTTGTGGTTAAAGCATATTTTAGAAAATAGTAATTGTAATATATTTAATTTAGAAGATAAAGGTTGTTCTAGTTTGATAAGTTTATACGATCTTTATAAACATTCAGATTTATATAACTGTATTTATCATGACTCTGTATGTGCTTTAAAAAATGTATTATGTTTAAATAAGTGGTGCTTTGATAATAAAATTCTAAAATAAATATTGTTTTTGTTTTATTTTTATAGTTAGGTAAAACGCATCTTAGTTTTCTACCCCCCCTCCACATACCGCTGTCCGGTCTTTATAAGTTGTTGACAAAAGGTAGATGATATCATTATACGTTTATAATTGAATTAGAAAGTGAATAGAACATGTCTCAAAATGAATACAAACCTCGATATGACATGTATAACAAGTTTAAAATGCGTGAATTTTCATTTAATTATTACTGGGGGGTGTTTAATAAAAAGAAAAGATTAGTGATGGAAATGGCTGACGCGGGATTCTTTTACTATGGAAATAGTATAAATGATATTGCAGCATGTTTCTCATGCGGAGGTGTTATCGAAGATTGGGAGATTTATGACGATCCTTGGATGCAACATGCTATACATTATCCTGATTGTGTTTATTTGAACGCTGTGAAAGGGAGAGAATATATAATGAAATATGCATATCTCCACACAGCATTAAACTCTTAGCATTGTAATGTGATGGTTCCATCTTATCAAGAAAAATAATAAATTAATATTATTCACAATATGTTTCATTCATCGAAATTTGATTTGGAAGGCATTTCTAAAGTTATTTTCAAGAATACTAGTGGTGAGATTCTATTTACTCAAGACATGAGTGACCAAAAAATAATGAACACCAGTTCATCAAAACTTCAGGACAATACAAGCAAGACAGAGCAAAACTCAGTAAAATCCACCATTGAAAATACGACATATCTAACACTCAAGAGAGGTCGCAATGAGCTCCTTACATTTGGTCGAGTTGGCAACATACATCCTGGTCCTGAAAAACTGGCTGCAAGGTCACCAAATGCTGTGCCTGACACTAAATTAATAACAAGAAGTATAGTGCGTGATATAGTGTTTCCTGATTCAGAAGACATTCTATGCTACCAGATACTGCCAGAAGATGAAATACCTTCTTTAATTAATAATATAAATAACTGTCCTATAACTACTAAAAATGTTTAAGGTTAAAATGATATTGTGTTTATGTGTGGAGAATTGGGGGTTCTGGATCATGCGCTCGAGCAAAGCGAGAGCAAGTGATCCAGAACCCCCAATTCTACCCTACTTAGTTATTTGTGCTCCGCAGGCTTTGACCAAATATGTTTTCTGACACTGTAATAACGTTAATAATAAACAACTTGAGTAGGTATTGGTCCCAGCCTAAGACACACGCACAACACACGCACGCACGTCTAAGATAGCGGGGCGGAGGCCGCGGCGCGCGCCCACACACTCGTTCCGGCACGCGCTGCCGCAGCGCTTCCAGCACCTCCAGGTGGTGCGGCAACCCTGGTAGTATGCTCGCCACATATTTCACCAGCGCGACGTCCCTTCTTACTGCTAGCCTGGTGCACCCGACCATGCCCAGGACGAACAGACTCGTGTATCAGGGGATAAATGGGATACACTCCGCACTGTTTGTAATAGAGAAATCTAGAAAACTTATTTTTATATTGACATGACACTGTATTTCTCTTCATGTGGATTGCAAATGAATGCACTTATCTCTAGATGACGCATTATTCAGAACTTTAACAATTGCAATGTCGGTGATCCTTACACTTTTTTAAGAAAGCCGAGATTTCTGAAAGCCCTGCCGCACACCTCAACTATGTTTCCGGAACGTCAGCTCCGATACCATCTGAACGCCCAGGTACATACATGTGAGGCACGCGGCATTTATTTATTTATTTATTTATTTCAATACAATTACTCCTTACACTAACAGTGTAACCCAACACGTGCAAGGAGTCAATGCTATATAATTATTACATTTATAATAGACAAACAACACACAAATAATTTACGAGTCGCACACACCAACTTTAAAACAACACAAAGGAATACTTAATCAAACAAATCAATTAAATTACATTCTGGCTAATTTAAAATACTTAATCAAAAAATCATAATTTAAAAATATCGACACACACATAACAACATTAAAATAATACAATAATAATTCTTAATAAACCAAATTAATTAAATTACATTCCCGATAAATTAACATAAACAAAAATCATAATTCAATAATAATATTTCAACAATAACAATTTAATAATAAGAATTCAATAATACTAATTCAACAATAACCATTCAATAATCTAAAAATAGCAATAATTTAATAAAAAATAACATCTCAACCATTCAGCAGTCTGACAGCAACTATTCTACAATTATCAATCTACTCATTTAGGTGCCAAAACAGTCTTTGCAGCTTTCCAAAAATACACGCACATTGGAGTGGAATATGTCCACATCTGGATGCTGAGCAGTCAGAGTGTTCAGCAAGGAAACCGCCTGATTCGATGCCGCATATTGTGCGGTACGAGTCCGGACTCTGGATGTCGCCAAGAGGCGGCGCGAGCGCAGTCGCGTGTACTGAGCCGGCGCGGATAATCCACAGCGGGACAATGCCGCAGGGTTGTCGATCTTGCCGTTAAACAGCAAAAAGTTATGTAACAGGAGTGCACATTTTCGTCTCAGCTCGAGGGTATCAATACCCACCATTCCTGAGACGAACAGAGAGCATAACTACCCCGTCCATGTCGTACTGATGCTGCAATGGAGCACGCGCGCGACTGTATCCCATAACACAGCAATTAGAAACATTGAAATGCAGGTTGTTGGACTTAATCCATTCGACTACATTATCAATATCAGATTAGAGTCTATTACAGTCAGTAAAGTCATCTGCAAACAGCAGACACTTCGCCTCTTTTACGACTGCAGGCAGATTATTGATTACTAAAATAAATTCCAGAGGTCCAATATCACTGCCTTGACTTAACCCCGCAGAACGTGTAATAAGGACGCGATTAACGTCCGGCATACTCAACATACTGTCGACGCCCAAAGCTGAGAGTTTATAAAGAATGAATATGAGCTATTAAATCATTCTTTTTCAAAAAACTACGGTGACATACATCACATTTATAAGGTTTTCCATCCGTATGTACATGAATATGTTCTGTAAAACTAATCTTTACTGCTTTTCGCTACGCCGACATATATCACAATTTATATGGTTTTTCCCCCGTGTGTACACGAATATGTTCTGTTAAGCTACCCTTTACTGAAAAACTACGCGGACATATTTCACATCTATAAGGTTTTTCCCCAGTGTGTACACGAATATGTTTTGTTAAAACACCCTTTTCAGAAAAACTACGCTGACATATTTCGCATTTGAAAGGTTTTTCCCCAGTGTGTACACGAATATGTTTTGTTAAAGCACCCTTTTCAGAAAAACTACGCTGACATATTTCGCATTTGAAAGGTTTTTCCCCAGTGTGTACACGAATATGTTTTGTTAAAACACCCTTTTCAGAAAAACTACGCTGACATATTTCGCATTTGAAAGGTTTTCCCCCAGTGTGTACACGAATATGTTTTGTTAAATAATTCTTTTTCGAAAAACTACGGTGACATACATGACATTTATACGGCTTCCCACCTGTATGTGCATAGATATGTTCTGTTAAACCACGCTTTACTGAAAAACTACGCTGACATATATTACATTTGTAAGGTTTTTCCCGTGTGTACACGAATATGTTTTGTTAAAACACCCTTTTCAGAAAAACTACGCTGACATATTTCGCATTTGAAAGGTTTTTCCCCCGTGTGTACACGAATATGTTCTTTTAAATTACTCTTTACTGAAAAACTACGCTGACATACATCACATTTGTAAGGTTTTTCCCCCGTGTGTACACGAATATGTTCTTTTAAACTACTCTTTACTGAAAAACTACGCTGACATAATTCGCATTTGAAAGGTTTTTCCCCCGTGTGTACACGAATATGTTCTTTTAAACTACTCTTTACTGAAAAACTACGCTGACATACATCACATTTGTAAGGTTTTTCCCCCGTGTGTACACGAATATGTTTTGTTAAAGCATTCTTTTGCGTAAAACTATGGTGGCATATATCACATTTATAAGGTTTTTCCCCTGTGTGCACACGCATATGATTTGTTAAATTTAATTTTTGTATAAAGCTACGCTGACATATATCACATTTGTAGGGCTTTTCACCCGTGTGTACACGAATATGTGCTGTTAAATTACTCTTTACTGAAAAACTACGCTGACATATATCACATTTGTAAGGTTTTTCCCCCGTGTGTACACGAATATGTTCTTTTAAACTACTCTTTACTGAAAAACTACGCTGACATACATCACATTTGTAAGGTTTTTCCCCCGTGTGTACACGAATGTGATTTATTAAATGAATTTTACCTAAAAACCTACTCTGACATATTTCACATTTGTACGATTTATCTTTAATACATAATCTTGGATATTTCTTTATATCATTACTATCTTTACCTTTGTCACTATTATTACTGCAATGTAATTCCACAGGAGTATTATTAATAACGCTGGATATAATATTCTTCGAGTGTGTTTGTTCAGTTTTCTGTTGCTGGACTGTAATTGTATCTTCTAGTTTTGTTCTTCTTATGTCTATTTTTGGTTTCTTTGCAACGGATGCACCTGTAATTAAATTATAAATATGGTAAGGTCTAAAGCCAAGGTTGTTGGTGGTAAAATAAAAGTGCATGATATTCCATATTTTGTATGTATACTTTTATATATCACACCATCGAAAATATTGTAGACGTGTACTCTGATTGGTCGCCAGACCGACATACTAACGTGGAAGGACTCTGGAAAAGGGTATGCACATCGAAATTTCGAATAGTTTCGGAATTTCGGACCATATTTGCCTGCATATTAATTTCTAAATTGACACCCCTTAATTTCGAAACTAATTAATTCAAATATCATGTTATTTTTTATGTTTAAAATTATATAATTTATGAAACTTAAAAGAAGATCATCCCAAAATGAGTCTGATGTCAAATATGCAGCTTAAGAGAATGCTGTGATGAACGATAACATTACAATAAAATAAAGGCTAACCATGGTGTTAAATGAAAATGAGAAGTGAAAGAAACTCGGGCATTAAAAAAAACAGCCTCGAAAATTTATTACACGCGGAAATGGCGCCCTATAATAATAGTGGCAAGCGTAAGAAATACGAGTATCTAAACAAGAACCAAAGTCATTTGCTGAGAATTCCCTCTTTTTTTGCTATCGGAGAGAGCCTTCAAAAGGCGCCTGGACTTTTGGTTACATGAAGTGGGCTGTTTTTGCAAGACGATTAAAATGCCACGGTGTATATATCATTTTTTTTGCCCTTTTGTGTAAAAACTCTGCATACCAAATATCAGCTACCTCGGACTTGAGGAACTACTGAACCTTATATTTATACTTTTATATATCACACCAAAGATCAAAAGATTGATCATCAAATATTGTAAACGTGTACTCTGATTGGTCGACCTTTTCCCAAACCGAAATACTAATGTGGAAGGACTCTGGAACCCACCACAATTAATCTCCCAAGAAAACCTGCCTTGATGAGGTTTTTTGTTGGGAGATAAATTAATATCCGTGACTAACGCCGGACCACCAACGGCAATCGGTTCCATATTTGTTAAATAATCACTACTCAATTGGTACGGACAATTGGCCGGACCACCTTCAAATTCGATTTTCTCGAAAAAAATGATAAACTACTAAGGTACCAATTTTGTTGTTAGGGTACTAATTGGTACCAATTGAGTAGTAATTATCTACAAATTATGGAAGCGATTGGCGTTGGTGGTCACGGACATGATTATTTGTGGTGGGTAAACGACTCTTTACTGAAAAACTACACTGACATATATCACATTTGTAAGGTTTGTACCCCGTGTGTACACGAATATGATTTATTTAATGACTTTTTCCTGAAACTACTCTCACTGAGCTCGATCGTAGCGGTCATCTCAGTTGTCTCTTTGGTCCCCGCGGAACTATTCGCTGTTTGAACACCCATAATATCACATGTGTAAGGGGTTTCCCCCATGTGTACAAGAATATGAACTGTTTAATCATTATTTTTCGTAAAACTACGGTGACAGTGACATACATCACATTTATATAGTTTGTGTTTAATACATTATTTGGATATTATATGTCGGGTTTAGTCAATAGTATGGACGTCAAAACAAATCACAAGCACGCCCCTAGCGGCAATCAAGAGCAACTGCGCATTGGCGGGCTTTTATAAGCACTAGCGTGGTGCAGAATAGAGCAGTTTAGTACTGACAGCCGTGGAGCTAAGACGTCGTAGAATCAGTGTCGATCCGTGATATTAGTAAGCAAGAATGTAACTTGTGTCTATTTGAATAAACCCAGTGTATCGAATAACTTATGTGATTTCATTTGCACGATTATACCCACCGACCTGCCCACACACGATGTCTTTACCTAAGGGAATACATCCTGACTTCCCGATGGTTTACATCTATCGGCCAGCCTTGATGCGACATCAGAATTGGGATTCGATCGTGCTAATGAGATCACACGTTAAAACAATGCTAGTGAAAATAGTTACATTCTTGCAAAAAAAAATCGAGGTGTCGGTTGCGACTACCCTCAATTTTGAATAATGGAAAACCGGTCCGGAGCGGAGCAGCAAGGAGGCTAGCAACAACCACAGAGCTGGACAGGTCGAGGAGCGTATGGACGTGTGAAATAGTCCATACACACTGATCTTTATGCCAATCTGGTGAGTCGTTTTTATTTATGACTATGGCCAAGAGTGTTCATTATTCAAATTTCTGGTTTTGTGTACGGTATGGCGGTCAGTGGATCGTCTGGGCAGCCCGTGACGGATCGTAATTTCATGTTAGTTGTCACTGAGCAAGTTTTAGTGTTGCTGAAGTGTTATTATTCTACTGTCACTGGTAATGGTCCTTAGCTGACTATTGTTGTTCGTACTTTAGAGCCATATAGTAGCAATTCCGTACCGAACACATCATTCTGGAAATTATGATAATGCCAAAGGAAATATTTTGATTACTTTTGTAGTGCGATAGTTTTATGTAGTGAGAATTAACTAAGTTTGAGAAGAAGCATGGTATTCTTCTTTTGTGGTCGTCGGAAGGCCAGACTGTCTAAAAGGTGGTAAACCTTACCAGGCCTAGAAATTGAGACTTAAAATGCTATGGCATTCATTTGATTCTATAAAGCCCACATATCTACCTACCTGGGCACATGGGACACTGTAATGTGTGGTTCATGTCCACAATAACCCATTATGCTGAGCCGGTTTAGTTTACTGCACCGCTGCACTGGTTAATTTACATCAAAGCTGTGTATAGTTAAGATAACTGTGTGAACATATACTCTCGTAATGTTTTTCACGTTTCAGATACCATATTGCGTCGCAGTGGAGCCTCTGCTGCAGGAAAGCGGTTCAGTTGCTGTATGCGATGGCTGACGTGTCAACATCTGAGAGGTTGAGACCGACGGCAGGCTAGCAGGTGGTACCCGAACGTTGCCAGCGCGCGCAAGTTTGGAATGGAAAACTCGGTGAGTCGCTTCCATGTTATTTCGATAGTGTTGTCGAAGGTTCTCTAGTGAAGAGATGCTAGTTCGAGTGTTAAGAGTGTTCATGTTTGACCACTGAATTTGTAGTGGTTATACCTAGCACTATCACTAGGTAATTAAGACACACTTAGTAAAAAGCAAGTAGTTAATGAGTTTCCTATAGGCGGTATAGTTTCATCATTTGTTTCAGCACAAACTTTAGGATTTAATATCCCATAAGAAGATGAGCTATCTAAAGTGACTTAACAACTAGTGATTTTCAGTGGCAAAGCGAGTTAGGAATGTCGTGGGGTAACGAAATTGTATCGAGTTAGTTAGTAACGGTACTGGTCATTTACCTGTATTCAGAAAAGATCTTGTTTCGTCTCTTGCTTACTTTCAAAGTAATATTATGATAGCAGCAGATCTCGCGATCGTTTTCCTTACATGAAAACTGAGTTAGTGTGCGATAGTAAAGGGTTACTGTTGATAATAAGATTTTAAGAATATTGATTCGAATTAATTCGTAAAGCTCCTTCACACGAGCTATTAAGACGCAAATAATATCGGGCTTAATTGTTCCCCTGATATGAACAGTCGGTATATTCCGAGATCTTTGAGTAGAAAGCGTGAATCTTGTGAGAAGGATCCCGGATCACCAAGTTCCTCGGGAATTGGATGTCATAATTGATGACATTGGTAGTGAGACCAAATATGATTGACATGTCTACTCATACTCGAAGCTCCGGACCGCACCTCATGAGTAACATGTGGCGATGGGTTTACGAAGAGGTTTGAGTTGAGTATGCATTGCAAGAATTATGGCAAAGAGTAACAGCATTGTTACAATTACTTTGTTTAGTTGTTGAACTTGTTGATCGTCGGACCTTTTTCTAATGAATAGTGTTTTGTGGGAGGTTCTAGTTCTAAAACTAAATAGGCCCTGTATTGGGTACACGATAGGTGATTATGACAGGACGGTGATCGTTATACACCGAAAGCTTTAAATAGGTACGCTTAGAACCTACAAGTATGCACAAGATAGGTTAGGGCAGATGCCAGCGGGTCATGTACCAGTCGATGTTGATGTCAAAAGGGTTTGATAATGATGAGCAAGCTTAAGGTGTCGAGTAATTCAGTCTATCGAACGTATTATGTTTGACCGTACCAATGGATTCTGGTGGAGGTCGGGGTCTAGAGAGAGACAGAGAGACCGTTGTGAGAGCAATATAATTGCTGGTCGGCTAGAGAGCCATGGCGTTGGAGGTTTTACTCGAGGGTTTCTATAAGCTTGGCAGTTTTTGCTGCAGAATAAGTTTTGAAGTTTGTTTGGAGCGACTAGTGGTACATGGCCCAGGGTAATGATTTAGTTAAAGAGTAGGGTTCTAAAATTTCCCTATTTTAACGAACCCAATAATCTAGTTCGGTCAGGAGTAGCCGAGCGCTGTGTGGCAACTGTTGGCCTGTGTGGCAACTGATGGCCTGTGTGGCAACTGTTGGCCTATTTGGCAACGGTAGGCCTGTATGGCAGCTGTCAAGTCTGTGTGACACTATGGCTGGTGTGAAAATTCATGTTTGTGTTAGGAACCTTACAGAAAGTTCCCATTGAGTCATGAGGTTAAAAGAAAGTAAACTCGTAGTCACGCGTGTGGAGAGATCATGTTAATGTTGATGACGTTCGAATCGTCAAGCCCTCATTACGAAAATAAAATTATTTTGGTTTTCTAATTTTGATTACTATGCGTAGATCGTGTTGGTAAGACACACAGGGCTCAAGTACCAATTGAGATTGTAGATAAAGTAGTAAGTACGAAATCTCTGTGTGAACAAGTTCTGAGTTCAGAGAGTTGAGTTGACTCGAAATCGTGGGGATGTGCGAGTAGAGCAATTGTGATTGCTAAGAGAGCTAAGTTGAGATAGCTAGGAGAGTTATGAGATAGCTAGGAGAGCTATGAGATAGCTAAATATCGTGAATAAGAAACCTGGTTTATTGTTTCTTTTGTTTGATTTAATGTGAGAGTAATGACTATCAGTGGTACTTGGACTTTGTAATCACGACGATTGGTGCTTTTAGGGTGTACGTTACCCCAACAGGAAAGTGGCTCCTGGAGTGATATGAGTGGAACGTATATTTAGAGCGTAATCTGCTGTGAATGTGCGCTACATAAAAAACATATGCGTGTCGTCGTTTTTGAGAAAAACGGAAAAACGTTTCCTGCTAGGGTAACGTTGTTCCAGCAGGAAAATTCTAAACGAATGATCGGAGTGAGAAATATTGTGCATGGGCAGAGAGCTTATAGTTGTGCAAGAATGTGCGCTGAAAATATAATAAGTGCGTAATCAGGTTTTCGAGATATTGCATTTCCTGCTGGGGTAACGTTTTGCAGAATCTTGTATCTCTGAAACTATTGTATGTGCGCCTGTAGAATAAACATACACGAGTAGCTCTTGATTTGTGCGTATTTGTGCCGGAATTAGATTTAAGAAAATATTTATAGTTTTAAAGAAATCGCACTTTTTTGAAAACCCGAAAAAAAATCACAGCGCCTAAATGAGAAAACTTATTTTTGACGATGTAAACAGTGCACTCTCAATGGTTACGCATTGGTTTACAACAAATAACTTAGTTCTCAATTCCAAGAAAACGAAATGTATAAAATTCGCTTTACCGAATGTTAGAAATCTAGGACCCAACATCGTGTTAGATAAAGAGGTGCTTGAAACTGTGCGCTCGGCAGTTTTTCTGGGCATAACAGTAGATGCCAAACTTCAGTGGGGCCCACATATTTCAAGTCTAGCGGGAAGGCTTAGCTCGGCCGCCTACGCTGTCAGGAAAGTAAGACAATACACTGACGTTGATACTGCTCGATTAGTCTATTTTAGTTATTTCCATAGCGTTATGTCCTATGGCATTCAGCTGTGGGGCAAAGCCGCTGACATTCAAAATATATTTGTTCTTCAAAAACGAGCAGTTCGAGCAATTTACCAGCTAGGTGCCAGAGTTTCTCTAAGAGATTTTTTTAAAGATATTGGTACTCTCACAGTGGCATCACAATTCATCTTCGCCAATATCTTATATATTAGGCAAAATATACACTTTTACACTAAAAACAGTGATATTCACAATATTAACACCAGAAATAAGGACAAATTACGAGCTCCTTTTCATCGGCTTCATAACTCATTTGTTTGCTTGGTATAACCTTTTATAACAAGCTACCCTCTGCTCTTCTAGATCTGCCTTTTAATGCGTTTAAAGTTAAAGTAAAATCAAACCTTTGTTCAAAGGCATACTATTCTATTAACGACTACTTAAACGATAAAAATAGTTGGTCGCTGTGATTAACTCAAGACAATGTTTGTGTTCTTTCTCCAGAATTAGCTTACCTACTGATAGGTTATATGAGTTATATAATTGTTTTTTTTTTTATTTTGACAGTATAAGTCAATTTATTTTAATTTAATTGTCATATTATTGACATAATCGACTCACTACAATGTTTTTTTTTTTAATGAGTTGTATTGCAATATGTGGTTAACTAGCGACCTCGACAGTGGATCATATATTATTCTTGCCTAACTGTTGATTTATTTTTTACTTCGATGGTCCTAGTTTATCTTAATTATGTAACTTCGAGTTACAGCTGTATTAGCTATATGTAGGCGGGCACGCCTTTTATGCCTGGAGGCTTTATAATTCGGGTACTAAGTTCCGTTTACGTTTTTATTTTTTGTTTTTTTTTTCGCTTGAGTTTAGATTTCGATGTTTTTGTTGGTATATTGGCGTGTGCTAGCTGTCATTATGGCAAATATATTTTATTTTAAGTTTTTGTGTTGAGTAATGTAAAATTTTGCATACTATTGTATAGAATCAAGTTTTGTTTTTTTTCTAACTGAACAGACAGCTGTGCTGCTGGGGAGTTTGTTGCGCCACTTCTTCTTCCCAGCAAAAGCACTAGGAAGTGGTGAAGGGCGGACGTTTTTGGGGGACTGTCTTATGTAATTTTGACGTTCGGAAAGTGCTGATTCTCAGCCTAGTTTGAATAAATGGCTTTTGAGTTTTTGAATAAAAATGTGAATGATATTGCATATTTTGTATGTATACTTTGATATATCACACCAAATCGAAAATATTGTAGACGTGTACTCTGATTGGTCGCCTGACCGACATACTAACTTGGAAGGAGTCTGGAATATGTCGTAGGCATGCGTATCGAAATTTCACATTTTCGGAATTTCGGACCATATTTGCCTGCATATTAATTTGGAAATGGTGTCAATTTCGAAATTAATATGCAGGCAAATATGGAATGCCTTAATTTCGAAACTAATTAATTAAAATATTATGTTGTTTTTTATGTTTAAAATTATGTAATTTATGAAACTAAAAAGAGGATCATCTGAAAATGAGTCTGGTTTCAAATCTGCAGGTAAGAGAACGCTTTGATGAGCGATAACAATTCTGTTAACATTACAATAAAATAAAGGCTAACCATTGTTTTAAATAAAAATGAGAACTGAAAGAAACTCGGGCATTAAAAAAACAGCCTCGAAAATTTATTACACGTGGAAATGGCGCCCTATAATAATAGTGGCAAGCGTGAGAAATACGAGTATCTAAACAAGAACCAAAGTCATTTGCTGAGAATTTTTTTTTCTATAGGAGAGAGCTTTCAAAAGGCGCCTGGACTTTTGGTTACATGAAGTGGGCTGTTTTTGCAAGACGATAAAAATGCCACGGGACTTGAGGAACTACTGACCCTTATTTTTAACGTGTGGAAATCCTCACAGATGTCCGCTGCCCTCAGGCGAGCGAAGGGATCTGTCAGACTCTAACTGACTAAAACTACGCGGTGTTCCTGCAGCTAACTGCGGCCAGGGCGCTGGCGTGCTTGTGCTTTTCGTCAACGCTCTAGTTTACATAGTAACTATTAAGTAATCTGTGCTCCAGGTCAGGTATTGTGAGGGCACGACGCGGCTCTTTCCAAGCGTGACACTCTGCCAGCTTATGCCGCGCCGTGTCCTGCCGGTAGTCTATGCAGTTTATGTGACACAGGTACTTTCCGAAGCAACCATGCCCCGAGAACTCCTGCATGACCCGAAACGACATGGAGCCGTGGCACCGCCCGAGCCAGCGCTCAAGCACTGGCCGGACCGCCTCGATGGTGCAGAATGGCGACGACGACGATGTGGGCATCAGGCGGCGGCGCCCGACGGGGACCATTAAAAACCATGGCCTCCAACTTATTGTCTTCAAGCGCCGTATGCGGCTCACAACCAGTGAGACCGCAGCCGTCACCAGCTACGCTGCCTCCCTGTACGAACTCTCCCGGGAGGTGACCAGCGTATCGTCCGCCCAACACGTCAGGTCTACGCCCGATTGGAGTTCGTCTCTCAACACCCAGTCGTACCCGATGTTCCACAGAGGCGGGCCCAAGACCGAGCCCTTTGGAACACCGCACGACATATGAAGCTGGTTTACGACGCCACCAAGTCCCACGTAGTTGACACACCTCTCCGCCAAATAAGCCCCGACGATGCGGCGTAGACCTACACCTACACTACACCTACCCTATAACTACCCAACACCTACTATACACCTACCCTACACTTACCCTACACCTATCCTACACCTACTCTACACATACCCTACACCTAACCTACACCTACCCTACATCTACCCTACATCTACCCTACACCTACCCCACACCTACCCTACATACATGATTGTATAACTGAAACCGTTTACGCAGCGCACGCAACGGAAGCCCCCAAAAAGTAATATTCTTGCCCGTTTTTGCAAGATTTTTCATTTATGCTCCGCTCCTATTGGTCGTAGCGTGATGTTATATAGCCTATAGCACTCAGGAATAATGTAGCTTTCTACCAGTGAAATTTTTTTTAGAATTGGATCATTACTTCCAGAGATTACCCCCTACATACAAACTTACAAATTTTACCTCTTTATAATATTAATATATAATATATTATTAGTATAGACTAGCTGTCCCACGCGGCTTCGCTCCCGTCAACTGTCTATGTACCTACCCTACACCTACCATACACCTACACTACACCTACCCTATAACTACCCAACACCTACTATACACCTACCCTACACCTTCCCACACCTACCCTACACCTACCCTACACATACCCTACACCTACCCTATACCTACCCTACACCTAACCTACACCTACCCTATACCTACCCTACACCTACCCTCACCCTACACCTACCCTATACCTACCCTACACCTACCCTACACCTAACCTACATCTACAATACACCTACCCTACACCTAAACTACACATTCCCTACACCTACCCTACACATACCCTACACCTACCCTATAACTATATACCTATACATAGTAAAGGTCGTAAATGCCAAGGAAGGGGGTATAGCGGTAGAGAAAGTGAGGAAAGCGAAAGATAGGAGAATAATTGTGGGCTGTACTACAGAAGAGGATAGGGAAAAGTTGAAGGAAAAGATAAGGAAGGCACCCGAGCTGGAAGCCCAAAATATTAAAAATAAAAAGCCACAGGTGGTGTTGCGCGGCGTAATGCAGTACAACACAAATGAGGATGTAATAAAGGCGCTCAAAAACCAAAACGCCGCCATCTTTCGAGATCTTAAAGATGAGCAGGCGAAATTGGATATAATCTACAGAAAGCGAGCCAGGAACCCGCACATGTGTCATGTAGTGATGAGGGTCGCCACAGAGGTTTGGCGGCGCATGCTCGAGGTCGGGTCGGTGCATGTCGAGTTTCAGCGGGTGACGGTCGAGGACCAATCCCCGCTTGTCCAGTGCTCGCTCTGCCTCGGGTATGGGCATAGCCGACGCCTTTGCACGGAGTCCGTGCCAAAATGCAGCCACTGTGGCGTTCATGATGAATATCATGACCCACCATTTACCTCGCTGGAGCTGAAGACCGCCGTGGCAGGTTTTAATCCCAAAAAGGCACCAGGAGGGGATGGACTGACGTCTGATATCTGCAGTCGAGCGATCCACCAGGACCTGGATGCGTTCCTTGCCCTTTTCAATAAGTGCCTTGAATTGGCACACTTCCCGAACACCTGGAAGGAGGCCACAGTCGTGGTCCTCAGAAAGCTGGGCAAAGACGATTACCTGAACCCCAAGGCATACAGACCAATAGGTCTACTGCCGGTTCTGGGGAAGGTCCTGGAGAGGATGGTAGTAGCGCGTCTAAAATGGCAACTTGTACCGCGGTTTAGTACTCGCCAGTTTGGCTTTATGCCCCAGAGAAGCACTGAGGACGCCCTCTATACGCTAGTGAAGCACGTACAGGACAAGTTGAGGCTGAAGAAGCTAATTGTCCTGGTGTCGCTGGATATAGAGGGGGCCTTCGATAGTGCTTGGTGGCCAGCCATCAAGGTCAGACTGGCTGAGGAAAAGTGCCCGGTGAACATAAGAAGGCTGCTAGACAGCTACCTCGACAGTAGGAAAGTCAAGGTTCGTTACGCTGGGGAGGAATGCACGCGAGTGACTAGCAAGGGCTGTGTTCAAGGGTCAATAGGTGGTCCCATCCTGTGGAATCTCATTCTAGACCCACTATTGCAGGAACTGGAAAAGCGCGGAATCTTCGGGCAGGCGTTCGCCGATGATATCGTCTTGGTTCTAGATGGGGACTCAGCGACTGAAGTTTCAACATCAGCCAATGCAGCCCTCGCCCATGTTCAAAGTTGGGGCGTCAGAAACAAGCTGCGGTTCGCACCGCACAAAACATGTGCGATGGTCGTAACCAACAAGCGCAAATATGATACCCTAAAGCTGAGCATGGCCGGGGTCGGCATTGGTATGGTTAAGAAGATGAAGCTGTTGGGTCTAACCATAGACGAGAAGCTCACCTTCAACGAGCACACCGCGAACGTCTACAGGAGGGCAGCTAACATTTATAAGCAGCTGTCCCGCGCCGCTAAAGTGAGTTGGGGATTGGACGCACAAATCATACACACAATCTACACTGCTATGATTGAGCCCATAATAACGTACGCGGCCGCAGCCTGGGCTCCCGCTACGAAGAAGCTGGGAATACGGAAGAAGCTAGGCTCGGTCCAACGAGGATTCGTCCAGATGATCTGTAAATCTTACCGTACTGTCTCCCTGAACTCGGCACTGGTACTGTCCGGCATACTACCTCTAGATCTGCGCATACAGGAGGCAGCCGCCCTCTATGAAGCGAGGAGAGGGCCATCCCGGTTTGTGCCAGGAGATAGGGAGATTGAAGGTGCGGTAAGGTTTGCAGAGGCTCCTCATCCAGCTATGCAAATGCCCCTGGAGTTCATGTGCCTGGCAGACCAACAGTTGCTAGACAGCAACAATGTGCAGGCGGTGCGAATCTTCACCGGCGGCAGCAAGATTGAGGGAAAGGTCGGAGCCGCATTATCCATTTGGGATAATGAAGGTGAAGTCCGGAACCTCATACTTAGCTTAGCCGCGTACTGCACAGTCTTCCAGGCGGAACTCCTGGCCATCTGCAAAGCGACGGACGTGATCCTCACGCGCCAAGAGACGAGCTATGGTTTGTACAGTGACTCAATGTCAGCATTGCAGACGCTTGCAAGCCATGGCTCTCTCCATCCCCTGGCAGTTCACGCGCGCGCCAATTTGGCTCAAGCCCTGGGCCAGAGCAAAGCTGTGTCTTTGTTCTGGATCAAGGCCCACGCGGGCCTGCCTGGGAATGAGCGAGCGGACGAGTTGGCAAAGAAGGCAGCATTGTCGTTACGGAGGAAACCGGACTACGACCAGTGTCCGGTGTCATTTATCAAGCGACAGATCCGTTTGGAATAGCTTGATGAATGGAACCGAAGATATGTGTCGGGCGAGACAGCCTCTGTAACGAAAATGTTTCTTCCGGATGCCATAGCGGCTTTCCGTATTATAAAACAGCTGCGGCCCACAGGCGTTCTCACGCAGGTTTTGACGGGGCACGGCGGTTTCTCTGAATACTTGAATCGCTTCAAGTGTAAGGAGAGCCCATCGTGCGTCTGCGATCCAGGCGTGGCAGAGACTGTGCAGCACATACTTGTAGAGTGCCGTTTTTTATCAGGGAACGCTACCAACTCGAATGTGAGCTGGACAGGAAACTGACGAAGGAGAGCCTGCATGGGCTCATGAGTAAGCAACACAGGGAAAAGTTCCTGGCGTACTGTGTTAATGTGGCCTCCACCGTCATTGCACGAAACCGAAGTTGAAGTGGCACTATGCTTCACTAGTATTATAAGAATATTTGTAAGAAGCATAGAATAGCACGCACAAAACTGCAATGACGAACCGTGCACTGGGGTAGTACCTAAGAAAACAGATTGTCTGTGTGGTGAAAAGCACTGTTGTGCTTCTCATCCCTAAATGTAAGGCATTCATTATATTGTGATTTTCCCTGTGATAAACAGCACTTCTGTACCTTACCTGTGATCTGCAGCACTTTTGCATATTTTACTGTGACCAACAGCACCTTTTGTATTCTTGTATATGTAGCACTTTTTGTCTTTTAACCTTACACTAAATAAATAAAGTTGCCTTTTAAGTATTTACACAAAGTGGGAGTCCCACCCACCGTATACAAGAAGACGTACCTATGCAAGAAGAACCATGGTATGAAGAATGAAAGTACGAGAGGAATGAAAGAGGAATGGAATGAAAGAATTTGAACAGAATAGGCGCCAACTTTGTTGAGCGGGATTAGTATTAAGAAAAAAAAAAAAAAACTACCCTATACCTACCCTACACCTAACCTACACCTACCATACACCTACTGTTACCGCCATATACATCACTAATGTCCAAAACTACCTACTTCAAGTCTTTTCAACTTTTAGTTATATCTGAATGTGGCGGTAGTAGCATCAGCATTACATTTCCCATCAGTGACTTTCCTGCCTATTCATTCCTGCAGCGTCTACCATAGGTCAGAGCGAGACAGCCATACAGGGCTAGAAGAAGATTGACCGTAACGGACGCCATATTGAAAAAAAAAAGGTTCGTTCTAATACGCCGCCGCGAAAGCATCTCACCAGAGCTTTTACCGCTAATATATCTGGATTCCGTGATAAATCCAGGTTTTCGGGTCTATATATTAAACTAGACCTACTTACTTATCAAGTTACATTGGTTTGAAGTGCTGTGTAAGAAATAGGAATCATCAGTGAAACCACGCTGGCTTGCCGCGTGGCTAACCTGCACATCGAGGACATACAAGGTGCTAGCAGCAGGAAGGCGACTCCAGGCCTCAATAAAGGTAAGACGCTGCATCCTGTGTCCTTCTCTTATTCCTGTTTCCCCATACCAAAGACTAGCCTCATTTCAAATCAATGTATGCTGCGACATAAAGTTTATTACAGTCCACAAACCGCCGATTCTCATAGCAAGGCTTTGAATCACCGCTCCAGTCTTTTAGAAGTCTGGAAAGAGCTGTTTAGACAGTTCTATCCATTTTTATGGTAAATTCCCCGCACCCCCTCATGTTAGCGTATAAGAACCATCCAAAAGGCTCGCGGCGCTAACATTTTGGTCCTCCGAAAGCCGGATTCATTTCCTGTTTGCAATCCACCACAATAAATATTAGACGATCTTCATTCCATTCTCCATTCCCTAGGGAAACCCGCACTCGGATCTGAATTCGTTCAGATTCAACTAGTTAATTACATTCGTGTCATTAAAATCACCTACTTAAAATCTTAAATTCGTTTATAAAATACGTTTAGTAAATAGGTACCTACGTTTCAATTGTATCTAACAATAAGTCATAGGTGGCTCAAGTTTAGTCATAGTTGCATTGCATCGTAGCACAAAGTACCTACACATTCCGCTATAAAGAATACCCGCTACCCGCCGTTTAACATTATCAGTTTTTTTGCATCAGCTGTTTGTTATCGCGCGCATTATAGTTATAGAATATAGATTGTTTACGCACTATCTAAGATAGGTTGAGAATTCACTTAGTGCATTCCGATCTATTTACTTGAACAGGTTCGATACATACATACATATTTCATTGTAATAAATCAAGATGCCTCGGCCTGCAGTTGATGCTAAGGATAAGAAAGCGGATGAGTTCGCCTCATCGCATTTAAGTTCAGAAATCATTCTCGTAGAAGCTAAACGAAATGCCCTTTTTGAATCAATTCAAATTGTATTCGAAACAGCGAAAAGGGCACACATTGACAACGAGATGGTGGAGAGTTTTCTGGATTCAGTCGCGACTATTGATAAAACTCGATCTGAATTTAGGGATCTCGTCAACGAACACAATAGGCTTCTTTTAGAAATTAATCCATCCGCGAAGCCTAACTATCAATCATTGATTTCATTTGATGATCTATTTTGTCGTATCAAACGAGTGTTAAAGCAGGTTGAGCCTGTGCCTTCGAGGGTGAACGCTGACGATGATCAGAAGGTCATTAGATCTAAACGGCCTACTTTAGCGCCAATCGAAATTGTGTCATTCGACGGTGACATTCGCAATTGGCCCTTATTCTATGAAAGCTATAAGTCCACAATACACGAAAATCCACCGTTGACAGACGCTGAGAGACTGTACTATTTGATAGGAAAACTTTCCACTAAAGCACAAGCGGTATTTTCAGGCATCGCGCCGTGTCCTGAAAACTATCAAATCATCGTAAAGTGTCTCGTGGATAGGTATCAAGATAAACGCATACTCGCTTCTACGTATCTAGATCAGATGATCAATCTTAAATTAAATGGTCCCGCTTCTGCATCTAATATGCAAACATTTATGGACCAGTATGTCACTGCCGCAAACGCAATAAAAAATCTTGGAATAAATGACCTAACAGATTTTGTATTTTTACATATAGCACTAAAAAAGTTGGACGGAGAAGCGATACGTGCTTTCGAGTCACAATATCGTAATGTTTCGTTGCCGACTTTTGGCCAGTTGACCGATTTCATTAGGAGTCAACATAGGATTTATCAAAACACACAGCCTAGTGCAGCTGGCGTTTCCACTCGTAGTTCTGTTAAATCTCGCAATAATGTACCAAACCCGCAGAGTTATGTAGCCATCGCGACTGCTAACAAAAAATGCCTATGTGACAATATTGTACATGATCACTTTTTCAAGTGTCAAAAATTCACTGAGATGACACCGTCCGCACGCTTTAAATGCGTGAAGGATAAAGGTGCATGTATCAATTGTTTAAGCATTAAACATAAGTCTCGCGATTGCAATTCCACGCTCAAATGCCGCACTTGTCATCAAAAACAAGACACTTTATTGCATTTCAATAGGGTTCCGAATCAAACCGCCTCACAATCTCATAACAGTGGATCGGTGCAAGTATCGAACTCTGAACCTACGATTCTTAGCGAGCCCGCCACGCCGCCGCCGCTGTCGCCGTCCACACCGTTATTAAGTGCACGCGCACCGGCCGCGGCGCCTACTGCGAGCGAGCCGAGAGTATCGTCTTTTCACACTACATCCATTGCCGCGCCATTGCAGCTTAGTGCTAATGACGGCGACCGCGCCGCGCGATGTATTCGTCACACAACGATATTGCTATCGACCGCTCAAGTTGTAATCTGCGATCGAAATGGACAAAAGCATATTGTAAAATGCCTTTTAGATTCAGGATCGCAGAGCAATTTTATAAGTAAAGAATGTTGTAACCGGTTGGGTTTAGATTATAATAAAAATACGCAAATGATTGTTCGAGGGTTTGGTGGTTCAGAAAAACCTATCAAAGGTTCGATTGACTTTAAAATATTTTCTCGGTTTGACAAAAACATTTCTTTTGATGTATCGGGATTTGTCGTAGATCGCATCAAAATCAAAATCAAAAATCAAAATCATTTATTTCTTTGCAAACATGGGTAGAGTATATAGGTGTTTTTACAATAAAGTTCTCCATATTTTACCGTCACATGGGCATGCAAAGGTTTACAATTCCAAATAATTGGTAGGTATATCAAAATTAAGTGGCAGAACATTAGAATTACGATATAATATTAATTTAAAAAATGCCAGCGTGGTCATAGCAATAAAAATAAAATAAAATAAGTCAATGAGAGGATCGCAATAATAATTATGTCAATCAGAGTAATAGTATGTCAATCAGTTAGTGTATAATCATTAAGAAAATCGTCAATCGTGTAATAAGTTTTCATAATTAAAAGTTCTTTAAGCGCCATTTTAAATTCTAATGTAGTCATATTTTTTATAATATTAGGTACTCTATTATATATAAGAATTTGGGATGTAACTTTGTTTCTTTTCAAAACATCAATATTAAAATCTCCACACAAGACGATTTTCTTATTTGAATATAGACAGATTTTATTTAAAATATATTCCAATTTATCATAAAATATGTCGTAGTTATATTTTGGGATTCTATAAATACAAACAATAATAAGTTTATAAGTTATTATTTCTACAGCGCAGCACTCAAAGATGCCTGAAACCGATTGTTTTGCTATGGCCGATATTTCTGTAAACTGCAATCCTACTCTTACGAAAATACCTGTTCCTCCTCTTTTAGTATTTCTAGAAAAGAAAGCAGCTGGACAAAAATTGGGAATGTGCACTAAATTCTCAAAACCCATTTGCATGAAATGTTCTGTAACACAAATAACATCTATTACAGTTCCCATCTCAATTAATTCCACTAATTTTACAGCCAGAATATCAGATTTATTAATTAGACCAGCTATATTTTGGTGTAAGATGTTAAGGTAGTTTACGAAAAAACTGAGAATTTGACGGTTGTGAATCATTCGAAAAATTGTGTTGACTATTGTTAATTTGGGGGTGGCAGTTCGCCTCTGAGAGCGTAGTATTCAGGCCGCATAGGCTAAGAATCAGGTCTTGTAAATCTGATATAACTATTTTTAAACCACTGGTATTTAAGGTTCCATAGCGTTTGCTGTAAGTATCACAGTCATATGATAGATTCAGATTTGAGTCAAGTAAATATCCATAGTTATATGTGTCTATATCCAAGCAAATTAGGTTATTGAATGTTTCCACGCGGCTATTATACATTATGTTAGCATCTATCATATATTTAAATGTTGGTAAACAAATTATAAAATTAGTATGACTCAATTCTATTAACTTTTCTCTAACAAACATTACTAATTCCAAATAGTTGTGTGTTTTCCGAAAGTCTTCTTCTCCAATGTAAATAACACAATAGTCTGAGTGCGTAAAGTTTTGCACTTTTCCTTCAATTTTGTGAAGAATTTGCCGCAATCCGCACGTGGGTTTTCTATAGTGACAGATTTCATAGTTAATTAAATTACTTCTTTCGGCAATTGTATATAACCTATTAGATGTTTCGCTGCTTATGAGACATATTTTGTGTTTTATGGAAGGTTGTTCTAGAGTTGTTTCGGCTCGTATGTTTTTAGTCGAGTTAGATGAGCTTACGTTTCCGCTGGTACTTTTAGTAAAATTTGTTTTAGCAGGTGACGGATGGTCTTTTTCTGTGGTCTGAATAGTCTGCGTTTGTTTAGACTTCGTATTTTTTTTTGGCATCATTAATGTTGTCTTCGCTTTAATTTTTCCTGGACTGTTAACAATTTTTTTGTACATGTCATTTCTCTTATTATATTCTTCATTTATTTTCCTTAAATTACTGTTTTCCAGTGATAATAATTCTATCTCTTTATGCGCACTGTTTAGCTGAGATGTTAGTCTAGCGATCTCATCTTTTAATATTTTTGACTGTGGAACGTCTTCGTCTTCGGATATGTCAGGTAAACTACTCGTCGTACAGTTTAATGTTTGAGACATATTGTCGTTTTCGTCATCATTATTAGGCTCAGATCTTGTGCGGGTCCGCCGGAAAGTAATATTTTCCAAGAAATTCATTTTTTAATTTCAATTACGAACTCACCTAAATCACAAATAGTTTGTAGCTAGTGAGGTTTGAACTTGCGTCTCGATATCTCCAGAAATACTATTATTAACAAATTACACGTCGCAAAAAGTCATGGTCGGGACGGAACTCGGTTCATCTAGTTCATACGGTAGCAACCGAAACCACTGCGCCAACTTGTCGCCAATGTAGTAGGTCCAAATAGGTGTTCTTAACATACAACCAAATAAACGTTTTTATTATACGAAGTTTTTGAACTTCTTTTTTATTTTACTACAACCGCCACTTTTTATAAACGGTATTTTTATTATTATTTAAACAATTAAATTGTATTATCGATATTGTTCCACTTAGATTTAATGTTATTAGCACTGCACTGGGTGTTTTATTGTTCATATAGTCAAACATTGATAGTTTTAAATGTAAACAAACCCGTATTTGCACTATATTTTGAAGATGGTTATTTAAGCACTGTACTTGCATATAACGCTGAGAAAACACTAGTACTTCTTAATTATGATATTTTATTTACACTTCTCCATTAATTTGCGTCTTAGCTGTGTTATAAGTATTTTTAGTAAATAAAATGCGCGGAGCTGATGTTATGCCTGGCACTAGCGCCATCTACCTTCTTATATTATGTTTTGTAACAAATTTATAGATACATTCATAAATTATCTTTTCAAATATTTTTGAAAATACCGATATTAAAGCTACAGGTCTGTAGTTCGCCATATCTTCCTTGATACTTTTTTTATGTAAGGGTTTTATGATAGTTGTCTTTAGTTTTTGCGGAAATATATCTGAGCTTATAGATGCATTTATAATATGACTTAGAGGATTTGCTATTATATCAGCAACAAATTACACAACAACGGTAGAAACGCCATCACAACCAAAACTTTTTTTATTTTTTAAGTTTTTTATTACCCGTATGATATCTTGAGGCACCACAGGGGGCATAAACAAAGAATTTGGGATAATGGTAATGCCACCCATTTTTTTCCGAGCGTTAACCGTAACATCCTGCACCTGATCCACGAAGAAATCATTAAACGAGTCCGCAATCTGCTTAGGATTTTTTATAACTTTGTTTTCCTTATTTATTTGCAAAATAGGTTCTTTTATTTGATTAAAATTATTAATTAACTGCCAAGATGCCTTGGATTTATTTTGTGAGATGTCAATCAGGTAATTATTTTGAGCTTTCTGAGTGAGGTTTACTATTCTTTTAAGTCTCTGTGAATAGTTTTTGAAAGTATTTTTATTTTCGCATGTAGGTGCTTTTCTGTATTTCCAAAGCAGGTTTCTTTGTTTTTTGCTACATAACCTTATTCCTCGTGAAATCCATTTTACTTTTTTATTCGATTTTACATTTATTAATTGCTTAGGAAAACATAGATCGTAGAGTAAGCGAAAATGATCAATAAAATTATCATATGCCTCATTGGGGTTATCTGTTGCCAAAGTTTCATAGAAAGATAGGCATCGGAGGTGTTTTTTAAATAACACTTAGTTTTTATTTCATCGCAATCGGATCACTCTATCAAAAGTAAAATGAATTTAAAGTGTTCAATCGCAATCCAGATACTCGGACAGTTGAACTCGATATTCGATAGATGGCGTTGTGCATTTGAAGTCATTTTCTGAATGGCGGTGTTAAGATTCTCCACGAAAGAATGATGACCCTAGAAAAAAAATTGGTAGGTAGGTAAGTAGGGTAGGCAGGAAGGTATGTAGGGTAGGGTTGGCAGACAGATTACGGGAGCAAAGCCGCGGGTACTGCTAGTTTTAAATAAATAAATATTCGTGTACACACGGGGGAAAAATCTTACAAATGTGATATTTGTCAGCGTAGATTTTCAGTAAAGTGTGTTTTAATAAATGAACTTCGTGTACACACTGGTGAAAAACCTAACAAATGCAATATACGCCAGTGTACTTTTTTTCAGATAAGAGTATTTTAACAAAACATATTCGTGTATACACCGCTACGAACGAGCTTAGTGAGACTAGGTCTAATATCTATATATCTAAATATAACTAACAATACAGACACGAAATAAAAGTATTTTGTTGTACAGAAGGTTTTTAATTAAGAAGAACCCTACCATCTCAATCCAAGAGCTGCTGTTAATAACAGCTCCGTCAACTGGCGACCGGACAGGACTCGATGCTTGAGTGAGCTATTCGCTGGTGCCGCGCTGCACGGCATGCACAACACGCTAGAAGAAGGACGTACCTAGGGCAGTTCGGCTTATTTTGCCTTTCTATCCACCTATCGTCGTGCGCCGGCTAGTGTCTATGCTTGCTTTTATTTTTCCTTCAACAACTGTTGGTGGTTTCATTCTCACGACATAAAAAGTGTTTCTCGTATTTATTAATTTGCTTAAATTGCGTTGCAAGCTAATTGCAAGTACATTATAACTCAATGCATAAGCATTTTCTTTTAGTCCCCATTCTACGTTGGAATGTAAATTCTGCAATGCAGTATCAGCTACTTGATTTTCAGTCGACCTAATGTAAGAAGCGAAAATGAAAACATAACAGTTTTCAACCAATGCCGCAGGCTAAGTTGAAGAGATGAGTGTTGAGTTCCACCCATTTGATTAATAATGCACCTTATATTGCTTTTGAATTGTCTATACTTACTGTATTTCACAATTATTTCATGATTGTATGATGCTAATAATTCCAAATAAAAATCATGTGATATTCACATTCCTTGTCTGACCACTGGCCCCTAGCAGTCTCATCACCACAGGCAGTTCCCCCCCCCTTTGGCTGAGGCGTCAGAAACCATTTCGGTTACATAATTAAGTTTGATTTTATCTCAGACCAACAAAAAAAGATAGACGGAGCATCGCGAACATCATAAGTGAAGCCACAAAACTATGCTCCTCCATGTAACTATACACGCTCACGCACACACCTACACTAAAACTATGCTCATCGCTCTTAGTACGTCACGAGTCGTCGTCTAGTTAACATATATTTAAAAAAATAGAATTATGCCTTCCTGTGTAGTGAAAACTTTTAAAAACAATAGCAAAGCACATAAAATGTCTCACGGAATCACTTTTCATTTACAAGTACTTGAAATAACATCGTTTATTTATTAAAAATTCTATGAATTTTAGGTTACTTGGAACAAAAAACCTCAACGAACGGAAGCAGTGATATAAAGTGCGAGAGTTGCCATAATATGATTTAAAATTTCCCCATTCGATTAAACATATTTAAATATGATTTCTTACTTTGGGTTATTTTGAATTTAGTAAATTTGATTGAAAATATAATTAGGTACCTATATTATTTCAAAACAATTTACATAATGACTCGTACCCATGACGATGTTATGATTTACGCTTCAGCAACCTTATAACCTATAATCGAATTTCTATGAGCATGGTTATAGGAAGAAGCTGTATTTCACTTCTTCCGATCCCAAGACACTGTGACAGGCAGGGCTAACTTACACCTAAACATATACCCCATAGTAGAACTAAATATGCTAATTTTAACTCATACACACTACACACCCTCACCCGTTAGCACACTCTCACCTATACTCGCACATATCACACAAATACGCGCATTTATTTTCTCTGTATAACGCTTGTTCACG
Source organism: Orthosia incerta (assembly GCA_948252205.1). NCBI lineage: Eukaryota > Metazoa > Arthropoda > Insecta > Lepidoptera > Noctuidae > Orthosia > Orthosia incerta. The sequence continues at coordinate 3,079,876 of OX411769.1, forward strand.
GGTTGGTGGACAACTCGCCCAAATTTACCGCCCCGAGAATCGGGCGAATTATCCACTTTTAAAAATATTCATTTTTCTGTGTCGATTCGCCCGAAGTTTATTTATACACGAATTATCGGCGGGCGAGTTGTCCACTCAAAATGATTTAGTAGGCGATTCGCCCGAATTGTGTTTTATGCAATACCGTTAAGATAAAATACACTCAACTTCAGAAGTATTAAGCATTATATATTTTTATTGAAATGAAATCAGACACAAATAAATCAAAAATGTCTTTATTAAAATAACTACTATATGATTTGAGCACGTATTCTACATTGGGCACCCACTTAAATGGAAACTGATTGAATTGGCACCTAAGGTATACCACATACGGCACCTATCGATATTCTTCTTTTTCATACTTATACTCCACAAAATTAAATGGCACCTACGGATCAGTAGGTGCTTACTAGTCTTGAGACGTTTATTTTTTTAGAACATCGAAATCAAAGATTCGATTAAATTCAGTACAGAGTTTAATGACATGATACAAATATTAATTCACCTTTCGCTTTTTTAGGTAGATGTTGAAATTATCAGCATTTATACGCAAACCACCAGGAGGCCAGAATCATGAAGAAGTATTTGCAGAGCTAGAGTCATAAGCGGTAGAGACTAACGGAGTACTCATCATCATCATATCAGCCGAAAGACGTCCACTGCTGGACATAGGCCTCCCCCAAGCGTCGCCACATTGACCGGTCCCGTGCGTCCCGCAACCAGCGGATTCCTGCAACCTTCACCAGGTCATCGGTCCACCTGGTGGGAGGCCTTCCAACGCACCTTCTTCCGGTTCGCGGTCGCCACTCCAGAACCTTTCTGCCCCATCGGCCATCCGTTCTGCGAGCAATGTGCCCTGCCTACTGCCATTTAAGTTTAGCAATTCTTCGGGCTATGTCGGTAACCCTGGTTCTCTTACGGATCTCAACATTTCTGATTCGATCACGCAAGGAAACGCCGAGCATAGCCCTCTCCATTGCCCTTTGAGTGACTGTAAGCTTTCTGATAAGGCCCATTGTTAGCGACCACGTCTCAGAGCCATATGTCATCACTGGCAACACACACTGGTCATAGACTTTTGTCTTGAGACACTGTGGTAAGTTGGACGAGAAGACACCGCGCAACTTCCCGAACGCTGCCCAGCCGAGTCGGATTCGACGGTTGACCTCTTTCTCGAAATTGGCCCTACCAAACTGGATCGTTTGTCCCAGGTAGACATAGTTGTCCACAACTTCGAGTGTAGAGTCTCCAACCTTGATAGGAATGGGTGTAACATGGGCATTCAACATCACCTTGGTTTTGTCCATGTTCATTTTCAGACCCACTCTTTCGGAAGCTCTACTGAGATCATCGAGCATTGTACTGAGGCTCTCCATGGTCTCAGCCATGACCACTATGTCGTCGGAAAACCGAAGGTGAGTGATGTACTCGCCATTAACGTTGATGCCTAGGCCGCTCCAGTCCAGAACCTTGAATACATCCTCCAGCGCAGCAGTGAACAGTTTCGGAGAAATGACGTCTCCCTGTCTCACGCCACGCTGGAGAAGGACTGGTTCCGAGGTCTGATCCTGAAGACGGACTGACATAGTGGCGTTTCTGTACAGACACTTCAACACCTCAATGTACCGGTAGTCGATCTGGCACCGTTGGAGAGATTGCAGTACAGCCCAAGTCTCGATCGAATCGAAGGCTTTCTCGTAGTCCACAAACGCTAAACAGAGAGGCAGGTTGTACTCTTCGGTCTTCTGTATAACCTGCCGCAGCGTATGTAAGTGATCTACGGTGCTAAAGCCTTTTCGGAATCCGGCTTGTTCGGGAGGCTGGACGTCGTCGAACCTGCGCGCGAGACGATTCGTGATGACTCTTGAAAACAACTTATAGACATGGCTAAGAAGTGAGATGGGCCTATAGTTCTTCAGCCGGGCATTGTCGCCCTTCTTGAAGAAGAGTACCACCACACCCCTGCACCATGCCTGTGGCGTTTTGCCTTCGAGTATGACGGAATCAAACAGCTTCTGAAGGGCCTTAAGGACCGGTTTTCCACCCGCCTTCAGGAGTTCAGCAGTGATTCCGTCATCACCCGGCGCCTTGTTGTTTTTAAGCTGTTTCAGAGCCATCCTAATCTCGTACAGGCTGACATCCGGGATATCTTCGGTATAGTGTCGGGTCAATCTAGCTCTTGGGTCGTTTGCTAGATTAGCAATGGGTTACTGGTTGACGTGTACAACTGCCCATAGAATCTTTCGATCTCCCTCAGAAGCTCCGGTTTGGTGGAAACGATCCTGCCATCATCGGTCTTCAGTTTTGTGAGCTGGCTCTGCCCAATAGACAGATCCCTTGCAAAGACCTTGGAGCCCTTATTCCGCTCAATCGCATCTTTAATACTTTCAGTATTAAAGCGGCGGAGGTCGCTTTTCAAGGACTTTGAGATCCGTCTATTTAGCTGCCGGTATTTCACCGCATCGTCTGAAGACTGCAGGATCATCTCACGCCTCTCCTTCATTAGCTTTAGAGTTGGATCAGAGAGCTTTTTGTTTCTATCTGTACGGCGGGTCTTGAAAAACTTAGACCCGACCGTATGGACAGCTTCCACGAACCCATCGCTGTAATCGTCCACGGAGCTCCCTAGACACTCGAAACGATTCTGGAGTTCGAGCTGAAAGTTTTCGGGGTTTTGGATCTGGATCTGTGCTGGACGGAGCGTGGCCTTCATCAGTCGAGACCTTTCAAGCTTGATATGAATGTTCAATGTGCCTCTTACAATGCGGTGATCGCTCCCGGTTTTCACCGAATTGATCACAGAGACATCATTGAACACTTGCTTCTTGGTCGACATGATGAAGTCGATCTCATTTTTAGTTACACCATCGGGGCTTTGCCATGTCCACTTCCTGTGCTCACGCTTTCTGAAGAAGGAGTTCATCATATAGAGGCCTTCCCTCTCCATAAAACTGGCCAGTAGGTGACCCCGGTGGTTCCGACGTCCAACTCCAAATTGCCCCACTTGCAGCTCATCCTCGTCTCGTTTGCCCAGTTTTGCGTTGAAGTCCCCCATGACAACGGTGAAGTGAGTTTTGAAACCATGCATGGCTTTAGAGATATCCTCATACATGGTCTCTACCTCGTCGTCGGGGTGTGCCGAGGTTGGGGTGTAGACCTGTATGACCTTCAGCGAATATCTTGCGGATATTCTGAGTATAAGGTACGCCACCCTGGTCGACACACTCTCGATCTTCACCACGTTGTTCACAAGGGACTTGTGGACGATAAACCCGACACCACCTTGGCACTGCCGGTCACCCTCTCGGAAATAGAGCAGGTTACCGGATTTGAGGATTATCGAGTCCTCCCCCTCTCTTCGGACTTCAGATAACCCTATAACACTCCATCGCAACCTGCTCAATTCTTCCTCAAGTTCGGCTATCTTCTCGTCGGTCCGGAGTGTTCGCGTGTTATACGTTGCCAGGTCCAGTCGTCGGTGTTTATTGGGGTAGCCGGGTCCACTCCGGGGATTCTTTGCACCCCTTGCCACGCCATCGCCTCGACCGCTACCGTAGTCGAGGGTAGACGGGCTGCCGGGCACTCGCGGCCGTTTTTTTGTTGTGCTTATCATGGTTTGGGGGGGTTTGCCGTAATCGCCACGCTTGGCAGGCGGGTTGGCGATCGCAGTTTGTTGATAAAGTGCCCAGAGAACGCTGCTGCCCATTCTCTGGTGTTTCCCTTAGTCGCCTCTTACGACACCCACGGGATGATATGGGATGGTGAAATTCTTTACGTCCGTCACCATACGGTACGGAGTACTAGGACTTCAGAATCGAAAATCGCCCGGTACTCTTTTTACCGCTCTTGATTCCAGCATAGCTTCTTCATGATTATAATCTCCTGGTACTTAAGTTAGTATTTACCGGTACCGGAATAACCTGATAGCGTATAGAACTTTCTCCCTCTTATTGTTTTGTCACCTGTTTATCATATCTCAACGTTTTAAGTGGTAATTACTTATTTAATGCATTGCTTTCCTAGTTTCTAGTAAAATATCTATTAACTTCTATTAATTCTTCATATTTATTTCCGAGACGGGTGAGCACGACTGTATCTACTTTTATATTTTTTTTCTCTAAAATAAAATTCGAGCGAATCGCCTACTATATAATTTTAGAGTGGACAACTCGCCCGACGATAAATAAAATTCGGGTGAATCGACACAGAAAAATGAATATTTTTAATAGTGGACAATTCACCCGATCCGGGCGAGTTAAATTCAGGCGAGTCGTCCTCGTTCACTTATAGTTTGCTTTTTCTATTATTTAAAACTTATATATTTACATTTTTTTTTTTTTTTGCATTCAATTGCAAATTAATGGATCATATGGAATGCTAAGCGGGAGAGTAAAGTCTCCTAACACCAGCAAGTCATGCATAAATGATGATCTCCAAATCATAAGTATGTAAAGCCACTTTCTAATTGTTTTTTTTTTTAATTGATTTTGCGATGTAACAAAAATAATATTTTTTTCGGAATAGAAGTTCTTCTAAACAATTGAGGTACAATACCATACTCAACAATATCTTACTTGAACAATATTATCCTACCCACACAATAATATTATTACCCATTTTATAGGGAAAAAAATTAACAAATGGCAACCCTTCCAAACACACATAGATAAAAATGTGGCTTCACTTTTGATGTTTGCGGCGCGCCGTCTTTCTCCAAAATTGTACTAATATTAGTGGGTGTAAGTTTGTTTTTTAACTTCTTAGTGTTTTAAATATTTTCAGTTACCAATCAATAGCCACAGGATCTTAGTAATTTGTTGACAGTTTTCATAACTTTAGTGAAAATGTAAGATGCAGTGTTTTGCCCAAACAGCAGTAGATTGAACTCATACAATTTTTCATGAAAGAAATTCTAGATATTTGCTAGAATTTTTGTGATATTTTGTGAGATATTATGCATCTTTAAGGTATGTAATGTAAAGTATGGCCATAGAAATCTCGTTTGTCATCTTTAATTCTATGCATAAGTCTTCAAGTTTGAAACGGCTTGCATTAATGAACTTATTAAGGTTTTAATTTTTAAATGCATACTGCCATTGAGTTTTGGTCTTACTTAAGAAACACTTGAGACTATTTTGCCCTTTCCAAGGCTGGCACTTAGATATTGCACCAATGGAGATCAATTAGTTGATTGTCTCCATAAAGTATGTTTTTTCCACTGGTGAAGTGTTGTGGATACCTATGAAACCCTCAATCCATGATAACATGGTCTTATGATCAGTGATAAGTTATTAATGTTTATAAGAATTTTATAAGCGACCAGCGTACCTTACTGAGTTTAGCGGTGTCAAGGTTGTTTGGTCTGGTGATACGACCGCTTAAAGTTTTGTACGGCTGACTCAGGCTATAGCCATGCTGCCAGTTCTCCTGTCGCCCTTGTGGCGCTGGTGAGCTCTCCAGTATTTTGCTTGGAACTTGTTGGGTTTTTGCTTGGGTTTAGGTGCTGTTGCAGCCCTGATTTAGAAGCTGCTTGACCAACTCGAAGAGTTTCAGCAAGTGTTTTACCAAACACATATTTATCTATCTTTGTGTTTTGATCTTGGTGCTTGAGATCCTTTTTAATTTGAGCTGCAGCAAAATTTACATCTAGTCATTGAGTCACAATGTTGAACTTCACATAAGGTGTGAGTGGCATCCATTATTTAAGTTAGTAGTTCTGTACCATTTTCTTTTGTATCCAGTACTTTGGATAATGTTGCTCCTAAGCAGGAGACGGCGCTGAGTACCTAGTCTTTGTTTCGAATCTATGGCCTTGGTTATCAGTCATTTTGGTATTTTGCTTATATTTTGCTTTATTGCATAAGATCCCCACGTTTTGTCACATTTAATGTCAGTGGGTATTTTGCTGCTGAAGGATCTGTAGGGGAAATACGCGCCTGTGGTCTCTAGGGAGACAGGCCTCACGTTGCAAGACACTCAAGACAGCTGGTCACTGAATTATGGAGTTCGGTCCCATCACCATACTCCGTGTTCAATGTTGGGTCAACCCCGAGAATTTTGAGAACGTCTGTGTGTTATCCAGGTTGGAATTGTGAGGAAGATCGCTAGTGCTTGTTTTTATTTTTGTAGCATACTCGTATTCGACTATAATTGTTTCCATTTCATTTGTGACGTCGTCGTCTAGGACTTCGCCTGGAATGATTACAAACCATTGTTTTACTTCCGGTTGATAACCGATTTATGCAATCTGGTGGGTGTAGCAATTCCAAAGAATTGAACGAAACCAGTATATTATTGAATGTTTTGATACAGTCCGATTGATCTGCTCGAATACATTCATTAGATAAAAGAAATAAATTATATTTGATGATCTCGAAAATATGCGGTGAGGCAGCCCGATGGCTTGCCCGAAATGCATTATTTGTTTGAGTATTATTGAGTGTTGTGTTGTGAGACAGTCCGATGATCAGCTCGAATATATTCGTTGTATAAAGGAAATAATTTTGTTTTGATTGATAATCTCGTAAATATGCAGTGGAACGGCTTGCCCGAATTGCATTATTTGTTTGGGATACAAGTTTAAGGGTAGGATTGATAAAATAGTTGTAGATATGTAGTAATACATTATAACAGAGTTAGGTACCTTGTGGGTCTAAATATGGCGTCGACTCTTTGAGACTATTTTGTTTTACTTTGTTGAGGTCGAGCACGTTTTAAATTGCTCCCAGGTTTTTACATTTTTCTCCTGATTCTCTTTATTCCTTGGTTGAATGTGTCCTTTTAGTCAATTTTTCACTTTTAAAAATTGTTATTTTTATTTAAAAGTTTAATTAGGTACGTGACGCGCAGCGACACACTTTAATCGCGAATGACAAGTCGACACAGTGATGCCAGGAAAGAAAAAAAAAAAACTCTAAAAACTAGTGATTGCGCGGGCACTGTAGTGTAGTCGTTACTACAATGTGTACCTATAATAATCATTTAATTACAGGTACTAATCTCGAGGACGAGGCACGAAGTATAATTATTTGTGTCTTTACTGTCCCCGGATTCAAAAAGTGATACCTTACTATGTTTTATTAGATCCGGAAAGTCTCCTTGAAAAAATTAAAGCCAAGTACGGCGCTATAGTCTGTATAATGGAGGTAAAAACTTAGACGGATATTCACCATAGATCTTCAGTCGGTTAGATCTTGAATTTCCAACCGATCACTGGAAATGTATATTAGGCATATGTAAGAAACTTGAAGTTACAAGTAATTTCTTGCTGATTGCGGTTAAGATTTCATTTTAAAACTTTAATTTTCGATAGTCTAATGAATTTTACCATTAACTCTAATATATTACAAATTTATTTTAAGAAATGAATAAGAAACGCAATTTAAGCAAATGAATAAAAACGAGAAGCAGTTTTTATGTTGTGAGAATGAAACCACTGACCAACACTTGTTAAAAGAAAGGATAAAAATGCGCGTAAATAAAATAAAAGCAAGCATAGACACGAGCCGGCGCACGACGATAGGTGGATAGAAAGGCAAAATAAGCCAAATTCCCCTATGTACGTCCTTCTTCTTGCGTGTTGTGCATGCCATGCAGCGCGGCACCAGCGAATAGCTCACCCAAGTATTGAGAAAATGGCGGCTCCGTGCACTTTGTAAAATCCAAAATTCTTCTTCGAGTCCTGTCCGGTCGCCTGTTGTCGGAGCTGTTATTAACGAGCAGCTCTTGGATTGAGGTGGTAGGGTTCTTCTTAATTAAAAAGCTTCTGTACAAACAAAATATTTTTATTTCGTGTCTGCATTGTTAGTTATATTTAGATATATAGATATTAGACGTAGTCTCACTGAGCACATTCGTAGCGGTGTGTACACGAATATGTTTTGTTAAAACACAGTTTACTGAAAATCTACGCTTACAAATATCACATTTGTAATGTTTTGCCCGAGTGTACACGAATATTTATCAATGTGTACCTATAATAATCATTTAATTACAGGTACTAATCTCGAGGACGAGGCACGAAGTATAATTATTTGTGTCTTTACTGTCCCCGGATTCAAAAAGTGATACCTTACTATGTTTTATTAGATCCGGAAAGTCTCCTTGAAAAAATTAAAGCCAAGTACGGCGCTATAGTCTGTATAATGGAGGTAAAAACTTAGACGGATATTCACCATAGATCTTCAGTCGGTTAGATCTTGAATTTCCAACCGATCACTGGAAATGTATATTAGGCATATGTAATAAACTTGAAGTTACAAGTAATTTCTTGCTGATTGCGGTTAAGATTTCATTTTAAAACTTTAATTTTCGATAGTCTAATGAATTTTACCATTAACTCTAATATATTACAAATTTATTTTAAGAAATGAATAAGAAACGCAATTTAAGCAAATGAATAAAAACGAGAAGCAGTTTTTATGTTGTGAGAATGAAACCACTGACCAACACTTGTTAAAAGAAAGGATAAAAATGCGCGTAAATAAAATAAAAGCAAGCATAGACACGAGCCGGCGCACGACGATAGGTGGATAGAAAGGCAAAATAAGCCAAATTCCCCTATGTACGTCCTTCTTCTTGCGTGTTGTGCATGCCATGCAGCGCGGCACCAGCGAATAGCTCACCCAAGTATTGAGAAAATGGCGGCTCCGTGCACTTTGTAAAATCCAAAATTCTTCTTCGAGTCCTGTCCGGTCGCCTGTTGTCGGAGCTGTTATTAACGAGCAGCTCTTGGATTGAGGTGGTAGGGTTCTTCTTAATTAAAAAGCTTCTGTACAAACAAAATATTTTTATTTCGTGTCTGCATTGTTAGTTATATTTAGATATATAGATATTAGACGTAGTCTCACTGAGCACATTCGTAGCGGTGTGTACACGAATATGTTTTGTTAAAACACAGTTTACTGAAAATCTACGCTTACAAATATCACATTTGTAATGTTTTGCCCGAGTGTACACGAATATTTATTTATTTATAATCACCAATTATAACATCTTTACAGATTGCTCCAATATGATGCTACAAGTCAGAAACACACAAAATTAAATAAAACTAAAATAACCTAGCAGTAAAATTGCACGCAATAAAATATTAATAAGTATTCATAGATACATCAATAAATTAACCATCCCAAAGTCTATAGCTACAGGCCTCTTTCAGTAGTTATTTGTGCTCCGCAGGCTTTGACCAAATATGTTTTCTGACACTGTAATAACGTTAATAATAAACAACTTGAGTAGGTATTGGTCCCAGCCTAAGACACACGCACAACACACGCACGCACGTCTAAGATAGCGGGGCGGAGGCCGCGGCGCGCGCCCACACACTCGTTCCGGCACGCGCTCCAGGTGGTGCGGCAACCCTGGTAGTATGCTCGCCACATATTTCACCAGCGCGACGTCCCTTCTTACTGCTAGCCTGGTGCACCCGACCATGCCCAGGACGAACAGACTCGTGTATCAGGGGATAAATGGGATACACTCCGCACTGTTTGTAATAGAGAAATCTAGAAAACTTATTTTTATATTGACATGACACTGTATTTCTCTTCATGTGGATTGCAAATGAATGCACTTATCTCTAGATGACGCATTATTCAGAACTTTAACAATTGCAATGTCGGTGATCCTTACACTTTTTTAAGAAAGCCGAGATTTCTGAAAGCCCTGCCGCACACCTCAACTATGTTTCCGGAACGTCAGCTCCGATACCATCTGAACGCCCAGGTACATACATGTGAGGCACGCGGCATTTATTTATTTATTTATTTATTTCAATACAATTACTCCTTGCACTAACAGTGTAACCCAACACGTGCAAGGAGTCAATGCTATATAATTATTACATTTATAATAGACAAACAACACACAAATAATTTACGAGTCGCACACACCAACTTTAAAACAACACAAAGGAATACTCAATCAAACAAATCAATTAAATTACATTCTGGCTAATTTAAAATACTTAATCAAAAAATCATAATTTAAAAATATCGACACACACATAACAACATTAAAACAATACAATAATAATTCTTAATAAACCAAATTAATTAAATTACATTCCCGATAAATTAACATAAAGTTAGAGTGAACAGGCTTCTTCTGGGTAAGCTCACTCCATCGTCGACTTTGTCTCTGTCACCTCTGACCTAGACTAGAGTCAAGAGCAAACCCATCTCGAATAAAAAAAAAAAAAAAAACATAAACAAAAATCATAATTCAATAATAATATTTCAACAATAACAATTTAATAATAAGAATTCAATAATACTAATTCAACAATAACCATTCAATAATCTAAAAATAGCAATAATTTAATAAAAAATAACATCTCAACCATTCAGCAGTCTGACAGCAACTATTCTACAATTATCAATCTACTCATTGGAGTGGAATATGTCCACATCTGGATGCTGAGCAGTCAGAGTGTTCAGCAAGGAAACCGCCTGATTCGATGCCGCATATTGTGCGGTACGAGTCCGGACTCTGGATGTCTCCAAGAGGCGGCGCGAGCGCAGTCGCGTGTACTGAGCCGGCGCGGATAATCCACAGCGGGACAATGCCGCAGGGTTGTCGATCTTGCCGTTAAACAGCAAAAAGTTATGTAACAGGAGTGCACATTTTCGTCTCAGCTCGAGGGTATCAATACCCACCATTCCTGAGACGAACAGAGAGCATAACTACCCCGTCCATGTCGTACTGATGCTGCAATGGAGCACGCGCGCGACTGTATCCCATAACACAGCAATTAGAAACATTGAAATGCAGGTTGTTGGACTTAATCCATTCGACTACATTATCAATATCAGATTAGAGTCTATTACAGTCAGTAAAGTCATCTGCAAACAGCAGACACTTCGCCTCTTTTACGACTGCAGGCAGATTATTGATTACTAAAATAAATTCCAGAGGTCCAATATCACTGCCTTGACTTAACCCCGCAGAACGTGTAATAAGGACGCGATTAACGTCCGGCATACTCAACATACTGTCGACGCCCAAAGCTGAGAGTTTATAAAGAATGAATATGAGCTATTAAATCATTCTTTTTCAAAAAACTACGGTGACATACATCACATTTATAAGGTTTTCCATCCGTATGTACATGAATATGTTCTGTAAAACTAATCTTTACTGCTTTTCGCTACGCCGACATATATCACAATTTATATGGTTTTTCCCCCGTGTGTACACGAATATGTTCTGTTAAGCTACCCTTTACTGAAAAACTACGCGGACATATTTCACATCTATAAGGTTTTTCCCCAGTGTGTACACGAATATGTTTTGTTAAAACACCCTTTTCAGAAAAACTACGCTGACATATTTCGCATTTGAAAGGTTTTTCCCCAGTGTGTACACGAATATGTTTTGTTAAAGCACCCTTTTCAGAAAAACTACGCTGACATATTTCGCATTTGAAAGGTTTTTCCCCAGTGTGTACACGAATATGTTTTGTTAAAACACCCTTTTCAGAAAAACTACGCTGACATATTTCGCATTTGAAAGGTTTTTCCCCAGTGTGTACACGAATATGTTTTGTTAAATAATTCTTTTTCGAAAAACTACGGTGACATACATGACATTTATACGGCTTCCCACCTGTATGTGCATAGATATGTTCTGTTAAACCACGCTTTACTGAAAAACTACGCTGACATATATTACATTTGTAAGGTTTTTCCCCAGTGTGTACACGAATATGTTTTGTTAAAACACCCTTTTCAGAAAAACTACGCTGACATATTTCGCATTTGAAAGGTTTTTCCCCCGTGTGTACACGAATATGTTCTTTTAAATTACTCTTTACTGAAAAACTACGCTGACATACATCACATTTGTAAGGTTTTTCCCCCGTGTGTACACGAATATGTTCTTTTAAACTACTCTTTACTGAAAAACTACGCTGACATATTTCGCATTTGAAAGGTTTTTCCCCCGTGTGTACACGAATATGTTCTTTTAAACTACTCTTTACTGAAAAACTACGCTGACATACATCACATTTGTAAGGTTTTTCCCCCGTGTGTACACGAATATGTTTTGTTAAAGAATTCTTTTGCGTAAAACTATGGTGGCATATATCACATTTATAAGGTTTTTCCCCTGTGTGCACACGCATATGATTTGTTAAATTCAATTTTTGTATAAAGCTACGCTGACATATATCACATTTGTAGGGCTTTTCACCCGTGTGTACACGAATATGTGCTGTTAAATTACTCTTTACTGAAAAACTACGCTGACATATATCACATTTGTAAGGTTTTTCCCCCGTGTGTACACGAATATGTTCTTTTAAACTACTCTTTACTGAAAAACTACGCTGACATACATCACATTTGTAAGGTTTTTCCCCCGTGTGTACACGAATGTGATTTATTAAATGAATTTTACCTAAAAACCTACTCTGACATATTTCACATTTGTACGATTTATCTTTAATACATAATCTTGGATATTTCTTTATATCATTACTATCTTTACCTTTGTCACTATTATTACTGCAATGTAATTCCACAGGAGTATTATTAATAACGCTGGATATAATATTCTTCGAGTGTGTTTGTTCAGTTTTCTGTTGCTGGACTGTAATTGTATCTTCTAGTTTTGTTCTTCTTATGTCTATTTTTGGTTTCTTTGCAACGGATGCACCTGTAATTAAATTATAAATATGGTAAGGTCTAAAGCCAAGGTTGTTGGTGGTAAAATAAAAGTGCATGATATTCCATATTTTGTATGTATACTTTTATATATCACACCATCGAAAATATTGTAGACGTGTACTCTGATTGGTCGCCAGACCGACATACTAACGTGGAAGGACTCTGGAAAAGGGTATGCACATCGAAATTTCGAATAGTTTCGGAATTTCGGACCATATTTGCCTGCATATTAATTTCTAAATTGACACCCCTTAATTTCGAAACTAATTAATTCAAATATCATGTTATTTTTTATGTTTAAAATTATATAATTTATGAAACTTAAAAGAAGATCATCCCAAAATGAGTCTGATGTCAAATATGCAGCTTAAGAGAATGCTGTGATGAACGATAACATTACAATAAAATAAAGGCTAACCATGGTGTTAAATGAAAATGAGAAGTGAAAGAAACTCGGGCATTAAAAAAAACAGCCTCGAAAATTTATTACACGCGGAAATGGCGCCCTATAATAATAGTGGCAAGCGTAAGAAATACGAGTATCTAAACAAGAACCAAAGTCATTTGCTGAGAATTCCCTCTTTTTTTGCTATCGGAGAGAGCCTTCAAAAGGCGCCTGGACTTTTGGTTACATGAAGTGGGCTGTTTTTGCAAGACGATTAAAATGCCACGGTGTATATATCATTTTTTTTGCCCTTTTGTGTAAAAAGTCTGCATACCAAATATCAGCTACCTCGGACTTGAGGAACTACTGAACCTTATATTTATACTTTTATATATCACACCAAAGATCAAAAGATTGATCATCAAATATTGTAAACGTGTACTCTGATTGGTCGACCTTTTCCCAGACCGAAATACTAATGTGGAAGGACTCTGGAACCCACCACAATTAATCTCCCAAGAAAACCTGCCTTGATGAGGTTTTTTGTTGGGAGATAAATTAATATCCGTGACTAACGCCGGACCACCAACGGCAATCGGTTCCATATTTGTTAAATAATCACTACTCAATTGGTACGGACAATTGGCCGGACCACCTTCAAATTCGATTTTCTCGAAAAAAATGATAAACTACTAAGGTACCAATTTTGTTGTTAGGGTACTAATTGGTACCAATTGAGTAGTAATTATCTACAAATTATGGAAGCGATTGGCGTTGGTGGTCACGGACATGATTATTTGTGGTGGGTAAACGACTCTTTACTGAAAAACTACACTGACATATATCACATTTGTAAGGTTTGTACCCCGTGTGTACACGAATATGATTTATTTAATGACTTTTTCCTGAAACTACTCTCACTGAGCTCGATCGTAGCGGTCATCTCAGTTGTCTCTTTGGTCCCCGCGGAACTATTCGCTGTTTGAACACCCATAATATCACATGTGTAAGGGGTTTCCCCCATGTGTACAAGAAAACAGTTAGCAGTACAAAAGTTTTCGTAAAACTACGGTGACAGTGACATACATCACATTTATATAGTTTGTGTTTAATACATTATTTGGATATTATATGTCGGGTTTAGTCAATAGTATGGACGTCAAAACAAATCACAAGCACGCCCCTAGCGGCAATCAAGAGCAACTGCGCATTGGCGCGCTTTTATAAGCACTAGCGTGGTGCAGAATAGAGCAGTTTAGTACTGACAGCCGTGGAGCTAAGACGTCGTAGAATCAGTGTCGATCCGTGATATTAGTAAGCAAGAATGTAACTTGTGTCTATTTGAATAAACCCAGTGTATCGAATAACTTATGTGATTTCATTTGCACGATTATACCCACCGACCTGCCCACACACGATGTCTTTACCTAAGGGAAATACATCCTGACTTCCCGATGGTTTACATCTATCGGCCAGCCTTGATGCGACATCAGAATTGGGATTCGATCGTGCTAATGAGATCACACGTTAAAACAATGCTAGTGAAAATAGTTACATTCTTGCAAAAAAAAATCGAGGTGTCGGTTGCGACTACCCTCAATTTTGAATAATGGAAAACCGGTCCGGAGCGGAGCAGCAAGGAGGCTAGCAACAACCACAGAGCTGGACAGGTCGAGGAGCGTATGGACGTGTGAAATAGTCCATACACACTGATCTTTATGCCAATCTGGTGAGTCGTTTTTATTTATGACTATGGCCAAGAGTGTTCATTATTCAAATTTCTGGTTTTGTGTACGGTATGGCGGTCAGTGGATCGTCTGGGCAGCCCGTGACGGATCGTAATTTCATGTTAGTTGTCACTGAGCAAGTTTTAGTGTTGCTGAAGTGTTATTATTCTACTGTCACTGGTAATGGTCCTTAGCTGACTATTGTTGTTCGTACTTTAGAGCCATATAGTAGCAATTCCGTACCGAACACATCATTCTGGAAATTATGATAATGCCAAAGGAAATATTTTGATTACTTTTGTAGTGCGATAGTTTTATGTAGTGAGAATTAACTAAGTTTGAGAAGAAGCATGGTATTCTTCTTTTGTGGTCGTCGGAAGGCCAGACTGTCTAAAAGGTGGTAAACCTTACCAGGCCTAGAAATTGAGACTTAAAATGCTATGGCATTCATTTGATTCTATAAAGCCCACATATCTACCTACCTGGGCACATGGGACACTGTAATGTGTGGTTCATGTCCACAATAACCCATTATGCTGAGCCGGTTTAGTTTACTGCACCGCTGCACTGGTTAATTTACATCAAAGCTGTGTATAGTTAAGATAACTGTGTGAACATATACTCTCGTAATGTTTTTCACGTTTCAGATACCATATTGCGTCGCAGTGGAGCCTCTGCTGCAGGAAAGCGGTTCAGTTGCTGTATGCGATGGCTGACGTGTCAACATCTGAGAGGTTGAGACCGACGGCAGGCTAGCAGGTGGTACCCGAACGTTGCCAGCGCGCGCAAGTTTGGAATGGAAAACTCGGTGAGTCGCTTCCATGTTATTTCGATAGTGTTGTCGAAGGTTCTCTAGTGAAGAGATGCTAGTTCGAGTGTTAAGAGTGTTCATGTTTGACCACTGAATTTGTAGTGGTTATACCTAGCACTATCACTAGGTAATTAAGACACACTTAGTAAAAAGCAAGTAGTTAATGAGTTTCCTATAGGCGGTATAGTTTCATCATTTGTTTCAGCACAAACTTTAGGATTTAATATCCCATAAGAAGATGAGCTATCTAAAGTGACTTAACAACTAGTGATTTTCAGTGGCAAAGCGAGTTAGGAATGTCGTGGGGTAACGAAATTGTATCGAGTTAGTTAGTAACGGTACTGGTCATTTACCTGTATTCAGAAAAGATCTTGTTTCGTCTCTTGCTTACTTTCAAAGTAATATTATGATAGCAGCAGATCTCGCGATCGTTTTCCTTACATGAAAACTGAGTTAGTGTGCGATAGTAAAGGGTTACTGTTGATAATAAGATTTTAAGAATATTGATCCGAATTAATTCGTAAAGCTCCTTCACACGAGCTATTAAGACGCAAATAATATCGGGCTTAATTGTTCCCCTGATATGAACAGTCGGTATATTCCGAGATCTTTGAGTAGAAAGCGTGAATCTTGTGAGAAGGATCCCGGATCACCAAGTTCCTCGGGAATTGGATGTCATAATTGATGACATTGGTAGTGAGACCAAATATGATTGACATGTCTACTCATACTCGAAGCTCCGGACCGCACCCTCATGAGTAACATGTGGCGATGGGTTTACGAAGAGGTTTGAGTTGAGTATGCATTGCAAGAATTATGGCAAAGAATAACAGCATTGTTACAATTACTTTGTTTAGTTGTTGAACTTGTTGATCGTCGGACCTTTTTCTAATGAATAGTGTTTTGTGGGAGGTTCTAGTTCTAAAACTAAATAGGCCCTGTATTGGGTACACGATAGGTGATTATGACAGGACGGTGATCGTTATACACCGAAAGCTTTAAATAGGTACGCTTAGAACCTACAAGTATGCACAAGATAGGTTAGGGCAGATGCCAGCGGGTCATGTACCAGTCGATGTTGATGTCAAAAGGGTTTGATAATGATGAGCAAGCTTAAGGTGTCGAGTAATTCAGTCTATCGAACGTATTATGTTTGACCGTACCAATGGATTCTGGTGGAGGTCGGGGTCTAGAGAGAGACAGAGAGACCGTTGTGAGAGCAATATAATTGCTGGTCGGCTAGAGAGCCATGGCGTTGGAGGTTTTACTCGAGGGTTTCTATAAGCTTGGCAGTTTTTGCTGCAGAATAAGTTTTAAACTTTGTTTGGAGCGACTAGTGGTACATGGCCCAGGGTAATGATTTAGTTAAAGAGTAGGGTTCTAAAATTTCCCTATTTTAACGAACCCAATAATCTAGTTCGGTCAGGAGTAGCCGAGCGCTGTGTGGCAACTGTTGGCCTGTGTGGCAACTGATGGCCTGTGTGGCAACTGTTGGCCTATTTGGCAACGGTAGGCCTGTATGGCAGCTGTCAAGTCTGTGTGACACTATGGCTGGTGTGAAAATTCATGTTTGTGTTAGGAACCTTACAGAAAGTTCCCATTGAGTCATGAGGTTAAAAGAAAGTAAACTCGTAGTCACGCGTGTGGAGAGATCATGTTAATGTTGATGACGTTCGAATCGTCAAGCCCTCATTACGAAAATAAAATTATTTTGGTTTTCTAATTTTGATTACTATGCGTAGATCGTGTTGGTAAGACACACAGGGCTCAAGTACCAATTGAGATTGTAGATAAAGTAGTAAGTACGAAATCTCTGTGTGAACAAGTTCTGAGTTCAGAGAGTTGAGTTGACTCGAAATCGTGGGGATGTGCGAGTAGAGCAATTGTGATTGCTAAGAGAGCTAAGTTGAGATAGCTAGGAGAGTTATGAGATAGCTAGGAGAGCTATGAGATAGCTAAATATCGTGAATAAGAAACCTGGTTTATTGTTTCTTTTGTTTGATTTAATGTGAGAGTAATGACTATCAGTGGTACTTGGACTTTGTAATCACGACGATTGGTGCTTTTAGGGTGTACGTTACCCCAACAGGAAAGTGGCTCCTGGAGTGATATGAGTGGAACGTATATTTAGAGCGTAATCTGCTGTGAATGTGCGCTACATAAAAAACATATGCGTGTCGTCGTTTTTGAGAAAAACGGAAAAAACGTTTCCTGCTAGGGTAACGTTGTTCCAGCAGGAAAATTCTAAACGAATGATCAGAGTGAGAAATATTGTGCATGGGCAGAGAGCTTATAGTTGTGCAAGAATGTGCGCTGAAAATATAATAAGTGCGTAATCAGGTTTTCGAGATATTGCATTTCCTGCTGGGGTAACGTTTTGCCGAATCTTGTATCTCTGAAACTATTGTATGTGCGCCTGTAGAATAAACATACACGAGTAGCTCTTGATTTGTGCGTATTTGTGCCGGAATTAGATTTAAGAAAATATTTATAGTTTTAAAGAAATCGCACTTTTTTGAAAACCCGAAAAAAAATCACAGCGCCTAAATGAGAAAACTTATTTTTGACGATGTAAACAGTGCACTCTCAATGGTTACGGATTGGTTTACAACAAATAACTTAGTTCTCAATTCCAAGAAAACGAAATGTATAAAATTCGCTTTACCGAATGTTAGAAATCTAGGACCCAACATCGTGTTAGATAAAGAGGTGCTTGAAACTGTGCGCTCGGCAGTTTTTCTGGGCATAACAGTAGATGCCAAACTTCAGTGGGGCCCACATATTTCAAGTCTAGCGGGAAGGCTTAGCTCGGCCGCCTACGCTGTCAGGAAAGTAAGACAATACACTGACGTTGATACTGCTCGATTAGTCTATTTTAGTTATTTCCATAGCGTTATGTCCTATGGCATTCAGCTGTGGGGCAAAGCCGCTGACATTCAAAATATATTTGTTCTTCAAAAACGAGCAGTTCGAGCAATTTACCAGCTAGGTGCCAGAGTTTCTCTAAGAGATTTTTTTAAAGATATTGGTACTCTCACAGTGGCATCACAATTCATCTTCGCCAATATCTTATATATTAGGCAAAATATACACTTTTACACTAAAAACAGTGATATTCACAATATTAACACCAGAAATAAGGACAAATTACGAGCTCCTTTTCATCGGCTTCATAACTCATTTGTTTGCTTGGTATAACCTTTTATAACAAGCTACCCTCTGCTCTTCTAGATCTGCCTTTTAATGCGTTTAAAGTTAAAGTAAAATCAAACCTTTGTTCAAAGGCATACTATTCTATTAACGACTACTTAAACGATAAAAATAGTTGGTCGCTGTGATTAACTCAAGACAATGTTTGTGTTCTTTCTCCAGAATTAGCTTACCTACTGATAGGTTATATGAGTTATATAATTGTTTTTTTTTTATTTTGACAGTATAAGTCAATTTATTTTAATTTAATTGTCATATTATTGACATAATCGACTCACTACAATGTTTTTTTTTTTAATGAGTTGTATTGCAATATGTGGTTAACTAGCGACCTCGACAGTGGATCATATATTATTCTTGCCTAACTGTTGATTTATTTTTTACTTCGATGGTCCTAGTTTATCTTAATTATGTAACTTCGAGTTACAGCTGTATTAGCTATATGTAGGCGGGCACGCCCTTTATGCCTGGAGGCTTTATAATTCGGGTACTAAGTTCCGTTTACGTTTATATTTTTTGTTTTTTTTTTCGCTTGAGTTTAGATTTCGATGTTTTTGTTGGTATATTGGCGTGTGCTAGCTGTCATTATGGCAAATATATTTTATTTTAAGTTTTTGTGTTGAGTAATGTAAAATTTTGCATACTATTGTATAGAATCAAGTTTTGTTTTTTTTCTAACTGAACAGACAGCTGTGCTGCTGGGGAGTTTGTTGCGCCACTTCTTCTTCCCAGCAAAAGCACTAGGAAGTGGTGAAGGGCGGACGTTTTTGGGGGACTGTCTTATGTAATTTTGACGTTCGGAAAGTGCTGATTCTCAGCCTAGTTTGAATAAATGGCTTTTGAGTTTTTGAATAAAAATGTGAATGATATTGCATATTTTGTATGTATACTTTGATATATCACACCAAATCGAAAACATTGTAGACGTGTACTCTGATTGGTCGCCTGACCGACATACTAACTTGGAAGGAGTCTGGCATATGTCGTAGGCATGCGTATCGAAATTTCACATTTTCGGAATTTCGGACCATATTTGCCTGCATATTAATTTGGAAATGGTGTCAATTTCGAAATTAATATGCAGGCAAATATGGAATGCCTTAATTTCGAAAATAATTAATTAAAATATTATGTTGTTTTTTATGTTTAAAATTATGTAATTTATGAAACTAAAAAGAGGATCATCTGAAAATGAGTCTGGTTTCAAATCTGCAGGTAAGAGAACGCTTTGATGAGCGATAACAAATCTGTTAACATTACAATAAAATAAAGGCTAACCATTGTTTTAAATAAAAATGAGAACTGAAAGAAACTCGGGCATTAAAAAAACAGCCTCGAAAATTTATTACACGTGGAAATGGCGCCCTATAATAATAGTGGCAAGCGTGAGAAATACGAGTATCTAAACAAGAACCAAAGTCATTTGCTGAGAATTTTTTTTTCTATAGGAGAGAGCTTTCAAAAGGCGCCTGGACTTTTGGTTACATGAAGTGGGCTGTTTTTGCAAGACGATAAAAATGCCACGGGACTTGAGGAACTACTGACCCTTATTTTTAACGTGTGGAAATCCTCACAGATGTCCGCTGCCCTCAGGCGAGCGAAGGGATCTGTCAGACTCTAACTGACTAAAACTACGCGGTGTTCCTGCAGCTAACTGCGGCCAGGGCGCTGGCGTGCTTGTGCTTTTCGTCAACGCTCTAGTTTACGTAGTAACTATTAAGTAATCTGTGCTCCAGGTCAGGTATTGTGAGGGCACGACGCGGCTCTTTCCAAGCGTGACACTCTGCCAGCTTATGCCGCGCCGTGTCCTGCCGGTAGTCGATGCAGTGGTGATACCGGGCTTCCAGCTCCCAGTTTATGTGACACAGGTACTTTCCGAAGCAACCATGCCCCGAGAGCTCCTGCATGACCCGAAACGACATGGAGCCGTGGCACCGCCCGAGCCAGCGCTCAAGCACTGGCCGGACCGCCTCGATGGTGCAGAATGGCGACGACGACGATGTGGGCATCAGGCGGCGGCGCCCGACGGGGACCATTAAAAACCATGGCCTCCAACTTATTGTCTTCAAGCGCCGTATGCGGCTCACAACCAGTGAGACCGCAGCCGTCACCAGCTACGCTGCCTCCCTGTACGAACTCTCCCGGGAGGTGACCAGCGTATCGTCCGCCCAACACGTCAGGTCTACGCCCGATTGGAGTTCGTCTCTCAACACCCAGTCGTACCCGATGTTCCACAGAGGCGGGCCCAAGACCGAGCCCTTTGGAACACCGCACGACATATGAAGCTGGTTTACGACGCCACCAAGTCCCACGTAGTTGACACACCTCTCCGCCAAATAAGCCCCGACGATGCGGCGTAGACCTACACCTACACTACACCTACCCTATAACTACCCAACACCTACTATACACCTACCCTACACTTACCCTACACCTATCCTACACCTACTCTACACATACCCTACACCTAACCTACACCTACCCTACATCTACCCTACACCTACCCCACACCTACCCTACATACATGATTGTATAACTGAAACCGTTTACGCAGCGCACGCAACGGAAGCCCCCAAAAAGTAATATTCTTGCCCGTTTTTGCAAGATTTTTCATTTATGCTCCGCTCCTATTGGTCGTAGCGTGATGTTATATAGCCTATAGCACTCAGGAATAATGTAGCTTTCTACCAGTGAAATTTTTTTTAGAATTGGATCATTACTTCCAGAGATTACCCCCTACATACAAACTTACAAATTTTACCTCTTTATAATATTAATATATAATATATTATTAGTATAGACTAGCTGTCCCACGCGGCTTCGCTCCCGTCAACTGTCTATGTACCTACCCTACACCTACCATACACCTACACTACACCTACCCTATAACTACCCAACACCTACTATACACCTACCCTACACCTTCCCACACCTACCCTACACCTACCCTACACATACCCTACACCTACCCTATACCTACCCTACACCTAACCTACACCTACCCTATACCTACCCTACACCTACCCTCACCCTACACCTACCCTATACCTACCCTACACCTACCCTACACCTAACCTACATCTACAATACACCTACCCTACACCTAAACTACACATTCCCTACACCTACCCTACACATACCCTACACCTACCCTATAACTATATACCTATACATAGTAAAGGTCGTAAATGCCAAGGAAGGGGGTATAGCGGTAGAGAAAGTGAGGAAAGCGAAAGATAGGAGAATAATTGTGGGCTGTACTACAGAAGAGGATAGGGAAAAGTTGAAGGAAAAGATAAGGAAGGCACCCGAGCTGGAAGCCCAAAATATTAAAAATAAAAAGCCACAGGTGGTGTTGCGCGGCGTAATGCAGTACAACACAAATGAGGATGTAATAAAGGCGCTCAAAAACCAAAACGCCGCCATCTTTCGAGATCTTAAAGATGAGCAGGCGAAATTGGATATAATCTACAGAAAGCGAGCCAGGAACCCGCACATGTGTCATGTAGTGATGAGGGTCGCCACAGAGGTTTGGCGGCGCATGCTCGAGGTCGGGTCGGTGCATGTCGAGTTTCAGCGGGTGACGGTCGAGGACCAATCCCCGCTTGTCCAGTGCTCGCTCTGCCTCGGGTATGGGCATAGCCGACGCCTTTGCACGGAGTCCGTGCCAAAATGCAGCCACTGTGGCGTTCATGATGAATATCATGACCCACCATTTACCTCGCTGGAGCTGAAGACCGCCGTGGCAGGTTTTAATCCCAAAAAGGCACCAGGAGGGGATGGACTGACGTCTGATATCTGCAGTCGAGCGATCCACCAGGACCTGGATGCGTTCCTTGCCCTTTTCAATAAGTGCCTTGAATTGGCACACTTCCCGAACACCTGGAAGGAGGCCACAGTCGTGGTCCTCAGAAAGCTGGGCAAAGACGATTACCTGAACCCCAAGGCATACAGACCAATAGGTCTACTGCCGGTTCTGGGGAAGGTCCTGGAGAGGATGGTAGTAGCGCGTCTAAAATGGCAACTTGTACCGCGGTTTAGTACTCGCCAGTTTGGCTTTATGCCCCAGAGAAGCACTGAGGACGCCATCTATACGCTAGTGAAGCACGTACAGGACAAGTTGAGGCTGAAGAAGCTAATTGTCCTGGTGTCGCTGGATATAGAGGGGGCCTTCGATAGTGCTTGGTGGCCAGCCATCAAGGTCAGACTGGCTGAGGAAAAGTGCCCGGTGAACATAAGAAGGCTGCTAGACAGCTACCTCGACAGTATGAAAGTCAAGGTTCGTTACGCTGGGGAGGAATGCACGCGAGTGACTAGCAAGGGCTGTGTTCAAGGGTCAATAGGTGGTCCCATCCTGTGGAATCTCATTCTAGACCCACTATTGCAGGAACTGGAAAAGCGCGGAATCTTCGGGCAGGCGTTCGCCGATGATATCGTCTTGGTTCTAGATGGGGACTTAGCGACTGAAGTTTCAACATCAGCCAATGCAGCCCTCGCCCATGTTCAAAGTTGGGGCGTCAGAAACAAGCTGCGGTTCGCACCGCACAAAACATGTGCGATGGTCGTAACCAACAAGCGCAAATATGATACCCTAAAGCTAAGCATGGCCGGGGTCGGCATTGGTATGGTTAAGAAGATGAAGCTGTTGGGTCTAACCATAGACGAGAAGCTCACCTTCAACGAGCACACCGCGAACGTCTACAGGAGGGCAGCTAACATTTATAAGCAGCTGTCCCGCGCCGCTAAAGTGAGTTGGGGATTGGACGCACAAATCATACACACAATCTACACTGCTATGATTGAGCCCATAATAACGTACGCGGCCGCAGCCTGGGCTCCCGCTACGAAGAAGCTGGGAATACGGAAGAAGCTAGGCTCGGTCCAACGAGGATTCGTCCAGATGATCTGTAAATCTTACCGTACTGTCTCCCTGAACTCGGCACTGGTACTGTCCGGCATACTACCTCTAGATCTGCGCATACAGGAGGCAGCCGCCCTCTATGAAGCGAGGAGAGGGCCATCCCGGTTTGTGCCAGGAGATAGGGAGATTGAAGGTGCGGTAAGGTTTGCAGAGGCTCCTCATCCAGCTATGCAAATGCCCCTGGAGTTCATGTGCCTGGCAGACCAACAGTTGCTAGACAGCAACAATGTGCAGGCGGTGCGAATCTTCACCGGCGGCAGCAAGATTGAGGGAAAGGTCGGAGCCGCATTATCCATTTGGGATAATGAAGGTGAAGTCCGGAACCTCATACTTAGCTTAGCCGCGTACTGCACAGTCTTCCAGGCGGAACTCCTGGCCATCTGCAAAGCGACGGACGTGATCCTCACGCGCCAAGAGACGAGCTATGGTTTGTACAGTGACTCAATGTCAGCATTGCAGACGCTTGCAAGCCATGGCTCTCTCCATCCCCTGGCAGTTCACGCGCGCGCCAATTTGGCTCAAGCCCTGGGCCAGAGCAAAGCTGTGTCTTTGTTCTGGATCAAGGCCCACGCGGGCCTGCCTGGGAATGAGCGAGCGGACGAGTTGGCAAAGAAGGCAGCATTGTCGTTACGGAGGAAACCGGACTACGACCAGTGTCCGGTGTCATTTATCAAGCGACAGATCCGTTTGGAATAGCTTGATGAATGGAACCGAAGATATGTGTCGGGCGAGACAGCCTCTGTAACGAAAATGTTTCTTCCGGATGCCATAGCGGCTTTCCGTATTATAAAACAGCTGCGGCCCACAGGCGTTCTCACGCAGGTTTTGACGGGGCACGGCGGTTTCTCTGAATACTTGAATCGCTTCAAGTGTAAGGAGAGCCCATCGTGCGTCTGCGATCCAGGCGTGGCAGAGACTGTGCAGCACATACTTGTAGAGTGCCGTTTTTTATCAGGGAACGCTACCAACTCGAATGTGAGCTGGACAGGAAACTGACGAAGGAGAGCCTGCATGGGCTCATGAGTAAGCAACACAGGGAAAAGTTCCTGGCGTACTGTGTTAATGTGGCCTCCACCGTCATTGCACGAAACCGAAGTTGAAGTGGCACTATGCTTCACTAGTATTATAAGAATATTTGTAAGAAGCATAGAATAGCACGCACAAAACTGCAATGACGAACCGTGCACTGGGGTAGTACCTAAGAAAACAGATTGTCTGTGTGGTGAAAAGCACTGTTGTGCTTCTCATCCCTAAATGTAAGGCATTCATTATATTGTGATTTTCCCTGTGATAAACAGCACTTCTGTACCTTACCTGTGATCTGCAGCACTTTTGCATATTTTACTGTGACCAACAGCACCTTTTGTATTCTTGTATATGTAGCACTTTTTGTCTTTTAACCTTACACTAAATAAATAAAGTTGCCTTTTAAGTATTTACACAAAGTGGGAGTCCCACCCACCGTATACAAGAAGACGTACCTATGCAAGAAGAACCATGGTATGAAGAATGAAAGTACGAGAGGAATGAAAGAGGAATGGAATGAAAGAATTTGAACAGAATAGGCGCCAACTTTGTTGAGCGGGATTAGTATTAAGAAAAAAAAAAAAAAACTACCCTATACCTACCCTACACCTAACCTACACCTACCATACACCTACTGTTACCGCCATATACATCACTAATGTCCAAAACTACCTACTTCAAGTCTTTTCAACTTTTAGTTATATCTGAATGTGGCGGTAGTAGCATCAGCATTACATTTCCCATCAGTGACTTTCCTGCCTATTCATTCCTGCAGCGTCTACCATAGGTCAGAGCGAGACAGCCATACAGGGCTAGAAGAAGATTGACCGTAACGGACGCCATATTGAAAAAAAAAAGGTTCGTTCTAATACGCCGCCGCGAAAGCATCTCACCAGAGCTTTTACCGCTAATATATCTGGATTCCGTGATAAATCCAGGTTTTCGGGTCTATATATTAAACTAGACCTACTTACTTATCAAGTTACATTGGTTTGAAGTGCTGTGTAAGAAATAGGAATCATCAGTGAAACCACGCTGGCTTGCCGCGTGGCTAACCTGCACATCGAGGACATACAAGGTGCTAGCAGCAGGAAGGCGACTCCAGGCCTCAATAAAGGTAAGACGCTGCATCCTGTGTCCTTCTCTTATTCCTGTTTCCCCATACCAAAGACTAGCCTCATTTCAAATCAATGTATGCTGCGACATAAAGTTTATTACAGTCCACAAACCGCCGATTCTCATAGCAAGGCTTTGAATCACCGCTCCAGTCTTTTAGAAGTCTGGAAAGAGCTGTTTAGACAGTTCTATCCATTGTTATGGTAAATTCCCCGCACCCCCTCATGTTAGCGTTTAAGAACCATCCAAAAGGCTCGCGGCGCTAACATTTTGGTCCTCCGAAAGCCGGATTCATTTCCTGTTTGCAATCCACCACAATAAATATTAGACGATCTTCATTCCATTCTCCATTCCCTAGGGAAACCCGCACTCGGATCTGAATTCGTTCAGATTCAACTAGTTAATTACATTCGTGTCATTAAAATCACCTACTTAAAATCATAAATTCGTTTATAAAATACGTTTAGTAAATAGGTACCTACGTTTCAATTGTATCTAGCAATCAGTCATAGGTGGCTCAAGTTTAGTCATAGTTGCATTGCATCGTAGCACAAAGTACCTACACATTCCGCTATAAAGAATACCCGCTACCCGCCGTTTAACATTATCAGTTTTTTTGCATCAGCTGTTTGTTATCGCGCGCATTATAGTTATAGAATATAGGTTGTTACGCACTATCTAAGATAGGTTGAGAATTCACTAAGTGCATTCCGATCTATTTACTTGAACAGGTTCGATACATACCTACATATTTCATTGTAATAAATCAAGATGCCTCGGCCTGCAGTTGATGCTAAGGATAAGAAAGCGGATGAGTTCGCCTCATCGCATTTAAGTTCAGAAATCATTCTCGTAGAAGCTAAACGAAATACCCTTTTTGAATCAATTCAAATTGTATTCGAAAGGGCCAAAAAGGCACACATTGACAACGAGATGGTGGAGAGTTTTCTGGATTCAGTCGCGACTATTGATGAAACTCGATCTGAATTTAGGGATCTCGTCAACGAACACAATAGGCTTCTTTTAGAAATTAATCCATCCGCGAAGCCTAACTATCAATCATTGATTTCATTTGATGATCTATTTTGTCGTATCAAACGAGTGTTAAAGCAGGTTGAGCCTGTGCCTTCGAGGGTGAACGCTGACGATGATCAGAAGGTCATTAGATCTAAACGGCCTACTTTAGCGCCAATCGAAATTGTGTCATTCGACGGTGACATTCGCAATTGGCCCTTATTCTATGAAAGCTATAAGTCCACAATACACGAAAATCCATCGTTGACAGACGCTGAGAGACTGTACTATTTGATAGGAAAACTTTCCACTAAAGCACAAGCGGTATTTTCAGGCATCGCGCCGTGTCCTGAAAACTATCAAATCATCGTAAAGTGTCTCGTGGATAGGTATCAAGATAAACGCATACTCGCTTCTACGTATCTAGATCAGATGATCAATCTTAAATGAAATGGTCCCGCTTCTGCATCTAATATGCAAACATTTATGGACCAGTATGTCACTGCCGCAAACGCAATAAAAAATCTTGGAATAAATGACCTAACAGATTTTGTATTTTTACATATAGCACTAAAAAAGTTGGACGGAGAAGCGATACGTGCTTTCGAGTCACAATATCGTGATGTTTCGTTGCCGACTTTTGGCCAGTTGACCGATTTCATTAGGAGTCAACATAGGATTTATCAAAACACACAGCCTAGTGCAGCTGGCGTTTCCACTCGTAGTTCTGTTAAATCTCGCAATAATGTACCAAACCCGCAGAGTTATGTAGCCATCGCGACTGCTAACAAAAAATGCCTATGTGACAATATTGTACATGATCACTTTTTCAAGTGTCAAAAATTCACTGAGATGACACCGTCCGCACGCTTTAAATGCGTGAAGGATAAAGGTGCATGTATCAATTGTTTAAGCATTAAACATAAGTCTCGCGATTGTAATTCCACGCTCAAATGCCGCACTTGTCATCAAAAACACCACACTTTATTGCATTTCAATAGGGTTCCGAATCAAACCGCCTCACAATCTCATAACAGTGGATCGGTGCAAGTATCGAACTCTGAACCTACGATTCTAGCGAGCCCGCCACGCCGCCGCCGCTGTTGCCGTCCACACCGTTATTAAGTGCACGCGCACCGGCCGCGGCGGCGCCTACTGCGAGCGAGCCGAGAGTATCGTCTTTTCACACTACATCCATTGCCGCGCCATTGCAGCTTAGTGCTAATGACGGCGACCGCGCCGCGCGATGTATTCGTCACACAACAATATTGCTATCGACCGCTCAAGTTGTAATCTGCGATCGAAATGGACAAAAGCATTATTGTAAAATGCCTTTTAGATTCAGGATCGCAGAGCAATTTTATAAGTAAAGAATGTTGTAACCGGTTGGGTTTAGATTATAATAAAAATACGCAAATGATTGTTCGAGGGTTTGGTGGTTCAGAAAAACCTATCAACGGTTCGATTGACTTTAAAATATTTTCTCGGTTTGACAAAAACATTTCTTTTGATGTATCGGGATTTGTCGTAGATCGCATCACGGATGACCTGCCCACAGTTCCCGTGGACGAGGCTGCCTTTACCCACATCGTATCATTGCCGCTCGCGGACAGCACGTTCGCCACTCCAACCGCTGTTGATGTTCTGCTTGGGGCATCTATTTTTCCGCACCTGTTGATGCCTGATACGGTACATAGCAGCATGCATGGAATACCGCCCGCCATACAAACAGTGTTAGGGTATATTATAATGGGTTCCGCGCCCGCACTTCTCGCCTATAAGTCTACTGCCGCATGTTGCGCTATCGTAAAAGACGATTTAGGCCACCTCCTCAAGCGTTTTTGGGAACTTGAGGAAATTTCCGCTCCAGCCCCGACCAGTCAAAATGACATTGAATGTGTAATCCATTTCCGCACTACTACTACGCGTGATTCTAGTGGTAGGTACACCGTTGCGTTTCCATTTCGCGACGATGTTTATAAATTGGAAGATTCTTTCTCCACAGCGCGTCGACGTTTTCTGTGCTTGGAAAAGAAGTTGGAGTCGTCAAGCTTTCTACGCACTGCCTATGACAATATCATTCGTGAATACATTGATAAGGGTTATGTAACCGAAGTAGGGCCTATTGACAGTAATAGTATAATATCCACCGCCGCTTCCTACTTCGTACCACATCATTGTGTTCAGCGCCTAGATAAGACGTCCACAAAGGTCCGCGTGGTTTTAGACGCTAGTTGTAAAACTAGCACAGGTTTATCCTTGAATGATGTTCTTCATCCAGGCCCTAATTTACAGGGTGACTTGAATAACATTCTTTTGAATTTTCGGCTATTCAAAATCGCCATTTCAGCAGATTGTAGGCAAATGTTTCTTCAAGTAGGAATGTTGGAGCGAGACCGCAAATATCAAAGGTTCATTTATCATGTGCATAACTCCAGCTTCCTCATATGTGATACAAAAATTCTATCTATGCCAATAATAAAGGCATAATAGCAGCAATCAAAGTTCTGAGTCTTAATTTAGGTGCCACAAAAACTTCGTTAATATGAGACGTTTAGTATGTGTTAGCTGGAGTGACGTCACCCCAGCTTCCTCATTCAATACAGGCAAACCAGTGAGGTTAGGGTTTTGGACTATAGTCAAAAAAATAAGGCATAATAGCTGCACATGGAAGGAAAGAACTGAACGATAATACTTAAATAGTGATGAAACTATGATAAAAAACGTGTGTGTAAGCTGGAGTGACGTCACTCCAGCTGCCATGTCATATCTTCCGAACAAAAGAAGATATGATTATGTACCATAGCTCAAAAATTAAGGCAGAATAGCAGCCATTGGCAGAAAAAATTTCAAACCTCTGGTCAAAATACTCTATAAGTTATTAAACCGACAAATATGTGTAAGCTGGAGTGACGGCACCCCAGCTGCTCATGTCATATCTTCCGAACGAAAGAAGATATGATTATGTATTATAGCTTAAAACATAAGAAATAATAGCTGCCACAGGCAGAAAAAAATTCAAATCTCTAGTTCTTGTAGTTTCCACGTAGTAAACAAAAATATAGTTTCCGCGCCAAAAAGATCAAATTATTACTTCGGAGGAGGTACGGAGCGGCGTTGCCATTCCGTGCGCTACATTATTGCAACCAAGTTTGCACTTAGTAAGCATACCATTAGAAGTCATTTTAACTTGCGCTCAAAATATTTTATTGAAGATATAGACTGAGAGCCGACTGAACTTTAATAGAACTATGAATGTAATATTAAAAAGTGGATTCTTATCAACTTTAGACGACGAGAGAACTACTTATATTGTTTTTTTTTGAGACTTGTTCTCTGTAGTTCGGTTAAGGTGGATGCACAAAGTTAGCCCGCGAAATTAATATTTTGTTACGTTTTTTGCAATTTACAGGTCACTGTTAGGTTGTCTTGTCATTCTCTTGTAGTTTCCACGTAGTAAACAAAAATATAGTTACCGCGCCAAAAAGATCAAATTATTACTTCGGAGGAGGTACGGGGCGGCGTTGCGTTTCGTGCGCTGTATTATCAGTTTGAGGTCGAACTACAGAGAACAAGTCACAAAAAAAAACAATAAAGTACTTCTCTCGTCGTCTAAAGTTAATAAGAATCCGCTTTTTAATATTACATTCATAGTTCTATTAAAGTTCAGTCAGCTCTCAGTCTATATCTTCAATAAAATATTTTGAGCGCTAGTTAAAATGACTTCTAATGGTATGCTTACTAAGTGGAAACTTGGTTGCAATAATGTAGCGCACGGAATGGCAACGCCGCTCCGTACCTCCTCCGAAGTAATAATTTGATCTTTTTGCGCGGAAACTATATTTTTGTTTATTACGTGGAAACTACAAGAACTAGAGATTTGAAAATTTTTCTGCCTGTGGCAGCTATTATTTCTTATGTTTTAAGCTATAATATATAATCATATCTTCTTTCGTTCGGAAGATATGACATGAGCAGCTGGGGTGCCGTCACTCCAGCTTACACATATTTGTCGGTTTAATAACTTATAGAGTATTTTGACCAGAGGTCTGTAAATTTTTCTGCCAATGGCTGCTATTCTGCCTTAATTTTTGAGCTATGGTACATAATCATATCTTCTTTTGTTTGGAAGATATGACATGACAGCTGGGGTGACGTCACTCCAGCTTACACACACGTTTTTTTATCATAGTTTCATCACTTTTTAAGTATTATCGTTCAGTTTTTTCCTTCCATGTGCAGCTATTACGCCTTATTTTTTTGACTATAGTCCAAAACCCTAACCTCACTGGTTTGCCTGTATTGAATGAGGAAGCTGGGGTGACGTCACTCCAGCTAACACATACTAAACGACTCATATTAACGAAGTTTTTGTGGCAGCTAAATTAAGACTCGGAACTTTGATTGCTGCTATTATGCCTTTATTATTGGCATAGATAGAATTTTTCTATCACATATGAGGAAGCTGGAGTTATGCACATTCATTTATCGTTTCCATCCGGAAGATAAATTGACAGTTTTTGAACTGGCTCGTGTTGCGTTCGGTATGAAGTCGTCCGTATTTCACGCAATCCGTGTTGTTCATCAGCTGATTGCTGATGAAGGTGAGAGATTCCCAACTGCAGCTGCTATAGCAACCGCTTCTACGTATATGGATGACATCTGCTACAGCATTATGTCAGATGATTCAGCGCATTAAAACGAGAACGTCGCTATCAATTCATGTATCGAACTTATACAATTATTTAAATGCGGTCAGTTCGACCTCGTGAAGTGGACGAGTAACTCGGCCGGTGTCCTTCGCGCTATTCCCGCCTCGCATCGAGCTTCGTCAGATCTCGAAATTGATAAAAATGTACCTGACAAAGTTCTAGGTACACTTTGGGACAAATCCGATGACGTTTTCAAATTCAAGGTCGCAAGGCCACACTCAAGCTGTACTAAGCGCAGTATCTTGTCAGTCGTAGCGCGCTTATGGGACAATCTAGGGCTGGTGGCCCCCGTCATACTTCATGCCAAGCTCCTGATTCAGGAGCTATGGTTATTGAAGTGCGACTGGGACGAGGCCCCCCCGCAACGCATCGTAATCCTCTGGAGGCAGTTCTGTAGCGAACTTCCCGCACTCAACGAGATACGCGTTCCGCGTCATCTCGGGGTAGTGCAGGGTTGTGTAGCAAACCTGTTAGGATTCGCTGATGCAAGTGAGCGTGCTTACGGCGGCGTTTACTTGCAAGTCAAAGATAACGCAAATACGACCGTTAGGCTTGTGTGTTCGAAATCGAAAGTTTCGCCGCTTAAAACTATTTCGATTGCTCGCTTAGAATTGTGCGCTACAGTTTTATTATCCACGCTTATGCGTAATGTGCTGATCAATTTTGAGCCAAGGTATAAAATTTCGAATGTCTTCGCGTTTACCGACTCGAAAGTCGTTCTTTGTTGGATTAATTCGTGTCCGCATCGCTGGCAAACTTTTGTGGCAAATCGTGTCGCAAAGGTTGTCGATAACATTCCCGCAAGTTGTTTTCATCACGTGGCAGGCATTGAAAACCCTGCTGATTGTTTATCGCGAGGTTTATCACCCGCGCTGCTTGTCAATCACCCTCTGTGGTTTCTGGACCCCCATGGGCATCCAGGCATACATCAGAGTGGCCTATTTCTGAATTCGATCGCGAAGACGTTAGTGAAGTACCGGAACTGAAGCCCTCTGCGCACGCTATAACAGTGGGTGGATCAAAATCAATAATTTATGAGCTCGCTCAACGTGTTTCCTCATGGTCAAAGTTACTTTGCATAATTGTCTATATGTACCGCTTTTCAAAATTACTACCGCGCAGATCTTACATGAACAAATCCGATTTAGTTTTTAAGTCTACTTCAGTGACGATATAAATAAATTAAAAAATAGTGAGAACTGTTCTTCCGCTGTGCAAAAACTTAAACCGTTTTTAGACGCGAACGGTCTCATCCGCGTTGGCGGTCGGTTGACTTACGCAAAAATCAATTACACACAGAAACACCCTTATGTATTACCTAAGCACGATCACGTGATTGATATCTTAATCGATTATTATCAACGAAAGCATTTACACGCCGGCCCTGAATTGCTTATGTCCTTACTTAAGAATCAGTATTGGATACTGGCAGCGCGACGCGTTATTCGTCATCGTATTCACAAGTGCAATACGTGCTTTAGAGCAAAACCACGTCCAACTTTTCCGATCATGTCAGACCTGCCTGAGTTCCGCGTCACCCAAGTTGATAAGCCATTCACGCATACTGGATGTGATTATGCTGGTCCTCTCCAGTATACACCGGTTCGTGGAAGAGGCATTAAAAGCCGTAAGGCTTGGCTCTGTATTTTCATGTGCCTGACAACCAGGTGTTTGCATATAGAGATCGCTTCGGAGTTAAGTACCGCCAATTTCCTTGCTGCTTTGAAACGATTTCTAGCACGTCGCGGTCTTGTGCAGTGTATATACACTGACAATGGTACTAATTTTGTCGGATGTAGTTCTTACCTTCGCGACCTTTATAAGTTCCTCGATGAGCATCGCCCGCAACTTGAATATGAGCTCTCAGAAAGTCGCATAGAGATGAAACGTATAACACCCCAGTCACCTCATATGGGAGGTTGCTGGGAAAGCATGGTAAAGGTGGTAAAATCTCATTTATTCAAGATTATCGGTCAACAAATATTATCGTATGAAGAGCTGTTTTATTTATTTATTTATTTATTTAATACTTTAAGCACATAAACGTACAGAGGCGGACTTAATGCCCTAGGCATTTTCTACCAGTCAACCTTTGGGTGATGGAGAAACAAATAGTGGTAGGTGCAATTACGATAGTAAAATGGATTTGAATACAAGACCTAAATATAAGCTATAAATAAATTCAATTTAATTATACAATAAATACTAAAACAAATAAACTAAATACAGATACTACTTAACACTGAGAGTCACTTCTTCTTAGTTGAGATAGACAATAGGGAAAAATTATCGCTGTGCCGATACTGCTGCCAACTTCTTACGAATGTGTTCGCGAACTTTGACTTTGAAGGTTAATCGGTTGGTTGCCATCCTGATTTCCGGGGGGAGAGTATTCCACAAAGAAATAGACTGAATGAAGAAAGAACAGTGAATGAAGTCAGTGCGGTGAGTAGGACATTGAAGAAGGCGGTTATTTGATGATCGTAGATTTTTATTGTGGTTGTCGCAGATGTATTGAAAGTAAGGGGCCAGATAACTAGGGGAATTCGGAGAGTCAAGAAATGAGTACAATGTAGTTAGTGCCCTTTGCTCTCTACGCTGGCGTATGGGAAACCACTTTAGAAGCGACCGATGCGCAGAGACATGATCATATTTACGTAAATTGAAAACAAATCGAATGCAGTAATTTAGAAGACGGTCAAGTTTGTTGAGGAGATCTGCATTCAGGTCATAGTAGCACACGTCACCATAATCGATGATAGGAAATATTAGGGTTTGCACAAGCATTGTCTTTGTGTTCAATGGTAAAAAGTTTTTCAGACGATACAGAGCCCGGAGCGTTCCAGTAACCTTCTGACTGACACTAGCAACTTGAGTATGCCAGCTCAGAGTTCTATCAATACGTAAACCTAGATCCTTCACGTCAGTGCTAAACGGGACGATCGTACTGTCGAATATAACAGGTGGGAATGTTGCACCATCCACTTTCGCGATGCTTCGAGGACTCCCAATGATGATTGCTTGACACTTATTGGGGTTTACTGCAACGCCAAATCTATCAGACCAAGTTTTAATCGCTATCAAGTCCCTATTTAATTTGTCGATAGCATCAGGTATTTCATCGAACCTCCCTTGACAATACAATTGCAGGTCATCTGCATACAGATGATACGCACACTGAAGTTCGCAAGTGATGAGATTAATAAAGATAGAAAACAGAAGAGGGGAAAGAATGCCGCCTTGAGGAACGCCAGCTTCCAAGTCACACCAGCGAGATGAAGAATCACCAACGTGAACAGACTGCTGACGTACCCGAAGGTAGGAGGTGAACCATTCCAGTGCTTCGGGAGAGACCATCACATAGGATAAAATGGCTAACAGGATGTCGTGACTGACGGTATTGAAGGCGTTCGAGAAATCGACCAACACTAATACAGTGACTTTGGTGTCTTCCAGCCCTGCCCTTATATCGCCAGTCACTTTTAGTAGGGCGGAGACAGTACTGTGCCCGGGTCTGAACCCAGATTGTAGTGGGCTGATCAGTGAATTATACTGCACAAAGGTAGAGAGTTGTCTGTGAACACAGGCCTCAAGTACTTTGGATAGGAAGGGAAGGATAGAGATTGGGCGGAAATGGGCTGGAAGAGTGGGATTGGTAACTTTAGGTAGCGGACGAACATAGGCTTTACGCCACAAGGAGGGGTATACACCAGTGTACAAGGAATAATAATTGATAATATGTGTGATAGGAGATAGGAGGTGATCCAGAATAGTCGTGATCATACCACGGGTGATATTATCACATCCTCGCTGTTGACGGTGTTAACGCAAATCGAGGCACTTGTAAATTCGCGACCGCTGGCCGCTATGAGTAGCGACCCTTCAGAGCCTTCTGCTCTTACGCCGGCTCATTTTCTTAACACTGCGCCCCTTCGCTCTCTGCCTGCTCCCCAGGTAGAGAACGTAAGTTTGCTAGATAGACATTCAATTTTGCACAAGATGGTACAGTCTTTCTGGCAGCGATGGCGAGTAGAATATCTGCATCAATTGCAATCTAGGTCCAAGTGGAATATTCCATCCACTCCAATCCCACTGCGATCGGTAGGTAGTTATACTAATAGTCGACAATGCTCCACCATTTACTTGGCCACTAGGTGTGGTAGAGGCTGTTCATACCTCGAAGGATGGCACAACGCGGTCTCTTACCGTTAGAACTGCTAAGGGTAGCCTGGTTCGCCCAGTTGTCCGTGTGTGCCTTTTACCGAGCCAATAAGAGCGTATATAGCTCTCTTATCTTTAGGTTAGTTTAGAGATAGGTTTATTGCAAATAGGTAATGTAATTCACGTTATTCTCTGACTCTTTTTAGAGCAGACGATCCCGCAAAAAAATTGTTAAGGATTCTGATTCTGTCTGGATCAGATCCTATCGCTCAATTATATAGTATTAAACTTTGTAATTTTTTATGGTTCACTTCTTAAAGGCAACCCTTTAAGGCCGGGAGAATGTTACCGCCATATACATCACTAATGTCCAAAACTACCTACTTCAAGTCTTTTCAACTTTTAGTTATATCTGAATGTGGCGGTAGTAGCATCAGCATTACATTTCCCATCAGTGACTTTCCTTCCTATTTATTCCTGCAGCGTCTACCATAGGTCAGAGCGAGACAGCCATACAGGGCTAGAAGAAGATTGACCGTAACGGACGCCATATTGAAAAAAAAAAAAAGGTTCGTTCTAATACGCCGCCGCGAAAGCATCTCACCAGAGCTTTTACCGCTAATATATCTGGATTCCGTGATAAATCCAGGTTTTCGGGTCTATATATCAAACTAGACCTACTTACTTATCAAGTTACATTGGTTTGAAGTGCTGTGTAAGATTTTTTTTTTTTTTTTGAAATAGTGAATTTGAAGGTGCAACCTTCAAATTCACTATTTCAATATTTTTAGCCAATTCCTTTTGCTCTATAATCCAATACGTTCTTCCAACGCTTTGTTACACTTATCTAAATTTATATTTCGCTGTATCAGATCCTTGTATCTATTTTCCATTGCCCTGTTCCTCTCCATGGTTTCCTTTTTGAATTTCTCTATTTCATCATGCTTGGCGCTTAGAAACTGCAGTGTCCTGTCGAATTCGATGTTAGTTTTTTTTAGGTCTCCAATCTCCGACTTAATAGCCGACACATCCTTCTGCAGCAGTAAAAAGCGCGAGTCTTGGTCTTCCTTTATAGAATGCAACAGAGAATTCACTGCCTTGACATCCTTTTGAACAGCAGCGAGAGCTACATGCAGACTACCAGGGGAACAGCATGCGGTTTTGTGTCGTCTAGGTTCTTGGGAGATAGAAGAATCACTATCTGAGTCTTCGTTGCGTTTCTTCTTACCCTGTCGAGTACCAACCCAGTTCGATTTAGGAGTTTGTTTGGCGGTTGACCTGTCAGAAGAGTGAGGTTCCTCAGCCTCTGCAGGTTTAGTTGGAGTTTGTTGCGCCTTCGGCATTATTGCTCCTCAATCGAACCAAAACAATGACACTACCCGTTACAATCACGCACTTAACACGTAGGTAGGTATATTTATTTAAATCGGTACGCAATTACACAGCAAAAGCGACACGTCTGCTCGCTTGCACGGCCAACGAGAGATAGATAGGAATCATCAGTGAAACCACGCTGGCTTGCCGCGTGG
Organism: Orthosia incerta; assembly: GCA_948252205.1. Lineage (NCBI taxonomy): Eukaryota > Metazoa > Arthropoda > Insecta > Lepidoptera > Noctuidae > Orthosia > Orthosia incerta. The sequence continues at coordinate 3,117,201 of OX411769.1, forward strand.
CTAACCTGCACATCGAGGACATACAAGGTGCTAGCAGCAGGAAGGCGACTCCAGGCCTCAATAAAGGTAAGACGCTGCATCCTGTGTCCTTCTCTTATTCCTGTTTCCCCATACCAAAGACTAGCCTCATTTCAAATTAATGTATGCTGCCACATAAAGTTTATTACAGTCCACAAACCGCCGATTCTCATAGCAAGGCTTTGAATCACCGCTCCAGTCTTTTAGAAGTCTGGAAAGAGCTGTTTAGACAGTTCTATCCATTTTTATGGTAAATTCCCCGCACCACCTCATGTTAGCGTTTAAGAACCATCCAAAAGGCTCGCGGCACTAACACCTACCCTATACTTACCCTACACCCACCCTACACCTACCCTACACATACCCTACACCTACCCTACACCTACCCTACACCTACCCTACACCTATCCTATACCTACCCTACACCTACCCTACACATACCCTACACCTACCCTACACCTACCCTACACCTACCCTACACCTACCCTACACCTACCCTACACCTATCCTACATACATGATTGCATAACTGAAACCGTTTACGCAGCGCACGCAACGGAAGCCCTCAAAAAGTAATATTCTTTCCCGTTTTTGCAAGATTTTTCATTTATGTTCCGCTCCTATTGGTCGTAGCGTGATGTTATATAGCCTATAGCACTCAGGAATAATGTAGCTTTCTACCAGTGAAATTTTTTTAGAATTGGATCATTACTTCCAGAGATTACCCCCTACATACAAACTTACAAATTTTAACTCTTTATAATATTATATATTATTAGTATAGACTAGCTGTCCCACGCGGCTTCGCTCCCGTCAACTGTCTATGTACCTACCCTACACCTACCATACACCTACACTACACCTACCCTATAACTACCCAACACCTACTATACACCTACCCTACACCTTCCCACACCTACCCTACACCTTCCCTACACCTACCCTACACCTACCCTACACATACCCTACACCTACCCTATACCTACCCTACACCTACCCTACACCCACCCTACACCTACCCTACACCTACCCTATACCTACCCTACACCTACCTTACACCTACCCTACACCTAACATACACCTACCATACACCTACCCTACACCTAAACTACACATACCCTACACCTACCCTACACCCACCCTACACCTACCCTACACCTTCCCTACACCTACCCTACATATACCCTACACCTACCCTATACCTACCCTACACCTATCCTACACCTAACCTACACCTACCATACACCTACCCTATACCTACCCTACACCTACCCTACACCCACCCTACACCTACCCTACACCTACCCTATACCTACCCTACACCTACCCTACACCTAACCTACACCTACCATACACCTACCCTATACCTACCCTACACCTATCCTACACCCACCCTACACCTACCCTACACCTACCCTATACCTACCCTACACCTAACCTACACCTACCATACACCTACCCTATACCTACCCTACACCTAACCTACACCTACCATACACCTACCCTACACCTACCCTACACTTAACCTACACCTACCATACACCTACCCTATACCTACCCTACACCTACCCTACACCCACCCTACAATAATAGAATAGAATAGAATAATAATAATATACTTGGCTCGCGAGGTTGTCGACATGTGGGATGTGGACATAGCGATCATTGTACCGATAGTCGTGTCAGCCAATGGCTTAATAGCCACGAGCCTCGACCAACACCTTAGGAGGCTCTCGTTAGGCGGCTGGATCAAGGGCCTGATCCAGAAAGCAGTATTGCTGGACACGGCTCGCATTGTTAGGAGGTTCCTCTCTATGGAGCCCTGACCGCCGGTAGCTTGGACCCTGTTCCCGATACCGGTGGGCCTCTATTTTTTTATATTTTTAAATGTTTTTCTTTTTTGTGTTTTGTAAAAATATATAAAAATGTAATTAATAAGAAAAGGAATGAATAAAGGAAATATTAATATTCTTTCCCGTTTTTGCAACATTTTTCATTAAATGCTCCGCTCCTTTTGGTCGTAGCGTGATGTTATATAGCCTATAGCACTCAGGAATAATGTAGCTTTCTACCAGTGAAATTTTTTTTAGAATTGGATCATTAGTTCCAGAGATTACCCCCTACATACAAACTTACAAATTTTACCACATTATAATATTATTAGTATAGATTAAGGTATTTGCCAACAGCCGATATGCCCGCTGATTTGCTAACAAAAGGATTGTGTTCCAAGAAGCATTATACCTTTATGGATTTATTGGGTTTAGTAATGATATAATTTTATTTCATTATTTTGGTTATTTGATATAGTGGGGTTAGTGTTAGTTATATACAAATAATCCTCTACTTGTTATACTAGTAACGCCTTCTATTGCTACTTTATAAGTAACTGGTAATATTGTCTGTGTCTATGTATGTATATGCACTATGGAAATAAATTTCAGTTCTGTTCAAATCGAAACTTACGCAGTTTTATTAGACTACCCTACCCTACCTACCATACCCTACCCTACGTACCTTACCCTGCCCTACCCTACCAATTTGGTTTTGAGTATTGACAAATATTGACATTAGTATTTATACGATAACGTCACGTCACTCAATTGTTTTGCCTTCCCGGAACCTCTCCACTAACACTTAAACTTTATGGTATGGTATTAAAGCTCAAATTAACTTTTAAGTATTATTACGTATCGTTTGTATGGGAGTATAGGATAGTGTTGTTGTGTGTACTTTTACAGGCAATTTTTTTATTTTTCTCTCCGTAAGAACCTTCTAACAATACGAACACAAAAAAAAAGAATTAGCGAAATCGGTTCAGTGGTTCTCGAGATTTGCGCTTAGCAACACATTTAGCGATTCATTTTTAGGGTTCCGTACCCAAAGGGTAAAAACGGGACCTTATTACCAAGACTCCGCGATAAATCTGTCTGTCTGTCCGTCTGTCACCATGCTATATCTCATGAACCGTGATAGGTAGGCAGCTGAAATTTTCACAGGTGATGTATTTCTGTTGCCGCTATAACAAAAAATACTAAAAACAATAAAATTAATATTTAAGTGGGGCTCCCACACAACAAACGTGATTCATTTGCCGTTTTTTTCGATATTGGTATATCCATTGGTGTATCCGACTCGCACTTGGCCGGTTTTATATTATAGATGGAGAGTCGATTGTCAGGGTCAATAATGTGGTGTCGGGGTATTTTAAACCAGAGAAAGGAGTACGCCAAGGATGTATTATATCCCCTCTTCTTTTCTAAATCTATGGCGAATACATCATTAGAAGAGCCTTAGAAAGAGTGCGAGGGTGGCATAGCGGTAGGTTGCAATAAGATCACTAATCTTCGAAATGCAGATAACACCGCGTTGTTTGCGACTTCGGAGCGCTGACTTGCTGAGTTATTGTGAGGATAGAGCGTGAAAGCGAGATGATAGGACTGTCGATCAACAAGTCCAAGACCAAAGCCATCATCGACAGAGCTGGACTAATCGCACGCACGGGAGAACTTGTAGATCTAGAGTTCATGAGCGAGTTTGTGTGCCTGGGCTCCGTGATCATCGATAAGGGGGCTACGATAGGGAATCGTTAATTTAAAATAAAATAGTTTATAGTGTTTTAATTAGTATTAAATAGTCAAAACTCAATATTGACTTCAATATCTAATAATTGTAATGTGTTTTTGTCGGGAAACTATTGAAAAACAAGGAAACATAAGCCCAGCTGTCAGTTGGTTGCATCAACGGTGACGGATTTGAAACGGAAGGAAAAAATCATCATTCCCTGGGAGTATTCTTGTCCTAATTAAGTGTATCTACAGACTGCACGACATCACAGAATACTGCTCAGTTATCTGAGCTACGTCCATCACACACTGGCACGGTTTATGTCTCCTTTTGCTTGACTATTTGTGGAAGCAAAATTGACGACAATAACATTAGCCCAGACAATGAACACCACATACATAAATTGACTGCACAAAATTATCTGTTTGGTTTCTATTTAAATGTTACCTAGAATGTGTAAAAAATCTAGTACATATAGGAAAATTGTAGCCTAAATTTAAATATTAACAATATCAAAGTAGTGTTTTCAATAGTTCTTTCTTTTGTTTTTACCCATTTAACTTTCACATTTAAGTCCTATTAATCATATCTATCTGTAATCGCTATATTTTCTTAACATTAACTTGTAAACTTTTTCTTTAGTAATTTTAATTATTTTTTCTTCCAAATACCTCCTACCTTCTAATCTTAATATTAGAAAATTACTGCACTATTATTTAATTTAAATTCCACACATTTCAGGTAATTAAGGAAAATGATGACCCGCAGTGCTGCATTCAAAGAGCTGGAACTAAAATTGAGAGCTTCCCTGAAGGAGCTGCAAGACTCCAAAGCGTTAAATGTAAAACTGCTCCAAGAAATTGCAGACAGTGAGGTGGAAGTCGAAAATGTGGTCCATAAGAACACATTCCTAAAAAATGAACTGGCTGAGCTACATACTCAGTACCAGGACTTAGCCGAACAACACCAGGTACTTCAGTATCAAGTGGCCAATTATCAAAAGTGCAGTGACACATATGAACTAACTTTAAACCGTGTTTCAGAACTTGAACAAGATTTGTGTAATGCCCATAAGGCCCTATCTATTGCTGAGTCTGCTAAGATCAGCGAGCAGTGTAAAAAACTAATAGTTTATATAATGAGTTAGTTGACAGTTTTCAGTCAGAACCAGTGTGTGAGTCTGATTTTATAATAGATTTGACTGGTGAAGACACTATACCATTATGTCCTATTGTCATGAGTCACAATAAATTAAAAAAATATGTTAAAATAAAAAGAATTATAAAACGGTCACGGATAGCGATGAAAAAACAAAATCTCTTAAAATTAAATATTTCTTTAAGAAAGGATCGTGTTAATATAACAAGTAAATTAAATATCTGTATGGGGGAACTAGATAAATGTAGGAAAATGTATGATGTAGATACTCAGTGCCTCCAAAATGATTTACTATATAAGGAGTGTTTACTGAAGGAAATTTTTGAGAAATATGAAAGTTCACAACAGCAATTGAGTGAGCGCTTGTTTGAGGCCGGGGAATTGTTGGACTTGGTGAAGTACAATGCAGAGAGGTATGAGTCTCTGACTAGTGCCTCATGTAGCTGTGCCAACCATACACCACCCACCCCGCTGCAAGGTGACTTGTCTCCACCAATGTTGGATACCCAATTCATAAAAAAGCATACCCATTCAGAAAAAAGTTGTATACCCAATTCACAGGAATATAAAACAATAATGTTTAGTGACGAAATAGGTTCTGGCTTTGGAAAAGTATTAAATAATTACCTTAGCTACAGTTCTACAAATCATTGCTACCATAATATTAGTTTCAAGCAAATGATTAAAAAAATTATAAATTCGAATATGGATAATTATTCTACAATGGTTTTGCTATTAGGTAATAGTACTGGCATTACCAAAAAGGACATAGTGGGCGGTATTGACACCTTGTTAGGATTAAATTTAAGAAATCTGATGGTATGTGCTTTTCCATACTCTGATAAGTTCTCAGAACAGGAGAACAATCGTATTTATAAATTAAATAACATTTTGCAAATGTTGACTTGTCATAATGACAAATTATTGTTTTTTGACACTAATAAATTTATTAGTGGACTCCTGGACCTGGTGACAGAGAGAAAGCTCTCTGTGTTACATACACAGAGAGCTTTCTCTCTGTCACCTAGGTGTAGGCGTACGATTGCTATGTTGATAGCATATTCTTTAAATGAATTGAATTTATCTTTTACTATAAACTCAGACATAAATAGTATGTCGAAGGCATGTACTGTAGTTGATATTAGTAGTAATACTAATTTGGTCAATAAGTTTAATAACGTTAGCACTTCAGCTATTAATATTTATAGTTTAAATTAGTTTGTAGGACAAGGGAGGGTACCAACAACGAAATAGTTACGAGAACATCCACCATCAAGAAAGTACCTTATTGCTCTCACTTAGTTAAGTTAAAAAAAGGGGCTAAGCAGAATTCCTTGAAATTATTCCATCAAAATATTCAAGGTTTTTCTGCGAAGCAATTGGAAATAGAACTGTTTTTGGAAAAAACAATGTTTGAAATTGTTTGTTTTACTGAGCATTGGCTCAAAGATCATACAATGCTAATAAATTATGAGAATTATACCGTGGGCAGTTGTTTTAATAGAAATATTATGTTGCGTGGAGGTTCACTTATATTAATTAAAAATGGCATTAAATCAAAATCTCGTAAAGATATTGTAGATCTATCAGTTGAACATAGTGTTGAACTGTCCTGCGTTGAGCTGGATAAGCATGTTATAGTGTGCGTTTACAGACCCCCCAATTATGGAAACTACTCTATAATTGAGTCAGTGATGGAGGATGTTTTGGCAAAAATTGCAAATAGTAATAAACTAGTCATAATCTGCAGTGACTTTAATATAAATGTTTTAGAAAATAATTCAGATAGCAGTAGATTATTAAATCTCTTCAAATCTTTTAATTTGTCACATGTGTTTATGGAACCAACACGAACAACTGTGACAACTGCTACATGTATTGATAATGTTTTTTGTTGCTGCGACTACTTAGACAAAGCCATTATGAATTGTCTGCCTTCGGATCATAGTGGGCTACTGGTAACATTTGAGTCCAACATACCAATAAAACAAGTGCAGATTCAATCCAGACCAATAACATCCGGTAAATTAAATAAATTTAACAGCACTTTAATCAGCAAGTTAAGTTATCAGGACCTCACAGTGAATGATGGTAATATTTTGTATGATGAGGTTTTCTCAGTGGTTCAGAAAGAGTTCAATAACACTTTTAAGAAGAAAACTAAAACTATATGCCCTAAGTTTTTATTCAGTGACTGGGCGACTACAGGACTTAGAAAAAGTAGGGAAAGACTTTACGAGCTATATGGCCTTAAGCCTTGTATTAACACTGAAACGTTTAATAAGTATGTTGCTACTTACTCAAGAATTTTTAAAAATACTTGCTAGGCAGCTAAGGCCTTGTACATTAGCAATAAGGTTAAATTTGCAGAAAATAAAATCAAGACGGTTTGGAAAATTATAAACAATGAAACGAATAGGAATAAAAGAAATAATACTGATTACACGCTTGAGACCACACACGGACTTATTACAGATATCAAAAAAGTTGCGCAAGAATTTGTAAATTTCTTTACCAACATCCCAATTAAAACTACTGAAACCTTAAATTCTTCGCCTTCGCTTGCTTTCGGATTATTAAACACGAACGTTTCAGCCTGCCCGAATGTATTTAACTTTTCACATATAAACCCCATAACAGTAATAAAAGCTTTTAAGCAAATCAAGATCAAGCCGACTGAAGATCTGTGGGGAATGTCCATCAAAGCTTGTACCTCCATTATTCAGACTATAGCGCCGTACTTGGCTTTGATTTTCAATTTGTTTGTGGATCAAGGAGTCTTTCCGGATCTAATGAAATATAGTAAGGTTATACCTCTTTTTAAATCCGGGGACAGTAAAGACACAAATAATTATAGACCAGTATCCGTGTTGCCGGTTTTCAGCAAGGTTTTTGAGAAGATAATGCTAAATCAAATGCTCATTCATTTTAATACGAATAACATTTTGCATGATAAACAGTATGGTTTCACCAGAGGACGTTGTACAACTGACGCTGGTGTCACCCTATTAAAACACATCTTTAATGCGTGGGAAGATTCGCGGGATGCCATAGGTATCTTCTGCGACCTGTCGAAGGCGTTTGATTGCGTTAATCATGAAACATTACTTCTGAAACTTGAGCATTACGGGCTAGGTCAATCAGCGTTAAGTTTGATTAAATCTTATTTGAATGATAGACAGCAATTAGTTCAAATAAACGGTGTGAACTCGTCCGAGTTGAACGTGAAAATGGGGGTACCCCAGGGCTCAATTTTAGGTCCTTTCTTATTTTTAGTATACATCAACGATTTACCTCGTTTATTGGAAAACAAACTAAACATGGTGTTATTTGCTGTCACACATCTTTAATTTTTAAAACAAATAGACGTGCTTGTCAGGTTGACGACGTAAATAACGCGCTACGGCAGGTTCAGGATTGGTTCACTGCCAATAATTTAGTTTTAAATGGTAAAAAAACCAAGTGCGTAAAATTTTCATTGCCGAATGTCAAAAGTACTGATTGTGACATTATGTTAAACAAGGAGAAGCTAGAATTCGTCGATAAAACGGTTTTCCTGGGGATCACGCTGGACTCAGGGTTGCAGTGGGGTCCTGATTTGGTGTCCCTTGCCGGGCGGCTGAGTTCGGCGGCTTATGCTGTTGGGAAGATTCGTCGATTGACGGATGTGGATACCGCGAGACTGGTATATTTTAGTTATTTTCATAGTATAAAGTCTTACGGTATCTTACTATGGGGAAGGGCTGCAGACATTGAGTCAATTTTTATTCTGCAAAAACGAGCCATCAGAGCAATATATAATCTTCGCCGGCGCGATTCCCTAAGGGAACTGTTTAAGGACATTAACATCATGACGGTTCCTTGTCAATATATTTATGAAAACATCATGTACGTGAGAAAGAATTTACATCTTTTTAGTAAAAACGGCGACAGACATAATTACGTTACTAGAAATAGGGACCAATTAGTTCAACCAGGTTTCAGACTGGCAAAAGTAGCCTCTTCTTTCATGGGGTACTGTACAAAATGTTACAATAAAATTCCACCCCACATTCTTGAACTGAATGAGACGAAATTTAAAACTTGTATAAAACGCACACTATGCAGGCTGGCATATTATAAGTTGGGGGATTACTTCACTGATAAAAATGCTTGGCTAAATGCTATTCCTGCTCCACATCCACTAGGGCGTAAAACCAAGTGATATGCAGAACATTATTGTTTTGCAGTGTTCTTGGAACTGCTGAAGACTGAATGAATATATTTGTATTGTATAAACTCAATTTCCTTACTATTGTATAACTGCAAAGCATGTGTGTGAGTACTATGTACCCAACTGTAAATCTACCATTTACTGTACCTGTGTGTCGTTCGTTGACTTGTGTGTGCCCTGGCAGTTGAGTGTGTCATGCTCTCTCAAATGTCTCTCTGAGGGTGGCGCGTGTGTTGCGCGCCTTTTTTTTTCTAGCTTCTATTATGTAACTGCACAGTGCATGTGTGAGTATTTTTATTACTTTATGCCTGTACGTAGTATAGTGTGTAGTGCTATTCTGGGTGCATTGTCCTCACATATATGAATTTATTAATGAATGTACTTATATGTAACTAAATATTGTAAAAAAAAACTTTTTTTTTTAAAAGAGTTAGTATGGAGTTTCTTGTGCATTCTTCTCCATAACAAGCTACTTTCCGAATGCACGGTAGAATCAACTTTTATAACTTGTAAATTTTAATGTATCTAACGTTCAAAAGTGCCGCTTGGTGGCCTACTTGAAATAAAATATCTTTGTCTTTGTCTTGTCTTTGTCTTTGTCTTTGAATCCAATCCACGATATGCTACCAACGAGTCCTAAATTAATTTATTCGCCCGAAGACAACCTGATAAACTGGAGAAACTGATTATTGTGGGAAACATGGATCTTAGGAAAAGGCCACGCAGACGCTCGTCCACTCAATGGTCAGACCAGATCGGACGATTACCTAAAAACAGCAGAAGACAGAGTGGCTTGGAAGCAGCTCTTCAAAGACTCCGTCAAAGATTTCCAAGATGAGCACGACCCTCAGTAATGAAGACAACGAATAAGAATGAAAGAGTCAGTAACAAAACGACGTATTTTATTATTGACAACTCTAATACAATACAGGCTAGACAAATGAAACTACGTGTGTTTGATAAGTCCGCTAGCTTCATATCTTCTTATCCTGCATATTTGGGATGTCTAGATTTATCCACACCAAAACGATGAGGGAACGAAAATTCGACGAAACGCTTCGAGAAAAGGTAGGTAGTGGCCCGCTTCTTGGTCTCGTCTTGGCGGGTAGTGATACACAAGGTAGTGATATACAGAGTTACTTACTTATCGTCTTGTTAGCTTTTCGTTTCTTCTTGGATACTTCTTGTTCTTCTTCCATCGCATTTCTAATTTCCATCAAAGATACATCATCTTCTGATTCAGAATGGTAGGATTTCATGTTTCCTTTTTCCAAGTGTTGAAATTCAAGGTCTAACTCTATGAACAAACAAAAACAGTCAAGAGCACTCAATTTTAGCCTCAGTGGTTTTTATTTTCAACCGACTTCAAAGAGGAGGTTCTTACTTCGACTGGATGTGTTTGTATTTTTGTTACGCGGTTACTCCGCCAATTACAACCATACCTACATATAGCTCAATTATTTATTTTTTTCTTTCTGTCCAAAGTCAATTAAAAATAATCTTATAATCATCATAATATCTTTAGTTAAAATTAAGAACATACCAGATGGATTTTCATCATCTTGTCCCTTATAAACATCTGGAAATTCTTCTTTGATGACATAGCTTTCTGTTTGATAGTCATCAGGAATACTGAAGCATTCCGTTGGACTTATAATATACCCACTGAACTCTAACTGGTCACGGTTTAGTAGAGGTTTAGTCTGTAAAAAGTTGTTAACAGTATTAGCTCTATACAGAAACAAGCACAAAATACTTCCTGCCATCTTAGTCCGGGGCTCATTTGTGGGGCTCGGTATCTACTTCTCCAACAAGCTACCACTTCTCTATTCTGACTTTCTTTCGAATGCATTGAAAGTTTAAGTTAAATCAAACTTTATTCGAAGGCATACTATAAACAACAATTTTAATGATAAGGACGGTTGGTCGCTGTGTTGAACACAAGACAATGTTCACAAAGTGCTGGCTGTCTGCCTAATTTGAGTGAATGACTTAATATTCGTAGTGTGCTGCAAATTTGATACATAGAAAAAGTTCAAACCCCTGTACAGAAATTCTTTAGAGGATTTTGTTAATAGTTGTAAGAGACGCACAATCATATCCTGATGGGAATTGTGTTACCAGTAACCCTGTTTACAGGATAGCGTATAGGGTTACTGGTTCCACAAAGAACGAGTTCGTGCTGATGCGAGACCGAGGCACGCCATGTAGTGACAGCCAAAACATTGATTACGGCTTCAGCCATAAAATGTACATACTGTAAGAAACTAATTCAAACTCTGATAGATGTACAGTGAAAACTTGATCAATCCAGTCAATCCTTACCTCATAGTCTTTATTCAACATCTGAGCAAACAGCTTTTCAGCTTCTAGACATTTTTTTTGCAATCGGCAGCATTGCTGCAGTCTAGTGCAGCAGAAGAAACATGCGAGCATTGGCCGTCTGTCTTCAGTACAAAACTGCAATAAAACAAAAGAAAACTAATTGTTTATTTTTGATAAATACTGGAAAGTAATATTGCGGTAAATAAATTGTATGTTCTTAAATAATATTTTGTAATATTTTGTATATTGTAATAAAATTTTGTTGTTTGTTGTTATTGTTTGTTTAGTTTTTTTTTTATTAATAGGTTCTGGAGCAGCATGATTAACGCCCTTAAGGTAGACAGATAATCTCTTGACAATTACCCGAATTCACTGGATGTGATTAGCACAGGACTAATGAATATCTCTTGAGAGAACTGTGAAGGTCCAAGGGTCATTTTGGGCATTTATTTCAATTGCTTATATGAGGAGCTTGTGGCAAAGTAATAACAGCCGCACGGGTCGATCATCAAGGTTAAGCAACGCTTGACGAGGTCGGTCCGTGGATGGGTGACCATTTCAACATACCGAGTTTCCTCCGTGCCTTGGAAAGCACGTTAAGCCGTTGGTCCCGGCTGTCATTTACAGATCTTTGACAGTCGTTATGGGTAGTCAGAAGCTTGAAATCTGACACCAGTCTTGCCAAGGGGTACCGTGTTACCCAGTTTCTGGGTTGTGGAGGTCAGATAGGCAGTCGCTCCATGTAAAAGACTGGTACTTAGCTGAATCCGGTAAGACTGGAAGCCGACCCCAATATAGTTGGGAAAAGTCTAGGCAGGTGGTGATGATTTCAATTGCTTATAATTATATATATAACTTATGTATTTATATATAGGTTTATGTAATATATATATTTATTGGTGTAGGTTTCCTTTTTTTTCCATTATATATTTATGTATTATTAACATGTAATTATTTGTGTGTACAACCTTGTCCCCGTATTGTTATTTCGTGCATCAGTTTTACAGGTTGGCTGGAAGAGATCTCTATAAAGAGATAAGCTCACCTTTGTGAACACGTTTAATTTTAAAAATTTGTATTGTAAACCTTTTTGTGCACAATAAAGAATATATAATAATATAACTAGCAGCCACCTGCGTGGTGGTTAGTAGATTTAGTGTGTATGAGTAAGAAACATCAGCTACTAGCGACCCTCCCCAGCTTCACCCGTGACAAATTTATACACAAAAACCGGCCAAGTGCGAATCGGACTCGCGCACGAAGGGTTCCGTACCATTATCGCAAAAACGGCAAAATAATCACGTTTGTTGTATGGGAGCCCCCTTAAATAATTATTTTATTCTGTTTTTAGTATTTGTTGTTATAGCGGCAACAGAAATACAGCATCTGTGAAAATTGCAACTGTATAGCTATCACGGTTCATGAGATACAGCCTGGTGACAGATGGACAGATGGACAGACAGACAGACGGATCGCGGAGTCTTAGTAATAGGGTCCCGTTTTCACCCTTTGGGTACGGAACCTAAAAACCATTTTTAGTGATATGTAGTGATGATACACTTACTCGAATATCCGTCAGCTTCTCATATATGTCCTGCAGGTTCTTGTTGGCTACCACATACATGGTAGCATTCTCCACTAGACACATCCTACACATTGATAGTTTTTCCATCTCCATAATAATAAAAATAACTGCTGACTTTTACTATCTAGCGTTCAGATCAATTTTATTTTTAAGATTATTTAGAAAAGGTGCCTTGATTCTAATAAAAGCTTGGTAAAAATTGTGTATATTTCCTTCGTGGATCTCAGTTAGGCTATCTATAAGGGGCAGGCCGAGAGAGCTACAGCTTACTATTTATCTGCAAATCGTAGTTATGATTCAATATTATTTACAATAAAACGGAAAAAAGAAATGATTCCAAAATTTCATGTTTTATTTTTTGAAAGCAGAGCATCCACCTAGTATTCTTAAACCGAATATGATTAACATTTAATGATACCACAATCAACAAACACAACTTCACAATTCACAACACATTAATCGTTTTATTTTTCTAATCTGAGTAAATCTAAAATCTCTAATAAACTTTATCTGTCTATGCCTACGCTCTACACGAGTCTACACCTAAAGTTACTGACATTTAGTTGACACTTACCAGTAATGCAATGACAGCTCTAAAACGGAATCATATAGTGATGAACTAATGCGGTACCGATTCGATTTCAGTAACAATTAACTAATCAATGATGACATTTAGATCGATTTAACACATTGATATTTTATTTTTGTATTGTTTGAAATCTGTTACGGTGTTAGTAAAATGTTACTGGCAAAGTGAAATCTATGGTTCGCTTGATAGATAGAGTACCTAGAAGATTAAGAAGTTTTTTTTCTGTCATACTGTTTTTTGTAAAATGGAGACGTGTATAAAATTTCTTTAATTAAACTATATAAAGTAAAAACCAGTCTTTGCTAGATTCTGTCCGTTCATAACCTTTCACAGGTTATGGGCCCAGAAGCACGAACGCAGAAATAAAAATTAATACCAGTAAAAGTAAAAAACATAAAAATATCGCAATCGCGGGAGTCTGCAAATTCTGCAATATGGCGGAGGAATCCAGCATTGAAAAATTGATAAGAAGCAAAAATTCTCACCTATGGAAGTTTGAAATATGCATATTTATGAAAGCCAATTCATTGTTTGATATATTATAGTACGACATAAAAGAGTAGAAATTAAATATTTGGGAACTAATAGTTTTCATTTTCTGGCAACATCTAAAATGAGTACTTGAGCTGTCAATTTTTCTCGATCGGTTTCGATTTTCGTAAGAATTTTGGTTTTTGTGTGATATTTCTGAGTGTGGACAGAAAAACAGTGGCAAATCATGAATAAGGTAATTCGTGGAGGTGCCCGTGATATAGTTTACAAAGTTTATGTGTGGTGTATAGCCGAATTCAAAGCTGGGAAGCTTCTATGCAACTTAGAAGATGTTTACCATCGTACAGCAGATTTTACTGGTAAGTAACTATTGAAAGTTACGCTAAACGTTAATTACAAACATTTTAAAATTGTACACGCTTCTGTAAATTAACTATTGACTGGGATTGGTGGAGAGAGTGAAACACTTTGTTATCTTGGCTTGACTTAATTACCTATCTAAAATTCTATACAAGTAACACATCAAAGTTACTTAAATATAACTTATTAATCTACGACATCCTGCACAAAAATACTTAAATAAAATCTTATTGGAGGATATTGGAGAGCAATGGTGGCCCAGTGCTATCGGCCGCGACTTACAAGTTGTAGGTCGTGGGTTCGAGCCCAGGTAGGCGCTTTACTTTGTGTAAATTATTTCATCACCACTGCTCTCAAAACGGTGAAGGAAAACATCGTAAGGAAACCGGCATGTCCTAGAAGAACCAAAAATTCGAAGACATGTGAAATCCACCTACCCGCACTGGGCCCGCGTGGTGGATTACGGCCCATTCCCTCTCGCAGGGAGGAGGCCTGTGTCCCAGTAGTGAGAAAATTAATAGGCTGATGATGTGATGTGTGATGTGAAAATCTTATTAAAAACTTCCCTTCATACTTTACAGGCTTTGGACTGTCTGCTTATTTTATAAACGTGATATTAAACATACGTTCACGTAAACAATAGGTACCGTTCCTATGACGTATTGTGACGTACTGATTTAAAAACAAACTTTGCTAAACATTTTCAACTCTGCCTACCAAAGTAACAGTGATTCTATTGGTATAGACATTAGGTTTAGTAACGCGAAACAAATAATTCGACTCACAAACTTCGAGTGCCGAACCGAACGTCTCCGAATGTCACCGGAACTGACCGATCCTGTGGATCACCCGTTGCTAAACTAGACGCGAGTATGGTAGTACGTGATTACGTGTCAAACGCCATACGCTTAAATACTCGAGACGCGTTAATGTGGTGCGCACGGATTAAGTCTTTACACGTCCGGCCAAAAACGTATACCAAAAAACCTATTCCAGTAAATACGTCTCACCTCTAGCTGTCACTGCTGTGACTGTCAATGTCAATTCTAGTAATTTTGATTTATTGTGAGTTGTGATTGTTGATTGTGGTATTATTAAATGTTAATAATCTTTGGTTTTTAAATACTGCCTACTTAAATACTTTGCTTCAAAAAACAAAGACATAAAATTTTGGAATCATTTCTTTTTTGTAAATCTTATTGAATCGTAAATACGACCAGTGTAGCTCTATTCCTGCCCCTAAAAGATAACCTGACTTTCTGAGGTCCACGAAGGATGCATACACAATAGTTACCAAGCTTTTATTAGAATAGGTACCGTAGTAGATAATCTAAAAAAAAATGGTCTTAAAGCAAGATAGTAAAAGTCTGCAGTAAATTTAATACTTAATTATGGAGATGGAAAAACTGTCAATGTGTAGGATGTGTCTAGTGGAGAATGCTACCATGTATGTGGTAGCCAACAAGAACCTGCAGCACATATATGAGAAGCTGACGGATATTCAAGTAAGTGTATCATCACTATATATTATAAAATAAAGTCTTCCGCCGCGTCTGTACGTGATAACACAAAAACCGGCCAAGTGCGAGTCGGACTCGCGCACAAAGGGTTCCGTACCATTATCGCAAAAAACGGCAAAAAAATCACGTTTGTTGTATGGGAGCCCTACTTAAATATTTATTTTATTCAATTTATAGTATTTGTTGTTAAAGCGGCAACAAAAATACATCATCTGTGAAAAATTCAGCTCTCTAGCTATTACGATTTATGAGATACAGCCTGGTGACAGACGGACAGACAGACGGTTTGCGGAGTCTTAGTAATAGGGTCCCGTTTTTACCCTTTGGGTATGGAACCCTAAAAACAACTGAACGGATTTTCATGCGGTTTCACCAATAGAAAGAGTGAGAAACGAAGAAGGTTTTGTGTATAATTTATGTATTAACCTTCACACTTCTCTCAAGTGTCACCACATTCATCAGCCCTGTGCTAGTCACATCCAGTGAATTCCTGTGACTGTCACCAGGTTATCTGTCTACCTTGAGGGTCTTACTCATACTGTATTGCCACTGCTCCAGAACTTTTTGACTTGATGTGGACAAAAATTATTTAAGAACATACAATTTATTTACCACAATATTACTTCCACTGTTTATCAAAAATAAACAATTAGTTTTCTCTTGTTTTATTGCAGTTTTGTACTAAAGACAGACGACCAATGCTCGCATGTTTTTTCTGCTGCACTAAACTGCAGCAATGCTGCCGAATGCAGAGAAAATGTCTGGAAGCTGAGAAGCTGTTTGCTCAGATGTTGAATGAGGGCTATGAGGTAAGGATTGACTGGATTGAAAAAGTTTTCACCGTACATCTATCAGAGTTTGAATTAGTTTCTTACTGTATGTACATTTTATGACTGAAGTTGAACTGATGTATTGGCTGTCACTGCAAAATTTGGCCGATAGTGAAGGAAAGATCTAATTAACCCTAAGGAACTCAGTTCACTGACTGGACCAACCCTTATGGTGCGAGGATGCGCCGCGCCCCTGAGTCAGGAAACGCGCGATGTCCTTGGCTTGTGCTTTTAATGGGCAAAAACTCATACCTTATGGAACCAGTAACCCTATACACTGGCCTGTTCAAAGGGTAACTAATAACAAGATTCCCAGAAGGATATGATTATGTACCTCTTACAGCTAATACCAAAATCCTCTCAAGAATTTCTGTGTAGGGGTTTGAACTTTTTTATGTTATGAAAGTTGCGGCACACTATGACAAATGAGAAGTCATTCACTTAGTCATTCATTTTAGTACACATTGAACATAGTCTTGTGTTCAACACAGTGACCAACCGTCCTTATCATGTAAATTGTTGTTTATAGAATAGTATGCCTTCGAATAAAGTTTGATTTAACTTAAACTTTCAATGCATTCAAAAGAAAGTCTAGAATAGAGAAGAGGGACACCGAGCCCCACAAATGAGGCCTGGACTAAGATGGTGGGCAGGTATTTTGTGCTTGTTTCTTTATATTTGAACTAATACTGTTAACAACTTTTTACAGTTAAAACCTCTACTAAACCGTGACCAGTTAGAGTTCAGTGGATACATTATAAGTCCAACAGAATACTTCAGTATTCCTGATGAATATCAAACAGAAAGCTATGTCATCAAAGAAGAATTTCCAGATGTTTATAAGGGACAAGATGATGAAAATCCAGCTGGTACATTCTTAATTTTAATTAAAGATATTATGTTGATTATGAGATAATTTTTATTCGACTTTGGTCAGCAAGAAAAAAAAAATATTGAGCTATATGTAGGTATGTTTCATAATAGGGAACATTACTGCTAATTGCTCCCGCCAGATGGCGCTTGACGGCTCGGAGTAAATAAAACCATAATAACATGGCGTCTACTACTGTTTGTGGTTACCGAACAATTTTTTACTGTTTTTAAGATAACTTGTGTTCAAAAACCAAATAATAATATTGGGGAAGTTAGTTAGCTTCATTTTTCTTTCACTATTAGTTTTATATTTTGTATGCATAAACGGCAAAATTTTGTCGCTCGACTTTGACAGTTTGTTTTTTTTAGGGATGTGTCCGATATATCAAAACGTAACTTATATCGGTTATGTGTTAGATATCATATCATATTGATATCGATATCAAAATAGCCGATATTACAAAAGCTGTATCTAATGAAAACCTTAATAGCGTGCGAGAACGAATAAATCAAACCTAAAACCGTAACAATGCGAAAACGTACGAACTACGAACAAAACGCAAAATCAAAATCAATCAAAATCAAATATTTTTATTTTACATAGGTCTTAGAAAACGTCGACAAAAGGTGCACGGTTCGGGTTAGTCGTTTCCTATGGAGAAGAACCGGCAAGAAACTCCATGGTTACACTTTTAAAAATTTGTTTGTGTTTACAATATTTCCATGTTACAGCATTAGTTCTTGGATATGGGGGGACAACGTAGGCCCGACAATAAGACGTACACAAAAACAAAAACAGACAAAAAAAAATGTAAAACGAAATAAAAAGTTAACAAATGTTAACAATCATCTAGAAATCTAGAAGGCCTACAATGTTCACACGTTCACAAAACAATCGTTAAACTGCCAGTGACACTCGCAAGGTTAAGACGAATTGATTGACGTAAGAATCATAATAATCGACCTAGGCGTTTGATCTCTAGAACGCCACAAAGGAACAAACATACATATACATAGACGTATATCGGAACAGGCAGTCCCTTTACAAGTGATATAAGACTATTTTTTAAGATATGCCGTGTCAAAACATACGACGCGACGCCGACGCTACGATTCACCTAGGCAACGGTAGCGGTAGCCCTGCACGGCGGGCGCCCTAGGCCCGTACCACGACTGCGCCGCGCGCCGCGCCGTCAGTGCCAAGTTCCTTCACTCAATTTTGACATTGTTTTTTTGTGTTTTTTAGTTTGTTATTATTTTATTAGTGATAGTGTGTTACGCATGGTCAACCTTAATAGATCGCTGCATCGGCATACCTGCATATACATTGCACACGGCACCTACGGGCACGAAACGCAAGCTCAGCATAACGTGACCAATTGACGTCAATCGAACCTTTCCATAGAAACATAAAAACGTGGAGCGGCACTTTTGGATCTGACATCGACCAATTGACACTTTAGTATAATTAGTCGTAATTTCAATACTTTGTAATACAGTAATAAATTAGTTTATTAAAATAAATTTGCATTTTTTTGGATCCTCCGGTTGCACCTATCGTAATTGGCGCAGTCGGTAGGATAGTCCAGTAAATTCAGTGAATCGATCACCGACAACGGGCTATTCGAACCTACGGGTGTGCGGCTACGGAGGAGTATCCGAACATCGATACCACAGAGAGATGCAGATTTGGTATGTACCTAGATCTACTAGAGTTGCTCGCCTTCCTATATTTTAGTATCCTTTGTGTAATTTCCTTTTTTCTTCTGTGTTTCCTTTGTGTAGGGGATCCCTGCACTTAGTGATGATACCGGGGCGATTCTATGGGGATGATGATGAAATAAAACCGACCACCGCGAATGTCCGTTGAACACTGATTTATTGATTTAATGTACTTACACAAATTAGCTTAGTGATAGGTACGAAATGCTGAGTGCACAGAATGCACGGCGCGTGAGTATGAAAAATAATGTGCGGTTCCGTACATCCTGCCCGCAATCAGACAACTGATATGATTGATTAACAGAAAATTAAATTAAGAGACAAGTAAAATAGTAAAATAAAATGATATAGATTGCTAATGATACAAATGAGAAAATACTAACTAAACGACTATTCTACGGTACACATGGGCGAGGTAGCCCTGTCTACACCACTGATTGTGAACACTTCACTACACTTTTGCACTGATGATCCACGCGATGCCGGTGCGACCGCCACAGGCCCCACCCCGAGAGCCTCTTGGCCCTGGGGGGCCGGCGACGCTGATGCCCTGCCCGTACTTCGTTGGCTTTTGATGAGGTACACGACGACGCCACCCAAGATGATTACCGAAGCTACACTGATGTACAACACAGTGTAGTGATGAATGTCGTGAATGCTCAGATCTGTAGATGACTGTTCCTTAACCTCGTCAATCTGAGCCCTTAATTTATTCCAAATGAGATGATGATCTTCAGCTTCACTGAAGTTCTCTGGCGCAGACGTTTTCATGATTTTGTTTAGTACGGACACCTCTGGGACTTCGATGTGATGATGAATATTCACGTGATTGATGAAATTGTTATGGGCATAGATACTGAAGGTCTCTCCTTTCAATGTGCAACCTTGACCTAGGGTAATAATCCCGTTGCCGACAAGGTTCACCATTGTGATTCCGTTGGCGCAAATAATGCGAGTTTGGCATTCCGAGCAACATGTGTACAACCAGCTGTTCGGCCTGTGTAATTTGATCCATTGCTCGTCACATGATGATTTTACGGAGTGGCATAGTTGCTTTTTATTGAATAATTTGATTTCGCAAATTGATTGTTTCATGTTTAGATTGTAGATGGGCATGTTTAATGAACATAACAAGATATCGTTAGGGACATGAGTACATGATTGAAGGTCTGCTTCTGATAGGAGAAATGCTGTATCCTTGCGCAAATTGTAGGCTATGAGCGGTACTGATGGAATGAGATGATAATATTGTTGTCCTCTCTTTTGCGAAATTGATATGATTTTGTTCAACTCAAACAGTTCGTTACTTATGAGTGGAACCTTGATCTCAATGATTAAGTAGTTAGAGAAGACTCTAGCCGAAACCTTTAGTAACCGGTACAAATCCTTGACATTCCTTAAGTCCACAGGTATCGTAAGTTTACCATTCAGTCGACTGGAGATAGTGCTCAGCTGATACGATAACTGCTCCGGTGACAGCAAATGGCTGTCAATGCGCCCGTGTGAAATATCTGTTACGGTTCCGATTAGCGTTTGCTGAATCCAACGAATATTTGTGAGAATTATTGATGCTGCTAGTGCCGATGAGGTAATGTAAAGACTATCTTCGTTTGCGAGACGTACCTTATTCACCTCTGATGATATATGTTGTAGATGTTGCTTGATAAATGAAAATTGTTTATTCATGATATCCTCGTTACGGCGTACGATGTTGAACTCAGATTCTAAGATGCTTGTTTGATTTTTTATAAGTTTCTGTAGATGTGCTTCATTATGACTGATCTGTTCGATGTCACCCTTATATTTTTCAGCAAACCTTTCGTCTAGTACACCGAATAACGAGTTGGCAATATAACCCACGCCGTCCACTAGGCCTCTCTTTAGCCTCTTTGGACTTTGATATTTAAGTAACATATCATAATGTTCAATGTCACTTATTTCGTGCTCTAATTGATGAATGATACTCTGATATTGTTTATTTGCCTGAGTTATGCATAATGACTTGATATGATTGACGTAACTCTTGATCTCGGCTAACCCTTTCCAGTATGTCGCCATATTGTAGTAGACAACTAGACGCCATTCGTCCTGGATGTACTGAAGATTGGATATTCTATCGAAGTAAATAGCTTGATTCTGATCTAATGACGTCAGATTATACGATTCTTGATTGGGTATATTTTCCGCTGAAGTCGATGATAATAACATGAAAAATAGTAATATGAAGCTAGTGAATAGATTCTTCAATGAAACGTTGTTGCGAGGAAGTCGCTTTCTCTTGCTTCGCTCATCTGATTTGTTTTGATGGTTGACTTTTTCATCCTGACTTGTATCCTCGTTTACTGGTTACAACACAAGTCTGGTGACTGGACGTTGAATGATATTATTTTTGGTTTTTAAGCTGACTACCCTTACATAGCCATCTCTCCCAGGATGAACTGCTTGAATACGTCCTAGCGCCCACTTGCCGGGTGGCAAGTTTTCGTCCTTGATAAGAACGACATCGTCCACTTCGAAGATCCTACTTGGCTTACGCCATTTTGATCTAGCCTGCAGTTGCTGTAAATATTCGCTTGACCACCTTTTCCAAAGGTGTTTGTTCATTGATTGAATGAGTTGCCACCTAGTTGACTGGTTTATGTGATCTGGATCAGTCTGTGGTCTAGATAGAAGCGGGCCGCCGATCAAGAAATGACCTGGCGTAAGAACGTCGTCTTCAGGGCTCTCTGTCAACTGACAGAGGGGCCTTGAGTTCAGACATGCCTCGATTTGAAATAGAAGTGTAGTAAATTCCTCGTAAGTGAGTTTCTGATCTCCGATGATGCGTTTCAGATGATATTTGAGGCTTTTCACCGCAGCCTCCCAAAGACCGCCTGCACTTGGCCATGCAGGAGCGTTGAAGTGCCACTTTATGTTCATGTCATTGATGTTATTGAAGAAATCGGTGTTGATTGTGGCTATGATGTCTTGATATTCCTTCTTTATGATACGGTTGGCACCTACGAAATTTGTGCCATTATCACTGTAAACGTGACTTGGTGTTCCACGACGGGCCGAAAACCTACGAAAGGCTGCTAGAAATGATGGAGTACTGAGATCAGAAACTAGCTCCAGATGAACAGCCTTGGTAGACAAACAAACAAACACAGCAATATAGCCCTTAACGGTTTTGATTCCACGTCCCTTATTAGCCTTCAGCTCGACGTGTCCGGTAAAATCGACACCGGTGTGAGAGAAAGGTCGTGACGGGGTGACTCGTGGTTGTGGAAGATCGGCCATGATTTGATGATATTGCGTTTGAGTAAAGCGCTGACACTTAACGCATGATCTCAACTTCCTTTTGACGGTACGGATTCCACTGATGATCCAATACCTGTCTCTGATGTATGAAAGTGTCAGTCGCGGGCCTCCGTGCAATGTGGTAATATGAGCCTGATCAATGATTAAATCTGTGAGACGACTGTGGCTTGATAATATGATAGGGTGCTTTGATGAGTCGTTGATGCGTGCGTTTTTCAGTCGTCCACCTACTCTAAGGAGACCGAGTTCATCTATGAATGGATTAAGACATGATATTTTGCTTCTTGGATGCACATGCCCCTTTTGATTGATAAACAATATATCTTCATGAAATTGTTTTAGTTGGTCATCTTTGATAATGATATTCAATGCATTGTTCAATTCTGATGACGTTAAAACATCTGATTTTGATGTGCGTTTACCTCGTGATTGCGTTATGAAACGCGAGACCCAAGCGACGATTCTCAGAATGCGAGTTAAGGAACTGTAGTTCTGTAGTAACTCGTGTATCAATGAAATATGATTTTGATATAAAGCCGTGTTTACACTAGGCTTCTTGGTTTCCAAATCTGGTGATTGATATGAGGTGGTAGGGAGGGTGCTTTGTTCGAAATTGGTTATCCATTTCGGACCCTGCCACCACAGCGGATGGCTTGAAAGCTTCCGTGACGTCAGACCCCGAGTAGCGCAATCTGCTGCATTCTCTTCGGACCTCACATGATGCCAACTTGAGGGTGGAATGATAATAGTGATTTTGTTGATTCTGTTAGCTACGAATTGTTTCCATTTCTTCACGTCGCCTTGGATCCACCCTAAAACTATCATCGAGTCTGTCCAGGCGTAAATCTCCACATCTTGATTTGATAATGGTTCCATGACTTTCTTGATAAGTTGAGATAGTAGTAGCGCACCACATAACTCTAGTCGTGGTAATGATACCTTTTTTGCCAGTGGTGCTAACTTTGTTTTTGCTACAGCGAGCGTTGATGTGCGATCACCCTTATTGTCCTTAGCTACTACATACACAACACATGCGTATGCTTTGTCGGATGCGTCACAAAATCCATGGATTTGATATGATTGGTTTGTGTTGCCGAGATAACGTGGAATGATAAATTGATCTATGGTGTTGAAATCATTCTTGATCTGAATCCAGTCATCTTGAATCGGTTGCGGAACTTCTTCGTCCCATGATAAATGTGATGACCATGCGTTTTGAAAAAGCAGTTTTGCTCTGATTGATAATGGTGACAGCCAGCCTAAGGGGTCAAATATCTTTGAAATTTCCGAAAGTAGCTGTCTCTTTGTGACGCGTTTATCGTGATAATCCAATTGATTTTGAAAGGTGAAGCTATCCGTTGATGAGTTCCATCTTAATCCAAGTGTTTTTCTTGTTTCCGAGCACTTGAAGTCTAATGGGTTGTTGAGTTGATCTGGTGATAGATCTACCAGGAGGTCCGGTACGTTACTGGACCATTTCCGGAGGTTCATACCAGCTCCCTTCAGCGTCTCAATGAGTTGATGCTGAAGCTCCTTCGCTTGTTGAATGGTATTTGCTCCACTAAATAGATCGTCCATATAAAATGATTGACTCAGGGCTGACGAAGCTAGAGGATACTTGTCGGCATCGTCTATTGCCAGCTGTTTTAACGTTCGCATCGCTAAGTATGGAGCGGCCTTAGTACCGTATGTTACGGTAGTAAGATGATATTCGTTAAGTATTTCTTGAGATGATTGCCGCCAAATGATTGATTGAAGATGACGATCGGATTGCCTGATAATGATTTGGCGAAACATTTTCTCTATGTCTGCCGTGATAACGTAACTGTACGTTCTCCAGGTTAAGATGAGTGTCATGAGGTCTTTTTGTAGATTTGGTCCGCAGCACATGAGGTCATTTAGGCTTTTTCCTGATGTTGATTTCGCTGACGCATTGAAAACGACTCTAAGTTTTGTTGTTGTTGAGTCTAATTTCATTACGCCATGATGTGGTAAGAAGTAGGCACGTTTTGATTCATCGACATTATTAGCCGTACACATGTGACCCAGTTGTTGATATTCCGACATAAACGTTTTATAATTTTCTGCAAATGATTCATTATTGCACATTTTTCTTTCCAACTGTTTGAATTGTGCGATAGCCTTAGATTTTGATGATCCAAGCTGATTTTCATATTCGGGTTTCATGGGTATGCCAACCTCGTATCTACCAGTATCCAAACGACGAGTAGCTTGCTGATAAAACTCTTCACAGTACTGCTCCTCACGGGTAAGGGGTGATGATGATGTTTCTACGTCCTCTATCTCCCAATATTTTGATAGTTCTGATAAGTCATTCGTCGCGATATGACAGTTAAATGTGCGAACATTGCCAGACAGGATCCAACCGAGTGCGGTCTGTTGCGCAATCGGAGCCTGCGCTGGTCCTTTGATGAGACCGTCCATGATGATTTGAGAATAGATACTCACATCCAAGAGAATATCTATTGGCTTAGACACGTTGTATTCTGGATCTGCTAATTGAAGATGCTGAATGTGAGGCCATGATTGTTTTTTGAATGGTGCACCAGGCAAGCAGTTAGCGACTTTAGGCAGAACCAGTGCTTCTGTAGTAAAATGATAGTCGCCGTAGATAGATTGACAGTCGATTGATACCCGTCCTTTGCTTTGTCTAGTACCAGCACCTATCCCTGATACTGATGCGTTGTATCGTTGACGCTGCAACCCTAATCGCTGAACAGCGTTTTCCGATATTAATGATATTTGTGATCCCTGGTCTAGAAGTGCCCTAAGGGACACGTAGCTGCCGTCGGAACACTTGACTTTGATTGACAGCGTGGTCAACAATAACTCTTCGTCCTCCCCTGCGACATGATTAACGTTAGGGTGGTTATTTGACGATTTTGATGATGAGACACAACACGCTTCATGGAGTATTGTGTGATGATCTCCTTGACAGGTTTTGCAACGTTTCGTTGAAGTGCATTGATTTCCGTCGTGACTGAATAAACAATTTCGACATATATTTGATTTCGTCACCAATTTCAATTGTACATCTGATGTCATTTTCATAAATTTTTGGCACGATAGCAAATTGCGAGCATGATTTGAATTGCATACAGTGCATTTCGATGTTTGCGTAATGATGGCCTGATAATTTTTGTTAGCGAAACCTTTATTATAGTTTTGCTTATTATGCGATTGATTTGGGTTCCTTTTGCTTGATGATGAGGGTTCCTTAGTAGTTTTAATGGGTTCAAGAGCAGTAAATTTACTCTCGAGATAAGACATTAATTCCTCCAGCTTTGGTAGGTCACGAGGATTCCTGCGTGCTTCTTTGTACCCAGCATATGTTTCTGGGTCCAGTTTTTTGCAGAGCAAGTGAACCAACAACGGATCCCATGTATTCGTATCAGCACCGAGATTGTGTATCGCGTGAATACATTCGGTTGAGGTATCGTATAAACCTTTGATGTCTAATGATGTTTGCCTTTGGATGTTGGGTTGATTAAGGAAGATTTCGATGTGATTGGTAAAAAGAAGTTGAGTATTATTGTACCGATGTAGTAAGATATCCCACGCTGCATCGTAGTTATCTGATGATATATGGAGATGATGAATAATACGCTCTGCCTCCCCCTTAAGTTTTCCCTTAAGATGCTGCATCTTCTGAGCTTTCGTGATCGAATTGTTGTTATGAATTGTCTCGGTGAACAAGTCATAAAATGTTGGCCATTGTGTGTAGTTCCCGCTAAATGACGGTATATCAATGTGCGGGGTTGATCTCTCTAAATGAGATGTTGAGGAGATTTTCTTATTCAGCTCTCTTTTGATGTTTTTGTAGACCAATTCATGTTTGTTAAACTCCTCGTCGTATGATAAGTCACCTCCAGCTAGGATATGATCGATTTGCAAATGTTGCGTATCTATCATTGTCCACTTTACTTGGATGTTTTTGAGCTCATCCTCAAGTTCCCATTTGTCCGATATCTGATCAATCTTGATACCTTTGACCAGCCGAGTAAATGCCCTAAAGTTCGTGCGTTGCAGCGATATTAGTTCGTCTAACTTGCCATCAGGTTGAGTTGATTTGTTTGATTTGCCGTAAGACGAAATGAGATTCCGTACAAATTGATAATGATCTTTGCCCTTTTGATACGTGTTGTCGAGGAAATAGTCGACCGCCGCATCTTTATGCTCCGATATTTGCTTATGATTTTGTTCGAACTCTCCCCAGAGGTCGTCTATCGCGTCTAAACGTTTCCTGAGGTATTCCGTAGTTTTGCGAGAATCCGAGTCCTTGCTAAAGTTGACCTTGATGGTAGTAAAATTGGCGATGATTTCCGATTGACGGGCAATAAGATCTTCCATGATGTAGGTAGGTAAAAGGAACAGTCTTACTTGGAAATATGATGATCCACGTGATGACGATGCTGAATGCGGACGCTGAACCCTTGCGCCACCCGATGATGTGCTCCAGGGAGCCTGATGATGATGATGGTGATATCACGCCGTGATTTCCTTACCACGACCGTGCTGTTGACCTAAGCTCAAGTCAAGTGTAACTCAAGTATAGGATGAGAGAGTGAAAAAAAGAGTTTCTCACTGGTTTGATCACAGAACCACGTTCGCGAGAGATTGCCACTGAGCTGTGCGCGCGCTAGCTCAAAGTACCGCGACGAGGTCCTGATGCTAATCTCGAAGGACCAAAATAAATGTAGGGGATCCCTGCACTTAGTGATGATACCGGGGCGATTCTATGGGGATGATGATGAAATAAAACCGACCACCGCGAATGTCCGTTGAACACTGATTTATTGATTTAATGTACTTACACAAATTAGCTTAGTGATAGGTACGAAATGCTGAGTGCACAGAATGCACGGCGCGTGAGTATGAAAAATAATGTGCGGTTCCGTACACTTTGTGTTAATTTCCTCAAGTGTTTCTATTAAACTTTCAAAATTTTTCACCCACGTATATCACGGACTCCTAAGTCGAGTATTTCTAATAGGAACTCGCAAATCGATGCGAATAGGAATTTAGATACTATATTAGAAGATAGTGAAAGTGTAGAATCTTACTTAATTATAGAGAATAATTTAACTAACAAAATGAGTACCGATTTGGTAGATCAAGTTTACAAGGCCTTACGCCTCGTTCCCGAATTCGACGGGAACCCGAACGTGCTCACGCGGTTTGTACGTTTATGTGACCAACTTGTCGCGCAATTTGTTAAGGCAGAGCCAGGTTACGAACTAAGTAATTTATCCTTGTTGAACGGCATACTTAATAAAGTTACCGGAAATGCCGCCCGCACAATAAATTCAAACGGCATTCCCGAAACCTGGCAGGGTATTAGAAACGCCCTGATTAATAACTTCTCGGACCAGCGGGACGAGACCGCCTTATACAATGATTTGGCCCTGTTAACGCAAAAGAATTTATCACCACCGGAATTTTACGAAAAGTGCCAAACTTTATTTAGTACAATTATGACGTATGTGACCTTGCATGAGCCCATATCTACTACCATCGAGGCCAAACGGGCACTATATAAAAAATTAACCCTACAGGCATTCGTTCGTGGCCTAAAAGAACCTTTAGGCTCGCGTATTAGGTGCATGCGACCCGACACCATCGAAAAGGCCCTCGAGTTTGTGCACGAGGAAATTAACACCATGTACTTACAGCAGCGTAATGACCATTTGCCGGAGCGGAGACCTGTGCAGTCTACGTCTTCATTTAATCCCAGTACGTATCAGATTAAGCCATTTAATTTGCATACTCCACAGCCAGTCACTTTTTCAGCGCCGTTTAATCAGCCCGGTCCCTCCAAAAGTTTTTATCAGCCACAACCGCCAAGGCCAATGCAAGCTTGGAGACCCCAAGTGCCTTTCAATCGCGGTCCCACGCGAACCCAACAAATGTTAAGCGCACCCCCGCCTAACCATAGGCCCCAGAGCAACGTGTTCCGATTGCCTCAACAAAGGCCTAGTTACACGCCCATTAATAATGGCCCTAAGCCCATGAGTGGTGTAAGCCACTTTGTTCCTAAACCTATGCCGAGACCTTCGACAGGACATGACTGGACTCAACAAGGAAATCCACCTCCCAGTAACTACTTTAAGACTCGTGAGATGAATGTTAACGAAGTAGACTTTTACGACTATTATGAATACCCCGACTATGCCTGTAATGACTATTACGACCAGTTCTACCCTGTACCTTACAATTACGAACCTGTGTATGAGCCACTAGCTCATAGTGATTATGTTCCTGTGCACGTAGAGGAACATCAGAATGTGCCTGAAGGAACATCTGCCCAAGGAACGTCTGCTGAAGGCCAGGATTTTCATACAGCCCCGAAATCAGACAAACCAAAATAGAGATTAACTTACAAACCCAGAGACAACTACCATTCATTCAGATTGCTAATCCACCCATTAAACTATTAGTAGATACCGGTGCGAACCTATCTTTTATTAGCCCGAACGTTGTAGAAAGATTTTATCATCATATCCAGTGTAATTATGAGCCTTTCGAAGTCACTAACATCCACGCGACAACTCGTAATAATTATTCCATTACTATACCGTGCTTCCCGGAATTTGGAGAAACCTGCGACATTACCCTATACATTTACAAGTTCCACAATTATTTTGACGGCTTAATAGGCTTAGACTTACTAGAAAAGTTAGAGTCTAATATAGATTTAAAGAATAAGGTTCTTGTTACACGTAATTCATCTAATCCCTTGCGAATGTATGATTCACGTAATTGTAATCTTTACGAGGACATAGTACCCGCTAATTCATCCAAATTAGCTAGAGTCCCCATTAATCTTCATGATGGTGACGTAATAATATCAGAGCAAACTATTTCCAATTGCACTATTCGCGACTGTGTTACTTCTGTTAAAAATAACCGTGGCATCATAGAAATAATTAATCCAACTAAACATGATGTAGTTTTCTCAATGGACAGGCCAGTTACCGCGGAACTTTTTAACGAGCAAAGCGCGACTATCTATCAGCCTAGCGATCGCGTATCCGAGGTATTATCAAAACTACGCACTGACCATCTGAATCCTGAAGAACGAGCCAACTTAGAATCTCTTTGTGCACAATATGCTGACGTTTTCTATATCGATGGTGAACCTCTAACTTTCACCAATAAGATAAAGCATAGTATTCATACCACCGACGAATTACCTGTCTATACTAAGACCTATAGATATCCCTTTGTTCACAGACAGGAAGTTCAGGATCAGATTAGCAAAATGTTAGACCAAGGGATAATCCGTCCCTCGCAGTCAGCCTGGAGCTCACCCATCTGGGTAGTTCTAAAAAAATCTGATGCGTCCGGAAAGACTAAATGGCGCATAGTCATTGATTTTCGTAAAGTCAACGAGAAAACCCTCGATGACAAGTACCCAATCCCCAATATTAATGACATCTTAGATTAACTTGGTAACTGTCATTACTTCACAACTCTAGACCTTGCAAGTGGATTTTACCAGGTAGAAATGGACCCAGCCGATATTCACAAAACGGCCTTCAATGTAGAACATGGGCACTTTGAATTTTTACGCATGCCCATGGGTCTCAAAAATTCTCCATCCACGTTTCAACGCGTGATGGATAATGTCCTCAGGGACCTCCAAAATGTCATATGTCTCGTATATCTCGATGACATAGTCGTTTTTAGTGTTTCCTTACAGGAACACATGGTAAATTTAGAAAAAGTATTCAAGAGATTAAGGGAATCAAACTTTAAGATCCAGATGGATAAGTCGGAATTTTTAAAGCTTGAAACTTCATACTTAGGTCACGTAATAAGTAAGGACGGTATTAAGCCTAACCCCGATAAGATCATTGCCATCCAGAAATTCCCTATTCCTAAGACAGCTACCGAGATCAAACGCTTTTTAGGCCTGTTAGGA
Organism: Orthosia incerta; assembly: GCA_948252205.1. NCBI lineage: Eukaryota > Metazoa > Arthropoda > Insecta > Lepidoptera > Noctuidae > Orthosia > Orthosia incerta. Next base: position 3,147,697 of record OX411769.1, read on the forward strand.
TACTATAGGAAATTTATTCCCGACTTTGCGCGCATTACGAAACCCATGACGCAATGTCTCAAGAAAGGTTCTAAGGTCACCTTCAATGACCCTAACTACATCGACTGTTTTGAAAAGTGCAAATTACTACTGACTAACGACCCTATACTGCAGTACCCTGACTTTTCTAAGGAATTTGTGCTTACGACTGACGCATCTAACTTTGCCATAGGAGCTGTCCTTTCTCAAGGACCTATAGGACAAGATAAGCCCTTAGCATACGCGTCTAGGACATTAAACTCCAGTGAGATTAACTATAGTGTAATCGAGAAGGAGTTATTAGCCATAGTCTGGGCTACTAAATACTTTCGTCCATACTTGTTTGGGAGAAAGTTTAAGATAGTTACAGACCATAAACCCTTACAATGGGTTATGAGCCTTAAAGAACCAGGCTCCAGACTCACACGTTGGAGACTTAAGTTGAGTGAATACAATTTTACTACAGTATACAAGCAAGGCAAAAAGAACACTAACGCCGACGCATTGTCCCGCATTGAAATCAACAACGAGGACGCTATGTCTATAGCGGTAAATGTATCTGAAAAGCCTCACTCAACAGTAGGTTCTGAAACACTGACAGCCCCTACAAACAACCCTGACATACTCGACAACTCTGACACAGCAACTGTTCACACTAGTAACGAAGCCCCTATTCTAGAAGTGCCAATATCAAACGAACCCTTAAATAAATTCAGTAGACAAATCTGTTTTGTACTTGTAGGCGATATTAAAAAACGACCGACAGTGAGTAAGCCATTTGAAACGCATACCCGAACTACCATTCAACTATCTGAGTCTAACCTGACTAACGACGTTATTAATGCAGTTAAAGAATATGTGAACCCTAAAGTCAAAACCGGTTTAATCATCCATCCTCCTCTTGCCATGTATAAAATAATCCCCATAATTCAAGACAACTTCAAAAGCTCTTCAATGAACATGGTTCTAGCTAAAGTTGAATTAGAGAATGTTAAAGACTACCTGCGTCAACAAGACATCATAAAGAAATACCACGAAGGTAAAACAAATCATCGCGGTATCACTGAATGTTACTTAGCCTTATCTTCTAAATTCTACTGGCCTAAGATGAAAGAACACATCTCCAAGTACATAAATGAGTGTACTATCTGTGGTCAGGCTAAGTACGACCGTCACCCCATCAAGCAAAGATTTAACATTGTACCACCCCCTAGTAAACCTTTTGAAATTGTCCATCTAGATCTGTTCACAGCTCAAACAGAGAAATTCCTTACCATTGTAGACGCTTTCTCTAAGTATGCACAAGCTTATCACCTTAGAGATAGCACCGCTTTAAGTGTAGTACAAGCTCTACTTGTATTTTGCACCCACCATGGGGTCCCATTGACTATTGTCACGGACGGAGGCCCTGAATTCACAAATCAGATTTTCTTAGAATTCAACCGAACTCATAAAATTATTCACCATAAAATATTAGCGCATTCCCCTAACGACAATGGCATAGTAGAAAGGTTCCATTCTACCATTTTAGAACATCTTAGGTTATTGAAATTAGAGAGACGAAATGAACCAGTCGTTAATCTTATGCCTTATGCCATCTTAGCGTACAATAGTTCGATCCATAGCTTCACAAAATGTAGACCCTTGGACTTGATAACTGGACACTTTGACCCTCGAGACCCAATAGATATTGACCTAACTGAACACTTACTGCAACAGTACTCACAAGACCATAGGAAACGAATGAGTCAAGTATACGACCTTATTAACCAGACATCCTTACATGACAGGACACAACTGACTGAAACCCGTAACAGGGACAGAGAACCCGAGAAGGACTATACCCCTGACCAGCAAATCTTTGTACGCAATCCCATGGCGTCTCGACAGAAGTTAGCCCCGCGTTATACGCAAGATACTGTACTCGCAGATCTTCCAATCCACATCTATACGAAGAAGAAACGCGGTCCAGTAGCAAAATCTCGCCTTAAGCGAAGTCCTAAAGATCCCACTTTGTTACAGGATAATACTATGGCTGATGACCCTACATCCGGCCCAAGGACAAGAGATAACAGTTGAATCACTTGACAATGGACCAGGACTACTTCCCTTCAAATTAGGAGCGGCAAAGATCGTTTCCCATTTCCATTCTTTCCTAAGTCATATAGATTTAGAGAATATCCATCTTCAAATTGAAGTGGTAAAAACACAGATGGCTGAATTAAGTCCCTTAGTTAACAATAAAACCTTATTCCTATTCGACCCTCATCTGAAACATGTCAATAGTAAAATCAATTTAATTACTAGTAAAATCAGTATGTTTGAATCAACTCGTAGTAAAAGAGGCCTTATCGACGGTTTGGGTTCTGTAATAAAATCAATTTCTGGTAATTTAGATTACACCGATGCACTTAAATACGAAAACGCCATAAACACCTTACGTAATAATGAGCATAAATTAGAATTAGAAATTAATAACCATGTTAGTTTAAATAGTAAATTTATTTCACGTAGCTCTCAAATAATAGATAGTATAATTTCAAATCAAGATAAGATGAGTAAAGCACTAAACTTAATTTTGGAAAGTAACGCTAATAGGGATACAGATTTAATCAAATACGCCCATCTGGCCCAACATCTGTTAATCTTAGGAGATAATGTAGAAGATCTTTATGAAGAATTACGAAGTTTAGACAACACCCTAACATTTATTCGTGCGTCGAGTACCCCGTACTCTTTATTTAATCTAGATGAAATTAAGTATATGTTAGGTAAATTAAGGATTTTATATGCTAATGACGAAATCCTTGACGTAGAAATTAGGCATTTTTATGAAATAATTAAACTAGGTTACTTCTATTCTAATAAGCAGATAGTAGTAGTTATAAAAGTCCCGATAGTTGTTTCCTCCACATATAATTTGTATAAACTTTCCCTTGTTCCTAACAGAAACCACGAAACTCTTATACCACCCTCACCTTTCGTAGCACTCTCTAGCTCAGACTCTAGGTACATAGAGACAGAATGTCCGAAGGTAAACTCCATATATCTCTGTGAGTCAACAGCCAACCTACAAATCCAGAGCAAACCTGATTGTATCCAGCATCTCATAGTCCATCAAGAACTTCAACCCAGCTGCAAGCTGACACCCGTAGCTCTCACCACCGAAGCCCTGGAAACCCTGGACGACAAGCATTATACCTTAAGTTTTCCTGTACCAACAAAAGTGAAGATGTCTTGCGGTCAGGAACAGTACCGGACCCTACGAGGCAGCTATTTGGCAATCATTCCCCTCAACTGTAAACTGAGAACACCCGCCTTCACTATCTCCAACACTGACGACCACATCAAAGGACATGTCGTGAAGATCAATGAGATGCCCCTATACAACGAGTCGAGGCCTGAAAATTATCCGAAGCTCATCCTAAATTCGCCAAATCTACAAAAACTTCACACTCTTAGCAACGAGATAGCGACGCAACTGCCTGTACATTTAGATGACGTCACCGATCCCGTCATTTACCACACTACTATACCCATGTACCTCGCACTATCCGGTACATGCGCACTCATCGCCACTCTAATCTATCGTCGGCTACGCATAAGAAAAGCATCCAGAGAAATCACAGAAAACTTCAACAGCAACCCTGAAGTCGTCTATGCAATCCCACCACCACGCACTATCAACCCAAGCCAAATAAGGATTGACCCTGGATGTCTACCAGCGACCATCTTGAACAAGTCCATCGATACTCGCTGTTCTACGGGGGGAGGTGTTACGCATGGTCAACCTTAATAGATCGCTGCATCGGCATACCTGCATATACATTGCACACGGCACCTACGGGCACGAAACGCAAGCTCAGCATAACGTGACCAATTGACGTCAATCGAACCTTTCCATAGAAACATAAAAACGTGGAGCGGCACTTTTGGATCTGACATCGACCAATTGACACTTTAGTATAATTAGTCGTAATTTCAATACTTTGTAATACAGTAATAAATTAGTTTATTAAAATAAATTTGCATTTTTTTGGATCCTCCGGTTGCACCCATCGTAATTAGTGTGTAAATAGTGTTATAATAATATTGGTAAGTGAAATTTAAATTTTATGTTAAGCGCCGGCTGTAGCGATACCGGAAACTGTAGCAGTCAAACTGCTTTATCACTTGATATTCAGCAGGTGAGATGTCCCAATTGCTCTCAGGCACGATTTTTTAAGGGCGAACGGGGGCTACGGATCCACTATGGTAAAGTACACAAACCCCATAGTGTACCTTCGTGGCCCTCAGCTACACCACAAATACAAACCGAAACACTTTGGAAAACCCTTTCTAAATTAAAAAAACTCTACACCGATTTTAAAGAGAATTCCCAGGGTCTGTCGCGCTAAGTCTGGCGCGATGCGTCCGTCTTGCGACCCAGGAAAACTCACAAAGTGCCTGGGAGGAATTGCTCACCTTCCCTTATAGGATTCTGCATGTCCAGAAAAATTTGGCGACAAAAAAAAACACTAACGACCCAAATTAAAGACAATTGTAACGATTCGACCCTTATTTTAAATTAAAAATTACCAGCATTCAATCACCCTTCCCAGAAAGGAGTGTGTTCGCATGTGGAATCCAAATTAAGTGAAGGTGACATTAGGGGAGCGGCCAGGCTGTTGTTCAGCAGTGATGTGGTGGCGCCTTACTCTCCAGAAACTATTTCAGCCTTGGAGAGTAAACATCCAGCGCCTGCGGATGATCTTACCTTTCCCGACCCACCCAACGCCCCCGATCTAAATTCATCCTTTTTACAGGTTTCAGCCCCCCAGTTGATTGCAGCCGTGAGTTTCTTCCGAAGCGGTTCCGCTGGCGGCCTCGACGGCCTGACTCCTCAACATTTAAAAGATCTTTTAAGTTCAGGCGCTGGGGACGCTGGTGAGTCTCTTTTGAAGGAGCTTGCGGCTCTAGTCAACCTGATGCTCTCCGGCGGTGTGAACGATGCCGTCGTCGATGTCTTGTACGGGGCCAACTTATGTGCCCTGCGCAAGAGGGACGGCGGTATTCGTCCAATTGCCGTCGGGTGCACCTACAGGCGTATGGCAGCCGAAATTTGCTGTAAACTGTATGGTAACTACTAAATTCCAGCCCCTACAGCTTGGCTTTGGCTCCAGAGGGGGCTGTGAGGCTGCCGTACATGCCCTTTCCTCTTTTTTTGAATTCCGGTAAAGGTGAGGTCATCCTCAAGGTTGACGTTAAAAACGCCTTTAATTCCGTAAACAGGGACACTTTGTTGGCTGAAGCAAAAAAAGAGCTACCAGAAATTTTCGGCTTTTTGTGGCAATGCTATAGGCACCCATCAAAATTATTACACAAAGACAATGTTTTGGAATCTTCAGTTGGTTGCCAACAAGGTGACCCTCTCGGGCCAGTCATTTTCAGTCTGGCTATTCATCCGATCATTCAAAAACTAAATTCGAAATTTAACGTATGGTATTTGGATGATGGAACACTAGGAGGCGACGTAGACACCGTTTTATCAGATTTCCAATTCCTGAAAGAGCAGTTCAAATCCATCGGCCTAGACCTCAACCACTCCAAATGTAAATTTTTCTTTGTGACAGTACCGACAGACAACCGACCCTACAGAAATTCTATGCAATAGCCCCAGAGATCAAAATTTTAGATAAAAGTTCACTGCACCTCCTAGGTTCCCCAATTTTGGAAGACAGTTTTTCTTCATTCATTGATGGCAAAATTAACCATTTTAATGAAATTTCGGATAGACTCTCCAAAATTAACCTTCATTCGGCTTTTACTCTTATTAGGTATTGCTGTTTTGGACCAAATTTTATGTATTTTCTCCGCTCTTCCCCTTTATGGAAGCAGCCACCTCTCCTGGAAAAAGTTGACGAAATTATTCGATGCACTCTGACATCTATCTTAAATGTGGCCTTAGATGACCGAGCCTGGACGCAAGCCACGCTACCCATTCGCTTCGGTGGGCTCGGGATCCGCAAAATTTCTAGTATAAGCCTACCGGCGTTCCTGTCTTCGGTCCACAGCACTGAAACGTTAACCACTAATATTTTATCCCTGTCAGTGGTTAACAGTGAAGTGCCGTGTTCGACCGACGCAGTGTGCGCCTGGAAAGTGGCTTGCCCGTATACGGCGTTGCCCGAAAACCCTTCTTCCCAATGACAGTGGGATGAGCCGCTCTGCAGATTGGAACGGAATAAACTCATAAATACGTCCACCAATACTGCTGAGCGTGCTCGCCTACTGGCTGTGGGTGAGTGGGAGTCGGGCCTCTGGCTACAGGCTTTACCGTCACCCAACATAGGTACAATGTTGAGTGACACTACCTTCCGGATTGCTACATGTCTGCGCCTTGGTACTGCCAGCGGAGCTCCACATCGTTGTCAATGTGGTGAACCAGTCGACCGCCTCGGACACCATGGCCTATCCTGCAGTAGGAGCGCTGGTCGGATAGCACGGCACGCCAGCATTAATGACATCATACGTCGAGCTCTTGTCACCGCCGGGGTGCCAGCTGTTTTAGAACCCAATGGGTTGGCACGCGACGATGGGAAGAGACCGGACGGGATGACCATAATGCCCTGGAAGTTGGGTAGGCCTTTGGTGTGGGATGCAACATGTGTCGATACCCTTGCGCCATCCCATCTTCTTAGCACGGCGGGCTGTGCTGGGGCAGCTGCTGCTGGTGCAGAAAACCTCAAACGGCGCAAATATAACAACCTTATTGGCAGTTATATGTTTGAGCCGTTTGGGGTTGAGACATTAGGTCCATGGGGTCCGAGTGCTCATCGAGTGTTTCGAGACATTAGTAAACGGTTAATCGACTGTTCGCGTGACCAGAGGGCTGGCCTTTTCTTCAGCCAGAGAATCAGCATTGCCATTCAACGTGGCAATGCTGCCAGCGTTCTGGGCACGTTTCCCATTGACATCGATGTGGATGAATTGTTTGATGCGCAATGAGCCCCTTTTCCTCTCCTCTTTGTATGTAAGTTTGTTTTGTTATTAGGCATAAGATTAGAAATTTTCAATTGTATATATTGTTTAAATTACTAAAAGCAATGTTTATGTGTAACTATATTTGTTTTAAACATGATTTTCATCGGTAAAAGAATTTATGCAAAGGTAAAAAAAACAAATTAATGAAAAAATAAAAATAATGTCTAACAACACTAAATTTAACATGAGGCACAAATGTTGTTGTCAGTGCTGTAACTATTCTTAGCAAAGGGCTATAAAGAAGATTGAAAAAAAAATGTAAAAGTCTAATTAAAAGAGAAACAAATAAAAAACGAGATTGAGAATAGTTAGAGACATCCACATATTTGTGCCGTTTATGAGTTACCAGGGAAGCCGCAAGCCAAAAATTTTATCTTCAACGTAGTCCTTGATTTTATAATATGCTTTTTTTAATAAGGACACGTTTGATGTAGTTTTTGAACTTTCCATCGGTCAGTTCTATAACTGACTTTGGCAACTTGTTATAAAAGCGTATACTGTTTATAAGAAAAGACTTGCTAGTTTTCGTTAATCTGAATTTAGGTATTACAATTTCGTGCTTACTGCGTGTATTTAAATCATGGAGGTCACTTCTAGTTTTGAAAAAAGCCGTCGATTTTTGCGGACATACACAATACATTCCAAAATATAAAGTGAAGGTAGAGTCAGTATATCGATCTCTTTAAATTTTTCTCTGAGGGACTCGCGAGGACATTTTATAGATCGCGCGGATTGCCCTCTTTTGTAAGATAAAAATTGAGTCAACGTCTGCTGCTGATCCCCACAGCAGAATGCCATAAGACATAATACTGTGGAAATAAGCATAGTATACTAATCTAGCTGTGGCTACATCGGTTAACTGCCTTATTTTCTTTACTGCATAGGCAGCCGAACTTAACCTACCCGAAAGAGTTCTAATGTGCGCGCCCCACTGCAATTTTGAATCGATAGTAATCCCCAAGAATACAGTTTCCGTTATAATTTCAAGATTTTTGCCGTCAAGATTTAGATTTAGGTCACGTTGAGGTACATTTGGTAAAGAGAACTTTAGACATTGTGTTTTTTTCGTATTCAGTAAAATATTGTTAGCTGCGAACCATTCTGAGAGAACAATTAGACTTTTGTTGACATGTAAGACATCCGTATCTTTCCTATCTATTTTAAAAATTAGCGAAGTATCATCAGCAAATAGAATTATATCCGATAATTTGGCCATCATAAAAGGGAGATCATTAATGTAAACAAGAAAAAGGAAAGGGCCGAGAATTGAACCTTGGGGCACGCCCATTTTGACTAGAGACCCGGAGGACGTCGCCCCATTTATATTTACTTTTTGCTGTCTGTTTGATAAATAAGAAAGCACAAGATCGGCAGCTTGTCCTCGAATTCCGTAGTGTTGTAATTTACAGATCAGTTGTTGTGGTCGACGCAGTCGAACGCTTTTGACAGATCACAGAAAATGCCAATGGCATCCTGGGGCTTCTCCCAAGATTCCAAGATGTGGCTGATGAGTTTTACTCCCGCGTCCGTTGTCGACCTACCTTTCGTGAAACCAAACTACTGACTATGCAGGATCCCATTTGAATTGAAGTGAGACAACATTTGGTCCAGCATGATTTTTTCATAGATTTTACTCAATGCTGGTAGCACGGATATAGGTCTATAATTAGAGGGATCGCTCTTACAGCCTGATTTGAAAATTGGTACTACTGTACTGTGTTTCATTATGTCAGGAAACGTGCCGCTGTCCAAACATTGATTGAATATGCCTGTTAGGACAGGAGCAATTGAGTCAATAATATCTCCAAGAAGCCTAACGGATATCCCCCATAAGTCTTCAGTGTTTTTTATATTGAGACTTTTGAACGCGTTTTTAATTGTATCAATACATATTGGTTTAATTTAAAGGTTGGTATGTCTTTAGTAAAGTATTCTTTAAGAAGAGCTGCAGCAAATTTAGATGAGGAGCGAAGTGACTTCGTAACCTCTAACGGAATGTTGGTAAAGAAATTTTCTAATGTCTCAGCGACTTCTTGCTTATCAGAAATGGTTTGATTAGATATTTTCAAAGACAACTCATTCTGATCGCGTTGTTGTGTCTTTCCAGTTTCTCTATTAATTACTTGCCACACAGTTTTTATTTTATCATTAGAAACACCAATTTTGTTAATTATTATTTGAGATTTTGCTTTGAGCGCAGACTCTTTTGAATATTTTGCAATAGTTTCTAACATATGCGTGGAAAACTTGATCGGAAGTCAAATTTTTCGTAATATAAATTATCTCGGCTTTTTCTTATGCCCACGGTGGCCCATTCACTAAATTTCGATTTGGAATTGTTGACTTTAACTGTTTTTATTGGACTCGTTTTATTGAATTCTTGGCAAATTGTAGAAAACAACGTGCCGTAATTTATATTGGGGTCTTTTGAATCAAAACTGGCGTTACAAAGGTTGCTAAAAATATTATTATTAAAAGAATTTAATTTATTTTTAGTAGGAGGTCTTAATCGAATTGATTTAGCTAGGTTATTTTTTTAAAAGATACTAGTTGACCAGTATAATCTGACCTAACGCCACTAATTAAAAACGATTTTTTTACTTTACAATTAGCGAATACATTATCTATGCACGAAGCTGAAGTTGCTGTTATTCTTGTCGGTTCATTAAATAAATATTTTAAGTTAAATGATTTGAACAATGAAATGAGCTTACATTTTTCAGGTGAATTGACTAACAGATCTATATTTAAGTCACCACAAACAAAAACTAATTTATTATCTCTGAAAAGTTTACTTAATAATTCTTTCATTGAAATTAAAAACAAAGACAAGTTTGATGCTGGTGGTCTGTAAACATACAAGATAGTAAGCCCCTCGACCTCTGCACATGCTACCTCACATAAGCGATCAACAGAGTAAGCAGTGATATCCTTCCTTTGCTTATATTTGAGATGACTATTACAAAGTATCAGGGTACCACCACCCACTGTGGATCTGTTGTACGCGCTGGCAACTGAAAAATTATTTACATTAAACAACATCCTATCTGGTTTTAACCAAGTTTCACAAAAACATAAGATATCCATGTGGTATTTATCTACTAACAATTCCAAGTCTGAAATTTTGCCGGAGAAGCGATTTATATTTTGATGATATAGTAAATTATTACTATTCGTCTTCTCTTTTGTCGGCTCTAATCGTTTAAAGAATCTACAGTAGTATTATCAGAAAAACTGGATAATATTGTTAAATCACTAAACCTAGTCTCAGTTAAATCAACTGCGTGTATATTATAAGCTAACAATGTAGCTAATAAATGTCGACTATTTTTGCGAAGAAACATATGATCCCGAATCAAAACAAAATCACTAACAAAATTGTTGGTGTCAAAAAACAATAAACGGTCACTATGACGACAAGATAAAATATGTATCAAGTTATTTAAACTAGAAATGTATTCATTTTCCTGAACAAGTAACTTGTCAGAATAGGGCAATGCACATAATATTAATTTGCCTAATCTTAACTTAAGTAGGGTGTCCCTTTTTGTTAAACTAAGGCTATTTTCAAAAAGAAGTACTACAGTAGTTTGCTCATTCAATTGTGTCTGTTTAATTTTATGAATGAGCTCATTAAAATGCAGTTTATGATAACAATGGTTCACTATTGTATATTTAGGACGGTTATTTAACAAAGATTCAAAACCTGTTCCTAATTTGTCTGAATATACTAAGATATTACTTTTGGTGGGGTTCAAAGTTGTTGCAGTATGATCGATGGGTAAAGTTGTAGGAGCAACATGTTGTGACATGAGAGCTGGCAGAGCGGCAGCACAACTACAGGTGAGGTTGTTAGACAATGACTCATACCTCTCTGCATTATACTTCACCAGGTCCACCAACTCACAGGCCTCCTGCAAGCGCTCACTTAACATCTGTTGACTACATTCATATTTGCAAAATATTTCCTTTAGTGTATTTTCCCTACTCAATAATTCCCTTTGAAGGTTCTGAATGTCAACATCATACATTTGTGTACTAGTTTCCAATTTACTATTACATATATTTAATTGTTTTTTTAAGTTTCTGAAATCTCTTCTAAGGTTAACATTATATTTGTAAACACTTTGATTTTTTAAAGTTTCTTATATTTCTTAATACTTTTATTGATTTGAATATATTTCTTAATTTTATTGTGCAAACTTCACAAACTTTAGGAACCATAAGCGCTACCTATCTTTCTAAGTATTATTTCGCGTTCATTGTTAGTTTGCTCATCTAAATAACATTTTAACTTTTGCAAACTGTACTACTCATATCGATATCTGAAAACCGTTTTCGATATCGATATGAAAACACATACATAACCGTTTGCGCAAAAAACCGAAAACGCCCTTCTCTAGTTTGTTTACTCCGATTCCTGTGGCGCCATCTGAGCGCAGCTTTGCGGATAGTTCCCTATTGGCGAGGTAACCGCGTAACAAATATACACTTCACATCCAGTCGAATTAAGAACCTCCTCCAAAGCCAGTTGAAAATAACACCACTGAGGCTAAAAATTGAGTGCTCTTGACTGTTTTCGTTTGTTCACAGAGTTAGACCATGAATTTCAACACATAGAAAATGTAAACATGAAATCCTATCAATCATCATCAGAAGATGACGTACCTTTGCTGGAAATTAGAAATGCAATGGAAGAAGAACATGAAGTATCCAAGAAGATACGAAAAGCTAACAAGACGATAAGTAAGTAACTCTGTATATCACTACCTTGTGTATCACTACCCGCCAAGACGAGACCAAGAAGTGGGCCACTACCTACCTTTTCTCGATTTTTCGTTCCCTCATCGTTTTGGTGTGGATAAATCTAGACATCCCAAATTTGCAGGATAAGATGAAGTTAGCGGACTTATCAAACACACGTAGTTTCATTTGTTTAGCCTGTACTGTATTAGAGTTGTCAATAATAAAATACGTCGTTTTGTTACTGACTCTTTCATTCTTATTCGTTTTCTTCATTACTGAGGGTCGTGCCCGTCTTGGAAATCTTTGACAGAGTCATTGAAGAGCTGCTTCCAAGCCACTCTGTCTTTTTTTTAAATTTGTTATGGGTTTGCTTTTGACTCTAGTCTAGGTCAGAGGTGACAGAGACAGAGTCGACGATGTAGCGAGCTTACCCAGAAGAAGCCTGTCTTCTGCTCTTTTCAGGTAATCGTCCGATCTGGCCTGACCATCGAGTCGACGAGCGTCTGCGTGACCTTTGCCTAAGATCCATGTTTCCCACAACAACCAGTTTCTCCAGGTTATCATGTTATCTTCGGGCGAATAAATTAATTTAGGACTCGTTGGTAGCAGATCGTGGATTGGATTCCCTATCGTAGCCCCCTTATCGCTGATCACGGAGCCCAGGCACACATACTAGCTCATGAACTCTAGATCTACAAGTTCTCCCGTGCGTGCGATTAGTCCAGCTTTGTCGATGATCATGGCTTTGGTCTTGGACTTGTTGATCGACAGTCCTATCATCTCGCTTTCACGCTCTATCCTCACAATAGCTCAGCAAGTCAGAGCTCCGAAGTCGCAAACAACGCGGTGTCATCTGCATTTCGAAGATTAGTGATCTTATTGCAACCTACCGCTATGCCACCCTCGCACTTCTAATGATGTATTCGCCATAGATTTAGAAAAGAAGAGGGGATATAATACATCCTTGGCTTACTTCTTTCTCTGGTTTAAACACCGACACCACATTATTGACCCTGACAATCGACTCTCCATCCTCATATAAGTTTGTGATCAATGCTGTCAAGTGCGAAGCTACTCCTATTTATGCATGCATGTCAATTGGATGCCTAGGCTGATAGTTATTGAACTAGAATTATTCAACTTGGCGTATTGAAAGTTAGTTCAGTTTTTCAATGACTTGGATAGTTGACCTTCAGCCATTTAATTGGATCTGGCGGCATTTAATAAACGGACTAGGTGTCCAATTAGCTGGGTAATTTAACCAGATGGCTGCACATACAGCAGGTTCATACGACATCGTTTTGTGTTAATTCTCATGGTCATTACTTGGTCACTTACTGGAAGTGGATTGTATCCGATAACAGACTTGTTGATCAGTGATGATACACAGACGCCTACTCCGGTTTTACTTGCGCTTTCTGGTACCGAAAAGTAGATGGTATGTCGAGAAGGGGCGCTAAAGGGGCCTGAGCCTCTTATGTGAATTGCCGTAATGCCTAGAATCGCCAGAGTACAGATGATAACATTTTTGCTCTTTGTCTATGATCTCCACATTCCCGGGTCGAAGCATGCCCCAGACATTTCATGTCTTAACACCTCATCATTTGCCGCAGTTGCGGGCGGTTAGTTCAAATATATGTGTTGTTGTCACCAGTACCTTCCTGTACGGCATCCGCCTGATAAGTCACTACAGTGGAACCAGCAGCATACTTCACATCATGCGACCTGGAATAGATATGGCACCGGGCGGTGTCGGGTCGCATGTCATCGAGCGTTTTGAAAATAATCCATTGGTTTCCCCTTGCCTTCTGCATCATTCGTTTTTGGGGCTGTTTGGGCCTCAAGACTGCTTGGCACTTGTTCTGTCTGGTTACCCAAGTAGTTGAGTAGTTATACTGCAACAGCTTGGTCGCCATTGCCTCGTTAGTTGTTTAGCAGGGAGCAACATGAAAGCTGAAGGGTTGTCGCCCCCGGTTGCTTGACTCTACAACTTGCAGAGCGTGCAGGTGAGCTTAACTGGGGCCGACTAGATTTTATTGTCATTCTCCTAGCTCCCTACACATTGATGGTCATCAAAACCTAAAGTATTGGCAATCTGAAATCTCGAATGTAGGCTAGGTATTGCCCACTAACAATGAAAAACTAAAGAAATCTATAACTTTCGGCCAAGTGTTCCCAACCCTCTTAAGCTGCAGTTCTGTCGGCAGGATTATTTTTAGGGTAGGTAGTTTCTGAGACTGCGGCGCGTTCCGCGTGCGCCTCTCTAGAGGAATTGCTGCCGTATACGGCCCCAGAGGGTGACGGGGTCCGCATGATTTCATGCGGGTCAATACCTGACCTGGAGCACAGATTACTTAATAGTTACTACGTATCCTGGATAGTGTGACGAAATGCGCAAACACTCCAGCGCCCCGGCCGAAGTTAGCGATTTAGTCAGTTAGAGTCTGACAGATCCCTTCGCTAACCCAAGGGCAGCGGATATCTGTGAGGATCACACGTTAAAAATAAGGGTCAGAAGTTCCTCAAGTCCTAGGTAGCTGATATTTGGTATGCAGACTTTTCACACAAAAAGCGCAAAAAAATTGATATATACACCGTGGCATTTTAATCATATTGCAAAAACAGCCCACTTTATGTATCCTACATAAAATACATGAAAAAAATTATGATATTTATGAACACTTGTACACCCGATTGGAACAGAGTTAGATTTATTCAATCATAAATATTATTAATATTTTACGAAACTGATAAAACAACAACAAAGCTGATGTTCAGTCTAAACACACAATAGCGGCTGCTAGCGTAGGTACTGTATGTGTCTAGTCAGCGCGCGCTCGTACGTCTTCGGTTTTCTTCGTGGGCTTCCGGCTCTCTCTTCGGCGTCTCCCTTTTGTGCGGATCTTCACTTGTACTATGAATGCTGCACGCTATTGCACGCACAATTTATCACGCAGAAATGATTATTTATATTAATAAAGAAAGGGTATTTAAAAGTTAAAATTATAAATATTGTTGTTTTGTTATTATTATTGTTTGTTGTTGTTGTGTAAATTTTAGTTTCCTACGTGATCGGAGAGTGCGCTCATTTTTTAAAATGAATACCCAATATTTTGACAAGAAATAGAAAAGAGAGGTTAAGAATGCATATAAATTTAAAACCTATGCACTCTATATGTCTAAAAAAAAAAAACATACACAAGTATGAATATCAACAAAAAAAAAACATTTTTTTTTGTCAGCTTAATTTGTTGACAAAATACTGTATCGAAAAAAATAACCCGGTTCATTAAAGACACGAATCTAAAATGGCGGTGCTTATCATGTTCTCTCGCTTGCACACTGTAGACGGCACTAGTGTGCAAGCGAGAGAACATGATAAGAACTGCCGTTTTAGATTTGTTTCTTCAATGAACCGGGTTATACTGTATATGTCTAGTCAGCGCGCGCTCGTATGGCTTTGGTTTTCTTCGTGCGCCTCCGGCTCTCTCCTCGGCGTCTTCGTTATGTGCGGATCTTCGCTTGTACTATCATGAATGCAGCACGCTGTGGCTCGCAAAATTTATCACGCAAAAATGATTATTTGTATTTATTTATATTAATAAAAAAGGGTATTAACGTTAAAATTAATAATGTTTTTCCATATTCTAAAAATTGACGATAACTCAAAACGATTGAAAAAAGTTTCAGTTTTCCAGGCGATCGGGCAGTGCCTTAAATATCACTGAAAAAGGTGTCGGTTTTTGGTGTTGTTTTTTAGAGTTCCGTAGCCAAATGGCAAAAAACGGAGCCCTTATGGATTCGTCATGTCTGTCTGTCTGTTCGTCCGTATGTCACAGCCACTTTTTCCGAAACTATAAGAGCTATGCTGTTGAAACTTGGTAAGTAGATGTATTCTGTGAACCGCATTAATATGTTTACACAAAAATAGAAAAAAAACAAAAATTTTTTGGGGTTCCCCATACTTAGAACGTAAACTCAATTATTTTTTTCATCAAAGCATACGTGTGGGGTATCTATGGATAGGTCTTCAAAAATGACAATGAGGTTTCTAATATAATTTTTTTCTAAACTGTATAGTTTGCGCGAGAGACACCTCCAAAGTGGTAAAATGTGTCCCCCCCCCTCTCACTTCACTTCTAAAATAAGAGAATAAACTTCCATCGAAAATTGTTTTGAACGAGATCTAGTAAGTAGTTTTTTTTTAATACGTCATAAATCGTAAACCGCAATTTACCAAGTACGGAACCCTTCGTGCGCGAGTCCGACTCGCACTTGGCCGGTTTTTTCATTGCTAAACTTTTTTCGGTTTAGACATATCAGAACTATAACGTGCGATAAATAACTCCCAAAATGGATATATGATTCATTAATATAACGCAAGACGTAGTTTGAAACATTCTGTAGCGAGCGCGGTCGATAGCGGGGGGCGACATTTTATTCAGTGTTCATTCGCCCTAGCGCAAAAAAGTGTTTCTTATTGCAATCTTAATGTTCTCTGTATGTAATAGTTTGTAAAAAATCCACTTAGCTCTATAGGAAAACTAATTCGTACGTGTAAATCCCATGGTACGCGGGCGCGGGGGTGGTAAAAAAAGCGCGCGGGACTTTTCGTCATTTGACGGGAGCGTCGTCGCGTCATCGCTCCGTCACGTCATTGGGTAGTAACGTCCCCCGCCACCCGCGCGGACCATGGGAAACTCACGTACGGATTTGTTTTTCTATAATACTTCCTTCATAACTTGGCTTAGGACCGTCAGAAAAAAAATCTCAATAAAAAACCTAAAGTAAGTTGTGTAAGATATGCGATATCGGTACCTAGTACTCGTAAAGTGCGGTTTAATAAAAACCAGCCAAGTGCGTGGCGTTTTTCGCAAATTTAGGGATCCATATAAAAGAAAAAAAAAACGCTTTTCAATTTATTGGTATTTGTTAGTAAAGGATACGTAATAATAAATATTATCACCAAATTTCAAGTTCATGGGTCAATGGGAAGTAAAAAATTTTTCGGAACAAAATTTTGTGACAGGCGACGGCGAGACACGTGAGTGGCGGCTCTGTTTTGATCCTTCGGGTACGGAACCCTATAAACCGGCCAATTGCGTGTCGGACTCGCACATTTAGGGTTCCGTACCAAAGAAAAAAACTGTTTTTATTTTTTCAATATTGGTATTTGTTAGTAAAATCTTCGGAATAAAATTTTGTTGCAGACGACGGACAGACAGACGGACACGTGAGTGACAGCAATGGGGTTCCGTTTGGACGCTTCGGGTACGGAACTCTCAAAAGAGATACGTTTTAAATAACAAACATCCGGTCGATTTCAATAACTGATCAATTTGTCTTCGTTCGAACCTATTGATGATAGAAAATTGACTCATATCGTACCTACCTCTATAAAATCCTTCGAGAACAGGCCAATATTAGGTGGGCTGCAAAACTAGCCGTGATCAATAAGTCGTTGTGTTGTTGCTTAAATAACTACATAAACAACAGAGGCTAACATCAGAGGCGTAGCTAGGTATAGCCCTGGTGCCAAAAAAAACTGTGGCCCTAGCTGAACTTACTTGGTTTGATAAATTCTAAATAGAAATATATTTAAATACTTTTACAATGCATATCCTCGAAAAGAGCGTTTTCCAAGCAGCCAAACTGTGCGGAAAGTGTCACTTTTTTTACTAGTGCTTTTTACTTTCCTGTACTTTTTTAATTTTTAACTCCAACGTCAGCCCGATGCATAGAGTTTTTATTATTTGAGAAAAGTTTCAAAAATTAGTTAAGTACAGATTATCATTCATATAAAAGGTAAAAAAAAACTAATACTTCATTTAAGGCGTTTTTAATTACTCTAGATTTAGATTTTGATCAATAAATTAATTTTAAATATTCATTAAATATGTTTGGCAGAATTAATATTTTGCTCGTGCCTTTTTGCGTTACGAGCGACGCGCGACGTGACAGCTATTTGCACATGCGCAGTAAAAGTTAATCTGTGGATATGCTCTCCCTTGAATAAGCCCGCCATTTTATTAATTTCTTAGATATATTTTTTTATTTCCTCGCACAATGCATAGTAAAATGTTGTATGATACACGTGCGTAAGATGATTTCCGACTCGTGTCGATTTATCCACTCACTCGCTTCGCTCGCTCGTGAATAAAATACCACTCATCGGAAATCACCTAGCTTCCGCACTTGTAGCATAAATAACTATTAAAGGTGCAAAGCTATTTTTTCAACGGCAAGGATCTGATTTAGAGGTCTGACCGCCCCAGACTAACTTTAAATAAAAATGTAAAAGCTTAGGCGAGCTTGAAAATTGAAGACCCTCGTCTCGGATAGGTAGTTAAGATTTTCTATTACCATTCATACCGACAGATATAGAAGTCGACTTCAGAATAAACGCTACAGGTCTAAGGATATTAGAATTTTCTTTTTACGTTTAATTGGGCGGAAGGGTACCCCTTCCGCCCAATTAATGTTCCTGAGGGACTTTAATGTCCACCACCAGGAGTGTCCCTTCCCATACCAGAGCACTGATCATGCTGGGCGAGAGACGCCAAAGCTTGGGCTTGCGTTAAATCTCACCCAGCTGGTCCAGGGGGCAACGAGGGTGCCTGATGTTAATTCGGACACAGCCAATTGCTTGGACCTTCTGCTGAGAAAAGGTCCAGACCGCTATATTTGGTATACCTTTTAGTTGGTTCCGACCATTGTCTGGTGAAGTCTGTATCGGTCTACTCCCCGCCCGATCCTAACCCAAAAGGCACTCGGCGGGTTTGCCTATACAAATCAGCAGCATGCGTTGTTTCCTCGCTTGTTATCCTTGGCACCCTACTTCTCTTCGGCTGATCCTTCGTCATGCGCGGACGCCGTAATGGATGTGCTGCGTTGGGGAATGGAGTACTACATTCCGTTCTCTGACGTAGCAATGTCCAGCGTCGACCGGCCATGGTTTGGTCCCGAATATAATCGCGCCGAAGCGCTTAAGCACGGGGCATACCTGGCTTACGTCGAATGCATAAGGCGAGTGACGTCTGTCAAAAGAAGAAAGTCTTCAACAGGGCTGCCAAGTCCTGCAAAAAGGTGATGCGAAGTGATTGGTTTGATCACATTACCCGGATAGGGATCAAACTGGCTTCATAACCGGCAGGTAGTAAATCGGTTAAATCGAACTTTTGCCGCCTTTCACTACCACCACGTGAGTGTACTTTAGCTAGTCTATAAGATGGTTGATCTAATATCTTTATTTCTCGTATTACAATTGTGTCTATCACTGACTTTATTAAAGAGATGTATATTTTTCCTTACATACATAATATTTTCATAAATAAATTGGCAAGAAACTGTCATAATATTTATTTATTTATTTATTGTACACCACTTAAATAATTACAAGACAAAACATTTACAAAGATAAGTTTTCAATGGGCGGTCTTATCGCACAGGGCAATCTCTTACAGACAACCTTAATAATAATATTTTTAAATAGTTCCCTAAGACATTCTCGGTGACTTAACTTATAAATGGCTCTGACAGCTCTCTTTTGCAATATAAATATGGATTCAATGTCAGCCGCTCGACCCCACAGTAAAATACCGTATGACATAATGCTGTGAAAGTAACTAAAATAGACCAAACGCGCGGTCTCCACATCCGTTAACTGTCTTATCTTTCTAACAGCATAAGCGGCCGAGCTCAGCCGACCCGTAAGAGACGTTATGTGAGAAACCCATTGCAGTTTGTCGTCTAGAGTGGTACCCAGGAAAACTGTTTTATTTACAAAAAATCCAGTATCCAGAGTCCTTACACGTTAGGATGACGGTATGGCGACCAATCAGAGTACACTTCTACAATATTTACGATTTGGTGTGATATATCCAAGTATACATACAAAATATGCAATATCATTCACATTTTTATTTTACCACCAACAACCTTGGCTTTAGTACTTACCATATTTATAATTTAATGACAGGGGCAACCGTTGCAAAAAAAACAAAAATAGACATTCGAAAAACAAAACTAGAAGATACAATTACAGTCCAGCAAAAGAAAACAAAACAACCGCACTCGAAGACTACTATACCCAGCGTTAATAAAAGTATTAATAATACTCCTGTGGAATTACATTGCCCTAATAAAAGTGACAAAGATAAAGACAGTAATGATATAAATAAATATCCAAGATTATGTATAAAAGATAAACCATACAAATGCCATATATGTCACCGTAGTTTTACGCAAAAGAATACTTTAACAGGACATATTCGTGTACACACTGGGGAAAAACCTCACAAATGTAATATATGTCAGCGTAGTTTTTCAGCAAAGAGTAATTTAACAGAACATTTTCGTGTACACACGGGCGAAAAACCTCACAAATGTAATATATGTCAGCATAGTTTTTCAGCAAAGAGTAATTTAACCAATCATATTCGTGTACACACTGGGGAAAACCTCACAAATGTAATATATGTCAGCGTAGTTTTTCAGCAAAGAGTACTTTAACAGGACATATTCGTGTACACACTGGGGAAAAACCTCACAAATGTAATATATGTCAGCGTAGTTTTTCAGCAAAGAGTAATTTAACAGAACATTTTCGTGTACACACGGGCGAAAACCCTCACAAATGTAATATATGCCAGCATAGTTTTTCAGCAAAGAGTATTTTAACAGAATATTTTCGTGTACACACGGGCAAAAAACCTCACAATTGTAATATATGTCAGTATAGTTTTTCAGCAAAGAGTAGTTTAACCAATCATATTCGTGTACACACTGGGGAAAAACCTTACAAATGTGTACTTGCGCATGTGAAGTAGTGAATGTCTGCTTTCAACGTGTATATTAACATAGAACACACTACACGCCGGGATGAATGTGGGGTGGGCAGTGTCATTGTTTGAGTAAGCCGCGTGTAGACTGGAGCGGCTTACTCAGGCGTCAAGTCCGGGTGGAGGTGGAGGTGAATGGGGTTACTTTGTCGTGTATTAGGTTTCGGGGAAGGCGTCTTTTGTCGAGCGGGCACGCTTGCCATGGCGCTATATCCTTGATATGGGGCCAGGCAGAAGCGTCAGCCCGCGCGAACATGGTCCTCGCTAGTAGGGCATGTAATATCAAAAGTTTTTCAATTCCGGTATTGATTTCTGATATAAGGTCTCAATAATGAAACGGAATTCCGATATTGATATCAGAATTGCGTACTTTCCTAAATATCATTTTTTTTTGTTAATTGCTCAAATTCGGTATGAGGTTGGATTGAATACAATAAAAAAGCACGTTTATGCCGCGACGTATTATTAGGATTTTCTATTGTGTGTCTCTAATGACCAATGACTGGGTAATCGGACGCTCTTCAACCTAAACTGGAATTTTTTTTCCCAAGAAAGAATATAAGTCATGTCTTAATGTAAAAGGATAATGCTAAAAAACACAGAAAATAAATGTCTATCGATCAATATGTAGGTAGTCCCGAGTCATGTCTTAATGAAAAATGATAATGCTAGAAAACCCAGACAATAAATGTCTATCGATATGTAAGTAGTCCCGATAAGTGTAATACCTAATGATTTATATTTCCAGTATAAGTATCGGTCAATGTGGCGACGTCTCCCTGGGGGAGGCAAATGTTCAGCAGTGGACGTGTTTTGGCTGAAATGATGAGAGACAATATAGTCAAGTAGTGGAAGTTGATTTATCCAACAGATTTATGATCGGATAGACTAATTTGCTGTATTCAATACAAACAGAAGACTGAAAAATATTAAGCTTTAATTTATTGAGATTTCCAAGCCAGTAACACATTGTAAATTTGAAATAAAGTCTACCTTTTCCGAAACAGCCCTATCAAAAGTATGAAAAACTATCTTAGCATTCATCATCATTGTCATCGTCATTTCAGCCGAAAGACGCCCACTTCTGAATTTAAGCCGGATGAGAGCACTGGGCTGAGAAGGTTGCGGGTTACCTTACTTTTGGCGACGATCTTGGCGTCATGCGGCCCCATCGAGAGTCGACGATCGATAGTTACGCCTGGGGTGCTAAATCAATGTCAACCCCATATAGCTTCAGTCGTGGTGGGATGGTTGAATATCCTATGACTTGTGCCGGTGTTTTACTCAATTTAACTGAGGGTCGCCACTTGACTAGCCACTCAAGAAGCAGATCGAGGGCACACTGCATTTTGCGCCCCGCGTGCTTCCCATTCAGCGAGATGGCGTTATATAAGTGGCGTCGTCCGTGTTCGCGAGTCTTTATCTTTATTTACATAAGAAAATACAATTCAGTGAAGTCCCTGACTCCTGTGCTAGGTGATTAACCTGTGTTACAGGAGCCAGTGCCCTCTCTCGGCAACAAATACAGTTAATTCTTATGCAATAATTATCAAAATGAATTTAAAACCAAAGTTGTAAAGAGAAACACAGAACAACAAAAATAAAAAAAGGTTTGTTAGTAATAACTGTAATGGTGTGTGTGCGTGTGTTGTGTAAGAGTGGTGTGTACCTACATCAATTGTATGTACTGAGGAAAGGATTGTTGTCACAAGAGTGTTATTAAAATCTGCTTAGTTTCTTCGTATCTGAGAGACATTAGCCATGACTTAAGGTTCTGTTTGACCTGATGCGCAGTTAGTTTGTATATTGCTATTAATGACAGCATCATAAAATCAGACTCACAAGTCGCAGTGGCCTTTGAAAATTTCTTTTCAGATATTCCCATTTCAACTACTAAATCCCTAAACTCATCACCTTCTGTTGCTGAGTCTTTGCTAAAAGAAAATGTTAATGTTTGCGATTCGGAATTTATTTTTGAACATATTACTTGTAGAGACATAATTAAAACCTTTCACACTTTAAATGTTAAAAAGACTGCAGATCTATGGGGTCATTCTGTAGAAGTTGCAAGGTCTATCACAGACATTGTCGCACCTAGTTTACTATTATCTTTAATAATTGTATTGACTGTGGGGAGTTTCCTGACCTAATGAAAAATAGTAAAATAATACCTTTGTTTAAATCAGGTAGTACATCAGACCCTACAAATTATAGACCTATTTCAGTACTACCTACGTTTAGTAAAATATTTGAGAAATTAATGTTAGAGCAATTGCAAAGATTTTTTAATAAACATAAATTAAAACATAGTAAACAGTTTGGTTTTACAAGGGGTCGTTCAACTACTGATGCCGGGTGTTGAGCTTTTAGGACATATTTATAATGCATGGGGAGATAGGTGCGATGCCTTGGGAATCTTTTGTGATTTGTCCAAGGCATTTGATTATGTTCTTCATGAAACGCTAATCAGGAAACTCCGCCACTACGGGATCCGGGACAGTGCTCTGGATCTTCTTACTTCATACTTGAGTAATAGGATTCAGAGCGTTGATGTTAATGGAAAAAGATCGCCCGGATCTATAATAGCAATGGGAGTCCCGCAGGGCTCAATTCTTGGTCCTTTCTTGTTTCTTATTTATATTAATGACTTGCCTTACCTCATAAAGGATAACCATGATATAGCGTTGTTTGCGGATGATACTTCACTTTTGTTTAAACTTAAACGTCAGTAGCTGTTTACTGACGATGTAAATAGCGCGATCTCAAAAGTAGTTCACTGGTTCAATGTTTACAATTTATTACTTATTGAAAAAAAAACCAAATGCATTAAGTTTACCCTACCTCACGTCAGGCAGGTGAAAACTGATTTGTTGATGAAGGGCGAAGAATTGAATCCTAAAAATAGCACAGTATTCTTCGGCTTAACCATGGATGCTAAGCTTCAGTGGGGCCCACATATAGATAAATTGTCAAAAAAGCTAAGCTTGCGGAGCATATGCTGTTAGAAAGATTCGTAATTTGACTGATATAGAGACAGCCCGTTTAGTATACTTTAGCTATTTTCATAGTGTAATGTCGTACAGTATTCTGTTGTGGGGAAACGCCGCCGATATCCAGACTATCTTTGTTTTGCAGAAAAGAGCTGTTCGTTCAATTTATAAATTAAGCCCGAGACACTCTCTCAGAGAGAAAATTAAGGAGATTAATGTAATGACTGTGCCTTCTCAGTATATTTATGAAAATCTTTTGTATGCCCATAAAAATATAAAATTGTATAAAAAATACAGTGATATCCATAACATAAATACTAGGAACAAACACAAATTTGTAGTACCAACAACAAGGCTCAAGAAAATAGATGGCTCGTTTAGATATCAATGTGTGCACTTTTATAATAAGCTTCCAAGCCACGTACAAGTTCTAAGTCTTAATAAATTTAAATCATTCATTAAACGTAAGTTGTGCCAGAAAGCGTTTTATACCATAAAAGATTACGTTGAGGACAAAAAGGCTTGGGATTGAGCTGCTCCAATCAAAAATTAATTTCGATTTGATTTTTTTATATTTGCCACCGTGAATTTTGTTTTTTTTTTGTTTTCTTGCAATGACAAGATTATTTACTTTTTTTTTTTTTTTTTTTTTTTATTATTTTATTTTAATTATTGTGAATGTGAAGACTATGTGGACCATTCCTTATTTTTTTAATTTTTTTTAATTTATCTTAGTTTTTAATCGTGGTCTGGCAGTTTGAGTAGTTTATGCGGCCTACCCGAATGTCCTTTCTTTGGTATTGTTCGTCGAATCGTTGAGCTCCTTAAATTCTGTGTTGAGCTGCTCGGTTATTGACAAATGCGTGCACTGACTGGACAGGTCCACTAAATCTGGCTGGTTCTTTCCTCAAAAGACCATTTCAGACATCAATCTACATGGTCTTCACATGATCTAACCAAGATTTTTGTCTGGACTTTAAAACTGTGACCTCTGAGTTTGTTTCGGAGGAAACGCCGACCTCATCTAGTTTTAAAAATTTGATCGACATGTAAAAGTGTTTGTACAAACCAACTTACAGAAATAAAATCATTTATAATTTATGTATCATTTTTTTTTTTTTTCAATCGTAGAAATTAATAATATGCACGCTTACGTCGTCTAGTACATCCAGTCGTTTAGTACAGGTTGGCTGGTAATCTATTGCTACTAAAATAACTTGCAGACCTGGCACTTGCGGGTTCATCATACCGTTTGCGTAACATGTTTTCAACTGGGAGGTGCGGCAATAAGGAAACGGGTCTCACAAATTATGGTTAGTTTAATACTGAGTATTTGACAAACAGGGGACTCTCACATTCACAATATATGGAGTACCTATGTGTGAGCGGCAAGCACATACACATCACTCCTCCACACTAATTTTGAAACCTGTTGACAAGAATAACATACTTATAACAACTTATAAAAAAAACAGTTATAACTTATTATAATCAATTTATAATTATACCGAATAATCACTATTACATTACTTTTTCCTGGTGCGCTGAGAACGTGCACGAGACACTTGTCTGGCAGCTGATTCCTGCAAGACGGCTGAGACTTGAGGAGCCTGGTCGTTAAGGTTGCCCTAGTCGACGGCATGAACTATTTTGTGCGCTGGATTAAAATGCATGCTATCTCATCCAAAAACACGTGCGAAAGAGATAGATGCTGTGATGAGCAGTAAGAAGCTAGTTTGCGTACGATTTAGCACTTTTACAAATTTGTAGCGGATGAGCGGATGTGCGGGAATGGATGATGATTTAGGACGAAAACGAGCGCGCGAAATTTTTTTAACATGCTTTTGGTAGTATGGATATCATGAAAAAAAGACTAAATGTATATATTTGAAATAAATTATTTGCATTGTTTAATTACCATAGTGCGCGCGGAACTAGTTGGCCGCGCCTTAGGTGGCGACAGGGGTGAGTGGGCGGATTAGGACAATGGACAATGACAATGTCAATGGGTCAATGGTTCATCACACCTATTGTCAATGGGTCATCCCGGGTTTTACTGGCGCCCCTGCCTCTCCGTCCCACCGCTCACATACCTAAGGCGCGGCCAACTAGTTCCGCGCGCACTATAATCTATCCCTGTATGGTGGCTGTTTTGCAATTATCCTTCTTCCTATGGTATATTTTTCCACACAAAGATGTGTTAAAGTTTGTGTTGAAATATGAAACTTTAGGCGCTCATAACTTGTTTTTTTTTTCTTCTTTGTTTCCATACAGGGCTAGATAATGATGAGACAAATTGATATCATTTTTTTTTAACGTAATTCGTCAAACAGTTGTTTTATCGCCAGTCTACGTTTGTATGGAAGAATTATCGACTAGTGCAATCTTAAGTTGATTTTCCGGTCAGTTTAGTTGTGTATCCGCCTCAGTTTTACGCCGTATAGTCCAGGAAAATTAGAGTATTTCACCTCGGAATGAGAGATAGTCGGCTATAAACTTGTGTAAACCTTTATTTTGACACCATAACACTTGTCTCAAAACCTACTTATCGTCGGGTGTCCGCGTCTACAGATATTCCAAAGTGAAAGGTTACAAAAACGATTTTTTACACATTTATTGCAAATATCTCGTTTCCTATTGGTTTTATGCAATTTGTATGTATTGTAAATAATTTTGAAGATTAAATTCTCTACAACTTTTGTCTAAACATTTTTTTTATATCTTGAACCATTTTAGAGGGCAGAGCGCGCGCAGTGTTTAACTATTTAGAGTATCATTCGAGGTCAACCTATAGTCCCGATTAAAAACACGCCGTATAAAGTTTATAAATTATTAATGAAATATATAATACTAAATAATTTGCGTTTTCTTTTTAACTATTACGTTATAATTCTTGATTTCAATAATTTAGTATCTATTCGTGTAATTATAAAGTTATTATGGGAAATACTTTAATTACATTTTAATTCTAATTTTATTTATACTAATTACTTAAAAGAAAAAGAAATTTTTAATAAATGTTTTTATTGAAAAATACCATTTCGTACATTTATGAATGTTGAAATATAAAAACTGAATAATAATAAGAACTACGTTCTAATTTCAATTTTCTTCTTCTTACTCAATGGTATTTTTCAAAAAAACATTTATTAAACATTTAATTATTTTCTTTAATGAATAGATACTGAATTACTGAAAAAAAATGTAACAATAGTTAGTAAAAAATGCAAATTATTAAGAATTATATATTTATTAATAATTTATTCAGTTTATACGGCGTGTTATTAATCAGGACTACAAATAAATATTTAGACAAAAGTTGTAGAGAATTTAATCTTCTACAATATTAACGATACATAAAAATAGAATAAAACCGATAGGAAACGAGATATTTGCAAAAAAAAATTTTTTGTACCTTTGACCTTGGAATATCTGTAGACGCGGACACCCTATGATAAGTAGGTTTTGAGACAAGTTTAAGGGTGTCAAAATAAAGGTTTATACAACTTTATAGCCGACTATCTCTCATTCCGAGATTCTTGCCCTAATTTGACAAATTTTCTGATATTGTAAACATTATCCAGAACTTGCAAAGTTACTGTGGACTCCTACGAAAATCATAAAGGGAGAGATGAACACGAAATTTTTGATCAAAAGTGTAATGTTGTATCTAATAAATATAAAATGTGTAGGATACCGATGTTAATTCAAAGACAGTTCCGGCGAGACTGATTTATTATTCGTGTACCCACATCACAATATATTACATTTCCTCACTCACAAGAAAATAAATCATTAAGTTAGTGTTACAATAAAAGGTTTTTATACCTTCCACATATAATTAAATTAACCTACCTATCACTTACTTTTTTGAAGTTTGATAGGTTGCTAGTTACCAAGTACATTGTACCTACGCAACACCGACATAAAGAATAATAAAGGTATACATATTACTTCTATTACGATCATTTAGACTTAAGGTTACACTAGTCAAAAATTCTTCCATACAAACGTAGTCTAGGGATTATTCCACTGTTTGATGATGTACGTTCAAAATAAAAAGTGATATCAATTTGTCTCATCATTATCTAGCCCTGTATGGAAGCAAAAAAGTAAAAAAAGATAATTTTTGAAAGTTATGAGCGTCGAAAGTGCCACATTTAGACACTAATTTTAACGCATTTTTGGGCGCAAATAAATACCATAAGAAGACGGAAAATTGCAAAACGGCCTCCATACAGGGATAGATTAGTAGTTCAACAATGCAAATAATTTTATTTTGAACAGATAGATTTAGCCGTTTTTTCATGATATCTAGACTGCCAAAGGTCTGTTTATAAAATTTCGCGCGCTCGGTTTCGCCCTAAATCATTATCCATTTCGCTACAAATTTGCGAAAGTGTGTATTCGTACTCGAACTAGCTTCCTACTGCTCATCACAGCATCTATCTCTTCCGCAAGTGTTGTCGGTTGATATAAAATGCATTTTAACCCCGCGCACAAAATAGTTCGTGCCGTCGGCTAGTGTACCCTTAATCATGAGGTTAACTAATAAACAAACACTTATAGGTACCTACTTACAAATAGCTACTTAACTTATACCTACATTACTACCAACACGGCTTTTATATCTACTATTCACACTCAGGATTTGACTGCTTAAAACATTGATTACCTAGTCAATATTTATAATGTTTTTGTTTCTTTGTCTATTATTGACCCAATCCCCGGAACTAGAAGGTTCAGCCGCGTAATCGCTTCGAGTCTCATGCTTATGCATGTGCACTTGGCGCTCTGCTATTTCGGATATTTTGGTTACCAGATGATTTTTCACAAGCTCCACTAACGTGGTAAAGGTTTTTTCCTCCGGATTGTCTGGAGCACACAGATCACACATCAATCGGTAGGTCGGCGCTCCGGCATGCGTCACCAGCGTGGCCACGCGCAGTTTATCTTTGATATCGTTTAACAAAATAAATTGTTTCACTAAACGCACATATGCTGGCCAGTTTTCACCTCCATCCAGATCAAATACGTGTATTTTCCCGATCGGCATCTTGATATTTTACTATCTCGTCCTCTCAATCTTGATATTTTATTTTAATATCTCGCCCCCAATTTAGGATATCGATGTAAATTCAAAGACAGTTCATGCGAGACTGATGTATTATTCGTGTACCCACATCACAATATATTACAAAATGATATAATTGTTGTTTTCCTTTTCGAATTCGTACAAAATTCTTAACCAACCAAACTAACACACACATAATTATATACATAATTATATTGCTTAATTCCCTTTACGAAAAACTAAATGGCGCTGCTTTTAAATCCTTTAAAAAGTGTGGACTTGCCTATCTGTCTCTGTATCATAGATAAAGAACCTATAGATTTAGCCCTAAAATGAGCTTGATTGATAGAGCGAGATCGCTAATTGGCAGCCCCATGTAAATAATAAGGACAAAAGATTATTTTTTGTCTTTGGCACCATGGCCGGCTTTTGTAGTTTGTCACACTCTAATGTTGTGACGAGTCCCGTACGGTCAATAGAATTACCCTTGAACGATCTAATTTTCTACAGTTTCATCGTTGAATGGTAATACGAAAAAACTATTAGTCGATATCATTATTTACAGAAAGCACGTTTCGCCGAATAACGCTACATAGCATGAATGACTGGCCGATACCAAGATTTGCCGATATTATGGTTCGCCGGAAAACTCTTGAAAAAGAATGTATGTACATATTGTAGCGTGATCGCTACAAGACGCTTTGCTTTAGCCTTTTTTTTAATTTGTCAAAGTAGGCTAGCAATAATTTTTCAAATTTTCATATTTCGTTTGTCAAGAAAACAGAAGACGATTTTTTTTCTAAGACTGTCACAAAGAATTTTGAAAAAATGTTTTGGCTCTGAGATCCACTACTAAAGGTATTATTGAGGCAGGAAACCATTCCTTGTCGTTAGGCCAAGGGTATGTGATATTCGGGTCCACGGGCGCGCCGGAGCTTGCGGACCGCATTCTGTAATTGAGCTCTGTCAGAGACACCAACTATCGTTTCGCTACCAGGACATGCCTCATAGTTGCCGTTCGACAGATTGAAGAATAGGGCAGTCCAGCCAAAACAATGATGACAAGCTTATCATAAATATAACCATGTCGCTGACAAGTGTTTATGCATCATGTATCAAAACTGGTATGTAATGACTATTCTTACTAATTGTTCTTTTTAATGTCGATTTCTTCTGGTATTTCAGACCCTTTTGGTTTCATAATTTTGATGATCCGTTTCCTTGTCTGTAGATATCAGTTGAGCCGACTTTCGGCTCTTTACCCCGGGACAGAACGAACTACCTCAGGAGTACCTGCAGTCTTCGGGGTTCCGAACATCTTTCAACGGGTTCCGTACATATTCTATTAAAGAAATCGTGAATGGTTGAAGAGGTTCTACGGAAGACGGTTTGGTTCATCCAATAACAATTGTCTGCTTTCATATTTCTTTGAAATTTTTGTTTATATTTATGTAGCTTACATTTTAAGTTAGCGTACTTAAAAACTTTTATTACCTTACTTGTGTCATGTTACGGTATCGTACTTTAATTGAATGCTTAAGCCATCATTGGACTGGTTGCAACTATGTCTGAAGATTAGGCACGTGATTTCCGCTTTATTCTTTTATGCCTTGCCATAATTTCACTCATATGTTTATTTTACTAAATACTAAAAATAATTTAAACGATATTGACTATTGCGTCATTCCTTTTTTAAAATAACATGTTTACTTTTTTACTATTTTCATGTTTTCGGTGTTTGTGTGTTTAATTCAAAATTATACGTTATCGTTGCGTTAAAAAAGTTTTATTTATTTTTATTTAATAACGCTACAAATGGCGCCCGAATTAAAAAGGTAAATACATTTTAAATATTTAATTAATACCAATTACTTGTTTTTTTTTTCCTTACTTCATGTGTGGTGTGCTCCTTAAGAGCACAATTCTAATTTCTAAGAGATTTTCTTCTATGTTTCAGGTGTTATTATTTTACATAAAATCCACCGAAGCTTCATGGAAGTAGTCCATTCTGCTTATGCCTTCTTTAATCTTGATTTCTTGTTGTCATTGTTAATGTTATACAATTTATTGAATTACTCTGTTACCTTATAAAATAATTGACTCTTTTATTTTCCGCCCAACAAATATATTATTGTTCCCCGAATTTTATTTATCTCTTGTAGTTTGCGTGTAGCTAGTACCCTGTAGAGCGCGCCTGGTGTGTGAATGTTTAGGCTCGACATCCAAGGTAAGCGTTTTTTTGTGTGGTGATTTTGCTGAATGTCAAAGCCCTTTTTCTCTTTAGCATTCAGTCCCTCCTATCTCGTTAGCTTGTCTTATTGTCGTTTTCTGTTTGTTCGCACATCTATTACACGTCGCCAAGGATAAGGACTAGGTACACTCTACAATCATCTTTTTCTTTAAACTCTTACTTTACTCGTTTTACTGCTCAAATTCTTCTGCATATTTTTATCTTTATTTGTTTGTTTTCGTGGGTAATTCGTCGACAATATGGCAGACGAGGATCGCTCAATTACCGAGACGCCGGTTCATGGAAGCCCGATAATCTCGAGGCCTCCCCCGATTCCGCCTAGAACACTCAGACCTTCAGCGTCGTCGGGCATTCCGTCTCCCATCAAGTCCGATGAATGTCCATTTTACTATCATAAGCAAATCTCCCTCTCCAAATGGAAGATCGATTTTTCCGGCAATTCGTGCGTTCGTGATTTTTTCGTCTCAATAGACGAACGTAAGGATGCAGATGATATACCGGACGCCCAATTATTAAAACATTTCCATGAAGTGCTATCAGGGGCTCCGCTAAAATATTTTAGATCTATTCGCCACACAAATCTCTCCTATCCAGAGCTTAAAGAGTCCTTCTTAAGGACATTCGGCCTTATCGATTTCGAATTCAAGACCGAACAAGAGGTTAGGAACTTGAGGCAGAGATCTGACCAGTCAGTCAGGGATTTTGTTATCCAGGTTTCGTACCTGAACGACCAGTTGTCCGACCCCATAACTGAATCGAATCTGCTTACGGTTATTGTGCATAATATGCACCCTAAATATTACCCATTTTTATCCGTTCACCAATTTAACAAATTGAATTCACTAATTGATATGGCCTCTCATTTCGAAAGTTTTTTACCAGTTGTTCCTAAACCTATATCAACTGTAACGTGCGAGACCCAACTGTGTCCAAAGTGTAATAAAAACGGACACACCTATCGTAATTGCCCTCATTTTCCTGGCATGCTTTGCTTTAAGTGTCGGACTCCGGGTGTGATAACTCGGGATTGTCCGAAATGTAATCCAAAAAATGCATAAGCCACCGGCGTCACGCTTTCCGTACAGTGTCACCGGTGATAGCAAACGGTTCGCCGGACAACCGTCCATTCATTGAGATATTACTAGGTAATCGTCTGGTCAAAGCTTTACTAGATTCAGGCGCGCAAATGTCGCTTATCAGCGATATTTTTGTTCAGGAATTAGCCATTCCTTTAAATTTATACAATTCGTGTCCCCGTGTTATTTCGGCCAATAACTCGCCTATTGATATCTTAGGTACTGTTCATCTCCCAGTTAAGTTTAATAATACGACTTTTTCTCATGAGTTTTTAGTAGCGCGCTGTATGTCTTCTTCAGTCATCTTAGGCATTGAATTTTGGAATAAGTTTGGCTTGACATCTGTTTTTAGTCAAGCATTCAATAAAAATATTAAGGGTAATATGTACCTCTCGTCCGTTAATCGGTCCCCTCCACTCGTTTCATGCGTTACTGAGCCACGATATATACATCCTCGCAAGGTCTTGTCTCCCGATCAAGAGCAAAACCTACAAAGAGTCATTGGTCAATTTGAAGTCATCTCGTCTGACAAAATTGGACTCGGAAAAACCACATGGCTGTCACATAAAATCAATACGACTGGACAGCCGATTAGGCAAAGGTTTTATCCTCTTTCCCCAGTAAAATTGAAAATTCTCAATGACGAAGTGGACAAGATGTTGGAGTTAGGCGTTATTCGTCCGTCCCGCTCTCCCTGGGCCAGTCCGGTAGTGATGGTTACCAAAAAGGACGGTTCGGTCCGCTTCTGCGTTGATAGCAGGAAATTAAACAGCGTGACCATCAGAGACTCGTATCCCCTTCCGCGCATTCAAGATATCCTTGATAATCTTCGTGGGGCGAGATACATAAGCTCGCTCGATCTTAGGAGTGCATTCTGGCAGATACCTCTCGCTGACAACGACAGTTGCCAGAAAACCGCTTTTATTATTCCCCAACGCGGACTTTTTGAGTTCGTTAGAATGCCGTTTGGGCTCACAAACGCAGCTTCCGAGATGCAGCGTCTCACTGATATGATCGTGAATTTTGAGTTCACCTCAACTAGCGATGATTACGTTTTCGGCTACGTTGACGATTTGATTTTGATATCTAAGGATTTCCACAGTCATCTCGCTCTACTCAAGAAGGTGCTAAATCGCCTCAAGGAAGCCGGTTTATCCATTAACCTAGAGAAATGTGAGTTCTGTAAGAGCGAGCTGAAGTATTTAGGTTACATTGTTAACGAAAAGGGCCTGCAAACGGATCCTAGTAAACTTGACGCTATTAGGGATTATCCAACTCCCACTTGCGCTAAGTCACTACGCGGTTTCGTAGGGATGTGCTCCTATTATAGGCGTTTCGTTGACGGTTTTCCCTCCATAATTGCCCCTCTCACCGCTCTTATCGGAAAAAGGAAGGGCCGAGACCCTATAACTTGGAATCAAGCCGCCGAACAAGCTTTTTCCAAGCTAAAAGAGGCATTAATCAATACTCCTGTGATGGCTTGCCCAGATTTTTCCAAGCCATTCTTTTTACAGTGCGATGCCTCAGCGGTTGGACTCGGTTCAGTCCTCTCACAGAAGGTCGATGGCATGGAGCATCCTATTGCTTATTATTCCCGCCTATTTTCCAAAGCGGAGCGAAACTATAGCACTACCGAACGCGAGTTATTATCAGTTCTTGATTCTATTAAACATTTCCGTTGTTATTTAGACGGGATGAAGTTTTCTGTTATAACGGACCATATGGCTTTGAAATGGCTACTTACCTTAAACAACCCTTCTGGACGCCTAGCCCGTTGGGCCACTGTCATTTCTCAATACACTTTTGATATTGTTCATCGTAAAGGATCGCAGCATGTCGTTCCAGATGCGCTGTCCAGAGTTTACGCGAGTCCCGTCACATTTGATCAGGGTCCTGACCATACGGTTGACCGTTGGTACAAGAGAATTTATCTGGGCGCTCGTGATACGCCTCAGATGTTTCCTGATTACTGTATCCAGAATGGTGTCCTCTTGAGACGAATGCCTATCACCAGCCCCCTGTCATCTGATCCATGGCGTGTAGTATTGCCCTCCGAGAAAGTTCCACTCGCGATCTGGGAAGTTCACAACAATTTCCCTTCTGTGCACCCCGGTGTCATGAAATCTTACCTTAAGATCAAGGAACTTTTCTACTGGCCCAATATGTTTCGGGATGTCACTGAAACATTGGGTCATTGTGAGGTGTGCAAGGCCTACAAAATTTCTAATACCCAACCGCGTGGACAAATGTTGTTTCCAAAGGTTGTTTCGTTGCCCCTACAGCTTATTTCTATTGATGTCATTGGTCCCCTTCCTATCGCCTACTATGGCTATCGTTATATTCTTTCCATGGTCGACGTATTTTCCAAATATGTCTGGCTCGTTCCTTTAAAAAGAATCGACGCTGACTCCCTGGTTAAGGCACTGGAATCGGAGATATTTTTCAACTTCGGAGTTCCACGTGCTATTCTTTGCGATAATGCTACTGTTTTTCGTAGTAACCGTTTTTTAAATTTCCTCAGATCTTTTCACATATAATCGCCGATCTTTACCCCCTATTATACCCCACAGGCAAATACAGTAGAACGCTATAACCAAAGTGTTATTACCTGTTTGAGCATCCTAGTTGGTGAAAACCAGAGAAACTGGTCGAAATTATTACCAAAGCTCAAATTATATCTCAATTCGTGCGTTAATTTAGCTACCGGTTTTACCCCAAACTTTCTTATGTTTGGTAGGGAAATCATGTTAGATCCAGCTCGTGTACACGGACAGACTCAAGGCACCAATTTAGCCGAAAGTCGGTCTCAACACGCGTCCAATCTATCTTCCCTCGCACAGGTTTTCGCTAAAGTCGCCGATAGTCTTTCTCTGGCCTTCCTCCGAAATTCTAGAACATACAATGCCAACCGTTCGGCTATCACCCTCAACGTTGGTGACACAGTATGGAGGAGGAACTTCTCCAGGTCTTCAGGATCGGACTATTTTTCGGGGAAGCTTGCTCCCCGTTTCGTGAAATGCCGTGTGTCTAGGGTTGTCTCTAGAACCACGTACATCCTTGATGATTGTGACTCCGTCCATTCCGGGTCATATCACATTAAGGATATTTTAAAATAAAGGCCTTGTGAGTAGCAATTAAGCTAAGTTTTTCCCAAACATTCGCTGTTTCTATACATTTCCGTAGTCTGATTAAAAAAACATCATAAATACACTAGGTATTCTGCATCTACGCCTATACTTTTTCGACTACTTTTACCCCAAATTTTTGTTTCTTTGCTGACAGATACGCGATAAGCAACTTGTTTATTTGGCTCTCTCTTTCCCTCTTTGGGCGTATGCTTTTTAACTGTTATCGTTAGTACTTTGTGTAATAGTTTGACCTCTGGGTCTGTCCCAGAGGCGTCGTCCCTCTCGTGTTTAATATTCACGACTCTCGACACTTGGATTTGTCTGAGAGTTTTACTGGGACGGATCCCCTATAGCAAGGATCAGTCTGGGTCATTAATTAAAAGGTTGAAGCCCATATTTTTTTAGGCTTAGGTGTTTTTTCGACTCCGGTTCTAATTTATAACTTGATTTTTCCCTCTTTTACCTCAGTCTATATTTTTCTTCAGACTTCAATCTCCTTTCTTTAATCGTCAGTCGTTATTTCGCTCATGCCGTATATCGATAACTAATTTTGAGGTATCTTTTAGGCTATAGCGATTAATTTAGATAAGGTTTAGGGGACGTTTTGAATTTACTCATTATTTTTTGCACTTAGTGTAGGTAGGTTAGGTAGGTTGTTTCTTTAGTCTTGGCTATCTATCTTGTTTGATCTTTGACTCAAGTCACATGTTTGTGCTGGAGTCTTATATTTTTGTCCTGGACGTGTTGTTGATTTGGGGACTTATCTTTGAACTCGAGTTCCACCTGTTCCACTGTTGGACCTATGGCTCAAGCTGTATCTTTGAACCTAAGTTTTGTTTTAGTCTTTCCTTTGACTCCTGTTCCATAGCCTGAACTGGCGTCCCATGTTTTATATATAGGTTGTAAGTTTTTACTCTGATCCTACGTCGTTTTTTTTTTGACTGAGGATATTTTTTTTCTGTCCGGTGTCGAATTTCAGGCCAAGGTTTTTCTTTGTCCGAAGCTGTTATTTCTGACCGAAGACGCTTTTTAACTGGAAGCAACAGTTAAAATTTATTTAGTTTGTCTACTAGGGTCTAGGATATTTTCTTGGTTTTGAGTTAGGATAGGTAATTTCATCTAATTTTATCCTCTTGATTATCACAGTTAGGGTTGTCAAACCTTTCTAGGGTTGGCAATCAATTTTTTTTTTTTTGCTGGAAAGAGGGTATTGTAGCGTGATCGCTACAAGACGCTTTGCTTTAGCCTTTTTTTTAATTTGTCAAAGCAGGCTAGCAATAATTTTTCAAATTTTCATATTTCGTTTGTCAAGAAAACAGAAGACGATTTTTTTTCTAAGACTGTCACAAAGAATTTTGAAAAAATGTTTTGGCTCTGAGATCCACTACTAAAGGTATTATTGAGGCAGGAAACCATTCCTTGTCGTTAGGCCAAGGGTATGTGATATTCGGGTCCACGGGCGCGCCGGAGCTTGCGGACCGCATTCTGTAATTGAGCTCTGTCAGAGACACCAACTATCGTTTCGCTACCAGGACATGCCTCATAGTTGCCGTTCGACAGATTGAAGAATAGGGCAGTCCAGCCAAAACAATGATGACAAGCTTATCATAAATATAACCATGTCGCTGACAAGTGTTTATGCATCATGAATCAAAACTGGTATGTAATGACTATTCTTACTAATTGTTCTTTTGA
Organism: Orthosia incerta; assembly: GCA_948252205.1. Lineage (NCBI taxonomy): Eukaryota > Metazoa > Arthropoda > Insecta > Lepidoptera > Noctuidae > Orthosia > Orthosia incerta. The sequence continues at coordinate 3,184,538 of OX411769.1, forward strand.
ATGTCGATTTCTTCTGGTATTTCAGACCCTTTTGGTTTCATAATTTTGATGATCCGTTTCCTTGTCTGTAGATATCAGTTGAGCCGACTTTCGGCTCTTTACCCCGGGACAGAACGAACTACCTCAGGAGTACCTGCAGTCTTCGGGGTTCCGAACATCTTTCAACGGGTTCCGTACATATTCTATTAAAGAAATCGTGAATGGTTGAAGAGGTTCTACGGAAGACGGTTTGGTTCATCCAATAACAATTGTCTGCTTTCATATTTCTTTGAAATTTTTGTTTATATTTATGTAGCTTACATTTTAAGTTAGCGTACTTAAAAACTTTTATTACCTTACTTGTGTCATGTTACGGTATCGTACTTTAATTGAATGCTTAAGCCATCATTGGACTGGTTGCAACTATGTCTGAAGATTAGGCACGTGATTTCCGCTTTATTCTTTTATGCCTTGCCATAATTTCACTCATATGTTTATTTTACTAAATACTAAAAATAATTTAAACGATATTGACTATTGCGTCATTCCTTTTTTAAAATAACATGTTTACTTTTTTACTATTTTCATGTTTTCGGTGTTTGTGTGTTTAATTCAAAATTATACGTTATCGTTGCGTTAAAAAAGTTTTATTTATTTTTATTTAATAACGCTACAATATGCTGTATGTATATTATCATAGAGCCCTCCGGGTCGGCGGCGGCCGTGTTGTTTTAAGTTTATGATGAATAAAGCAATTTTTTATCTTATTTTTCAAGAGTAGTATTTATTTCATCATCTGCAACATGCCAGTCGATGAATGTGTAAATTATACATATCTTTATCTATCCATAGACCTAAAAAATTTACGCAGTTGTCTTGTTCAATTACTATACCATCATGTTGAATGTTGAAATTGTTTTTACTCTTTCGCGGCAATGTGACTAATTTAGTTTTTTCTAAATTGTTGACCAGGCTGTTATTTGTCAGCCAGTTAATTATTACATTAGTGGCATTATAATACATCTGCTTCAAAAGTATCTATATTCACCAGTAAAAATTGCTGTGCTGTCGTGAGCAAAAATAATCATAGGGTGTTGTGTGATTTTAGGCAGATCGTTAATGTAAATTAAGAATAAGGGCGGCTCTAGCACGCTTCCTTGTGGACACCGTATAGTACTTTTTTTAGGTTTAGTTTGATGTTTTTGTTCTGTGCTATTTAAAGAGCTGATATCATATTTCTACAATCTGATATCTATCACTTAAATACGATTCTAATAATCTATGGACATCGCCCTTTATTCCATAATTGTACAGTTTATTCAGAAGTGTTTCATGGTGTACGTAGTCAAACGCTTTGGTCAGGTCCATAAACATTGCAGTCAACATTGCGGTTTTTCAATATTTGTATAAATTGGTTTTAAAAGATCATAAATTTCTAAGACATGATCGCGCCTAGAGTAAGTTTATGTCGGATACATTGATATCCATCAATCATCTTTGTAAGATGACTAAAATTCCACGGTGTATAACTGTCATCTTTCACGCTATAGGATTATGCATAATCTGTATTATTTCTTTTCTCTGTAAAGTGTTTTTTGTGTGTACATAAATAAATATGCAGGTTAGAGCTATTTTGATGCAAGTTTTATTGTCGAGATTGAATGATGATACCGGGTGGGACCCGAGGACGAATTAGTTGATGTTAAAAAAAATAACTAAAAATTAATAAATAAAAAATGTTAATTTCAAAAATCAAAAAACCCGACTGCTTTAAAAGCGAACTAAAAAGACGTAAAAAAGAAGAAAATCATGCTGTGCAATCGGAGGATATATGTTCACGATATATACATAGTTATTTTTTAGCCCACAAAAATAAAAAAATAAACAATCCGCCATTTTTTAGGGTTCCGTACCCAAAGGGTAAAAACGGGACCCTATTACTAAGACTCCGCGATCCGTCTGTCTGTCCGTCTGTCTGTCTGTCTATCCGTCAGTCACCAGGCTGTATCTCATGAAATGAATGAATGATTTCAAAAAAAACTATACGTAATATTTGCAGTGAATACAAATCATGTAGGTATATTGATTCTGAATACAAATTGTACGATGCATGTAAATCTATAAACTATGCTATTGACTGTTACGATTACGAAAAAAAGTATTTAAATGTTAAAGAACTGAAGAAAATAATACTGAGAAATCAAATTAATTGTAAAAAACCTGATAAAAAACATGTAATAGCTTCGAAAGGTACAATCCCTTATTATTTTGCACGTCATCAAACGGAATGCCATGCTACAAATGATCCTGATATTGAAAATTCTACTCATACAAAAAAAGGTACTATTCCATACTATTTTAAAGTTACAGATCATAAACCGCTTTTTCGTGAACAATAACAGTGTATCAGGACTATCAGGTAAACCTAAATCTTTTAAAATACTACACCAAAATATCGCTAGTATTCTAGCAAAAAAGGAAATTTTGGAACTAACGTTGCTGGAGTTGCGAGACATAAATAAAGAACCAGACATATTATGTTTGTCTGAAACCTTTATGCGTGCCGGAAATGAGAAATATTTAAAATTAAATAACTACGCCGTAGCAGCTGCATTTAGTAGAGACACACATAGAGGGGGTACCTGTATACTCGCTAAACAGGGTATTATTTATAACGAGCTTTCCCACATTAAAAAGTACTCAACCATAAAATCATTTGAAGCCTGTGGCATTGAAGTTCCTTTGCACAAGTTACTTATCGTGTGTCTTTATAGAACGCCTAAGTCTGATCCTAACATATTTTTGGATAAACTTGATCAATTCATGTGCGAAACGGTTAAAAAATATGGGTCAAGTACAAAAATTGTTATTGCCGGTGATTTTAATATCAATACTTTTAAACAAGGGAAAGTAACCAACTACTTAAAGGATCTATGTAATAACTATAACTTGCAGATTCACATTGAAGTTCCCACCCGTAAAGACTCTTGTATAGACCACATACTAAGTAACATAAAAAAATCTTCTACTGAGGTTTTACCCCTATACTTATCAGACCACGATACAGCACAACTCTTAGATTTCACAGTAAAAGAGCAAAGTTTAAAGACCAAATCATATTTTATTTATAAAAAAGACTATTGTAGTGAAAACATAGGAAAATTCAAAAAATGCCTAGCTAGTTTAACGTGGTCAGAGGTACATCACGAAACTGATTTAAATAAAGCATTCAATAAATTTCACGAGTTTTTATGTTTATTGTATAATTTATATTTCCCAAAGATTAAGATTAAAATAAACAACTCTAATGCAAATAAACAAAAATGGATAACTAAGGGTCTCAGAAATAGTTGCAAAACTAAACGATGTTTACGGTATCTCTATTATAAAAACAAAACCCTAACGTACAAAATTAGATATAAAAAATATTCATCAATACTGAAAAAATGTATTTTTAAATCCAAAATGAATTCAAACATTAATTACATAAATAAAAGCCAAAACAAATGCAGAGCAACGTGGTCAGTCATTAACCGTGAAATTGGCAATACAAAATGTGACTATAGTATATCTCAACTAGAACTAGATAATAGAATACTGGATAATCCCTCTGACATAGCAAATGCTTTTAATAATTACTTTATTGATTCGACTAGCACTGTGAAATTTAATAATTTAAATGATAATGATGAGCCTAATAAAACCAAGACCATACCCAATTCCATGTTTCTTGGCTCTATGACTGGAGACGAGATTAAAAAAGAATTAATAGCTTTAAATAACACTAACTCAGAAGGTTACGATGGAATTAGTACAAAAGTTATTAAAACTTGCAGTACAGAATTGATTCCTATATTGACATATTTAATTAATTTTTCATTTTCATCTGGCATTTTTCCTGATGCCCTAAAATTATCAGTTGTTAAACCTCTGTACAAAAAAAACGATAGAAATGATGTTAAAAATTATCGCCCGATAACCCTTATACCCATAATATCTAAATTATTTGAAAAATGTATGCACAAGAGACTTACCGAATTCTGTAGCAAATACAACATCATAACAAAAGAACAGTATGGATTTCAAAAGCACAAGTCAACAACACTAGCAATTGCTGATCTTTTAAGACATATTCATGATTCCCTAAATAAAAATTATTTAACGACAGGACTATTCTTTGACCTGTCACAAGCTTTCGACTTTGTGGCACATGATATCTTGTTAAAAAAAACTAGAAAAAAATGGAATAAGAGGTTTACCACTGCAGTGGATCGCATCTTATTTAAGCAACCGAAAACAATACGTTGTTATTAATAAAGTAAATGAAAATCTATTAACCTCGTATTCTTCTAACTATAGAGTTAATAACTGCGGCGTTCCCCAAGGGAGTGTATTGGGACCCTTATTGTTTCTATTATACATAAATGACTTAACACTAGTGACTAAACATAAATGTGTATTATTTGCAGATGACATTTCGATTATTGTGACATCTGACAAAAAGTATAAAACGAAATCTGATCATGAGATGGATATTAATAATACTATTGACAATATTATAAAATGGTTACAGACAAATAATTTAAAAATCAATTTAGATAAGTCTAATTATATGCAGTTTAATAAATCAAAACATACTAAATATAATTTCAAACTTAATATTGACAGGCTAAAAGAAGTTTCACAAACTAAATTCTTAGGAGTACTCATAGATCAAGATCTGAATTGGAAAGTACATCTGGATAATTTGTGCAGTAGGATTAATAAATTTGTTTATGCTCTCAGACAAATAAAGAATATAACCAACATAAAAACAGCAATTACAACATATCACGCCTATATAGAATCCATCTTACGATACGGGCTTATTTTTTGGGGCAACAGCACGGATAGACGCAGAGCATTTATTGCGCAAAAGAAATGCATCAGAGCCATTTGTGGTATCCGTCCTGACGAGTCATGTAAACCTTTCTTTAAAAAGCTAGGTATATTACCTCTTCCGTCACTCTACATTTACGAAATATGTAATTATGTTTATAATAATAAGGGATTGTTTAAAAAAGCCTATCAAATTAACTCTCGAACTAGAGATCCATGCAGACTTGTATTGCAGGATACTCCTAAATCAGCCAAGTATGCGAAAAGTTTCCTAGTCATGTGTATACGCATTTATAACAGAATACCAAAAGAAATAAAATTGTTATATAATATTAATTCATTTAAAAACAGATTATTGAAATGGCTGAAAGAACATGTGTTTTACGACATTAAAGATATTTTTTAACAATTAATTAAAATAATCTTTTGTCATTGCGGATAATGCTCAGATAAATTGTTATATTATTGTATTGACCTTATCTGTGACATTGATCAACAATTAACTAATAATTATTTATTTTGCATGCAATTGATACATATCCTGTATAGCTAAACATGTGGACTTTAGATTAATACCTGACTGTAACAACTTTATACCATGTTTAAGGCAAATAAAGACTTATCTTATCTTATCTAATGATGTGTAGACAGTTTAAATTTTCACAGATGATGTATTTCTGTTGCCGCTATAACAACAAATACTAAAAACAGAGTAAAATAAATATTTAAGTGGGGCTCCCATATAAAAAACGTGATGAACGTATGTTTTTTGCGATAACGGTACAGAACCATTCGTGCGCGAGTCCGACTTGCACTTGGCCGGTTTTTTATTTTCCAATTGTAATGTAGCCAGTGACACTCGCAGGGTTAAGAAGAATCGATTGACGTAAGAATCATCAAAATCTGCCAACGCGTTTGGTCTCTAGAACGCTACATAGGAACAAACATACATACATAGACTGATAAACTCGTTCAAACAACCTGGAAATTCAGTGTCTGCCCGAAAACAAACAGGAGAACTTGTACACTGTCGTCAAGCAACTGGGATCGGTGGTGGGATGCAAACTGAGTGAGAATGATATTCTTCATTGTACCCGTGTTGCCAAACAGCAAGCCTCTAACACCCGTCCCCGATCAATCGTTGTCCAGCTCGCCTCTCCAAAAATTCGTGATACCCTCCTGGCGTCAGCTATAAATCATAACAAAAATAAGAAGGTTAACTCAGAGAAACTCAATACTGCAGATCTGGGTATTGCCGGCGATAAAATGCCGGTGTTCGTGCTTGAACATCTGTCTCCTGCTAATAAAGCGCTGCATGCAGCTACTAGACAAAAGGCAAGGGACAAGGGATATAAATTTGTCTGGGTGAGAAATAGCAGGATTTTCGTTAGGAAAACTACCGAAGACGAACATATTTTGATTAAGAATTTGGATTCCTTAAATAAGTTAGTATAGTTTTAAAAGAGGTTCCTTTTCCTTTTTGTCTACAAAATGCATGCGTCTGCGAAACTTATAATGACCACAATTCGATAACTTAAATATATTCTATCAGAACTGCAGAGGATTGCGGACAAAAACACATGTGATTTACCGCAATGTTTGTATTAACAACTATGATGTTATAATTTTTTCGGAGACCTGGCTTAACAGTTCCATCCAAAGCAGTGAGCTGTTCGATAATAGATATACGGTCCATAGGAGAGATAGAGAAACCTGCCAACTAGTTGGTAAAGAGGGTGGGGGAGTTTTGATAGCTGCCAAAAAGAAGTTCAATCCTAAACGTGCGGCACATTTTGAGAGTGGATGTGAGGATCTCTGGGTTACTTTGGATCTTCCTTCCAATAAATGTTTTCGCCAACTTGCTTTCTGCGCTGTGTACTTACCGCCGCCGGTGCGCCCCTCTCACTTGGAAATTTTCTTGGATAATTGTAACGCTGTTTTCGAACAACTTAATGAATCATGTACATGTATCATAGGTGACTTCAATTTAGGGTGCATAGACTGGAAACTTTACAGTAATCTGAATAAAAGCCTCAAATTGCCTAATACCTGTGAGGCTTTGTTGGATTTCACAAATGTTAATAAGCTCAATCAATGTAATAATGTATACAATGCCTCCTCTCGCATACTGGATCTTGTGTTAACTGATAATCCACTGTGTAATGTAAGTCAAAGTACTGGCTCCTTATGTAATATCGATCAGTATCATCCACCCTTAGATATAAATATTTGTCTTAAAAAAGACTCCAAACTTCCATATAATATTACAAATGAGATACGTAACTTCCGTAAAACAAGCTATATGCCGATTAAAAAATACCTAAAAGAACAGGACTGGGAGGAATTATTTGAGGGAACTCATGACGTTAATGATATGGTACAGGTTTTTTATGACATTGTCAATGGTGCTATTCAAAAATTTATTCCTATTAAAATAACCAAAAATAGTAAGTATCCCCCGTGGTTTAACAAAACTCTAATGAAAATATTAAACACAAAAAATAAGATTAGGAAACGTTACAATAATTACCACAACCCGTTGGACAAAATTGAGTTAAAAATAATCAGTAAACGCTGTGATGCACTTGCTACGATTTGCTATAATGATTATTTAAAAAATCTTGAACAAACTCTAACCAATAACCCTAAATCATTTTGGACCTATGTTAAAACTAGGCGAGGCGGATCCAGCTCGTATCCTCTATCTATGACGGATGGTACAGCTACATCGTCAGATGGAACGGAGATATGTGAGCTTTTTGCTTCTTACTTTTCTTCTGTATACAGCCCTGCTGAGAACGATTGCAGTACCCATCAAACAACAAATATTAATAATATTCAAGAAAGTAGCATATTGGTATACGACCCAGTTATTGACAGTGAAACCCTATACAAAAAGCTAAAAAGTTTAGACTGCAACAAAGGTGCTGGTCCAGATGGCATACCACCAATATTTATTTATGAGTGTGCGAATGAGCTGGTTACGCCTCTGTTGCTTATTTTTAATAAATCTTTAGCTAGTGGAGTCTTCCCTTCAAAGTGGAAGGAAGCGAAGGTCGTCCCCATCCATAAATCCGACAACGAGGACTTAGTTTCGAACTATAGACCCATCTCAATTTTACCAACCCTAGGTAAAATCTTTGAGTCTATGATCTGTCCTTACATTCAAAATCATCTTAAAATTTACTTAAGTGAGGATCAACATGGCTTCGTGGAGTCTCGATCCACAAATACCAATCTGACGCTTTTTACTGAGTTGTTGACGGCATCAATAGATTCTGGCCATCAGGCTAATGTCATATATACAGATTTCAGCAAAGCGTTTGATAGGGTCTCGCATCAAATTCTCATTGACAAATTAAGAACTTATGGTATCGCTGGCACTTTACTCTCATGGTTGAGTTCGTATCTTGAGAATAGAATTTTCTTCGTAGTAGTCAACGGCTTTCGATCAACCGTTAGACACATATCCTCGGGCGTGCCACAAGGGTCTCATTTGGGGCCGGTTTTATTTAACTTTTTTATTAATGATATTCCAAAATGCTTTCGCCACTGTCAAATTTTTATGTTTGCCGATGACTTAAAATTCGTCAAAATAGTTAAATCTCAGCATGACGCCTGTAAGTTACAAAGTGATTTGGATGAATTGGTAAAATGGTGCCAAATTAATCAGATGCTTCTTAATCCTAGCAAATGTTACCATATAAAATTTACCAGGAAACATCACATTATTGACCATAATTATTATATTGACGGAGAAAAAATAAAGGAATTGGACACAATAAAAGACCTTGGTGTTGTGTTTGATCGGAAACTAACGTTTATTCCTCAAATAGATAATGTAGTGAAAAAGTCTTCCAAAATGCTGGGGTTTGTTATCAGGAGCACAAAACAATTCAAAAGCTGCAGAACAAAAATTATCCTTTATAACTGTTTAATTCGAAGCATGTTAGAGTATTGTAGCGTGGTTTGGCGGCCTCACTATGCTACTCACTCATTGCGTCTTGAACGTGTACAAAAACGTTTTCTGGGGCACCTGGCCTATGCTACCGGTTTGACCAAGAAAATGCGCTCATATAGTGATAGGCTCAAGCATTTTAATATGGTTTCTCTGGACAAACGTAGACGTCTGAATGACGCGATGTTTGTGTGCAAAGTTATGGCCCATAAAATTGACTGCCCGCAAATATTAAATAATTTTGACTTCCGTGCCCCCTCAAGAATTCCTCGCAGTCCAATAACGCCACTCTGCCCTCCGCAGAGAAGAACGGTTCTAGGTGCTAATTCTCCCTACGCGAGGTTTTGCAGGATTGTGAACGGTTGCAGTGATCGGATCGACCTCCATTTTGACAGTTTGGGCAAATTGAAAGCCAGTTTACATGAGTATCTTCCTGAATATTGAGTTTCCTAGCCCTGCATTGTCTCACTGGGTGTGGCAACCATATTACCTATTTTTTTTTTTGTAATGCCTGGTTTTGCTTAGTTTAATTGGTTTTGATTTAGTTTAATTTAGTTATTAAGTTTAATTTAGCGCAACTTGGATGGCGTAATCTTTTATTTATATTATCTTGTAAGTTACAACAACGTTTTGTGTGCATGCAGAGTTTACCTGTAAGTGATTGTTACACTTTATTCTGATTTTTGGCTTCTGTTAATTTGCCTATACCAGTGTATGCAATTGTTGGTGAACCAAATAAATAAATAAATAAATAAAAATAAACACATTACCCTCCTTCGGCAGTCGGGTAATAAAGGCGACACCGTTTCGTCTTTCATTCTCCGGTTCCGAGAAATGTCGACTGATGTGCTTTCATTTCGCTCGCCTTGTTTGTCAGTATCGCATGCGCAAATCTCAGTCTCAAGTTCAGGTGCCCACTCTCTTTTGAGTGCGGATCGTCATGTTCTTCGCGGGTCGAATGTTGCTAGTCGAAAGTTTCTCCAGTCGTTTGATCGTTCTGTTACAACCCTTATTACAAGGCAATAAAGCCGACATTTGCACTCTCTAGTTAAAGTCTCAGTTTTCATTGCAAAGCCAATGCTGAATTGCAGTTATCGCACATTAGTGGATTTTTAATATTAATTTAGTCAGTTAGATTCTGGAAGCCGTCGCGTAAACCCAAATTCGTTAGACTTATCTCTAGAGATACAAGAGATTATAGAAAGTCATTATTTTGGTTTGTGTATTATTAAGTAGAACTTTAATCAAAAGTGTAATTGTGGATTTTTGTGAATAAACAAGTGGTTTGGTAGAAGATAGTTTTTTTAAAAAGATCTACGGGGTCGGCCGTGTAACAGTTCGCATCAATTCTTGATGATGTTTTCTTGGGATATTAAATAATATCCCAAGACAAATCCCACCCCAAATACCACACCACAAATGTGGTGGGTTCCAGAGTCCTTCCTCATTAGTATTTCGGTCTGGCGACGAATCGAGAGTACACAATCTTTTCGATTTGTTGTGATATATAAAAGAATACATTTGAAATATCATGCACTTTTTTATTTTACCACCAACAACCTTGGCTTTAATGCCATATTTATAATTTAATTACAGGGCCAACTATTGCAAAGAAAATAGACTTTCTAAGAACAAAACTAGAAGATACAATTACAGTCCAGCAAAAGAAAACTGAACAACCGCACTCGAAGAATATTATACCCAGCGATAATAACAGTATTAATAATACTCCTGTGGAATTACATTGCCGTAATAATAGTGACAAAGGTAAAGACAGTAATGATATAAATAAATATCCAAAATTATGTATAAAAGATAAACCTTACAAATGCCATATATGTCACCGTAGTTTTACGCAAAAGAATAATTTAACAAGACATATTCGTGTACACACTAGGGAAAAAACTCACAAATGTAATATATGTCAGCGTAGTTTTTCAGCAGAGTGTAGTTTAACAGCACATATTCGTGTACACACGGGGGAAAAACCTTACAAATGTGATATATGTCAGCGTAGTTTTTCAGTAAAGAGTAGTTTAACAGCACATATTAGTGTACACACGGGGGAAAAGCCCCACAAGTGTGATATATGTCAGCGTAGTTTTAGACAAAAGATTTATTTAACAAAACATATGCGTGTGCACACAGGGGAAAAACCTTATAAATGTGATATATGCCACCGTAGTTTTACGCAAAAGAATTCTTTAACAGGACATATTCGTATACACACTGGGGAAAAACCTTACAAATGTGATATATGTCAGCGTAGTTTTTCAGTAAAGAGTAGTTTAACAGAACATATTTATGTGCATATGGGTGGGAATCCTTATAGATGTGATGTATGTCACCGTAATTTTTCGAGAAAGAATGATTTAACAGTTCATATTCGTATACACACGGGGGAAAAACCTTACAAATGTGATATTTGTCAGCGTAGATTTTCAGCAAAGGGTTTTTTAACAAATCATCTTCATGTACACACTAGGGAAAAATCCTTACAGAAGTGAAATATGTCCGCGTAGTTTTAAAGTGAAGGGAAGATTAATAGAACATATTCGTGTACACACGGGGAAAAAGCTGGGTCATCTAAACAAATAAAAAGAGGTGTAAGGTAAAGAGATCCAATCTCTCCAACAATCTTTACAGCGGTGCTAGAGACCATCATCCGAACCTAAAATGAGAGAATGTCGGCATAAATATTAACGGATGTTACCTGAGCCATCTCAGATTCACTTAGGATATAGTTCTGCTATCAGAAAGCAAAAACCTACATGAAGAAAGTCGTAAAGTGGGCTTAGAAATGTACTTAAATAAAACAAGTGTCCTGACGAACCATACTAATAAAATAACCTATATATCTCAATAATTTGCCTTTGTCTTACGTTGACACCTACATTTACCTAGGAAAACAAATTTCATTCAACCAACACAACAACGAACTGGAAGTAGAGAGAAGAGTCAACATCACTTGCAAAAATTCTGGAGTCTCAAGGAAATTCTGAAAAGCTACATGTCCATAAAGTTAAAAAGCAAAGTCATGGACACCTGCCTACTTCCCTCACTAACATACACCTGTCAAACCTGGAAATTTACTATGGAAATAAAAAACAAGTTCATAACAAGTCAAAGAAATATGGAAAGAAGCATTTTGAAGATTAGAAGGATCGAAAAAAGCCGTCATACTGTCATAAGACAGAAAACTAAAGCCGCACAGAGGCTAAAATGTCGATGGGCAGTATAATTTCATTAAGTCTAAGACAATTATTAGAAGTATGAAAGTAATTTAATATAGTTGTAATATTACATTACAACTTAATTACTTTCTTAAATTAATTTCCAATAATTATGCAGTTAATTTATTGGCAATTGAAAGTTTATTGTATAGTTCTCGCTAAAATTCTTGGCCTTTTTTAAGATTTAATAAATTTCACAAAATTTCATCGGGCATCAGATTATTTCAGAATTCAAGTGCCAAAGCATTGCACGAGTTTTCTGGATAAATCCTTTACTGTCCAGGCTACTCGTCTGTGGAATGCGTTGCCAGACCCAATCAAACGCGCCGCATTACCTGTCGCTGTGATTATGAATTGACTGTCATCATTTTATTTATTGCCTTTATATTTTAGTATGTATGTATTTATGTATCTTTATGTTTTATTATGTATGTTTCTTCTTGTTTAACCTATTCTGGAAGACGTTGGTGCCTGTGTTACAATGATTTTCATTAGTACAGGTACCAACGATTCTTTTTTTCCGTGAGTCTGTTGAAAATGTATGTATTTACCTTTTTTGATCCTGTACATTGTGTTTTTCCTGAATAAATGAATTTATTATTATTATTATCTCCTTTATTAAATTTCTTCCTTATTTCTTACATTTTTAAATATTTTTACAAAATACATACAAAAAAGAAAAACATTTAAAAATATAAAAAATAGTAGCCCACCGGTATCGGGAACAGGGTCCAAGCTACTGGTGGTCAGGGCTCCTGAGAGAGGAACCTCCTAACGATACGCGCCGTGTCTAGGAGTACCGCTTTCTGGATCAAGCCCTTGATCCAGCTGCCCAACGAGAGCCTCCTCAGGTGTTCGTCGAGGCTCTTGGCTATTATGCCATTGGCCGTAACGACTATCGGCACAATGATTGCTGTATTCACATCCCACATGTCGACAACCTCGCGAGCCAGATCAAGATACTTGCTTTTCTTATCTCTCTCAGCCTTCACGAGGTTCTCGTCATGGGGGACCGCTATATCAACAATCATTGCGCGATGCTCTAGTCGGTCTATCACCACTATGTCAGGCTTATTGGCAAAATAGTCCTGTCAGTGATGATAGACCGATCCCAATACAACGTGATATTGCCATTCTCGAGAACTGGGTCGGGCTCATACCTATAGTAAGGCACTTCCGATTCCACAAGATTGTATTTAAGAGCAAGTTGCTGATGGATAATCCTGGCTACAAGGTTGTGTCTATGCAAATAGTCTCCGTTAGCTAGACTAGAACAACCGGAGATAATGTGACGGATGGATTCCCCAGGCCGGTGACATGCCCGACAGATGTCAACCGTGCCATCTTTCACAATGTATTTCCGGTAGTTGTTCGTCATCATAACTTCGTCCATAATCGCAAAAACAAAACCTTCGGTTTCCCCAAAAAGGTCACCAAATCGCAACCAGGCCACGGACGCCAAAAAATCTACATCGGGCCCATGTAGAACCCGGTAGAAGCGTCCGTGAAGCTCCTTGCTCTGCCATACCTCCATGCGGTCATTAGTATCTAATACTATAGGTTTGCGCCAGTTCTCGTTAGCCAAGGAGAGCGGGGTAAGGCCCTTGTCCACTGCTACCACATCTCGATGCATACCCACGTCAGCGGCCTGGAAGTATTCCCTAAGACTGCATACCTCGCGGTTGTGCAGGGTCTTAGCATTTAAAAAGCCACGACCCCCGCTCTTCCGAGGGATATACAGTCTCATAACCGATGACCGTGGGTGATGCATACGATTTGCGGTAAGCAATGTACGGACTCTCCTATCCAGGGCGTCAAGTTCTGTCTCGAGTCCATTTGAGTATGCCGAAAGAGTACATCAAGACCGGCATGACCCAGCCGTTGAAGGCGCGCACCTTGTTCCCGCCTGATAAAAGACTATTTAGTACTTTTTTCAGGCGGCCAAAGAAGCGTTCCTTCAACGATTGTTTCACGTCAGTAACATTGATGCCTAGTGCTTCCGACATACCCAAATACTTGTAAGTCTCAGTTGAGGAAAGGGATCTAAGGTGTATGGATTCCGAGAGTTGTACTCCCACGGATTCCATAATCTCCCCTCGCTTTACATGCATGACTGCACATTTGTCCACACCAAATTCCATCCTGATGGCGTCACTGAAGGTTTTTGTTACCTTCAGTAGCTTCATCAGTTGCAAGTTGTTGGGGGCAAAGAGCTTCAGGTCATTCATGTAAAGGAGGTGTGATATAACCTGACCACCTCTCCTCAACGGATAGCCCAGGCCTGAACCCTCCAGCAGTGTACTGAGAGGGTTCAGGGCTAAACAAAACCACAGAGGGCTCAGACTGTCGCCCTGAAATATACCACGCTCAATCCTTATAGGTTCACTGTTTTCCTGAATCTGTCGACATCCTGGATAGTGAAGGACCGTCCTCCACTGCCCCATACATGACGTCAGGAAGGCGCGCAGAGTTGTATCAATTTTATACAACTCCAGCACCCTCATTAGCCATGTATGTGGCACTGAGTCATAGGCCTTCTTGTAATCTATCCAACATGTCGCCAGATCCTTGCGGGAACGGCGAACCTGTTGGCTAATGGCAATGTCTATGAGGAGCAGCTCCTTAGTACCGCGGGACCCGTTCCTACATCCATTCTGAGAAGCAGACATGATGGCGTTATTGTCAATATGTTGATTAATTTTCGCTCTCAGAATGGATGTAAGAACTTTATAGACCGTCGGTAAACACGTTATCGGTCTATAATTTTTAGGTTCCGCAGTACTACCCGATTTATAGAGCAGATGGGTTATTCCTGTCGTTAGGAACTGGGGCAGTGACCCTGACTCTAAGGCAGACTGGAACCGAGTTGCCAAACGAGCGTGCGACCTTTGTAACCATTTAATCCAAAAGTTTTGCAGTCCGTCTGGCCCTGGAGATTTCCAGTTAGGCAACGGACGGACTGCACGAGCCACATCTTGGGGGCTGATGGTAATTGCCCCCATTTGTGGTATCGGATCGCACGCTTGCTCGACCTCCCGAGTCCAGTCAACCTCGGTATGACTGACAGGCACCGACCAGATATCGCGCCAAAACGAACACATGGCGTCATTATCCGGTAGGCGCATATCAGTCACACCTTGGTCGGGTCGCTCCCAAGCCCTATAAACCCACCTTTCGTTGCTCCGGAATGTGCGATTCTGAGTGTATCGCTCCACTCGCCGCTTGTACCGACGAATACGGCTTGCCCATGCATAGATCTTCTGCTTCAAGAAGTCGATACGCTCTGTGACGTGGGCCAGATAATCTCGAGAACTGATATCAGTCCCCGAGAATGCCCGCCTCACAAAGCGCATCACTCTAGGGCGAGTATTGCCCTCCCTGAAGCAGATAAGCTTGCCGATGAGTGCTCTAGCCTCACCGATACGACGCTCAATCCTGCACTGCCAAGCTGGTATAGCTGGTCGTGTAGCTCTATCAGTTTTGGGAAATTTGACGTTAGCTACACGACATGCCGCTGCAGCTGCACAGTACAAGATTGAGTGGGTATCGGCAAGGTCTTTGCTGCTTTCAAAAACATTTGTTAGCTGCGAATCTAGAGCACACACCAGCGCCCTATTTTTCTTATGCATGGGCAGACGAGGTAATCGAGGTCTAAGCTCAGGCGGTGTGGAACGATACTCTCGGAATGCACACTCCAAAGCGCTTCTCAATCGTTCATTGCATTGGGTACTCACGGATATAGCCCCGTCATCCTCTCCAACATGGTCAGGTCGCGGTGAAACACTAGGTTGCATTTGCACCGCGGCCGGTGGTAAGGCAGGCGAGACACGGCTACTCCGTGATTCCTCACGCAGTCTATCAAGTACGGTGTCATCCAGCATACGGTTACGCTGAATGACCCGCACCTGATCCGACAGACGTTGGGCCGACACGTTGACAGCTGGCTCAAGCACCTGAAACAGAGAGAGCATCCGACCACGGTACGCAGTCAGGTTACTTCCCCTCTCTGTAGCCCCAAAGTATGCGCGCATGACGTTTTCATTAATCGATTGCGTCCATCGCATGCGCTGCACACTTCCACCGGGAGCGGGGACCCTGTCAGAGGCCGATGGGCCTCGAGGTCCCAGGCTATCCGGCGTACTCCCCGTCGACGCGTGGTCGTGAACAGGTGGTGGTGTCGTCGGCGGAGAGAAGTATTCGTCGCTCGAGCTCGACGCAACTGCAGCGTCCGGGATCTCTTGACTCACGGTTGTAGGTGGTCCCGGCGGCTGCGAGGCGGAGCTGAGTGACGAACCCGAAGATGTTGGGCGTGTGTTTTTGGCTCGGGCCTGGCTTCGTGTCAACATTTTCTTCTTAGTTTTGTCTTCTTAGTTGTCATTTTTTGTTTGATTTTGAATTGTTGGTCATTTTAACAATTTTGTTTGTTTTCTTCTTCTTATTGGTTTATTATATATATATGTATATATAGACATTGTTTAAATTTAGTTTAATGCTGATTTATGGATGATATTGCACGGTTTTATAAATATATTATAGAAAATTCGAAGAACTAAGAAAATTTTTATGTCACTCTTGACAAGTCAGGCCACAGACTCTTATTATTATTATTATTAATTCTTTATTCATTAGATTACTTATTAATTACATTTTTAAATATTTTTATAAAATAAATTAAAAAACAAAAACATTTAAAAATATAAAAAATAGAGGCCCACCGGTATCGGGAACAGGGTCCAAGCTACCGGCGGTCAGGGCTCCAGAGAGAGGAACCTCCTAACAATGCAAGCCGTGTCCAGCAATACTGCTTTCTGGATCAGGCCCAAGATCCAGCCGCCTAACGAGAGCCTCCTAAGGTGTTGGTCGAGGCTCGTGGCTATTAAGCCATTGGCTGACACGACTATCGGTACAATGATCGCTGTGTCCATATCCCACATGTCGACAACCTCGCGAGCCAAGTCAAGATACTTGATTTGCTTATCTTTTTCGGCTTTCACGAGGTTCCCGTCATGCGGAACAGTTATGTCAACAATCATTGCACGCCTCACGATTCGATCCACCACCACTATATCAGGCTTATTAGCGATAATAGTCCTGTCAGTGATGATGGACCGATCCCAGTACAATGTGATATTGCCATTTTCGAGAACTGGGTCGGGCACATACCTGTAGTACGGTACTTCCGATGCCACAAGAGTGTATTTCAGAGCAAGTTGCTGGTGGATGATCCTGGCTACAAGGTTGTGCCTATGCAAGTACTCTTCGTTAGCTAGACGAGAACATCCAGAGATAATGTGACGGATCGATTCACCCGGGCGGTGACATGCCCGACAGATGTCAACCGTGCCATCCTTCACAATAAATCTCCGGTAGTTATTCGTCATGATAACTTCGTCCATAATTGCACAGACAAAACCTTCGGTTTCCCCAAACAGGTCACCGAAACGCAGCCAGGCTACGGACGCTGCTTGGTCTACATCGGACCCATGTAGGGCCCGGAAAAAGCGTCCGTGAAGCTCCTTACATACCCAAATACTTATAGGTTTCGTTTGGAGAAAGGGATCTCAGGTTTATGGAATCCGCGAGTTGAATTCCTACGGATTCCACAATCTCCCCTCGCTTTACATGCATGACTGCACATTTGTCCACACCAAACTCCATCCTGATGGCGTTACTAAAAGTTTCAGTTACCTTCAGTAGCTCCATCAGCTGAAGATTGCTGGGGGAAAAGAGCTTCAGGTCATCCATGTAAAGGAGGTGAGATATAACCTGACCACCTCTCTTCAACCGATAGCCTAGCCCTGAATTCTCCAGCAGCATACTTAGAGGATTCAGGGCTAGGCAAAACCAAAGTGGACTCAAACTATCGCCCTGGAATATACCTCGCTCGATCCTTACAGGTTCGCTATTCTTCTGGATATTTCGACATCCTGGATAGCGAAGGACTGTGCTCCATTGCCCCATACACGACATCAGGAAGGTGCGTAGAGTTGTATCTATTTTATACAATTCCAGCACCCTCATGAGCCAAGTATGAGGCACCGAGTCATAGGCCTTCTTATAATCTATCCAACATGTCGACAGATCCTTTCGTGAACGCCGAACCTGTTGGCTAATGGCCATATCAATGAGGAGTAGCTCCTTAGTACCGCGGGACCCGTTCCTACATCCATTCTGAGAGACCGACATGATCGAGTTATCGTCGACGTGTTTATTAATTTTAACTCTCAAAATGGATGTAAGAACCTTATAGACCGTTGGTAAACATGTAATAGGTCTATAATTTTTGGGTTCCGCGGTGCTACCAGACTTGTGGAGCAGGTGGGTTATTCCTGTTGTAAGGAACTTGGGTAGCGAACCAGACTCCAAGGCTGCCTGGTACTGAGATGCCAAACGAGCGTGCGATCTTTGTAGCCACTTGATCCAGAAGTTATGCAGCCCGTCCGGCCCTGGAGATTTCCAGTTCGGCAACGGACGGACTGCACGGGCTACAACTTGGGGGCTGAACGTAATAGCCCCCATTTCTTGTATTGGATCGCACGCTCGTTCGACATCCCGAGTCCATTCACCTTCGGTGTGACTGACAGGCACCGACCAGATGCTGCGCCAGAATGAACACATAGCGTCATCATCCGGCAGGTGCGTATCGGTCACACCTTGGACGGGTCGCTCCCAAGCACGATAAACCCACCTTTCATTACTTTGGAATGTACGATTCTGGGTGTATCGCTCCACTCTCCGCCTGTACCTACGAATACGATTTGCCCATGCAAACACTTTTTGCTTCAGGAAGTCGATGCGCTCTGTGACACGGGATATATAGTCTTGGGGGCTGACATCAGTCCCCAAAAACGCTCGTCTCACAAAGCGCATCACTCTTGGGCGATTATTGCTCTCCCTAAAACAAATTAGTTTGCCGAAGAGTGCTCTGGCCCCACCAATACGACGTTCGATCCTGCACTGCCAAGCCGGTACGGCTGGTTTCGGTCGTGTAGCTCTGTCATCTGCAAATTTGACGTGGGCTACACGACATGCCGCTACAGCCGCGCAGTACATGATCGAATGTGTATCAGTGAGGTCTTCGCAGTCATCAAAATAGTTTGACAACTGCGAATCCAGAACAGCCACCAGCGCCCTATTTTTGTTATGCATGGGCAAACGAGGTAATCGTGGCCTAACTTCCGGTGGCATATAGCGATACTCCCGAATAGCACACTCCAAAGCATTCCTCAATTCCTCATTGCACTGGGTACTTACGTTTGTAACCCTGTCACTACTCTCCTCGTCAGCGTGGATGGACTGTGGTGGCACCACAGCCTGCGACGATGGGGCAGTGACACGGTTACCCATTTCCGTTCGGAGGCGATCAAGTACAGTATCATCCAACATATGATTACGCTGGATGACCCGCACCTGATCCGAAAGTCGTTGGGCCGAAACGTTGACGGCTGGCTCAAGCACCTGAAACAAAGAGAGCATCCGGATACGGTACGCGGTCAGGTTGTTTCCTCCCTCTGTAGCCCCAAAGTATGCGCGCATGACATTTTCGTTAATGGATTGTGTCCATCTCATACGCTGCACACTTCCGCCGGGTGCTGGGAGATCAGAGACCGGTAAGCCTCGAGGTCCTAAGCGGTCCGGTGGCCGGCGTCCTCCCCGTCGACGCGCAGGTGGTGGTGTCGTCGGCGGCGAGAAGTACTCGTCGCTCGAGCTCGACGCAACTGCCACGGCCGGTGACACAGCACTCACGGTGGGGGTGGGGCTGGGTTCCGGCGACGGCGAGGCGGAGCTGGGCGACGAGGCCGGAGGTAGTGGGCGTGCTTTTCGTGCTGCAGCTCTTGTCAACATGTCGATTTACATTTTTTTCTCTTGGTGTTGTTGATTTTGGTCATGTTTAAATATCCGGTGCTATTGCAGGTTTTTCTTTATTGATTCTATGCATTTTGTGTCTTTTTCTTCAGATAATTGTACTATTACTTGTAAATATTTAAAAGGAAAATTCGGAGAGAAAAAATTTGACATCCGCGTTGAGCCACAGATTAATTAAATTATTAAAAAAAATATATAATTAAATTAAAAAAATAATAATTATTAATAATAAATTAATAATTAATTAAATAAATAAATTAATAATTAATTAAATTAATTAATAATAATTAATTAATTATTAATTAAATTCTTTAATTATTATTTTCTTTATTAATCAGTTTTCTTATTATTTACATTTTTAAATATTTTTATAAAATAAATTAAAAAACAAAAACATTTAAAAATATAAAAAATAGAGGCCCACCGGTATCGGGAACAGGGTCCAAGCTACCGGCGGTCAGGGCTCCAGAGAGAGGAACCTCCTAACTATACGAGCCGTGTCCAGCAGTACTGCTTTCTGGATCAGGCCCTTGACCCAGCCGCCTAACGAGAGCCTTCTAAGATGTTGGTCGAGGCTCGTGGCTATTAAGCCATTGGCTGACACGACTATCGGTACAATGATCGCTGTGTCCACATCCCACATGTCGACAACCTCGCGAGCCAAGTCAAGATACTTGATTTGTTTATCTTTCTCGGCTTTCACGAGGTTCCCGTCATGCGGGACAGTTATGTCAACAATCATTGCACGCCTCTCGATTCGGTCCACCACCACTATATCAGGTTTGTTAGCGATAATAGTCCTGTCAGTGATGATGGACCGATCCCAGTACAATGTGATATTGCCATTTTCGAGAACTGGGTCGGGCACATACCTGTAGTACGGTACCTCCGATGCCACAAGAGTGTATTTCAGAGCAAGTTGCTGGTGGATGATCCTGGCTACAAGGTTGTGCCTATGCAAATACTCTTCGTTAGCTAGACGAGAACATCCAGAGATAATGTGGCGGATCGATTCACCCGGGCGGTGACATGCCCGACAGATGTCAACCGTGCCATCCTTCACAATAAATCTCCGGTAGTTATTCGTCATGATAACTTCGTCCATAATTGCACAGACAAAACCTTCGGTTTCCCCAAAGAGGTCACCGAAACGCAGCCAGGCTACGGACGCTGCTTGGTCTACATCAGACCCATGTAGGGCCCGGAAAAAGCGTCCGTGAAGCTCCTTACTCTGCCATACTTCCCTACGGTCGTTAGTTTCAAGCACTACAGGCTTGCGCCAGTTCTCATTCGCCATGGAGAGCGGGGTGAGTCCCTTGTCCACTGCTACTACATCTCGATGCATACCTACGTCGGTGTGTAGAAAATATTCCCTGAGATTGCATATCTCGCGGTTGTGGAGGTTTTTGGCATTTAAAAAGCCTCGGCCTCCACACTTCCGCGGGATATACAATCTCATGACTGACGATCGTGGGTGATGCATTCGATTTGCAGTCAGCAGTGTACGGACCCGCCTATCCAGGGCGTCGAGTTCCGTTTGAGTCCATTTGAGTATGCCGAAAGAGTACATCAATACCGGCATGACCCAACCGTTGAAGGCGCGCACCTTGTTTCCGCCTGAAAGAAGGCTATTGAATACCTTTTTCAGGCGGCCAAAGAAGCGTTCCCTCAACGATTGCTTCATGTCAGTAGTGCTGATACCTAACGCTTCCGACATACCCAAATACTTATAGGTTTCGTTTGGAGAGAGGGATCTCAGGTTTATGGAATCCGCGAGTTGAATTCCTACGGATTCCACAATCTCCCCTCGCTTTACATGCATGACCGCACATTTGTCCACACCAAACTCCATCCTGATGGCGTTACTAAAAGTTTCAGTTACTTTCAGTAGCTCCATCAGCTGAAGATTGCTGGGGGCAAAGAGCTTCAGATCATCCATGTAAAGGAGGTGAGATATAACCTGACCACCTCTCTTCAACCGATAGCCTAGCCCTGAATTCTCCAGCAGCATGCTTAGAGGATTCAGGGCTAGGCAAAACCAAAGTGGACTCAAACTATCGCCCTGGAATATACCTCGCTCGATCCTTACAGGTTCGCTATTCCTCTGGATATTTCGACATCCTGGATAGCGAAGGACTGTGCTCCATTGCCCCATACACGACATCAGGAAGGTGCGTAGAGTTGTATCTATTTTATACAATTCTAGCACCCTCATGAGCCATGTATGAGGCACCGAGTCATAGGCTTTCTTATAATCTAGAATTAATAAATTAATTATTATTATTATTATATTAAATAGCATTTGTAAGTATCTGTATATCTTTTATATATAATATATTTTTTTAAACACTGGTATTGTAAAACCAATAACAGCCCCATTTCGTGTCCAGCAATTACTGTCATAAAGAGACATACATCATGAAGAGAAATACAGTCTCATGTTGGAAAAGAAACATAATAAGTTTTCTAGATTTCTCTATTACAAACAGTACGGAGTGTATCTGTTCTATCCCCTGATGTACACGAGTCTGTTCGTCCTGGGCATGGTTGGGTGCACCAGGCTAGCAGTAAGAAGGGATGTCGCGTTGGTCAAATATGTGGCGAGCATACTACTTACCGGAGGTGCTGGATGCACTGCGGCTGCGCGCGCCGGACGAGGGATTGGGCGCGCGACGCCGCCTCGCTCTTTTAGACGTTTCATTGGCTAGGACCAACCTCCTCAAGTTTGTCCCTATCTCACGAGCCGCGCGTATTATTAACGTTATTACGGTGTCGGAAGACATATCTGGGCAAAGACTGCGGTGATTTCTCTGCAGTCTTATTGCGTAATGAATTCAGGAAGAGCAAAGGGCAAAGAGTATGAAAAATCGATCAATCACATGCGAGATGAATGACGCGAAGTGGCTTTCCGTCTATGTGATTGGTCGATCTTTGAAAATGTACGATTTTTATAAACCTGGCAAATTTCATAATGAAAAGAATGTGCTCCACTGGAAGTCTCTTTGTTGACTCATTTAAAGGCTGTATTTGTTTGCATTTTTACGAAACTTATTATATTTTATTTCGGTAATAATTGCGACTTGTCAAAAAAATTTTTTTTTTGTTTTGTTGTATTATGGCATGTGCCAAAAAAATATGTTTCTTACTTTCATTCTTCTTTCTATTGCATTTCTTTTCTAAAAGTAAAAGAATTTTTGTTACTTTAATTTTAATCTTACTTTTCTTTACTAACATAATTTAAATACTTACTAATATTGGATACCGTTAAGGGTTTAATTTAAGATGTCTAAAATTTTGTATGTCGTTTTTGTGGCGAATAAACACTTTTTCTTTCTTTCTTTTTCTTTACTTTTAATAAAAACTTTGTAGTTCTAGGTTGTACGATCTTATCATTTCAAAATTTCCTTGGAATACGATTTTTTTTGTAGTTGGCGAACGATCACACCATTTTTGCACCTGGCAGCCCTGCCTACGAGTAACGTTGACGACGTAAATAACGCCTTACGACAGGTTCAAAATTGGTTCACAGCTAATAATTTAGTTTTAAACAGCCAATACGCTTAATATATCTTTGATAGGACTTTCATCCAAACTGTCTTGAAGTATTTTTGGTACTGCTTATTTTTGGAAATTTCCGAAATATTTACCGTCGGGAGCTAAGCAAGGTTACTAGCCAAATGAAGATTCGTTGATTATCCCTAGTTTTCTTCATGCCCAAGATTTTGCTTTACGTCGCAGAGCATTTAAAAAGTAATAATGACTTCATGTAAATTTTATACCAATTTTAGTTACTGCACTGGTTAGGCTGCCTGTTCAAAATCAGTCAGTACACTAAACAACTTGCTTATTAGGTAGGTACAACTAAAAAGGGAAAAATAAAAAAAACATTTTTGCAAAAAAATCTACCGACTTCCAAATAAAAAACTACAAACTGAAAAATAACTTTATTTTTGGAAGTCGGTGTCTATATCGCAAAAAAATGGTACCTACGAAAGACACCGACTTCCAAAAATAAAGTTATTTTTCACTTTGTAGTTTTTTATTTGGAAGTCGTTAGTATTATTTTTCAAAAAAGTTTTTCTAGTCTACATTATTGAAAAACCGGCCAAGTGCGAGTCGGACTCGCGCACGAAGGGTTCCGTACAATTATCGCAAAAAACGGAAAAAAAATCACGTTTTGTTGAAATCACCGTGCGATGTATCACAGGGGTGGCGAGGTCATGCCCCTGGGTGTCCACGATTGAACAAGAACAATGATGGATAGCAATGACCTCCCGCGTGTTTGTGCCGTGCGCGGGGACCCGTACGGAAGGATGAGGGGATCTTGGTGGCTGAGCCGATGAGCGTAGGACGGTACAACGTCTCTGTGGCAACACTCCACTTTGGCCCTGAGCTACGATCAATCGGCTGCGGGGTCCGGTCAGACGGCCCCCAGGCGAGTTCACTCTCATTGGGGACTTGCAGGCGGTGGCGCTCGCTCGCATCACTAGTGGTAGCGGTGTGAGTTGGTGTCCTGCAGTCTCGTGAGCAACTAATGGGGGGCGGGGTATATCCCTCGACTAATCCCTGGTGCTACCGTAGCATCGCCACTTGAGCACTCCATGGCGGGTGGGGATAGTCGAGGGATGAACAAATTTTTCGGGATTTTTAATGTATGAATTAAATTTAAAAAAAACCACAAGGCAGGTACAGGAGCGGGCATATACGCAAAAGGCTACAAATGTAGCAAAAGCTTAGGGAAGATGGCAACTGTATTCCAAACAGAAACATATGCCATAATAACCTGTGCTCAAGAGAATATAGATAGAGGAACCAGAGGTAAATCCATATATATTCTTAGTGACAGTCAGGCTGCAATCAAGGCCATGGCATCCTACAAAGTGGACTCCGGCCTTATTCTGGATGCTATCCAAACAGGCTTGGGAAGCACAAAAGGGTAGGACTGATGTGGGTCCCTGGACACAAAGGATTCCATGGTAACGAAGTGGCTGATGAACTGGCAAGAGAGGGCTCAGCAAATGATTTTGTGGGTCCAGAACCATGTGTAGGCATCTCGACGTGTTTCGTAAAAGCCGCATTCAGGGAGTTTGCAGATCATAGACAACGAACTTGTTGGCTGTCTAATACCGGTCTACAACACTCCAAGAAATTCCTAGGCTCTACGTTCAAAGCCCGGGAATGTATTTGGAACATGAGCAGGAGGCAAATCCGCTACCTGCTTGGGGCCTTTACTGGGCACTTTGGGCGTTGGAACCAACGACATGCTCATGAAGATGTGTCTAACCGCGACACCCATGTGCAGGCTGTGTGGGGAACATACGAAACGCATGGAGCACCTTCTGTGCACATGCGATGCACTGGCTGGTAAGCGAATGAGTCTCCTAGGGGTTGGATAACCAAAACCAGAAGACTATAGGTTCATATCTCCTAATCTCGTTGTAAAACTCATGAAAACAGTTTTCAACGGGATTGAGGAGGAGTAAGTTATCTAGGGGACCACAATAGATCCCAATGGGTCATAGGGTCCCGAGTTATTTCTCGGCCCCTCCATAAGAGATATCTCTATCCATAAGATAGATGCCGCCATTTCTGGGCTATTACAGTGTTGTCTTAACTAATATTATCAAGAGACAGCCCGAATTTTGTGAGTTTGTTCAGACGCGTAGGGTTATCTCTGGAACCATTATACCTATTTGAATAATCTTTCATTATTTCAAAGGTACATTCCAGATGCTATATAAAGGCTAAATTTTTGGCTCAATCTCAGAATACCAGATTCTCAATATACCAGATTCTCAAAATACCAGATTATCTAAACACCAGATTCCAAATATATCAGATTTCGAACAGTCGGATTCAAAATATTTATAGCGTAGGGTATTTTGCAGCAAATAGTTTGCATATTGCACATGGTACCCTACTATGTGCAATTAAAATATAACTAATGTACTATTTTCTTTTAAAGGCTTCTCCTATTTTACATTCACGTTTTTTATAATTATTAAACACCGTTCAGCACCGTAGACCACATACATACGCTGTGTCAGGTTATACAGAAGACCGAAGAGTACAACCTGCCTTTCTGTTTAGCGTTTTTGGACTACGAGAAAGCCTACGATTCGATCGAGATTTGGGCTGTACTGCAGTCTCTCCAACGCGACGGTGCCAAATTGACCACCGGTACAACGAAGAATTGAAGTGTTTATCCAAAAACGCCACCATGTCAGTTCGACTTCAGGATCAGACCTCGGAACCCGACCTTCTGCAGCGAGGTGTGAGATAGGGAGACGTCATATCTCCAAAGCTGTTTACCGCTGCACTGGAGGATGTCTTCAAGGTTCTGGACTGCACAGGGCTAGGCATCAACGTCAATGACGAGTACATCACTCACCTTTGGTTTGCCGACGATATAGTGGTTATGGCTGAGACCATGGAGGACCTCAGTGCTATGCTCGATGACCTCAGTAGAGCATCCGAAAGAGTGGGTCTTAGGATGAACATGGACAAAACCAAGGTGATGTTGAATGCCCACGTTACACCCACTCTTATCAAGGTCGGAGATTCTACACTCGAAGTAGTGGGCGACTATGTCTACCTGGGACCAACGATCCAGTTGGGTAGGGCCAACTTCGAGAAAGAGGTCAATCGTCAAATCCGACTCGGCTAGGCCGCGTTCGGGAAGTTGCGCGGTATCTTCTCGTCCAATTTAGCACAGTGTCTCAAGACGAAAGCCAGTGTGTGTGGCCAGTGATAACATACGGCTCTCGGCAGTGCACAGGGCACATTGCTCGCAGAACGGATGGCCGATTGGGCAGAAAGGTTCTGGAGTGGCGACCGTGAACCGGCTGTCGTTGCATTGGAAGGCCTTCCACCAGGTGGACCAATGACCCGGTGAAGGTTGCGGGGATCCACTGATTGCGAGACGCACGGAACCGGTTTTTGAACAACAAATACTAAAAACAGAATAAAATAAATATTTAAGTGGGGCTCCCATACAACAAATGTGATTTTTTATGCCGATTTTTGCGATAGTGGTACGGAACCCTTCGTGCGCGAGTCCGACTTGCATTTGGCTAGGTTTTAGTTTCTGTTGTTCACGATTTACTGTTATTTTTGTCAGTGGCGGCTTTATCTATAGTGCAGGGTGTGCGTAGCACACGGGCACAGCGCCCTGGAGGGCGCCGAGCGCAACTCTTGCGCCCTCCGGCCGCGGCACTTTCAATGACCCACGTGAAAAGAGCTCCGGTTTGCATACATTTTAAACATGTTTCATGTTAAACTGGAGCTCTTCTTATATATGTCGAATTACAGCAAAGCAAGGCGCGCCACGATCGGCTTTTTAACCGACTTTCGAAAAAGGAGGAGGTTCTATTTTCGACTTCTTGTATGTTTTTTTTTTTTTATGTATGTTCACCGATATCTCCGTCAATTGTGGACCAATTTTGAAAATTCTTTTTTGTTTGAAGGAGTATGTTCCGAAATTGGTCCCATTTTAATTTGGTGAAGATCTGATGAAGAACTTCGAAGATATACAACAGAACTCTTCAATAAATAACGGCAAATCTCTCGGGACTGCTGCAATCGCATGTCCGTTTATTTTTTATACCATTTCATAACATAACATCACGCCAGTATGCTCTTAAGGGGTAAGCAGATCTCTCATTTGATCGGTTTTGTTCAAGTTACATGATATTCGGGTAATCTATTCTGGCGTTATAGGAAACTTACTAAACAACTTGCCTATTAGGTAGGTACAACTAAAAAGACAAAAATAAAAAAACTTTTTTACAAAAAAATACTAACGACTTCCAAATAAGAAAACTACAAAGTGAAAAATAACTTCAAAATTGCCATGAACGAACGTCACGCGCGCTGCATTTCTCAAAAGCGTGTAATAATAATAATAATAATAAGTCGGGTCAAGGGCCTGATCCAGAAAGCAGTACTGCTGGACACGGCTCGTATAGTTAGGAGGTTCCTCTCTCTGGAGCCCTGACCGCCGGTAGCTTGGACCCTGTTCCCGATACCGGTGGGCCTCTATTTTTTATATTTTTAAATGTTTTTGTTTTTTAATTTATTTTATAAAAATATTTAAAAATGTAAATAATAAGAAAACTGATTAATAAAGGAAATAATAATAATAATAATTTCTTTATTTGTATAGAATGCAGGTATTACAATAATGATGTTAGTTTCAGATATATTCCCAGTACATTCTGCCTGTTGGCATACAAAAATATAGTGGTTAACTTACAGATAACTTAGAAACTAAATTTAAATTAAATTAATTAGTACTTAAATTCAAAATGAGATCATGAATCAGCTAGGTCTAAAATAATTTACATAATAATTAAGATACAGTGTAGCAAATATTACAATTCATCATTTATAAACTCGGTAACAGAGTAATAGATCGTTTACGGCCATATTTATATTTTTATTTTTACGAAAACCTTTTTGTTCCTCACATAATATATGATATTTGGACAGAAATGAATAAAACGACTCATAAATTACTTTTTCGATGATTTTGGAAAATACGGGGATTAAAGCTATTGGTCTATAGTTAGCCATGTCTTCTTTTGTGTTCTTCTTATGAAGTGGTCTAACTATTGTGGTTTTAAGACTATCGGGGAATGTTCCAGCGGATATGCTTGCGTTAATAATGTGGCTTAGAGGATTAGCTATAGCACAACTGACAAATTTTATAACGTTTGTAGAAATACCGTCATATCCATAACTCTTCTTGTTTTTTAAGGATTTGATCACCCTTATAATGTCTTGAGGGACAACAGGGGCCATAAAAATAGAATGAGGGTTATACGTTATTCTTAGAGTATCTTTAGTTGTGTCCAGGGGTGGATCTGAGATCTGATCAATAAAGAAATCGTTGAATGACTGAGCTATTTCATTAGGGTCAGTTAATATTAAATCATGTTTTTTTATTCTTGTTATGGGTTCACTTATAGATTTTGTATTATTTATTATTTGCCAGGATGTTTTAGATTTATTTTTGGAATTTTTTATTAAAAAGTTGTTCTGTGCTTTCTGGGTCAGTTTGATAATTTTTTTAAATTTTTTTGAGTACTCTTTAAATGTCGTTTTATTTTCCCTATTAGGGTTAAGTCTTTGTTTCCAGAGTAATTGGCGTTGTTTTTTGCTGCAGATTCTAATACCTCTAGATACCCATTTTATCTTTTTTTCAGATCTTAATATGACAGTTTTGAAGGGGAAGCATAATTCATACAGGAGTTGAAATATTTCTAAAAAGTTATCATAGGCTTCATTTGGATCCTCTGTGCTATATATATCTGAAAACGATAAGTTTTGGAGATGATTTCTAAAAATAATTAAATTTTCTTCAGATATGTCTCGTCTTGATGTTTTCCATGTTTTAACTTGACTAAACTTACTAACTTTTATTGTAAATATTTGGGCCGTATGATCAGATAATCCGAAGTCTATTATTTCACTTTGGCCGCTCTGTTTTGTATTGTGCGCAAAATTATCTAAGCAAGTTTTACTTTGAAATCTGGTCGGTCTATTTATTTCTAGCTTTAAATAGTTCATAAGGAAATATTCAAAATCCATGCTAATTCTGTTCTTTTTCAGAATATCTATGTTAAAATCGCCGCACATAATAATTTTTTTGCTAGGTTTGGAAATCTTTTTAAATATAATATCAAGGTTTTCATAGAATTGGTGTAGATTAGTGGTTTTTGGTAGTTGGTAGAATTGGTGTGTACGCGTGGTGCGTGCAGCACTTTGTGTTCTACCACTTCTCCCAATTTTGCGAAGTAAGCTTTGACGCAATGGATTAAGTATTATATTTGAGTAAACATGTAAATAAGAGGTAAATATGCTTTTCTTTTGATTAAAATATACCTATTAAGTATGATTTGTTATTAGCTGTCACAACTGTTGCGACGTTCACCGGGGTCAGATCTTTTAAATAACCACAAAGTTGTATTCTGTTATTCTTGTCCTATCTTAAAATACTTTTTACCCGTGTACAGTGGGCCTCGTAATAGGTTTCCCAAATCTGTCAAATGTTCCCAATTGATATTGAACTCTATACGTATGACATGAGATCGTAAGTAGGGTTCTATCAGATAGAGAGCGGTCAAGTGTTCAAGAGGTCAGTTTTGCGTTCGAGCGTGCAGTTGCTCACGAACCCCGCACTGTTGGACGGTCTAAGCGGTACCAGCTATTGTCACCATGTTTTTGACGATAGTTCTTCATCGAAAGACGAATTCGTGATTTTGTGATCATTATCAGTATCAAGACTGAAAAGAAAATACTGGGTGTCGCCCAGTAAATAAGGATAGAAAACAAGATGGAGATTTTCAGACTTTTTTCTAAATGGTTTAAAGAAGAAGAAATTTTTTATACTTCTTTTCGGATGATTCCTTCAATGTACTATATGACAAAGTTAAACCTGACTTAGTTAAACAAGATACTAACTGGAGGAAAGTCATTTCAGCAAAAGAAAGATTGGTGCTACTTTTCTTCGGTTTTTATAATCGTTATACTTCGCATCGTATAAAAAAACGCTTTTAACCGCCATATTTACCTTTTTGGTCTTCACCGAAACAGAAGTGAACGCGAGAACGCTTACTTTCTGGATGACCGACGCGATCAAATGCCCCCTGTGTGGGTCTACTATCTATGTAATGTAATACAACTGTGCTGGACGTAGCGTGTTCACTGGCCCCGAGAAAGAAGGGCGTAAACCTTCTGACCATTGCCGCTGAACGCCCCGATCACATAGGAAATAAGGTTTTTTTTTTTTTTTTTTTTATCTTATATAGGCTCGCGCTTGACCACCATCTCACCTGCTGTTCTTGGATGCCTGGCTGCAGCAGCGACGTAAGGTTGAAAATCGACTCGAATGGTTCAACAATGTGTTGGACGTAGCCGAATTAATTCCAGACGCTAGGTTCCTTTTCCTGGATCAGCATTCCTGGAGTTCAGGATCCGAAGTTCAGCTCGACAGGATCGAAAAGGGTGTCTTCATTGAGGTTACAGACGACGAATTAAATGAAACACTAAGTTATTCAGTACACGGCACGATTCTAGAGTAGTCTCAATCACCTTTCTATTACTTTTATACATATATATATATATGTATTTATTGTAGGACATAATTATATATTTATGTTTATTTTAACTATATATTCTTTAATTTTTACATTAATAATTATTTCTATTTTTTATGCACCTGCCATGTTATCTCTCCACCATCCTTGGTTGACTGGTAGAGAATGCCTCAGGCATTAAGTCCGCCTATGTACCTGTATGTTGCATGAAGTTTTAATAAATAAATAAATAAATAAATTCTAGGGCTCTCAACAATTACTGAGACTCGATTCTATATAAGAATTACTTCTTATTTACTAAGACAAGTACAAGCGACTAGCTTTGGATGACTACAAATTCTATTTTTGGACCGGGGTAGCTATATACCCTCGGTCCGTGCCATTATTGAGCGCCCCGCAAATTCTCGCCGAAAATAATTTTTATTATTGTAAAAAACCCTTATCAATATTTGGTAATAGGATTATCGCACCCCTTCCACGGTGCTATCAATAGCTGGATTTCTTCGTACTGTAACACAGTAACGCCCCCTATCTCTGTATCTAATCCGTTTACCTAATTTCCAGGTATTGATAGCTTCCCTAGACTAATTCTTTAAAATAAAGGGACAATTTCCTTTATTTTCCGGTTAAAATCTTAATAGCTTCTAGCCTAAGGATATCTATAGGTTGGGTTGACCTGCTGGTGCCAATAATAGGCTGTCTGTTGACGTCTAGAAAAAGCTTATTTTCGGGACTTTTCTCATTATCCCGTATGTACTGAATCTATAAAATCCTAAGTCATTTTATCGACTTGAGGATTTTCTACTTAGGCTAACCAGACAATCACCGCATATTATGGGGATTCTGGTAGCCGATAGACCACACTTTACATTCTTAGTGTTTATATAAGTCTATCCAGACTATATGCACATAAGGTGCCTCGATAAGTGTCAAGTCGATAGCTGAACACTTTCTTTGCGCCCAGCTATCGGAGAAACTATTTACAAAAAACTAATAACTTTGGGACGACACGATAGCGCGTTTATCGGGCTATCGGGAGGTCCCCAAAAATTCCTTATTTTTGGAATTCCCAGGGGTGTATAGTCCCGGGGAATGCCAAAAACGGACTAAAAATTACATTTCAAGAAACCTATTTTCTGGAATTGTACTTAAACTACTTGAGCGATTTTCGCTCCAAAGTGATGATTTGGTAGCTAGTCCAGCAAGCCATCCGAAAATACTTACACCATAAGTACATCTATTCCCTTCATGGAGTTATTCCACCTGAAAGGTCTACAAATTTCAACGTTTTACGTTGTTTACATTTTTCTTTGCTGTTTATCTCGCTGACTATCCAAGCGATTCTTCACATCTAGAAACCGCCTGGAAGCCCTTTCGACAAGCTTTCCAATGGTACTTTGACCAGTACACATAAATGCTTTCTAGGTACTTAGGGCACCTAAAACTGTAAGCCTTTGCCGAAAACCAAATTAACAGCATGTTTATACTATATACCGACTTGATATCTCAAGTAAATGGGCTTTATATCAAAGACTACGCTAACTATGAGGTGTATATAGGTTTTCCGTCTCGGTATAGGTCCCCTTTATACCCTAAAATGACCTAAATCCATATATTTGGTCTTTGAGATATCAAGTCAATATTCACATCTATATAGCGGAAACTATGTGGTTTTCACATAGTTTCATCATTATGTACCGATTTCATGTCTAGTACATAGGATAAGCCCTTAAAAACATGATTTTAATTACTATAATTTCGTATTGACTTTTGTTCCCGAGCGCATCGAGTATAAATAAAACGTGTCGACATCTGGAGGCTCATTCGGAACTAAACCGTCGCCTAGTAACGACGCACGGTGCGACAGGAATTTACGATTTTCACTATGATAACTCTTATCAGTATGTTTTGTAATGCTTTTACTTTATTAATGATGAACTATTGAACCCTATAACATACTGACAAATACTAAAAACATTATACTACTACCTTAAAAATGCAGGTAAAAATATTAGTATAAATATAGACGTGCCTCTAAAAATTATTTTAGTATTAGATGGCGCGCCGGGGTGAGCAGACATGTCTACACATACATACTTAATTTTTATAAACCATTTAGTATGGTTGGTGACGCTCCGTCGCGAACAACAACCTTAATACAACACAACGACGGAAAGTTCCATTTAGACACTTTTGCATTTTTGGGCGCGTATAAATACCATAAGAAGAAGGAAAATTTCAAAACGGCCACCATACAGGGATAGATTAGTAGTTCAAAAATGCAAATAATTTTATTTTGATCAGATACGTTAAGTCGTTTTTTTATGATATCCAGAATCCCAAAGGTCTGTTTATAAAATTTCGCGCGCTTGGTTTCGTCCTAAATCATTATCCATTGCACTACAAATTTGCAAAAGTGTGTATTCATATGCGAACTAGCTTCCTACTGCTTATCTCAGCATCTATCTCTTCCGCAAGTGTTGTCGGTTGATATAAAATGCATTTTAACCCCGCGCACAAAATAGTTTGTGCCATTGACTAGTGTAACCTTAAAATCCATTCAGTCATTTTTGATTTTATCACATACAGACGCGGCGGAAAACTGTATTTTATAATATGTAGTGATGATATACTTACTCGAATATCCGTCAGCTTCTCATATATGTGCTGCAGGTTCTTGTTGGCTACCACATACATGGTAGCATTCTCCACTAGGCACATCCTACACATTGACAGTTTTTCCATCTCCATAATAATAAAAATAACTGCTGACTTTTACTATCTAGCGTTCAGATCAAATTTATTTTTAAGATTATTTAGAAAAGGTGCCTATTCTAATAAAAGCTTGGTAAATATTGTATATATTTCCTTAGAATTAGAATTTATTTATTTGTGGATCTCAGTTAGGCTATCTATAAAGGGCAAGCCGAGAGAGCTACAGCTTACTATTTATCTGCAAATCGTAGTTACGATTCAATATAATTTACAAGAAAACGGAAAAAAGAAATGATTCCAAAATTTCATTTTTTTATTTTTTGAAAGCAGAGCATCCACCTAGTATTCTTATACCGAATATGATTAACATTAATTAATGATACCACAATCAACAAACACAACTTCACAATTCACAACACATTAATGATTAATCGTTTTATTTTTCCAAGTAAATCTATATTATTATTATTTTTTTATTTTTGTTTTGAAGATTTTGGCCTGGTTCAGACCTTTAAGCCAAGTCTTTTTGATGGGTAACACTTTATCACAATAAAGTATTTACTGCACTATAATGTTAAATTTTTTGAATGGTACTCTTAACATATTTGTAAAGCGGTATAAAACAGTTCAATTCTTTTAATAATTTTTTAAGCGGCGGCGGGCGGGAAGTACTATCACTTAGGTTTAGCACATCACTAAGATCACTGGCTAACATTAGTCTGTCAATCAAAAATTTCTGACAACATACGTAGTACCTATCTCTAAGTAGTCTGTGCTGACAACTGAAGAATAGATAATAGATGTTCCATGTCTCTCTCTTTTTCTTCACAATATGTACAAGTACTGGTTCGAATTATGCCAAGTCTTGCAAGGTGTGATGGCACAGTGTTGTGGCCAAAACGCAGTCTATTAATAGTGGTTATAAAGTCACGGCTGGCATCTTTAAGTCGATCGTACCAAGGTCTTACAGGTAAGCTCTCTTGAATGCTTCCATACCACCTTCCTTTTGTCTCCTGGTCTTTCTTCCACATCTCTATCCACAGATTCTTAATATTTTCATTTATAGAATACAGATAATTAATTTATCTTTAGAACAAGGCTGCTTCCCGGATAAACTCAAAATATCTATTATAAAACCATTGCATAAAAAAGGCTCTAAAACTGATAGAAACAATTACCGACCGATTGCTCTAATTCCAATTCTATCTAAGGTATTTGAAAGGGTCATGTACAAAAGAGTCCTCTCTTTCTTAGACAAATATAATATGCTTGCAAAAGAGCAATACGGTTTTAGGAAAAATAAATCCACCTCACTAGCAGCATTTAGTTTAGTCAAATCTATAATAAATAACATTAACTCTAAAAGTGTAACCTCAGCTTTGTTTTTAGATCTAAGTAAAGCCTTCGACTTTGTAAATCATTCCATTCTAATCGACAAATTATCTAGAATTGGTATTAGGGGACCAGCACTGGAATGGTTTAAATCGTATTTATCCAATAGAACTCAGACTACCCAAATTACAAAATTTGATGACAAAGTTAACAGTCTCATTAACTTCAACTCTCAGCCTCGGCAAAATTACTTTGGAGTTCCGCAGGGAAGCATCTTGGGCCCTCCATTATTCCTTGTATATATCAATGATCTTCCTCAAAAAATAGAACAAGAGTGTGTTTTATTTGCAGATGACACAACAGTTATCCTAGATGGTAAAAATCATGAAACACATGAGACTAATATAAATACCAGTTTGAATAAAATAGTTACATGGTTAGATATAAATGCTTTAAAAGTGAACGTTGATAAAACTAAAATATTAAATTTTAAAACACAAAAGAGTAAAAATATTCATCTTAAAATAAAACATAGGGATCAAATAATAGAACAGATAAAAACAACAAAATTTCTGGGTATAACACTGGATGAACATTTCACCTGGAGGGAGCATATCAATGAAATATGCATGAAGATTAATAGGTTTGTTTTTGCTCTAAAAAAAGTTAAAGATGAGACATCCAAACCAACTGCGCTAATGGTGTATCATGCCTATGTTTGCTCCGTCATCCGTTACGGCATCATTGTCTGGGGAAACTCCTCTGAACTTTGTAGAGTTCTGTTGGCACAAAAAAAATGCATCCGCACCATTTTTAATATGGACTGGACTGATTCCTGCAGACCAGTATATAAAGCACACAATCTCCTCACCGTTCCTTGTATGTATATATATGAAATCGCTAAATTTGTAAAAACTAATTATTCACTTTTTAATACTAAAAATAACAATAATAAACGAAAAGTTACACAGTATGTATTAGAATTGCCTGTACCCAGAATCGAATTATTTAGGCGTAGTTGTGTTTACATGGCGCCTCTTATTTATAATTCTATACCCTCCTTTATAACCGATCTCCCTTACAGAAAATTCTGTATAGTTTTAAAAAAGTGGCTCATTTCTCATAGCTTTTATTCTATAAACGAATTTCAAAAAAAAACTCCATGTCAATCTTATCATTACAGGAATGTATTGTAGATTATTTTGTTATTAGTTGTTGTAATTTCTACCTACTGCCTTTTATGATATTATTTGATTTATATTTTATGTGTTGTTAACCATATAATTTCATAGTCTACTTAATTAAGTAAACTAAGTGTTTTGAAGAGTTTACTATACTTAACAGGTTAAATACCTAATAAAAATAATGTGTTATGAGATCTGCTTATTGTAAGCACCTTAACTCATATCTTAATATTTGCATGCCAACTTATGGCGAAATGTGTCATTGTGCTAATAACTTATTTATACCATCTTTGTACCGCATTTAATGCAAATAAATGGCTTTGACTTTGACTTTGACTTTGAGATAATCAGTCATAGGCACATATACTGTATTTGTTAGGTCAAGAGCATTAACACCCTCAAACGCAGCTCTATCAGCTATTTCATTGCCAGCAATGCCTTTATGAGATGGCACCCACATAAAAGAAATGTCAATGCCCCTGAGCGAATATCGATGAATTTGTTCTTTTATAATGTACAAAATAAAATTAGATTTAAAATTAATTTTGAGGTTAGTTAAACCTTTAATTAAACTTAAAGAGTCAGTGACAATCAAAAAGTATTTACAATTATTTACATTTTCAATTCGCCTCAGAGCTTGAAAAACTGCATAAGCCTCTGCAGTGAGTATCGAACACACATTTTGCAGAACAAAACTCTGAGTAAACTTAATCTGTGAATCATACACAGCACAGCGCACATAACCATCTCCTTTACTGCCATCAGTATAAAATGTATAATATTCATTATTTTCAGAAAGAAAGTTTAGCATGTCAAAATTATTGTCAACTGTATAATGTATTACTTTAATGGGATGTATAATGTTTTGATATGAAAAAGTATAACACGGCCAAGGGTACTGCTTTTTAATCTTAAAACAACTATTCTCAATTTCCAGGAAAATATTGAGCAGCATTGGGGAATGACTGATTAGGAGAGAATTACCAGTAGCCAAAGGTCCAGAAGTACTGATTCTATGAGGTATAATTTTGTTAATAATTTGTGTGTTATTTGAGTACAACAATTTCAAACAATATCTCTCTGCAATAAGGAGACGTCTCAAAATAAAAGGCATAATTTTAGTTTCAACTTCCATGGCCCTAATGGGAGTCGAGCACATAGCACCAGAAATGATTCTCAGAGCTCTATTCTGCAAAATGTCTAATTTATGGGCATGAGCACTGTTTAGATAAGCTATAGCACTATAGTCAAAATGGCTCCTTACTATTGCTTTATACAAAATAGATAATGTTTTGGGGTCTGCTCCCCAGGAAACTCCAGCAAGGCATCTAATAATATTCAATCCTTTTAAAGCATTTTGTGAAATATGTCTATGCTCTTCAAAAGTAATTTTTTGATCAATGATAACTCCCAAAAATTTCTTTGAACAAACTCTACTAATTGCTTCTCCACCATATACAATATCACAGGTTGGATCATCTTTGCCAAAAATCATAAAACTACTTTTAGATGCATTAATTTTAAGATGTAATTTACCATTATAATAGTTAGATAATTGATTTAAAGCACTATTAACTTTATCAATGGCTATTTGTAAATTTGGGTTACTACTATATAAAACTATGTCATCAGCGAATTGTAGGATATTTACATTACTTGTATCTACATATTTCACTTGTATACAAATTGTACAATAAAGGTGACAATGTTGCACCTTGCATGGTGCCTTTTGATGCTATTTTTGGCCCATGTAGTATATTATTATGCTTAACATAAACAGTTCGGTTACTTAAAAACTCATAAATCCATTTACATAGATGACCAGGGATATTTATATCAGATAAAATTTTAACCAGGATTCCGGGATCAACATTGTCAAAAGCACCTTGTACATCTAAAAATACACATACAGTGTTTGAAAGTAAATTATTTGCTCTTTTCAGGTCCGAGATCACGGATACAAAGCTGTCAACGCAACTACGCCCACGACGAAAGCCATACTGCACATGAGGGATTATACCATTCGCCTCTACATACCAATCCAACCGAGCCTTAACCATGTTTTCAAATATTTTGCCGAGACATGATGATAGAGATATTGGTCTATAAGAATTCACATTATCTGGTGATTTATCAGTTTTTAGTACAGGAATAACACACTGTGTTTTCCAAGAGTCTGGTATCAACTTTTTATTCCAAAGTGAATTGAGAATATTTAAAAAAAACTTTTTGAACAGACTCATGCAAATTTTTTATTACAACATATGGAAAATCATCTAGGCCGGGGCTTGTATTACGTCTAGACTGTAAGCTTAAAATGAATTCTGTCCATGAGAAAGATACCAATAAAAATTTTGAATTTTGATTATTGTTATTTTTCCCAAAATAAGTGTATAAATTATTAGATTCTAATAGGTTCGTGTTATCCGAAAGTTTGTCTAAAAATGCAGGAATAAACTCATCTCTGTATGATTTATTTACAGTTTTAATTCCTTTAAACCTTTTAATGAAATTCCAAATTTTACTGATAGCAGT
This sequence comes from Orthosia incerta, assembly GCA_948252205.1. Classification (NCBI taxonomy): domain Eukaryota; kingdom Metazoa; phylum Arthropoda; class Insecta; order Lepidoptera; family Noctuidae; genus Orthosia; species Orthosia incerta. The sequence continues at coordinate 3,223,317 of OX411769.1, forward strand.
AGTCCTATTAAAAGTATGACATACATTATTCCAGCCTATCTTCTTCTGCTCTGAAATTGTCCTTTTCTTTAAGGCATCTAGCCTTTTATAATTAATGTAGTTATCTATATTAGGGTCACTTCTGTACAGTTTTAGGGCATTATATGATGCAACTACAGCCTTCTCACAAATTTCATTCCACCAAGGTGTTGGAGGTCTACTTTTAAAATTATTATGTTTAGTAAACTTCGGCATTACCATCAACTTCAGGGCAGCAAGACGATTACAGAATTCTAAATACGAAGACATAGTGTCTGCCTCATCTATCAACATGTCTGCAAATAATATTTCTGATAATTCATGATATTTATTCCAATCAGCTTTACCATACAAAAACTTTTCGACAGGAGGATTAACTTGATATTTATCAACAGCCAAAGATATTTCAGTTATTGTAGGATAATGATAACTGCCCATAGCATCATCATGCACAGACCATTCGCAAAATGGTGCAATACACGGACTAGTGAAGCTGACATCAATAGCAGATGGATTACGTGTGGGATTATTAATTGTAGTAAAACTGCCATCATTTAAAATGCACAATTCAGAATCATCTATAACATCATACAAATCCCGACCTCGACCCTTAGTCGACAAACAGCCAAATGCAATATGATGAGCGTTAAAATCTCCACTCATAAAAATTGGCTTAGGAAGATCTCTTAATATATTACGCAGCCTGTTCATTCTGATGTGCCCGCAAATAGGAGGGCAATATACACAAAGTATTGAAAGATTACCTTTTTCAGTGGATAGTGATAAAGCAACTGTTTGAATATCTTCATAAAATCTGGTATTTAAAATATTATACTGAAAATATGCCTTAATCAATATGGCTACTCCATTATGTTCATTTTTTGAGTTTCTATTATAAATATTATATCCAGGTATTTTAAAGTTACTATAGTATTTAAACCAAGTCTCATTTAGCAAACATATATCAATATTTTGTTCTCGCAAGAACTTAATTAGTAAGGGCTTTTTACTATTAGCACTTTGAATGTTAAACTGCGCAATACGTAATCGAGATGTTCTAGGAGGACTTAAATCCATTATTTGGATAGATTTTTAAGTAACATATCTTTAATTGTTAGCGTAGTGATGGGTGTAGAGTCACCCTTATTGCCCAATTCCACCAATGTCTGTACCAGGGCCATTAGTACATCATTGTTGGACATTATTTGAGACTTGATATCTACTGGAGGTAATAAGACATCATTGCTGGAAGCCTGGGAAACAGGCTTGCTATGTACAGATTTATTTACATTACTATTTACAATTTTATATACAGGTTTTATATTTACAGGTTTATTTACATTTTGAAGTGGGTGTTTTGGCATCGGCAGTGGAGGAAATTCAGTATTTTGAGATATCTTAGTCAAGGCAACACTTGCATAAGTAATTTTAGATTTCTTTTCAGTAATTTTTTAAATCTTTATTGGACATATTTTTGCTATTGCTAGATGAGGACCGCTACAATTGATGCAGCAGATCTCGTTTGGCTTATCACAATCTTTATACAAATGCTCCCCTGAGCAGATCGAACATCGTTGCTTGCCATTACAAATTTTAGCCGAATGGTTAAATTTAAAGCATTTGAAGCATTGCTGCAATGGTGGGATATAATCGAAGACTCTGTACGCAAACAAGTCATAGTGCACATTAAAGGGTAATACATTTGATAAGAAAGTAATGCTAACTGTTTGTAATGGTACACGCTCTTGACCCACTTTTTTTGTGAATCTTCTGATAGCAATAATTTCATAAATGGAAGATAGTTTTGTGTAGAGTTCCTTATTCGAAATATTACCTGGTACAAATCTGATTATGCCTGTTTTTTCTATTTGTGCTGCAGGAATATATGCTTTTATTTCATATTTCTCCATAAAAGTTGAATTGCTTATAAAATTGTTTGCCGTATTATATTGCTTGAATGTAACTGCAATTTTATTAGCATTTACACGCTGAATTGCCACCACACCCTTTACTTCGTTATTGAAAATGTGATTTAAATAAATGGGACTTTTATTTCCCAATCTGTCCTTTGCATTTTTACTTTCCACAAACACTTTAAATTCCGTATTGGAGGAGTTCTCCGGGTAGAGTCTTTTATAGTTTGGTTTTAAATAAGGTAAATACATGGAGTCAATACGCTCACCGCCGCCGCTACTAGAGTCCAAGCCGCTGGAGGTGCCTCAGGCCGAGGACGTTTGTGTGAGACGGGCGGGTTATCCCCGCCCCCCTCGTTACCATCCATTTCCTACGTAAACTTATACTACCAGTGTAGTTTTACTGTACTTTTGGTAACTTAAATTGAAGAAAACTAGGGAAATAAACTTTTATAAAAAATTTGAAACCCGCTCTTTTTCAAGTTCCCGCCAAGAATCTAAGTAAATCCATAGATTTAGATTTTTTTTTGAGTAAATCTAAAATCTCTCTCTAATAAACTTTCTCTGTCTATGAAGTCAGTGATGCCTACGCTCTACACCACTGACTTATAAACCTATGGACTTGCCATACCTACGAAATTAGCGTGATACCTACATAAATCGGGAACTTAAGATGGCTGCCCATTGGCCAATGAGGTAGGCCATTTGCAACTGTTTGACAGCACAACTACACAGATAAACGTACATAAACAGCACACAACTACCAATTTTACTCGGTAATCAACATGGCGACCGACCACGCATAGACATGATTTTGACGTCACACAAAAGTGTTACCAAGTTTAGTCCTTGACAAACATTTAGATGTCTCTCTTTTCATATGTAGTTCTTGGTTAGTTAAAAAGAGACAAAACGCTTTTTGACATGCGTGTGTCGATTTGATAGATATGTGTATAACTATTCTTCATATAGTAGAATAGGCCGTCTCCATAGATTTTCCTTCCTCATTGCTCTACACCTAAAGTTACTGACATTTAGTTGACACTTGACAGTAATGCAATGACAGCTCTAAAACGGAATCATATAGTGATGAACTAATGCGGTACCGATTCGATTTCAATAACAACTATCTAATCAATGATGACATTTAGATCGATTTAACACATTGATATTTTATTTTTGTATTGTTTGAAATCAAATTAAATGTATTGCACAATAATTCACATACAGGAGGTAATTTTCTATAACAGAAACCATTAATACGCAGATATTGTCAGATTGGAATCGTGATGTTGCGCTTGACAATTTGTGCACTCGAGAATTAATAATGTTACTGAGGATTCAATCAATTGAGTATTTCTGTTTATATGTAGAATAATCCAACGATGTATCATGCTAATATCGTAAGTCATCGTCGTGTCGTTATTTTATTTGCTGTTTTTCTATATTTTTAAATCCATAAATACTTTTTTTAAATTTAAGCTTAACATCTTTACCTGCACTGCGATATTTACTGCTTACTGCTACTTCGACTAGACGTATCTCTTAGTAGTCTGTGGATTAGACTGTGAATTAAGACGGAAACACACTTACGTGTCGTGCCGTGGCGTGGCGCCTTCTGACGCAGTTGATTGGCTACAAAACTCGTTGTTATGACGTAGGCTGAAATAGAGTCGTTTGATTGGTGGATCCCGCGCCACGCCACGCCACGACACGTAAGTGTGGTTCCGCCTTTATAATTTATCGGAATAACGGGCGGTGTTGCCAGTGGCAGATAGTCTAATATTACATGAGACTATGAGACATCTCAAAACGTTACATTTTCATGAGAAAAGTTACATTACCATATTTTATGTGGAAAACGCTTGGGGGAGGCCTGTGTCCAGCAGTGGACGTCTTTCGGCTAATATGATGATGATGTGGAAAATGACACTAATACGCTCACTAACTCGCTGGAGTAAGCGGGATAGAAGATTTAAAAATATACTTGAGTGAGACAGTGAATATGCAATACCTACGTCAATTAGTGTGTTATAAAATCAGGTGCGACAACACGACGAATGAAAACTTCCATAGATGCATTTTTGTTTGCTGATAAATATTTCGATATTTTTATTATGTCTTAGAAGTTACGTAAATGTTACATTTTGAGTCGTGTTACATGAAGGTTACATGAGAAGGTCAAAAGTTACGTAAAATGTAACAAAACTTACATTCTGGCAACGTTTTTAGTATTTGTTTTTTATTTCTGTTCTAACTTCTAAATGTCAAAATGGCAGATGGCTAGAGATGGGTCGTACTAGGTGAATTTTGGACTAGGTGCACCTAGTCCAAGTCCGTACAAATACTCGATCCAAATACCTGTTCCACCTAGTCCATGAAATACGCATACTTTATAGATACTTAGTCTTTGCGTACCACCGATACGTGTAGATACGTACGTACGCAGTAATGAAATGTAATCTTCCCTTCATACTTTACACAGACTTGACTGTTACCATAAAGATTTATCTACGTTAAAGATTGTTGGCGTAATTAAAAGATTTCTATCAATTTTTCAGAGTACTTAATTAGTTTTGTTATTGTTTTTTTATACACTAATTCCTTTGGTAACCATTATTTAAACAATAAACACATGAATTAATGTCGTAATAAAAAGTAGATATAATTATGTTTTTAAATGATTTATCAAAATTTCGTTACGAAAACCGATCACACTAAATAAGTCCGATAGTACGTGTTTGCGACGACTAGTAGGTAACAGTACGTCAAGCGAGATCACATCCGCATGAGTCCGTACTTGATACTAGACTGCATCATAAAGTCTTCATTCGCATCGAGTATCGTCAAAGTACCTATTCTATAAAGTCTGCCTAGTCCCGACTAATCTCGAGTCTCGAGTATTGACAAAGTACCTATTCTATATAGTCTGCCTAGTCCCGACTAGTCTCGAGTCTCGAGTCAGACAAGGATGAAAGGATTGCGGAATACTGTAGTTAAAAAAGGACAGAACATATTCTAGCACAACACAGTGCGCGTCGCGTGAATTTTATGCCATTGAAATATGGTTCAAATTAAAATGACTGACACACGTATGATTTTGGCAAACATGAATGAGCTATGACTATGCTGCTATCTCGCTTCGCCGCGTCGTCGGTACTTTGACTCGCGTTCGCGCGGGCCGCGGGTGCCGTGCACTGCGTAGGCACAGTGAGACTAGGTGAATCGAGTATTTTAAAAGTTAGAATAGGTGCAGCCTAGTCTCGCTAAATACCGAATCCCTGGATCTGTTCTAGTATATACGCTTCATCTCTACAGATGGCCATTCACAGAGAAAATAAAACTGCATTATACATTAAAATGAAGTCAGCAACATGACGATTAATATCGTCATGTTGCTGACTTCCACACACATGTACCATGAAGTTACCGCTATAAAGCCAATAGCATTCTGTCATAGTAGCGCCAACCAAAATTTTTGGAACTAAACTGTCGCAGGCCTGCGACACACCTGCGAGACAGTGGTCAAATGTGAGCCTTCAAATTAAAAAAAAGTATTGGTATCCCGTCAAAAACATGAATGTGAAAAAGAGAGCAAAGTTCAATACTTAGAATAAAGCGCGGTTGTTGAATACGCCAACAAAAGAATTGAGATCTATATGAGTGCCAAGTTCTGTATCCTGAAATTTATTTAGAAGAACATAAAACATTTTAAAATGGGTTAAGCTCGCCTTTGTACATAAACTTTCTTTTTGTATTTGTATTTTTTTATGTTTTGTGTACAATCAAGAATAAGAATAAAAACACCATTTCTTGCTTTTTCTGCTACAACAATATTTGCTATTTTAAAATATAACTTCTTAAATTTGAAAAGGCGAGATAATTACGAAAGATAACTTAGGAATAAATTGTTACTCAAGATTTGACTGACAAGAAATACCTGCCAGAATGGATAAATGCTAACCAAATTGTTTTCCTTGTAGTATTGTAGAAATGAAGCTATTTTCTAAAAATCAATGTGTTAAATCGATTAAATTATCTTCACTGATGAAATCGAATCGGTACCGCACTAGTTGTCGCTAGCCGGAGTAATGTAATGGAGTATTTTCGGGTAATAGATTATTAACGTATATTACATTACGCGTTGGTAGTTGGTTTATTACGCGTGTACAATTTTAAAATGTAAAAAGATACTTTTTTACATTTTAAAATTGTACACGCTTCTGTAAATTAACTATTGACGGGGATTGGTGGAGAGAGTGAAACACTTTGTTATCTTGGCTTGACTTAATTACCTATCTAAAATTCTATACAAGTAACACATCAAAGTTACTTAAATATAACTTATTAATCTACGACATCCTGCACAAAAATACTTAAATAAAATCTTATTGGAGGATATTGGAGAGCAGTGGTGGTCCAGTGCTATCGGCCGCGACTTACAAGTTGTAGGTCGTGGGTTCGAGCCCAGGTAGGCGCTTTACTTTGTGTAAATTATTTCATCACCACTGCTCTCAAAACGGTGAAGGAAAACATCGTAAAGAAACCGGCATGTCCTAGAACCAAAAATTCGAAGACATGTGAAATCCACCTACCCGCACTGCGCCTGCGTGGTCGATTACGGCCCATTCCCTCTCGCAGGGAGGAGGCCTGTGTCGAAGCAGTGAGAAAATTAATAGGCTGATGATGTGATGTGTGATGTGAAAATCTTATTAAAAACTTCCCTTCATACTTTACAGGCTTAGGTCTGTCTGCTTATTTTATAAACGTGATATTAAACATACGTTCACGTAAACAATAGGTACCGTTCCTATGACGTATTGTGACGTACTGATTTAAAAACAAACTTTGCTAAACATTTTCAACTCTGCCTACCAAAGTAACAGTGATTCTATTGGTATAGACATTAGGTTTAGTAACGCGAAACAAATAATTCGACTCACAAACTTCGAGTGCCGAACCGAACGTCTCCGAATGTCACCGGAACTGACCGATCCTGTGGATCACCCGTTGCTAAACTAGACGCGAGTATGGTAGTACGTGATTACGTGTCAAACGCCATACGCTTAAATACTCGAGACGCGTTAATGTGGTGCGCACGGATTAAGTCTTTACACGTCCGGCCAAAAACGTATACCAAAAAACCTATTCCAGTAAATACGTCTCACCTCTAGCTGTCACTGCTGTGACTGTCAATGTCAATTCTAGTAATTTTGATTTATTGTGAGTTGTGATTGTTGATTGTGGTATTATTAAATGTTAATAATCTTTGGTTTTTAAATACTGCCTACTTAAATACTTTGCTTCAAAAAACAAAGACATAAAATTTTGGAATCATTTCTTTTTTGTAAATCTTATTGAATCGTAAATACGACCAGTGTAGCTCTATTCCTGCCCCTAAAAGATAACCTGACTTTCTGAGGTCCACGAAGGATGCATACACAATAGTTACCAAGCTTTTATTAGAATAGGTACCGTAGTAGATAATCTAAAAAAAATTGGTCTTAAAGCAAGATAGTAAAAGTCTGCAGTAAATTTAATACTTAATTATGGAGATGGAAAAACTGTCAATGTGTAGGATGTGTCTAGTGGAGAATGCTACCATGTATGTGGTAGCCAACAAGAACCTGCAGCACATATATGAGAAGCTGACGGATATTCAAGTAAGTGTATCATCACTATATATTATAAAATAAAGTCTTCCGCCGCGTCTGTACGTGATAACTCAAAAACCGGCCAAGTGCGAGTCGGACTCGCGCACAAAGGGTTCCGTACCATTATCGCAAAAAACTGCAAAAAAAATCACGTTTGTTGTATGGGAGCCCCACTTAAATATTTATTTTATTCAATTTTTAGTATTTGTTGTTAAAGCAGCAACAAAAATACATCATCTGTGAAAATTTCAGCTCTCTAGCTATTACGGTTCATGAGATACAGCCTGGTGACAGACGGACAGACAGACGGTTTGCGGAGTCTTAGTAATAGGGTCCCGTTTTTACCCTTTGGGTATGGAACCCTAAAAACAACTGAACGGATTTTCATGCGGTTTCACCAATAGAAAGAGTGAGAAACGAAGAAGGTTTTTGTGTATAATTTATGTATTAACCTTCACACTTCTCTCAAGTGTCACCACATTCATCAGCCCTGTGCTAGTCACATCCAGTGAATTCCTGTGACTGTCACCAGGTTATCTGTCTACCTTGAGGGTCTTACTCATGCTGTGTTGCCACCGCTCCAGAACTTTTTGACTTGATGTGGACAATAATTATTTAAGAACATACAATTTATTTACCACAATATTACTTCCAGTGTTTATCAAAAATTAACAATTAGTTTTCTCTTGTTTTATTGCAGTTTTGTACTGAAGACAGACGACCAATGCTCGCATGTTTCTTCTGCTGTACTAAACTGCAGCAATGCTGCCGATTGCAGAGAAAATGTCTGGAAGCTGAGAAGCTGTTTGCTCAGATGTTGAATGAGGACTATGAGGTGAGGATTGACTGGATTGAAAAAGTTTTCACCGTACATCTATCAGAGTTTGAATTAGTTTCTTACTGTATGTACATTTTATGACTGAAGTTGAACTGATGTATTGGCTGTCACTGCAAAATTTGGCCGATAGTGAAGGAAAGATCTAATTAACCCTAAGGAACTCAGTTCAAGATACACAGTTAACTGACTGGACCAACCCTTATGGTGCGAGGATGCGCCGCGCCCCTGAGGCAGGAAACGCGCGATGTCCTTGGCTTGTGCTTTTAATGGGCACAAACTCGTACCTTATGGAACCAGTAACCCTATACACTGGCCTGTTCAAAGGGTAACTAATAACAAGATTCCCAGAAGGATATGATTATGTACCTCTTACAGCTAATACCAAAATCCTCTCAAGAATTTCTGTGTAGGGGTTTGAACTTTTTTATGTTATGAAAGTTGCGGCACACTATGACAATTTTTTTTTTTTTTTTTTTTCTGTATTAATAAAAACTAAGGTTCTTAATAATAAATTAAAATCTAGCCTTAATAGACTAATAAGCAATTTAACTCTAACTTATAATTATATTGTATAATGTTATGACTAAGAATAGTGTCAATTTGCACTTTTATACAGTTCGGTAGCACTTTCTTAGAGTCTGATACGTTAAAAACACTTAGTTCACGTGTTACATGAATAGCACAGTATTGTTTGCTATTATTTTTTCACTTATTGTACACTACACTAACTCAAATGGTTTAGTTCTCTTTAGCCTACGCACTATGTCCGTGTTATCTAGCAGCTGGATTGCTTCCACATTCACATGCCGATGAAGTCTGTGTTCGTGGGCTTCAGCAAAGTTTTGAATAACGGTCGTGACGAGTTTCATATTAAGGTCGCGGTGAAGGTCGTCATTTCTGATGTACCATGGTGCATTAACAGCATCTCTGAGTACTTTATTTTGAAATTGTTGTATAATTTTAACATTGCTATGTTTAGTACAGCCCCATAGTTGAATACCATACGTCCAAATTGGCATAAGAATATGCTTGTATATTATAATTTTATTCTGTATTGATAGACAGGATTTCCTTCCAAGTAACCAATACATATTTTTGTACCGTATATCGAGTTCCTGTCTTTTCTTTTTGACGTGAGATTTCCAACGCAACTTGGCGTCAAGAGTTATGCCAAGGTATTTAGCTGTATTCGCATAAGGCACTTGCATGCCGTTTATATAGACTGGGTGGTAATCGCAGTGTTTATTAGTGAAGTCAATGTGAATCGATTTTGACTCATTCAGTTTGATCTTCCACTTTTGTGTCCAGTCGTAAACTTTGTTCACAGCTAGTTGGACTTTTTCTACTGCTTCTTTGTGGTTTGAACCAATAGCCATAATAGCAGTATCATCAGCAAAGGTCGCTATGGTGTTGTTTTCCAGCTCTGGGATATCACATGTGTATACCAAGTACAGGATTGGACCAAGTACAGACTATGACAAATGAGAAGTCATTCACTCACTGTGTTGAACATAGTCTTGTGTTCAACACAGTGACTAACCGTCCTTATCATGTAAATTGTTGTTTATAGAATAGTATGCCTTCGAATAAAGTTTGATTTAACTTAAACTTTCAATGCATTCGAAAGAAAGTCTAGAATAGAGAAGAGGGACACCGAGCCCCACAAATGAGGCCTGGACTAAGATGGTGGGCAGGTATTTTGTGCTTTGTTCTTTATATTTGAACTAATACTGTTAACAACCTTTTACAGTCAAAACCTCTACTAAACCGTGACCAGTTAGAGTTCAGTGGATACATTATAAGTCCAACAGAATACTTCAGTATTCCTGATGACTATCAAACAGAAAGCTATGTCATCAAAGAAGAATTTCCAGATGTTTATAAGGGACAAGATGATGAAAATCCAGCTGGTATGTGCTTAATTTTAACTAAAGATATTATGATGATAATTATGAGATTATTTTTAATTGACTTTGGTTAGCAAGAAAAAAAAAAATTGAGCTATATGTAGGTATGGTTAATAATCGGCGGAGTAACCGCTTAACAAATATACAAACACATCCAGTTGAATTCGTTCACGAAATTCGGTTGAAAATAAACACCACTGAGGCTAAAAATTGAGTGCTCTTGACTGTTTTCGTTTGTTCACAGAGTTAGACCATGAATTTCAACACATAGAAAATGTAAACATGAAATCCTACCATTCTGAATCAGAAGATGACGTATCTTTGCTAGAAATTAGAAATGCGATGGAAGAAGTATCTAAGAAGAAACGAAAAGCTAACAAGACGATAAGTAAGTAACTCTGTATATCACTACCTTGTGTATCACTACCCGCCAAGACGAGACCAAGAAGCGGGTCACTACCTACCTTTTCTCGAAGCGTTTCGTCGAATTTTCGTTCCCTCATCGTTTTGGTGTGGATAAATCTAGACATCCCAAATTTGCAGGATAAGATGAAGTTAGCGGACTTATCAAACACACGTAGTCACTTGTCTAGCCTGTACTGTATTAGAGTTGTCAATAATAAAATACGTCGTTTTGTTACTGACTCTTTCATTCTTATTCGTTGTCTTCATTACTGAGGGTCGTGCCCGTCTTGGAAATCTTTGACGGAGTCATTGAAGAGCTACTTCCAAGCCACTCTGTCTTTTGCTCTTTTCAGGTAATCGTCCGATCTGGTCTGACCATCGAGTGGACGAGCGTCTGCGTGGCCTTTATCTAAGATCCATGTTTTTCACAATAATCAGTTTCTCCAGGTTATCAGGTTGTCTTCGGGCGAATAAATTAATTTAGGGCTCGTTGGCAGCAGATTGTGGATTGGATTCAAAAATCAAAATCAAAATCACGAAGCCCAGGCACAAAAACTCGCTCATGAACTCTAGATCTACAAGTTCTCCCGTGCGTGCGATTAGTCCAGCTCTGTCGATGATCATGGCTTTGGTCTTGGACTTGTTGATCGACAGTCCTATCATCTCGCTTTCACGCTCTATCCTCACCAATAGCTCAGCAAGTCAGCGCTCCAAAGTCACAAACAACGCGGTGTCATCTGCATTTCGAAGATTAGTGATCTTAGGCAGCCTATCGCTATGCCACCCTCGCACTCTTTCTAAGGCTCTTCTAATGATGTATTCGCCATAGATCTAGAAAAGAAGAGGGGATATAATACATCCTTGGCGTACTCCTTTCTCTGGTTTAAATACCGACACCACATTATTGACCCTGACAATCGACTCTCCATCCTCATATAAGTTTGTGATCAATGCTGTCAAGTGCGAAGGTACTCCCATTTATGCATGCATGTCAATTGGATGCCTAGGCCGATAGTTATTGAACTAGAATTATTCAACTTGGCGTATTGAAAGTCAGCCCTTTGAATATGACTGACCAAGACGAAGCCAAGTGATTCAAATTTAGTTCAGTTTTTTTCGCTTCGCTCAAAAGTTCAAACGTGCTCAATGACTTGGTTAGTTGGCCTTCAGCCATTTAATTGGATCCGGTGGCATTTAATGAACGGCCTAGGTGTCCAATTAGCTGGCTAATTTAACCAGATGGCTGCACATACAGCAGGTTCATATGACATCGTTTTGTGCTAATTAATTCTCATGGTCATTACTCGGTCACTTACTGGAAGTGGATTGTAATAGACGTGTCATGACATACACATGCAGTTTACATACAAATATTATGAATTATTTATTAACATTTCAAGTGAAATTCAAGTAAAGTGCTAAAACAGTTTTCAATAAAAATCCATAAGTTTTAAAAATAATGTCAAACAGTTATAAAATATAATAATGTCAAAACCGGATTAAAATATAATGTCAAACAGATTTCAATATAATGTCAAACTGTTTTAAAAATAATGTCAAACCGTTTTAAAAATAATGTCAAACAGATATCAATATAAATGTCACAATTTTAAAAATAATGTTTATAGATTATAAATTGTATAATGTCAAAGAGAGAAAAACATTAAATAAAATGTAAATCATTTATTATTGTTTGACCTTAGTTCCGATATATTATACAAACATTTTTCTAATAAAAAAGCTTTTAATTTTGTTTTAAACAAGTGCGTGTTATAAATCAGGATCTTTATCTCAGAAGGCAACCTATTAAATATCTCTACAGCTTGGTACTTTGAACAATGCTCTACTATATTAAATTTTGGTGATATTAGTTGTTTAAAATTTTTTCTTCGCGTGCTCTCTCTAATCTCACGTTCTTCTTGTGATTCAAACTCATGTAGATACTTAGAAAAATGAGTCAAGAGGACCAATATATATAGGCTAGGTACTGTTAATATTCCCAACTTTTTAAAGTAATCTCTGCATGAGACCCATTGTGCAATTCTGACTATTGTCCTTATGGCTCGTTTCTGCAGGATGAACGCTCTCTGCCAGTTATAACTGTAACTATTTCCCCAGAGCACGATGCTGTACCTTAACCTAGACTCGACCAGCGCATAATATACAGCCTTTAACTGATCTATGTTCAATTCATCCCTAAGGCTCCTGAGTGCGTAACATGCTGACGATATGGATGATTCAATAACAGCAAGCTCCGGTTTCCAATTCAAATGCGAATCTATATTAATCCCTAAGAATTTAACCTTGTCCACTAATTCAATCCTGTCTCCATTTATATGTATATCTAATTTGTCATTATGACGAGTCGTAGTCTTAAATAATACGAGGTTAGTTTTATCTATATTTAGCAATAAGTTATTGGCTGTAAACCATTCGCAATTTTTTTCTATAATTATATTAGTATTGAATGTCAATTTTTCTATGTCTTTTGCCCCAATAATTATGTTTGTGTCATCTGCGAAAACAACAAGTTTCTCGTTCGGTTGAGTTTTATTCATAAAGTTGAGTAAGTCATTTGTAAAAATAATATATAGTATAGGTCCTAAAATTGAGCCTTGAGGCACACCACGTTTTACATATGTCATTTTTGACTTGAATATCACTTCGTGATTATTTTCATCTATAGTTTTAATTTCTACATACATTCGTCTATTTTGCAAGTACGATGTCAGAAGTTTTAATTTCTTGCCTCTTATACCATAATGTTCGAGTTTAGTAAGTTGCAGTTCATAATCTATGGTGTCAAAAGCGGAGCTGAGGTCAACAAATAGTCCAGCTACTTTCAGTTTTTCATTTAATTTACTATAGTTAGTTATTAAAGTGTTCATTGCATCCGCCCTTCTGATATCCAAATTGTCTCAGGTTAATAATTTTGTTAATACCGAAATGTACCATCAGTCCTTCCTTCCTGACTTTCTGATCCTTTATCACTTTTTCAAAGAGTTTTGATAAGGTGGGTAATAAGGATATAGGGCGATAATTCTTCGGATTGGTCTTAGTGCCCTTTTTTTGTATAGGAATCACCTTGGCTAATTTCAACTGGTCAGGAAAGATTGACTCATCAATGCATTTATTGAAGAAATCAGAAAGAGGCGTAGCTAATATCTCTATATTCTCCTTTATAATCGATATCGGTACGTCGTCGAAGCCGCACGAATGTTTAATAGCCATTTTGCTAACCAACTTTGCAATTTAATTTGGTGTAGTTGGCTTGAAAGTTATATCATTTTCAACTCTTTTTGTCGTATCTATAAGAAAAGACATTGCTCTATCCTTATCTTTATTAGCTATCGATGATTTGAATAAGAAACTGTCGTTAAATATATTTGCAATATCCTGAGGATCAGTGATTACTTTATTGTCTACATTTAAGATAAGATTTTTACGTTGCCTGTTTTTCTTCTTTTTAGTATGTTCGTTTACTATTTTCTATGTTTCTTTCACTTTATTTTTTGCGCGGTTTAAATACCATGATATTGCTTGCTTTTTGGCCTGCTTAATAACTCTTCTATAAATTCGAACGTAGTTTATTTTATAATTTTTGATGCTGACATTATTTAGAGTTCTAGAACACAGGACTCTTTTCATTTTTATATAGACGAATTTACAAACACTCTAGATGTAGGTGTTTCACTCGCTTTGTGTACCAAATTAGGAGTAGTTTGTGGAAAAACATTTTTAAACATCCGTTTTGCCTTTTGATCTATAAGCACATTATGCACATATTTTTGGTAGTTGATCCTGTATTGTAACCGCAATATATCCCTATAAATTAATTTGCATGCAGTTAGCTTGTTCAGTAAAGGTCTTCCATTATAGTCAAAATAATAATTGTCATCAAGTGTAATAAAATTAGAGTTTTCACAATTATTGCATACAAGTTTTAAAGTACGATTAACATTTGATACATTTAAATATTTGTTATTATAAATCTTACTAACAAGGACGTTTGTGTGTTGTATATTTTGCAAAGTGTGATGCAGAGAACTTAATATATTTAATAGATTTTTGTCGCTAGTACCTCCAATTATTAAAACAAAGTCAGACTTTATTTATTTATTTATTTATGTACACACAAAACACTTTACAGAGAAAAGAAAGAATACAGATAGAAGAGCACAAAGGTACTGCTTATTTCAATAGAAATTTCTTCGAGCAGACCTGCGACAGGACAGTTGGATGAAAGACGAAGACATAGTGTTTAGAAAGGAATAAGGAAACTTAAAATAGACTATAACCACTATACCCTGCCGGACTATTTATTCCCTGCCGGAGTCTGTGTTTCCCGATAGCTACAACCTAGGGGTCTTTAAGTCAAGAGTGAATAGGTTACTTCTAGGCAAGCGTGCTCCATCATCGGCCACATCATCGCTTACCATCAGGTGAGATGGTGGTCAAGCGCGAGCCTATATAAGATAAAAAAAAAAAAAAAATAACTTAACTAATTATATATAAATTACACATATACCTTAACTAAATATAAGTACATACATATAATATACAAAATTACAATATGGTAGAGAGATAATGTTCTTTGACTTGTTTTTTGAACAGAGAAACATTTTGAGAGTCACGGATTTTAGGTGGAAGTGAGTTCCACAATCGTACTGCATGGACAGAGAAGGAGTGGGAATAGAAATGAGTTCTATGGGATGGGAAATTGAGATGAAGTTTAAGGCGGGATCTGCAAAGAGCATCGGCAGGGCGAGTAAACGAAAAACGATCGCGCAGGTAGCCAGGGTATGCAGAGTAAAAAAGGATGTTGAAAAGGAGACATAATATGCGAGTGTTCCTGCGAAGACGGATAGGGAGCCACTTGAGATCCTTGCGGAACTGAGAGACATGATCGTATTTCCTCAGACCAAAAACAAAACGGATGCACAAGTTTTGCAAGCGCTTAAGCTTATTTAAGAGCTCCTCAGTGGCATCCAGATAGCAGGCATCAGCGTAATCTATGATCGGCTGAATCAAAGTTTGAGCTAAGTAAGTTTTAGTTTTAAAGGGTAGGAAAGTTTGAAGGGTTTTTAATGAGTGAAAGGAAAAATGCACCTTACGACTAACCTCATTGACTTGTGCTCGCCAAGAAATATTGCTGTCAATTAAGACACCGAGATTCTTAGCCGTTTCGGTGTAAGGAATGGTCGAGCCAAACTAAACTAAAACTTTGTGAAGTCCTTACATATAGTTGCACATGTACTTAATATGTAACTAAGAGGTGCATTTGGTTTGATTACCGACGTAACACTAAAACTATTTCCCACTATGTTTTGAAGTATATCTCTAATTTCATATCCGGTCTGATCAGCGAAGATAGCGATTTTATGCTTTGGTGCCAGTACTGCAATAGTTGTTTACAGGATCCAGTCAGTTTTTCTACGCTTCCACTAGCGCCCATGTTTTGTTTAAGTGTTGACCGTGGCATGTTCTTGCTTGTTCCTTGTATTTCCCTATCCGTCGATATATGTATACCTCCATTTTCATGTTCCTCCGTGTTGGATGTAATTGACTTATGTATATAGCTGACTTGTAATTCCTTGTAACTGTTTGTAGGTGACAAGTTCCCTGTCCCTGTGACTGAAGACTTATCTAAATTGTTTTTTATTGGCGACTTATGAATGAGTGCTTCCAATTTATTACCATTTCGGTTCATTGACGTTATGGCGTGCATAGTAAATTCTCTAGAAGAGGTTCTGGGTAATCCTGTTTTCATAGTTATTGTCCTGAGTCGACGTTGATATTGAGGGGAATAGAACCTCATAGCTGTTGTCACTGTTTCTGAGGAATTAGAATCATGAAATCCTACCGATTTAAAAATCTTTATTTTACTTTCATACTTTCTGATTTTGTCCTTTAATCTAATATTTTCTAAGTTTAAATTATCTATTTCTGAGGTGGCAGACTGTAGTTCCAATTTAAGTTTGTAAATTTCTTCATTCTTTGCGTCGATATCAATATTTCCAGAGTTATTATTGTTGGGTAAACTTTGATAAGAGATATCCATGTCAAATTCTAACTCGCTAACGTTTAAATTATGTTGCATTTGTGTTCTTTGCGTGACGTACATATTATTATCATCATCCATATTTCAACTTCAGAATAGCCAGCATTGTGTGAGTACTATGTACTTCAGAGCTATCATTGTCTAGATACCTACGTCTTCTATTGACTTGAATGACTCCGGTGGTTGAGAGTATGTCATGCCCACTCAAATGTCTCGCCGATGGTGGCGCGTGTGTCGTATCATTTAGCTCCCTTCAAAATGGTTGAGCTGAATGGTGCTGATACATGTGTCATGTTCGTGAGCGGGCGCTGTCGGTTGGGACTGGTCATCTCTTAGCTGCCATGGTTTATTTTAATTGATTCTAATTTTATTTCTGAATTGTCTTTTTATATTTACTATGGACACTTTTAACTTTCTACATCGTTCTCACATGTGTAATCTCAACATGAATCATGTAACAAATGATTTGTAATAATTACCTAATTGAAAAAGAGTATCCATGGAGTTTCTTGCCCGTTCTTCTCCATAGAGATCTACGCCTTGGAATGGGCATCTACGGTACTTTCACAGTTATTATGTCTTGTGACTGGTACTGTAGCACCATAATTTTGTAATATTTTATTTTGTCTTTTGACAATTCAAAAGTGCCTGTGCCTGTAACTGGCCTACTTGAAATAAAGTGCTTTGACTTTTGACTTTGACTTTTGAATAATTACAAAAAGTCCAACCTGTAACCCAGTTCCGAACTAGCGACCAACAGCACCTCAGTCCGAGCGGATCCCAATACGCCACCTGAGCTGTTATCATTCACGACCAAATAGTACGGTAGCTTCCACATGCAGACATCTGTTTTATCGACTGTCGGTTTCGGTGTTCTTAGACTAGAATACTAGATGGCGCTATTTGCTGTTACGTGTGTGGCACTGGTATATTTGAATATTTTTTTTCATAACGGTTCAAGTAAGATAATTGATATGAAAAAACTCACTACTTCCGCAGTGCAACTTGTTTGGTCCTAGCGCGTATTTATTTCAGCATTTTAGTCAAAAACACGGCACAATCATCGTTTATTATTTAGTAAAATTGCATCATTGAGAAATGTAAACACTGAGGTCAGTTCATAAAAATAAAAATAACTTGCTACTTCCACCAAGTTTTCAGCGGATAACACTGTCACTGAAAGTTTATAATATAAACATGAGATCAAATGTATTAAATGATCCAAAAACTTATCTCACTATTTTTAAACAATTAAAATTACAGAGCAGGTGTCAATATACCCACACAAGTATGATGAATTGGTGGTGGACTTAAATGTCCACCACCAGGAGTGGCCCTTCCTATACCAGAGCACTGATCATGCTGGGCGAGAGACGTCAAAGCTTGCGCTTGGGTTAAATCTCACCCAGCTGGTCCAGGGGCATCGAGGATGCCGGATTTTGATTCGCACACAGCCAATTGCTTGGACCTTCTGCTGACAAAAGATCCAGACCGCTACTCAGTGTATACTCGGTATCTTCACCTTTGGGTGGTTCCGACCATTGTCTGGTGAAGTCTGTATCGGTCTACTCCCCGTCCGATCCTAGCCCAAAAGGCACTCGGCGGGTTTACCCATACAAATCAGCAGCATGCATTCTTTCTCCGCTTGTTATCCTTGGCAGCCTACTTCTCTTCTGCTGATCCTTCGTCATTTGCGGACGCCGTAATGGATGTGTTGCGTTGGGGAATGTAGTACTACATTCCGTTCTCTGACGTAGCAATGTCCAGCGTCGACCGGCCATGGTTTGGTCCAGAATATGATCGCGCCGAAGCGCTTAAACACGACGCATACCTGGCTTGGGTCGACGCTCGAATGCGCAAGGCGAGTGACGTCTGTCAAAAGAAGAAAGTCTTCAACAGGGTTGCCAAGTCCTGCTAGAAGGTGATGCGAAGTGATTGGTTTGACCACATTACCCGGATAGGGATCTAACTTGCTTCATACCCGGCAGGTAGTAAATCGGTAGCATCGAACTTTTGCCGCCCCTCACTACCACTACTCCTAACAACTTATGGACTGATATAGGTCTGAAATAAACATATTTTATTTCATTTTTTATTTAGAACCCGACAGGTCGCTGGCCCACTCTGCTGAGGAGAAAGCAAACTTGTTTTCCTCTCTTTCTGAGATCTTCTCTTCTGGAGACGCGTGGCTTCCTGGCTATCCTGGTGGATGTGAGACGATCATATCGGAAGTTCGCCTACATCAAAAGGACGTCTGTAGGGTGCTGCGTAATCTTGATGTGAACAAGGCCAGTGGCCCTGATGGGATACCAGCAATTGTACTCAGAACTTGTGCGCCTTAACTGCGTATATCGCCTTAATGAGGTTTTCTTGGGAGTTTCATTGTGGTGGGTTCCAGCGTATCCAGAGTGTCCTTACACGTTAGTATGTCGGGATGGCGACCAATCGGAGTACACGTCTACAATATTTTCGATTTGGTGTGATATATCGAAGTATACATACAAAATATGCAATATCATTCACATTTTTATTTTACCACCAACAACCTTGGCTTTAGTACTTACCATATTTAATCATTTATTTACAGGGGCAACCGTTGCAAAGAAACCAAAAATAGACATTCGAAAAACAAAACTAGAAGATACAATTACAGTCCAGAAAAAGCACACAAAACAACCGCCCTCGAAGACTACTATACCCAGCGTTAATAAAAGTATTAATAATACTCCTGTGGAATTACATTGCCGTAATAATAGTGACAAAGGTAAAGATAGTAATGATATAAAGAAATATCCAAGAATATGTATTAAAGATAAATCGTACAAATGTGAAATATGTCAGAGTAGGTTTTTAGGTAAAAGTCATTTAATAAATCATATTCGTGTACACACGGGGGAAAAACCTTACAAATGCCATATATGTCACCGTAGTTATACGCAAAAGAATACTTTAACAGGACATATTCGTGTACACACTGGGGAAAAACCTTATAAATGTGATATATGTCAGCGTAGTTTTCCAATAAAGAATAGATTAACAGAACATATTCGTGTACACACGGGCGAAAAGCCTCATAAATGTGATGTTTGTAAGCGTAGTTATAAACGAAAGACTGTTTTAAATAGACATATTCGTGTACACACTGGGGAAAAACCTTACAAATGTGATATTTGTCAGCGTAGTTTTTCAGAAAAGAGTCATTTAACAGAACATATTCGTGTACACACGGGCGAAAAACCTTACAAATGTGATATTTGTCAGCGTAGTTTTTCAGTAAAAAATGTTTTAACAAATCATATTCGTGTACACACTGGTGAAAAACCTTACAAATGTAATATATGTCAGCGTAGTTTTTCAACAAAGAATAGATTAAGAGAACATAGTCGGGTACACACGGGGGAAAAGCCTTATAAATGTGATATTTGTCAGCGTAGTTTTTCAGCAAAGAGTAATTTAACAAATCATATTCGTGTACACACTGGGGAAAAACCTTACGAATGTGATATTTGTCAGCGTAGTTTTTCAGAAAAGAGTAATTTAACAGAACATATTCGTGTACACACGGGCGAAAAACCTTACAAATGTGATATTTGTCAGCGTAGTTTTTCAGCAAAAAATACTTTAACATATCATATTCGTGTACACACTGGGGAAAAACCTTACAAATGTGATATATGTCAGCGTAGTTTTTCAATAAAGAATAGTTTAACAGAACATATTCGTGTACACAGTGGGGAAAAGCCTTACAAATGTGATATATGTCAGCGTAGTTTTTCAATAAAGAATAGTTTAACAAAACATATTCGTGTACACACTGGGGAAAAACCTTACAAATGTGATATTTGTCAGCGTAGTTTTTCAGGAAAAAATGCTTTAACATATCATATTCGTGTACACACTGAAGAAACACCTTATAAATGTGAAATATGTCAGCGTAGTTTTTCAGTAAAGGGTGTTTTAACAAACCATATTCGTGTACACACGGGCGAAAAACCTTACAAATGTGATATTTGTCAGCGTAGTTTTTCAGTAAAAAATGTTTTAACAAAACATATTCGTGTACACACAGGGGAAAAACCTTTCAAATGTGAAATATGTCACCGTGGTTTTTCAGCAAAGAGACATTTAAGAAATCATATTCGTGTACACTAGGGGAAATTTTTTCCAAATGTTTTATATGTCCTCGTAGTTTTTCATAAAAGAGTTTTTTAACTAAGCATATTTGTGAACACACACGGGAAAACGCTTATAAATATAAAATATGACCTCGTTGATAAGAGATAAAGAAGCCTTATAAATGCAAATAATGTCAACTTAAACATATTTTGCACGTAAATTATACTTGAAAAAACATTTTCTCATTCACACTGATATGCTTGGGACCTAAGGGTCAGCTCATACTCGTACGTTGACGCGATGTGGCAATATAGAACCTTCTAATTAAAATAATTTGATTATAGCTTGCGGTATTTAAAATTCGAATTTGCACGGATTCTCTACCAAACCAAATAAAATCAGGTCAACTACTGAGACAAAGGTTTTTCTTTATTCAATGTTCTTATTTATCAGTTGCTTTTGCCGCTGGTCGCAGATGAAAGAGGCTTTGGTTTTTTGCGGGGCGACGCGACTAGAAGTCCCTGCAAAGGGGGCGAGACGGGCGGTCACGGTGCTATATTCCCTGGCCGCAAAAGCGATACCTTGGCTCGCAACTACGAGCCAGTCGCTGGGTGGTAGTTAATAACTAACATTTTGAGTGCGCGAGTTAAAAACGCCTGAATTTTTTGGTAAAGCAACTCGCGCTCACTCTGATGGCTGCTTGTTGTATGTATCTGTAGGTGCGCCGCGGCTAGCGTTCTGAACGCATCGCCGCTTTAAGGCACCCTGGTGGTCTACCCCCACCAGGTGGTACTTATGGCGAACCATAAGAAGCACAGCGAGAGTGGCCAGCGTCAGTAGTGCCGTCTTGGACGAACCTACAAAGGAAATGAATGGCCCCCGTATGCCTCACTTCCGAATCTAGCCGGTCGCTACTCAGACTGCAGGGCTGAGTATGTGTGTGAGCGGTAGTGTGTGTGTGCCACGGGTGACACCGCTCATGTTTCCATCGGTTAGCAAGCCCGCGCTGCGCCATTCGGTGCGTGTGTACTTGCGCATGTGAAGTAATGAATGTCTGTTTTCAACGTGTAATGTGCCTATATTAACAAAGAACACACTACACGCCGGGATGAATATGGGGTGGGCAGTGTCATTGTTTGAGTAAGCCGCGTGTAGACTGGAGCGGCTTACTCAAGCGTCAAGTCCGGGAGGTGGATAGGGTGGGGTTACTTTGTCGTGTATTAGGTTTCGGGGGAGGCGTTTTTTGTCGAGCGGGCACGCTTGCCATGGCGCTATATCCTTGTTATGGGGCCAGGCAGAAGTGTCAGCACGCGCGAATATGGTCCTAGCTAGTAGGGCATGTAAGATTTCAATTCCGATATTGATTTCTGATATTAGATCTCAATAAAAAACGGAATTCAGATATCAATATCGGATTTGCGCACTTTCGTTTAATATATTTTTTTTTGTTAATTATCTTATCTTATCTTATGGAGGGGCCGAGGAATAACTCGTACACTTCGACCCATTGGGATCTATTGTGGTCCCCTAGATAACTAACTCCTCCCCAATCTCGTTAAAAACCGTTTTCATGAGTTTTACAACGAGATTAGGCGATATGAGCCTCTAGTCTTCTAGTTTTGGATACCCAATCCCTAGGAGACTCATTCGCTTACCAGCCAGTGCATCGCATGTGCACAGTAGGTGCTCCATGCGTTCCGTATGTTCCCCACACAACCTACACATGGGTGTCGCGGTTAGACCCATCTTCATGAGCATGTCGTTGGTTCCAAAGTGCCCAGTAAAGGCCCCAAGCAGGTAGCGGATTTGCCCCCTGCTCATGTTCCAAATGCAATCCCGGGTTTTGAAAGTAGAGCCCAGGAATCTCTTAGAGTGTTGGAGACCGGTATTAGACAGCCAACAAGTTCGTTGTGTGTGATCTGCAAACTCCGTAAATGCGGCTTTTACGAGACACGTCGAGATGCCTACACATGGTTCCGGACCCACAAAATCATTTGCTGAGCCCTCTCTTGCCAGTTCATCAGCCACTTCGTTACCATGGAATCCTTTGTGCCCAGGGACCCACATAAGTCTTACCCCGTTGTGCTGCCCAAGCCTGTTTAGGGTCCGGACAGCATCCAGAATAAGCCTGGAGTCCACTTTGTAGGATGCAATGGCTTTGATTGCAGCCTGACTGTCACTAAGAATGTATATGGATTTACCTCTGGTTCCTCTATCTATATTCTCTTGAGCACAGGTTATTATGGCATATGTTTCTGCTTGGAATACAGTTGCCATCTTCCCTAAGCTTTTGCTACACTTGTAGCCTTTTGCGTATATTCCCGCTCCTGTACCTGATTCCATTTTGGATCCATCAGTGTACCACACCAGACTATCTTGTTCTGGTGGATCGAGTCCCTTCGTCCAGTCCTCTATTGTAGGGATTTGGACCTAAAAAGACCTTTCAAACACATACATAGTTTGCATTTTATCGGATAACATGCTTGTTACCCGATTTAGGTCTTCATTCTCATCGAACTTTGTATGGTTAGTCTTTGGCTTAGAGGCATCCCATAGTCCAGCAACAGCGAGACGATGTAATGTCTTCCTTGCCTCGAATTCAACCATCATATGCAGAGGAGGGATATTGAGGTATCTCTCAATCGCTGCCGTAGGTGTTGTCCTAAAAGCACCCGTGATGCCTAGACACACTGTTCTTTGTAAACTGGTGAGTGGCGCTTTGCACGAGGCAAGCTTTGTTCTTGGCCACCACACTATGCTGCCGTTTGTGATAATAGGTATTATCATTGTCCGGTACAGCCATCGTAAAACTTTGGGCTTAAGTCCGCAAGTTTTACCGTAGGTGGAACGACACATTCCGAACACTCTTAAGGCCTTTGTCGTAATATTTTCCACATGAGTTTTCCACCTAAGTTCTTTATCAAGCGTGACCCCAAGATATTTAACTTCGGTGGACCAGGGCAGTTTCATTCCATTGAGGGAGAGCTCTCCTAGGTTTCCTAGTTGTCTCTTCCTCGTGAATGGAATAATGACTGCTTTGCTTGGGTTGATAGAGAGGTGGTTCCTTGTACACCATTCCTCTGTCATCCTCAATGCCTGTTGTAATAATCCAGACACTGTGTTCGGGAATTTACCATTGACCATTATGGCTATGTCATCTGCATAGCCTACTGTGTAGAATGGTCCGGTATTAAGTTTGGTAAGTAGCGAGTCTACTACCAAGCACCACAATAATGGTGATAGCACTCCGCCTTGCGGACAACCTCTTGTTGTTTTTGCACTAAGTCGGTCTCCCATTAGTTCCGATCTGACTGTTCTGCTTCTCAGCATATAGTCAATCCAGTTGGACGTGGTATCATTGATGCCATGTTCCTTTGCAGCAGAGCGTATGGACTCAAATGTTGTCTTGTCAAAGGCTCCCTCTATGTCGAGGAAAGCCCTAACACAGATTTCTTGTCCCTCTAGCGCAGCCTCGGCTCGACTCGCAACATAGTGCAATGCCGTTTCCGTAGATTTGCCAGGGCTGTAGGTGCATTGTAGTTTATGTAGAGGGAATACTTTCAGTGGACCCTCTCTTAAGTACCTGTCTACCAGTTTCTCCAGAGTTTTCAAGAGAAAGGATGATAGACTAATGGGCCTGTAAGCTTTAGCTTCTTCATAAGTCGGTCTGCCCACCTTCGGTATAAAGGTGACTTTAACCTCCCTCCATGCCTTGGGTACGTACCCAAAGGCTATGCAAGCTCTGTAGAGCTTACTCAAATGAGGTATCAAAACAGATGCCCCTTCTTGCAATAGTATTGGGTAGATGCCATCCGGACCCCAGGGGATTTGAGTGGCTGGAAGCCGGCTATGGCCAGCTTCAGTTTATTTTGATCTACCACTTTCTTTGTCGTGAGCCAGTTATATTTGGACGTGTGCCTTGTGAGCTCGTCCCTTGTGACTGGTTCCTCTTCATCGCTATCGCGCAGTATACATTCTGGGAAGTGGGTCCTAAACATCACGCCCAGAGTGTCCTGTCCAGTTTCCGTGAGATGCCCACTCTCATCCTTTACAGATGACAGTGGGTTTGTCTTAGTCATGGACATTGCTTTGCACAATCTCATCCCATTTGGCAGAGTTTCGATGGAAGTGCAATGCTGCCGCCAATTAGTTCTTCTGGCCTTGCGTACCGCCGTGTTATACCTCGTTAGCATGCTGTGATAGCCAGAAAAATCTTTCCTGGCTTTTGCATCATTAAAGACCTATCGTGTTTCCTGACGTATTTTAGCTAGTTCAGGAGTCCACCATGGTATCTTTTTGCAAAAGGCTCTTTTCTCTGGGTAGTTATCTTCCCATGCACCGATGGTGCCCACCTTGATTCTGTCCGTTTCAAATTCTATATCTAGTATGGAATTAAGCTTACCTTTAGGGCTCCCTAGATTTACTTTTAGGTCCCTCCTGTACGAGTCCCAATTTGTATGTCTTGGGTTTCTCCTTCGTCTAGTTTCGGCGTCGCCCGCCGTTCTAAACCTAAAGCATATATAATTATGGTCAGACAGAGAGATTCCGTCCGATACATGCCAATTTTCAATATGAGTGCTGGCCCTGTTTGAAGCCAGTGTCAGGTCAATAACTTCAGTTCTCGCAGAGGTCCTGAAAGTAGGTTTATTGCCTGCGTTAAGGATTTGTAAAGAAGAGCTTACCACAAAGTCCAACAAATCCTCCCCTCGTTTGTTGACATCCGAGCTGCCCCAAACGACGTGGTGTGCATTCGCATCGCAGCCAAATATTAGGTCGAGGTTTTCTTGGTTGCCGTAGTCAACCAGTCTCCTGATTAGTGGTGTTACTGGTTCCTTTTGTTCATATGGAAGATAGGCAGAGGCAAGGATGACTTTCCTGTTCTCTGTTCCCGTCCCCACTTGGATCAAAGTTGTTGTGAGATCCCTGTAACAGAACCTGTTTTTGTTAATTGCACAAATTCGGTATGAGGTTGGATTGAATACAATAGAAAAGCACGTTTATGCCGCGACATATTAGGATTTTCTATTGTGTGTCTCTCTAATCACCAATGACTGGGTAATCGGGCGCTTATTTACCTAAACTGGACATTTGTTCCCAATCAAGAATATAAGTCGACATGACTTATATTCTTGATTGGGAACAAATGTTAATGAAAAAGGATATTGCTGAAAAACCCAGGAAATAAATGTCTATCGATCAATCTGTAAGTAGTCCCGATAAGTGTAATACCTAATGATTTATATTTCCGATATAAGTATCGGTAATTGTGGCGACGTGCTAAATCAATGTCAAGTCTATGTAGCTTCAGTCGTGGTGGGATGGTCGAATACCCTATGGCTTGTGCCGGTGTTTTACTCAATTTAACTGAGAGCCGCCACTGACTAGCCACTCAAGAAGCAGATCGAGGGCACACTGTAATTTGCGCGCCGCGTGCTTCCCATTGAGCGAGATGGTGATATAAGTGGCGTCGTCCGTGTATAACGCGAGTGACGGGATGTCATCTGTTTAACGTGAGTAACACCCAGGTGTGATGCAGCTGCCTTGTGGTATGCCAACCAGTATTGGGTGGGGGGCGGACAGCGCTCCGTCGGCCACCACTCTTAAAGTCCTGTGGGACAGAAAAGATTGGTTCACTTTTACTCTCCTGTTTTTATACACCTGTTTTTGGCACCCTTGGTGCCTTGCACCTCAGCGTGTTGGCACTATCACGACCAACCGAGATGCTGGCCGCAAAGTACGCCTCCCGGGGT
The DNA here is from genome assembly GCA_948252205.1 of Orthosia incerta. Classification (NCBI taxonomy): domain Eukaryota; kingdom Metazoa; phylum Arthropoda; class Insecta; order Lepidoptera; family Noctuidae; genus Orthosia; species Orthosia incerta. Next base: position 3,249,979 of record OX411769.1, read on the forward strand.
GCGGAGATGGAGAACCGTTGAGCTCGGCCTCATCGAATGAGACCAACATGTGGGCTCCGCTGTACCTCTCGATAAGGAAGTGGTTGGGGGCCAGTACTTCTTCTTCGTTGGGGTCGGTGCTCACGGAGAAAAATGGCCGTGAGTTGACGACGAGTTGTGCTTTCAGTAGCAGGGTGTGCAGGACCTCTGCCCTCGGTCTTCTTTCGTAGAGAGTCGCTGCTAGTGCGGTCTTAACGGTGCGCACCAGCCGTTCTCATGAGCCACCCATGTGTGGGACTCCTGGGGGAATGAATCTCTATACTATGCCGATCTTCTTGGTCTTCGCTGCGTCTTTTCATGATTACCGGCGTCTTGTCTTTCTTCAGTGACTTCTTCCAAGCCGGATCACGTTCCTCCTTCGTGGTTCTTCTACTGCTGAGTGTTCTGTGGGCTATACTCTACAACTTGCGGGAATCTTGCCGTCTCGAACCTCACAGGCTCTGGAACGGGGCGGCAGGCGCGACTCTTCTCACGTTCAACGTGACGGCGCTTGGCTTTTGTTTCCCTGTGTCCACGGTGTGGCCACTCTTCTTGGCCTTTGTAGAGGAATGACGGCCCCGTGAGCCACCGATGTTCCTTGCCGGAGTCCTTGCGCGTGTCGCGCGTGGCTTTGTCCGCGACATTGTGCTTTATGGGCACCCATCGCCAGTCCTTGTGATCGTCTTTGGAGCTGGAATGTGTGACGAGGTGATTCAAGACCCTGACTGGAGCGCTGCTTCTTGACCGCACTCCGTGTAGCACTCATACCAGCTGCGTTCTCGATGCGATTGGCTTGCTAAGGTGGCCATGCTTCACTTCCTGCGAGGTGATGAGATTCCAGTTGTCTTGATCAATGAGCACCGACGGCTTGGTGTTAAGATACTTCAGCTGATCCTGTATCTCTTCGAAGTGCTCGCATCCTTCCAAGTCCTTTTCATTCACTTCCTGAGGTGTCAAGTTAGGTTCTTCACTGAGTACCCGGAAAACTTCTCGGTGTTACGGCCGAACATCCCGTGGAGCTTGACGTCAATCTTCTTGGACTTCTGGTCCATGCGGTGGCCGTATATACCTTCTATGCGCAGCTCCTCTTCTAGCCCATGTGTCCGATCATCTTGACTACTGGGTCTTCTATCAGCGTGACCGTAGAACATTCGTCCATGAGAGCGTAGACGCAGGCGCACCCCTCTGGCCTCATTAGCTCCACAGGAACATTCTTTAGCTACGCTGTAGGGCATGCATACGGGCCATATTTACAAGTTTACTAATTTCGAAATTGTTACCCCTATAATTCGTAATTTTGAAACTTTAATTTAAATATTATCTTATTTTTTATATATGTTTTTTAAATTATGTAATTTATTATTGAAGCCACATAGAGAATGAGTTTGCCAATGATAACATTTTGACGAGTATATAAAATAATTCATCTGCTAACATGTAATGAATAAAAGAAAAGCTAACCATGGTGTTAATATAAAAGAGAGTAGTGAAAGAAACTCGGTCATAAAAAAATCAGACCTGGAAATTTATTGCATCTCGAAATGGGGCTCTATAAGAATGGTGCCAAGCTAGGGGAATAACTACACAAGGCTTGCAATCGTTTGCTGGGAATTTCATCTTTTTCTTGTTATCTGGGGCACCTTCAAAGACGTCTGGAGTTTTGGTAACAAAATTCAGCGAGTGGGGGATTTTTACCTCACTAAAACCAACCTAGTTATGACCATCAGCACATAGAGCCCCCGTTACCTTTTGAAAGACCACCCCGGAACCCTTCCGTCCAACGTGTGGTAAGGAGCCCTGGGGAGACTGTAAAAGAGTCTCCACTGAGCCTCGCTGTGCACGGCAGCACGTGATCGTGTCCCACCGTCTTTTTTGAGGTGTCATGAGCAGCTGTACACCCAGCGCGTATGCGGTTTGCAGCGATGGCGAGGGGAGTTCTTGATAGACGACTCTTCTCTTTACAAGTACGGCCAGGCCACCATATCAGATTCCGTGTGCCGACCGCTCGTACTTCCTATAAACGAGATAGCCTAGGAACTTGCAACTATCTTCAGGTCCCAGGTGCGAATCGTTTCTTAGTGCCACCGTGCCACGTCAATGTCCTGTTCCCTCTGAAGATGCCGGAGGGGGTGACCTTATCTCTGAGCCCGAGGACATTCCAGTGAATCATGCTTGACGTACGTTAATATGCTGCATGTACTCCGGCACGAATCCTAGATTGCGGTGTTCCTCATCGATCTTCGATCGAACCGGATGTCGCCGCTTCATTTCTTCAGGGTGCTCAGATACCTCTGTAGAGACGGTTCTCGCCAGAGAGCGAGGATGAATACTTGGTGTATCCATCCTCAAGAACCGTACTCCTTGCCCTTATGGGCGAGCATTTAGCGGCCTGCCCAGTTTGGCGACAATGGTCCTAATTGGGCAATTTCTCTACCACTAGGGTTGGGTAGCGTGGCCTCATTATCGCCGCCGACGATAGAGGCGCCATCTGTAGACGTGGGTTTCAAAATGCAGTGCACGCGGGTGGGTTCGTGGGGGCAGCACTGGTGGCTGTGAAGCGCAACGGCTGTGTCATGGAGTGCACAGAGTGCGCGGGAGGACGGGCCGCCGACGGTATTTCGCTAGTGTGGGCAGTCGGTGAAACCGTTGAAACATTTTTTTCTCGATGGAGCGCGTGGTTTGAATAAAGTTATAACTTATTTTGATCTATTTATAATAATTATACCGAATAATCAACATTTTTCCTGGTGCGCTGAGAACGTACAAGAGACACTTGTATGGCACCTGAATCCTGCACGACGGCTGAGACTTGACGTCGTTAAGGTTGCCCTAGTCGACGACACGAACTATTTTGTGCGCGGGGTTAAAATGCATGCTATCTCATCCGAAAACGTGCGAAAGAGATAGATGCTGTGATGAGCAGTAGGAAGCTAGTTCGCGTACCACTAAGCACTTTTGCAAATTTGTGGCGGAATAGATGATGATTAGAAAAAAAACATAGTTATCAAACAAGTATTAGGTGCTTGGTGACAGATTGTAGTAGGTACTAATTATTAAGAAAATCTTGGATCGTGAAGTAAGCTCTGTAAATTAAAAATTACGTAATTCATTTTTTAATAGTGGCAGTTCCTTGGTGTTTAAATGTCCACAGGTATCCTATTGTAAATTTTAGATGCCATTCCGAAAAGGCTTGCTCAGAAGAGCAGTTCTATGTGTTATACTAGATATTTTATGTATATATCTGTTTGATTTTAGTTCACCGAATTGCTATTTATTTATTTTAAGAAATACCGCAACTTCATAGATGTAAGCTGATGGTATGGTCAGAATAAGATACCAGCAATTGCGCGAACGCATCTTTTTTGCGCTTTAAATACTGATTCTTTATTTGTGGCGTTGCCCCAGAATATAATATCGTATTTTAGGGTTGTTGATACTAGGCACGATAATTAATAGAGCTGATTGATCGACAACTTTAGATAATTTATATAGAGCATATCAGTACTGGTTCAGTTTACTGCATACTGTGTCAATGTGTTTGCCAAGTCATATCATTATCTATCCATAGACCTAAAAAATTTACGCAGTTGACTTGTTCAATTACTGTACCATCATGTTGAATGTTGAAATTTTTTTTTTTTTTTTTTTTCTTTTTTAAATAAAACGTTGCCCCACACTAGGAAAAATCTCCTGTATCGTGGGTGCGTTTACAGACATATAAACTCACATACACAAACACCCAGAGCCGGAACAACTATTTGTAGGTCATACAAATATTTGTTCCGTGCGGGAATCGAACCCGCGACACGCAGCGCAGCAGTCAATCGCTCAACCACTGCGCCAACCGTGCGCTCAAATTGTTTTTACTCTTTCGCGGAAATGTGACTTATTTAGTTTTTTCTAGATTGATGACCAGGTTGTTATTTATCAGCCAGTTAATTATTATATTAAGGGTATTATTTACATCTGCTTCAAAAGTATCCATATACCAGTAAAAATAGCTGTACTGAAATGAGCAAAAATAATCATAGGGTGTTGTGTGACGTTAGGCCGGTCGTTAAAGCGGCCCTAGCACGCTACCTTGTGGTACACCGTATAGTATCTTTTTAGGTTTAGATTGATGTTTTTGTTCTGTGCCATTTAAAGAGCGGATGTCATTTATTTCTACAACCTGAATTCGTATCGCTTAAATAAGTTTCTAATCATCCATGGACATTGCCCCTTATGCTTATATAATTGTAGAGTTAATTCAGAAGTGTTTCATGGTGTACGTAGTCAAACGCTTTGGTCATGTCCATAAACATTGCAGTCACAAGGGCACATTTTTCAATATTTGTATAAATTGGTTTTAAAAGATCATAAATTTCTAAGACATGATCGCGCCTAGAGTAAGTTCATGTCGGATACATTGATGTCCAATCATCTTTGTAAGATGACTAAAATTCCACGGTGTATAACTGTCATCTTTCACGCTATACGATTATGCAGGTTAGGGCTATTTTGTTGACAAGTTTTACCATCGAGATTAATTGATGATACCGGGTGGGACCCGAGGACGAATACAAACATGAAGTTAACCAGTAGAAAATCATGCTGTGCAGTCGGAATATACATGTTCGCAAGCTGTCTGTTTATTTATAACATTTTAGTTATTTTTTAGCCCACAATATGGCGCCCGAAATCCGCCATTTTTTATTTTCCAGTTTTAATGTAGCCAGTAACACTCGCAGGGTTAAGACGAATCGATTGACGTAAGAATTATCAAAATCGGCCAACGCGTTTGGTCTCTAGAACACCACATAGGAACAAACATACATACATAGACTGATAAACACATTACCCTCCTTTGGCAGTCGGGTTATAAAGGCGACACCGTTTCGTCTTTCATTCTCCGGTCCCGAGAAATACATGTTATTGCCAGTGCGATCTTGAAATGCCCTTGTCCTCTCATGTGAATCTCGCAGACGCTTAAACAGTCGATTGATGTGCTTTCATTTCGCTCTCCTTGATTGCAAATGTTGCTAGTCGAAAGTTTCTCCAATCGTATGATCGTTCGCATCATTCCTTGATGAGGTTTTCTTGGGATATTATTTGGGGTGGGTTCCAGAGTCCTTCCTCATTAGTATTTCGGTCTGGCGACCAATCAAAGTACACAATCTTTTCGATTTGTTGTGATATATAAAAGAATACATATACAATATGGAATATCATGCACTTTTTTATTTTACCAACAATAACCTTGGCTTTAGTGCTTACCATATTTATAATTTAATTACAGGGCCAATCGTTGCACAGAAACCAAAAATAGACATTCTAAGAACAAAACTAGAAGATACAATTACAGTCCAGGAAAAGAAAACTGAACAACCGCACTTGAAGAATATTAAACCCAGCGCTAATAAAAGTATTAATAATACTCCTGTGGCATTACATTGCCGTAATAATACAGACAAAGGTAAATATAGTAATGATATAAATAAATATCCAAGATTATGTATTAAAGATAAATCGTACAAATGTGAAATATGTCAGAGTAGTTTTTTACAAAAAAATCATTTAATAAATCATTTTCGTATACACTCGGGGGAAAAGCCTTACAAATGTGATAAATGTCAGAGTAGTTTTTCAGTAAAGAGTAGTTTAACAGAACATATTCGTGTACACACGGGGGAAAAACCTTACAAATGTGATATATGTCAGCGTAGTTTTTCAGTAAAGAGTAATTTAACAGCACATATTCGTGTACACACGGGGGAAAAGCCCTACAAGTGTGATATATGTCAGCGTAGTTTTATACAAAAGAGTAATTTAACAAATCATATGCGTGTACACACAGGGGAAAAACCTTATAAATGCCATATATGTCACCATAGTTTTACGCAAAAGAATAATTTAACAGGACATATTCGTGTACACACTGGGGAAAAACCTTACAAATGTGATATATGCCAGCGTAGTTTTTCAGCAAAGAGTAGTTTAACAGAACATATTTATGTGCATACGGGTGGGAAACCTTATAGATGTGATGTATGTCACCGTAGTTTTTCGAAAAATAGTGATTTAACAGTTCATATTCGTATACACACGGGGGAAAAACCTTACAAATGTGATATTTGTCAGCGTAGATTTTCAGTAAAGAGTGGTTTAGCAGAACATATTCGTGTACACACGGGGGAAAAGCCCTACAAGTGTAATATATGTCAGCGTAGTTTTATACAAAATAATCATTTAACAAATCATATTCGTGTGCACACAGGGGAAAAACCTTATAAATGTGATATATGCAACCATAGTTTTACGCACGAGAATTCTTTAACAGTTCATAGTCGTATACACACGGGGGAAAAACCTTACAAATGTGATATTTGTCAGCGTAGATTTTCAGTAAAGCGTGTTTTAACAAATCATCTTCGTGTACACACTGGAGAAAAACCTTACAAATGCGAAATATGTCAGCGTAGTTTTTCAGTAAAGGGTGTTTTAAAAAGACATATTCGTGTACACACTGGGGAAAAACCTTACAGATGTGAAATATGTCCGCGTAGTTTTAAAGTGAAGAGTAGTTTAACAGAACATGTTCGTGTACACACGGGGAATTAACCATATAAATTGATATATGTCAGCGACAAGATAAACATCTACGACAACAATACTAGCGGATTGAAGTTTGAGATAACTGGATCACCTATACAAATAAAAAGAGGTGTAAGGTAGGGAGATCCAATCTCTCCAACAATCTTTACAGCGGTGCTAGAGACCATCATCCGCAACCTAAAATGAGAGAAAGTCGGCATAAATATAAACGGGTGTTACCTGAGCCATCTCAGATTCGTTTACGATATAACCAATAGGCACAAACCAACTTCAACTTATGATAAATTCGCTACATGAAGAAAGTCGTAAAGTGGGCTTAGAAATTAACTTAAATAAAACAAATGTCATGACGAACCATACTAATAAAATACCTATATATCTCAATAACTTGCCTTTGTCTTACGTTGATACCTACATTTACCTAGGAAGACAAATTTCATTCAACCAACACAACAACGAACTGGAAGTAGAGAGAAGAGTCAACATCACTTGGAAAAAATTCTGGAGTCACAAGGAAATTCTGAAAAGCGACATGTCCATAAAGTTAAAAAGCAAAGTCATGAACACCTGCCTATTTCCCTCACTAACATACACCTGTCAAACCTGGAAATTTACTATGGAAATAAAAAACAAAATCATAACAAGTCAAATAAGTATAGAAAGAAGCATTTTGAAGATTAGAAGGATCGAAAAAATCCGTCATACTGTCATAAGACAGAAAACTAAAGCCATCGATGCTCTCAGCTACGCACAGAGGCTAAAATGCCGATGAGCAAACCATTTTAAATAAATAATCTAATGACGTGTCATTGCTTGGATCACATCGGCCCTTCCCCCTGCTCCCCCGCTTTACCCGCCGCGCGTATTTATGTCGGTCGCTCGGGCTCCATTCAAGTCAATCTTATCGTGATAACTTTTAAACTATGCGTTCAAATTACTTAGTGTAAAAGACAAAGTTTATCTACATTAAATATTTAAAGCGATAAATGTGTCGATTTTGATAAGAGTTTGATAAATATTCTAAAATGTGCATTGTAAAAAAGTATCCAATTTAATTGCATTTAAGGTTTACTATTTTGGTCATAGTGGCTTCCACATATAAGGTAGATATATGCTGTCGCGGACTTTTATTTAGAACTATTTAGGACAAATAATCCTACGGTACATTATATTTCTGTATCTCCAACGGTTTAGGCAGCGCACGCCAAGACAGCTCTCAGAGGGCAGCTTTTTTCCGACTTTCTAGATATTTATCGTTATATTATGACCAAATCATATACATATAATAAATCTGTAGAAAAGTAATTTTTGTACATCGAAAATATTGTCAAATAAAATTTGCCAGTGTGTTAAAGGATAACCAACTTCCGGCATTTTTTGGAATTTTTGTCTGTTTGTCTGTTTATTTGTGCACGCACCACGTGAAATTTACGAAACCAGTGTAAATAACTCTTATACATAAAAAATGTGCGTAACTCTAAGAATTACTTAGTTTTTGTTTCATCGCAATCGGTTCACTCTATCAAAAGTTAGATGAATTTAAAGTGTTCAAGAAGTAAAATTATCACAACACACGCAATTCAGATACTCGGACAGTTGAACTCGATATTCGATAGATGGCGTTGTGCATTTGAAGTCATTTTCTGAATGGCGGTGTTAAGATTCTCCGCGAAAAAGACTATAGAAACAAAAATGGTAGGTAGGTAAGTAGGAGGCAGGAAGGTAAGTATAGTAGGATTGGACGTGAGCGAAGCCGCGGGCACAGCTAGTTAAAAATAATTATAAATGGTAGCCTGTGTGTTATTCCGGTGTATAACCTATATTACTGTAAAGTTTGATCCAAATCCGTTCAGTAGTTTTTGCGTGAAAGAGTAACAAACATACATCCATCCATCCTCACAAACTTTCGCATTTATGAGTAGGATTAGTAGGATTGAAAGTTTATTGTATAGTTCTCGCCAAACTTCTTGGCCGCGCTGTAGTTGGCTACAATGGCTGCGCAGTAGTAAATCTCATACAAAAACAGCACCGTTTCGTGCCTTGTGCTTCGGCAAGCCAACTTCAGGGCGGCCCAGAAGTTTGGCGAGAACTATACTTGTTATTTAAATGATTTTAGTGTAATTAATTTATTGGAAATGATAATTTTATTTTATGATTTAAGAAATTTTACAAAATTTCATAGGGCATTAGATTACTTAAGAATTCAAATGCCAAGGCATTCCACGAGTTTTCTGGATAAATCTTTTACTGTCCAGGCTACTCGTCTGTGGAATGCGTTACCAGACCCAATTAAACGCGCCCAATCGTTGCCTGTGTTCAAAAGACTCGTGAGGGAGCATTACCTGTCGCTGAGATTATGAATTGATTGTCATCATTTTATTTATTGCCTTTATATTTTAGTATGTATGTATTTATGTAGGTATATATTAAATAGCATTTGTATGTATCTGCATATCTTTTTTTTTTTTTTTTAAACACTGGTAGTGTCAAACCAATAACAGCCCACTTCGTGTCCAGCAATTACTGTCATGAAGAGACATACATCATGAAGAGAAATACAGTCTCATGTTGGAAAAGAAACATAATAAGTTTTAGATTTCTCTATTACAAACAGTACGTAGTGTATCCGTTTTATCCCCTGATTGTTCGTCCTGGGCATGGTTGGGTGCACCAGGCTAGCAGTAAGAAGGGATGTCGCGCTGGTCAAATATGTGGCGAGCAAACTTCATACCGGAGGTGCTGGAAGCACTGCGGCTGCGCGCGCCGGACGAGGACGTGGGTGCGTGCCGCCGCCCCGCTCTCTTAGACGTGCCATTGGCTAACAGCAACCTCCTCAAGTTTGTCCCTATCTCACGAGCCGCGCGTATTATTGACGTTATTACAGTGTCGGAAGACGTCTGAGCAAAGCCTGCGGAGATTTCTCTGCAGCCTTCAGAGAAAGAGCAAAGGGCAAAGAGTATGTAAAATCGACCAATCTCATAGACGGAAAGCCACATCGCGTCATTCATCTCGCATGTGTTTGGGCGATTTTTCATACTCTTTGCCCTTTGTTTTTCTGAATTCAATACGCAATAAGGCTGCTGGAGCGATAGACTTTGGCATGGTTAATTTAATTTATTGGTGAAATGATACGAATGAATACTTAATATTATTTTATTGTGTGCAATTTTGCTGCTAGGTTATTTTAGTTTATGTATTTTTTTGTGTTTGTGACTTGTTGCATCATATTGGAGCAATCTGTAGGTAAGGATGTTATAATTGGTGATTTTAAATAAATAATTATTCGTGTACACACGGGGGAAAAACCTTACAAATGTGATATCTGTCAGCGTAGATTTTCAGTAAAGTGTGTTTTAATAAATCAACTTCGTGTACACACTGGTGAAAAACCTTACAAATGCAATATACGTCAGCGAAGGTTTTTTCAGATAAGAGTATTTTAACAAAACATTTTCATGTACACACCGCTACGAACGAGCTCAGTGAGACTACGTGTAATATCTATATATCTAAATATAACTAACAATAAAGACACGAAATAAAAGTATTTTGTTTGTACAGAAGCTTTTTAATTAAGAAGAACCCTACCATCTCAATCCAAGAGCTGCTCGTTAATAACATCTCCGTCAACTGGCGACCGGATAGGACTCGAAGAAAAATTTTGGATTTTACAAAGTGCACGGAGCCGCCATTTTTTTAATGCTTGGGTGAGCTATTCGCTGGTGCCGCGCTGCCACGGCATGCATAACACGCTAGAAGAAAGACGTACCTAGTCGAGTTTGGCTTATTTTGCATTTCTATCCACCTATCGTCGTGCGCCGGCTAGTGTCTATGCTTGCTTTTATTTTATTTACGCGCATTTTTATCCTTTCTTTCAACAACTGTTGGTCAGTGATTTATACCATAATAAAGATAAATTTGTACCATATTAAAGTAAATGGTAAAATTCATTAGACTAACGCAAATTAAAGTTTTAAAATTAAATCCTAACCGCAATCAGCCAGAAATTACTTGTAACTTCAAGTTACTTACTTATGCCTAATATACGTTTCCAGTGATCGGTTGTAAATTCAAGATCTAACTTACTGAAGATCTATGGGGCATGTCCGTCAAAGTTTGTACCTCTATTATTCAGACTATAGCGCCGTACTTGGCTTTAATTTTTAATGTGTGTGTAGATTAAGGAGTCTTTCCGGATCTAATAAAACATAGTAAGGTACCACTTTTTTAATCCGGGGACAGTAAAGACACAAATAATTATATACCAGTATCGGTGTTGATGGTTGTTTTCAGCAATGTTTAAAAAGATAATGCTAAATTAAATGCTCATTCATTTTAATACGAATAACATCCTACAGGATAAACAGTATGGTTTCACCAAATGACTCAGTACATCCGAAGCTGGTGCACACATCACAATACATCTTTGGTGCGAGGTAGGGCACAAGATACCTATGAAGAAGATACCTAGAAGACTGCGACCTGGCGTATGATTGCGTCAATCATGAAACATTACTTTTGAAACTTGAGCATTACGGGTAATCAGCGTTAAGTTTTGTAAAATCTTTGCCCCTTATGCCATAATTGTAGAGTTTATTCAGAAGTGTTTTATGGTGTACGTAGTCAAACGCTTTGGTCATGTCCATAAACATTGCAGTCACAAGGGCACATTTTTCAATATTTGTATAAATTGGTTTTAAAAGATCATAAATTTCTAAGACATGATCGCGCCTAGAGTAAGTTTATGTCGGATACATTGAACAGTACTAGCGGATTGTAGTTTGAGACAACTGGGTCACCTATACAAATAAAAAGAGGTTTAAGTTTCCTACCGCTGTAAAGATTGTTGGAGAGATTGGATCTTCCTAGATCCAATCTTTCCAACAATCTTTACAGCGGTGCTAGAGACCATCATCCGCCACCTAAAATGAGAGAAAGTCGGCATAAATATAAACGGATGTTACCTGAGCCATCTCAGATTCGCTTACGATATCAGAAATCACAAACCAACTACAACTTATGATAAACTCGCTACATGAAGGAAGTCGTAAAGTAAGCTTAGAAATTAACTTAAATAAAACCTACATTTACCTAGGAAAACAAATTTCATTCAACCAACACAACAACGAACTGGAAGTAGAGAGAAGAGTCAACATCACTTGGAAAAATTCTGGAGTCTCAAGGAAATTCTGAAAAGCTACATGTCCATAAAGTTAAAAAGCAAAGTCATGAACACCTGCCTACTTCCCTCACTAACATACACCTATCAGACCTGAAAATTTACTATGGAAATAAAAAACAAGATCATAACAAGTCAAAGAAGTATGGAAAGAAGCATTTTGAAGATTAGAAGGATCGAAAAAATCCGTCATACTGTCATAAGACAGAAAACTAAAGCCATCGATGCTCTCAGCTACGCACAGAGGCTAAAATGGCGATGGGCAGGACATGTGGCCAGATTTAATGACAATCGCTGGACCAGAAAAACCACATCATAGTTAGGACAATCAGGCCAAAGAAAAAGGGGTTGACCGTAGATTTGGTCTACGGTGAACCTGCTGAGACGTTATAAAAATAGCGCTGGGCAGACGACGTTATAAAAATAGCAGGTAGTGTTTTCTATCTTCTGCTACTGGATACGAGTAGCAGAAGATAAAAAAAACATTGGTTAACTCTGGAGGAGGCCTTTACCTTCCGTTGAGAAGGGTTCTTGCAAAGTGTATATTTACACCGAAAAACTGACAATAGTTAATTAATTCTACATCACAAACAATACCAAATAATTTATTCTTTTAAGAAACTATCATGACTAATTTTATTACGTATAATTTCATTACGTCTAAGACAATTATTAGAAGTATGAAAGTAATTTAATTTAATTGTAATATTACATTACAACTTAATTACTTTTTTAAATTATTTTCCAATAATTACGCAGTTAATTTATTGGCAATTGAAAGTTTATGATTTAATAAATTTCACACAATTTCATAGGGCATCAGATTACTCAAGAATTCAAATGCCAAGGCATTCCACGAGTTTTCTGGATAAATTCTTTACTACTACGGCTACTCGTCTGTGGAATGCGTTGCCAGACCCAATCAAACGCGCCCAATCGTTGCCTGTGTTCAAAAGACTCGTGAGGGAGCATTACTGTCGCTGTGATTATGAATTGATTGTCATCATTTTATTTATTGCCTTTATATTTTATTATGTATGTATTTATGTATATATTAAATAGCATTTGTATGTATCTGTATATCTTTTATATATAATATATATTTTTAACACTGGTATTGTCAAACCAATAACAGCCCCACTTAGTGTCCAGCAATGACCGCCATGAAGAGACATACATCATGAAGAGAAATACAGTCTCATGTTGAAAAAGAAACATAATAAGTTTTCTAGATTTCTCTATTACAAACAGTACGGAGTGTATCCGTTTTATCCCCTGATGTACTCGAGTCTGTTCGTCCTGGGCATGGTTGGGTGCACCAGGCTAGCAGTAAGAAGGGATGTCGCGCTGGTCAAATATGTGGCGAGCATACTACTTACCGGAGGTGCTGGAAGCACTGCGGCTGGCTTGGGCGCGCGCCGCCGCCACGCTCTCTTAGACGTGCCATTGGCTAGCACCAACCTCCTCAAGTTTGTCCATATCTCACGAACCGCGCGTATTATTAACGTTATTACGATGTCGGAAGACATATCTGGGCAAAGACTGCGGAGATTTTTCTGCAGCCTTATTGCGTACTGAATTCAGAAAGAGCGAAGGGCAAAGAGTATGAAAAATCGACCAATCACATGCGAGATGAATGATGCGAAGCGGCTTTCCGTCTATGTGATTGGTCGATCTTTCGTACTTTCTGGCCTTTGCTCTTTCCGAATTCATTACGCAATAAGGCTGTTGGAGCGATAGACTTTGGCATTGTTAATTTAATTTATTGGTGTATCTATGAATACCTAATATTATGTTGTTGTGTGCAATTTTGCTGTTAGGTTATTTTAGTTTTATGTAATTTTGTGTGTTTGTGACTTGTAGCATCATATTGGAGCAATTTGTAAAGATGTTATAATTGGTGGTTTTAAATAAATAAATATTCGTGTACACACGGGGGAAAAACCTTACAAATGTGATATTTGTCAGCGTAGTTTTTTCAGATAAGAGTATTTTAACAAAACATATTCGTGTACACACCGCTACGAACGAGCTTAGTGAGACTACGTCTAATATCTATATATCTAAATATAACTAACAATACAGACACGAAATAAAAGTATTTTGTTGTACAGAAGCTTTTTAATTAAGAAGAACCCTACCATCTAAATCCAAGAGCTGCTCGTTAATAACAGCTCCGTCAACTGGCGACCGGACAGGACTCGAAGAAAGTTTTTGGTTTTTACAAAGTGCACGGAGCCGCCATTTTCTCAATGCTTGGGTGAGCTATTCGCTGGTGCCGCGCTGCACGGCATGCACAACACGCTAGAAGAAGGACGTATCTAGGGGAGTTCGGCTTATTTTGCCTTTCTATCCACCTATCGTCGTGCGCCGGCTAGTGTCTATGCTTGCTTTTATTTATTTACGCGCATTTTTATCCTTTCCTTCAACAACTGTTGGTGGTTTCATTCTCACGACATAAAAAGTGTTTCTCGTATTTATTAATTTGCTTAAATTGCGTTGCAAGCTAATTGCATTGCTTCTTAAAATAAATTTTGGTAAAATTCATTAGACTATCGCAAATTAAAGTTTTAAAATGAAATCCTAACCGCAATCAGCAAGAAATTACTTGTAATTTCAAGTTACTTACATATGCCTAATATACGTTTCCAGTGATCGGTTGGAAATTCAAGATCTAGACACGCGGCAGCGTGTCACGCCAAGTTCAAGCAAAAATGGAACTGGCGACGTAGCTGCTGTGTGTAATATTACACGAACCATTTGGAGCCGCTTTTGTCATCTTAATAACTCAAAATCTATTTAACATAAACACATGAAATTTGGTTTATGTATTAAAATCGCTAAGATGAACTATAAACCAAATTGCATAAATATAGCTCTAACGGTTATTTAGCTATTAACGTCCAAAAATCGTCATTTTTAAAACTGACTGACCTATAGAAAGTTTTTGGACGTATTTTTTTTTTCATTTCATTATAATTTTTCAATAAATTGATTCTATTAGGAACACTTACCTAAAGTGCCTGTAATGTAAGAATCAGCAATCAAAATTGATGACAGCCGGTTTTTATGTGGATTTTAAGGTCATCCCGTGAATATATAACGAGTGGAATACCACCCTTAATTCTAGAACGAGTCAAGACCAAGTTTCAGATATTAAGTAATGTATATGTTAATTAACAGGGAACAATTCCCTATTTGTTTAGCATATGCTATTATTATCCACAAATCACAAGGCCTTAGCCTTGCCAGTGCTTTTCTCGACACAGGCTCCTCTATCTTCTAATATATAAAATTCTCGTGTCACAGTTTTCGTTGCCATACTCCTCCGAAACGGCTTGACCGATTTTGATGAAATTTTTTGTGCTTATCCGGTATCTATGAGAATCGGCCAACATCTATTTTTCATCCCAAAAAAAAAAAAAAAAATATGGTAGGGTAGGTGTAGGGTAGGTGTAGGGTAGGTGTAGGGTAGGTGTAGGGTAGGTGAATGTTTGGAGTTATTATGGCAAAACAAAGTTTGCCGGGTCAGCTAGTATTTAGTAAAGGGCAGACTTACATTGGACTCTCCAGAGTTAAAACCTTAGATGGAGTACATCTTATCAATTTAGATCCAAGTCAAATCAATGAACAAGAGCGCTCTATTGTAGTTTACAACCGCCTGCGCACGTTATACCGCCCCGACTTGGCCAAATTAAGGATAAACAGAAACCGCGTAAAAAAAGATCCGGGTACTGAATGGGCTATTCACACATTTCAAAGGTTGTAACTTTGAAATGTGTGAATTGCAAAGAAGATAAGTTTATTAGCCAAATATAAGATAACTTGTATGTGAAAACTACCAAGTCAAATCTTGAGCTATTTATCCTAAGTTATCTGCTTTATGTAAATAATTCGACTAATCAAATTTAAGAAGTTATATATTAAAACAGAAAATATTGTTGTCGCAGGAAAAGCATGAAATTGTGATTTTAAATTTATTAAAGAATGTTTTATGTTCTTGTAAATAAATTTCAGGATACAGTACTTGGCACCTATTTAGATCTCAATTCTTTTGTCGGCGTTATCAACAACCGCGCATATTCTTAGTATTCAACTTGGCTCCCTTTTTCACATTTATGTTTTTGATGGGATCTAACTTACTGAAGATCTATGGGGCATGTCGGTCAAAGTTTAGACCTCCATTATTCAGAATATACTTGGTTTTAATTTTTAATGTGTGTGTAGATTAAGGAGTCTTTCCGGATCTAATAAAACATAGTAAGGTACCACTTTTTAAATCCGGGGACAGTAAAGGCACAAATAATTATATACCAGTATCGGTGTAGCCGGTTTTCAGCAAGGTATTTGAAAAGATCATGCTAAATTAAATGGTCATTCATTTTAATATGTATAACATCCTACACGATAAACAGTATGGTTTCACCCAACGACGTAGTACAACCGAAGCTGGTGCACACATCACAGCACATCTTTGATGCGTGGGAGCACAAGATACCACAGGTATCTTCTGCGACCAAGCGTATGATTGCGTATATCATGAAACATTACTTTTGAAACCGAAGCATTACGGGCTAGGCCAATCAGCATTAAGTTTAGTAAAATCTTATTTGAATAATAGACAGCAATTAGTTCAAATGAATGATGTTAATTCGTCATGGTTAACCGTGAAAATGGGGGTACCACAGGGTTCAATTTTGGTTCCTTTTTTATTTTTAGTCTACATTATTGAAAAACCGGCCAAGTGCGAGTCGGACTCGCGCACGAAGGGTTCCGTACAATTATAGCAAAAAACGGAAAAACGTCACGTTTGTTGTATAGGAGCCCCATTTAAATGTTTATTTTATTCTGTTTTTAATATTTGTTGTTATAGCGGCAACAGACATACATCATCTTTGAAATTTTAACTGTCTAGCTATCACGGTTTATGAGATATAGCCTGGTTACAGACGGACCGCGGAGTCTTAGTAATAGGGTCCCGTTATTACGGAACCCTAAAAACAATCATCAATTTACCCCATCTATTGAAAAACAATCTAAATAATAATATGGTGTTATTTTCTGATGACACGTCTTTTTTGATTTTTAAGATAAATAGACCTACGAGCAGGGCTGCCAGACGTACGATTTTAATCGTACTCCTACGATTTTTTGGCATTTTCCCTCATGTACGATCGCTAGACCAAGATCGTACGGAAAGGAGACGGGGATTTCTGGGCCTGAATGTAATAAGTTGAGGTATGGTTTAAAAAAAGGGTTATATTTTTCTAATTCAAAATGTGAAAAATCAGCTTAATTCACAATCTGGAAAATGAGAAATCCAAAAATTAAGATGGTTACGAAGTAAATCGAATATCAATTAAATTATAATCGATTAACGTGACGGAGTTCATACTATTTAAGAAAATGCTCTCACCAGATGATTAATTCAATTAAAATAATTAAATCTATTAGAATTAACGTATTAAACAGTTTACACCAATTAAATATCTACCTACATAATTAAGATAAATCGATTCACGTTTACTAATCGATTATTGTATTTTTAATCTGTGCTAACTCTGACTTGACGTTGATATGCATGACATGACACTCTGTCTGTCATTATAGTCTATGCCAGTGTTTTTCAACCTTTTTCATGACACGACCCCCATAATATGAAAAAATATTTCGCGAACTTCGACATTTGTTTTTTTTCAACCGACTTCAAAAATGATGAGGTTCTCAATTCGACTGTATGTATTTTTTGTATGTTTGTTCCACAAGTTACTCCACCGATTGTGGAACGATTTTGAAAAATCTTTTTGGGTTTGAAAGGTTATACTCCCGAAGTTGTCCCATTGACACTAAGTCAGAATCTGATGGGATCCCATGGAAATCAAGGGAACTCCTCAAATGTTATAGGCATACATATAGCATTGGTATTATATATATTTCATCAACAATACAATCATTTGCACTCAGAATTAATTATTTTGTGAATTGGAACTGACGAAGAAGACCACAGATGGCCATTGGAACTTCTCAATGATAAACCCTTATCACGTCACGAGTATAACATATCTCGAATAACCGACTATGATGAAGCATATTCCTACTCATAAATAAATGGTAAGATGATAATGGTACCATTGAACTGATCAGATGATGATGCGGGAAGGTAGGCACTGGAACTCCGAAACAAAACAATGTATCCTAGTCGTGTTTGGCCTTATTGGAATTTGCATGAGATGTTCTATATTTTTAAACCTTATTGTTTTTTTACTGATGTAGTTTTCGCGACCTCTTGCGACCCCCCAGGGGGTCGCGACACACGGGTTGAGAAACACTGGTCTATGCTGATACTTAGTCGTTTCGTACATTGAGGTATTAATGTACTAATGTAATATATAATATAATGGTTTCGTATCGTCTAGTGCGTGTGCATTTTAAGTGTAATTCCCCCCATAGTTTTATTGATATTTTCCTCGACCCCTGCTTTCATTCTACGGACTTCTGATCTACCTTCTTGTACGACCCTTGCCTTGCTACCATACCGGACACTGAGAACTCCGCTTTAACGTTGAACTTGGATTATATTATATACTTGGATATTGACACCATGGATCGTTGTGTAAATTGTGGCATAGCGACTAGTCGCTGTAATAAAAAAAACTTTTTTACTAAAAAAAACTACCGACTTCCAAATAAAAAACTACAAAGTGAAAAGTAACTTTATTTTTGGACTTCGGTGTCTTTCGTAGGTACCAATGCATATAGTTTTTTATTTTCCCTTTTTAGTTGTACCTACATAATAGGCAAGTTGTTTAGTATGTACCTATAAAGCCTTTGAACTTGAACATACCCGGTGAAATGAGAGATCTGCGTACACCTTTTGAGCGTACTGGCGTGATGTTATGTTATGAAATGGTATAAACAATAAACAGACATGCGATTGCAGCAATCTTGAGAGATTTGCCGTTATTTATTGAAGAGTTCTGCTGTATATCTTCGAAGTTCTTCATCAGATCTTGACCAAATTAAAATGGGAACAATTTCGGAACATACTCTTTCGAACAAAAAACGAATTTTCAAAGTCGGTCTATAATTGACAGGTCAAAAATCGGCTGTTATGTATAGATTTTTACGTAACCTCACTTTTCATTAATCTCTTTTATCTCGGCTCTCAGATTGCCAAAATCTGCAAAATTTTCAGTGAATGTTTGATAATATAGTAGCTATCAATTAACACCAATTTCATCTTTTTACATCCTGGCCCAAAATTGTATGAAAGCGTATCCGTCTCCTTTACGATTTTTATATACCTGGCAAAATTTCATAATGAAAAGAACGTGCTCCACTGGAAGTCTCTTTGTTGAGTAATTTAAAGGCTGTATTTGTTTGCATTTTTACGAAACTTATTATTTTTCTTTTGCAAATTGCGACTTGTCTTAATTCCTTTTTTTGTGTTTTGTTGTATTATGGCATGTGCCAAAAAATATGTTTTCTTTCTTTCATTCTTCTTTCTATTGCATTTCTTTTCTAAAACTAAAAGAATTTTTGTTACTTTTAATAAAAACTTTGTAGTTCTAGGTTGTACGATCTTATCATTTCAAAATTTCCTTGGAATACGATTTTTTTAGTAGTTGGCGTACGATCACATCATTTTTGCACCTGGCAGCCCTGCCTACGTTGACGACGTAAATAACGCCTTACGACAGGCTCAAAATTGTCACTTACAACGTTGTCACTTTATGTGACAACACCGAAATGCCATTATAGTCTACGAAATAAAAAATCAGAGCTTAGGTTAGATGCCGCCATTCCTGGGCTATTAGTGTTGTCTTAACTAATATTATTAAGAGACAGCCCGAATTTTGTGAGTTTGTTCAGACGCGTAGGGTTATATCTAGAACCATCATACCTATTTGAATAATCTTTCATCATTTGAAAGGTACATGCCAGATGGCAGCTAAATAAAGGCTAAATTATTATGACCCAGGCAAAGCCGGTGCGGGACACTAGACAATAAATAAAACACACAACTTTAAAAAAACAAAGTTTATTATTTATCTTTGGTTCTGAAAATTATTACTTTTAAACATAAGAAAGCATTTTAAAATAAGTAGGTAGTTAAAGTTGGTAAATACATTGATTTGTTCTAAAAACTAAATTGTTCACAAGCAGTAGGCGTAGGTACAGTTAACGACACATCAGAGGTTACAGTTGCTCTACGAAAATCGAACTTAATGTGATACAGCATAAAGGTGCAGTCGCCTTAATCCCTACATCACTACACGAGTCTTCACTCAAAATTAAATTACCACTGATGTACAGTTGACGTACTAAATAAATACATAAGAATATTGTTCATAATTACCCTATTTTTAAAAGGTGTAGTTGAAATAACTACAAACCTCTCAAGTTCTATATTTGTTTTCTCTTCGACCTTAAGTATTCAGCTGATTTTTAAATTGCTTTCATAATTGTGTGTCTGGCAATTAGGTAATCCATTTTGAAATAGTACCACATATAATATAATACTAGCATATAGATGCCTCATCCCATACACAGAAATCGTGCCGACGTAAATACTAGCATACAGATGCCTCATCCCATACACAGAAATCGTGCCGACGTATCTTGCGTTTTTCGTCTTACTAAACTGATTATTTTATTGAAAGTACGCGGGTACATCCATACCTTTGTGCTTAGGAGAGTTAGTTAAACAAGAAATTAATTTTTTTATGTTAATTCTAGAACATGTTAATTTTACACAAAATTCAATAATAAATCGATGCATATTGCGCCATCTAGTGAAATTTAATTGATTTTCTTTCTTACCGTCGCGTACACAACCATAGACAGATTACTATATTTTTTTAGGCTTTGATTTCTACGAAGAATTTAATCCTATCGGCCTCAAAGTTGTTCATAATGATTCTTTAAGAGGTTATAGTTACATCAATCACACATTTTATAGGGCTATTTAATTGCTTCATAAAAATCACAAGCTTTCTGCATTACATTTACAACTGCAAGATCGCTTTGCTGCGCTTCGCTGCCGCTTGATAAACAAGACGCAGCCTTAAGGCTCCCGCAGAACGGTACTACACTACAATGAGACTACGATGAGACAAACCTTTTTTTTAAGAAATTGATATTTCTATAGATTAATATTTGAAAAAAATATTTAAATGGATAGTCGTATTGTCCAATGCCTCACTCGTGAGATACAATTATAAAGTGGGATACAAATAAAATAAGTAATACAAAAGTTTATAACCAAGTATTCTACTAACTACTTAATTTAATGAAAATACATTAAAATGAGATCCAAATAATTCATTATTATGGAATTCTTATATTCCCATATTTCTAGAAAAAAACACACAAATTGAAAAAAATAATCAATGCTGAGTTTGGATTGGAATAACAACCTCTATGGCATACATGACAAAGTTCAAATTCCATTGCAACCTATACTTTTTAGGGCCTTTTTAGTGTTGTATTTCGTAGCACGACCATGAAAGCATTCATTATAACTTTAGATGGTACTAAAATCTTTTTAATTTGTCCTATTTTATACCAGTAATTAAAAATTTTATACCTCTAAATTATCGCAGATATAAAGGTCGTGCTGGCAAGATTCTTTCCCAGCACGACCACGCTGAAATGCCAGGTGGCATAGAAGTGATTAATCGGGAGCATGCCTAAAGTTTGTACTCATTATGTACTCCCTATTTCATTACTGGTAAATTGTCGTAAGATGTTACAAAATCAAAAAAAAAAATCTGCTACATTTAACGCCATCTAGTGTCAAGTATAAAAATCACATACTTATAGGCAGAAAATGATTTTTGCTATTCTAACAATTTACCAGTAATCAAATAGGAGTACATAATGAGTACAAATTTTTAGGCGTGCTCTCATTTCATCACTTCTATGCCAGGTGGAATTTTAGCGTGGTCGTGCTGGGAAAGAATCTTGCCAGCACGACCTTTATATCTGCGATAATTGTAAGTATAAAATTTTTAATTAGTGGTATAAATAGTACAAATTAAAAGGATTTTAGTACTATCTAAAGTTATAATGAATGCTTTCGTGGTCGTGCTACGAAGTACAACACGCCTTTTTATAAGAAATGGTCACTTAAGAATCAACTTAAAATACAAAAAACTGAAGTCGATAATTGAATGAAGTTATCTCGAATAATGAATATTTAACAATAATAGCTTGTTCAAAAATTACATTCATACTGCAGAAGGCAGTCGCTTCATGCAAAAGACTGGTTATTAGCTGCATCTGATTTTCTTTATAAAGGAGATTGCCCACACACAAGCCCCTTATGAGGTATCATGTCTGCGATTTCAATATTATCCAAAATAACTAACTTTTTTTTTAACACAAGCTTTTTTTCGTTTTTTTCTCAGAAAAGCCTTTCATTTGATACCCATATCATGGCAGTGCACAAAAAACAACTAGTCCACCATCTTAGACCATCCGCCATATTGGATTCAGAATGACGTCACCATAACATCATGATCTAACCATGCATTGTCATCCAAACTAAACGTGTTTGCAAAATTTCATCATAATCGGTGCAGGATAATTGCTTTAAAATTTAGTTGCAAGATTTGATCAGAACACACTTACATACAAACATTGCAAGTTAATTAAAAGCTTGTAAAATAGGATTTATATTTTGTGTTGTTTTTTCTATCCGTGTCCTTTACTTCATATGTACAGACAACAACAGATCAGGTTCCTTCACTAGGACATTTGTATGCACCTTATCGCATTGTTATAAGGGTTAATTTCAAGAACAAACTTCGTTATATCT
This sequence comes from Orthosia incerta, assembly GCA_948252205.1. NCBI lineage: Eukaryota > Metazoa > Arthropoda > Insecta > Lepidoptera > Noctuidae > Orthosia > Orthosia incerta. The sequence goes on from OX411769.1 coordinate 3,272,592, forward strand.
CGTGAACCCCGAAAAATAAATAAATAATGTTTTTTAATTATGAATACGTGTTCTTTCTACAATATACAACCAAATTCATAAAGATACAACCATTTTTTCAAAGTTCCCTTACAAAATGGGCATTCTCCTTTACTAGCATCTGCCAGCGGCTTCGCCCACCTGAATGTCGAAAATTATCCCAAGAGCTCATATTTCCGGAATAAAATGTATTCTATGTGCTATTCTTGACTATAATCTATCTCTGTGCCAAATTTCATCCAGATCCGTCCAGCCGTTCTGGCGTGAAGAAGAAACAAACATACAAACACATATGTCTGTTTCTTCAGAAAATATTATTAATATAGGTACAATGTTTTATTTATTGAAATAACTTAATAAAATTAAACACAAACCGAGACACAACCAAATTGGAAATCACAAATAATAAAATACTTAAATAAAAAAAGTATTATAAATTTAATCAATCACTTTTTACAATCCGTTCAACCGATTTTGAGTTCTAGTCCGAGAACATAAGGACGGCATAAAAAGCATAAACCTGTTACCAATACCAACTGTTTACTGCAGCTGCCATATAACAACGGAATAGAATTCAACATAGCTTGAACGGGCTGTTTGGGATTGGGAAAAGGTATTGTTTAAAGAAGGGATATCACAAGAGGGTAGTTGACAAAAAAATATCTATTTAGTCCGTCAGTTAAATAACCTAAAAATAATGGACACGTATTTTTTCTTTTGCCACCTAAACAAAAAATTACGACGATACAGTGTGTTGAAATATCGTGTGACGTCACGGTGTGCTTCAATTTATACTAACAAAGTGACGTCACAAGCCCCCACTCCTGAACTTTGATGCGTTTTATCATTGTCAATTTTATCTATTATATACTAATAATATTGGAGGAGCTCGCGGCTAAATAATAACAACCGCACGGGTCGATCATCAAGGTTAAGCAACGCTTGACGAGGTCGGTCCGTGGATGGGTGACCATTTCAACATACCGACTTTCCTCCGTGCCTCGGAAAGCACGTTAAGCCGTTGGTCCCGGCTGTTATTTGAAGATCTTTGACAGTCGTTACGGGTAGTCAGAAGCTTGAGATCTGACACCAGTCTTGCCAAGGGGGTACCGTGTTACCCAGTTACTGGGTTGTGGAGGTCAGATAGGCAGTCGCTCCATGTAAAACACTGGTACTTAGCTGAATCCAGTAAGACTGGAAGCCGACCCCAATATAGTTGGGAAAAGGCTAGGCAGATGATGATACTAATAATATTATAAAGAGGTATAATTTGTATGCTTGTTTGTAGGGGGTAATCTCAGGAACTACTGGTTGGAATTGAAAAATTATTTTTGTGTTATATAGTCCATTTATCGAGGAAGGTTATAGGCTAAATGAAAAATTTTGCAAAAATGGGCAAGAATATTACTTTTTGAGGGCTTCCGTTGCGTGCGCTGCGTAAACGGTTCTTGTTATGCAATCATGTATGTAGGGTAGGTGTAGGGTAGGGTAGGTACGTAGCCAGTTGACGGGAGCGAAGCCGCGAGGGAAAGCTAGTTTATTTGATAAAGCAAAAATACGTGTCCAATATTATTTGATAATTTCACATTCGTTAAATAGAATAATATTTTTTCTACCTAGGAAACATTCCTATTGACCCATAAATCCATACGAACAAACTGAATGCCGATCGCTTGCTTAGAACGAGCGAAATAACCCTACCCAAGTCACATTCTCCAAATTCATGGGGTATCGGTGCTATAGGCCGACTAAGTATGCCTGAAAAATCATTATCTACTAAGGATTTGCTTAATTCTAGTACCAAAACAGTTGACCGTTCTATTTATTTTTAACCGACTTTCAAAAAAGGAGGAGGAGGAAAAGAACACTTTTTTTGTTTGTTAGTGTTCTTTTTTTTATTTATTATTTAAAACAAAATTTTAAAAATAAGAGTTTTTCTTCCACCGTTTTTATTTACAGAACACCGATTATTCTTTGCATATCCACATTGTGACGAAGAAAGAAACTAATTTTGTTTTTAGACGACGACAGTCGCCAACGACCAAGAAGGAACAAAACGCGCCATCTTTACACACCCAAAATTCTGTAGTATTTTGTACTTTCCTTATTATTATATGACATTAAAAAAAACTACGAGACAAAATTGAGAAAATTCAATTTTCTTTGAGATGGTGACAATTTCATTAAAATACTCCCGGCGGCTTTGGTGCGTTTGTCCTTTTTTTGTCCGTGTTAGACATAACTTTACAAATGAATTATTAATAGGCTGATGATGATGTTATACGAATAAAACTCAAAATTTTACTAGATCAATGTTTTAAGAAACTAGTCTAATATAATATATTTTTTTTTTTTAAATTACGACAATCTGTTTAGACGCGATTCTCATTTTAAAATCAGCTACTGAGGGGTATTTGCGCCTTAATTAATGTATCCGAATACAGTTAGTTCGTATCGGTTTTCGGTCTATACATTTAGGACCATCCTTTCTAATGTTATTTCAAATGGACCTACCTACTATGTAAAGTTTGCTTATATATAAGCATTGTATGCATTAAGGCAAGTAGAAATCAAGTATAATGTTTATATATATATATACTATATACACCGTGAAATTTAAGTGGTTGTTTTCCCGCGGCAGAACGACTTGCCTTAAGGAGTACTTTCGAAGCATAGAGTTAAAGTAAAAAAATAACGATGTTTTTGTTTTAAAATAATTAAAAAAAAAAACATAAACTCGAAAAAGTGAGTAACAATAGTAACTTGTAGGTACTAGGTACTACGGTGAATAATACGGTGGTGACGCGAGTAGTACCTAGTACCTACAAGTTACTATTGTTACTCACTTTTTCGAGTTGATGAATATTTTTCAAATTATTTTAAAATAAAAACATCGTTATTTTTTTACTTTAACTCTATGCTTCGAAAGTACTCCTAAAGGCAAGTCGTTCTGCCGCGGGAAAACAACCACTTAAATTTCACGGTGTATATAATATATTTTTTTTTTTTTTTTTTTTTTTTTATTTGTTATGGGTTTGCTCTTGACTCTAGTCTAGGTCAAAGGTGACAGAGACAGAGTCGACGATGGAGTGAGCTTACCCAGAAGAAACCTGTTCACTCTAACTTTGAAGAGATTCGGGTTGAATGCGTTCGGAAACACTGACGCAGGTAGCGAGTTCCATTCATTCGCTGTGCGCATTATGAAGGATGTTTGGAAGCGTTTGGTGCGAATTGGTGGAATGGCAACAAGGTAAGGATGATAACTTGCAGTACGTCTAGATGTCCGATGGTAGAAGGGGGCTGGTGGGATGAGGTCGTGGAGTTCTTCAGCACACTCACCGAAGTACAGTCTGTAGAAGACCGACAAGCAGGCAACCTTGCGGCGATGAGCCAAGCTGTGAAGCCTGGCATCCGCCAGCTCAACGTCGCCAATGAGCCTCCTGGCTCTGCGTTCCACCGAGTCAAGCGCGGCAAGCTGATATTTAGCTGAGCCATCCCAAAGGTGACTGCAATACTCCATGCAGGATCGGACTTGTGCTTTGTATAGGGTTAAAAGCTGTCCAGGCGTAAAGTATCGCTTCACTTTATTTAGGATGCCTAGTTTTTTGGCCGCAATTTGGGCTTTGTACTCAATGGAGGCGCCAAAGTTGAGACTGGATGTCAACTCCATGCCTAGGAGCTCGAGCCGATCAGTCACAGGAACAGACGCACCCCGAAAAGTAGGAGTTTGATCGAAAATACTCCTTTTAGCGGTAAAAAGACACGCCTGTGTTTTGGTGGCGTTAAAAGAGACCAGATTGTCATCACCCCACTGGGAGACAAGGCTTAAGGTCAAATCTGTCCGCTCCACCATAGCCTCTCTCAAGGAACGAACTTCATCCGCACTGGTTTTTGCGCTGGACAAGTATCTCTCTGAAACCGTACTGTCATCTGCGTACCCAACAATACCAGGCTGAAGAAGGTCATTGATGTGCAGCAGGAAAAGAGTTGCAGAGAGAACAGACCCCTGAGGAACTCCGGCATCAATAGCCATAGGGTCAGAGGAGCAGCCGTCAACGACTACTCGGATCGACCGTTCACTGAGGAAGTCTGATATCCAGCTACAAAAACCAGCAGGGATGCCATAAGCAGGAAGCTTACTAAGTAGACTCGCGTGCCAGACCCTGTCAAAGGCCTTCGAGATATCAAGCGATACAGCAAGTGCTTCGCCGTGTCTCTCGATGGCTTCGCCCCAGCAGTGCGTGACATACACAAGAAGATCGCCAGTTGACCGTCCCCGGCGAAAGCCATATTGACGGTCACTGAGGAGATTATTGTCTTCAAGGTAGGTCAGCAACTTGCTGTTCAGTACCCTTTCCATAACTTTGCACAGAATGGAGGTAATGGCGATCGGACGGTAATGGGCAGGGTCTGCACGGTTGCCTTTTTGGGCACTGGTTGCACATTTGCAAGCTTCCAGGATTTCGGCACCGTTCTTTTTACAAGAGAGAGGCGGAACAAGCGTGTCAATACAGGAGACAGTTCAGGCGCACACTGCCTCAGCACTCTCGCTGGAATGCCGTCAGGCCCGCTGGCCTTATTCACGTCTAGACTGGACAATACTCTCCGGACCTCTTTAGTGTGCACAGCGATCTCCGGCATCGAAGAGTCACAGTGAGGTATAGTAGGTGGTTGCTTGGAGCCAGCCTCCAGACGCGAGTTGCTAGCAAAGAGAGATGCGAATAAATTTGCTTTCTCACTCGCAGAGTTAACCAGCGACCCATCAGGTTTCAGCATTGGAGGTAAAGTGGGACGACAGAAATTCGCTTCAACCGCTTTAGACAGGGACCAGAACTGTTTACTACCCGGAGGGTGCGATGCCAACTTGGCCCCAATACGTCCAATATGGTCAAAACGTGCCCGACGCAGAACCCGCTTGCAGAACTTGGCGGCTGAATTAAAGGCTCTTTTCCTCGCGCGAACCCTACGTGCTCTTACTTTGCGGTCACGGGCCCCGACCCAGGCTTGGTAGGCAGACTCTTTTCGGGCCTCAGCGTGGGCGCATTCTGCATTATACCAAGGGCGGGATTTGTGACCGAGCGGAATGTCGGAAAAAGGAATGAAATACTCCATTCCCTGCCGAATCACATCCGCAACCGCGTCGGCACAGCTTGAGGGGTCACTCGAGGAGAAGCACACATGCCGCCAAGGATAAGACGCAAAAAAGTGCCGCATCTCGTCCCAGTCTGCTGACTCGTATCGCCATACTCGCCTCGTGCCTCTAGGGCTCTGATCTGGAGGAGAGCAAGTCGATACGGATTTCACCAGACAGTGGTCAGACGTTCCCAGCGGGGCTGAGACCGACACCGAATGACTGTCCGGATCAGTTGTCAGGAGAAGGTCCAAACAGTTGGGTGTATGGCCGTCAACATCCGGTACCCGCGTTGCCACATTCACCAGCTGGGTTAGATCTAGCGATAGAGAAAACTTGCGCGCCTCTAACCCGGCATGGTCAGTTTTCCGGTACGGGTACAGCCACTCTTTATGATGGGCGTTAAAGTCCCCCAGAAAATTAAGCTTCGCTGTTGGGTACCTTTGCTGGGCCATATCAGCCGATTCCACGAGGCAATTAAAGAGCGCTGTCGTCTCCTGGTCACCGGCGTGCGATCGGTAGACGCCGATGTAGAGAGATTTCTCCACGCCAGTGTCCACAAGCAGCCATATGGCAGAAAATCCCGATTTCTCAAAGCAACGGAGACGACGACAACAAATGTCATCGCGGACGTACACACAGACCCCAGCTTGCTTCTTGAACTTGTGTTCAAGAGCGTAACCCGGGTAGTTGAGGTACGCCACGTCCGACGGGGTTGTTATCTTCGTCTCCGTTAGGAAAAAATATACTAAAGGAATTTCGTTCCATCCGGGTGTTCCTTGACACCTCTCAAGTTCTTTATTTAAAACATTATACTTGATTATATTATATTATATGTATGTATATACATTTGTAAATACACCGTGAAATTTAAGTGGTTCTTTTCCCGCGGCAGAACGACTTGCCTTTAGGAGTACTTTCGAAGCATAGAGTTAAAGTAAAAAAATAACGATGTTTTTATTTTAAAATAATTTAAAAAATATTCATTAACTCGAAAAAGTGAGTAACAATAGTAACTTGTAGGTACTAGGTACTACTCGCGTCACCACCGTATTATTCACCGTAGTACCTAGTACCTAGTAGTACCAGTATAGAATAGATTGGTAAACCTCAAATACCTCAAATTTCAAATTATTTACCAGTTATTTTTATACTCAACATATTCTTACACGTAGGCGACGCTTTCGCACATGATAAAATTGCCTTTTATCCGCGTGGACAATATTTTTTTTAAGTGCAAATACAATAAACTTTAAAAAACTAAATTGGTGGCTCACTATTATACTATATGCCTAGTCCACACCATTTTTTGCAGATTGTTTTTTGCCACCAGTAAGCTGAAAAAGCAATGGAAAAACCTGGTGTTTCGTGATTACGTAAAAACGTGTGTTAGGAATTTATTTTTTCTAATTTAAATTGAGCAGTTATCATAAATATGTAATGTACATTCCCTAGAAAACTATGTGACGCAAAAAGTTGCATCAAAAGATTTATCATATATCTTGTAGTTATTGAGAAATTTGCCCTGATAAAGTAGCTGTTTTCTGTTTTTAGCTCGTGAAACTTGTAGGGACTCTTAAATACGCATCAGCTGTTATGGTTGGTTGAATGAATTATACACCTTAATTTGTAACATGTCCTTAATTTTGTTCTAGAAACCGGGTGGTGTAAGCCATTTTATAACTAAGTTTTGGAAGTATTATTTGTTTTTTAATTAGTACATACACAGTACACTGACGGTCATAGAAACTGGGGCAAATTGCAGGGTAGTTTTGCCTAGAAATAATCTATTCACTCTTGACTTAAATACCCTACGTTGTTGAACTACGTTGTTGTCCTTGACGAAATTACGAGCTGAATTGGAACGTTTTTTAAATACGAGATTTGGCCTTTAATAATAACTCCATATAAAAATACTGACATATCAGTCACTCTGTTAAGTCTCTCCCAAACTAATGTTTTGGGCAAAGACTTGTTTGGTATTTTTTTTATAATCTATAGGCTCGCGCTTGACCACTATCTCAACTGATGGTAAGCGATGATGTGGTCGACGGTGAAACACGCTAGCCTAGAAAAAACCGCAACTGCAGCCAAGTTGACAATCTACAATCGATCAATGGTTCTTCTACAAAAGAGGGCATAATACAGATGTTTGTCCATTGTTGGGCTTGCTGTGGTTTAGTCTGGTAACCAATGTCCTTACTATATAAGTCAATGTCTATAATACATGCCTTTGACCAATGGTTCTCCTACAAAAGTGGGCATAATACAGGTGTTTGTCCAACGTTGGGCTTGCTAAATCTTAGTCTGGTAACCAATGCTGGGTTCGCCATAGAAGACAGTAGTAGCCGTTGTGGGTATTCGTCGAGTTTGAAGACTGGAAAAAGGAAAGAAAAATGCATGAGTTCAAAATTTTGCAAATTTTTGGGTATCAGAAAAAAAGACATGCATATTTTCCAAAAAAAAAAAATTTTAAGCCTTAACATATAATTATTTTGTTCAACACTGTAATACCAGTGGTGTCTCATACATCATGTCCATACAACGAAACTGTCCCGACGTTCTGTACTGATTATTTGTTGTACATCGATCGCGTTCGGTCCCGTTCCACGAATATACGAGTATGGTGATCTATTTATCGCCGTGGAACGGAACCGAACGCGATCGATTTACAAAAAATAATCGGTATAATCAGATGAAAAACGCTAGTTACGTCGGCACGGTTTATTTGTATGGGATGAGGCATCTGTATGCTAGTAATTATTATCTGTGGTAATACTAAGTTTTCAAGAAATTAAATTATGAGTACAGTGTTTGTGGCAAGAATTAATTTACGCGGTAGATTGAAGAGGCCTAAGTCCAGCTGTAGACGGCTGTAGGCAATGATGACAGTACACAAAAAAATAGCCAAGTTACAAACGATTCCTATCGAATCTCTTTCTACAATCGTTAACGCCATCTATTGGTATGGTCTGACCACGTGACTTAATGTTCAGCAACTGCAGCCAAGTTGACAATCTACAATCGATAACGCTATTAGAAATAGAATCAATGTACAGTACAAATATTTTCTTAATGTCCCTCGGCAAACTTCGTGTTTCGTCAGTCGTCGGCTTTCAATCAGTTGCCCTTTGCACTTGGTGCAAACCGGACGCTCTCAATCAACTTGGAAGTATATATATAGTAGTTAATACTCTTTTAACATAATGTATTTTTTTTTTAAATTGGAGGAAAGCTGCTTAAGCTGCTATTTTTACAGCTCTATATATTTCACACGGAAATCAAAACAAAACAACAATAAAGTACTTAGTACTGAATTAAAATTATTATACACGATAAATCTAATAATTGATGTACATGGCAATTAGCATTCATTTGTATTCGGAAAAGCGATGATTGCCGAGGGACATAAAGAAAATAGTTGTACTGAATGGGAATGACTCATCTGAACGTTGAGTCACGTGGTCAGACCAAACGAATAGAAGGCGTTAACGATTGTAAAAAGAGATTCGACACGATTTTTTTTTAAATGGCTAGGCCTGCAGATGTGTCATTTTTATATTTATTTATTGGCCTATCTACAATTGTTACACTGTTTATTCTAAAAATACAAACAATATGATACAAGCATAGCATACAATATGATGCGATAGACACAGCATGCAAAAACAAAATTATAACATCTATAAAAATACAATAATAGTGCAGAAATAATACATACAACAACTAGTGGGTAGTTTAGAAACACAATAGGTACAAAACAAAGATAACAAGAAAAAATATATATATGGCAATTACTTTTGATGGACTTGGCGCTTGAATTTTTGAAGTGTTGTGGAATAAATATCTATTGATTCATCGCAATTATTAAGAAGCCTGCAAAGTCTGGGGATTGGGGAGTTGGATCCCGATACAGTTTTGCGGAATGGAGGTCGCAATAGCTTGATAGGGTGACGCGGATAGTTGTAGGGTAGGTTAAAACTAAATTTACTCAATAACTGGGGGCAGTCTATTTTACTCTGAAGTATTTTAAAAAGAAAAATTAAATCTATATTATCTCTTCGTTTTTCGAGTGAAGCTATGCTAAATATTTCAAGGCGTTTAGCATAGCTCGGACCTTTTTTGGCTAATCTCGCAGAATAGGCAAGTTGGTATAAAAATCTTTTCTGGATCCTCTCTAACCTAAGACTATGTGTTGCATAGTGGGGACGCCACAAAACCGCACAGTATTCCAATACAGTACGAACGAGACAGTTAAAAAGATAAATCTTAGTTTTAGGCTTACGAAAACATTTAGCATTACGTAACACAAAACCGAGTGTCTTTGAAGCTTTTTTAATAATGTTGTCCATGTGGGGAATAAATGTTAATTTACGATCAAGGAGGACTCCCAAATCTCTGATAACATCAACTTTACTAAGGTACGTACCATTCATACCACAGAACAGCAAATCGCATATAGCTTTATTAGTATCGGAACCAGCGTACCCAAACTCACACATTTACAGATTAATTGTATTTCATAACACTAAGAAATCTTTGGTGTGATTGGTAGTTTAATTTTTAGATGAAAGTAGAAAATGTGTCAGTCGTCGCTTATTTGAAAATAAACCACAGCTTTATGACAATAGAGTTGGTTTATTGTCTACTCTTTTTGAGTATTTATTACTTTTTTCGTTTAAAGCGCACACGTAATAGTTTAATGAGCAAGTTACGCTACCCGCCACTAGATGTCACTATAATAAATTCATTTAATTTAAAGCCGTATTTCGTTACCGATAAGATTTATATTTGCGAAATGAGGTCATTACTACTCGTCCTTCTGTAGTGATGTACCACGGTCGTTGACTTATTTATCGACATTCCGTATTATTTTCAAACAAAATACAGTTTAGTTAAAAAAAAAAAACGTTGCCCCACTCTAGGAATTTCTCCTGTATCGTGGGTGCGTTTACAAACATATCATTTCACATACACCCAGAGCCGGAATAACTATTTGTAGATCATACAAATATTTGTTCCGTGCGGAAATCGAACCCGCGACACGCAGCGCAGCAGTCAATCGCTCAACCACTGCGCCAACCGTGCGCCCAATAACTAGAGTCGATAAATATTATTATGTTTGTAATCAAGTTTTTATATAAATTTATTCCAATACTTACGATTTATAGAAAGTATTATTAAGATATTTTAAGGTAAACTACTGATCCGATTTTGAAAATGATTCTATTGATACAAAGATGGGCGTATCTTAGTGTTTTTGTTCTATCAATAGAATTATAGAATACAATACTCTTTATTATGTACACCATATAAGTTACAGAAAGTATAGACGAAGAAAACATTACACTGGGTGGCACAATCGGCGGCCTTATCGCTAAAAGCGATCTTTTCAAGACAACCTTTCCATGGATTTAAAAAATGAAAGGAAAGACAGTACTGTACGTAGTCTTTGGTGTACTATTATTAATTACAAGCTGTGACCGCGGCTTCGCTCCCGTCATCTGTTTGCCAACCCTACCCTACTTACCTTCCTGCCTACCCACTTACCTACCGACCATATTTGTTTCTATAGTCATCAATCTTTCGCGGCGATTCTTAACACCGTGATTCAGAAAATGACTTCAAATTTACAACGCCATCTATCGAATATCGAGTTCAACTCTCCGAGTATCTGAATTGCGTGTGTTGTGATAATTTTACTTCTTGAACACTTTAAATTCATCTAACTTTTGATAGAGTGAACCGATTGCGATGACACAAAAACTAAGTAATTCTTCAAGGTACGCACAATGTTTATGTATAAAAGTTATTTACATTGGTTTCGTACATGTCACGTGATGAGTGTACAAATAAACAGACAAAAATTCCAAAAATGCCGGAAATAGGTTCTGTTGGTTATCCTTTAACACACAGTTTACACGTTTCGTCCAATGCGCTTTCCCACAAACATTTTGTACAAATCATGCGAAGTCCTTACAGTGAGACAATTGTTCTTACTCAACATTGTACTAAAACAACATGGTGAACTTATATATAATACTGATCTCACAAAGAAACGCAGAAAACATGACGTTGTGGTCCGCATACATAATCCTAAAACCTCTTTCATAAAGAGATTCTTCGTCTTTCTAGCACCACACGTGTATAATAAAATTAATAAATCCATAAATATTTTTTCTCTTAACAAGTTCCATTGTAAAAAGAAGGCATATGAATTTTTAATGAAACTTTCATACGAAGACACTGAAAAATTTATTCAAATAATCTCCTAATATTTTTGTTTGTATTTCTATATACATGTATATTCACTCTACTCCTGTCATTTATCATGTAGACATATGTATACACTTACACTTACACACACAGACACCCCCACACACACACACACACTCACCCTCTCATCCTCACACACACACACAAAAATTGTTAGTAATTTAAGTTTAGTTTACCTTAATTTCTTATTTCTCTTTGATTTGTTATGGTTCCAAACTCTTGCATCTTGCTAATTTAGGTTAACTAGTGTATTGTTTCTGAGGGGAAACGGCGCTGTCAGCTGAGATACAGGCTCACGCCTAGTTCAGCTGCGGATGCTCATTCTCTTATCTAGAATTAAACTGTAAGCCTAATATTTGTAAGAATGTACTGTACCTACCTACTGTTTTTTGAGTAAATAAATATATATATATATATATATATATATATATATATATATACTGGCTATTTTTTTGGCAATATTTTCGATGTACAATAAATACTTTTTTACAGATTTATTATATGTATTGATGATTGATGATGATGATGCGATATACTACACTACAAATGCAATACGTCCTACTGATATGGGAAGCTTACGCTCTCGCCTGCGGCTACACTCTTATTATGATTAGCTTGACTAACTTCCTTAATGAACTGATGAAATTTAGGTCTATACACCAGTAGATCTTAAATTTCAGACTAACACATAAGCCAGTTTTTAACTGACTTAAAAAAAGAAGGAGGTTCTATGTTCATGTGTTATTATTATTACACTTCGTTGATTTTGAAGGCTGTTGTCTTTTTAACCGACTTCAAAAAAAGGAGGAGGTTCTCAATTCGTCGTAATCTTTATTTTTACACGGCTACAAGGAAAGGGTTATGTTTTTCGCGCGTAAGAAGATTTTTTCGAATATTGTAAGTTTAAAGTATCGATAACTCACTATCGATATTGGTAATCTCTAATTGAGTAGCTGAATGTGACATGTGCATAGTTGGAATCTTCGAGAACAATGTTTGAGTTTTAAAGAAAGTAGACCTTAAGTTTAACCTCATAAAATCAACTTTTACTTGTCTTGTTTAATAAAATATTGTTATTACATTTTTATCGAAATAAATAAATTAAGACTTGCCGATGGTAAGATATACCTACATTTGATACATTTTTGGTTCTGCTATCGTGTTTACATTCTAAAACAGCACAATAAGGCATTTTTGTATTTTTTTTTCAAGTTTTTGTCACCGTGACGGTTGAACCAAGACTGATGTGCGTAGTGTGTGCGCGGAAGGAAGCATATGCAGAACTGTGCAAAGCTCGGGGTACGCGGGCCCCGCCCACTTGCGACTTCTATTGTAGTAGGCGTTTTTTTTGTTCTGTGATTCATACTGTAGTTAAAATCAATGAAGTTAGACTTGCGTGTATACGTATTCTGGGAACATTTTTCTACGTTAAGTTGCATATTGTTATCTTTACACCAGTTTAAAAGTCTGTTCAAGTCATCCTGAAGTAATGTTGAGTCAGCTAGAGAATCTATAACGCGGAATATTTTCAAATCATCGGCGAATAAGAATGGCGTGGAGTTAATGAAGCAATAAGGAAGGTCGTTTACAAAGATGATAAATATAACGGGGCCCAGGTGGGAACCCTGTGGAACACCGGAAGTTATGATCATGGTTTCAGATTTATAACCATTGGCCACGACATAAAAGGATCTATCCGTTAGGTAAGAGTGCAGCCACTTAAGAAGAGAACCAGCAAAGCCGTACGCAGCAAGTTTTTGAATCAGCACTTCATGGGAAACTTTGTCGAAAGCCTTGCTGAAATCAGTGTATATGGCGTCGACTTGCTGGTTCGAGTCAAGTGAAGCAGCAATATCCTCAACGAAAGTTACAAGATTACTGCAGGTGGATCTTGCAGTAGTAAAGCCATGCTGGTGGTCAGACAGATATTTCCTAAAATAGTTTTGTATATCGGGGCATACTATTGCTTCAAAAACCTTGGCAAATGTCGGAAGGATAGATATAGGTCGATAGTTTCCCACCAAATCATCAGCACCTGATTTATAAATCGGTACCACCTTTGCCAGTTTCCATCTTTTAGGGAAAATACCAGCGCTGAGAGATTTGTTAAAAATCAAGCATAGGGGGTTTGCCAGTTGGTCGGCGCAAGTTGCGATAAAGTTAGGGGGAATTTCATCGCTGCCGGAACCTTTGGAGATATCTAAGCTTTTGAGATGCTTGGATTTTATCATTGGGATCTGGATCAAGGAAAAGCTGTCGGAGTTGCAAATAAGTCTTTCAAAGAAAGGCGAAGTTTTGACTACGTTAGAGGCATGGGTAGCTGGATTGTATACTGAAGAAAAGTAGGTCCCGAACATGTTGCACATCTCATTGCCATTGCAAGTTTTGCTGACGCCATTTGACATTGAAGCTGGATAGGCATTAGTAACACCCCGTTTGGACTTAATGAAGGACCAGAAAAACTTGGGATTCGTTGTTATTTTCTGTTCTATGCTATTTATATAGGCGTTGTAACATTCTCTTGCCAATCTGTCACAGCGTTTACTACACCAACGAAGGGATATTTTATCCATAGGGTTTTTGTACGTACCATACCTTCTTCTTAAGTTATTTTTTTCACGCAGTAATCTCTCCAGCTTTTTTGTGTACCATGGTGGTCGCGAACCACTCTTAACTAATGTTGATGGGACATATCGCTCTATGATCCGACAAAGTACCGTATAAAACCGTTCCAACATTATATTGGGGTCGTCTGTGTCGGCGAGTAATGTATGCCAGTCGGTATTTTCTAGATCTGATTTAATAGCAGAGTAGTTGGCTTTTTTGAAGTTTAATCTAATGTTAGGTTCTGGTTTTAAATTATTGCTTACTTTAAGGCGTAGGGAAATTTCAAGAGGAGGGTGATATGAATCGATCTTTGTCAGACTATTAAGGGCTTCAGTCACCTTACATTCGAGAAGGTCTACAAGAACCAAGTCCAGGATTTTACCCTTAACATTACATACACTGTTATATTGTTTGAGATTATTTATGTGGATAAAATCTAGAAGGGCCTGATTTAGTTTAGAATTAGTCCTTGAGAAAGTGGGGCAGGTGTAAGTAACGCCGCTGTTAATGATTTGATTCCAATTTATATTGCTCATATTGAAGTCACCGATAAGAATAGTACAATAATCATTTCTTTCTGCTACAGCATTATAGCTATCCAAGAAGTGCTCTAAAATTGAATAATGCACAGGTGGTTGTCATTCCCATACATCGATTCGTTTTCTACTAGCGTTATCGATTGTAGATTGTCAACTTGCTGAACTGATGATGAACTGTATTTATATCACGTGCGGATAAAAAAAAAAAACGCAAAGGACTATTTGTACTTACGTGTGGTGCATATCTCTGCATGAGAGGGCGGTACCCGTGACCGAAGGTGGCGATCATGCCTGGCTTATCATTCCTGTGTGGCTGTAGGGGGATGATCACTTGAACCTTTAAAATGGAAAGGAATAGTACATTACTGCAGAATCCAGTAAGTAAGCCTTCCTGGTCAAGTATGAGTTAACCGGTTATATACGAGGCCAGGATAGCTTTCTTACTGGTTGAGGCTTGTATAATATATTATTATATTCTTTATTGTACACCACTAAAATATACATACAGGACAAAAAAAACATAAAAACAAGTGTACAATGGGCGGTCTTATCGCACAGGGCAATCTCTTACAGACAACCTTTGGATGGACTGTATGAGAGGAGATGAATTTAGGGTTGTAATGCTTTTCTGAGCAGTGGTGGCCCAGTGGTATCGGCCGCGACTTACAAGTTGTAGGTCGTGGGTTCGAGCCCAGGCAGGCGCTTTACTTTGTGTAAATTATTTCATCACCACTGCTCTCAAAACGGTGAAGGAAAACATCGTGAGGAAACCGGCATGTCCTAGAACCAATAATTCGAAGACATGTGACATCCACCAACCCGCACTGGGCCCGCGTGGTGGATAACGGCCCATTCCCTCTCACAGAGAGGAGGCCTGTGTCCCAGCAGTGGGAACATTAATAGGCTGATGATGTGATGATGATGTGATGATGCTTTTCTCAAAAATGAAAGAAAGTTTACCAACAAATTCGTTTAATTATTATTGTCGGTTACATTCATATTAGGGCTATTACTGATAGATATTGTGATCGATTTACCGGGGCATTTATATTTGTTTGTTGGACGTCTTGATTAACGGACTCAAAAATATATCTTTCTTATAAAATGTCATACCAAAAAGATAGATAGATATATATTTGGAGCCTCCCTCCTATAACCATGTTATAATGGCTAAACTCTAATATGTGTCTGGCTGATACAATGTTTTTTTTCTAAGCAGATCTGAAGAGGATGACCTACTGTCTAGAGATAGGTTTTCTGTTTATTGCATAAGCGGTTATGTAACCGATATACAGATTTCATACCGATATCGAAAACGGTTTTCAGATATCGATATCATTTAGTACAGTTTGCATAAGTTTAAATGTTATGTAGATGAGCAAATTAACAACGAACGCGAAATAATACTTAGAAAAAGAGGTAGCGCATAATTATGGTTCCTATCGTTTGTGAAGTTTGCGTTTTGTTCGTTGTTCGTACGTTTCCGCATTGTTACGGTTTTAAGTTTTGACTTATTCGTTCTCGCATGCAAGTAAGGTTTTTATTAGATACAGTTTTTGTAATATCGGTTATTTTGATATAGATATCGATATGATATGATATCTTAACTAATATCCGATATAAGTTACGTTTTGATATATCGGACCAATCCCTACTACTGTCCAGTAAGTAAATTACATACTTACTTTACTGGACAGTAGGAGATTCCAAATTTTAAATCTCGCTTCTTACTGGACAGTTGTGAATAAGTCTCCAGTAGAGTTCACTTTCTGGACTTTTTAGAGATGTTATGACAACATTGCATACCATTTTTGAGAAAATACTTTTACTTCCTTTCTTTATTAAAAATAAACATAATCTTAATTTAAGATTATGTTTATTTATTGTTTCTTTGATATGAAGATTTGTAAGCACAGCTCAGTTCGCTTAGAAACCTTGGTCACTCAGTAAGACAGAATTGCGTACTATTTTAAACCGACTTCCCAAAAAGGTCTCAATTCGGATGTTTCAATATTTATTTTTTTATTTATGTTCTTGCATAACGCTCGCATGTATAGACGGATATGCAATTTTTTTTTTGTAGTGTTATACTTCCCATTGTCACCAAATCAGAATCTGGTGATGGGACCCCATGTAAATCGAGTGAACTCCTCAAATATTATAGGCAGACATGTAGCGATTTTGGTATTTTTAATAACATGGCAAGCATTTGCAGTCAGAAAGTATCATCTGGTGAAGTGAAACTGATGAAGAATACCACAGATGGCCACTGGAACTCCTTAATAAGTATGTCATGGGATGGATAAGATATCTTAGTTAAAATAAATAGTTAAGCGACTATGACGAAGCAAACACATATAAATAAATAATACTGATGAAAATGGTACAATCTATCTGACGTGTACACATCTGTCAATTACTCGACCTCAAATTGATACCGCTCTAAGAGCTTATGGTCACCCCCTTGATCTGATGATGAAACCGAAGTTGTTGCAACTCCGTAATTAAACAATGTAACCTAGTCGTGTTTGGGCTTATTGGAATTTAAATGAGATGTACTATGGCTATAAATGATTTTCATGGTAATATGAGATATCAATACTAAAAAGAGTAAAATAACAAAATAATTAAACCGACTTTTACAGCAAAACACTACAAAGTCATCAAACTTTCTTTTCCGAAGTCGGTGTCGAAAAACGAAAAACAATAGGTACCAAAGACACCGACTTCGGTAAACAAAGTAATTTTATTCACTACCTTGTCTAAGTAACACATTGCCTAAGAAAATCGTTTCGAAATATGAACATTTAGACACAAGATTATAAAATCAAAATTACAAAAATTACATAATAACAGTTACGAAATGACTTTTGTATGGAGTTTTGATATCATTATGTAACTGGCAGAATGATACTGAACCTGTTACCTCTCGAAGCGCGCGTTGATTGTGTGTACATAGTCTGAAAAATTGTTGTTGGAACTTATTTGCATTTCATTAAGTAAGCTCATCAGGTAGTGGAAAAAGAATCTTTCGCTTTGTAGTGTTTTGCTATAGAAGTCGGTTTAATTTTTTTGTTAAAAGTTTTTATTTGTTATCTATGGCATACTCACATCTTCTTCATAAGGTCTGAACACAGTGAGCGGTCGTAGTGATGTCGTGTCGGCTACTATGATGCATCCCCACGCCGTGCCGATGTACAGCTCGCCGCGGAGAGCGCACAGCGCTGTTACCTGACGATAGAAAGGGGTTTACTTATTGTGTTGAAGAGTATCTTCACACTGGGTATTTAGGGGAAATAAGTACAGTACGACTATTTTCTTACTGTCCCTCGGCAATCATCGCATTTCCAAATACAAACGAATGCTAATTTCCATGCCCATCAATTATTATATTTATCGTGTATAGTAATTTGAATTCAGAACTAAGTACTTTATTGTTGTTTTGTTTTAATTGCCGTGTGATCTATATAGAGCTGTAAAACTATTTTCTTTTAGCATTTTGCCTCACATTTTGAAAATAAATTACATTATGTTAAAAGAGTATTAACAACTCTATATACTTGCAAGTTGATTGAGAGCGTCCGGTCGGTACCAAATGCAAAGGGCGACTGATAGAAATCCGACGACTGACGAAACACGAAGTCTGCCGAGGGTCATTAAGAAAATAGTTGTACTGTACAGCCCTGGTGTTGCGTAGACACAATATCACATATGCCCGGTAGATGCAAAGCTAACGCAACGCATACGCCACTTAGTCGCAGTGCATACGCCCCTTTGTTAACGTAACAGCGTATAATTTTTGAAAGAAAGCGGTTGGACTATTATAGTGTGGCCCTCAGCAGAAATTTAGTTGAGAATTTAAACTTTATTTGAATTATATTAAGAACGCAAGTCAGTTTGGAGTCTTCTTGATAGTGTACTGTATTTTTACAAGTTTTTATTTAACTTGCAACGTATGTATGTAAATGTGTTCGGGTCAAATCATATAACTGAATTTGAAAGCAGTTATCCTCCACCGCTTAAGATGAAATTTTGCATACTCGTTTAGTTTGGATGACAATGCATGGTTAGCTAAGTGACGTCATTCTAAATCCAATATGGCGGACGGCACAAGATGGCGGACTAGTTATTATTTGTGCACTGCCATGATATGGGTATCAAATGAAAGGGTTTGCTAGGATAAGAAGCTTGTTTTAAAAAACGATTTTTTTATGAATAATGTTATTATTTTTGGCACGTTACTCAGTTTTCTGCCGTTCGTTCTATTTGGAAAATCTATCACCATTATCTATAGGGATAAATTTTCGAAAACCACCTTTGTTATAAGAAACTTAGAGCAAAATTTCACACTTCTAGATCCAACGGTTTAGGCTCTTAGACTGTACATTGTCTGATAAATAAATGAATTTATGATTTTTATTAAGTAGATAACTCACCCTACACTTGTCTTCAGTAAGATGTTCATCCAAAGCTATGGACTGCAGACTTTCAGAACAGGGCACCAGCTTGCTACAATCCAGTCGAGCGCACTGCTGTTTGGTGCGAACTGACCACTGGTAAACGCAGACACCTGGAAAAAAGCGAGGATATTAGACCACTACAATATCATGGCGGCCTAGTGGTAACGGCCCTTACGTGTACGTAGGTAGTGGGTTCGAATATATGCAGGCAAATTACTTCTTCTTCTTTCGTGTGAGGTGTGGCCACCTCACACGAAAGAAGAAGTTAATTAAGCCGCCTCTGGGAACCCCACAGGCGTCCGACTTGGCTATTTCAGATTTACATTAAATATGTAAGCCCAGGTTTTCTCAAGATGTTTTCCTTTACCGTTGCCTGTGATGTCCAAGATTAACTTAGCAAGTACATGTGAATTTGAAAAAGTCACATTGGTACTTGCCCGGATTTGAACCCACGACCTCAAGAACGAGAGGCGAGGTCTTAGCCACTGGGCCACCACGACAGCAAATTACTTTGTGTAACATATTTAATCACCACTGCTCTAAAAACGGTGAAGGAAAACATCGTGAGGAAACCGGCATGTCCTAGAACCAAAAATTCGAAGATATGTGACATCCACCAACCCGCACTGGGCCCGCGTGGTGGAGATCGGCCTATTCCCTCTCACAGAGAGGAGGTCTGTATCACAGTATAAATATGGACAGTACGGAAACTACCCCCACAAACGCTCGAAACGGCACACTGCACACACACAAACATGCGCATCAACGAGACCCCTAAGCAGTTGTCGATGTACTGTCAGTACCTCGTCCACATCACGTACCACGTCTCGCCATTTGGTTCAAATAAATTGCACTAGATGGCATGATAAGCTTCGATTTGTTATTGCGTTTTTGAAATATTAAGACTTTCTAGAGACGAATATAAAAAAGTTATGTTCTTGTTTCATTAACACTCTCAAGCACATAATTAAGACCTATTGGGCTCTTAATTCACATTTCAAAGATTATTTGAATGGATCATTTAAAATTTATTCCAATAGATGGCGCGGTTTTAAATTTCTGAAGCATCCACAAAAAAAAATTAATTTGTTTTGTAACACATTTTGGTACAATTAAACTGTAAAACCGTGCGAAAAATTACTATAAAACAAATCGAAGTATAACATATAAACAAACTAAGTAAATCTTTTTACTTGCAAACCGCTGCTAACACCATCTATATCCGTGAAACGGAACCGAACGCGATCGATGATCTTAGAAAAAATATCAGTTTAATCAGAAGAAAAACGATAATTACGTCGGCACGGTTTCTTTTTATGGGATGAGGCATCTGTATGCTAGTATTATATTTATCTGTGCCTTTGACAAGACTGGTGTCAGATTTCCTGGCTTCTGACTACCCGCAACGACTGTCATAGATCTTCAAATGACAGCCGGGACCAACAGCTTAACGTGCTTTCCGAGGCACGGAGGAATCTTGCTATGTAAAGATTGTCACCCATCCATGGACCGATCTCGGCAAGTGTTACTTAACCTTGAAGATCGAACCTTGCGGCAGTTATTAATTTTTATTGCACACTTTTACTTTTTAATTTATTGGCGCGTATGGGCCTCACTGACTTAATGTAGAGATTAGTGTCATTCTATGGATGAGCGCGCTGCGCAGTCATGCGCAAAGAGAACCAAAATTTGCCGCCATACCATATATTTTTCCATTTCCACTTTTGTTTTATTTCAACTATATGAGTGAAGATAAAATAGTGTATGCAATGGCATATAATTAGGTATTAAAATACTCTTGTGATACTTTATATACTATTATCACACGAGGCGAAGCCGAGAGTTTTAATAACTCCTATTATGTGACCGTTGTATACTACTATTTATTTTTAAAATAATTATACCTTACACTAGGAATTTCTCTTATATTGTGGGTGTCTGATATCCTTAAAAATACGTAACAAATAGCATCTGTCACTCACCGGGATCACAATACACAATAACGAAGGGCTCGTCTTCGGGCGCCGCCATGAGAGTGACGCGGGGCTGCGCCGTCAGCACATCCGCGCCGCACACGCCGCTCATGTTCACCGAGTAAGAGTACAGCCCGTCTCCGCCCGCCCACACTTCCCAACTGCATCAAGTATAAATGAGACTCGAGGATATTAGGTGATATGGTGTAAATTAATAATTTCTTACAATGAAAGTCACCTAACTTAAAATAAATCATAGTTTAAAAAAAAACAGACAAAGGACGTCACAAACCCCCACTCCTGAACTTTGATGCGCTTTACCTTTGTCCTTTCAACTGAATCAGAGTTAAAGAACTAAATTAATTAAAAAAACCGGCCAAGTGCGAGTCAGACTTCGCACATTTAGGGTTCCGTACAAAACCACAAAATCATCACCACAAAAGTTGGTTGTAAGTTGTAATAGTAGAAATGAGGGAATTTCAAAGAAAAATCTGAGATTAACAAAAAAAATGCCAATATATTGATATATTGGCGTTTTTTTTGTAAAATATACGTCATAATAGTGTTGTACTTCGTAGCACGACCATGAACGCATTCATTATAACTTTAGATGGTACTAAAATCCTTTTAATTTGTTCTATTTTATACCACTATTTAGAAATTTTAAACCTTTCAACTATCACAGATATAAAGGTCGTGCTGGCAAGATTCTTTCCCAGCACGACCACGCTTAAATTCCAGCTGGCGTAGAAGTGACGAAACAGGAGCATGCTTAAAAATTTGTACTCATTATGTACTTCTATATCATTTTTTTTTTTTTTTTTTATTATCTATAGGCTTGCGCTTGACCACTATCTCACCTGATGGTAAGCGATGATGTGGTCGAAGATAGAGCACGCTTGCCTAGAAGAAACCTATTCACTCTTGACTTAAAGACCCCTAGATTGTAGCTATCGGGAAACACAGATTCCGGCAGGGAATTCCACTCTTTAGCTGTACGCATTATAAAAGTGTCCCAAAACGTTTTGTGCGTATGGGTGGGATGTCCACCATGTACCGATGACGCATCGCCGTACGTCTGGTAGTCCGATGATGGAACGGGCTGGGCGGAATTAAATCATGTAATTCCATCATCACTGGTATTAAATTGTCAGCAAAGCAACCATCTAGAGTTATAATGAATACGTTCATGCTCGTGCTACGAAGTACAACACGTCATAATAAACATTATCACCCAAGTTCATAAGTCAATGGGAAGTTAAAAAATTAAACAGGACAAGAATACAGTATATCTACTCAACGAGCTCTAAACAACGATACCCCCTCGATGGGATAAGCAATTTATATTTTTCGCGCCCCCCTTTTGCTGAATGGGAATGGGAATGGCCCTTAAAATATTTAAAACAAAAATTGGCTATGAGCATAGCCGGGCACCGTTAATAAAATAGTTAACTTCGTTAATCGTTAATCCGCTACAAAAAAAGTTAGCTTCGTTAAACGTTAAAGCGTTACATTTCGGCAGAATTAACGCAAGTTAACGTTAATCGTTAATCCGTTAATATGTGTAAACCTGTTGGTTTAGGTTCTGGAAGTTAACAGGTTAGGAACAAAACAAAATACTTGTATAACTCAAATGTGTAATTTAATCGTCGGGCATAAGGTGCATATTCCACTTCATGAACATTAACATGTTTCATTGTAACACGAGAACTTCATCTCGTCTGAAAGCGAGGCTCGTTTTGGTTCATGTTATGGTTTTATTTTAATTACTACACAGTACACTTTTTCTATCTAACTAAATTACACTGCACTCTTCTTTATCAATTATCAACACGCAAATGATCACTGACTGTGTTTGTTTGTTTGTTGTTAGTTATTTATAATAACATCAAACAAACAAAACACTCACCGGCGCTAAGTAATGAAATGATCAAACGTAACAAATCTCTTGGCAGTTTTCTTTCTCACTCGCACGCGCCGGCAAAATATATTTAGTTATGTTTTTGTTTCACTCGCTGCCACGCGCCGCCACGTGCGTGTCGCTGCCACGTGCGCTAAATATTAGGCATTGGATTAACGATTAACGGACTTCTGCATATTAACGGAAGTTAACTTGTCCGTTAACATTTTTAAAAGTTAACTTAAAATTTAATCCGTTAATCAAAATTTTAACTTCGCTAACTAACGATTAACGGATTAACGAGTTATGCCCAGCTTAAACTGTGAAAATTTGAAGACTCCAACCGTTTGGCTGTAAAACCTGTGAATGACGATGGACAGACAAACGGACAGACAGACACGTGAGTGTCATCAATAGGGCTCCGTTTGGCCCCTTCGGGTACGGAACCCTAAAAACCAATGACTAAAAATTTAATAATCCAAGGAATCACTCAGTTAACTCACCCATGTGGAGATGGTACGGCTGCTAGACAACACAGTTCAGTCGCAGTGCCCAGCTCAGTCAACACGAAGCTGCCTTCAGCTTCCGGTCGACGGGACGTCACTAGGAATAGCCTGGAAAAATGATAAGCAGGATTCAATCATATCACCTTGAGCATAGAGTAATACGACATTTTGCATTTTAACCGGTTGAATGCACGAAACGTGGATCCACGCGAGACACGAATGACTTTTTACCCGACTGCCGAAGGAGGGTAATTTGTTTATCAATCTATGTATGGATGTTTGTTCCTATGTGGCGTTCTAGAGACCAAACGCGTTGGCCGATTTTGATGATTCTTACGTCAATAGATCCGTCTTAACCTTGCGAGTGTTACTAGCTACATTAAAATTGGAAAACAGATAAATGGGGGCTTTTGGGCGCCATATTGTGGTGGCCCAATATTTTTTTCGTCCTCATCCGTCTTGTGGGATATCAAAATAAAGGGTTTAAAGAGTTTTCAATAAAAAAGAATAAAAAAAATATTTAAAATTAAAACATTATAAATAAAAAAAGTTAATTAAGTTAATTCAAATAATCTGAAAACTCAACTGCTTCAAAGCGAACTAAAATGACGTAAACAAGAAGAAAATAATGAAGTGCAGTCGGAGGATACATCTGGTTTTGGTCAGCCAGCTCGCGAATACGTGTCCTCGAACTGCATATCATGATTTTCTTCTTGTTTACGTCTTTTTAGTTTGCTTCTGAAGAAGGCGGGCTTTTTGATTTTTTTAATTAACTTTTTTTTCGGTAATTACGGCACACGACCGGTTAAACCGGCTTTTGATTCAGAAACCGGCGGGCAAACTTCGTGGTAATCAATGCTTGTTTCTTTACAAGGATTGATCACTGAGATGTTTGAGATTTGAGCCTATTGATGATATACCGTTTTCAGTAATAATAAAGAAAAATCATCATCATTTGCCTAGCCTTTTTTCCAACTATATTGGGGTCGGCTTCTAGTCTTACCGGATTCAGCTAAGTACCTGTGTTTTACATGGAGCGACTGCCTATCTGACCTCCACAACCCAGTAACTGGGTATCACGGTACCTCTTGGCAAGACTGGTGTCAGATCTCAAGCTTCTGACTACCCGTAACGACTGTCAAAGATCTTCAAATGATAGCCGGGACCAACGGCTTAACGTGCTTTCCGAGGCACGGAGGAAACTCGGTATGTTGAAATGGTCACCCATCCACTGACCGACCTCGTCAAACGTTGCTTAACCTTGATGATCGACCCATGCGGCTGTTTTTATTTAGCCACGAGCTCTTCAATAAAGAAAATAGTATCTAATAATATCTTCTAAACATAACTTAGATTTTCAAAGCAATACTAATTTTGATGAATCGTGTTAGAAGAGCTTTTTATAAGTGTACAAACATTTTCTCAATGTCTCTCGGCATACTTCGTGTTTCGTCAGTCGTCGGCTTTCTATCAGTTGCCCTTTGCACTTGGTGCAGACCGGACGCTCTCAATCAACTTGGAAGTATATAGAGTTGTTAATACTCTTTTAACATTATGTAATTTATTTTAAAATTGGGAGCAAAGCTGCTATTTTTACAGCTCTATATATTTCACACGGAAATCAAAACAACAATAAAGTACTTAGTTCTGAATTCAAATTACTATACACGATAAATCTAATAATTGATGGACATGGACATTAGCATTCGTTTGTATTCGGAAATGCGATGATTGCCGAGGGACATTAAGAAAATAGTTGTGCTGTAAGAGTTTGGTGTATTACCTGCCGCAACTAAGAGCTACTGCGACTCGCTGCAGCCTGGGTAGCCCCTGAAGTGCTGCTACACTGGAAGGTGCACCTCCAACTGACTCCTGTACTCGCACACACCAGATCAGGGCACAGCTTGATGCGCTACAAACAATTATAAACATTAAAGAATGTAAATAAGGCGAACTAAATAAATATTTAAAAAACCGGCCAAGTTCGAGTCGGACTCGCGCACGAAGGGTACCGTACCATTATCGCAAAAAACGGCAAAAAGATCACGTTTGTTGTATGGGCGCCCCACTTAAATATTTATGGTATTCTGTTTTTAGTATTTGTTGTTATAGCGGCATCATTCAACTGTCTAGCTATCACGGTTCATGAGATACAGCCTGGTGACAGACGGACAGACAGACGGATCGCGGAGTCTTAGTAATAGGGTCCCGTTTTTACCCTTTGGGTACGGAACCCTAAAAAAGAAAACAGGTGTCATTGCATGCAACTTACGAGTAAACAGAGATTCTGCCAGCCGAATCGCCGAGCCACATCTTGTTGCCAACGCGACAGATTGCCGTCACCATCACAGGGTCTGCCTTGTCTAAAGAAAATAAGTTCCTCATCAGGTTTAAACAGAAGCCAGAAAATTGATACCAGTCTTGCTAAGGGGTCACTGTTACACTGGTGCCCATCTGCATGCTATTACACTTAAAGCCGACTCAAACCTGTGTCAAAAACAGCGAAACGATAACGTGGTGAACCATTTTTATTTTGTAACTAGCTGTGCCCGCGGCTTCGCTCCCGTCAACTGCCTACCCTACCTTACCTATTTACCCTACTTATAATAGCATTCCTCAGCGGTTGGACATTTTTTCCTGCTCTTTGGCGGAATTCCAGAGGGTGACAGTGAGTGTATTGTCCTCTATGTAACTTGTCGTCACTGTATGTAACAGTCGCATTGTATGACTACTTTTATTACCTTGGGTTCTACCTGTAAAAATAAATGTATGTGTAAATGAATAAATAAATACTTACCTTACCTACCTACCTACTTACCTACCCTACCTACCATTCTTCTTTTTCTTAGTTATTCTTTCACTAAGAACCTTCTATAAAGACTTAGAAAACTTAAATAAAGATGAATGCAGTCGGTACTTAAGGTTACACTAGTCGACGGCACGAACTATTTTGTGCGCGGGGTTAAAATGCCTGCTATCTCATCCGACAACGTGCGACAGAGATAGATGCTGTCATGAGCAGTAAGAAGCTAGTTCGCATACGAATTAGAGCTTTTGCAAGTTTGTAGCGAAATAGATGATGATTTAGACCGAAAACGAGCGCGTGAAATTTTATAAACAGACCCTTGGCAGTCTAGATATCATGAAAAAACTACTAAATGTATATTTTCTATATAAAATTATTTGCATTGTTAAACTACTAATCTATCCCTGTATGGTGGCCGTTTTGCATTTTTCCTTCTTCTTATGGTATTAATTGCCATCCAAAGATGCGTTAAAACTTGTGTTGAAATATGGAACTTTCGACGCTCATAACTTTCTAATATTTTTATTTTTTACGTTTTCGTTTCCATACAGGGCTAGATAATGATGAGACAAAGTGATATCATTTTTTATTTTGAACGTACATCGTCAAACAGTGGAGTGATCCCTAGACTACGTTTGTATGGAAGAATTATCGACTAGTGTAACCTTAAAGATAAACAGTATTGTTGATTAAAATACACCGTTTCATCTCATCTATCTAATCTAATCTAATATATTTATACAAGCAATTCTTGTATATATAATCTGAATCTCGGAAACGGCTCCAACGGTTTTCATTAATTTTAGTATGCCGGGGGTTTCGAGGGCGATAAATCGATCTATCTAGGTTTCATTGTTAGAAAACGTCGTTTTCTCTATTTTCACCCGAGCAGAGCTCGGTCGCCCAGACGCTTAAAATAAAATAACAAATACAATAATGATATACTAACTACAGTTACTACTTGTCACTTGACAGAATAAGTATAAAATGCCAAAACTACGCTGAAAGTTAAAAAAAGAGTTTTGTGGCGGGATTTTTTCGAGTGAAATTTAGCGGCTGTTAAAATTATTTGCAAATTGATTCCTAGTGGATATTGTGATATGAAATTTGTGTAGTTTTGTGTCTCAACTGTCTATGCAACTGGACAATATGTGAAATCATTGAGCGATCTCGAGATAGTGGAGCGGAGAATTTTATTGTAGTATTGACTACCTCCGCAAAGCTTACTGGGAAGGCTGACTCGATACAATTTGCTGCCAAATACTCCAAAAACATTAGAATCTGTTACATCCGCATTCTAATGCATACTAAAGAATGTTAAAACCCATCTATGGTCATGAATAATTAAAATAAAAAGTTACCAAAAAAATTAAATTACTTTCATTTATAATGTTTTTTTTTTATCCGTGGTGAACCAGTTGATGTTATACTTTGAAAAAGCTAACATTTTCGATGTGTCGTTGTTCTTTAATCAGAAAAGAATAGCGGAGGAGTAAGAAAAACCGGCCAAGTGCGAGTCGGACTCGCGCACCAAGGGTTCTGTACCATTATCGCAAAAAACGGCAAAAACATCACGTTTGTTCTATATGGGAGCCCCACTTAAATATTTATTTTATTCCGTTTTTAGTATTTGTTGTAATAGCGGCAACAGAAATACATCATCTGTGAAAATTTCAACTGTCTAGCTATCACGGTTCATCAGGGAGGCACTTTGGTATCACCGGGTGCTGCCCTACCTCTGTCGCGTGGTCGAGGCCTATTTGACGGACCGAGCCGTCATCTACCCCGGTCACCAGGGAGAGTGGAACCGGCGAGTGATGTCGTGCGGTGTCCCACAGGGATCGGTCTTGGGGCCCGTTTTTACCTTTGGGTACGGAACCCTAAACACCGTAGATGTTCGTTGTGTCGTTGTTCTTTAATCAGAAAGGAATAGCGGAGGAGTAAGAAAAACAAAGTTGCCAAAGCATACCTGTCAGTACCCTCACGGTGTGGTGATGCGTGAAACTGGTGGCCGTCGCCAGTAGAGTGTGAGCTCTCTCAGGCTCCCCTCCTCCATACCACATCTCCCAACCTGGCACGCCTTCCTCTGTGGAAGAATGAGTTTTATTTAACACTAGCTGCTGCCTTCCTGCCTTCTGCCTACCCTACTTACCTACCTGCCATTTTTGTTTCTGTAGTCTCATTCTTTCGCGGAGATTCTTGACACCGCCATTCAGAAAATGACTTTAAATGCACAACGCCATCTATCGAATATCGAGTTCAACTGTCCGAGTATCTGAATTGAACACTTTAAATTCATCTAACTTTTGATAGAGTGGACCGATTGCGTTGAAACAAAAACTAAGTAATTCTTCAAGTTACGCACAAGTTTTATGTATAAAAGTTATCTACATTGGTTTCGTACATTTCACGTGATGCGTGCACAAATAAACAGACAAACAGATAAACAGACAAAAATTCCATAAATGGCGGCAATAGGTTCTGCTGGTTATCCTTTAACATCTTGGCTATTTTTTTTTGGAAATATTTTCGATGTAAAAACATTAACTTTTCTACAGATTTATTATATGTATTGATTATTTATTGAAACTTCATGTAACAAGTCAAATAAAAAAAAAAACCGACACATTTTTAATTCATCATGCTACATAATTTATCTAGAGTGGTGAGCAGTGGTGGCCCAGTGGTATCAGCCGCGACTTACAAGTTGTAGGTCGTGGGTTCGAACCCAGGCAGGCGCTTTACTTTGTGTAAATTATTTCATCACCACTGCTCTTAAAACGGTGAAGGAAAACAACACAAACCGGCATGTCCTAGAACCAAAAATTCGAAGACATGTGACATCCACCAACCCGCACTGGGCCCGCGTGGTGGAAGGCCCATTCCCTCTCACAGAGAGGAGGCCTGTGTCCCAGCAGTGGGAACATTACTAGGCTGATGATGATGATGTTGATGAATTTATCTAGTAGTAGACATACTTCGATCGACAATCTACGTAATTATGACACGATATCTTGCGATAACACCCCGATTCAAACAGTAAAACGTCCATAACTTTAGAACGGCTCAACCGATTTTCATCAAATATAGCTAAAAACACTCTCGATAAAGAAAGAAAGAAAGAAAATGAATAAATTATAATGGCATACCACTGACTCCCAGCACACTGCACGCTGCAGCCGCCGTGGCAGTCCTCGCGGCTGCGGCGTCTGCGAGCGCGCAGTACTCGGGCGCGGCTGCCACGCTGACCAGGGCGGCAGCCGAGGGCCGCAGCTCGGGGGAGCCTGACCAGCAACGACGCATCGTCTCTAGCATGCAGCAGGGGTATTCTAGGTCCTGGTGTAGAGAAAATAACGTTTAATCAGACTTGATTTACACAAAAGTTTGTATCAACTAGTACGAGTATAAGTTACAAATGAATCAATCTTTTTTTGAGATTGTCTTTACTAGAACTTTTTATATGATACGCTGTCTGTAAATATAACATTGACGGTGTAAAATTATATCAATTGGTCTTATTATAACCAAGCCCTGTATGGAAACAAAAAAGTAAAAAATATATATATTTGAAAGTTATGAGCGTCGGAAGTTCCATATTTCAACATTAATTTTTACGCATCTATGGGCGCAAATAAATAGCATAAGAAGAATTCCTTCTTCTTATGGTATAAAAGCAAAACGGTCACCATACAGGGATAGAATAGTATTTCAAGAATGCAAATATTAAACGGATACATTAAGTCGTTTTTTCATGATATCCATACTCCCAAAGGTCTGTTTATAAAATTTTGCGCGCTCGGTTTCGTCCTAAATCATTATCCATTTCGCTACAAATTTGCAAAAGTGTGTATTCGTATGCGAACTAGCTTCATACTGCTCATCACAGTATCTATCTCTTTCGCACGTGTTGTCGGTTGATATAGCATGCATTTTAACCCCGCGCACAAAATAGTTCGTGTCGTCTACTAGGGCAACCTTAAGCAGTCGGGCTTCTTTTTTTTTTTACCGCGTCTTGAAAATATAAGAAAGCGAGATTTTTACAGTGTACGACTGTATTTTCGAAAGGTGTACCAACGACATGTGGTCACAGTATTTCAAAATTCCTATAAAATAATAATCTTCATCTTGTTTGTACAGATTAAAATAATTAAATTGAATACTCACCCTAGGAGAAAGAGCGGGTCTGGCACCTTCCAACACAGCTTCCTTCACGGCCTCGTGACCCTCAAACGGCTGTCGAACTGTCACTATCTCGTACAACAGCATACCGTATGAGAAACAGTCCACCTGAAGACAATATTGTTTTGTAACAAGCACAAATTAAAAATTTCCTAAACCACCGACAATTGTTTTTTAAACTTTCTGAAGTATATTATTTATCTAAAGAAAAGAAAGAAAGAAAAAGTATTTATTTGTGACCCGCACAGGAGACACGAGAAAAAGGTTAAAATTAAACAATAATAAAAATAAAAACCCCGTGCGAGACCAAAAAGGCTCCTATCTCCACATATGCAGCGATATCCAAAACACAAACACGCTTCGATCGACAATCTATTGAATACCTACTTATGACATCTTGCGAAAACACCCCGATTCAAACAGTAAAACGCCCATAACTTTAGAACGGCTGAACTGCTTTTCATTAAACATAGCTAAGAACACTCTCGATAATGTCCCCTTTCAAATAATAAACGAAATCAAAATCGGTTCATCCGTTTAGGAGCTATGATGCTACAGACAGATACACAAATACGCAAACACACAGGTACACATTTCTATTTTACCCCCTTTTTTCCGTTGGGGGGTAAAAAAGCTGCCATCGATAAAAAAATAGTTTCGAAACTCGTTGTGAGAACAATCACTGGCGCAAAGACGCGTTGTCTGACAATCTGACCAAGTCTCTGATCAGTGAATGTTCTATTAAATCTCGTGTAATGTTTTCTGCGGTGGAAAAAACGACAATCAGTAAAATCACTTAACTTAAATTTTGTGGCAAATTAATTGAAATAACTTGTCAGAAACTAGATTTTATACAAAGCAACATTCTTGTCAAAAGACAAATTTTGAAAAAGAAAAATACGTTTATTCAATTCTTTATTGCGACTTCATTTATTAAGACTTCATGCACAAAAGGTACAAAGGCTGACTTAATGCCTTAGGCATTATCTACCATTCACAGCATACTCATACTCGCATTCATCATCATAATCATTACTACAAGCAAAAGTCCACAGATGAACATAAGCCTCCCCTAAGTCGCAACGGAGACGCACTCAGGCACGCCCCAAGCCACCGCAGGTGACGCCCTGGGCGTCGGGACTCGCAAGCCGATTCCCGGCCACCGTAGGCGCGGGCTTGCGGACGGCGAGTTATGGGTAGCTCGCCGTCCGATAAGGACCAGGCCGGAGTCGACGGCGCATAAAACACAACCTCCACGCGTGCTTCAAAGAGATGTCAGCCAAAACTGACGGGGTCCGCTATGGCCGATGCCTGTCTGGGTCGCGGATAAATTTGAAAAAGAGTTACCACAGCCCTGACACAAGCAACTGAAGGAACACGGGTGGGTTTTAGTCAGTAAAAGTCTGATATGCCCTCCCGTTTCACCCAGAGCGGGAGAAGTCATTGGATGACTTCTCAAAAAAAAAAAAAGTCCTCCCCTAAGTGTCCCTGCATTGACAGGCCCTGTGCGTGTCGCATCCAGAGTATCCCGCGGCAATATTTGTATTGTTCGGGCATAACAAAAAACGCCCTATTCTTATACAAATAAAGTTTAATTTTGTTAAATAATAATCGTGGCTAAATAATAAGAGCCGCATTGGTCGATCATCGAGGTTAAGCAATGCTTGACGAGGCCGGCCCGTGGATGGGTGACCATTTCAACATACCGAGTTTCCTCTGTGCCTCGGAAAGCTCGTTAAGCCGTTGGTCCCGGCTGTCATTTGAAGATCTTTGACAGTCGTTTGTTAGTCAGAAGCTTGAGATCTGACACCAGTCTTGCCAAGGGGGTACCGTGTTACCCAGTTACTGGGTTGTGGAGGTCAGATAGGCAGTCGCTCCATGTAAAACACTGGTACTTAGCTGAATCCGGTAAGACTGGAAGCCGACCCCAATATAGTTGGGAAAAGGCTAGGCAGATTGATTGAAAGTTAATTTTGTTAAACCAAAAAAACATTTTGAAATAACACGAATATTTTTCAAATACTTCAGTGTGCTGCATAAGATTCTTGATCTACCTTCTCGTTGTATTCTTCTTCACCGTTATACCGCATGATCTCTGGCGCCATGAAACCTTCAGTGCCGCCGAAGCCTTTGGTGCCTGATGGAGGGGCTAGACGGCTTATACCTGCAGAGAAATAGGATCTTAATAAAAATGAGGACTGATTGGTATAACAAAAAAACCGGCCAAGTGAGAGTCGGACTCGCGCACCAGGGTTTCCGTACCATTATCACTAATAACGGCAAAAAAGTCACGTTTGTTGTGAACCAGTTGATGTTATACTTTGAAAAAACTTAGATTTTCGATGTGTCGTTGTTCTTTAATCAGAAAAGAATAGCGGAGGAGTAAGAAACACCGGCCAAGTGCGAGTCGGACTCGCGCACGACGGTTTCCGTACCATTGTCACTAATAACGTCAAAGAAGTCATGTTTGTTGTATGCGAGCCCCACTTAAATATTTATTTTATTATATTTTTAGTATTTGTTGTTATAGCAAACAACAGAAATACATCATCTGTGAAAATTTCAACTGTCTCGCTATCACGGTTCGTGAGATACAGCCTGGTGACAGACAGACGGACAGTGGAGTCTTAGTAATAGCGTCCCGTTTTTACCCTTTGGGTACGGAACCACAAAAACAGTAAAAGGAGTAACATAAGTTCTGCCTATTACAAAAAGACGTGGAAAATCACTTATGTAAGGACTTAAATATTTTAAAACCGAGTTATTTACAAAAAACAATGTATTTATTTATTTGATTGATCGACTTTATAACTGTTTAAAATCGTATTATAAGATTTTATTTCTTTAGCATAAACAAATATTACAATAATAATACTGACCGTAATCTCCCAATTTGACGTGAACGTTGAGCGGAGTTCCACTTAACTCATCGCCAGGTCGAGGCATCTTCCATACGAGTACGTTTTCAGACTGTAACATAAAAAATAATAGTAAAAAAAACTAATAAACACGCTTTAATAGAAAACCAAACTATAAAATAGAAAATAATCATCAATCATCATCATCATCAATACAAATAATAAATCTGTAGAAAAGTAATTTTTGTACATCGAAAATATTTCCAAAAAAAATAGCCAGGGTGTTAAAGGATAACCAACAGAACCAATTTCCGGAATTTTTGTAATTTTCGTCTGTTTATTTGTGCACGCATCACGTGAAATGTACGAAACCAATGTAAATAACTTTTAAACATAAAAATTGTGCGTAACTTGAAGAATTACTTAGTTTTTGTTTCAGCGCAATCGGTTCACTCTATCAAAAGTTAGATGAATTTAAACTGTTCAAGAAGTAAAATTATCACAACACACGCAATTCAGATACTCGGACAGTTGAACTCGATATTCGATAGATGGCGTTGTGCTTTTGAAGTCATTTTCTGAATGGCGGTGTTAAGATTCTCCGCGAAAAAGACTATAGAAACAAAAATGGTAGGTAGGTGACTACTTTGACCTCGATAAAGTACTGATTATGAGACTATTTGGATTTCCAAAAAGTACTGATTGTGAGGCTAGTTTGACTTGCAAAATGTGCCGAGTGTCAGATTTATTTGACTTCCAAACGGTGCTGAGTAGAAGACTATTTTGACTTCCAAAAAGTACTGAGTCTGAGGCTAGTTTGACTTGCAAAATGTGATGAGTATAAGACTATTTTGACTTCCAAAAAGTACTGAGTCTGAGGCTAGTTTGACTTGCAAAATGTGATGAGTATAAGACTATTTTGACTTCCAAAAAGTACTGAGTCTGAGGCTAGTTTGACTTGCAAAATGTGCTGAGTATAAGACTATTTTGACTTCCAAAAAGTACTGAGTCTGAGGCTAGTTTGACTTGCAAAATGTGATGAGTATAAGACTATTTTGACTTACAAAAAGTACTGAGTCTGAGGCTAGTTTGACTTGCAAAATGTGATGAGTATAAGACTATTTTGACTTCCAAAAAGTACTGAGTCTGAGGCTAGTTTGACTTGCAAAATGTGATGAGTATAAGACTATTTTGACTTCCAAAAAGTACTGAGTCTGAGGCTAGTTTGACTTGCAAAATGTGATGAGTATAAGACTATTTTGACTTCCAAAAAGTACTGAGTCTGAGGCTAGTTTGACTTGCAAAATGTGATGAGTATAAGACTATTTTGACTTACAAAAAGTACTGAGTCTGAGGCTAGTTTGACTTGCAAAATGTGATGAGTATAAGACTATTTTGACTTCTAAAAAGTACTGAGTCTGAGGCTAGTTTGACTTGCAAAATGTGATGAGTATAAGACTATTTTGACTTCCAAAAAGTACTGAGTCTGAGGCTAGTTTGACTTGCAAAATGTGCCGAGTGTCAGATTTATTTGACTTCCAAACGGTGCTGAGTATAAGACTATTTTGACTTCCAAAAAGTACTGAGTCTGAGGCTAGTTTGACTTGCAAAATGTGATGAGTATAAGACTATTTTGACTTCCAAAAAGTACTGAGTCTGAGGCTAGTTTGACTTGCAAAATGTGCTCAGTATAAGACTATTTTGACTTCCAAAAAGTACTGAGTCTGAGGCTAGTTTGACTTGCAAAATGTGCTGATTGTCAGATTTATTTGACTTCCAAAAGGTGCTGAGTATAAGAATACTTGGACTCCAAATTGTACTGAGCATCGGACTTATTTTCCAAAACGATTTTCTTCATAATTTAATAAAGTATTTTTCTACCAACTATGCTTTAATTGCATCACAATCACACTAAAAACTCAGTACAAAGCGAGTCTTTAATGCTCTAGAGCAATAAAAATGTATGAAATTTCATTATTGCACTGTTTTTTTTTTAATCGCACCAAAAGTTGCCAATCTCAATGGATTAGCTCTATTCAGCCAGCCGATATCAATACTTTTTCTTTACGTACGTATTATTCATTTCTACCCTACTTGTTCCAAATTTAAAAAATGATTGCTGCTAACTCTGATTTCAAAATGAAAGAAATTTAAAAAAGTGATTTTCAACATCGCCGCGCCCATCTACTTCCCGTGATAACGACTTCATTGTAACAAATCAGCCAGGCCCATCTACCTCGTCTAATAATATTATTCAGTCCCAAGTTAAACAAACAAATATAAATTTGCCCAACAAAACTTAACCTTACGTTTAATAATTTCTCAAGTATAACTTTTAATTTCAATAATTAAACTTCTATTTAAACTGTTTGATATGAGTTTCTTTTATCTACTATTCCTATAGGTAATAGTTGAAAGAAAAGCAGATTATGCACCTCGCCTTAAGTAATTTATATTGCCCTCGTGCCTGTTAGATTAGAGCTAAATCAGGCACTCGGTGCAATAGTAAATTACTTTGTGCTCGATGCAATAATCTACTATTTTTAACTAATTAAGTTTACGCGTCGTAAAATTACGTTAGGTAAAACATGTTTTAGTCCTAAGAAGTTTGTTATACCAGCGCAATAATGATACATACCTTAAGATCTCTATACACCACCCTCCTCGCGTGCAAATACTCGAGCGCCCGCGCCACCTGCAGCGCGAGGGCACGCGCCAGGCGAGCGCTGCAGCGGGCGCCACACTCGCGGTAGCTGCGCAGGACGCCGTCTAACGCACCCTGCAGGAAAAAAAGACTCATCATTGAATGGAGAGATTTGTCGGAGAAGGTCAGGAAGAGTGGAAGGCTATGTGGGAGATCTTTACCTAGCAGTGGGAGAATGAAGAAGTATCAAAATATATAATTCACGATGGGGTTCAAGTTTTTTTTTTTTTTTTGTAATGGATTTGCTCTTGACTCTAGTCTAGGTCATAGGTGACATAGACAGAGTCGACGATGGATGATCGATGGTTTATATTATTTATTAGGACTGCAAGCCAACTGCTACGTAGTTGAGACAAGGCTAGATACACATCTGCCATGTTGAACTCTGCCGGCCGTAGACGAGTCGATGGTCGGCAGCGAGGATTCCTGAGACGCGGTGGCATCCTTCTACGAACCAGTCGTGTCGCGGATGGAGGCTGCGGCAAGGGAAAGAGAGGGAGATCTCTGCCACTCACCCGGTCCACAGCAGACGCACCAGGCGTCAGCGGAGGGCGGCCAACGCCCTCTTCCAGCCCCTCCTAAAAGGTGGCGGCGCGTAGTGTTCCACGCGCGATAATGATGTTGTATGATGTATGAGCAGAGGGACACAGCACGTGCTGGTGCTTCAGTTGACAGCTGAGTACTAACAGTTCTTGTCTTGTCTTGTCGGAGCTGAGCTGCAGATGATGATGGTACTTACGGCGGGAGCAAGTGCCAGTAGCAGCAAGAAGGGAGCAGCAAACACAGCCAGCAGAGGGACCACGTGCTGGTGCTTCAGTTGACAGCTGAGTACTGACAGTTCTTGTCTTGTCTTGTCGGAGCTGAGCTGCAGATGATGATGGTACTTACGGCGGGAGCAAGTGCCAGTAGCAGCAAGAAGGAAGCAGCAAACACAGCCAGCAGAGGGACCACGAGCTGGTGATTCAGTTGTCAGCTGAATTTTGACAGTTCTTGTCTTGTCGAAGCTGAGCTGCAGATGATGATGGTACTTACGGCGGGAGCTAGTGCCAGTAACAGCGACAAAGGAGCAGCACACACTGCCAGCAGGGAAACAGGCACTCATGCTAGTGCTTCACTTGACAGCTGAGTACTGACAGTTCTTGTCTTGTCATGTCGGAGCTGAGCTGCAGATGATGATGGTACTTACGGCGGGAGCTAGTGCCAATAACAGCGACAAGGGAGCAGCACACACAGCCAGCAGAGGCACCACGTGCTGGTGCTTCAGTTGGCTGAGGATGGACAGTTCCTGTCGCAGGCCGCAGTAGGCGCGGCAGGCGGCGGCTGTAGGTTCGCGTTCCCAGCGGGAGAGGGCGGCCTAGGAAGATAGACGGAAGAAGATTAGTGGGTTTCGCAAAGGAATACGTAGCTGAAGATCCAATATTTTTAGTTTTTCCAACTTCATTGTTTTAAGGTTTATTTAGATGTCAAATTAAAGTTACGCAGATTCCAAGTTCCATCACTAAATATGAATCTCAATTTAATACCTTTACGCATTCATGAGAAAAGAGGTAGTAAGTTTAAAAATATTTTTATTATATGATGTAACTAAAAATTTACGGTTTTCGCAATTTTTCCTTTATCTGTGCTATAAGACGTTGCTTCGTACTAAATTTCAAGATTGAGTTCACGGGAAGTACCCTGTAGGTTTTGATTCCCTTGCGAGTGTCGAAAATTTGCGGCATAAAGGACTGTACCTTTTGATTGCGTTGGCTTAGAAGTTTGATTTATTCACAGCTTTAAGGGACAGTAGCCCTGAGTATTTGACATAAATTTTAGCTTGATACCTCCAAGCGTTTCTGAGAAAAAGGGTCTTGACAGACGGACGGAAAACAAAGTGATCCTATAAGGGTTCCGTTTTTTCCCTTCGAGGTACTGAACCCTAAAAAATACAAACATACGAATTGAGAACCTTCTCCTTTTTGGGAAGTCGGTTAAATAACCATAGTTACCTTATAAGCATGATGAGCAGCCGCATCACTGGTCGCAGGCGGCGGCACTGGCTGCAAAGCCTTCAGCGCCACGTTAATAGGCTCAGTGGGTCCCGGGGCTCCGGGCGGGGGCCTCCACGTGGCAGCCAGTACGGTGCCGAAGGCCCCCCGCCCCGCTACGGCCCCCCGGGAGATATGCTCCCAGCGGGCGCGCTTGGATTCTTCTACGTCGAGGAGTAACTGTGAAAAAGATTCTCATATTTTGTATTTGTTGATTATCTTCATCATTATTTAGCGGGAAAACATTTAATTTTTTGCCGAAGCATCACATCCGTCAATAGTGCATCGTTATCTGCCTAATCGGTTGAGGATAACTGCTTTAAAATTCAGTTGAAAGACACGAATATATTACCATACATACATTGCAAGCTAAATAAAAAATTGTAATTAGGCCTCATCATCATCTGCCTAGCTTTTTCCCAACTATATTGAGGTCGGCTTCCAGTCTTACCGGATTCAGCTAAGTACCAGTGTTTTACATGGAGCGACTGCCTATCTGACCTCCACAATCCAGTAACTGGGTAACACCGTACCCCTTGGCAAGACTGGTGTCAGAACTCGGTATGTTGAAATGGTCACCCATCCACGGACCGACATTGTCAAACGTTGCTTAACCTCGATGATCGACCCGTGCGGCTGTTATTATTTAGCCACGAGCTCCTCCTGATTTTGGAATATCTCGCTGGAAAATTTATCACCGACAAGGTACAGTTTGTAACCTACGCAAGATTTCGTGCGGTGTTCCACAAGGCAACGTTCTCGGCCACCCTGTATTGGGCCGAAGAATGATAATTAATTCCACTTACAGTGTCAGGAGCAACCAGACGCAGTTGCACTCTGTTATCGGTATGAAAGGGACAGTGCAGGCGACTGCTGGTGCAGGCAGCCAGGATGCACTGTTCCACCGTCCAGGCCGTGGCAATGGAGAAGTTCTGCGGCTCGCTGTTCACTACGCCTTCCACTGAGCCGAGCCGGGATGATGCTGGAACAAGAAGAGATAGGCTGTCAAGTCTTTGATCAACTGTCAGCTTACAGTCTTATTCAACAAAGAAACTTAACGGAATATTTGAAAGAAGCAGGCTTCTGTCAAATCCTTGTGCAGGTGCTTACAAGACGCGAAAAGATCGTAAGTAGTTTGGCGTGACTAGAAATCTATAATCCGTTAATTGAAAGAGCTTCCAAAGACACTAATAAACACAGACAATTTTTTACATAGTTTTGCCTCAACAACCCAAAAATGTTGCTCTTCATTTTTAGGGTTCCGTACCACAAAAGATAAACACGGAACCCTCTTAAGATCACTTTCTTAGGGTTCCGTACCTAAAAAGGAAAAAAAGGAACCCTTATAAGATCACTTTCTTGTCCTTTTGTCCGTGTGTCACCACCGATGTTCTCAGGAACGGGTGGACCTAGCAAGTTGAAATTTATATCAGATACTGAGGTCTATAGTCCCTATTAGGTGTATAAACATTTGTAGTTAAGGCAAAAAGTAAGGTTGTACAGCACAAATGAAGGGAAAAATCCAAAAAAATAAGTTAAATTTTGGCACTTACAAGTTTTCGCGAAAATCTAAATTTGCCCACATCTTTAAAACTTAGCCACTAAAAATGATACCAATTTTATTGTGGCGGTATAATGGGTAGGTACGGAACCCTCGGCGCACAAGTTCGACTCGCACTTGACCGGTTTTTATTTGTAAGTTCAAGTGCAAGCTAGCACAATTAGTTACAAAAACTCGTCTAAAATAAGGTACTGGCACATTTCGACTGAGATTTTTTGTTTTTGTCTCCTCAGATCAATGTTATCAGTCAGATGAGAGAAGACAATCAGAGAAACAATCTTGCGACTTGATCAGAATTCTACACATGGCAAGATTTCTACGCAAATATCGGATTTGTAACATCAATATTGTCAGTTAGATGAGAGAAGACAATCAGAAAAGCAATCTTGCGATTTGAACAGAATTCTACACATGGCAAGATTTCTACGCAAATATCTGATCTGTAAGATCAGTGTTGTCAGTCAAATGAGAGAAGACAATCAGAGAAGCAATCTTGCGATTTGATCAGAATTCTACACATGGCAAGATTTCTACGCAAATATCGGATCTGTAACATCAATTTAGTCAGTCAGATGAGAGAGGACAATCAGAGAAGCAATTTTGCGATTTGATCAGAATTCTACACATGGCAAGATTTCTATGCATATATCGGATCTGTAAAATCAATATTGTCAGTCAGATGAGGGAAGACAATCAGAGAAACAATCTTGCGACTTGATCTGAATTCTAGACATGGCAAGATTTCTACGCAAATATCGGATCTGTAAGATCAATGTTGTCAGTCAGATGAGAGAGGACAATCAGAGAAGCAATCTTGCGACTTGATCAGAAGTCTACACATGGCAAGATTTCTACGCAAATATCGGATCTGTAATTAAACCTTAAAATATTTTAAACCTTATATTAAAATTTAGCTGCAATCGCCAGGATCTTTTTACTCTTATATTAACAGAATAACAAAGGGCATCTTACCATTAGACTCTGCACCGACGCCACTGTCTCCATCGGAAGCTCTGGACTCCTCAGACAGACGCAGTCGTCTTGGTTCCACTGCACCTAACTCTAGTCTTCTGAACGCCTAGGGACAAATTAAATGGATTAAAGAACCCGTAGCATTATGTTCTCACTGCTAGGACTTAGGGCTTCTTCCGGTAAGTGAGAGTGGTCAAATAAGTTCTTTCTTTTTTTAAGTTAGTATGTTGATATGTTTGAATTCTGAGGAGCTCGTGGCTAAATAATAACAGCCGCATGGGTCGATCATCAAGGATAAGCGACGCTTGGTCTGTGGATGGGTGACCATTTCAACATACCGAGTTTCCTCCGTGCCTCGGAAAGCACGTTAAGCCGTTGGTACCGGCTGTCATTTGAAGATCTTTGACAGTCGTTACGGGTAGTCAGAAGCTTGAGATCTGACACCAGTCTTGCCAAGTAGTACCGTGTTACTCAGTTACTGGGTTGTGGAGGTCAGATAGGCAGTCGCTTCATGTGAAACACTGGTACTTAGCTGAATCCGGTAAGACTGAAAGCCGCCCCCAATATAGTTGGGCAAAGGCTAGGCTTTGAATTCTATATTAACAAAATTAAGTAGTTCTAGTAAATAAATTTGTCTACTGCCACCATTTATAAAATTTTCTGCGTGCAACCTCGTAAGTCTGTAATTACAGAAACACAAGATATTTCAGCATCAACTATATGAAGGCAATGCACCTTTCATGCCTCTAGTATTGCAGATTTTCATAGGCGACAGGATCTAATACATACGAGTAGCACAGTACCGTTCAATACGAAGATGAGCGGGGAGGCCTCTGTTCAGTACAGGGGGGTGACCATAATCTCTTAGAGCGTTATCAATT
The DNA here is from genome assembly GCA_948252205.1 of Orthosia incerta. NCBI lineage: Eukaryota > Metazoa > Arthropoda > Insecta > Lepidoptera > Noctuidae > Orthosia > Orthosia incerta. The sequence continues at coordinate 3,313,990 of OX411769.1, forward strand.
TGAGATCGAATAAGGGACAGATGAATCTGACTTGTCTGATCTGTCACTTACTCGATATCAAATTGATACCACGTCACCCTGGACGTCTTTCAGCTCAATAATGATGATGTAAGGGTCCAGGGTGTCGTCTCACCTGAGCCAGCTGCTGTTCTTGTTCCAGATGTGGCGGCTGAGCAGGGGCCTGATTGAGACACTCAGGACATGGAACTACTCGCGTGATGAGGCACCGACCCTCGGATGTGTGGACAAAACGGGTGCCTGTAGGGAAAGTTTGGACTGTAGCTTCTGGATGGGTGGCTTTGAAAAAAGTAATGTTCTTTTGAATAGAAGACTTATTTAGCCGTGTACATATCTTTTATGGGTTCGATATCTTTGAAATAACATTTTTGAGTTAGCTAATTATAGTTTGGCAAAACAGTCCTAAAACGGAACTAACATATTGAATCATTGGCAACACTCTATCTGCCTCGTCGAGTCAGGTACATGTTCTATCATTGCTTGTAATCGGTGACTGTTGTTCGTGTTCATTTTTGTTTATTGGTGATATTGGTGACCCATCGTGTTCAAAATGGACAGAGTTGAGAAGAATTTAACTTTATTTCCATCACAATCTCAAACAATATGTCCAATGCGATAGTGTGCCCTTTTGTGTGCGTGTTGGTTTGTTTGTAACACTTCACGGCTAAATTGCTGGACCGATTTAAATGACATTGGCAAAGACTGGTTACAAATCTACATACATTAAGCGGACTTATGTACCAAGATATTGCCTAGATTCACGCAAAATAATACGCAGGGAAAAAAATCTCTGTAGAATCCAGTCACGATAGATAATGTAATATATCATCATCATCAGCCTTTTAATGTTCCCACTGCTGGGACACAGGCCTCTTCTCTGTGAGAGGGAATGGGCCGTAATCCACTACGCGGGTCCAGTGCGGGTTTGTGGATGTCACATGTATAGTAATAGTGTTTCTTGTAATTATAAGTATAAAAAAAAAACTTAAAATCCCCCAAAATACAAATTAATTGTAAAAAGAAACTAAGTATCAAAACCGTTATTGTCGTACTATATAGGGTTACAACATGCATGAAAGTGGCGCCACCATTATTTTCACGACTTTTTTGCCAGACTGTACTTACTTACTGCTTCAGTTTTTTTACCAAAAAGTGGCTATCCTGTTTTTTTCAAACATCAAAGTCAAAGTCAAATATATTTATTTCAATTAGGCCAGTAAGCGGCACTTTTGAACGTCATACATAAATGAATTAAATTTACAAGTAGTAAAAGTTGATTCTACCGTGCATTCGGAAAAGTAGCTTGTTATGGAGTAGAATGCACAAGAAACTCCATACTTACTCTTTTAAAAAAATAGGTGATAACCAATATTTACATAAGTACATACATTAATAAATTCATATATGTGAGGACGATGCTCCCAAAAATAGCACTACACACTATACTACGTACAGGCATAAAGTAATAAAAGCATTAACAGATAAATTGATAATAAATAGGAACATGGTTCTCACATACTTACAAATATTGCAAACATAGGTAAAATACCATATTTTTTAATTAGCTCGTAGCTAAATAATAACAGCCGCACTGGTCGATTCTCAAGGTTAAGCAACGCTTGACGAGGTCGGTCCGTGGATGGGTGACCATTTCAACATACCGAGTTTCTTCCGTGCCTCGGAAAGAACGTTAAGCCGTTGGTCCCGGCTGTCATTTGAAGATCTTTGATAGTCGTTACGGGTAGTAAGAAGCTTGAGATCTGACACCAGTCTTGCCAAGTGGTACCGTGTTACCCAGTTGCTGGGTTGTGGAGGTCAGATATGCAGTCGCTCCATGTCAAACACTGGTACTCAGCAGCAGATTGATTCTTTAATTAGGGCCGTGAAAGAATATCTTTACAAAACTTACCAAGTGAAGGGTACCAGTCTTCTAGCAGCAAATCAACGTGGTCTGACACGATAGCCAGCACTTTAGCTAGGGTTTCCGGGTTCGGTTCCAGGCTGATGCTCTGATAAACAACAAAACACAATAAGGTTTATTATCCCAACACAAATGTGACGCCAGTATTCACCCTGGAGAAACTTGTCCAACGAAAAGGTCAATCAGAATTTACATATAAACTTTAAAACTTTCGCGTTTCATAATTGAAAAACAATATATCATTTCACCCGACGTTTCGGCCGTGTTCAACGACCGTGGTCCCAGGTAGACTGGGGTCTCGGTATACTGGCTCCGTTGGGGCAAAAAATTATTCCTCTACCCTCACTTTTCTACACACAACACTGACCGTGTCCTTATTCTGTAAGTTCGCCGACTGCACAAAACGAGGTAATGTTTTATAGGTAAATAAATAATCGAAATCATCGCGTTAAATTCCCGTGATATATTGTTTTTCCAGAATTTACATCTTACTTAATAATAATAAGTTTTAGGTAATCTATCTACGAAACCTCCCAAACCATAGCCCAATGTGTTTTGTCTCCATATTCTGCAATAGTCCTGCACCAGCCGGGGATTGTCCATGGGTGCTCTTGCGTAGTGACTTGTGCATAGTCATACGGGGATAATTGCCGGTTGGTGTCACATTTCATCCTACATGTCTAGGGTTTCCATTTGTCCCGATACATCGGGACTGTCACCATCAAAATCAAAATTAAATATTTTTATTTTACATAGGCCTACATGGGCACTTATAAAACGTCGACAAAAGGTGCACGGTTCGGGTTAGTCGTTTCCTATGGAGAAGAACCGGCAAGAAACGCCATGGTTACTCTTTTTTTTTTTGTGTTTACAATATTTCCATGTTACAGCATTAGTACTTGGATATGGGGGGACAACGTAGGCCCGACAATAAGTCGTAAGAAATTAAAAAAAAAACAACCAAAAAAAAAATGTTAAACTAAATAAAAATTTGACAAATGTTAACAATCATCTAGAAATCTAGAAAGCCTACAATGTTCACACATTCACAATCGGTAAAAGAATCTATACAAAGGTAAAATAAAAATAAAACAAATTAAAAAAAAATAAAAAACACAACACTAAATTTAACATGTGGCACAAATACTGTTATCAGTGCTGTAACTATTCTTAGCAAAGGGCTATAAAGACGATTGAAAAATATTGTAAAAAGTCTAATTAAAAGAGAAAAATAATGAGATTGAGAATAGTTAGAGACATCCATATATTTGTGCCGTTTATGAGTTACCAGGGAAGCCGCATGCGCAGAGGGTGTCAAAGCCAAAAAATTTTGTCTTCAACGTAGTCCTTGATTTTATAATATGCTTTTTTAATAAGGACACGTTTGATGTAGTTTTTGAACCTTCCATCGGTCAGTTCTATAACTGACTAAGGCAACTTGTTATAAAAGCATATACTGTTTATAAGAAAAGACTTGCTAGTTTTCGTTAATCTGAATTTGGGTATTACAATTTCGTGCTTACTGCGTGTATTTAAATTATGGAAGTCACTTCTAGTTTTGAAAAGCCCTCGATTTTTGCGGACATACAAAATCACATCATTAGCTCTTCTGTCCCGACGTCCCGACAAGGCACTAATTACGTCCCGTTTTATCGCGCGGCCACGGTAATTCAAATACGCGCGCCAAATAAATGATAAATGCTCAAATTATGCCAATATTTCTTTGCGATACCTGGCCACAACGCCATTGTGGAAAGAGTATTTACATTAATGTTGAACCAGAGGACCTATGAAAGAAATTGCCTGCTGCCGGCGACTGTAGAGTCAATATTACAATGTCAGGTTAACTTCAAAAGGACTTGCACGGAATTTTATAAATATATGTAAAAGGACAGAATAAAAAAGTAAAGTTTCAGCTTCAAAATATGACAAAGCTACGTCTGTAGAATTTGTATTTTTTTTATGAGTAAAATATACATTTTCTTTTACTCTTTGCGTCCCGACACGAGCCTTGCCAAATATGGCAACCCTATACATGTCTAAACACGGACACGTGTCCAAAGAACTGGAGTACTCGAGCTTGGACTATAGCCGATAGACGCTGCCTGATACCGAGTTCTTAAAGGATGGATATGTTAGTGCGAAACTCAGTCCACGACACTCCAAGCATTCTTCTCCAGCACCACATTTCCAGAGCGTCTATTCTCTTCCTCTCAGTGTCTCTCAGCGTCCAGGTCTCGGCTGCGTATAGAAATATGGGGAACACAAGTGCCCGTATGAGCCGGGTTTTCGTGGCTTTGGTGATATTGTGATTCCTCCATATTTTCTTCAGCCTATCCATGGCAGACCTGATTCTATCGAGCGGCTTGTAGTTCAGGGTAGAGTGGAAGAAACGAGAGCGCGCGGCAGGTCGCCCATGCGATGGACCGACCAGTTTAAGTCTGCAGTGGGTGGCCCATTGCATGAGTGCACACGAATAACAGCCGATAGAGAGGGATGGCGTCGCATCGTTAAACATATTATGGCAACCCGAAGTCTCACTGCAACATGATGACCACGACCGCTCTGCCAAGAGTGTACCGACGAAGAAGAAGAAGATACATGTATAACAAGGCCTCTGCGAGATGGTTTCGGCCCCCGCCTTTCAACAGACCGGGGCCCTAGGGTCCCGAGAATCTCAAAGAAAGAAAGAAAGAAAGAAAAAGTTTTTAATTGTCACAAAACGACATACAATATAAATACATGCTCTTGCTAAACCCTTATCAATAGTGTAAAAAAAACAAAAAAAGATACATCTTCTTCTTCCTACACAGGGAACAGGTATTCAAAGCCCAAAAGCGTTGTTTAAGGTCGATGTTAAATATGAAAATGACTGACAGTTGTGTTCCAGTGTTTAAATCCCTAAAGCTGTTTTATTGCTTAGTGTTGCTATTTTTGAAATGGCAATTTTTGTTAAACGTAACATGCATCTATTTACTACAGTTTCGCAAACTAGTAAGAGACCAATCAGAAGCCAGTTAAAAAATCTGTTACTAGTTGAGAGTTGCAATACTGCTTTATTAAAAAAAAATGTTACTAGTATGGGACCTGGAATATATAACAAAATACCTGACATAATAAAAGATAAAGACACAATAAAGACACAATACGCAATTTTAAAAATAAGTTAACAGCATTATTGATTGAAAAGTGTTACTACTCGATTAACGATTTTCTAAATGACAATGACCAAAATTTATTCTAATGTAAATTTCATAATACCCTTATGCAATTTAATGACATACCAACTTATGTAATTTTAGTTAATGTTTTGAACTGTAATTCGTAATTTTGTATTTTGAGACTAGTTCTTAGATTACTTAAATCATTAATGTTTGCATGCCTAATCTGGTAGATTGTACAAGGATCACAATTGTTTTTTTTTATATCTTATGTTATGTACCTACAATCTATGCAAATAAAATAAACTTTACTTTACTTTACTTCCTGCCCTTGTCCCATGTTACTTGGGGTCGGCGCAACACGTTTTCTTCCTCCATACCGTCCTGTCCCCCATCACGCTATCACTGAATCCCTTTTCTTTCATATCACTCCTCACGCAGTCCATCCATCTATTCTTCGGCCGTCCCCTCCCTCCCCATCCATCCACATGTGTGTCATCCCTCCTCATCAGATATCACACTTATATTATAAAAGCGAAAGTTTTTGAGTGTGTGTGTGTTTGTTACTTCTTCAAGTTCAAACTGAATGAGAAAAAGGCTGAGCGGATCTGGATGAAATTTGAAAAGAGATTTTTATCCCAGGAATATGTTCCCTGGGGATGTTAGTTGTTCTATGTTAGGGGGGGGTTTGGTTTCCGCACTTAGTCCTGGATGGACCTTTGTACGTGAGCCATGGCGGCCGTTGGGTGGTCATTCCATCCAGCCCACCTCCCTCCAGAAGTCAATTAGAGCTCCTGGTTTTCTCAAAACATCCGTGTATGATCTGGGTGACCCAAGGGTTCGTGTTCTTATCTGTGTGATACCTGTGCACTCAAAGAGAACGTGTGTGACGGTTTCCTCAGCCTCCATGCATGCCCTGCACAGAGGACTGTCCGTTATGCCTATTGTGTGGAAGTGTTTGTTGAGTGAGCAGTGTCCCGTGATGGTTCCCGTCACCAGGCGCAGGCCATTCCTGTCCAGGCGTAAAAGAAGCCTGGTAAGCTTACTGTCCAAGAATGGCAGAGCTTCTTTGGATTTCCTACAGCCCGGTGTCGAGGCCCACCAGTTCTCCGCCTGTGTCTGGGTGAATTCCTGTAACCACCTGCATATTTGGTTGAAGGGGATGGGTACAACAGGCTCGGCTCCATAGACCGCCGAGCTGGATCCGCGTCTCGCAAGCTCGTCAGCCGCGTCGTTGCCCAGCGATCCGCTGTGTCCCTTTATCCATTGTAGTGTCACCGTGTTACGGCTAGATACAGTTATTTGTTCCAGTGCGTTGTGACATTCTAGTACTAGTTCCCTCGGGATTATTTTCGACTTTCACGCGGGCGAAGCCGCTGGCAAAAACTAGTTAATAATATCAATCACACTATCACCCTAATATTATAAAGGCGAAAATCTGTGAGTGTGTGTGTTTGTTACTTCTACACGCTCAAACGGCTGGACGGATCTGGATGAAATTTGGCACAGAGATAGATTACAGTCTGGAATAGCACATAGGATACTTTTCATAGGACAATTTTTCTTTTACATTTTAACTTTTTTTTATTTTGATTGAATTATTTGAAATTAGGATTTTTATATATTTTTTTTTATTATTGCACATGTGACATTATTGATCTTTTTATATGTATTATTAAATTTTATTAATGACATTTAATTTGACTGGAATGATTTTAAAATGGAATTTGGATTTTTTTAATATTATTTTTTTTTCTTTTTTCCTTTGATATGTGACATTATTTATCTGCTTAATTTTTCTTATTTTAACTTGAATGATGTAGAAATTTGGTTTATTACATATTTTGTTATTACACATGAGAAATTATTGATCTTTTTATATTTATTATTGACTAGCTGTGCCCGCGGCTTCGCTCCCGTCATATGTCTGCCAACCCTACCCTACTTACCTACCATTTTGTTTCTATAGTCATCATTCTTTCGCGGAGAATATTAACACCGCGATTCAGAAAATGACTTCAAATGCACAACGCAATCTATCGAATATCGAGTTCAACTGTCCGAGTATCTGCGTGTGTTGTGATAATTTTACGTCTTGAACACTTTATATTCATCTAACTTTTGATAGAGTGAACCGATTGCGATGCAACAAAAACTAAGTAATTCTTCAAGTTACGCACAAGTTTTATGTATAAAAGTTATTTACATTAGATTCGTACATTTCACGTGATGCGTGCACAAATAAACAGATAAACAGACAAAAATTCCAAAAATGCTGGAAATAGGTTCTGTTGGTTATCTTTTAACACCCTGGCTATATTTTTTAGAAATATTTTTGATGTACAAAAATACTTTTCTACAGACTTATTATATGTATTGATTGTTATTTTCGAAACTTAAATTTTTATTTTGATGGAATGATTTTAAAATGGAATTGTGATTATTGTAATTATATTTTTTTTTCTCTTCTGCTGTTGGATAACTGTTGTCAATTATTGAGATATTGTTTTTTACCTGATTTTTAAATCGGACTTTTTATGGTGTTCTCTCTATTGTACTTATTACTTTTCTACACAATGTATATTGTTAAGAAATAAATGACTTATGACTTATGACTCATCCCGGTATAATGTTCCCTTAGGACAAGAAAAACAAGGTCGGGTAGAAATATAGATAATTCTGGCAAATAGATGGATATCCTACAAATGAACGCGAGTAAGATATGATACGACTTGAAAACAGTAGGGAAGTATAGCACAAAAGAGAAAAGTCTTAACTTAGTATTGGATGGCACAACGCTGCGAATGATGATGATGACCAAAAACAATGGATAACTTACCTGGTACCCAGCTATAGGAAGTCCATCGTCTCTTCTGATCACGCAGACTTGCGCTGGCAGGAGTATCTCCACACAGGCTGAAGACTGGACATCCAGCTCACACCATGCTCCTTCTTGACGTACCCTGAACCTGATAAAGAATAGAAAGACCTAAACTTAGTATGCAAGTACCGTGAAAGCCACATTCAGAGAATTTGCAGAGCACGGCCAACAAACACACTGGCTGTCTAATACCTATCTGGAACACTCAAAGAAATTCCTGGGATTTACGTTCAAGGCACGGGAATGCATTTGGAATATGAGCAGGGGCAATTTCCTAAAACTCAAATTCGAAAACCAGAATCGACAGTGGCGACCAAGAGAAAAGCGCCGAGTCCCTGCAAAACGATTCAACTCACACTGGCAGTCTGGCACTGTGTTTGTTACTTTCATAGACCCTCACCTGATATGATGATACTGGTCATCAGGCTGCTCATCATCAGCCGCGGGCAGCAGCGCGTCCCGGCGCGGCGGCAGCTCTCTCAGCGCCAGCATAGTCAGGGCTCCAGTACACACTAGGGCTCCGCTGCGCCACAACTTCCAGCCCCAGGAGAGTTCTAGGGCTTTGGAGATTGTTTCGTCTAGTTCCATCTGTAGAAAAGTTCAAAGAGAGCGTCTGTATTCCACGAAGAGATTTATATACCGGACACCAATCTAGACTCCTCATACTGATAAAAATTTGGAAATATTACCCTACTAGCTTGCGCTTACGTCTATTATAGATAAATAGATAGATAGATAAATCATTTATTTAGTGCACACAAAAGACACAACACAACATACAAAATCTTAATTAAATTATTACAATTTTCATGTAGGTATGTTTAAAAACAAAGTGCCAACATAAAAAGAAAAAGGAAACCGAAACAAAAGTAAAAATGACACCAGTAACATTAATTTTTACAATCAAAACACAGTGCGGTGTGCGTCTCAAGGATGCACCAAATGGGAGTCCAGCTCAGCACGTGTCAGGCAAATATACCTGACGCTGATATTCTGCTGGATCCCTGCAGTGACAAATGGTCGCCAAGCAGACGTGATATGTTGGTGTTGTAACAGTGTTATGCGTAGAGTAATTCACGTAAGTATACCCGCAAATTTAATTTAGTACTTACAATAAAAAAACATTTGTTTTTTTTGCAGTAGAAAAAGTTTCAGTTCTTAGGCGTGTTGAATATTTTATAAATTCGTTTTGATTACTTGGTTAGGTATTTATAAAGTTAAATGTACAATGTATAAAATAATAAATAATCTCACAGTAACCAATAAATAAATGATGGCGTAGGTCCAAATATAGTAAACGATTTGGCTAGACTAAAATTAAAATATGCTTACAATTAATATAATATAAATACACGTAAATAACATATGCACACAAAAGATCCACAAGTCATTTAATTACTAAATAAATGCCTATATCTTTCGTTCACAGGATTCGACCACGAGATACGCCAAACAGCCAGCTCGGGAAGTACATGACAGCCAGTTATATAATGGACGTGTTCAAAAAAGTAATCCCCAGACATTAGACCATTTAGGTATCATATTTGATAATAGTCAAGATTGTCCCGGAACGAAACAATACGTTACATTTCGGGGAGCGTGCGATGGAACTGCAAAATTTGATGCCGCCTAGCCCTTTCCATCACCGGACAACAAGACGTACGGCAACACGCCACCGGTACATGGTGGACATCCCACCCATACGTACAAAGCGTTTTGCGAATACTTTCATTGTGCGCACAGCTAAGGTGTGGAATAGGGAACTATCCGCAAAGCTGCGCTCAGATGGCGCCACAGGTTTCTGCGTAAACAAACTAGAGAAGGGCGTTTTCGGTTTTTTACGCAAACGGTTATGTATGTGTTTTCATATAGATATCGAAAACGGTTTTCAGATATCGATATCAGAAGTACAGTTTGCAAAAGTTAAAATGTTATTTAGATGAGCAAACTAACAACGAACACGAAATAATACTTAGAAAGATAGGTAGCGCATATGGTTCCTAACGTTTGTGAAGTTTGCGTTTTGTTCGTAGTTCGTACGTTTTCGCATTGTTACGGTTTTAAGTTTTGAATTATTCGTTCTCACACGCTAGTAAGGTTTTTTTTAGATACAGCTTTTGTAATATCGGTTATTTTGATATCGATATGATATGATATCTAACACATGTCCGATATCAGTTACGTTTAGATATATCGGACACATCCCTAAAAAAAAAACAAACTGTCAAAGTCCAGCGACAAAATTTCGCAGTTTATGTATACAAAATATAAAACAAAAAGTGAAAGAAAAATGAAGCTATAACTAACTTCCCCAATATTATTATTTGGTTTTTGAACACAAGTTATCTTAAAAACAGTGAAAAAGAGTTCGGTAACCACAAACAGTAGTAGACGCCATGTTGTTATGTTTTTGTTTACTCAAAGCCGTCAAGCGCCATCTGGCGGGAGCAATTGGCAGTAATGTTCCCTATTCCCTGCCGGAGTCTTTGTTTCCTGATAGGTACAACCTTGGAATCTTTAAGTGTGTTCTGAAGAGTCCGCTCTGTGCTCGCAGTTTTTCGGTTAAAGTAGGATATGCAAGTCACATGAGGGCACAAAACAGACCAGCAAATCTGAGACCTAAATTCAAACGAGGAGCCATTGAATGCGGTTACTAAGAAATTTTAAAAATGACATGATACCTAATCTGTTGTCCAATTAATCCTTCCCGTTTTTAAATCAGCTTATACAGTACAACTATTTTCTTACTGTCCCTCAGCAATCATCGCATTTCCGAATACAAACAAATGCTAATTTCCATGTCCATCGATTATTAGATTTAGCGTGTTGAATTCAGAACTAAGTACTTTATTGTTCTTTTGTTTTGATTTCCGTGTTAAATTTATCGAGCTGTAAAAATAACAGTTTTAGCAGCTTTCTTCCCATTTTTTAAATAAATTACATTATGTTAAAAGAGTATTAACAACTCTATATACTTCCAAGTTGATTGAGAGCGTCCGGTCGGTATCAAGTGCAAAGGGCAACTGATAGAAATCCGACGACTGACGAAACGCGAAATTTGCTGAGGGACATTAAGAAAATGTTTGTACTGTACATGTTATTATTAGATTACATAATACTGTTAAATGATTTTTTCAATACAGTTGTTAAACATGGCGTACTTTCAGAGGCTATAATTATGATTCGAAAGTTAAATCTTACGCATAGGCATCTTTCTGTTACGCGGTCGTGACTTTTGTTTACGAGCTCGATCATTATGTTTGCAGTTTAGTTTTAAATTTATAAGTCAATTTAAAAAAGTTTAGTAGCAAGGAGTTTTCAAACATAGAATAAAATGGGATAGATTTTCTACGAGGAAAACTGTATGATTCCGTACGTTTTAGCATTGAATTCTCAAAAGTCTTATAAATGGTTGTTTAATATATTTAATTACCAGTTTTAATTTAATAATATTCACATCAACATTTGTCAAAAATCGAATAGGCTGTATATATAGGCTATTTCGTAAAAAAAAAAGTATGTCTAGTTGCAAAAACGCGCCATAAGTCAATTTAAAAAAGTTTAGTGGCAAGGAGTTTTCATACATAGAATAAAATGGGATACGATTTTATACGAGGAAAAATTAATGATTCCGTACGTTTTAGCATTGAATTCTCAATTTTCTTTAAATAGTGGTTTAATATGTTTAATATGTTTAATTACCAGTTTTAAGTTAATTATTTTCACATCAACGTTTGTCAAAAATCGAATAGGCTGTATAGGCTGTTTTCTTTGTAAAAAAATATGTCCTGTTGCAAAAACGCGCCATATTGTTTTTTTTTTTGTGAATAAGCAAATCTAATTCTTTGATTTGTTTTTACTGTTTCTCACAAGTGTATTGAAAAACGTCGTGTGATACACGGGTGTGTAGGTTATTGCAAACTCGTGTCATTAAAAACCCTCGCCTTCGGCTCGGGCTTGTTAATGACAGCTCGTTTGCAATAACCTACTTTCCACCCTTGTATCACAATGTACTATTATATAATAAGAACCTGAACAATGTTAATTTCAACACCAACTCACCTCAGGCGGCAACTTATACACGGAGTACGGCAGGTCAGCAAGCTGCTGATCAGCTAACAGCCTCGCGCACAACCGCGGCCAGAAACCACAGGGTACGTAAGACAGGAGCAGCAGACGTCTTAGAGGACGGCCACCACGTCCTGATACCACCAGCTTGTGGCAGTCTTCTGTGAGAGAAAAATAATCCATCATCATCTGCCTAGCCTTCTCCAACTATACCTAACGTGTATTACAGAACCCGCAGGGAACGTAAGATTGAAGCAGGAGACATCTTAGAGGACGGCCACCTCGTCCTGAGACCACCAGTTTGTGGCAGTCTTCTGTGAGAGAAGAATAATCCGTCATCACCTGTCTAGCCCGTGGGGACCCAATTTTTTTTTCTGCCGAACCCATTAGTCGGGGTTTCAAAATAAAGTGTTTCAATAGATGATTTCATAAATATATAAGATTTAGGTATATGTTTAAATGTACCTAAGCCGAAAAAAAAAGTTGAAAGTTATAAATAATAAAAGATAATTCAAAAAATCCGACTGCTTAAGAACTACTGCTCCTCAGACTGCACAGCATGATTTTCTTCTTCTTTACGTCTTTTTAGTTCGCTTCTTAAGCAGTCGTGTTTTTGATGTTTTGAATTAACTTTTTTTTATCTGTTATTATTGCGAGCTGACAATCTTGCAGATATTCGGCAATACTTGGAGATTCATTGATGGTAGTCGTTAATGCTACGCTGTACCACGTTACGCTTTGCTAGGCTACTTACGTATGAGCGTAGGGGAGTCAGTGCCTCTACCGTCAGGTGCTGGAGTGAGCTGCGCCGGCCACGCGCGGCGCGGAGTGCCTCGGTTTGAGTTGCACCACGACCGCGAACGGACTGGCAGCTATAGAGACCAATGTAATTTAATAGTTATTTATTTGTTAAGATATTCTTAGTGTGTTGTGAGGTAGTAATTTTTTTGTTTGGGAAATTGACTGACACCGTTCCGTTGTTGTTGAATTAGGTATTTTACCTAATTTGCAATATTTGTAAGTATGTGAGAACCATGTTCCTATTTATCAAATTAATGAATTTACCTATTAATGCTTTTAATCATTTATATACGTAGTATAGTATGTAGTGCTATTCTGGTTGCATCTTCCTCACATTACAGTTTTACAGTACTTATGCAAGTATTGTAAAACACTTATTTTTTTTAAAGCGTAAGTATGGAGTTTCTTGTCCGTTCTTCGCCATAACAAGTTACTTTTCCGAATGGACGGTAGAATCAATTATTATTACCTGTAAATTTTAATAGTTGACGGTTAAAAGTGCCGCTTAATGGCCTAGTTGAAATAAATATTGCTTTATTAGAACTTTTGTTCATAATATTCAGCCGGTTCCGGCTCACAAACATATTTTGTGTACGAAAATCCCTCAAAGTGTACGTTCTTCTAACTACTTCGTTGAAGTATAGAAAAGGATATGCGCCCAGTTTTCACTTTAAACCACTTAGGAAATATTGTCGAAACGAATGTTTGCGGTATGCGCGGGGTGGGGCGAAGAGGCGAAACGCCGGAGCGAAACGCCTTTCGCCGAAAAATTGCGGCTCGGCGGACAGAGCTCCGGCAGGATCTCATGGGGACATGGAGAGAGCGACTGTCGCAACCCAGCGCTGGGCACACCACAATTGCGGCGATAAGGTCCCGCCTGACGCAGGTCCTCACCTCCCGCCTGATGTAGGTCCTCACCTCCCGCCTGATGTAGGTCCTCACCTTCCACCTGACGCAGGTCCTCACCGGACACGGCTGTTTTGGGAGATGCCTGTTCAGCATAAGGCGGGAGGAAACGCCCGGATGTCACCATTGTGTGGATCACCCGGAGGACACGGTGGAGCATACGGTGGAGGTCTGTCCCGCTTGGGCGGAGCAACGCTGTGTCCTCGTGAAGGCGATCGGTGGTGGCGACCTCTTGCGTCTGGCCCTGGTTCAGGGCATGGTACGGAGCGAGAGGATATGGAAAGCTGTCACCTCCTGCGAATCAGTAACACTCGCGAAGGAGGAGGCGGAACGCGTGAGGGAGACGCAAAGGAGACGAAGCCATCGCAAGAGACACCCTGGGCGTCGGGAGTCGCAAGCCGATTCCCGGCCACCGTAGGCGCGGGTTGCGGACGGCGAGTAATGGGTAGCTCGCCGTCCGATAAGGACCAGGCTTGAGTCATCGGCACGTAGTGTTCCACACGCGTCTCAAAGAGATGTTAGAAAAAACTGGCGGGGTAACCGCATAGGGCGATATCTGTCTGGGTCGCGGAGAAATTAGAAAAAGAGTTACCGCGGCCCTGGCACAAGCTAATGATCCTTCGCCCAGATAGATGAAGTGTCTGGTGGAAAACTGCCTGACGGTCGTTGTCGGACTGTTGTATATCTTCAAATCGCTCTGAAAACTCTGCTTGCACGACGCAGGATGTTTATGTGGCATCAGGTCATTAGTTCGATGTGGTGGCATACCTGATGCGTCGTCGGTGGGCTACGCGGCAACAGCGGCGGCACGAGTAGCAGGCGCGAGTCCCAGCACAGCGCGAGTTCGAACTTGTTCAGCAGCGACACCCCCAGGGAACTTGCTTCGTCTCCTCGCGCCAGCATCGGTGATGCCTTGAAGACGTGGGCTAGGTCTTCGATCTTCATTATTCCTGGGCAGAAAATATGTAAACTTAAAATAATACCAGGTTTTTAGGGTCATACAAGTGGCCGCAGTGAGTGCGCGGGCGACGAGCGGCAACCGGCGCGCGAGCGGGTATCTCAAACTAGTTCGAGCTGATCGCATGCGTTGTCATACCTTGTGGTAACTTAAAACTTTTTTTCTTATTATGAAAAATGCCATCTATCCGCCTTATATTGAACTTTTTGGTAAAGTGTTACCACTTTATTTCTATAAATATTTGGTAGTTATATTAATTGTAAATTTTGCTATTTTTCTTTAATTAGTTCAGGTGCTCTAAAAAAAATTAAGTTTTCATAATCTATATATATATATCGGAGGAAGGTATATGACTAATAATCTAGAACAAAGAAATATGACGCATGTAAACTTATTAATTCAGTTTTGTTTAATTGGCAACATTTAGCCTACGATTCAATCTCAGTTCGATTTTATTCGATTGACAACACTTTATTTTGCTTATGTCAAAATACTCGATTTGGATTGGATGTTATAAGCGGTAATTTGCCGGATGAGTTCTTGAGCCAATAAAAAGCAGGGGTGTCGATCCAGACACCCTGAGCAAGTTTCTCCCGCCATGTTTTTGTCGTGAAGTTAGAAAAAGGAACGCGCGGGCGCGCGTTTGCGGAGTTGAAAAAGTGTTGTGAGGAAAATAGTAGAGAGGTGGCCTAAAGTGGCGTGTATAAAATTGAAAGTGTGTTTTGTTGAGAAAAAGCGAAACGTAGGTGGCCGAATTCGCTGCTTTGATAAGATTGGAACAAGGACTATCTCCAAAACGGCATAAGTTACCTGCTTTGTGCATGCATACCTACGAAAGCCCACAAGATCGAGGGTTTATCCTATTTGCGACATATATATAAAAGAGAAAGTATGTATGTATGTATGATCCTTATGGATTCCGAAACGGCTGGACCGTCTGTAATTAAATTTTAAGAGAATCTTTAGATTGATCCAGCGGGTAATCATGTAGTAGTTTGGTGGCGATCAGAGCAATTATTTTTTTGATCTTTGAACGCGGGCGAAGCCTTGGGTAGAAGCTATTTTAGTATAAATTATTTGTAAAAGATTTGTACAATTTCTTTTTTGCTTTTTGTTCATTAAACAACAAAAAGTCCTCTTCTTAGTCCGCATTATTGTGCAAAAGACTACGGTACCCTAATACTGCGCGTGGCCCGACACGCACTTGGCCGGTTATAAAACAACAATTTGTAAGAGTTATCGCTATTTCTTGAACTAACCGATCGGAAATTTTTATGAGAGTTTATTGTTTAATTGACCGATCGGTAATCGATTTAATACGACTCTTCCGATTTTGACTTCTATTGCGTTGGTGATATGAAAAATGGCAGCTGTATTAAACAGTTAGTTTTGGTAACAGGTTTATGCTTTTTATGCCATCCTTATATTTATGGGATAGAACTCAAAATCGGTTGAACTGGCTATAAAAAGGGGTTGTAAAAATTTCTAGTGTTATTTCAAATGAAGTATAGTGTGATAATATTACTTTCATAAGTGATGGCAAGTTTAATCGTTGTTTCTTTAAATTACCGTTCGGTAAGATTATATACAACGAATCGTAGTTTTTTGCTGTGTTTATAATTAACCAATAGGTTAATTAACTAATAGGTTAATTATAAAGTGGTAAATAACGATCTGTACAGCCCGTCCGACTTAACTGTGCACCTGTCGCTATCACGTCACTCTTGTCGTTCAACTCTCGCTATTGACGAGACTCGGGAGGGGCACCGTGCGGGAGTGGGCGAGCATTCCAGCGAGGTGCATAGTTAAGTCAACGGAGTTATAATAGTAGTTTATGCAATGGTCATATAATAGGGGTTACAAAAACACGAGCGTGGGTTTTTATTCGGCTTCGCCTCATGTGATAATATTAACACACGAGTGTTTTAATACCTAATTATATGCCGTTGCATACACTATTTTATCTTCACTCATACAGTTGATTTAAAATAAAAGTGGAAACGAAAATATATACGGTATGGCGGGCAATAAAGATTCTCATTGCACCATGACAGCGCAGCGCGCGCATCCATAGACACACTACTTCTACATAGTGACACTACTTTTCTACATTAAGTCAATGGGCCCATAAGCCAATAAATTAAAAAAGTAAAAGTTTGCAATAAAAATTAAAATGGTTATTTATGCTACACGTGCGGAAAGTAGGTGACTCGTGTCGATTTATCCACTCACTCGCTTCGCTCGCTCGTGAATAAAAATACCGCTCATCGGAAATCATCTTACGCACGTGTATCATACAACATTTTACTATGCATTGTGCGAGGAAATAAAAAAAAATATCTGAACCAAGCAAGAAACTTATTCAAGGGCACTCAGCATATCCACAGATAACTAATAGTTCATAGTTCCTCGGGAATATCTACTGCGCATGTGCAAATAGCTGTCACGTCATAACGCAAAAAGGCACGAGCAAAATATTCATTCTGCCAAAAATATTTAATGAATATTTAAAATTAATTTATTGATCAAAATCTAAATCTAGAGTAATTAAAAACGCCTTAAATGAAGTGTTAGTTTTGTTTTACCTTTTATATGAATGATAATCTGTACTTAACTAATTTTTTAAACTTTTCTCAAATAATAAAAACTCTATGCGGCGGGCTGACGTTGGAGTTAAAATTAAAAATTACAGGAAAGTAAAAAGCACTAGTAACAAAAAGTGACATTTTCCGCACAGTTTGGCTGCTTGGAAAACGCTCTTTTCAAGGACATGCATTGTAATAGTTATTTATGCTACAAGTGCGGAAGGTAGGTGATTTCCGATGAGTGGTATTTTATTCACGAGCGAGCGAAGCGAGTGAGTGGATAAATCGACACGAGTCGGAAATCATCTTACGCACGTGTATCATACAATATTTTATTATGCATTGTGCGAGGAAATAAAAAAATATATCTGAACCAAGCAAGAAATTAATAAAAAGGCGGGCTTATTCAAGGGCGCTCAGCATATCCACAGATTAACTTTTACTGCAAATAGCTGTCACGTCGTAACGCAAAAAGGCACGAGCAAAATATTCATTCTGCCAAACATATTTAATGAATTTTTTAAATTAATTTATTGATCAAAATCTAAATCTAGAGTAATTAAAAACGTCTTAAATGAAGTATTAATTTTGTTTTACCTTTTATATGAATGATAATCTGTACTTAACTAATTTTTTACACTTTTACACTTTTCTCAAATAACACTAACTCTATGCGGCGGACTGACGTTGGAGTTAAAAATTTAAAAAGTACAGGATAGTAAAAAGCACTAGTAAAAAAAGTGCCACTTTCCGCACAATATGGCTGCTTGGAAAACGCTTTTTTCGAGGACATGCATTGTAATAGTACATTGTGATACAAGGGTGGAAAGTAGAAGTACCTACACACCCGTGTATCACACGACGTTTTTCAATACAGTTGTGAGAAACAATAAAAACAAATCAAAGAATTAGATTTGTTTATATGATATATTTATTTCACAAAAAATAAAATTTTCAATATGGCGCGTTTATGCAACTGGACATATTTTTTTACAAAGTAAACAGCCTGTACAGCCTATTCGATTGTTGACAAACGTTGATGTGAAAATAATTAACTTAAAACTGGTAATTAAATATATTAAACAACTATTTAAAAAAAAAATGAGAATTCAATGCTAAAACGTACGGAATCATTAATTTTTCCTCGTATAAAATCGTATCCCATTTTATTCTATGTATGAAAACTCCTTGCTTCTAAACTTTTTAAATTGACTTATGGCGCGTTTTTGCAACTGGACATTTTTTTTTTCAACGAATGCAGCCTATACAGCCTATTCGATTTTTGACAAATGTTGATGTGAAAATAGTTAAATTAAAACTGGTAATTAAATATATTAAACAGCCATTTAAAAGACTTTTGAGAATTCAATGCTAAAACGTACGGAATCATTAATTTTTACTCGTAATAAATCTATCCCATTTTATTCTATGTTTGAAAACTCCTTGCTACTAAACTTTTTTAAATTGACTTATAAATTTAAAACTAAACTGCAAACATAATGATCGAGCTCGTAAACAAAAGTCACGACCGCGTAACAGAAAGATGCCTATGCGTAAGATTTAACTTTCGAATCATAATTATAGCCTCTAAAAGTACGCCATGTTTAACAACTGTATTGAAAAGTTATTTTATGATGCAGTTGTTTGAAAATCGAAGGAAAATGTTGCACTATAATGTTTAATTTTACCTATCCACGAATATAAAGTACGTGTTTATACAATATTTTTTGAATTCATATTTGGAACACGCTTTGAGGGAAGATAAATATTATATTTGACCTGAACAACCCAATTACTGGGCAACACGATTGTGCTGGTTGTACTTACCGTTATTAGCAAAAGGGTTGATCTCTCTGACGGTGACGACATGGGCTAGCACGTCACACAACCACTGTGGCTTTAAGAAGTACAGCTCTTTGAGAGTCGCGTCGTCGTAGTGTAGCAGGACACCTGGAACGGACATAAAGAATTAAATTACAGTAGAGTCCTGCAGCCTATTTGTGTAAGTGAATTCGGCAAGGCAAAGCGTTTTGACACCATCAAAAGACCAGTCACATGCAGGTTGAAAGACGCGATGTGGATTTCCGTCTATGTGATAGGTTGATTGATGGCGGTCAAACCCTTTGCCTTGCCAAATTCACTTAAGCAATTAGACTGCTGTTAAATGTTCCTATAATCTATATATATATATATAAATTAATCCCTATGTCCCTTGGTCAAGGCATCACGCGTGAACGGCTGTACCGATTTCGCTTATTCTTTTTTTGTTGTGTTTGTTATTGTTAGGAGAAGGTTCGGTGAAAAAAAATATGATAAATAAAAAATGGTATCTTACCTACATAGGTAGGGTAGGTATGTGGGTAGGTTAGGGTAGGGTAGGTAGGGTAGATGAATGTTTGGTGTTTTTATGGCAAAACAAAGTTTGCCGAGTCAGCTAGTGATAAATAAAAACATTATATCACGGGAATTTAACGCGATGATTTCGATTATTTATTTACCTATTTCACCCGACGTGACACCCGGAACCACGGTCGTTGCAACACGGCCGAAATAATCGAAATCATCGCGTTAGATTCCAGTGATATATTGTTTTTCAATTATGAAACGTTAAAGTTTTAAACTTAACAAATAAAAATATGTTCACAAAAAATAAACCGACTTCAAAGACAAAGACAAAGATATTTTATTTCAAGTAGGCCACCAAGCGGCACTTTTGAACGTTACATTAAATTTAAAAATAATAATAGTTGATTCTACCGTGCATTCGGAAAGTAGCTTGTAATGGAGAAGAATGCACAAGAAACTCGATACTTACTCTTTTAAAAAAAATATATAAAAAAATGTTTTACAATATTTAGGTACATAAGTACATACCTTGATGAATGAAATTGAGTTTATACAATACAAATATAATTATACAGTCTTCAAAAGCAAAACATAAAACAAGAGCAAAAATAACTTTCGTTTCAGAAGTCGGTGTCTTTGGTACCTCTTATTTTTTTTGTCGTTTTGCGACACTGACTTTCGAAACAAATGTTATTTTTGCAAGGAGCAAAACAACCGAATTTTAAAATTTTAAAAAATATGTTTTGCTTGGAAAAATTAACCGACTTCCAAAGTCGGTTAATTTTGTGGGTTTTCCCATATTTTTGTGTGTAACGGCCTGGTAATGGTATCACTGAAAGCTATTGAGTGCTAACTTTAAAACTTTCGCATATTCGTTCTTCAAACGCACTCAGCGTTTGAAGAACGTAGACACATTCAGCTCATGCACACAAAGATAATGAAATGGGCACACGATATAGCTCGTGTTTTTTTCTAGACGCGGCTTCCATGCCTTATTATTCTAAGCTTTTTCACTTTGTTATATTGTTCCTATGTTTTGAGTGCGTAATAGTACATTATGGTACAAGTGTGCAATGTTGGTGATTACCGCTGAGGCGCCATTGAGACCCGAGCCGTAGGTGAGGGTCTTAAGAGAGCCGAGGACGGTAATCATCAATACACATGTGTATCATACGACGTTTTTCAACACACTTGTGAAGAAAATAGTACAAAAAAGAACAGTTTCATCAGTAAAAACGAGTTGTGATTTTTTTTTCACAATGGCGGGCAAAATTAATCAGTTTTCCTATGCGCGCGCATCTAACAATGGAGATCGGCCATAGACTAAAAGAATGAGGTTTCTTTTTTTTCGGCTTTTCGTGGATAGTGTTTTAGCCACGTACAAAATAGGGAATTTCAATTTTTATAATTACAGAGCAAATAAAATTTATATTTGAGTGAAAGTTTTATTTATTAAGCACGTACAAGTTGAAATTAATACGAAGTTGCATGAAATGAGCAAGCAATAGGTTCATTAATTTATTTGTACTATTGAGCAAAATCTTTTTTGTATCGAAACTTTTTTAAGAACAAAGCAACTCAACCAATAAAAAAAAACTCTATAACTCACTTGTGAATAATAGCAATGAAAAAGTCACAGTTTGATAACAGGTAACATTATGTGCCTAATTGCGGTGAAATTAGAGCAACTTTATGAGCAAGTGTGTTGAAAAAAAAAGTCATTTGTATTAATGAGGTTAGACTTCATAAAATAATGATAATCAGTCTAAAGTCAGCCGGTCGCACAAAGATAATGGATATGCTGTTCATCATACCGTTTTCATGTAGGAACATTGTCGCTTGATGCAACTCAGCCGCGTCCCGGAACATGCGATGATTTTTCTGCTGCATATATTGCGTAACCTGGGTAAAGGAGAAATTATAGTGTAAAGAAGAACACATAAATAATAAGAGACGAAATGATATTGTCTGCGATTCTAATCCATCCTCAAAATATGCATTTGTAAATAGATTCTTTACATTCTTAGGTCCATTTCTGTACAATAGATTAAATTGAAAATTAAGTATCTATAAATTAAATTATTTTAGCTGTAAAAAGACTATTCTTGAACATCTACTTCGCTTCTCTTACGGAGAGTCAGAAGATCTCCTAGCTGTAACAAAATAATAATTTTGCTTTGTCTTTAATTTAAGTATTCATATACAAGCTATACCTTTGTTAATTTATTATTATTATTAGTTTTAAGCACTTTATAGTCTGAAACACAGGTTCAACCTAGTTCAGGCAAATAAGCAACTGTCTTCTTTTATATTTTTAAGATATTTTTATTGTAAAATGTGCCTTATGTTATAAATAAACGATATTATTATATTAATTAAATTTCGTATATAGAGTCTATGTATATTGTAAATATAAAGCACACGAGTAAATATAAAGAAAGAGTGAACACTGCCAAGAAAGTAAAGAAAACTAAATATATATATAACAAACGAACGATCGAGTCGGTGCGCGGCCAGAGCGCGCGTACGTCTGTATCCGCGGTTATATTGTGTAGCACTCTGTTTGGGTGACGCGCTAAGACTGCGCGTCACCGACTCTGGCGCGTATACGGGCGGAGCGCCGGCTCGGTTCAGGGGGGACTGCGGAGTGCGTACTTGTCGCGAAGGGTTATTACTACGCGCTATAAAATATGTAATTCTTGAATTATTTGCGTCAAGTGGAACTTTTTATTTTAAGTTGTAGTGTCGAATTTATACTACACTAGCGATCCGCCCCGGTTTCGCACGGGTATTATGTATAGACCTACAAAAGAGTTTTTTTTATATCTCAAAGGGATTTCTCAGCGTTTTCGTTGAAAGCTCCCAGGCGGCTTTACTTTTGCCGACATTTTCTACAATTATCGTAATTTTTGAACCAGTTTACAAAAAAACCTTAACAAATCAAATACATAAACCTTCCTCATGAATCACTCTGTCTATTGGTGAAAACCACATGAAAATCCGTTCAGTAGTTTTTGAGTTTATCGCGAACAGATAGACAAACGCGGCGGGGGACTTTGTTTTATAATAATACTAGCTGTTGCCCGCGGCTTCGCTCCCGTGGACCACCCCACAGGACCCATTTTCGGGATTAAAAAATAGCCTATGTCACTCAGGAATAATGTAGCTTTCTATTGGTGAACGAATTTTTCAAATCGGTCCAGTAGTTTCGGAGCCTATTCGGTACAAACAAACAAACAAAAAACTCTTTCCTCTTTATAATATTAGTATAGATGTAGTGAAAGGTGTGGAATGGACCATTCAGAATTCTAGGAAAGATGGAGACATGCGGAACTGGATGTAAATTCCCGCACCTTCATTGACAGGATTGACCAGGCGGGTATTGTTTTTGGTCCGGGCACGGGGTCCCAGCGCTAAGAAAGAAAATTTGGTTCAAATAAATGTCTCCAGATGGCGTTGAATGTGTGTAAAATTAACATTTTCTGGAATTGAACATAAAAATTTTATATTCTTGTTTAATCAACTCTCCTTAGCAAAATTATGTAATATTGGGCTCTTAATTCACATTTCAAAGATTGTTTGGACGGATCATTTAAAATCGATGCCAATAGATGGCGCTGTTTTAAATGTCTGAGACATTCCACTCGATTGTTTAAATTTGTATTGTAACACATTTTAGTGCAAGGAAACTGTAAAAACGTGCAAAAAAATACTATAAAACAAATGTTCACCGTATGTAAAGAAAAAATATACATGCGAGTCGCTGCTAACACCATCTATCTATCGCCATGGATTGGAACCGAACGCGAACGATGTACAGAAGATAATCAGTTTAATCAGACGAAAAACACTAGTTCCGTCTACACGGTTTCTTTGTATGGTATGAGGTTTTTGTATGCTAGTATTATATTATCTGTGGTCCGGGCTACAGGTCGGACTGTTTTAGTTTTGTTTTCAAATCTCGCCGCAAACTCTGCTTGCGCGATGCAGGATTTTGTGTGACGTCAGGTTATTAGTTCGTATGTGATGGGATAGATAATAACAGCCGCACGGGTCGATCATCAAGGTTAAGCAACGCTTGACGAGGTCGGTCCGTGGATGGGTGACCATTTCAACATACCGAGTTTTCTCCGTGCCTCGGAAAGCACGTTAAGCCGTTGGTCCCGGCTGTCATTTGAAGATCTTTGACAGTCGTTACAGGTAGTCAGAAGCTTGAGATCTGACACCAGTCTTGCCAAGAGGTACCGTGTTACCCAGTTACTGGGTTGTGGAGGTCAGATCGGCAGTCGCTCCTTGTAAAACACTGTTACTTAGCTGAATCCGGTAAGACTGGAAGCCGACCCCAATATAGTTGGGAAAAGGCTAGGCAGATGATGATGTGATGGGATAGATGTCGCTACAAAGAAAATTGCTGGATTCCATTCCTCTAAGACTATTTAACTCACCAATTTCTTATATTCGTCATGTCTTAGCACCGGTTCTCTTAGATCGGCTGCTAGCGATATGATGCACTCTTCCAGAGCGAGATATGTTGCTGGGATGCGTTGCTCTAGTAGTGGTTCTTTACTGCCTGTAGATCAAACAACATTAAAATCAGTTCATCCGTTTCAGAGATAGGATAACACGACAGACAATCTAAAACTTCACCGTGTTATCCAAATCTATTACCCGTTATGAAAATATAAGTGTGATTGTTTATAGCATCATATTGCTACATCAGGTGAGATAGTGGTCAAGCGCGAGCCTATAGGATATAAAAGAAAGAAGTATCACAGTTCATGGGATACAGCCTGGTGACAGACAGACAGACAAACGGATCGCGGAGTCTTAGTAATCGGGTCCCGTTTTGCCGTATTGCCGAGGGGCATTAAGTAAATAGTTGTACTGTACTTTATTGTGTTTTGTTGCTTGTATTATTTGGCTTAACAGTGTATCAATTGGTGACAGGCCGATAAATATATATTTTTATTTGAGATGTGTAATTGCTCTTGACTCTAGTCTAGGTCAGAAGTGACAGAGACAGAGTCTACGATGGGGTGAGCTTACCCAGAAGAAGCCTGTTCACTATAACTTTGAAGAGATTCGGGTTGAATGCGTTCGAAAATTAAATTCGTGAAGTGAGTTGTTTTGGATGAGGAGCTCGTGGCTAAATAATAACAGCCGCACCGGTCGATCTTCAAGGTTAAGCATCGCTTGACGAGGTCGGTCTGTGGATGGGTGACCATTTTCCTCCGTGCCTCGGAAAGGACGTTAAGCCGTTGGTCCCGGCTGTCATTTGAAGATCTTTGACAGTCGTTACGGGTAGTCAGAAGCTTGAGATCTGACACCAGTCTTGCCAAGGGGTACCGTGTTACCCAGTTACTGGGTTGTGGAGGTCAGATAGGCAGTCGCTCCATGTAAAACACTAGTACTCAGCTGAATCCAGTAGGACTGGAAGCCGACCTCAATATAGTTGGGAAAAGGCTAGGCAGATAGAGTTGTTTTGGATATAAAATTGAAACTATGATCTTACCTGGAGGTTTGACACTGAAGGCAACGGAGTATATGATGTCAGCCAAAAGCCTGATGTTGTGTCGAGTATTGCAGGACACCTGTAATAATAAAATATTATTAAAATGTGTCAATTCAAAAGGGCTTATACAACACCTATGGAATCACGAGGCTCGTTGAACCGTCAGAGAAAAAAAAAATTTGAAGTTTGTCTCAACAAGTCAAGTCAATTTTGCAACTGTAGGATTATAAGCAATTTGCTTAGAAATCATGTTGACATACCATATATTAAGTCTCTTTATAAAATCCCTTTAAAAAGTACATGTTTATTCGGTTGGCGTGTACGTAACGGTGTACTGAGGAGAAAATACAAATTATTAGGCAAAAAAAAAAAAAACTCGATTCTGCCGTATATAAAACGTAAATATAAGGCTAAAATTGTCTTGATGTGTCTTTTCTCCGACCAGTTCGTCGTAAAAATTAAAAAAAAATCGCACACCGACTTCACGTAGTCTTTTGGCTGATACACCTACTGTATATAAAAACCGGCGGCGTGAAGGGAGAGCAACCCCCACCCGCTGTAACAAAGCATAGGCACCCGTGCGAACCGTAGCAACTGAGGCTGGGCGCCCGTGGCGACCAGCAAGCCTAAGCTGCCGCGGTGGGTTGCACTTCCCGCAGCACCAGAGACGATGCAGAATCAACTTTAAAACTCCCAACGTCAATTGACCATAAACTCCAGTCACTCGACCTTGACCACCAACGTATCATGACCTCCAGGATCACTTAACCTTGACCTCAAAGTCACTTGTCCTTGACCCTAAGGTCACTTGACCTTGATCAAAGTCAATAACCATGAATATTGATCTGTTACAGGTCCTGAGAATAAAGGATCTTGACTTTCGGAATATTGACCTTGCCCTCAAGGTAAATGACCTTGAGGTCAAGTTCAATGCCCTTGAAGAGTCCCATGGTGTTACCCCACCCTACTACTCCCACATCCCACCGGGTCCCGAAAGCTTTATTAGGCGATGGCTTTTGGTGAATCTTTAACCTTTTTATCATAGTGCGCCGTTTCGTATCCACTGACCGTTTATTCTCTTACCTCAACAGAATCCAGTACGCGAGGCAGACCAAGCTTGTCAGCATCCGGAGCCCCCATGATAGAAGACCGAATGAGTCGCTGAAGAACTTCTGGACTTTCGTTCTCTGGCAGGTTGCACTGCAGAAAAGACAAAGTTTAGCCTCAGAGATGACGGAATAAGTCACCTTAAGGCCGACTTGCCTCACCCTGGGTTATAATTATTACTAACCCCGAATTAGTAGATAACACGGCCAATCGGAATGTTAACTGAAAATTAGATTAATAAAAAATATTGGAAACGTATTTTCTTTTGACACGTAAACATAAAGTGACAACGACATAATGCGTTGAAATATCGTGTGACGTCACACCGTTAGTACATTTTATACTGACATAGTGACGTCACAAGTCCCCATTCCTGAACTTTGATGCGTTTTATCTTAGTAATTTTTTATTGGTTTGGTAAAGCAAAAAGTACGTGTCCAATATTATTTAATAATGTCACTGAAGGTTAAATAGAATTTTTAATTTTTTGCTTGGCGAACTGCTCATCTCATGCATACTGCGTTACTCGGGGAGGTAGCGCAGTTATGTGGGATTCTAACCCACTAAAACTCCACGGTGTCCTCCTGTGCCGCTTATGGCGGGAACACGGGCACGCGTTAGCACTCACCACGAACCTGCCGCGGCTGTCCGTCACCGGACTCGCCTCTGGGCAGTACCCCATCACCGGCGCACCAGAACATATTGTACATCATGAGCACCTCAAGGACCAAACCAGCATGTGGGATAGACGACTCCGTGTATGGCACCCTTGATCCCCCTGTGTCGGGTCAGGACAGTGTCCCCGCCACCCACCACTTTCGGGATTGGGAGAGTGGCCAACGCTATACCGACACTCCTCCTCACCTGCAGCCCCACCGCGTCCGCCATCAGACGGTGGCGACCCCGTTCAGGCCACGGATGCTAGAGAGAGCAGCGCACCGCAATACCGGCCGTAGCCTCCAATCCTCAGCCGCGATGCCTCTGATACACGACATCGCGGCCCGCCTCAATTGCGGCCGCTACGTTGTCGACCACATTCTCAGCTGATAGTAAGAGATGATGTGGTCGACAGTGAAGCACGCTTGCCTAGAAGTAACCTATTCACTCTTGACTTAAAGACCCCGAGGATGTAGCTATCGGGCAACACAGACTCCGGCAGGGCATTCCACTTATTTCGTATGACTTGATAGAAGATGAAAAGTTTACAAAAGCCAAGGGTTAAACTTACGTTGACTACTTGGTCGTAGTGGGTAGCGACCATGATGACGGGCGAACCTGGGGCGCGAGCTTGGATAGACCTAAACAGAAAAAGCATTGATTGTAATGTTTTGTTAATCGGAAGCAGTACTTCCAGATATTATTATTATTACTTTTTATTTATTTATTACTAGCTGTCCCACGCGGCTTCGCTCCCGACATACTGTATACCGTCTGGCTACCTACCTACCCATCTACCCCACCTACCCTACAAACATGATTGTTCGTAACTTAAAACGTTTACGCAGCGCACGCAACGGAAGCTCTCAAAAAGGAATAATTTTTCCTTTATGCTCCGCTCCTATTGGTCGTAGCGTGATGTTATATACCTTCCTCGATGAATGGACTATCCAACACAAAAAAAAAAACAATTCCAACCAGTAGTTTCTCAGATTAGCGCGTTCAAACAAATGAGAGATGGTGATGTGAGATGGTGGTCAAGCGCGAGCCTATATAAGATAAAAAAAAAAAAAAAATTGTATAGATTGTAAATTTAACACAACAAAGACATTTTTTTTGCTACTTTAAGATATTGGTTTAGATATTCCGGACAGTATATTTATTTATTTATAATAATAATATATTCAATAGGTAATAAGAATAACAATAACCAGTAGTTCAACAGTGGTCAGGCAGGGGCCGGTAGTCCTCCTATAGTTTTAGGCAAACCCATAGCGGCTATGGCATAGCCCAATACATTTTTTCTCCATATTTTGCAATAGCCCTGCACCCACCGGGGATTGCTCTAGGGTGCACTTGCGTAGTTCATACAGGGATAATCGTCGGTTGTTGTCTCATTTCCTGATACATGCCAAACACTACGGCTTCGGCCTCTCGCACGCTTTTCAAAGGATCGGGACCCCATGGTCCCGAGATTGTCAAAATATATAATAATAATAATAATGTCGGCCTTGTCGTTACGGCCAACGGCCTGATGGCCAAGAGCCTCGACGACCATCTGTCGGTTGGATCAAGGGTCTGATACAGAAGGCAGTACTCCTCGATACGGCTCGCATTGTGAGGAGGTTCTTATCTCTGGAGCCCTAACCACCGGTAGCTTGGACCCTGTTCCCGATACCGGCGGACAACCATTATTTTTTATGGTTTGTTTTTATAAAGAAATATTTAAAAATGTAAATTTAAAATGTGTACATAATTGAATAAACAAAATAATAATATTTTTTATTCACAGATAGGGTATAAGAAAATATGCGAATATGTTACAACTGATAGGTGGAATATTATTATGACTAAAAATATTGTATGTTGCAAAATCTGTACATTAATGGATTAACCCTGCCTCTTAAACAAGGATAACCTGTATCTTAAGAGACACAGGATAAGGGTTCAATGCGCATCAAAAAAATTGTCCACATCGATGTCAATGGGAAACGTGCCCGGAACGCTGGCAGCATTCCCACGTTGAATAGCAATGCTGGACAGTTCAAAATTAGTATTAAATATTACCTGAGCCAGTTCAGTGCTCCAGCTAGTCCCTTCCTTCCGTCTGTGACTTTCCATACAACAAGGTACAGAGATCTTCGCGATAAAAAGTACTGATGAGTGGCGTAGTACCTGTGAATATAATTATAGTATAACATTCCGTGTCGAGCATATAAAGTCGATATTTTAACACGAGCGTTGTAGCCAATTTACAGCCAAAGCTACATGCGATTGTTAAAATAAAGCTTTTTTATGCGAGACACGAACGATTATTTTTCCACTACCTGATGAGCTTACTTAATTTAATGCAAATAAGTTCCAACAATAATTTATTAGAAACGTTCACACAAAAAACCACAGACTATATTCACACAATCAACGCGCGCTTTTTCGAGAGGTAACAGGTTCAGGTAACAGGTTCAGTATCATTCTGGCAGTTACATAATGATCCATTTAAAAGTATTTTTTTTAACTGTTATTATGTTATTTTGTTTTTTTTTTTTTATTTATTTTATAATCTTGTGTCTAAATGTTCATGTTCGAAACGTGTTTACGTGTCAAAAGAAACGAATTTCTTAGGCAATGTGAGACAAGGTAGTGAAAAAATATTTTATTAGTCCAAAGAAAAGAGGTTTTGTGTCATAACCTGAGACACTCTGTATCACTGACCTCTAATATACAAGTACGCTGGACTTCACATTATCGATGACAAAATTAAGACATTTGATTTTCGCCATTTTGGCGCTGATAGCAACGTGACTTAACGTGAGATTCCATGGAACTAATATTAGAGATGGGACATAGTCTTTGGTATAAAAATACGTGAGAATAATTTAATACTTAGGAGAACAAGAAAATCCCAATTATTTTAATTGAGATTCATTTCTAAGTAATAGAAAACTTGCTGTAAAGGTTAACTGAAAAATACTTTCAATCAGATTGCAAGCTATAAACTAGTGGATAGCGTGCTACTAAAGTTATAGCGCATTACTGTCAGATCAGTGAGATTTAAATATAGGGATAGGCTAACAACTTATCCTTAAAACTAGTATATTTGAGCAAGTATCTGCTCGCTCAAGTATACTAGTTAGTTAATATTTACATTTACAATAGTTTGGATTCACTCGGTTGGAACATCATTCATACAAATATTTGCGTACGAATTAGATGGATAATAATTTACAACGGACATATTTCTCGCTCTCATCGCTGAGATCCTGTCTCTGTAGTGTTAAGGTGCAAATAGTCAATACAGTAGATGAGTGATACGCCTTGCCAAGTCTACTATTTTGATATTAGTGTAATTTAAAAATATTACTAATACTCATATACTCGTATTAGTTAAAATAATATAATATTCCCAGCCGAATATATTAGTATTACCTAATCTTGAGAAATATCGGTATTAATCTATCTCTAAATGTGTCAATTTTAGTTCCTGAGAACCTCGATTGGGGCGCTTTGATTCGGCACAAAAATTAACTGTAATTTCATCTAATATATGTAGTCCAGCGTACTTGTATGATAGAGGTCAGTGCTCTGTATCCATAAAAATACCAATAACTTGCATGGCCTATCGCAATTTACCGCTGGACAAAATCCTCAACCAAATGTCTACATTTTTTTTTATTATAGTATGCGAATTTACTAAATGTTTTTTTTTTTCAATTCAAATAGTTAAATTTATTAACATATATACAATTGATTATTTAAAAAAAAACAAAGACAATTTCTTTTCAAATTTCAACAACATTATGTTTTTTATAAACAAAATTGAGAAACTGATAAATTTTTTTAACCGAGTTTGAACTAATTCTAGTGTCTTTTTTTTAAGTACCAAAAACGAAAAACATTCTGGGACACCCTTGCTTTTACTGAATGATGACTTACTCCTGCTGCCCTCCAAAGTCCCAGGTCCGGAAGGTGATAGGTCCCCGCGTAGAGCGATTCTTCTCGTACACCCAAGTGCCGATGTCAACGCCTACTGTTGACACATTGCCGCGGCGAGACGATTTGTTGCCCATGCGTTTTGCCCAGTGCTGGAAAGAGAAAATAAGTTAATAAGCCAGTAACTCGGTTTGGCTGCAGTTTAAAAGCATTTAGGTATTTCAACTAATAATCTTGATACATTTTTCATGTATTTATTATAAACTTTATTGTAACCATAAGTTACATTTTTTTTATTTAACTATATGCTCGCCTTTGACCACTATCTCGCCTGATGGAAAAAAAATACTTGTAAAGGAAACTTTAAACTACAAACACACACATTGGCGGCCATATCGCATGCCGCGATCTCTTCCAGGCAATCAGGTATGATAAAATGATGACAATAAAGGACAATGGCAGAAGCCCATACATTATTTTAGCTGAGATTAAATTCCTACGACTCTAGATGAAAAATATCTTGTTTAATTCAGGGTCATGTTCTGAATAAGTTTGTGCAAGAATTTTTGTTCAAGATTGCCGAGAATAATAGATATTCAGG
The DNA here is from genome assembly GCA_948252205.1 of Orthosia incerta. NCBI lineage: Eukaryota > Metazoa > Arthropoda > Insecta > Lepidoptera > Noctuidae > Orthosia > Orthosia incerta. The sequence continues at coordinate 3,345,442 of OX411769.1, forward strand.
CAAGAACTTTTGTAGGTTATGTCTGAGTCACTATAAATAATGTGTTTAATAGGTAATATTATTCAATTTCATGAAAGTAAAAGGGCCAATATCGCAATTAGTATTTCCTTTTCCTAGTTATTTCAGCATGAAAAGTAAAATATACTCTTTGGAAAGAGTATATTTATTTATTTAAGCTACTTTGACGTGTAAAAGGTCGTCGTCAATAACCAGGCTATATTTTTTTAGACTTGGTTACTAGTATTTTTGCCTGTCATTAATGAAAGTAAGTAATTCATTTGGGACACCTACACTTAGACATAAATTGTATTGACATTAATTTGCTCCGTTTTATTATAATAGCAAATACAATAATGATATACTTACTACAGTCACTACTTGTCACTTGGCAGAATAAGTGTAAAATGGCAACACTAAGCTAATGAGAGTAAACGTAAAAATCAAATAACTTACATTCATAATGTTTTTTTTTATCAGTAATGAACCAGTTAATGTTATACTTTCAAAAAACGTAGTCAATTATTGGAATTTCTTTCGTATTTAACTCACTTTCAGAAGCTCAAATTTAAGTCAGCTAAGAATTCGCCATTGTTCTTTTATTTATAATCACAGCGACAGGTAATATTCCCTTACGAGTCTTTTGAACACAGGCAACCATTGGGCACGTTTGATTGGGTCTGGCAATGCATTCCACAGACGAGTAGCCTGGGCAATAAAGGATTTATCCAGAAAACTCGTGGAAAGCGTTGCCGCTTAAAGTCGTAGTCGTATTTTATGTGTGAATACTTTTCTTCTATTCAACTTTAAAACGATAGTAGCTACTGTGTGATTTTGCTTTTGTTCTTTGCTTGATATACAGTACAAACATTTTCTTAATGACCCTCGGCAGACTTCGTGTTTCGTCAATCGTCGGATTTCTATCAGTTGCCCTTTGCACTTGGTGCAGACCGGACGCTCTCAATCAACTTGGAAGTATATAGAGTTGTTAATACTCTTATAACATTATTTAATTTATTTTAAAAATGGTAGGAAAGCTGCTAAAGCTGTTATTTTTACAGCTGTTAGCCAGTTATTTCACAACAAAACAACAATAAAGTACTTAGTTCTGAATTCAAATTATTATACACGATAAATCTAATAATTGATGGACATGGAAATTAGCATTCGTTTGTATTCGGAAATGCGATAATTGGCGAGGGACATTAAGAAAATAGTTGCACTGAAAGTCTGTCTGGATGATAGAAAACATGAATTTCACCAGACTTTCATATATTTTAAACACTTACTTCAGTAGGTTTTCGTCGATGTTGAATTGCTGACTCCTGTCTAAGGCACTCTAGCAAACTGGTCTTACCAATACCCTGCGAAGAAATAGATAGATGCAAATCAATCAGTATCAGAATAATAGGGCCAATGTTGAAGAGACCCAAAAATTGATGACTCCGCATTTTATTCACCAATGTTGAAGAAATTCGGAACTACTTTCTAATTAATAAAGCAGATGTTTTCGAGCTCTCGTTGAGTCACATTGAATTCCAAAAGCAGAAAAAAAAAACAAAACACTGTCCAAAATCGCGTATTTTAAATGGCTGCCTTTACATGTTTATCGTTATTTGGTATTTAAATAAAATAATAATTGTCAAAGATTTGTTAGATTTCGAAAAACCTAATATCGCGCACTGCATTTTTCTGTTGCTAACTGCTTAAAATGTGTCTAGGCGAGGAATTTTTAAAGTTCGTAATTTTTAGGGTTCCGTACCCAAAGGGTAAAAACGGGACCCTATTACTAAGACTCCGAGATCCGTCTGTCTGTCATCAGGCTGTATCTCATGAACCGTGATAGCTAGACAGCTGAAATTTTCACAGATGATGTATTTCTGTTGCCGCTATAACAACAAATACTAAAAACAGGATAAAATAAATATTTAAGTGGGGCTCCCATACAAACAACGTGATTTTTGCGGTTTTTTTGCGATAATGGTACGGAACCATTCGTGCGCGAGTCCGACTCGCGCTTGGCCGGTTTTTTATCTATACTAATATTATAAAGAGGAAAGATTTTTTTGTTTGTTTGTACCGAATAGGCTCCGAAACTTCTGGATCGATTTGAAAAATTCTTTCACCAATAGAAAGCTACATTATTCCTGAGTGACATAGTCTATTTTTAATCCCGAAATTGGGTCCTATGGGGTGGTCCACGGGAGCGACGCCGCGGGCAACAGCTGGTCAAGAATAATATGAATAACGTTTTGAGGAATCTAACTAATTAATATGTCTACAAATCAACTTAACACACGATTTTAGTTAGTTTGGCAAATTTTTATCTATTGCTCTTACCTGCAACCCCACAAACATAAGTTTCATCCTAGTATAGGGCCGCGCCTCCTGCAGCACAGACTTCAGATAGCCCACGATATCCATGCTCTTGTACCGGCCACACTGCAGCATGGAGCGCAGGGGCTCTTGTAGACAACAGCCGACCGTGTTGAGGTTCCACAGACGGGACAGGAGCCCCATTTGAGGGGGGAGCTCTGTTATGTCTGTTGAGAGGGAGGTAGATTAGGTGGGAGTCTAAAACAGAGGCGGCTGTACTTTAAGTTCACTCGTGCACTGAACTGCCAGATTTAAAAAGGTTTAGAAATAAAATAAAAATGTATAGTAATATCTGATTAACGATCTATTCAATATTTACGAAATTATGACGAACAAATTTAAGCTCTTTGCTAAAGTAATAAGACGTATATTGCTGTAAAAAATATTCCCCGTGCGCTAGGCTAAAGCGCACGGCGAGAGTTCATACAATTCTATGAGAAACAAGCGAAAACGCCTGGCGCGTGAGACAGAGATAGTTCAATAGAAAATGTACGGCGAAATATGACCACACTCGTGCGCCGCACCAACGAACCGAAGATTACCGAGAGCGGGCGAGGTTTGACGAACGAAATTTATCTTAGGGTCGAGTACCAACATTAAAAGTTGTACAACGACGTAAATAGATGGCGTTGGCGTCGAATTAGAAGTCGCTAGCGAGATGGTTTGCCGATTTACATAGGCTCCTGTGAATTTTAGCAAATCTAACACAATTACTCAGTTTGACGGCAAAGTGCACTACCACTACTATGATCCACCAGCCGCCACTGGTCTAAAAGACGGGGTATCGAGGTAAATGGGGTAGTAAGTGACTCCTGGGTCAACGTAACCGATTAAATCAGGGCTGTCAAGAACGTATTGTCGAAGGAGACGAATAATAGTCGATGTTACCGCAATAAAACTAGAAAAAATACTCAAAGTCGAAAGGAATAAACATTGTCCAGCCCCTCACCAATTATGTTGGGGTCGGCACCTTTTTGTCTTTTTTGTTCCGGGGCGGATAATCCTCATTGGATGTCCTCCGCCCTGATTGGGCGGAGAGGTTTGTCAGACTCGTACTGACTAAAAGCCACCCCACCCCGGTGTTCCATCTCACACTTACGCCGGGGGTCGCGGGAATGGTGCCGGCCCGCATTTGCTGGCCTCGATCTCGGGTTGGGCGAGGGGGGGGGTGAGGTGTTTGTCTCAAGATGGGCACGCGTGGAACACTACGCGCCGCCACCTCGGGTCCACCCCTCCGCCCGCACTCAGCGCGTCTGCTGCGGGCCGGGTGAATTGATAAAATCTGCCGCTCGCTTTACGCAGCATCCTTCGGCAACGACAGCTCACTGCCTACTTTAAAGGTGAGGGCACGATGCGGCTCCTCCAAAGCGGCACGCTCTACCGCGCCGTGTCCGACTCCATCGACCGAGCGTCCAGCTCCCTGTTCCCTGCTCCCAGAGCACCTGCGTCACCCGAAACGACAGGGAGCCGTGCCTCCTTCCGAGCCAGGGCTCGAGCACTGGCCAGATCGCCTCAATGGTGACGAGGCCGGGGGCGAGTGAACTAGGGCGTGAAAACCTATCCCGTCACAATTTTACATGGCTCGACTACAGTTACTTTCATAATGCAAACAGCTATTCTTACATACCTTTATTCCCGCTAATGTTAAGCACAGACAAGTTGGTCAATTCATGTATAGCAGGTGGTATTCCTCGCAGCAGGTTACATGATACATCCAACATTGACAGCAGAGGAAATAGAAGACGGCCTTTCAGGGATGATCCTGAGTTCTGGAAGAGAATGTTGAGATTTATCTTCTAAGCAAAATATTTATTTATTTATTTATTTAAACTTCATGTACAAGGGTGATACATAGGCGGACTTAATGCAGCAAGGCATTCTCTACCAGTCAACCTTTCAGTTAAAAAGGACAAAACAGTGGTAGGGGTACAAAATATATATATATATATATATATGAACAATAATTAAGGCGGATATTAATAAACTCTCTAACTAATAAAACACATAAATAATTTCAAAACAATAGACTAATAAATATCCTATTCTAAATGAAACAGAAATTTAAATATAATAACTATGACGAAGACCGAGCTATGTAAGAGAGGACAGGTAATAGTTACGTAACCTACGCTTAAATGAAAATTTACTCTCAGCTTTTTTATGTCAAGGGGAAGGACGTTCCAGAGTTTTATAGTAGAGACAGTGTAAGAATTAGATAGAAACCCAGTGCGGTGAGAAGGAATATGGAGAAGTAAGTTTTTGGAGGCTCGAAGGTTAAAATCGTGAGAACAGCCCAACACTTTCAGGAGTACAAGGATCGTTTATGATGTTGAAGAGCATGCAGAGGGATCTTAGGGATCTCCTTTGACGGATAGGCAGCCATTTAAGCTGAGAACGGAAGGAAGAAATGTGATCATATTTACGAAGCCCGAAAATAAAGCGAATACAGTTGTTAAGAAGTCGATCCATTTTGTTTTAAGAAGTTCTTGGGATAGATCAGAGTAACAAACATCAGCATAGTCGATTATAGGCAATACAAGAGCTTGAACAAGGTAGTTTTAGTGCTAGACGGAAGAAAATGTTTGAATCTATAGAGAGACCGCAGTGAGAATGTGACTCTCTGGCTAATCTGAGCGACCTGCTTATTCCAGCTTAACTTGTCATCAATGAATAGGCCTGAGTCTTTAACGTGAGGCGAGAGAGGGATAACGGTATTGCCGAAAATAAGCGGCTTCAGAAGGCCAGTGTTCAAGGTTCGTAGAAAATACGAAATACCAATAAGGATAGCCTGACATTTACTGACATTGACAGTAACCCCAAATCTATTAGACCAGTTAGCGATTGCTTGAAGGTCAGCATTTAACAGTGAGATGCAGTTATCCAGATTGAGAATGTCAGATTGCGCGTAGAGCTGCAGGTCATCAGCATACAGATAGTAGGAGCATTTGAGGATACTAGTAATAGAGTTAATAAATAAAGAAAATACGAGTGGAGAGAGTATACCGCCTTGTGGAACGCCTGTTTCCAGAGCGCACCAATCAGAGAATTTCTGATCAGCACGTACCGCCTGCTGGCGACCACGAAGATATGATGAAAACCAATCCCGTGCCAACGAAGAAACCCCAATTTTTAGACAGGATGGCCAGGAGAATGTCGTGATCGACGGTATTAAATGCATTGGAGAAATCTATTAAAACCAACACCGTCAACCTCGAACCCTCCAAGCCGGTCCTGACGTCTTCAGTAACTTTAAGCAAGGCTGTGGCTGTACTATGGCCGGGCCGAAAACCAGATTGGAAAGGGGACAATAGGTTATTCCGGGACACGAAGGAGGATATTTGGTTCAGAGCAACTGCTTCCAGGATCTTTGTTATGTCGCATTTAGAAAAATAGTTAAAAACATATGATTTCTTTAAGGTTACACTAGTCGAAAATTCTTCCATACAAACGTAGTCTAGGGATTACTCCACTGTTTGACGATGTGCGTTCAAAATAAAAAAAAATTACATCAATTTGTCTCATCATTATCTAGCCCTGTATGGAAACAAAAAAGTAAAAAATAAGAATATTTGATAGTTATGAGCGTCGAAAGTTCCATATTTCAACACAAATTTTAACGCATGTTAGGGCGGCAATAAATACCATAAGAATAAGGAAAATTGCAAAACGGCCTCCATACTTACAATTCGTACGCGAACTAGCTTCTTACTGCTCATCACAGCTTCTATCTCTTTCGCTCATTATATTTCTTTCATTTTAACCCCGCGCACAAAATAGTTCGTGCCGTCGACTAGTGGAACCTTAAGTAGGAAGTAGCATAGGATAAGTACGTACCCATTCATCATCTTCTTCATTCGTTTCATCTTGAGCAGCGGATGATAAGCCGTCATCATCCGTAGTCAACTGGATGCGAGTCAGAAGATTGTTAGCCAAGATCTGTGGGAGACAAAACGGGTTTGAATAAGATATCACACATTTATAAGCCACTTGCAAAACTTAACCAGAATTAGTTGCCAACACGAGTTTAAAGATAAGATAACATATATAACAGATATCATATCATATCAGATATCATATCATATCAGATATCATATCATATCAGATATCATATCATATCAGATATCATATCATATCAGATATCATATCATATCAGATATCATATCATATCAGATATCATATATTAGGTGTGGTTATAATATCGCCTATAAACGCAATTTAAATTGCGTTGATAGGCGATATTGGGCAGGTCCCTCATTCTTACGTAATTGAAGATCTCAGATTGAATCTACTACTGCCAGGAACGTTACAAGCCCGTGATACATTATATCTGGTCAACAATGCTAAAGAAAAAGCCATCAACCTTGACTTCGTACTCCTGATTTCTGAAGAGTTACACTTACCAAGGTCCTCAGCCCTTCAAGCCGCAAATGTCTTCTCGCAGCGCAGGCTGCACTAAGCAGCTGTGATCGGACAGAACCCCCGGATCTTGGTCGGGAGCGCACGTTGTTCGTCGAGGAGTTAGGGCAGTAGCAGGCCAGGGGATCTCCTTCGGTGGAGCCGAAGCTTTCTACCTGTAAGGGAGAAATAGGTTGGTATAGATGGAGATGAGCAGTTTTAGTCAGTTAATGTATGACCCGTGGCACAGATAATATAATACTAGCATACAGATGCCACATTCCATACAAAGAAACCGTGCCGACATAAATAACGTATTTCGTCTGATTTAGATGATTTTATAGGGGTCTGTTTGTCTGTCTGTCACCAGGCTGTAGGCATCTAGACATTTGAAATTTTCACAGATGATGTATATCTATTGCCGCTATAACAACAAATACTAAAAACAGAATAAAATAAATATTTAAATGGGGCTCCCATACAACAAACATGTTTTTTTTGCGATAATGGTACGGAACCCTTCGTGCGCGAGTCCGACTCACACACACACTTGGCCGGTTTTTTTTATAAGCACTTCGATCGCGTTCGGTTCCGGTCCACGGCTATAGATGGTGTTAGCAGCGACTTGCAAGAAAAGGGGTTTTCTCGGTTCGTGACTATATTTTTTTGTTTTAGTTTAGATGGGTTTGCTATTGACTCTAGTCTAGGTCAGAGGTGACAGAGACAGAGTCGACGATGGAGCGAGCTTACTTCTTTTTATTTAAATACAGTAACGATTTGTATTATAGTATTTATTGCACGTTTTTACAGTTTTATTGTACCAAAATGTGTAAAGATACAAATTTAAAAAATCGAGTGGTAAGCCTCAGAAATTTAAAACCACGCCATCTATTGGAATCAATTTTAAATGATCCGTTTAAATAAAAACTCCTTAATTTTGTGCTTAGGAGAGTTGATTAAACAAGAACATACAATGTTTATTGTCTACGTCGGAACGCAGCCCTTTTACTTTATTCGTGAACGCATCCTACGTCGGCGAGACTCGCTACAACTTCACGGCGGACTTGACTTCACTCAATATATTTTTCGAAACGAACCGTCATATTTTTGTCGCGACACCTTTTACATATAATTTCTGTTTAAAAATAAACTTCTGAACCACTCAGGGTCGATCTTTCATTGTATCGCCCACATTTATGATCAATTCTAGAAAATGTTAATTTAACACAAATCAATAACAAATCGATGCAAATCACGACATCTAGTGACATTTATTTGAACCTTATTTTCTTTGTTAGCTCTGAACCCTGGATGGAAACTAAATGAAGCCAAGAAACAATGAATAAAAGAGTGTAATTTCTAATTAACGTGTCCAAACCTACTTACTTGTGGTAAACTCGGCCAGCATGTGATTTCATTGTGACTCAGATCCAACTGCCGAAGACTCGTGGGGTATGACGTCACGTACGACATCGACCTGAAGAACAAAATATAAACTATATCAAAGAACATTACCGCAACTTTAGCTATCTATGGACAAGCTAGGCCCTTAGCCGATGATGTACAATCTACTGGGCCAACATGGGACATTGTTTACACGCCACTTAGCCAACAAGAAAGAAATTATTTGTGACCCGCTCAGGAGACACGAGATAAGCAAAACACAATCAATAAAAATAAATAAAAATAAATAACTCCGTGCCAGACCAAAAAGGCTCCTATCCCAGCAGGTGCAACGATATTAAAAAGGCATACACTTGACCAACGTGTGGCATACTGGGCCATCGTGGGCAAATATAGTGTTGCACGGTTAAACGTGGGCAATCGTAGTTCAGCATGGGTCATCGTTTTTACCGTACCAGGATTTCATACTTGAGTGTGTTACCATGTTGGGCCACCGTGAACAGGGCTCTGGGCCAATATGGCCCACTGGGTAAAAGACACTTGGCCATAATACACCAATTTGGGCCATCGTGGGGAAACATGGGCGATCGTGGGCAAACATGGGCCATCGTGGGGCAACATGGCGGTATTAAGCCAACATTTTTTACCTTATAGGATTTCTTACCTTAGTGAATTATAAGCCATATTCAGCCTGGTCAGGTTAGGAGCCCTGCAGGCTAGTGCACAGGGCACGCAGGTGAACTGGTTGTGGGCTAAGTTCAGCGCGGAGAGGGCAGAGCCCCCGCGTGCGCAGCCCATCGACGATCCTTCGACCACGCCACGCCAAGTGTGAGCGCGACGGGCTTCGGTCCAACTGTGGGGGAAAAATATTACACTGATCAATCTGATGAGACTTTGAAAATAATAACCCGCTAGTTTAGTTTAGGTTTTTGTCTACACTAATTATTATAAAGAGGAATGATATGATTGTTTGTAAGTTTGTTTTCTACACTAATAAAAAAATATATAATAATAGCTGTTGCCTGCGGCTTCGCTCCCGTGTACCACCCCACTGGACCCATTTTCGGGATTAAAAAATAGCCCATGTCACTCAGTAATAATGTAGCTTTCTATTGGTGCAAGAATTTTTTAAATCGGTCCAGAAGTTTCGGAGCCTATTCGGTACAAACAAACCTTCCTCTTTATAATATTAGTATAGATTAATTTTGTTGTCACTTATCATGATACAGTCATGTCTAACAAGGCTCCCATGTTTATTTCTTTTACTAAAAAAATACGTTGCGCCACACTAGGAATTTCTTCCTGTGAAAAAAATATGCCTTATTTTTTTTTTTTTAAAGTCCTCGAGTAAGTGAAATCTTTGTTTGAGAGCAGTGGTGGCCCAGTGATATCGACCGCGACTTACAAGTTGAAGTCGTGGGTTCGAGCCCAGGCAGGCGCTTTACTTTGTGTAAATTATTTCATCATCACTGCTCTCAAAAAAATTCGAAGACATGTGACATCCACCAACCCGCACTGGGCCCGCGTGTACCGCCCATACCCTCTCACAGAGAGGAGGCCTGTCTCCCAGCAGTGGGAACATTAATAGGCTGATGATGTGATGTAATGTGAGTAAGTGAAATCTCTTTTCTTTAACCATAATAATTTGGTGTTACACACATGTCTAGTAAAGCTTCTGCGAGTTGGCTTCGGCCCCTGGCACGCCTTTCAAAGGACCGGGACCTCGAAGTCCTCGGAACTTGGGGGGATTGTTAAAGACATAATAATAATAATTGAACGGTTGGATCAAGGGCCTGATACAGAAGGCAGTACTCCTTGATACGGCTCGCATTGTGAGGTGGTTCCTGTCTCTGGAGCCCTAACCACCGGTAGCGAGGATACTAAAAACTTAGCAGGTTTTGTTTTTTTTACCATTGGGTGTCAATGGGGATGTGAACGCAAAGCTTAGCGTAGATGTCGCTGACGGCGCAATGGCTGCTGTCAAATAATTTTTGCTTTGTTTACATCACGTTTTTTTGTTATTAAACTGGTCTACCAACGTTATTGATAATATGTATTGTCCCTGGAAGCTTAAGGAATTGAAAGACGAACTAAAAAAATGAGGAGCATGGATAACTGGAATGAAAACAGATCTTATTGAGAGGAAGAATTTTACATAATAAAATATTTTTCATCGGTGGTATGTTCTAGATTTGGATATTTTTTTTAGTTGTAACAAGTTAATTCTTACTTGATGGTAGGAAAATTTACAAAAAATTAGAGAACATTACTTTAATGTGTTGGTATTCTTTACGTTTTAGGTTAGAATTTTATTTTATTTTCGGCAATCTAAGTCTTGAGGACTTCTGATGGCCAAGCAAATGACATACATGCGCTGTAGAACTTTATCAATACGTTAATAGCTCCACTATATCGCCGAAGATTACCAAGCAACATAAGCAGAGTTACTTTGACAGGTACATAATATAACCTATAAATATGTATAGCCTTTGCCCAGTATTTTTTGAGCAATAAATGAACACCGGGGTTGGTACAGCACACAGAGGCATATTTCGAAAAAAAATAAACTTACTGAATGATAGGTTACAAAATGTACGAATTTGACAGCTTCGATAGCCATAGCGATGACACGCCATCTATCGTGGAAAAAAGGCAGTTCTCATCCCGATTAGCAGACACAATAGCTTACGCACACATGGCGTGCGCTCGACGTTTCAGAGGTTGAAAGACGTTGCCCCACACTAGAATTTTCTTCCTTTATCGTGGGTACGTTTACAAACCCAGATCCGGCACAACCATTTGCAGGTTATTTTATACAAATATTTGTTCCGTGCGGGAAATGAAACAGCGACACGCAGCGCAGCAGCCGATCTCTGAACCACTACGCCAACCGTGTAGTCAACTATGAGTCATAAGTAAAAAGTAAATACTTACACAGCATTACCCGCTCGATTAACAAGTACAGGTATTGAGTCCTCATCATCTTCATCAATCGTATCCGATTCACTGCGCTCTATCGAGGGACTGCGAGATGATGACTTCTATAAACATACAAAGATACTCGTACAACATGACTTCATGCCTGTAATCCATACTCCGGCCCCCAAGCAATGCTGTTTGAATGGATCGTGGGAGTTTTTGGTATCTATCAGCGATGTTAACCCATGCTTTAGATTCTAAAGGACGATAAAATGTTATGTTTTGTTAACTTTGTCTTGATACCTATTTTCGTTTTAGTCGCAACATATATCATTTACGTACTGGTTTATATTATCTTTCTATATTTGTTTTATGTTTTTGTATTATATTAGACACAACATGCTTTGGTTTCCGTACGTCACGTCCTAGGCGACCACTGAAAATCAGCGCCGTGCTGTGGGTCTCCCACGGCACAGCAATATGCTGAGTGGAAGCCTTCTTGTCACAGTCACGACATGCATCTGCTTGTACTTACTCGTCATCCTAGTACTGTACTCAAATTTGGTATTTAATTTTAATCTTACTTTTCTTTACTAACATAATTTAAATACTTACTAATATTGGATACCGTTAAGGGTTTAATTTAAGATGTCAAAAAATTTGTATGTCGTTTTTGTGGCGAATAAACACTTTTTCTTTCTTTCTTTCATAAAATCAATCAAATCAAAACTTCTTTATTTCAATTAGGCCATTAAGGTTCCCCTAGTCGACGGCACGAACTTTTTTGTGCGCGGGGTTAAAATGCATGCTATCTCATCAAACAACACGTGCGAAAGAGATAGATGCTGTGATGAGCAGTAAGAAGCTAGTTCGCGTACGAATTAGCACTTTTGCAAGTTTGTAGCGAAATGGATGATGATTTAGGACGAAAACTAGCGCGCGAAATTTTATAAACGGACCTTTGGGAGTCTGAATAAAATGAAAAATCGACTAAACGTATCTGTTCAAAATGAAATTATTTGCATTGTTGAACTACTAATCTATCCCTGTATGGAGGCCGTTTTTCAATTTTCCTTCTTCTTATGGTATTTATTTCCGCCCAAAGATGCGTTAAAATTAGTGTTGAAATATGGAACTTTCGACGCTCATAACTTTCAAATATATATTTATTTTTCTTTTTTGGTTCCTTAGAGGGCTAGATAATAATGAGACAACTTGATTTAATTCTTTATTTTGAACGTACATCGTCAAACAGTGGATTAATCGCCAGACTACGTTTGTAAGGAAGAATGATCGACTAGTGTAACCTTAAGCGGCAGTTTTGAACGTAAAAATTTGAATTTAAATGTGATAATAATAATTGGTTCTACCGTCTATTGGACAAAGTAGCTAGTTATGGAGAACAACAGACAAGAAACACCATTCTTACTCTTTAAAAAAAAGTGTTTTACAATATTTACATACATACATTAATTCATATACGTGAGGACAATGCACCCGCACTACTATACTACGTATAGATATAAAGTATTAATAGTACATTGTTATCCTAGGGGTGAAAGTAACTTATTTAGTCCCGAGACGGGGTTTGGCGCCAATAGTTCGAGGGACTAAATAAGTCTTTTACCCGAGGTAAACACTGTGCTTTTCATTACAAATACAAGGAAATAAAAATTAAAACATGAATTAGCTAAAGAAAAAATGATTGCCGCTTTCCCGCCTATTTTGTTTGTTTTTTTTTTCTGTGGCCGGCCTGCTATTCAGCCATTATTTTTTATTTTTATCATTGAAAAAATGGTAAATATTTTGCCCAAATCTAAGTTATTTTAAAGAAATTGTTGAAACTAAATTATAATAAAGTTATTTAAAAAATATATATTCTTTAATCAATACTTAACTTTAAGTTATTTCAATTTTACTTCGTGGTTGTATAGAAAGTTGGAACATGGTTCAATAGATATGTGAAAAGGAACTAGTTTTTTTTTTAAATAATTTGACAGCTGTCAGTTGAAAGCGATTCTCCCTAGGGCTGAAAAGTATTACTTTCAACCCGCTCCTCAAGCAACTTCAGACCTACTTTCAGAGTATGAGTAATGAAAAAGCACTAAAGCACAGGTAAATTCATTCATTTGGTAAATAGGAACATGGTTCTCACGACGAGTACTAATTATAGGATACACCTGACCCGGCAAACTTTGTTTTGCCATAAAAACACCAAACATGCATCTACCCTACCCTACCTATCTACCCTACCTACACTACCCTACCCTACCTACCCTAACCTACGAAAAAAAAAAAAAAAACTTCTTTTTTTCATTTGCGTGGCATTCCCTAAAGTTATGGGAAAATTCATAAAAAAAAGCCTTTGAAGCAATTTCTATCTAACAGAGTTATAACTGCATGGAATAGACTCCCGGAGAATGTTGTGACGGCTCCCTCACTGAACTGCTTCAAGAATCGACTGGATAGATTAAATATTAGTGTTGCAACAGAACTCTGCTTCCGCTTCCGCAACTGCAGAAGTTCCGCATGTTTTTTCACTTCCGTTTCTGCTTCTGGTTCCGCAAACTTTATAACAGAACTCTGAACGGAAGCGGGTAGAAAGCGATGAGGAGCGGTGCAGCAGACGCGACGGCGGCACGGCGTGGGCGGTTGCGGGGGCCGCATCAAAATTACGCGATGAATTGAATTCAAGTGTAAGATTTGGAAACCTGGTCGAAGACGACAAATACACTATTGCGACGTATTTGGATCCGCGATACAAATCGCATTTTTTCACCAGCGTCATTGCAGAGCAGGTTGAATCTAAATTACTTAATATGACGATTAACACTATTAGAACCAGACAATCCAATTCCATCCAAGATGATGACTGCGAACCTTCCCCCAAAAGAAGCCGAACTCAAATTGCAATTGAAGAAATTGAAGTGCAGCCTTCTACTTCCAAATCACCAGCATCATTGCAAATATTGGAATCGATGTTAAGTGTAAATGAAGACCAGGAGGAGGACTCTTCTACAGCTGACGATGGTGACAATTTACTTTTAAAGATACAGTCACACCTTCGGGAGTACAAGAAAGAAAAAAGACTACCTCTTCATGAGGATCCCCTTATGTGGTGGAATAGAAATGCGCACAAATTCCCCCATATTTTGCCAATAGTTCGCCAATACTTATCAGCTCCCCCCAGCAGTGTAGCCAGTGAGCAATTATTTAGCGGAGCTGGTTTAATATATGAAGAACATCGAAATAGGCTGAAAGGTGAAAAAGCGGCAAAGTTACTATTTATTAAATATAACTTGCCGCTGTTTAATTTTGACTACTAAAATACAAATTTAATAAAAAAAGTTTTAAATGTACAATTGTGCTTTTTTTTCATAGTGTTAACGCTTCCGTTTCCGCTTCCGTTTCCGTTTCCGCTTCCGTTAAGATTTACTTTTGACATCTGTTTCCGTTTCTGCTTCCGTTATGCCAGTTCCGTTGCATCACTATTAAATATCCCCAAGCTATTTGATACACACGCATCAGCTAATTAGCTGCTAGTGTGTCTAACCAAATAATAATAATAAACAATCTACTAAATAGTCCGAACAAAGCCTAAACATTTGGTTTGTATAGGTGAGCCCGTTCTTGAGTTATAAAATTACAACGAAAAGTGGCATTGATTTTTAGGGTTCCGTACCCAAAGGGTAAAAACGGGACCCTATTACTAAGACTCCGCGATCCGTCTGTCTTTCTGTCTGTATGTCTGTCTGTCCGTCTGTCACCAGGCTGTATCTTATGAACGGCGGTAGCTAGACAGTTGAAATTTTCACAGGTATGTATTTCTGTTGCCGCTATAACAACAAATACTGAATACAGAATAAAATAAATATTTAAGTGGGGCTCCCATACAACAAACGTGATTTTTTTGCCGTTTTTGCGATAATGGTACGGAACCCTTCGTGCGCGAGTCCGACTCGCACTTGGCCGGTTTTTATATATATATATAAGAAAAGTGGCATTGATTTTTATATATATATAGATTGGGGTAAGTGGGTCCGTCGCGGCGATGGGCGACTTGGTACTTAAAAATTACAAAGTTTTTTTAGTAGAATTGGAATTACCATTTCAGAACGATTTAAGATAGGTCATACATTCATACATAAACTCACGCCACCTGCTACTATCCGTACATAATCCTTTTGCTTCACTCACGTTCATACATCTAGTCATACACGCACGCCGCTTACGAGATACATGAGATAAAATAGCTCAGTACAGGGGTTCCCAAAGTGTGCGCCGCGGCGCCCCGGTGCGCTCGTAGTAAGTGAAGAAGTGCGCCATGAAGCGTGGATCCAAGACCCTTTCCAAACACAAGCGCCGCCAGAATTTACATCGCAAGAAGAAGAAAGAATCATTGAACTCTCTTGCGATAGCAGCCTTAAAACTAGATTTACATGTTCCGATTTGGTGGTGTTTTGCAGTTCCAAATGAATATACCACTTTAGCTTCAAATGCTATAAGAATTTTCATGCCTTTTGCAACATCTTATTTATGCGAACCTGTATTTTCAGCTGAAGCCTTTTTGGTCTCGCACGGGGTTTTTTATATTTTATTGTTGTTTGTGTTTTGCTTATCTCGTGTCTCCTGTGCGGGTCACAAATAAATATATTTTCTTTCTTTCTTTCTTTCTTTCTTTCAATAATTGCGAGTAGCGGTGTCTTATCTTATCCCACGCTTTGAAAAAACATGTGTAGATCACCAAGCTCACCCGTCAAATAGACTAGCTAGATAGTTATGTATTTTATTTTACAATGCATGTCCTCAAAAAGAGCGTTTTCCAAGCAGCCAAACTGTGCGGAAAGTGTCACTTTTTTTTACTAGTGCTTTTGACTTTCCTGTATTTTTTTAATTTTTAACTCCAACGTCAATTTAATTAACTGGGTTGTGGAGGTCAGGTAGGCAGTCGCTCCATGTAAAACACTGATACTTAGCTGAATCCGGTTAGACTGGAAGCCGACCCCAATATAGTTGGCAAAAGAAAAGGAAAGGCTAGGCAGATTAATTGAACTCCAACGTCAGCCCGCCGCATAGAGTTTTTATTATTTGAGAAAAGTTTTAAAAATTAGTTAAGTACAGATTATCATTCATATAAAAGGTAAAATAAAACTAATACTTCATTAAAGGCGTTTTTAATTACTCTATATTTAGATTTTGATCAATAAATTAATTTTAAATATTCATTAAATATGTTTGGCAGAATTAAAATTTTGCTCGTGCTTTTTTGCGTTACCGTGACAGCTATTTGCACATGCGGAGTAGATAAGCCCGAGGAACTATTAGTTAATCTGTGGATATGCTGAGCGCGCTTGAATAAGCGCCATTTTATTAATTTCTTGCTTGGTTCAGATATTTTTTTTTATTTCCTCGCACAATGCAAAGTAAAATGTTGTATGATACACGTACGTAAGATGATTTCCGATTCGTGTCATCACCTACCTTCCGCACTTGTAGCATAAATAACTATTTCTTAAGTCCCCCTTGAATGTCTTCTGTTTTAATTTTATATTCTTATAAATAAACAGTTTAGATTCATAATGTGGATGTTTTATATTTTGTGCCTTTCTACCTTACAAGTATCATTGAACCTATCTATTTCGACCAGCTAGGTAGGTTAGGGTTATAGTGAACAGGTATGTGCGCCGCGGACTGAAAAAGATTGGGAACCCCTGGCTCAGTAGCTTTTTGATTTGTATGTATTAAGTCTCGCGTAGGATCAAGTCTCACCAGTCTCCTACAATTTGGGCCCATTGTTGTTATTTGAAGAAGAGAAGAAGAACATCCGTATTTCCAGGAACGTATTTAAACGGAGCATTTACGTATACAGTACTGTTTTCACGGACCCGTCGCTATACTGGGGGTAATGTTCACACCAACCAATTTTCTACAAGGTTGGACGTCCTATAAAACGGATCAGTATTTTAATACTGTTGTGTGTGAAGTCGCTCATATCACTACTTACGCCATTGCCGAATAAAAACGTATACGATAAACCGGACCTGTAAAACGGACTGCTGTATATTTTGTCGGATCGGTATTTTTTTCTGGATTAGGAATACTGTCACGTGTGTGAACTCGCTCATACAACTACTTAAGTCAGCGCTGAATAAAAACGTATACGATTAAGCGGACCTGTTAAACGGATCTCTGTGTGAACAAGCACTAGGAAGAAGTAGTGATGGCTGTATTTGTATAGTACATAGATATTTCGGCAGTTACATTACTAGTCCTATGTCACAGGTAGTAAAATTAGAGACATTCAAGTTGCAAGTTGCATCGTAAAACTACACTTTGCGATGCCACAAACAATTTCCATACACTTTGTACCGAACCCAGGAACTCACGGTCAGCAGTCGCAAGATCAGATGTGTTCCTGGGTCAATATCTTGTAGAGTCTATATTCTCCTATTACTGCGGCCTTACGTGACGTATGTTAGGTTGGGCGTACATTTTGGTCCTTCGAGCCGGATAAAATCCAGCGACCTATGGATAAGAAATGTACGCCCACCCTAATAATGCCTTTTGAGACGGTTGGAGTAATTTTGGTACATCAGTTGGACTGCTAGTTCATTTGGGTGACGAGACGGTCGCTGTTTGTATTTCTCCGCAGTCGATCGAATTTGTTCTTTAACTGTGTTCATTTGTATTTGTAGGTGTATTTCGATATTTGTGATGAACCAATGAGCGTTGCTTATCGTTCGAAGTATATGCAGACGCTGAAGCATCGAGATGTTTGAAAAGAAAAATAAAATAATTATACTTACAGATTGTGTAGCCATAGCGAATTGCGCGCTGCCAATGGAGGGCGAAGCGCTAAGCTGTGGCGAAGTCTCCGATGGTGACGCCAACTGCTGTGGACTGCCGCATTCTGAGTGACCCTGATGAACGAAAATGTTCTAGTTAGCTAGATAATGTTCCACTACTGGGACACAGGCCTCCTCACGCTGAGATAGTGGGCAGTGATCCACCACGCGAACCTAATACGTTGGCAGTAGTATCGTTACAACGCTAATGTTTATCAATTTAGTTTATGTCACATGTCTTATAATAATTTACAAAAAGTAAAGCGCCTGGGCTCGAACCCACGACCTGTAAGTGGCGGCCGATACCACTGGGCCACCACTTTTGACATACCATAGACCATGACATATATACTTACAATATACTGAAATAATATCAAGCTTGTATCTTTTTGCGGTCGGCAGAAACTATAGATACTTACTCCAACGTAACAAATTTGGTGGGTAGGCAGAAACTACTAAACCAACTACTACGCTTTTCACACACTCGATTTACCTACATTAGGGCGAATATACACATGATTGAAACTTGCATTAGTGTGCAAGTAGCTTGCATGCTGATCCAATAATGACTTCTGATTAGTGAATGTCACTAGTGTCCGACCGAAACTAGTTTTTACGACCGAAACCGAAACCTAAACCGAATTTCGGCAGTCTCAGTTTCGGCCGAAACCGAAACTTCCTTACAAGGATCATGTTTTTAGGGAAAAATAAAGAAAACGTTATTATAATCAGTCAGTCTTTACTTTTTTATCTTTAAATCACATAGTTATGCAGTCTTCGACATATTTTCACTTATTTGTATGATAATCAACAACCAAAAAAATATTTAGAAAGGTTAAACTTGATCTACTAAAATTTATGTATTAGTTTGTTATAATGGGCGCACGGTTGGTGCAGTGGTTGAGCGATTGACTGCTGCGCTGCGTGTGGCGGGTTCGATTCCCGCACGGAACAAATATTTGCATGACCTACAGATAGTTGTTCCGGCTATGGGTGTTTGTGTATGTGAGTTTATATGTTTGTAAATGCACCCACGATACAGGAAGATTCCTTAGTGAGGGGTAAGGATAAAAAAAAAAAAAAATGTTTACTACCTGCTCTTACGCAACAAAACTTACCGAATTTAAAATAAATCACACGAAAACTCACAACAAACAAAACGAACTGCAAACACAAGCCAGTCACGACATAATTAGGCACGTGGACGCCGCAAAATGTATTCGTCGCTTATTTGCTTGGATGGAATTTAACGCGCAAACATGACCGATCACAGCGCGAGAATTCCCAAATGCGGTTTCGGTTTCGGTCGCAGTTTCGAAACCGATCTTTCGGTCGGGCACTAAATGACACAATGGCATGCAAGGTCCTTCCAAACATATGCAAGTCACAGGCATGTGTATTTTCACTCTTGTTCATACGTGCTACACTCACTTGACCTAAATACGTTACTCAAAGCTACTAGAAATTGAAAGAAGTACCCAAAAAGAACGAAGAACGCGACGTGGAACTGTGGCTTTATATTGTTTAGTGACTATCTGAAGATGACAAAACAAGTAACATTATTATTATATTTTTAACGACCTTATACAAAATATAGCCTTTTTATGCGAGACACGAACGATTATTTTTCCACTACCTGATGAGCTTACTTAATTAAATGCAAATAAGTTCCAACAAAAATTTATTAGAAATGTTCAGACTATATACACACAATCAACGCGCGTTTTTTCAAGAGGTAACAGGTTTAGTATCATTCTGCCAGTTACTTAATGATCCATACAAAAGTAACTTCGTAACTATTATTATGTAATTATTATTTTTTTATTTTTCATTTTATAATCTTGTGTCTAAATGTTCATATTTCGAAACGAATTTCTTAGGAAATGTGTTACATAATAGAAAAGGTAGTGGAAAAAAGTTTTTTCTTAGCAATTAACCAAGTCTACGAGCTCTTCGGAACATTAAAAACTCAACATAGTACAGTACAACTATTTTCATAATGTCCCTCGGCAAACTTCGTTTTTCGTCAGTCGTCGGCTTTCTATCATTTGCCTTTTGTACTCGATGAAGACCGGAAGCTTTCAATCAACTTGGAAGTATATAGAGACGTTATTTTTTTTTTATCTTAATGTATTTTTTTTTTTAAATGGGAGTAAAGCTGCTGCGGTTAAAAAAGAAAATAGTTTTAAAGATTATATAGTTCACAAGGAAATCAAAACAAAACAACAGTAAAGTACTTAGTTCTGAATTCAAATCATTATACACGATAAATCAAATAATTGATGGACTTGGAAATTATCATTCGTCTGTGATGCGATGCGATGATTGCCGAAGGGCATTAAGATAATAGTTGTACTGTAAAAAGTTAAGCATACAATATTCTTACCTCACACGAAAGATGAGTTAGCATCCGGACCAGCATTGTCCATGTTACACAAGTTTCATCACGAACCGTTGTGTGGTACTATTAGCCACCGTAATCTACTATACACGAGTCATCATGGACCAATATGGGCCATCGTACATAAACTAACCCATCATGAATCACTATTGGCGAGCATGGTCCACCATTTTTTAACTGTCGGACCATGTTAATCTGTGGCTTTAGTGTAAGTTTTCAAATTTACTCGATCGCGTTGACGTAAACGTCAATTTGAATTCAAGCTTTATAAGCACTGTCTGGTGACAGTAAGGGCAATGGTGTCTCATCCCATACAAAGAAACCGTGGCGACGTTCTATACTGATTATTTTTTGTACATCGATCGTGTTCGGTTCCGTTCCACGGATATAGATGGTGATCTATCTATCACCATGGAACGAACGAACACGATCGATTTACAAAAAACAAGTGGTATAATCAGATGAAAAACGCTAGTTACGTCGACACGGTTTCTTTGTATGGGATGAGGCATCTGTATGCTAGAATTATATTATCTGTGGTAAGGGGAAACCTTTTTTATACAAAGTTACATAAGAGAACTTGTATTTTAAAACGATCGAGTACGAGTAAAAACTCGGCGTAAGCACTAATTTCTGGATATCACACAGTTTCCGCTTCATCTTACCTCATGTCCAGTAGGCAGGTCTCTCAAATGGTTCAGCGCCACATTAAGGTCTCGTAGGGCAGGCGCATTCCATAGAGCAGCAGGTAAAGCACGCAATTTATTGTTCGATACATCTAGTAAAGATAATCCTGGCAGACGGAACAGTAGAGGTGGTAGTTCTTCTAGGCGATTATCCTGTAACGAAATAAAAACATTGGTATAGGCGCAATCATGCAAAACAAAAGTCATGAACTCGAACCTCTTGCCATGTTTGACATATGGTTGCCAAACGTGGACATTCACTGCTGAAGCAAGAAAAAAATAACGGCAAAAAAATCACGTTTGTTGTATGGGAGCCCCCCTTAATTTATTTTATTTTAATTTAATAATTTTTATTTTTGAAGTGAATATACAACTAAATATTCTGTGAACATTTCAAGCGTCTACCTGTTGCCGTTATTAATATCGAGCAAAAAACGGTAAAAAAATCACGTTTGTTGCATGGGAGCCCCCCTTAAATATTAATTTTATTCTGTTTTTAGTATTTTTTGTTATAGCGGCAATAGAAATACATCATCTGTGAAAATTTCAACTGTCTAGCTATCACGGTTCATGAGACAGACGGACAGACAGACAGACGGATCGCGGAGTCTTAGTAATAGGGTCCCGTTTTTACCCTTTGGGTACAGAACCCTAAAAAGATAAGCGTCTGTCAGAGAGGACTCGAACGAAGCATGTTATAGATAAGGAAACGGGATTGGAATTGTAAATCCGTAATTGGCTGTAATAGTAGTAAAATAAGTGTGTTAAGGTATTTCTAAGAGCTGTGGATTTTGTGATTAATAAATAAATAAATAATATGACACACTAAAATAAGAAAAATTACTAAAGCAACAAACGCTCTGAGTTACGCACTCAAATTGAAATGGAAGTGGGCAGGACATGTTGCGCGGCTAAAAGATGGACCAAAAAAGTAACATTTTGAGTATTGTAGACCTGTTACAAGATGGGAAGATGATATCAAAGCAATAGCTGGTCCAAACTGGAGACAAGTAGCTGAAGACAGAGTCAAATGGGCATCACTGGAGGAGGCCTTTACCCATTCTGGAGTGCCGATAAATTAAATAAAAAATATATATATATAAGTAACTATATATACTATGATATAATACATAGGATACACATAAAATTATATTAAATAAGAGAAAAAGAAATAACATAGAAAAACTAAATAAAACTAACACATACATAGATTAAGTAAGTGTAAATTTACTGGAAATAAAAAGGCTTTTTTATTTTTATTTTTTTTATTTATAGGCGCTCGTGAGGAGCTCGTGGCTAAATAATAACAGCCGCACGGGTCGATCATCAAGGTTAAGCAACGCTTGACGAGGTCGGTCAGTGGATGGGTGACCATTTCAACATAACGAGTTTCCTCCGTGCCTCGGAAAGCACGTTAAGCCGTTGGTCCCGGCTGTCATTTGAAGATCTTTGACAGTCGTTACAGGTAGTCAGAAGCTTGAGATCTGACACCAGTCTTGCCAAGGGGTACCGTGTTACCTAGTTACTGGGTTGTGGAGGTCAGATAGGCAGTCGCTCCATGTAAAACACTGGTACCTAGCTGAATCCGGTAAGACTGGAAGCCGACCCCAATAAAGTTGGGAAAAAGGCTAGGCAGATGATGATGATGATTTTATTTATAGGCGCCATCATGGATTTGGAAAAGGACAATATTTTCGGTAACAGAACCTCATTAAATCTGTGGAACTTCGCTTTAATATATATATGCGTGTTTCACCTTCGACCACATCATCCCTTACCATCTGGTGGGATAGAGGTCAAACGCAATCAGCTATCATTAATAACAAAAAAATATTATGAGGATCAAAATGAAGATCTTGTTTTGATACAGACTCCATTACTCGCTATCAATACTACAAGATGTACATAACATGATCAGTGATGATTTCGCAGAATTCGTTAACTGAATTCACGCCAGTTAGGATTGTTATTCTAACTTCATATTCGTCATCAGGAACCCCGATAACTATGAAAAAAAACCGGCCTAGTGCGAGTCGGACTCGCGCACAAAGGGTTACAGAACCCTTTGTGCGCGAGACCATTATCGCAAAAAATTGCAAAAAAATTACGTTTGTTGTATGGGACCCCACTTAAATATGTATTTAAGTCTGTTTTTAGTATTTGTTGTTATAGCAGCAACAGAAATACATCACTCTGTAAAAATTTCAACTGTCTAGCTATCATGGTTCATGAGATACAGCCTGGTGACAGACAGAAAGACAGACGGACCGCGGAGTCTCAGTAATAGGGTCCCGTTTTTACCCTTTGGGTACGGAACCCTAAAAATGACTATTAGTTCGAACAAAAAGTATTTTTCCATGACCGACATTTTAGATCATATTGATACTTTCATTATTTCCGGTCAAGAAAAACAAAACAAAATTAGAAAGATTCCGTCTTGAAAAATGAATTAAAACTTATCTTAAATTTGTGAACCAACTGAAACTTAAATCTTTTATTTCAATTAAATGATTTTACAGCCACTTCTAAACTGTCAAGGAGTCCGCCACTCAGAAACATTAAATTAGTTGCAACCTCTATCGTAATAGTAGTTTATGCAATGGTCATATAATAGGGGTTATTAAAACACGAGCGTGGGTTAATCACATGAGGCGAAGCCGAATGTGATAATATTAACACGCGAGTGTTTTAATACCTAATTATATGCCGTTGCATACACTACTTTATCTTCACTCTTAAATTTGAAATAAAACAAAAGATGAAACGGAAAAAATATGTGGTATGGCGGGCAATTTAGATTCTCATTGCGCATGACAGCTCACCGCGCGCCTCCATAGATATGACACTACTTTTCGACAATAAACCATAAACGCCAATAAATTAAAAAGTAAAAGTGTGCTATAAAAATTAAAAAGTTATTTTAAGATACAGTTGTTTGAAAATCGAAGGAAAATGTTGCACTGTAATGGGTTTTTTTTTAAATTTTACTTATCCACGAATATAAAGTACATGTTTATACAATATTTTTTGAATTCATATTTGGAACACTACGTTGTGAGTGTAGATAAAATCTATTTAAATCACATTCTCATACAGTACAACTATTTTCTTTATGTCCCTCGGCAAACTTTTGTCAGTCGTCGGATACAGAAAATAATTGTACTGTACGTATCTATGAGAAGATCTTACCTGCAAATACAACTCCTGCAGCACAGGTGCTGTGTACAGTTCAAGTTTGATTTTAGGCTTCTTTTTGCGTCTCTTGCCGTCAAGCTCATCTTCGAAGGGATCCTCAGACGTTGGCAGACGTTCCAACTTGTTCTGTGCTGCATTTAAATACCTGCGGATGAGAATAATAAAAAATGAATGAATGATGAGAAAACGGTGAAGGAAAACATCGTGTGGAAACCGGCATGTCCTAGAACAAAAAATTTGAAGGTATGTGACATCCACCTACCCGCACTGGGACCGCGTGGTGGATTACGGCCCATTCCCTCTCACTGAGAGGAGGCCTGTGTCCCAGCAGTGGGAACATTAATAGGCTGATGATGTGATGTGAGAATAATAAAAATCAAAGGGCAGCGATAACAATTCGAGCTATTTTACATTATCAATGGATAATGAACACAATCGCAACCATAATAAAGTTCAATACATTGTGCACGTGATTGAGATAATTCCTTTTGCAACAATTAAATTAACAACAAAGTATCTTTGAGTGGAGCAAGAAGTAATTACTGGCGGGTGCAGGTGAACTTGCAAAGAGAGGTGCCGAGATGATAGAGCCTGCGTCTTATAACAAATCTTAGCATAAGCACAGATAATATACTAACATACAGATGCCTCATCCCATACAAAGAAACCGTGCCTACGTAACCAGCTTTTTCATCTGATTATTTTTTGTACATGGATTGCGTTCCGTCCCGTTCCACGCCGATAGATAGATGGTGTTAGCAGCGACTTGCAAGTAAAAGGGTTTACTCAGTTCGTGAATGTTATTTTCTTTAAATACAGTGACGTTTTTTTTATAGTATTTTTTATATGTTTTTACAGTTTCATTGTACCAAAATGTGTTACAATACAAACTTAAACAATCGAGTGGAATGCCTCAGAAATTTAAAACCGCGCCATCTATTGGCATCAATTTTAAATGATCCGTTCAAATAATCTTTGAAATGTGAACACTAGTCGAAAATTCTTCCATACAAACGTAGTGTAGGGATTATTCCACTATTTGTCGATGTACGTGTTCAAAATAAAAAGTGATATCAATTTGGCTCATAAATATCTAGCCCTGTATGTAAGCAAAAAAGTAAACAAAAAAAAAATATTTGTAAGTTATGAGCGTCAAAAGTTCCACATTTCGACACTAATTTTAACGTATTTTTGGGCCCAAATAAATACCATAAGAAGACGGAAAATTGCAAAACGGCCTCCGGAACGGCGAACGGAAAATCCTTTGCATTTCGTAAAATAAAACCTAATCGCCTAAATGAATCTTTTGCTACCAATACCATGTGATCGTGAAACGTTAATCTCATGTCAAAAGTGACACCCAGATCCTTCATTCCATTTGTCCTGGTAATAGCGCTATTATTCATTTTGTACGCAAAATTGATAGGGTGTCGTGCACGAGTAAAACTCATGACGAAACATTTGGTAGAATTAAATTCCATTTTGTTCCGAACACTCCATTCTAATATCGCGTTTAAGTCACACTGCAGCGCCAGACAATCAGCTCCAGACTTGACTTCACAAAAAAGTTTCAAATCATCCGCATACAGTAAACTTTTAGCGTGATGGATGACTGATGGTAGGTCATTAACCATTATAAGGAACAAGAGTGGTCCCAATATTGATCCCTGACTCACTCCGGAACGCGTTTGATAGGGCTGGGATTCGTAATGGCCCAGTCTGACAAACTGCTGACGATCACGGAGATAGTCAGCGAGGAGCCGCAGGAGACCAGGCGGAAAACCGATAGCACATAGCTTCGCAAGCAGAATATCATTATTGACCCTATCAAACGCCTTCCGAAAGTCAAAATACAAGACATCAACTTGGCCTCCATGGTCTAAACGTTTTGAAATGTAGTCTACTAGGGTAAGAAGGTTAGTATTTACAGATCTTTTCGTTCTAAAACCATGTTGCTCATAGCACAGATACTTTTCGACTTGCGAATAAATGTATTTATGCAATACATTCTCAAACACTTTAGCTGGTGATGACAAAATGGCAATGAGACGGAATTCTTCTACTGATGTTTTATTCTGACTCTTGGGAATCGGAGTAACCCTTGAAATTTTCCACTGTGGTGGATAAACGCCGAATTTTAAACATAAATTAAAAAGATGATATAATGGCAAGCAAAAGTGTGTTTTAAAACTTTTCAATATATCAGAAGGTATGTTGTCAGGCCCTACAGAACTATCAATATATCAGAAGGTATGTAGTCAGGCCCTACAGAACTATCAAGTTTCAGTTTGTTTATTCCTGATAGGACGTCTTGATGAGTAAATTTAAATATATTTACATAATTACTGCTGACATCACTATCACAAAGCGAAACCCTTTCTGCATCAAGCTGTGGAATATCGGGCAGATAGACGCTAGCAAAGAATTCAGCAAAAGCCTCAGCTGCGTAAACGCCTGAAAATTGATCTCCCTTATAGGTAACATTCGGTTCAAAACCACCTTTAGACCGCAAACTAGAAATATGCTGCCAGAAATTACGTGGATTGGTTCTTAAATTATTTTCAATCATTTCTGTATACGATGCATAAGCCAATGCCACCCTTGTTTTAAGGCTAGCTCTCAAATCTGAAAAGATTTTGTATTTTATACTGCATTTTGTGCGCTTCCAAGCAGTATGCCACTTAAGCTTAAGTCTGGTGTCCTTAATAATATCTTTAGTAAACCACACTGGATAGCGCCTACTTGAAGTTCTGCATCGAAGTTTTTTAGATATACAAGCATCGAAGATGGTATAAATCGTCTCATAAAAATACTTGGTAGCCAAACAAACATCGTCTGTCTGTAGAACCTTCTCCCATGAAGTTCTTGAAAGCAGGTCAGAAAGTTTATCACGGTTACATTTTTTGAAATTCCAGTCTTTGCTATTATCAAAGGGATAGATTAGTAGTTCAACAATGCAAATAATTTTATTTTGAACAGATAGATTTAGTCGTTTTTCCATGATTTCTAGACTACCAAAGGTCTGTTTGTAAAATTTCGCGCGCTCGGTTTCGTCCTAAATCTTTATCCATTTCGCTACAAATTTGCAAAAGTGTGCATTCATAGGCGAACTAGCTTCCTACTGCTCATCACAGCATCTATCTCTTCCGCACGTGTTGTCGGTTGATATAAAATGCATTTTAACCCCGCGCACAAAATAGTTTGTGTCGTCGACTAGTGTACCCTTAAGAGCCCAATATTCCATAACATTGTGCTTAGGAGAGTTGATTAAATAAGAACATACAATATTTATGTTCAATTCCAGAAAATGTTAATTTTACACACAATTCATTAAAAAATCCTTTCATATCGCGCCATCTAGTGAGATTTATTTGAACTAAATTTTCTTTCTTAGCGCTGGGACCCTGTGACATAAGGGTACCCGGATACGTGGCACCTGGTAAACCAGGAGCCGACCTTAACATAGTTTTTAAGCTAAGCTGTTGATGAGACTGACCTTAAACTCAGCATGGTGAACAACTCTGGTGGTAAGAGCCTCAGTTCATTGTTCGATATGTCTAGTCTTGTGAGAGCGTGTAGGGCTCCGCTGTTACTGCTCAGTTTGGAATTGACTCTTAGAGCTGCTTGACGAAGCCATGACATCCTGTGAAGAAAAAAGAATATATTAAGTTGTAGTTAAGTCCAGAGTGAATAGCTTACTTCTTCGTCGACCACACCTTCTATATCTATACTAAACTATAAAGAGGAAAGATTTTTTTATTTGTTTGTTTGTACCGAATAGGCGAAAATACTGGACCGATTTAAAAAATACTTTCACCAATAGAAAGCTACATTATTCTTGAGTGACATTAGGCTATTTTTGAATTCCGAAAACGGGCCCTGTTGGGTGGTCCACGGGAGCGAAGCCGCGGGGAACAGCTAGTCGTTTATAAAAAATACCACATTATAAAGAGGAATGATTTTTTTGTTTGTTTGTTTGTACCGAATAGGCTCCGAAACTACTGAACCGATTTTAAAATTCTTTCACCTACTGAAAGCTACATTATTCCCGAGTAACATAGGCTATAGTATAGGCCAGTAAAAGCGACGAGATGGAAGGGACCTAGCGAAAAAAGGCGAAAAGGCCGACCTATGAAACGATGGCTGGATGACATTATAGCTACAGCAGGAAAAGATTGGATGAAACATGCTAAGAATAGAGAAAACTGGAATAAACTGGAGGAGGCCTATACCCAAATAGGGGTTCCTATCCTAGGAAATAATTAGATATATCAAGAAAATAACCAAAATAAAAAAAAAACAAAAAACAAAGTCGGTTTAAATTATATAATGTAAAACTATAAGTAAAAATGTTAAAGAAACTAAAAAATACTAACAATTAGTAAATAAGTAAGCCAAACACTAACAATTACCTACTAACAACATTTGAAATGTAACAATAAGGATACGGAAATAAAAAGGTTTTATTATTATTATAACATAGGCTATAATATTGACGGGGGCGGGGACGCCACGGGGGTCAGCTAGTCGTTTATAAAAAACTCAAGTCATAAAAAACTAGCGGACGCCTCGCGGTTTCACCCGCGTAGTTTCCGTTCCCGTGGGAATACAGGGATAAAAAGTAGCCTATGTTATCCGGGGATAATGTCGCTTCCCAACGGTGAAAGAATTTTATAAATCGGTCCAGTAGTATTTAAGTTTATTCGTTACATACAAAACAAAAATCTTTCCTATATAATATTAGTATAGATTAATTAATTCTTAATTCCTATTATTTTCTACTGGACCTAGTACGCTACCCTGCGGCACTCTAAACGTTATAGCCATTTATTTGCTTGAAAAGGATATTTTGACATACTACTGCTTATCCATGGGTAACCGAACAAAATAACAAGAACAATTACCCCAATCTTTATTACTTTTAGTACCTACATCGCTGCATCGCCTAGGATGTGAATACATACAGTATCGATGAATTTTCATAACATAATGTATTTTCCTATGAAAAGGAACTTCAAGAAAAGTCATTCGGAACCATCAACTGTTCAGCCTCTCGAGCCTGTCATCTAGTCGAGGTATGAGGAAGCGGGGTAGTAACTACGCTCTGTAGATCAGCGCCGAATGCCCGTCTTTATCCATATCGAATAAAATGCAACAATAGTGTTAGACCTAGTACAATACCCTGAGGCATCCCCAACGTAATAGCCAGTCTTCAACCTAAAATGATTATTTTTTGACACATTTTCTTTTTCTACTACTATTTGTAGGTAGCCGTAATAATAACAAGAACCACACCATAAAAGCTCTGTAGCTTTTAGTACCTATTTCGCCTAAAATGCGAATAGAAACAGTGTCGAAGGCTTATCATAATGTAGTTGAATAAGGAAAAAAATAAAGTATATAAATACCTATAGAAAAAGGGTATTTTTAAGTTACCTACCGTATTGTAGCTAGTTGAGCTCTCAATTCTCTCCAATTAACCATAACCGCGGTAGTAGGACACAAAGAGCTGTAGGTCAGCGCCGAGTCACCGTCTCTATCGCTGAACATCGCTTCAGAGATCGTCGACTTGTTCAGTTTGTAGTCTGGGTCGGGGTAAGCCTGAAAGAAAATGAAAACTGCATTATACTTCTTCTCCATAGAGACTTACCTACGCTTGCGAATGTGCAACTAACTTCATTCATCTTTTGCTTGAAACTAGCTGTGCCCGCGGCTTCGCTGCCGTCATCTGTCTGCCAACCCTACCCTACTTACCTTTCTGCCTACCCTACTTCCCTACCTACCAATGTTTTTTTTTTCTATAGTCATAATTCTTTCGCGGAGAATCTTGACACCGCCATTTAGAAAATGACTTGAAATGCACAACGCCATCTATCGAATATCGAGTTCAACTGTCCGAGTATCTGAATTGCGTGTGTTGTGATAATTTTACTTCTTGTACACTTTAAATTCATCTAACTTTTGATAGATTGAACCGATTGCGATGAAACAAAAACAAAGTAATTCTAAGCTAAGCACAATTTTTATGTATAAAAGTTATCTACATTGGTTTCGTACATTTCACGTGATGCGTGCACAAATAAAAAGATAAACAGACAAAAATTCCAAAAATGCTGGCAATAGGTTCTGTTGGTTATCCTTTAACACCCTGGCTATTTTTTTTGGAAATATTTTCGATGTAAAAAATTACTTTTCTACAGATTTATTATGTGTAATGATTGATGATATTGGAACCTATCTTTGAGAATCGTTATGAATCAAATCCTGAAAGTTACGTTACCCAGTAGCTGGGTTATGATCGTCAAGTATTAGTATAATACTGGTGCATCCATCCTTCAGCTACATCCGGTGAGACTGGAAGCTGAACCTGACATAGTTGGGATCAGGCGAGACAAATGAAGACCTACCTTGGTGGCTAGTAACTTTGCCAGTAGCTCAGTAAGACCATGTGTCGCGCATTCTCTGATAGCTCTACAATGCGGATCGGTAGCACCGTGTTGAAGCAATATCTCTACGATTTGCACGTTTTTAGCGCGTGCTGCGATGGCTAAGGCTGTCCAGGGGCTGTCTCCTGAAAAGATATAATAAAACTGATAAGATAAAACCAAAATAAAGAAATTTGTTGCACCCAGCGCTAACAAATTTGGTTACAATAAATGTCACTAGATGGCACGATATGCACAGATTTGTTATTGAATTGTGTGTAAAATTAACATTTATACCATTCCCCCTCTAAAAAACTTATTTTTCAACACATTTGCTCATAAAGTGGCTCTAATTTCACCGCAATTAGGCATATAATGATACCTGTAATCAAACTGTGACTTTTTCATTGCTATTATTCACAAGTGAGTTATAGTTTTTTTTTTAATGGTTTCCTGCCTTCATTTTAAATACTTTTAAATTAAACTAATTTTAAAAGTGTCACAAATCAATCCAATGAAAATTAATAAAATAAGTCATTAATTCTAATCCAGTTAAAATTGAAGTATTTTCAATGTAATAAAATGTAACACTGTTAATCAATTAAAAGTGTCCCATTCGACATTAATCCCTTTCTATTCCTGTCATGGAAGTAGTACTTACTATATCCATAACATGATATGGGTAGTAATTACTATTTCCATGATATCCATTAAATACATAAAATGTGGCATAGCTTCTAGTCAAACAATTCAGCAAAATGCTAGTACCTAACATAATGCTTGCTCATTTCATGCAACGTAAGTGTTTAATAAACAAAACTTGCCCTCAAATATAACTTTTGTTTCTCTGAAATAAAGAAAACTTGAAATGCCCGATTTTGTACGTGGCTAAAACGCTATCCGCAAAAAGCTAAAAAAAAAGTAACCTCATTGTTTTAGTCTATGGCCGATCGCCATTGTTAGATGCGCGCGCATAGGAAAACTGAATATTTACCCCGCCATTGCGAAAAATTTTTCTCAACTCGTTTTCACTGTTGAAAATGATTTTTCAGTATTATTTTCTTCACAAGTGTGTTGAAAAACGTCGTATGATACACGTGTGTATTGATGATTACCGTCCTCGGCTCTCTTAAGACCCTCACCTACGGCTCGGGTCTCAATGGCGCCTCAGCGGTAATCACCAACATTGCACACTTGTACCATAATGTACTATTATTCACTGAAAACAGTGAATAAAAAGCACTTTTACTCACTGTTTTGGTGTTTGAATTTAGAACACACTAATATATATTCGACGTCCATCTCAAAGCCAACCTCCTTGCGCATAAAATACTCGTGCAAAGAATAATCGACTTTCAAACTCCTTCATAAATTTAATTTTCAGTTTGTTAATATTTAGGATTTTAATGATGATTTTAGTCTGGGATGTTTAGTGAATACTTATTTGTATTGTAATTCTAATATTAATTGCATTGGTGTTTAATTAATTATATTTATGTAACGTAACGGAGGTGGTCACTGGCCCCTGAAACACAGATACTGTTACCTAGCTCAGATTCAATTTACAAAAAATGTGAAACCCTGAGTTTTATTTTTTTTTGTAAATTTTGAAGGTAATAAAACATTTATTTATTATTATTCCTTGTGCTTTTCGCTTAAATCTTTCTTTTTCTCGTAGTCATGGTATAAAATATAGTATGCAAATCTTGAATTAAACGGATTTATATCGAGGGCCATGAATCGCTCGCGTCGCTCAGGATTCTAACACTTGAATCACTCGCTATGCTCGCGATTCAATCATCATGAATCACGACCGTAGGGAGTGATTCAGTTGTTAGAATCCTTCACTTGTTCATGATTCATCTATGGCCCTCGCTTTAAATCCGTCCTTTATTCACTAGTTGCATAATATACTATTTCTAGAATTGATCACAAACATTTTTAGTTCTTGTTTAATCAACTCTCTTAAGCACAACATGAAGCAATATTGGGCTCTTAATTCACATTTGAAAGATTATTTGAACGGATTATTTAAATAGTAGATGGTGCCGTTTTAAACTTCTGAGGCATGCTCGATTTTTTTAATTTGTATTGTAACACATTTTGGTACAATGAAACTGTAAAAACTTGCGAAACAAAATCCATAAAACAAATCGTCACTGAATTTAAAGAAATAAAACGTCAGGAACCAAACCCTTTTACTAGCAAGTCACTGCTAACACCATCTATAGCCTTGGAACGGATCCGAACGCAATCGAAGTACTTTTAAATATAATCAGCATAATCAGACGAAAAACGCTAATAAGTCGGTACGGTTTCTTTTTATGGGATGAGGCATCTGTATGCTAGTATTATATTATCTGTGGTTGAATTGTGCAAAAAATCTCTCTTTATTTAACTAGGCAGAAACTACAGAATGCCACCATACCCTTTATTAGTCACCTTTCATTCATCCTTTCTACATGGCCAAACGATCTAAGAATACTCTTATAATGACTTACTATCAGTATTATAACCAGCTCGCGCAGGCGATGGTCCAGAAGTGCTGCGCGCGCCGCTCATAGCAGCAGATGCACTGCGCGAGCGACGCCGGTCGCGAGTATTGTCGCCGCCACCCATCTGGAAATAATCAAGTACGATATAAACTTCGTATCGAAAAAGTGCTCAGTGTGGCACCAATCCACCCACCCGACTGCTTAAAAATCGAACTCAAAAGTGCCCAGTGTGGCACCAATCCACCCACCCGACTGCTTAAGAATCGAACTAAAAAGTGCCCAGTGTGGCACCAATCCACCCACCCGACTGCTTAAGAATCGAACTAAAAAGTGCCCAGTGTGGCATCAATGCACCCACCCGACTGCTTAAGAATCGAACTAAAAAGTGCCCAGTGTGGCACCAATCCACCTACCCGACTGCTTAAGAATCGAACTAAAAAGTGCCCAGTGTGGCATCAATGCACCCACCCGACTGCTTAAGAATCGAACTAAAAAGTGCCCAGTGTGGCACCAATCCACCTACCCGACTGCTTAAGAATCGAACTAAAAAGTGCCCAGTGTGGCACCAATGCACCCACCCGACTGCTTAAGAATCGAACTTATAGTGCCCAGTGTGGCACCAATGCACCCACCCGACTGCTTAAGAATCTGTTAGGGCACATCCCTGTGGAGACTGCGAGGCATCTCCCCTGAGCCTCGCTGTGCACGGCAGTAAGTGGCCACTGTGCCACCGTCTTACCTGGAGTTCGACTGCCTATGATACAGACGGGGTTACGGTCTCCTTCTGGACCATCACGGTTTCACAAAAGGAGGCCATTTCCCTCCAGTTTTCTGTCTCTACCAGCATAGCCCTCACTACTGCTAGCAGAGACAGGTCTCGCCTGATCCTGGCGACCAGGACCTACCGCTCAGAGACCCACGCACCGAAGCAACCGTGCCCGGTGAGTACCTGGGTGAGCATGTAGGAGATGCGCTTCCTTCTTTACAGCCAGGCTTCGAAGTGCGGCATGGCTTCGACAACATGCTTGCGCGAAAATTGCGGCTGCTGTAGCCGCTCGGGCCACCGCTCGAGCGCGTGTCGCAAGGTGTGTGTTCGTATGGCCATTTTCCGCTACAGGCTATTCAATTTAGTCCTGCAGCGTCGGACACCAGACAGTCTGTTTGACCAAACAGGTGCCCCATAAAGGACCATCGATCGCACGACACCC
Source organism: Orthosia incerta (assembly GCA_948252205.1). Taxonomy (NCBI): domain Eukaryota; kingdom Metazoa; phylum Arthropoda; class Insecta; order Lepidoptera; family Noctuidae; genus Orthosia; species Orthosia incerta. The sequence goes on from OX411769.1 coordinate 3,379,788, forward strand.
GCGTAGAGGCGGCCGTCCTGGTGTTAAGCCAAGATACTTTATGCACCGACCCACCTGGACTTGCGCATCTCCAACAGTCACTGACGAGCTGGGCGGCTCTCTACCCCTCGGCAATTTATGGAACCATAGCGCCTCAGTTTTATGAGGCGCTATCTCTAAACCCAGCTCGCGGATCGACGCCACGACTTTTGCCACCCCGAGCTCGAAAAGCTGGATGGTCTCGTCGAAGGTGTCCCCGCCGGCCAATACCAGGTTACGATACTAACGACAACGAGGAGGTCAACACGCAAGATCACATCGTATGCGAGATTCCACAAAAGAGGTCCTAAAACCGACCCCTGTGGAACCCCACAAGTGACCTCCCTGCGATTTACGCTACCATCTCGACCCACATAACGTATGTGCCGGTCGCGAAGGTAAGTCGATGCACTGCAGGTAAGGGGGCACTCTGCGAGGTACTAGTGACGCCCTTATTTTGGAAGCAGCCCAGGGCAGGGAGTTAAATGCGTTGACAATATCGAGCTGGCTGAGCACCTAATCCTCCGACTGCATGATTTTTTACTTGTAAACCTCTTTTTAGTTCGCTTCGTAAGCAGTCGGGGTTTTGATTTCTCCTTGTCCTAGGGTTCATCAATAGGATAGACCCTAACTTTACTACAATCTAGCCTAATAAATAGACGAATTAATAATTTACTTATAAACTGAACTGTTAAATTGTCTTTACTAAGAATGTGTCCAATAGCACTTTTTAACATGATGAGCAACATGTCGCGCGTCAAATGTTACGGCCAACAGAGGCCATACTATGACGTGCCAACGCTATCATCCGTTGCGAAGACGGGACAGTGCTATTTGTTTTATTTAGCTTCGTCTCTCTCTCACAATGGAACCATGACAGTTTTGATATGTCATGGTAAGGCCCCAGTTATAGATACATACCAGGTCACTGGGAGGCAGTGCCTCCGCATTAGCATCAGCGCCAGCAGCGAGGAGTCTCTTCAGGAGTCTCACGTGTCCCCCTCGAGCCGCGCAAGATACGCAAGCGTCCCCCCCGCGACCAGCTTCTACCACTACTGGAGTTATGCGGCGTTCGGATGACCAGCGGTCCTGTAGAAAACATTTAAGGATCAAATTAGGTCAAATATTCCGAAATGGATAAAGCCTTGTTAGCATACGAAACGCGCGATTAGGCTAATATGCCATGTGTCTTTGCCGATGTGCATTCAGAGCAAACCGATCCCAAAAAATTAAAAAAAGATAGTCAGACTAATATTATTAAGGCGAAAGTTTATGAGTTTGTGTGTTTGTATGTTTGTTACTTCTTAACGCTCAAACAGCTGAACGGATCTGGATGAAATTTGTCACAAGATAGATTGTAGTCAGGAATAGCACATAGAATACTTTTTTATCACACTAATATTATAAAGGAGAAAGTTTGTGAGTGTGTGTGTGTGTTTGTTACTTCTTCACGCTCAAACGGCTGAACGGATCTGGATGAAATTTCACAGAGATAGATTATAGTCAGGAATAGCGCATAGGATACTTTTTATCCCGGGAATATGTTCCCTCGGGATAATATTCGACATTCACGCGGGCGAAGCCGCTGGCAGAAGCTTTCAGACACAGATAATAAAATACTAGCATACAGATGCCTCATCGCATACAAAGAAACCGTGCCGACGTAACTAGCGTTTTTCGACGGACTAAACCGATTATTTTACTTAAAGAACATCGAACGCGGTCGGTTCTCTCCCAAGCGATAGATGGTGTTAGCAGTAACTTGCAAGTAAAAGGATTTAGTCGGTTGGGGACCATATTTTTCTTTAAATACAGTGACGAGTTGTTTTACAGTTTTTTTTTGCACGTTTTCACAGTAGTAGTGTACCAAAATGTGTAACAATAGAAATTAAAAAAATCAATTGGCATGCCTCAGATATTTAAAACCACGCCATCTATTGGAATCAATTTTAAATGATCCGTTCAATTAATCTTCAAAATTACGAACCCAATAATCCATCATATTGTGCTTAGGAGAGTTGATTAAACAAGGACATACAATTTTTATGATCAACTCTAAAAAAATATAATTTTACACTTAATTCAATAACAAATCAATGCATATCGCGCCATCTAGTGATATTTATTTGAACCAAATTTTCTTTCTTAGCGCTGCAACTCCGTGATTCAGGCAATCGAACCGATTTTCTACAATTTCTACGAGAATGCACCCTTGAGATTCCATAATTAGCTGTTCAGTTACAGCAACAAGCTAACAGCGGCTGGAAGAGCAAACAGCACAAAATATTTTTTTCAACACACTTGCTCATAAAGTGACTCTAATTTCACCGCAATTAGGCACATAATGATACCTGTTATCAAACTGTGACTTTTTCATTGCTATTATTCACAAGTGAGTTATAGAGTTTTTTTTAATTTATTGGTTGAATTGCTTTGTTCTTAAAAAAGTTTTGATACAATAAAGATCGTGCTCAATAGTACAAATAAATTAATGTACCTATTGCTTGCTCATTTCATGCAACTTCGTATTTAAATTGATAATTTCAACTTGTACGTACTTAATAAATAAAACTTTCACTCAAATATAAATTTTAATGGGACAAAATAGGGAATTTAATTTTTTTCTTTATTACAGTAAAGAAAAAAATTAAATTCCCTATTTTGTACGTGGCTAAAACACTATCCACGAAAAGCCAAAAAAAGAAACCTCATTCTTTTAGTCTATGGCCGATCGTCATTGTTAAATGCGCGCGCATAGGAAAACTGACAAATTTTGCCCGCCATTGTGAAAAATTTTCACAACTCGTTTTTACTGTTGAAAATGATTTTTTTGTATTATTTCTTCACAAGTGTGTTGAAAAACGTCGTATGTTACACGTGTGTATTGATGATTATCGTCCTCGGCTCTTTTAAAACCCTCACCTACAGCTCGGGTCTCAATGGCGCCTCAGCGGTAATCACCAACATTGCACACTTGTACCATAATGTACTATTATTAAACTAAGTCATCAAGCACAATATAAAGCTCACACTAAATCTGACAGACTTAAAATACACTGCTTCGCCCATTATGACAGTACCCAAATAATAATTATAAACACAATGAAATTCTAAGCAATTATAGTTATTATTCATATTGTGAGGGGATAGCTCAAATAATAAGCATAATGATTTTGATATGTTATATATACTGAATACAACAACGTGCCTCTAAGGCGGCTTGTATTTATTTATTTATTATAAACTTTATTGTACACCACAAAATAAAAAAACATACAGGACAAACATTTTCTTAAACAAAGTGTACAATGGGTGGTCTTATCGCACAGGGCAATCTCTTACAGACAACTTTTGGATGGACTGAACGATAGGAGAAGAATTTAGGGCTGTTAGTGTACAATAGATCATAAATAATATTACTTACTTATACATAATATACTATCTAATATACTAATAAATATCGAATGTATGACAGATAAAGGAAAAGGCTAAAAATCATAGTGAAAGGTAATGCTGCTTTACCATTTTCTTAAACGTTGGCAGTGTTTGAGCACGTCTTATTTCTATAGGATTCCTTATGACCATTCAAGCATTCCACAACCGAACTGCTTGAATAGTAAAAGATTTGTCAAAGTAGGAAGTGGAATGCATACGAACACTCAAATTTAAATTTTCCGATGATCTCAAGGACTTAGAATGAGTGTCACAGAGGAACTGAAAACGTTCTTTAAGATAAAAAGGTGTAAAAGGATTAAAGAGCACATTGTAAAGCAAAGAGAGTATGTGTGCATTCCGGCGAAGGCGAATAGGAAGCCATCTGAGCTTAGTACGAAATTCAGAAACATGATCATATTTGCGCAAGCCAAATATAAACCTAATACAGAGATTTTGAAGTCGCTCAAGCTTATCCAATTGGTCTTGGGTGAGATCAAGATAGCTGGCATCAGCATAGTCCAGGATAGGGAGAAGAAGAGATTGTGCTAACGCAATTTTAGTGGTGATGGGAAGAAAATTACGAAGACGTCTCAGGGAGCCCGAACAGTTTACGACTGACTTCCTGCAGTTGTTCTTTGTACAGAAGTGACCAGAAATTCTTTCATCGTTGGGAACTATCCCCGGGTGACATAGGCTTATACTTTGTATCCCTGTAATCTCACGGGAACGGGAACTACGCGGGTGAGACCGCGAGGCGTACGCTAGTTTAAAAAAAATGTTTTAATTTCAATACTTGAAATTGCAATTTCAAAAGAGTGGTACTAAGTTTTGAAGGCCAGTGTAGATAACTTTGCATTTCATTAGCGTTGCTAAAAACATACCAATATTAGTAGATGGAAGCGGGAATGCATTACGTCTGTTTGGTTGTAAAGATTCATAAACCAGAAATAAAACTAAATAAAAAATGTTAGCAAATAAGGTTACACAGAAAATACACACAAACTCTGAAAAACAACAAATGTCATACAACTGTATCTTCTGACTCGGGAATAGCACCCACGATTCCGTTCGCCGTAGACTGTCGCTTCGTCGCTGCGCCATAGGGGTAACTAACAAACTGAATATAATAGTGGCTATAAAACATGTAGGTAGATATAATAAAAATACACATTTAATATCTTGTTCTGGCTCGCGAGGTTGTCGACATGTGGGATGTGAATACAGCAGTCATTGTCCCGATAGTCGTGACGGCCAATGGTATAATAGCCAAGAGCCTCGACGAACCTCTGAGGAGGCTCTCGTTGGGCAGCTGGATCAAGGGCTTGATCCAGAAAGCGGTACTCCTGGACACGGCTCGTATTGTTAGGAGGTTCCTCTCTCAGGAGCCCTTACCACCGGTATCTTGGACCCTGTTCCCGATACCGGTGGGCTACTATTTTTGTATTTTTTAATGTTTTTTTATTTAATTTATTATAGAATGATATTTAAAAATGTAAAAATATAATAAATAAATGGAATACACACTTAAAAAAACCTAAAAAAAAACAAGTTTGTCGTATTTTTCTCAGTAAACCGTTTCATTTGATACCTATATCATGGGAGTGCACAAAAATAATTGATCCGCCATTTTTGGGAGTCCGCCATATCGGATTTAGAATGACGTCACTTAGCTTGTGTGTCTGTTGTTTCGACACCTCTAACTTTGTCATTATTTGTATGCATTCGAGTAAAATGTAGCGAACTGACCACCTTATTATAACATCCTATTGTATTGAAACCTACATTTACGAATAAATATGATTTGATTTGATTTGAGCTAATCATGCATTGTCATACAAACTAAACGTGTATGCAAAATTTCATCTTAATCGGTGGAGGATAACTGCTTTAAAATTCAGTTGCAAGAGTTGACCCGAACACGGCGAACACATACATTGCAAGTTATATAAAAGCTTTTAAAAAACTTTTTAAATACCATCGATTTGTTCTCAGTAAACCTTTTCATTTGATACCTACATCATGGGATGTACTCCCAAATAATCGGTCCGCCATTTTTGGGAGTCAACCATATTGTACCACCACCGCCACCGCCACGCAGTGCGACATTCCATTAAAATAAGAGGCCGACGGGGAGTTCTGGAGTGACGACCGCGAAGACCTCTCACTAGGTGGACCGATGATCTGGTTAAGGTTGCAGGTATCCGCTGGATGCGAGACACACGGTACCAGTCAATGTGGCGACTTGGGGGGGGCCTATGTCCAGCAGTGGACGTCTTACGGCTGAAATGTTGGTGATGATGAAGAAGCCGGCTTGTATAACAGTACTCACTTTATTGTTGGGAGATCCAGTCAGTTTGCTGACGATAGCGTGAATGCCAAGGGATATGCCGCTACGTTGAGGACTCAGCGCTTGAGAAGCGACGACAGGTGTGTCCTCTGCTGACTCCTGTTACACAAAACAATACATACAAATTTTACTTTTATTTGACAGTGTATTAATGTTAAACCATAGTTCGAAGCGAATTTAAAAGAAGAGCTCGTGGCTAAATAATAACAGCCGCACGGGTTGATCATCAAGGTTAAGCAACGCTTGACCAGGTCGGTCCGTGGAGGGGTGACCATATTCAACATATCGAGTTTCCTCCGTGCCTCGGAAAGCACGTTAAGTCTTTGGTCCCGGCTGTCATTTGAAGATCTTTGACAGTCGTTACAGGTAGTCAGAAGCTTGAGATCTGACACCAGTCTTGCCAAGGGGTACCGTGTTACCCAGTTACTGGGTTGTGGAGGTCAGATAGGCAGTCGCTCCATGTAAATAACTTGTAGTTAGCTGAATCCGGTTAGACTGGAAGCCGACCCCAATATAGTTGGGAAAAAGGCTAGGCAGATGATGATAATTCGAAGCGAATTTCTAATTATGTACATACTAGTTGCATATTGAACCCTATATCTACAACTTAATGCACACGCTTCAATCACGACTCAACTAAATTAAAAAAAAAAACGTATTTTTTTTAGAAAACTCGTACATTTGATACAATGATACCCATATCATGGAGGTGCATAAAAAAATATTGGTCCGCCATCTTTGGGCGTCCGCCATATTGGATTTAGAATGGTGTCACTCAGTCAACCATTAATTGTCATTTAAACGAAACATGTATGCAAAATTCCAGTTCGATCGGTAGCGTACAACTATTTCAAAACTCCTTTTCAAGATTGGACCCATGCATAGTCACAAGGTTAAACAAAATAAAAAAATACAAATTTTATAATCAAAAACCTGCAAAGTGCGAGTCGGGCTCGCGCTCGAAGAGTTCCGTACCATTATCGCAAAAAAACGGCATAAAAATCACGTTTGTTGTATGGGAGCCCCACTTAAATATTTATTTTATTCTGGTTTTAGTCATCATTAGATCATCTGTGAAAATTTCAACTGTCTAGCTATCACGTTTCATGAGATATAGCTAGGTCACAGACAGACAGACGGACCGCGGAGTCTTAGTAATAGGGTCCCGTGTTTTCCCTTTGGGTACGGAACCCTAAAAACGATTTAACATAATAAAACATACTAACCTGATTCAACTTCGGCGCCGGAACAGCCACAACGGTATGCGCAAGCAACGCGTCAACCACAGCAACATTGCCGAGCGTGCACGCGACGTACAACGCAGTCTGACCACTGACATCGCGAGCGTTGACGTCAAACGCTGCGGAGAACTGCCATTGACCGCTCACGTCACTATGACAATGACAAGTAGAACTAGAACGCTATGAGCACTGACACATTGAGGCGACGTACAAAGCAGTCTGTCCACTGACGTCGGTCACGAGCGTTAACGCCACTGACCGCTGGCATCACTGTGTCAAGTAGAACGCTGTGAGAGCAAGATTTCGGAGCGTGGAGGACAATCTTTAGTCTAGCAACACATTTAACAGTTTTGTTTTTGTATTCAGCAGACTTTATCAAATTATTGTATTACATTAAAACTTTACCGCGAGTATGCTTCCGTGGCGCACCCCACAGCAACCGCAAATTTGTCGGAATGAAAGTAGACTATAAGCATAGTGTAGTCTTCTATGAGTTTAGACACAGATAATATAATACCAACATAGGTACATATAAAGAAACCGTGTCGACGTAACTAGCGTTTTGCGTCAGATTAAGATGATTATTTTTAAGCACTTCAATCGCATTCGGTTCCGTTCCACGGCTATAGATGGTGTTAGCAGCGTCTTACAAGTAAACAGTGACGATCTTTTTTAACACGCTTTTATTAGCTTGGTATGTATCTATGTATCAATGTAACGGAATCTTTGAACGTGATTTTCACCCACTTCAAAACGTTGGATTGATTTGAAACTTTGCACACTTATCAAGGACCGATGACAATGCAATAATTTAAACAGTTTGTCCCATTATCCTTACCATTAAAGCGTGTTTTTTAGTTTTTAGTACTACAATTTATTTATTAACACGCTTTTATTAGCTTGTTATGTATCTATGTATCAATGTAAAGGAATCTTTGAACGTAATTTTCACCCACTTCAAAACGTCGGATTGATTTGAAACTTTGCAAACCTATCAAGGACCGATGACAATGCAATAATTTAGTCAAAGTCAAAGTCAAAGTACTTTTGAAAGTCAAACAAAAATTAAAATTTACAAGTAATAAAAGTTGATTCTACCGTGCACGTTTAAATTGTTTGTCCCATTAGCCTTCCCAAGATCTTCAGGATTAGCGACTTTTTAGTTCAATTTACCATTAAAGCGTGTTTTTTAGTTTTTAGAACTACAATTTATTATTGTATATTTTTGCACGTTTTTATAGTTTCATTGTACTAAAATGTTACAATACAAATTTAAACAATCGAGTGTAATGCTTCAGAAATTTGAAACAGCGCCATCTATTGGCATCAATTTTAAATGATCCGTTCAAATAATCTTTGAAATGTGAATTAAGATCCCAATACGCCATAATTATGTGCTTAGGAGAGTTGATTAAACAAGAACATACAATTTTTATATTCAATTCAGAAAATGTTAATTTTACACATAATTCAATAACAAATCGGTGCATGTCGCGCCATCTAGTGAGATTTATTTGAACAAAATTTTCTTTCTTAGCGCTGGGACCCCGTGGTTCAGGCAACACATAGCAGATTTTTCATACTATCAAAATATTGAAATAAAAAGAAGCGGTATATAAAAACTTACGTGTATGTGCTTAGCACGTTTTCAGGGTATGGATATTCGAGTAGCAGCGTCACCAAAGCCGCGTGGCCGCCGATACACGCCGCGTGGATAGGCAGCCATTTCTCTACTGTTTCTTGCTGAAAATTGAAATAGAAGACTTAAGGTTACACTAGTCGACGGCACGAACTATTCGGTGCGCGGGGTGGCAGTGGTTTTGGCGTGAAAAGGTAACAGATAGACAGACAGAGTTACTTTTGCATTTATAATATTACTAACTTCTGTCAGCGGCTTCGCCCGCGTGAAAGTCGAATATCATCCCGAGGGAATATATTCCCGGGATAAAAAGTATCCTATGTGCTATTCCTGACTACATTCTATCCCTGTGCGAAATTTCATCCAGATCCGTCCAGCAGTTGGAGCGTGAAGAAGTAACAAACATACAAACACACTCACAGACTTTCACCTTTATAATAATAAGTGTGATAATATTTTATCGGTCACATTTCGGGGAGTGTGCGTTGGAATAGCATGAACTAATTCCTCTTAGCCCGTTCCATCATCGGACTACAAGACGTACGACGATGCGTCATCGGTACATAGTGGACATCCCACCCATCGCACCAAACGTTTTGGGAATACTTTTATTAAGCGAAGGAGCGGAATTCCCTGCCGGAGTTTGTATTTCCTGATAGCTACAACCTGGGAGTCTTTAAGTCAAGAGTGAATAGGTTACTTCTAGGCAAGCGTGTTACACCGTCGACCACATCATCGCTTACCATCAGGTGAGATAGTGGTCAAGTGCGAGCCTATAAAAAAAAAAAAAAATATTAGTGTGATCCATACTAATATGGATGCACCCTCCGTGCCTCGGAGAGAACTTCAAGCCATCGGCCCCGGCTGTCATTCAAAGATCTTTCAACAGTCGGTCGTTACGAATAGCTACAGCCCGAAATTCTGACTGTCTTACCAAAATCGAATTACCACAATAACTGGAATGTGGAGTGGAGGTCAGATAAACAGTCGGTGCATATATAATACTGGTATTCAGCTGCACCTAGTTACACTGGAAGCCGATCCAATATAGTGGGCAAAGGTTAGGCAAATGAAGCCTTACCCTGTAGCTGGGTCGTCGAGGACTGGTAGACAGTCGCAGTATTTAGCTGCACCTGGTAAACTGAATGCCGGTCCCTAGTTGTCAAAGGCTAATCAGATAGTGATGGTGTAGCGACATCTATGCCACCACAAACGAACTAATGTCCTGACGTCACACAAAATCCTGAATCTCGCAAGCAGAGTTTTCGCGCGCAATTTTTTTTTTTCTTCTTCTTATGTAGGCTCGCGCTTGGCCACCATCTCACATGATGGTAAGCGATGATGTGGTCGATGATGGAGCACGCTTGCCTAGAAGTAATCTATTCACTCTTGACTTAAAGACCCCCTTAAACCTATCGTTGCAGCTATCGGGAAACACAGACTCCGGCAGGGAATTCCACTCCTTAGCTGCACGCATAATAAAAGTATTCTGTGGGATGTCCACCATGTACCGATGGCGCATCGCCGTACGTCTGGTAGTCCGATGATGAAACGAAACACGCACAACAGTCCGACAACAATCGTCGGGTAGTTGCCCACAAAAAACAACAACCGTCTGGTCAGAGGATCCTCACATTTCAATGGATGATACGAGACTTTACACCCTTGCCACATACCTCCAAAATTGCTAAATTCCTTGTCCCTTACCTGAACAGCATCAGGAAATGCAGCCAGCAACAGCTTGGCTATGTCGACATGTCCGTGATAGCATGCGATGTACAGCGGACAGTACTTGGTGACGGGATGAGCTCGGCCATCAGCTCCGGCCTCCAGGAGTGAGGAGACGGCGGAGGTTAGACCGGCTTCTGAGGCGCTGGAAATGAGATGGGCGGGTTTAGATAGATTTAAAGCACAATTTTATTCATAGAATAGAATAGAAACATATTTTTTCTCAAAAATGGTATGTAATGTTGTCATAACATCTCTAAAAAGTATCCAGAAAGTGAACTCTACCGGAGACTTATTCACAACTGTCCAGTAAGAAGTAAGATTTTAAATTTGGAATCTCCTACTGTCCAGTAAGTAAGTATGTAATTTACTTACTGGACAGTAGTAGAGATTGGTCCGATATATCAAAACGTAACTTATATCGGATATGTGTTAGATATCATATCATATCGATATCTTTATCAAAATAACCGATATTACAAAAACTATATCTAATAAAAACCTTACTAGCGTGCGAGAACGAATAAGTCAAAACTTAAAACCGTAACAATGCGAAAACGTACGAACTACGAACAAAACGCAAACTTCACAAACGATAGGAACCATAATTATGCGAAACCTCTCTTTCTAATTATTATTTCGCGTTCGTTGTTAGTTTGCTCATCTAAATAAAATTTTAACTTATGCAAACTGTACTAAATGATATCGATATCTGAAAACCGTTTTCGATATCGATATGAAATCTGTATATCGGTTACATAACCGTTTGTGCAAAAAACCGAAAACACCCATCTCTAGAAAGTAGGTCATCCTCTTCAGATCTGCTTAGAAAAAAAAAACATAGTACCAGCCAGACACATATTAGAGTTTAGCCATTATAACATGGTTATAGGAGGGAGGCTCCGAATATATATCTATCTCTCTTTTTGGTATGACATTTTATGAGATAGATATATTTTTGAGTCCGTTAATCAAGACGTACAATAAACAAATATAAATTCCCCCGGTAAATCGATCACAATGTCTATCAGTAATTGCCCTAATATGAATGTAATCTTCAATATTAATTAAACGAATTTGTTGTAAACTTTCTTTCATTTTTGAGAAAAGCATTATACAAGCCACAACCAGTAAGAAAGCCATCCTGGCCTCGTATATAACCGGACCTCACCTGCGGTTCGGTCCGGTTAACTCATACTTGGCCAGGAAGGCTTACTTACTGGATTCTGCAGTAATGTACTAATTCGACACAGGCACAACACAACACCAACAAACATGGAGTAAAAGACAAAACAGAAGTGAGATGAGAAAGGGGCATAGGACTTTATTGAATACTTATTTTTCTTATCACCCGACGGCCGAAGGAGGGTAATGTGTTTATCAGTCTATGTATTTATTTAACCATTTATGCACACACACATAATATACAGACCATATTTTTGAAATCACATCTTAAAACTCTTTATTTTGATACCCCACCCGAAGGGTATGGAAAAAAAAAATTGGGCCCCCACAATATGGCGCCCAAAATCTGTCATTTTTCTATTTTCCAATTTTAATTTAGCCAGTGACACTTGCAAGGTTAAGACGAATCGAATAACATAAGAATCATCAAAATCAGCCAACGCTTTTGGCTTCAAGAACGCCACATAGGAACATACATACATAGACTGATAAACACATTACCCTCCTTCGGCAGTCGGCTAAAAATGCGCAGCCTGGTAGAATGCTAGTCTAAATATAGAGGTAGCAAAAAGTGACTGCAATAAAGATTTCAATTTGAAATAAAGTTCTATAAGGATCATTCACAAGATTTGATTTTTTATATTTTCCACCGTGAATTTTGTTTTTTTTTTTGGTTCATTGCAATGACAAGAATATTTACTTTTTAAAGTATTATATTATTTTATTTTAATTATTGTGAATGTGAAGACTATGTGGACCATTTTTATTTGTTTTTATTTTTAATTTATCTTAGTTTTTAATCGTGGTCTGGCAGTTTGAGTAGTTTTGCGGCCTACCCGAATGTCCTTTCTTTGGTATTGTTCGTCGAATCGTTGAGCTCCTTAAATTCTGTGTTGAGCTGCTCGGTTATTGACACATGCGTGCAATGACTGGACAGGTCCACTCAATCTGGCTGGTTCTTTCCTCAAAAGACCATTTCAGACATCAATCTACATGGTTTTCACATGATCTAACCAAGATTTTTGTCTGGACTTTAAAAGAGACTGTGACCTCTGAGTTTGTTTCGGCCTTTCTTCTCAGAGTAGTCAGATAGGAAACGCCGACCTCTTCTAGTTTTAAAAATATGATCGACATGTAAAAGTGTTTGTACAAACCAACTTACAGAAATAAAATCATTTATCATTAAGATGTTGCAAGAGTTGACTTGACCACAACTCCATAAATCGTTTGTTGCAGCAAGTTATTTTTATTGGGATTGGCTTTTTAATACAAAGCATTTTCGAGATAATCTAACAATTCTTAAAATCCATTTTCAAATTACCCAACGAAGAGTCATTAAGACATAATTAATTTATATTTTAAGTGGCCTTCTTGGGAGAACGCCTGTCATAACTTTGTTTGCAGGTCCTTGTTTGTAGCTATTTCGCCATCATCTTCTATACCTGGAATACTGTTGCTTAACTTACACATATAACAGCGTGTTAGCTCCACCAGGCGTCAAGTTGGCTATGAGGCCAGCACTACTGCCGAGAGAGCTCAACCTGGCTTTGAGCTGTGAGATGTCTCCGCGAGAGACCAGCTCGCGTAATGCTGCATGTTGAGAAAGACGCTCGCGTTCCAATGCATCTGGAAAGACAGATAATGGTTTGTTAGGCATAGGTGTTGAATTTTAAGACCCTCTTAGGAAGTCAGGACCAGACATTCTCAGTTCAAAACACAGTCCTTTGAGTCAGATTTTCGAATGTTTATTTTTCGCGCACCTTTTCGCTTGACAGCGCTTGCGTGGCGCGGAACCGTATTGAATGTCATAAGGCATTCTTGCATGCATGGCATGCATTTTTAAAGAAAAGAAAAGAGAGAGAGAGAGGTAAAATTTGTAAGTTTGTATGTAAGAGGTAATCTCAGGAACTACTAGTTGGAATTGAAAAATTCTTTTTGTGTTAGATAGTCCATTTATCGAGGAAGGTTATAGGCTATATAACATCACGCTACGACCAATAGGAGCGGAGCATAAATGAAAAATGTTGCAAAAACGGAAAAGGATATTACTTTTTGAGGGCTTCCGTTGCGTGCGCTGCGTAAACGGTTTCAGTTATGTAATCATGTATGTAGGGTAGGTAGGGTAGGTGTAGGGGAGGTGTAGGGTAGGAGTAGGGTAGGTGTAGGGTATGTGTAGGATAGGTGTAGGGTATGTGTAGAGTAGGTGTATGGTAGGTGTAGGGGAGGTGTAGGGTAGGAGTAGGGTAGGTGTAGGGTATGTGTAGGGTATGTGTAGGGTATGTGTAGGGTATGTGTAGGGTATGTGTAGGGTATGTGTAGGGTAGGTGTATGGTAGGTGTAGGGTATGTGTAGAGTAGGGTATGTGTAGGGTATGTGTAGGGTAGGTGTATGGTAGGTGTAGGGTATGTGTAGAGTAGGTGTATGGTAGGTGTAGGGGAGGTGTAGGGTAGGAGTAGGGTAGGTGTAGGGTATGTGTAGGGTATGTGTAGGGTATGTGTAGGGTAGGTGTAGGGTATGTGTAGGGTAGGTGTAGGGTAGGTGTAGGGTATGTGAAGGGTAGCTGTAGGGTAGGTGTAGGGTATGTGTAGGGGAGGTGTAGGGTAGGTAGGTGTAGGGTATGTGTAGGGTAGGTGTAGGGTATGTGTAGGGTAGGTGTAGGGTAGGTGTAGGGTATGTGAAGGGTAGCTGTAGGGTAGGTGTAGGGTATGTGTAGGGGAGGTGTAGGGTAGGTGTAGGGTAGGTGTAGGGTAGGTGTAAGGTACTTGTAGGGTAGGTGTAGGGTATGTGTAGGGTAGGTGTAGGGTATATATAGGGTAGGTATAGGGTAGGTGTAGGGTATGTGTAGGGTATGTGTAGGGTAGGTGTAGGGTATGTGTAGGGTAGGTGTAGGGAAGGTGTAGGATAGGTGTAGGGGGGGTGTAGGGTAGGAGTAGGGTAGGTGTAGGGTATGTGTAGGGTATGTGTAGGGTAGGTGTAGGGTATGTGTAGGGTAGGTGTAGGGTATGTGTAAGGTAGGTGTAGGGTATATGTAGGGTATGTGTAGTGTAGGTGTAGGGTATGTGTAGGGTAGGTCTAGGGTATGTGTAGGGTAGGTGTAGGGTAGATTTTTTTGTTTGTTTATTTGTACCGAATAAGCTCCGAAACTACTGGACCGATTAAAAAAAATCTTTCACCAATAGAAAGCTACATTATTCCTGAGTGACGTAGACTATTTTTAATCCCGAAAACGGATCCTGTGGGACGTGGCCCACGGGATCGAAGCCGCGGGCAACAGCTAGTAATTTATAAAGATATTGGGCGAAGTACTAATACAACGCGGGCGGAGCCGCAGGCGGCGGCTAGTTTTATATCAAATAATCTGCCCTGTTCAAGTAAACATCCTTGAAGACATTGATAAGTAGCTTGTGTGAAATTTAATGATGTTCATTTCATTTATAAGATTTTTTTAAACATTTCTTTAATCGGTTTAATGTCGTTATTACTGAAACAATTAAAAAGCCATTGTATATCGCGTCGACCCACGTTTCGGGCACTCAAGGGTATATTTTTTAAACAACCTGAAAATAATTTCGCTTTTGTAATTTATTGCTATAAGTTTTGTAATTCACCATCAATTCGTCGCGTCGCTTGGGGAAGGCCTATGCGCAGCAGTGGACGTCTTTCGGCTGAAATGATGATGATGAAACTATCCATCGTTAAATAAATACCCACTCACCATGCTGCCTCCAAGGATCAGCCACATCATCACTGAAGTAATGAGACACATCGTAGGCAGCGTCTGCATCATCTTCTACAGGCTCCCGAGGAGCGCGCGCTACTTTCTGAGCAGCGCGACGAAATCGAGCCAGCATTGTTTAGTTGACACTCACTTTATTTGCAATTTTAGAAAAAAAAAAAGTTATTTCTATCAGGTAAAAAGCCCACATTTTTATACACCCCGTAGACTCTCTATCGGATACAGAACATTATCCTCAATATTAGGTCAACGTATTCCTGCCGGGCGAGCACGGCCTACTGTGACAGGCTTGAGTCACACATTTTATCACAGTTTGGGAGCAAAACCCGTGATAAAATGCGTGACTCAAGCCTATCGCAGAGGCCGTGCTCGCCCGGCTGTAACACGAACTTTTATCCTAATCATTTTGAGACCTGCAATTTTTTGCCCTATTCATTTTTGTCCTAGTAATTTATTGTACATTTATATTTTGCCATAGTTATTTTTTGCCCTATTCATTTTTGTCCTAGTAATTTCTTGTACATTTATATTTTGCCATAGTTATTTTTTGCTCTATTCATTTTTGTCCTAGTAATTTATTGTCCTTGCATTTTTGTCCTAGTAATTTCTTGTCCTTTTATATTTTGCCATAGTTTTTTTTTGCCTTATTCATTTTTGTCCTAGTAATTTCTTGTTCTTTCATAATGTGCCATAGTTATTTTTTGCTTTAGTAATTTTTAGTCCTAGTAATTTCTTGTCCTTTTATATTTTGCCATAGTATTTTTTTTTGCCTTATTCATTTTTGTCCTAGTAATTTCTTGTTCTTTCATAATGTGCCCTAGTTATTTTTAGTCCTAGTAATTTCTTGTCCTTTTACATTTTGCCATAGTATTTTTTTTGCCTTATTCATTTTCGTCCTAGTAATTTCTTGTTCTTTCATAATGTGCCATAGTTATTTTTAGTTCTAGTAATTTCTTGTCCTTTTATATTTTGCCATAGTATTTTTTTTGCCTTATTCATTTTTGTCCTAGTAATTTCTTGTTCTTTCATAATGTGCCATAGTTATTTTTTTGCTTTAGTAATTTTAGTCCTAGTAATTTCTTGTTCTTTTATATTTTGCCATAGTATTTTTTTTGCTTTATTCATTTTTGTCCTAGTAATTTCTTGTTCTTTCATAATGTGCCATAGTTATTTTTTTGCTTTAGTAATTTTAGTCCTAGTAATTTCTTGTTCTTTTATATTTTGCCATAGTATTTTTTTTGCCTTATTCATTTTTGTCCTAGTAATTTCTTGTTCTTTCATAATGTGCCATAGTTATTTTTTTGCTTTAGTAATTTTAGTCCTAGTAATTTCTTGTTCTTTTATATTTTGCCATAGTATTTTTTTTGCTTTATTCATTTTTGTCCTAGTAATTTCTTGTTCTTTCATAATGTGCCATAGTTATTTTTTTGCTTTAGTAATTTTTAGTCCTAGTAATTTCTTGTCCTTTTATATTTTGCCATAGTATTTTTTTTGCCTTATTCATTTTAGTCCTAGTAATTTCTTGTCCTTTTATATTATGCCATAGTATTTTTATTGCCTTAGTAATTTTTGTCCTAGTAATTTCTTGTTCTTTCATAATGTGCCATAGTTATTTTTTTGCTTTAGTAATTTTTTGTTGCGCGTATATTGTATAAACACGTACTTTTTTTCGTGAATAGGTAAAATTAAAGACAAACATTACAGTGCAACATTTTAATTCGATTATCAAACAACTGCATCATAAAATAACTTTTAAGTTTTTATAGCACACTTTTTCTTTTAAATTTATTGGCACGTAGGGGCTTTTTGACTTAATGTAGAAAAATACTGTCATTGTCTATGGATGAGCGCGCTGCGCATTCATGCGCAATAAGAATCTAAATTATCCGCCATATCAAATTCTATTTCCGTTTCCACTTTTGTTTTATTTCAACTGTATGAGTAAAGATAAAATAGTGTATGCAACGGTATTAGAACACTCGTGTGATACTATTATCACAAACCAACACTCGTGTTTTAAAAACCCCTATTATATGACAGTTGCATAAACTACGATTTTAGTCCTTGTCATTTTTGAAGCCAGTTTTGTAACAAAACTCGAAGTACAACAGTTGACGGAGAGTAAATAAAAAAAGTAAAGTAAAAATTAATCTGCCTAGCCTTTTTCCGACTAATTTAGGATTAAGACGCCTTCCAGTTTTACGGGATGCATCTGAACACTATTCTACACTTTATAATACAATATTATAAAGAGGAAAGATTTGTTTGTAACTTTGTTTGTAACGGATAAACTCAAAAACTACTATACCGCTTTTGAATATACTTTCACCAGCAGAAAGCTACATTATTCCGTAGTGATATGGTCTATTTTTTATCCCATTAACGGGTCCTGTGGGGTTATTTTATATGACTAATAACTAATATTATAAAGAGGAAAGATTTTTTTGTTTGTTTGTTCCGAATAGGCTCCGAAACTACTGGACCAATTTAAAAAATTCTTTCACCAATAGAAAGCTACATTATTCCTGAGTGACATAGGCTATTTTTAACACGCTTTTATTAGCTTGGTATGTATGTATCTATGTATCAATGTAACAATGTATCAATGTAACGGAATCTTTGAACGTGATTTTCACCCACTTCAAAACGTTGGATTGATTTGAAACTTTGCACACTTATCAAGGACCGATGACAATGCAATAATTTAAACAGTTTGTCCCATTATCCTTACCATTAAAGCGTGTTTTTTAGTTTTTAGATCTACAATTTATTTAATCCCGAAAACGGGTCCTGTGGGGTGTCCCACGGGAGCGAAGCCGCTGGGAACAGCTAGTTTTATATGAAGTGAGTGTCTATCTGAGTCCACATGGATTGGGAAACACACTCGTTGGTAAGATTAGTTGGAAAATAAATGTATATTAAGCATTCTAAATATACGATGACCGTTTTCATAACAAGACTGCCTAAATTCAATTTATTAACATATCATTTGCATAATTAATATAGTAGCCGACTCTAAAAATACATATTTGTAGTAACACATTGACCTCTAGAAATGTTTAAGACGACGACTCACGCCAACGTCCTTGAGGGAACAAAACGCGCATTCGTTTCACACCCGCGCGACCCAAAAATTAGTAGTTTTTTGTACTTTCCTTATTATTCTATGACTTTAAAAAAAAAAAGCCTCAGATCAAAATGTAGGTAATTGAATTATCTTTGAGATGGTGTTGATTTCATTGAAATACGCCCAGCGGTTTTGTTGTGATTGTCGTGTTTTTGTCCGTTTTAGACATAACTTTACAAATTAATTACACTATGTTATACAAATAAAACTCAAAATTTGCTTAGATCAAATTATTAAGAAAATAGTCTAATATAACATATATTTTTTTCAAAGAACTACGACTAGCCATTTAGACGTGATTCTCATTTTAAAATCAGCTACTCAAGGGAATCGGCGCCTTAGGGCGCAGAAGCTGCGAATGTAGCTTGTTCATACCCAACAGTGGGAAAGCGACCTTCAAATGACATTACAACTGTTACTAGTTACATGAATTTCCTGGCTTTGTATAAAATATTGAAAAAGATAGACATAAGTACAGAAGACCCACCACCATCGACGCACTCTATCCATAAAATAAATTGTATTTCTAAAAACTAAAAAACACGCTTTAATCGTAAATTGAACTAAAAAGACGCTAATCCTGAAGATCCTGGTAAGAATACTGTGACAAACTATTTAAATTATTGCATTGTCATCGGTCCTTGATAAGTGTGCAAAGTTTCAAATCAATCCGAGGTTTTGAAAGGGGTGAAAATCACTTTCAATGATTCCGTTACATTCATACATAGATACATACCAAGCTAATATAAAAGCGTGTTAATGAAGCAACAAACTCAAAGTCAAAATTCTTTATCGTCAAAAATTAGAATTTAAATGTAATAATAATTGATTCTACCGTCCCTTCGGAAAAGTAGCTTGTTATGGAGAAGAACGGACAAGAAATTCCACAACATAGTTCAACAATACTTCATCATCATTTCAGCCGAAAGATGTCCACTGCTGGACATAGGCCTCCCCCAAGCGTCGCCACACTGATCGGTCCTGTGCGTTTCGCATCCAACAATACTTAATTGTTTAAAATTAATGCTATTAAGAGACCACAGATATAAAACGAACTAGATGACGCCATTGTATGTACTTCGCGTGTCAAAAAACGGAGTAAAGTTACGAGCAATTATCGTAATCTGAGCTTTTTATTTAGCATTATCGGCACCGGAAATCTAGAGAATTGCCTTTTTACCCGACTGCCGAAGGAGGGTAATGTGTTTATCAGTCTATGTATGTATTATTATACGTTCCTATGTGGCGTTCTAGAGACCAAACGTGTTGGTCGATTTTGATGATTTTTGCGTCATTCGATTCGATTCAGAATTCGATTCCCTGCGAGTGTCACTGGCTACATTAAAATCGGAAAATAAAAAATGGCGGATTTTTGGCGCCATAGATAGATAGATAAATTATTTATTCAGTGCACACAAAAGACACAGCACAACACACAAAATCAAAATAAAATTATTTTTATTTCATATTGTGAGGCACCCATTTTTTTTTTCCTAGCCCATCCTGTGGGGTATCAAAATAAAGGGATTTTAGAGGTAGTTTCAAAAATATATAATACTTATATGATGTAATGTTTAAATGTACCTAATTCAAAAAAAAAAAGATAACTAAAAATCTATAAATAAAAAAATGTAGTAGTTTTAGTAGTCGGATTTTTTGGTTTTTGTAATTAACTTTCTTTTTTTGTATCATATTGAGCTGTAAATAATGTATAGAAAAATTTGGCCGAGGAATTGGAAATGTTTTCTTTCACTAACATTAACATTAAAAGCGGGATATTTACCATGTTTACTGTTTGTTGCGAGTTCCCGATATTTCGGTGCTGTTGCAAGCACCATGATCACGGATAAACTGAAAGTCATTGCGGGTGGGTGTTTATGAGGAGACAAAACGGTCTACCCTCTTTCAGCTGTGTAAAACCCGAAAAAGTGCCGAAAAAAGTTCGCGATCGGACACAGTGAGTTTCGTGTGTCGGGAACAGAATCGAGTTGTGAGTGACAATGGTAGCGGTACTGAGTGCAAAAAACGAACAAGAAAGAGGGTAGACCGTTTTGTCTCCTCATAAACACCCACCCGCAATGACTTTCAGTTTATCCGTGATCATGGTGCTTGCAACAGCACCGAAATATCGGGAACTCGCAACAAACAGTAAACATGGTAAATATCCCGTTTTTAATGTTAATGTTAGTGTTAGTGACCATGACAGTTTAAAAACTTATATGTTTTCTTTCATTGGTAAGTAAATTTGTTTTTAAATTGTTTGTGAAACAGTGGCACGCTTGGTTTTCATACAGATGGAGGGACTTGCGTTATCTAGTTAGATTTTTTTGATTGTTATGTTTATGACATGTAATTTAATTCATCTGACATTTTTGTATTTTATTTTTTATTTTATTTCACTTTTGACATTTGTAGTATTTTGAATTTATTTTATTTTCTTTTGTTTTATTTTTTGAGTGTAATTATTTTGTAATGTTATTTTAATAATTATTTAAATAGATTGTCAATAATATAAATATTTGCACACCTTATTAGGTAATGATACAGTGTACTTTATACCTATCTGTAACATCTGTTTGAACCTACCTGTATTAAGCAAATTATCAATTTGATTTGATTTGATTTATTTATGTGGAAGAGACATTCTAAGGAAGAACCTTTACCTTGCAATGGGATGGTTAAAAAAGTTTGCCTGATATCAAGGACAAAATAATAACCACAATGAAAAGAGATCAAGTTTAGTGACTCGGGTATGTCTAGCGTCTTCATTTACTTACTTTATAACAGTCTCAACTATAGCTTACTTAACCTTGTTAAATATTATGCAAGATAAAACAAATAATAAGATGAAAACTTGCGGTCTGATGACTCATAGATAGCTTAAATATATCATGTTTCCGAATACGTAACTTGTGACAGGACAGGTTAGTGGGTCGGTCAATCTGAATCAGCACTATACAATCTAAACTAGTTGTTTACCGCGGTTTGGTTTGCTTCAACGTCATGAAGTTGATAGACTTATCACCCTCCTGTACCAGGGGCAATATATGCCTATCCTCAATCAATCTACCAGCCTTTTCTCAACTATTCTTTTATTGTTGTGATACATTTTACAAGTTTATGTATGTAAGTGTGTTCGGGTCAACTCTTGCAACTGAATTTTAAAGCAGTTATCCTCCACCGATTAAGATGAAATTTTGCAAACACGTTTAGTTTGGATGACAATGCATGGTTAGCTAAGTGACTTCATTCTAAATCCAATATGGCGGACGGCCCAAGATGACGGACTAGTTATAAGCTTGTTTTAAAAATATATTTTTAATGAATAATTTTTATTATATTTAAACCTATCGTTTGGGTCCAGAGAACAGTGGTGGCCCAGTGGTATCGGCCGCGACTTCAAGTTGTAGGTCGTGGGTTCGAGCCCAGGCAGGCGCTTTACTTTGTGTACATTATTTCATCACCACTGCTCTCAAAACGGTGAAGGAAAACATCGTGAGGAAACCGGCATGTCCTAGAACCAAAACTTCGAAGACATTGACATCCACCAACCCACACTGGGCCCGCGTGGTAGATTACGGCCCATTCCCTCTCACAGAGAGGAGGCCTGTGTCCCAGCAGTGGAAACATTAATAGGCTGATGATGATGATGATGTTTGGGTCCAGTAGGTAATCAAGTCTAGTGCAGTGTCGGTTACTTCGTTCTGGCCATCCAGGGTGAAATCGAAAGACTGAATACATGATCGCAAAATTGCGTATCTTCAATAGTTTATTATAATATATCTATGTATATCAGCCACCTGTGACTCGTGAGGCTTCTTGATACAACGTAGGTATTAAGTTACGTAATAAGACTTGGGTATATCCGAAGCCATCCGTCTTATATCTTTACGATTAAATTCAATCTAATATATTGGATACCAAATTTTGCCATCGACGCGTGAAAATCAATAAAAAGTAACAAAACCGGCCAAGTGCGAGTCGGACTCGCACGAAAAGGGTTCCGTACAATTATCGCAAAAAACAAAAATACCACGTTTGTTGTATGGCAGCCCCACTTAAATATTTATTTTATTCTGTTTTTAGTATTTGTTATTATAGCGGCAACAGAAATACATCATCTGTGAAAATTTTAACTGTCTAGCTATCACGGTTCATGAGATACAGCCTGGTGACAGACGGACAGACAGACAGACGGACCGCGGAGTCTTAGTAATAGGGTCCCGTTTTTACCCTTTGGGTACGGAACGTACCCTCTCTAACGTAGAGCTGTTAAAGAAACGCCATGGCCCACGAGAGCCCGATCGACTGCCAAATCAAGCGTCCCAATTAGAGTTGGAATGGCCACACGCAACGAAGGGATCCTGATGACATACCCAAGCAAGCTTTGGTCTGGCATTCCCAAGGCAAAAGAAAGCATGGCCGTCAAACCTTACATCGTAGTAGAAGGATCACCTAATATTATAACATCTGTATCTTGTACCTACTTTCTGTGCAAATAAGTCATTAATCTATTCTATTCTATAGAAGCGGCGAGCATCGGAATGACGTGGAGCGAGGTGAAGCGTGATGGTCAAAACCGATCGCGTTGGAGGACTTCTGTTGATGCCCTTTGCCCCATCCAGGGGCCATAAAAAATTAAGTCAAGTAAGCTCTTTCTCTGTTGACGCCCTTTGCCCCATCCAGGGGCCATGAAACATTAAGTCAAGTAAGCTCTTTCTCTGTTGACGCCCTTTGCCCCATCCAGGGGCCATAAAACATTAAGTCAAGTAAGCTCTTTCTCTGTTGAAGCCCTTTGCCCCATCCAGGGGCCATAAAACATTAAGTCAAGTAAGCTCCTTCTCTGTTGACGCCCTTTGCCCCATCCAAAGGGCCATAAAACATTAAGTCAAGTAAGCTCTTTCTCTGTTGACGCCCTTAACCCCATCCAGGGGCCATAAAACATTAAGTCAAGTAAGCTCTTTCTCTGTTGACGCCCTTTGCACCATCCAGGGGCCATAAAACATTAAGTCAAGTAAGCTCTTTCTCTGTTGACGCCCTTTGCCCCATCCAGGGGCCATAAAACATTAAGTCAAGTAAGCTCTTTCTCTGTTGACGCCCTTAACCCCATCCAGGGGCCATAAAACATTAAGTCAAGTAAGCTCTTTCTCTGTTGACGCCCTTAACCCCATCCAGGGGCCATAAAACATTAAGTCAAGTAAGCTCTTTCTCTGTTGACGCCCTTTGCACCATCCAGGGGCCATAAAACATTAAGTCAAGTAAGCTCTTTCTCTGTTGACGCCCTTTGCCCCATCCAGGGGCCATAAAACATTAAGTCAAGTAAGCTCTTTCTCTGTTGACGCCCTTTGCACCATCCAGGGGCCATAAAACATTAAGTCAAGTAAGCTCTTTCTCTGTTGACGCCCTTTGCCCCATCCAGGGGCCATAAAACATTAAGTCAAGTAAGCTCTTTCTCTGTTGACGCCCTTTGCCCCATCCAGGGGCCATAAAACATTAAGTCAAGTAAACTCTTTCTCTGTTGACGCCCTTTGCCCCATCCAGGGGCCATAAAACATTAAGTCAAGTAAGCTCTTTCTCTGTTGACGCCCTTAACCCCATCCAGGGGCCATAAAACATTAAGTCAAGTAAGCTCTTTCTCTGTTGACGCCCTTAACCCCATCCAGGGGCCATAAAACATTAAGTCAAGTAAGCTCTTTCTCTGTTGACGCCCTTTGCACCATCCAGGGGCCATAAAACATTAAGTCAAGTAAGCTCTTTCTCTGTTGACGCCCTTTGCCCCATCCAGGGGCCATAAAACATTAAGTCAAGTAAGCTCTTTCTCTGTTGACGCCCTTTGCACCATCCAGGGGCCATAAAACATTAAGTCAAGTAAGCTCTTTCTCTGTTGACGCCCTTTGCCCCATCCAGGGGCCATAAAACATTAAGTCAAGTAAGCTCTTTCTCTGTTGACGCCCTTAACCCCATCCAGGGGCCATAAAACATTAAGTCAAGTAAGCTCTTTCTCTGTTGACGCCCTTAACCCCATCCAGGGGCCATAAAACATTAAGTCAAGTAAGCTCTTTCTCTGTTGACGCCCTTTGCACCATCCAGGGGCCATAAAACATTAAGTCAAGTAAGCTCTTTCTCTGTTGACGCCCTTTGCCCCATCCAGGGGCCATAAAACATTAAGTCAAGTAAGCTCTTTCTCTGTTGACGCCCTTTGCCCCATCCAGGGGCCATAAAACATTAAGTCAAGTAAACTCTTTCTCTGTTGACGCCCTTTGCCCCATCCAGGGGCCATAAAACATTAAGTCAAGTAAGCTCTTTCTCTGTAACTTTTTGACCGACGCGCGACAACAAGTTTGTCGTGTGTACCTGTGTAATAGATTTAGCCGTTCAATAGCTATGGGCATTTTACTATTTGAATCGGGCTGTTTTCGCAGGATATCGAGTCATAATTACGTGTTCAATAGATTGTCGATCGAAGCGTGTCTACCACTAGACAAATTATGTAGCATGAAATAAAAATGTATCGGGGGTTTTCATAATGATTTAAATTATACTTGTGTGTGTAGAATGTAAGAATAAAAAACCCGACTGCTTAAAAAGTGAACTAAAAAGACGTAAACAAGGAGAAAATCATGCTGTGCAGTCGGAAGATACATCTGGTTTTGGTCAGCCAGCTCGCGAATATGTATCCTTTTTGATTTTTTTAATAACTTTTTAGTTTTTTTTTTTTAAATTAGGTACATTTAAACATATAAGTGTTATATATTTTTGAAATCACCTCTTAAAACCCTTTAATTAAATACTCAACACGATGGGTATGGACGATAAAAAAAATTTGGTCCCCCACATTATTGCGACCAAAATCCGCCATTTTTAACACGCTTTTATTAGCTTGGTATGTATGTATCTATGTATCAATGTATCAATGTAACAATGTATCAATGTAACGGAATCTTTGAACGTGATTTTCACCCACTTGAAAACGTTGGATTGATTTGAAACTTTGCACACTTATCAAGGACCGATGACAATGCAATAATTTAAACAGTTTGTCCCATTATCCTTACCAATAAAGCGTGTTTTTTAGTTTTTAGAACTACAATTTATTCTATTTTCTAATTTGAATGTACCCAGTGACACTCGCAGGGTTAAGACGAATCGATTGATGTAAGAACCATCAAAATCGACCAACGCGTTTGTTCTCTAGAACGCCACATAGGAACAAACTTACATAGACTGATAAACACATTACCCTCCTTCGGCAGTCGGGTAGTTAGAGTTTATCTAAGGACGTCAAACACTGTACATTGGTCATTGGTATGCTCGTATTTACCTAACTGCCGTCAACAGGGCAACGGATCTATCAATTGGCTTTATTACCTACAATTGTTCCAATTCTCTGAACGCAGTTAAGACGTACTATATCTACAAACTAGTACAGTGTACTATATAAGTACACTGTACACCCGGTACAGCCACATTTCCCCAATTATTTTTATGTTTCATAAAGTGCGACACGACCCATCTAAGATCGGGCCTGTATCACTCAGGCAAGTTACGGCACTTAGACGTTAAGGTTACACTAGTCGACGGCACGAACTATTTCGTGCGCGGTGTTAAAATGCCTGCTATCTCATCCGACAACTCGTGCGAAAGAGATAGATGCTGTGATGAGCACTAAGAAGCTAGTTCGCGTACAAATTAGCACAATTTTATAAACAGACCTTTGGGAGTGTAGATATCATGAAAAAACGACTAAATGTATATTTTTTAAATAAAATTATTTGCATTTTTGAACTGATAATCTATCCCTGTATGGTGACTGTTTTGCAATTTTTCTTCTTTTAATGGTATTTATTTTCACCCAAAGATGCGTTAAAATTAGTGTTGAAATATGGAACTTTCGACGCTCATAACTTTAAAATATATGTTTTTACTTTTTTGTTTCCATACAGGGGGCAGCATAATGATGAGACAAATTGATATATTTATTTTTATTTTGAACGTACACTGTCAAACAGTGGAGTAATCGCCATACTACGCTTGTATGGACGAATGACCGACTAGGGCACCCTTAATCTAGGAACTCCGTAAAATGGCTGCCGATATGTGGATGTACCAAATAAAATGCCGACATTTCGCTAGTTTTCTATCTGGCCTTCACATCCAAATGTTTCGTGACTAGCCTAATACAAGCTTTTGGGCTAAAAATAAACAACTGACGAGCTCTTTAGCTATTTGTCGTAAGTCTGGATTGTGTCTAGATTCAGATTCACACGCATCTATAAATAGGAGGCAGTCGAATCTTTGGATCGGTTTGTGGTTCTCGGAATCTGATTGAGTTGAACGTGTATTTTCGATGAATAAATATGATGATATATTTCAACTCATGTTTTAAAGAGGTATGTATACCAAGGTTACCGACGTAGCCCGAAGAATTGCCAAACTTAAGTGGCAGTGGGCACATTACTCGCAGAACGGATGGCCGATGGGGCAGAAAAGTTCTGGAGTGGCGACCGCGAACTGGTAGACCTTGCGTTGGAAGGCCTCCCACTAGGTGGACCGATAACCTGGGGAAGGGGATCCGCGTCAATGTGGCGACACTTGGGGGAGGCCTATGTCCAGTAGTGGACGTCTTTCGGCTGAGATGATGATGATGTTGCCTGCCTAACTTTTATTCCAACTTTGTCGGGGTCGGCTTCCAGTCTAACAGAATTCAGCTGAGTACCAGTGTTTTACATGGAGCGACTGCCTATCTGACCTCCACAACCCAGTAACTGGGTAACACGGTACCTCTTGGCTAGACTGGTGTCAGAGTTCAGGCTTCTGACTATAAGTAAAGACTGTCAGAGATCTTCAAATAATCAAAAATAATAAAAAGGTAAGGTAAGGTAGGTACAACTAAAAAGTGAAAAATAAAAACTTTTTTACAAAAAAATACTACCGACTTCCAAATAAGAAAACTACAAAGTGAAAAATAACTTTATTTTTGGAAGTCGGTGTCTTTCGTAGGTACCATTTTTGCGTTATGGACACCGACTTCCAAAAATAAAGTTATTTTTCACTTTGTAGTTTTCTTATTTGGAAGTCGGTAGTATTTTTTTGTAAAAAAGTTTTTTATTTTTCACTTTTTAGTTGTACCTACCTTATAGGCAAGTTGTTAACTAAGTTTCCTATAACGCCAGAATAGATTACCCGAATATCATGAAACTTGAACAAAACCGATCAAATGAGAGATCTGCTTACCGCTTAAGACCGTACTAGCGTAATGTTATGTTATGAAATGATATAAACAATAAACAGACATGCAATTGCAGCAGTCCCGAGAGATTTGCCGTTATTTATTGAAGAGTTCCGTTATATATCTTCGAAGTCCTTCATCAGATCTTCACCAAATTAAAATGGGACCAATTTCGGAATAACCAATTTCAAACAAAAAATGAATTTTCAAAATCGGTTCACAATTGACGGAGATATCGGTGAACATACATTAAAAAAAAACATACTTAAAAATTACAATAGATGTTTTGTTATTGTAATGCAAATGAAATATCCCTATACTTATGTATCCCGGAAAATAGATCCTTTGGGATAGGATAAAGGGAAAAAATTGATAAATAATAGAATGTAAACAAGATATCTATAAAAAAACATTACTTAATTATTATGCAATATAAACTTGAAATGTTAAGATAACGTTAAAAACTAGCTGATCATTATATTTACATATTTAACGGAACGAGGCATTTAAACTATAAGATAAAAAAGATAAGCACGCGATAAAAATGTGCGGTCTTTCTTAATTAATATGCAGGGTCATGCTAAAAAAGCTGGCGAAACTAACAGACGTGATTGGTACCCATCTCTAAATAGTATAAAACAAAGGAATCCGTATCAAAACGTCCTATTCGCAAAACGACCTATGAACAGAACGTCACATTCTCAAAATTATCTAGTAGCAAATCGTCTTAATATTAGGACGTTCTGTCCTACAAGTACAGTTATACCGAAATAGTTATTTATGCTACAAGTGCGGAAGGTAGGTGATTTCCGATGAGTGGTATTTTTATTCACGAGCGAGCAAAGCGAGTGAGTGGATAAATCGACACGAGTCGGAAATCATCTTACGTACGTGTATCATACAACATTTTACTATGCATTGTGCGAGGAAATAAAAAAATATATCTGAACCAAGCAAGAAACGCTACCTGCTTGGGGCTTTTACTGGGCACTTTGGAACCAACGACATGCTCATGAAGATGGGTCTAACCGCGACACCCATGTGCAGGTTGTGTGGGGAACATACGGAACGCATGGAGCACCTACTGTGCACATGCGATGCACTGGCTGGTAAGCGAATGAGTCTCCTAGGGGTTGGATACCCAAAACCAGAAGATTATATTAGGCTCATATCTCCTAGTCTCGTTGTAAAACTCATGAAAACGGTTTTCAACGAGAATGAGGAGGAGTAAGTTATCTAGGGGACCACAAAAGATCCCAATGGGTCGAAGTGTCCGAGGTATTTCTCGGCCCCTCCATAAGATAAGATAAGATAAGCAAGAAATTTGTAGCGTCTCCATTAGTTGTTTATAATTAGGTATTACTTTAGGTAACTTAGTATTTAAATAGTATTTTAAGTTAACTGTAAATTACCGCTATTTTAAGGATTCTCACGGCCTGCCCACAGATGTTATTGAGTGTTGTCTTCAGGATAACAATAGTTTATTGTAATGTGTAAGGGACCCTTCTTTGGGCCGATTAGTTTACTGTCTTAGTTTTAAGAATTTAGTGTCATAACCGTAATTCAGTCTTATTCGGTCTAGAGGGGCGGTCGGTCGGCACTCTTACTCTTTGTAATTTATATTTAATAAACTAACTCCAACACGAAGTAAACCAAGTACTCATTTCGCGATTCCCATAACGCCGACATAGCTAAGTAACCAACTATACGTTTCCGAAAGTAATACCTATTATATTATAAACAATTAATGGAGACGCTACAAATTAATAAAATGGCGGGCTTGTTCAAGCGCGCTCAGCATATCCACACATTAACTAATAGTTCCTCGGGCATATCTACTGCGCATGTGCAAATAGCTGTCACGTCGTAACGCAAAAAGGCACGAGCAAAATATTCATTATGCTAAACATATTTAATGAATATTTAAAATTAATTTATTGATCAAAATCTATGTCTAGAGTAATTAATAACGCCTTTAATGAAGTATTAGTTTTATTTTACTTTTTATATGAATGATAAGTAAAACTTTTCTCAAATAATAAAAATTCTATGGGCTGACGTTGGAGTTAAAAATTTAAAAAATACAGGAAAGTAAAAAGCACTAGTAAAAAAAAGTGACACTTTCCGCACAGTTTGGCTGCTTGGAAAACGCTCTTTTCGAGGACATGCATTGTAAAATTACTATCGATTTTTCGTCATGGGTAATTACATCTATACTAATATTATAAAGAGGTAAAGTTTGTAGGGGATTCCGATTTAGATGAAATTTGGCATGGAGATAGTTTGAAACCCTGGGAAGGACATAGGATAGTTTGTATTCCCTTGGGATGATAAAACACTTCTAACGGGGGCGAGGCCGCGGGCAAAAGCTAGTAATTTATATGAAGATTGATTCTTTAGCAGTAGTTGAGCATTATTGCATTTTGACGAGACAGCCGTCTGATTTTGGTGTTAAAAATACTTCAGGCCTGATGAAAGGTTCGATAGAATAGAAAATTGCAATGTTAGCTCATACTCGAGGGTGGAGGCGACGCTGCGTCGCCTCGGGAAGCTCCCATTCTAGGATGTGCAGCTTCGTGAACTCATCGCGGCAGTGTACTGCGAATAACGACTTGTTTCCGGTCGTAGTCCAGACCATGGTTGGCAGTGACAGCGCATGGGAGGCAGTTGTCCCCTTCTGCGAGGAAGTGATGGTCGTAAAGTAGGCGACAGAAAGGGAAAGATATGAGCGAGGATATCTACAATCTTCCTCCCTAAACTGAACGAAAAAAAAACAACACATTGTATTATTTCGATTTACTTTTTTATTTTATTTTTAAGTCAACCGTCTCCAAAAAGAATTGGACAAAATTAATCCTTTAAAAATCTCATATTTTTGTATGGTACACTCATACATACGTATGAGAGTACCATTCCCATTATTTTGCTTTTAGGTCATTTTTGAGAATAGGTCGATCTGTTCATATGTCGTTTGGCGTTTGGGACGTTTTGATACGGAGTCAACCAAAGCCCCCTCTGTCGACGTCCTTCCCAGGGTGTCAAACTATCTCCATGCCAAATTTCATCTAAATCGGTTCAGTAGATCTAGAGATTACCCCCTACGACCTCACAAACTTTACATGTTTATAATAATATTAGTACAGACGACAAAAAAAAAATACAAATCTTAATAATATGGTAGTAACTTGAAAATTTGGAGTTTACACCATGTCATATTATTTCATCAGTATTTTTTATATCGTTATTCGTATTACATAATAACATAGGTATATAAAGTTTCTGTAGTTATTGTAATTTGAGTCCATGCATAGAGCTCATCGAAGCGTGGTGATGCAACAATGAAATGCTTTGGGAGTAACAAGACAGCTGATGACTTGTTCTTTTTAGCGTCAATGGCAAATACAGCTTTTAAAAATTATGTTTGGCCCAGTATTTAGTTACGGCAACTCCATTCACTGATGCCACCATATAGTATATACATATATAGTATAGTATATACCTTTATTTTTCAGTTTATGGAATATCTTTTAAATTAGTCAAATATTGGAGGAGAAAATAGACGAGAGCCAAACCTCGAATTATGACTTTTCGCTTAAGAAATTCAGCCCTAGTCGATCATTCTTCCATACAAACGTATTCTGGCGATTACTCCACTGTTTGACGGTGTACGTTCAAAATAAAAATTATCTAGCCCTGTATGGAAACAAAAAGTAAAAAAAAAATATATTTGAAAGTTATAAGCGTCGAAAGTTCCATATTTCAACACTAATTTTAACGCATCTTTGGGCGGCAATAAATACCATAAGAAGAAGGAAAATTGAAAAACGGCCTCCATACAGGGATAGATTAGTAGTTCAACAATGCAAATAATTTTATTTTGAAAATATACATTAAGTCGTTTTTTCGTGACATCTAGACTCCCAAAGGTCTGTTTATAAAATTTCGCGCGCTCGTTTTCGTCCTAAACCATCATCCATTTCGCTACAAATTTGCAAAAGTGCTAATTCGTACGCGAACTAGCTTCTTATTGCTCATCACAACATCTATCTCTTTCGCACGTGTTGTCGGATGAGATAGTATCCATGTATTTTAACCCCGCGCCCAAAATAGTTCGTGCCGTCGCGCGTCGACTAGGGGAACCTAAGTACTGCGCAGCCATTGTAGCCAACTTCAGGGCGACCAAGAAGTTTGGCGAGAACTATACCCAGCTCTTAAGTACTGCGCAGCTATTGTAGCCAACTTCAGGGCGGCCAAGAAGTTTGGCGAGAACTATACCCAGCTCTTAAGTACTGCGCAGCCATTGTAGCCAACTTCAGGGCGGCCAAGAAGTTTGGCGGGAACTATACCCAGCTCTTAAGTACTGCGCAGCCATCGTAGCCAACTTCAGGGCGGCCCAAGAAGTTTGGCGGGAACTATACCCAACTCCGAGAATTATACCCAGCTCTTAAGTACTGCGCAGCCATTGTAGCCAACTTCAGGGCGGCCAAGAAGTTTGGCGAGAACTATACCCAGCTCTTAAGGACTGCGCAGCCATTGTAGCCAACTTCAGGGCGGCCAAGAAGTTTGGCGAGAACTATACCCAGCTCTTAAGTACTGCGCAGCCATTGTAGCCAACTTCAGGGCGGCCAAGAAGTTTGGCGAGAACTATACCCAGCTCTTAAGTACTGCGCAGCCATTGTAGCCAACTTCAGGGCGGCCCAAGAAGTTTGGCGGGAACTATACCCAGCTCTTAAGTACTGCGCAGCCATTGTAGCCAACTTCAGGGCGGCTAAGAAGTTTGGCGAGATCTATACCCAGCTCTTAAGTACTGCGCAGCCATTGTAGCCAACTTCAGGGCGGCTAAGAAGTTTGGCGAGAACTATACCCAGCTCTTAAGTACCGCGCAGCTATTGTAGTCAACCTGAAGTTGGCTACAATAGTAGTTGGTCATCAAGTTTGGCGAGAACTATACCCAGCTCTTAAGTACTGCGCAGCGATTGTAGCCAACTTCAGGGCGACCAAGAAGTTTGGCGAGAACTATACCCAGCTCTTAAGTACTGCGCAGCCATTGTAGCCAACTTCAGGGCGACCAAGAAGTTTGGCGGGAACTATACCCAGCTCTTAAGTACTGCGCAGCCATTGCAGCCAACTTCAGGGCGACCAAGAAGTTTGGCGAAAACTATACCCAGCTCTTAAGTACTGCGCAGCCATTGTAGCCAACTTCAGGGGGACCAAGAAGTTTGGCGGGAACTATACCCAGCTCTTAAGTACTGCGCAGCCATTGTAGCCAACTTCAGGGCGGCTAAGAAGTTTGGCGAGAACTATACCCAGCTCTTAAGTACTGCGCAGCCATTGTAGCCAACTTCAGGGCGACTAAGAAGTTTGGCGAGAACTATACCCAGCTCTTAAGTACCGCGCAGCTATTGTAGTCAACCTGAAGTTGGCTACAATAGTAGTTGGTCATCAAGTTTGGCGAGAACTATACCCAGCTCTTAAGTACTGCGCAGCGATTCTAGCCAACTTCAGGGCGACCAAGAAGTTTGGCGAGAACTATACCCAGCTCTTAAGTACTGCGCAGCCATTGTAGCCAACTTCAGGGCGACCAAGAAGTTTGGCGGGAACTATACCCAGCTCTTAAGTACTGCGCAGCCATTGTAGCCAACTTCAGGGCGACCAAGAAGTTTGGCGAAAACTATACCCAGCTCTTAAGTACTGCGCAGCCATTGTAGCCAACTTCAGGGGGACCAAGAAGTTTGGCGGGAACTATACCCAGCTCTTAAGTACTGCGCAGCCATTGTAGCCAACTTCAGGGCGGCTAAGAAGTTTGGCGAGAACTATACCCAGCTCTTAAGTACTGTGCAGCCATTGTAGCCAACTTCAGGGCGGCTAAGAAGTTTGGCGAGAACTATACCCAGCTCTTAAGTACTGCGTAGCTATTGTAGCCAACCTGAAGTTGGCTACAATAGTAGTAGGTCATCAAGTTTGGCGAGAACTATACCCAGCTCTTAAGTACTGCGCAACTATTGTAGCCAAC
The DNA here is from genome assembly GCA_948252205.1 of Orthosia incerta. Lineage (NCBI taxonomy): Eukaryota > Metazoa > Arthropoda > Insecta > Lepidoptera > Noctuidae > Orthosia > Orthosia incerta. Next base: position 3,413,486 of record OX411769.1, read on the forward strand.
TTCAGGGCGGCCAAGAAGTTTGGCGAGAACTATACCCAACTCCGAGAATTATACCCAGCTCTTAAGTACTGCGCAGCCATTGTAGCCAACTTCAGGGCGGCCAAGAAGTTTGGCGAGAACTATACCCAGCTCTTAAGGACTGCGCAGCCATTGTAGCCAACTTCAGGGCGGCCAAGAAGTTTGGCGAGAACTATACCCAGCTCTTAAGTACTGCGCAGCCATTGTAGCCAACTTCAGGGCGGCCAAGAAGTTTGGCGAGAACTATACCCAGCTCTTAAGTACTGCGCAGCCATTGTAGCCAACTTCAGGGCGGCCCAAGAAGTTTGGCGGGAACTATACCCAGCTCTTAAGTACTGCGCAGCCATTGTAGCCAACTTCAGGGCGGCTAAGAAGTTTGGCGAGATCTATACCCAGCTCTTAAGTACTGCGCAGCCATTGTAGCCAACTTCAGGGCGGCTAAGAAGTTTGGCGAGAACTATACCCAGCTCTTAAGTACCGCGCAGCTATTGTAGTCAACCTGAAGTTGGCTACAATAGTAGTTGGTCATCAAGTTTGGCGAGAACTATACCCAGCTCTTAAGTACTGCGCAGCGATTGTAGCCAACTTCAGGGCGACCAAGAAGTTTGGCGAGAACTATACCCAGCTCTTAAGTACTGCGCAGCCATTGTAGCCAACTTCAGGGCGACCAAGAAGTTTGGCGGGAACTATACCCAGCTCTTAAGTACTGCGCAGCCATTGCAGCCAACTTCAGGGCGACCAAGAAGTTTGGCGAAAACTATACCCAGCTCTTAAGTACTGCGCAGCCATTGTAGCCAACTTCAGGGGGACCAAGAAGTTTGGCGGGAACTATACCCAGCTCTTAAGTACTGCGCAGCCATTGTAGCCAACTTCAGGGCGGCTAAGAAGTTTGGCGAGAACTATACCCAGCTCTTAAGTACTGCGCAGCCATTGTAGCCAACTTCAGGGCGACTAAGAAGTTTGGCGAGAACTATACCCAGCTCTTAAGTACCGCGCAGCTATTGTAGTCAACCTGAAGTTGGCTACAATAGTAGTTGGTCATCAAGTTTGGCGAGAACTATACCCAGCTCTTAAGTACTGCGCAGCGATTCTAGCCAACTTCAGGGCGACCAAGAAGTTTGGCGAGAACTATACCCAGCTCTTAAGTACTGCGCAGCCATTGTAGCCAACTTCAGGGCAACCAAGAAGTTTGGCGGGAACTATACCCAGCTCTTAAGTACTGCGCAGCCATTGTAGCCAACTTCAGGGCGACCAAGAAGTTTGGCGAAAACTATACCCAGCTCTTAAGTACTGCGCAGCCATTGTAGCCAACTTCAGGGGGACCAAGAAGTTTGGCGGGAACTATACCCAGCTCTTAAGTACTGCGCAGCCATTGTAGCCAACTTCAGGGCGGCTAAGAAGTTTGGCGAGAACTATACCCAGCTCTTAAGTACTGTGCAGCCATTGTAGCCAACTTCAGGGCGGCTAAGAAGTTTGGCGAGAACTATACCCAGCTCTTAAGTACTGCGTAGCTATTGTAGCCAACCTGAAGTTGGCTACAATAGTAGTAGGTCATCAAGTTTGGCGAGAACTATACCCAGCTCTTAAGTACTGCGCAACTATTGTAGCCAACTTCAGGGCGGCCAAGAAGTTTGGCGAGAACTATACCCAGCTCTTAAGTACTGCGCAGCCATTGTAGCCAACATCAGGGCGGCCAAGAAGTTTGGCGGGAACTATACCCAGCTTTAACAACCTATACTGCCAACTTAGCCGGATGCGACAGAATACCAGTATTTCACAAGCCTTATTTTTAATATTACTAAAAGCTATGCAGGCAAAAGCGCGAAGAAAAGTGTTGTTTTACGACAAACGTGATCCATCGGAGTTTTTCTGCGCAGTCATAAAACGCTAGCCTTGAGAATGCCAGATTGGCCTGCTAAGTACTGTATGATTTTAGGAATTTTCCTGCAGTGTTTTGTCGTATTTTTTATAACTTAGGTATTTAACGATATTATTATACTAGCTGACCCCCGCGTCTTCGCTCCCGTCAACTGGCTACCCCTACCTACCTCCTACCTACCTACCTACCCAAATTTTTTTTATTTCCCATAACTACCCTGCCCACCTACCCTATCTACCCTACCTACTCTACTCTACCTACCCTACCCTATCTACCCTACCCTACCTACCCTACCCTACCTACCCTTACTACTATACGAATGTAACCTGTAAACTTTTGTTTCTACCGGCGGCGGCGATCTAATTAAAATTTAGAACATAAAAGCTGCTATTGTGAATCTTAAAAGATAGACATATGCTGTCGCGGACTTTTTTTAGAACTTTTAAAGAAAAACAATTCCATCATACATTATATTTGCGTAACTTAAACCGTTTACGCAGCGCACGCAACAAAAGCTCTCAAAAAGGAATATTTTTGCCTGTTTTTGCAACATTTTTCATTTATGCTCGGCTCCTATTGGTTGTAGCGTGATGTTATATAGTCTATAACCTTCCTCGATAAATGGACTATCCAACACAAAAAGAATTTTTCAATTCCAACCAGTAGTTCCTGAGATTAGCGCGTTCAAACAAACAAACAGTAATCAGCATTTTGTTTAATGTCTTGTTTGTTTTCATTTGGTAATGTCGAAACATATTACGCAAGTAAATTGTCTTTGGCCTCTCACCCACAGATATACCTAACGGTGTATTGCTCTCAACAAGCAAGAGACAAAAAAAAAGAAATCGTTTTAAATACGAGCCTTTTGGCTAATTTGTACCTATAGTGAATGCCACCCTTTATTTTGTATTGTGCGTTTAGTTTGTGCAGAATAAACAATTTTTCTTTCTTTTCTTTTCTTTTCTTTCAAACAAACAAACTCTTCAGCTTTATAATATTAGTATATAGATTCACATTTAATTACACTACTCAAAAACGAATTATTTAGTGATGAACTAATGCGGCACCGATTAGATTTCTTATAACTAACGACTTTATCAATCTGTCTGGTTTTTCCTCAAAAGGCTGGGCAATCTACACGGTCTTCACAAGATCTGACAAAGATTGTGTCTGGACTTTAAAAGAGACTGTGACCTCTGAGTTTGTTTCGGCCTTTTCTCAGAGTAGTCAGATAGGAAACGCCGACCTCATCTAGTTTAAAAAAATATTATTAACGTGTAAAAGTGTTTGTACAAACCAACTTACAGAAATCAAATCATTTATAGTCTATAATTTCTCTGGCTTCAGCCAGCGGTTTCGTCCGCGTGATAAGTGTTTTCTTATCCCAAGGGATAAAAAGTAGCCTATATACTATTCCTGACTATAATCTATCTCTGTGCCAAATTTCATACAGATCGGTTAAGCCGCAGGTTTATGACGTATCTTTTGCAAGAGCAAAACGAAAGTGTTTTTTGCGCAATAATTGCTCATCCGTAGAGAAGTTTTAGAGTTGTTGGTGGTTTTTTTTTTAAATTAAATGCATTTGACAAACAGCGAGCGATTAGCAAACGATTGTGTAGGACCTACCATACCTAAACTGCAGGTAATGCCGACTTTTATGACATAAAGCGTTTGATCGCTATCGTTTTGCTCTTGCAAAAGATACGTAATAAGCCTGCCGTTCTAACGTGAAGGAGTAACAAACATACAAAGACACACACTCGCAAACTTTCGTTTTAACAATATTAGTGTGATACATCCTTAGTGAGATCTGACACCAGTCTTGCCAAGGGGTACCGTGTTACCCAGTTACTGGGTTGTGGAGGTCTGATAGGCAGTCGCTCCATGTAAAACACTGGTACTTAGCTGAATCCGGTAAGACTGGCAGCCGACCCCAATATAGTTGGGAAAAGGCTAGGCAGATGATGACATCCTCATTCGACCTCGATCGTAAAGAGCTCTAATTTTACTTTTTGCCACATTCTACTTAAATTGCCGAAAACACATACAGTTTGTGTATGGCTTCCATGTCGTACTAAGCTATTATCCAGTGTGAACTTGTCAAGGTTGCCGCTTTACGTAACACAAGCAAAAAAGAGCGTTGAACTGTGACGTCCGGACAAAACTACATCCATGTTATTATTGCAGGTTCTTTTATATATTATACATAAATAAACTCACGCCTTTTTTCCCATGGGAGTAAGCAGAACTACAGAAAGCCATCTGCTACGAACCGACACCTACGCAAGTCATACACGCACGCCGGTTATGGATACTACGTACCTGCCCATACAATTCATGGAATATCTTTTAAATTGGTCCGATATTGGCAGTGGTGGCTCAGTGGTATCGGCCGCGACTTACAAGTTGTAGGTCGTGGGTTCGAGCACAGGCACGCGCTTTACTTTGTGTAAATTATTTCATCACCACTGCTCTCAAAACGGTGTAGGAAAACATCGTGAGGAAACCGACATGTCCTAGAACCAATAATTCGAAGACATGTGACATCCACCAACCCTAACTAAAAACCGGCCAAGTGCGAGTCGGACTCACGCACGAAGGGTTCCGTACCATTATCGCAAAAAAAACACGTTTGTTGTATGGGAGCCCCCCTTAAACATTTATTTTATTCTGATTTTCGTATTTGTTGTTATAGCGGCAATAGAAATACATCATCTGTGAAAATTGCAGCTGTCAAGCTATCACGGTTCATGAGATACAGCCTGGTGACAGACGGACGGACAGACAGACGGATCGCGGAGTCTTAGTAATAGGGTCCCGTTTTTACCCTTTGGGTACGGACCCCTAAAAACATAATAATTTAAATATTTAAGTGGGGCTCCCATACAAAAAACGTGTTTTTTTTGCATTTTTTGCGATAATGGTACTTTTTTAGGGTACCGTTTTTCGGCAGTTCTTGCTGAATTTTAATTAAATGCCTTAACCGTTGATTAAAGTGTAATTGACCTACCGTAATACCGCTCAACAGTATGTTAGGCTTATCCAAAAACCGGTCAAGTGAGTTTTCGGCTTTTTTTGCCGGTTCCGTTATACTAGTCTTATTAGACGAGAATTTATAAGCGTTTAATAATAAGATGTATTGTGCAATCTATACATATACTAACAAGTGCGAGTCGGACTCGCGCACGAAGGGTTCCGTACCATTATCGCAAAAAACGTCAAAAAATCACGTTTTTGTATGGGAGCCCCACTTAAATATTTATTTTATTCTGTTTTTAGTATTTGTAACAGAAATACATCATCTGTGAAAATTTCAACTGTCTAGATATAACGGTTCATGAGATACAGCCAAACAGACAGACGGACCGCGGAGTCTTAGTAATAGGGTCCCGTTTTTACCCTTAGGGTACGGAACCATAAAAATGAGTCCCTGTTTCCCTTAGTCACGGACGGCACGGCATCACGAGAGAACGGCTGGACTAATTTCGCTAATTCTTTTTTTATGAAAGAAAAATAACTCTGTATAATTTGGTTTAGTCAGAAATAGAACACGACATTTTTCCAAAAAAAAATCATTCTGTATAATTTTGTCAGAATTTCAGAAATAGAACACGATATTTTTAGCAAAAAAAAATCACCTGTATAATTTTGTTTCAGTCAGAATTTCAGAAATAGAACACGATATTTTTTGCAAAAAAAATAAGATTCATTCTGTATTATTTATCTATTAAATTCTTGCTACTTCAAAGGTATAAAGGCGGCATTAATTCCTCGGTTATGCAGTAGATAAATCTTTTGATTTAATCGTAAGACGCAAATAAAAAAGACAAAATAATTAGGCCTTCTCTATAGTCATCCAAAGGCGATGGACAGATAATATCATTATTCTACCAAACGATAGTATGAGTTTTTCCTTGAAACTATGAATAAGCTAAGCAGGTATATTTAGGTTAAAATTGACCAGCAGAGAATCTCTAATAGATTTTTTAACGAGCCTCCCAATTTGATTTGATTCTGTGTTTCCCGATAGCTACAATCTAGGGGTCTTTAAGTCAAGAGTGAATAGGTTACTTCTAGGCAAGCGTGCTTCATCGTCGACCACATCATCGCTTACCATCAGGTGAGATAGTGGTCAAGCGCGAGCCTATATTAGATTTTAAAAAAATGGTATCTATATATACAATCAAGAGTATTCCACCTATCTATCTATAGAACTACAAATAATATTTAAGAGTTAATCAATTCAAATAAAAAACAAACTTCGCCATCAACAAGATAAGAAAACATACAAACTTATAGAAACAAGTATCTACTAAGTGGGTGTCAATATAAGGTCTTTTAAACAACACATTCACAAACTCCCTTGTCACGCACAAAAAAACACAATTTTCCACAATATTTTCAAATTAAAACACTAATCCAACAAGTAAGTTTTCCACTACATGTACTCGTAAAATAAATTCGCGATCTTTACCGATTTATAAAATTATGAAACGCGGAGACATGCGTTCCCCGCGACGGTCGCGCGTCAACTCCCAACTGTTTTTATCTGAACTTTATTTACACAATACATACGCATCAGTGTGGTATATAATTTGTATGTATGTATGTAGGAGTAATTTTGTTGTTATGGTTATGTAGAGCTTTTTATAGATTACTTTTAGAGGGATTACACACATAACATAAAATCACGTTTGTATGAACTCCAAAGGTATCAGCAGAGGTATATTAGTGTACTGATTTCACAGCTGTCCGGGGTGTCTTACGAGCAGTCCGACAGGCTTATTACGTATCTTTTGCAAGAGCAAAACGATAGCGATTTTTGCGCAATAATTGCACTTCCATACAGAACTTTTACGAGTTGTTGGCGGTTTTTATCAATTACATATAATAAATCTGTAGAAAAGTAATTTTTGTACATCGAATATATTTCCAAAACAAATAGCTGGTGTTAAAGGATAACCAACAGAAACTATTGCCGGCATTTTTGGAATTTTTGTCTGTTTATCTGTTTGTCTGTTTATTTGTGCACGCATCACATGAAATGTACGAAACCAATGTAAATAACTTTTATACATAAAAATTGCGCGTTACTTGAAGAATTACTTAGTTTTTGTTTCATCGCAATCGGTTCACTCTATCAAAAGTTAGATAAATTTAAAGTGTTCAAGAAGTAAAATTATCACAACATACCCAATTCAGGTACTCGGACAGTTGAACTCGATATTCGATAGATGGCGTTGTGCATTTGAAGTCATTTTCTGAATGGCGATGTTAAAATTCTCCGCGAAAGAATGATGACTATTGAAAATAATTGGTAGGGAGGTAAGTAGGGTAGGCAGGAAGGTAAGTAGGGTAGGGTTGGCAGACAGATGACGGGTGACGTGAGCGAAGCCGCGGGCACAGCTAGTTTTTAATAAGTACATTTGACAAACAGCGAGTGATTAGCAAACGATTGTGTAGGACCTACCATTCCCGCACTGCAGGTATGGTATGTCCGGCGGTCAGGCGGGAGACCCGCAGCCTTATTACGTATCTCTTGCAAGAGCAAAACGATAGAGATCAAACGCTTTATATCAAAAAAGTCGGAATTACTTGCAGTGCAGGTATGGTAGGTCCTACACAATCGATTGCTAATCGCTCGCTGTTTGTCAAATTCACTTATTTAAAAATAAAACCGCCAACAACTCTAAAACTTCTGTATGGAAGAGCGGCAGAGCAATTATTGCGCAAAAATCGCTATAGTTTTGCTCTTGCAAAAGATACGTAATAAGCCTGCTGTACGGGTCTTCCGTGTACGGTCGGCCCGTACGGGTCACCCGGGCAGCTGTGAAATCAGCCTTATCAGTACACCCGTATTTAGCTTAACATAGCATAACATCAGACCAGCAGCTAATTGCATAAGTGAGCTCGGCAGGACAAAGGCAAAAACTCCAGAAGCAGAGCACTTTCGTCCATACAAGACCTGGCAGACAAGATTTTGCCGTAACTACCAATTTAGTGCTATTTGATGCCACAAGTATCGGTATCAAATGACGTAAGAACTATTTATTTAAATATACTTGATTGTACAAATAGTTCAAAAAGACATATTATAACAAAAACAAAAATACAACAGGCGGCCTTATCGCGATCCGCGATCTCTTCTAAGCAACCTAGAATGGAAAGAGACAGCCTGGACACAATTATGGAGTTACACTTGGAGCAAATTTTCAACAAATAATTAATATATTAAGAAAGTAGGTGCTAAATACAAAATACAAAAAAGTAGATACATAAATACAGACATACAACTAATATACAGACAAGAAAACAATTCAGCTTATACAAGATTATGATCACAGTGACAAGTAGTGCTCCTTCGTGATTGCGGGCGCTTTATAGTCACAGGCAATGCATTCCATAGACGAGTGGCATGCAGCCTAATTCCGTAAGTGAATTCTGCAAAGCAAACAAGTCGCTTCCTTCCCAAAAACGACTTTACGTATTGCATATTAATACGTAAAGTCGTTTTTGGGATGGAATCGACTTGTTTGCTTTGCAGAATTCACTTACGCAATTGGGCTGCTGGGCAGTAAAAGATTTGTCTAGGAAGGTAGTGGAATGCATTTTTTTTTTTCTAGAAGTGGTACTTTTTTTGTAGTTTCGGCCAATTCTAATTTTTACCACCGATTTTTCGGCACTTAGCATCACTTTTATGAACATGTACCATGTAGCTTATCTATCAAATGACGTAGCGGATCTTGCCGCTTCTACTACAATAACCGTGCACAAATCCAGATTCCAAGCTACTACTAAAAATTCCAGGGGAAATGGGGAACCCTCAGGAAAAAGCCTAGTTGTAAATCATCATGATCATCATTTCAGCCGAAAGACGTCCACTGCTGGACATAGGCCTCCCACAAGTGTCGCCACATTGACCGGCCCCGTGCGTCTCGCATCCAGCTGATTCCCGCAAACTTAACTAGGTCATCGTTCCATCTAGTCGGCGGCCTTCCATTAATTGTTGTTCGTTAGTCTCGCTAAAACTTGAAAACGGCTTGACTGATTTGAATAAATCTTTTTTCAACACACTTGCTCATAAAGTGGCTCTAATTTCACTGCAATTAGGCACATAATGATACCTGTTATCAAACTGTGACTTTTTCATTGCTATTATTCACAAGTGAGTTATAGAGTTTTTTTTTAATTTATTGGTTGAGTTGCTTTGTTCTTAAAAAAGTTTCGATACAAAAAAGATCGTGCTCAATAGTACAAATAAATTAATGTACTTATTGCTTGCTCATTTCATGCAACTTCCTATTTAAATAGATAATTTCAACTTGTAGGTGCTTAATAAATAAAACTTTCACTCAAATATAAATTTTATTTGCTCTGTAATTAAGAAAAATTTAAATTCCCTATTTTGTACGTGGCTAAAACACTATCCACGAAAAGCCAAAAAAAAGAAACCTCATTATTTTAGTCTATGGCCGATCGCCATTGTTAAATGCGCGCGCATAGGAAAACTGATTAATTTTGCCCGCCATTGTGAAAAAAAATTCACAACTCGTTTTTACTGTTGAAAAGGTTTTTTAGTATTATTTTCTTCACAAGTGTGTTGAAAAACGTCGTATGATACACATGTGTATTGATGATTACCGACCTCGGCTCTCTTAAGACCCTCACCTAACGGCTCGGGTCTCAATGGCGCCTCAGCGGTAATCACCAACATTGCACACTTGCACCATAATGTACTATTTTGCTTTGTTCGCCGGAATACAGGGCAGGTCTAAAAATAAAAAATAGGTATGTAGGGTAGGTAGTCAGGTAGGGGAGGTAGGGTAGGTTAGGTATGTAGGGTAGGGTAGGTTGGTAGTCAGTTGACGGGAGCGAAGCCGCGGGCTCAGCTCTGAATAAACAGATTTAAAGAAAAATGTCATTTTTATTGCATTATGTTTAGAATTTATTTGCATAGATAAAATTAATGTCCCATTTTAAGTGCCACTCTTATCGGAAGCTTCGATCTAAAAACAAACAAATAAATATCAGTTTGACCGTCAGACACCTGTTTGTTTTGTAACACGATATTTATTATAAAGACTAGCTTTTATCGGTGATTTCGTCTGTGTAACGTTAGCGGTTCACCAAACAAACTTCCACTATCTTTCCATCCCCTTAAGGATGATTTCCGGAATAAAAACTATCCTATGTCCTTCCCAGGATCTTAAGGTTACACTAGTCAACGGCATGAACTATTTTGTACGCGGGGTTAAAATGCATTTTATATCAACCGACAACACGTGCGGAAGAGATAGATGCTGTGATGAGCAGTAGCAAGCTAGTTCGCTTACGAATACACACTTTTGCAAATTTTGTAGTGAAATGGATAATGATTTAGGACGAAACCGAGCGCGCGAAATTTTATAAACAGACCTTTGGCAGTCTAGATATCATGAAAAAACGACTTAATCTATCTGTTCAAAATAAAATTATTTGCATTGTTGAACTACTAATCTATCTCTGTATGGAGGCCGTTTTGCAATTTTCCGCCTTCTTATGGTATTTATTTGCGCCCGAAAATGCGTTAAAATTAGTGTCGAAATGTGGAACTTTCGACGCTCATAACTTTTTTTAAATTTATTTTTTAACGTTTTTGTTTCCATACAGGGCTAGATAATGATGAGACAAATTGATATAATTTTTAAAACAGTGGAATAATCCCTAGACTACGTTTGACGATGTACGTTCAAAATAAAAAATTATATCAATTTGTCTCATCATTATCTAGCCCTGTATGGAAACAAAAAAATTAAAAAAAAAATTAAAAAAAGTTATGAGCGTCGAAAGTTTCATATTTCAACACTAATTTTAACGCATCTTTGGGCGGAAATAAATACCATAAGACGAAGGAAAATTGCAAAACGGCCTCCATACAGGGATAGATTAGTAATGCAACAATGCAAATAAACTTATTATGAAAATATACATTTAGTAGTTTTTTCATGATATCTAGACTGCCAATGGTCTATTTATAAAATTTCGCGCGCTCGTTTTCGTCCGAAATCATCATTCATTTCGATACAAATTTTCACAAGTGCTAATTCGTAGGTACGCGAAATAGCTTCTTACTGCTTATCACAGCGTCTATCTCTTTCTCAAGTGTTGTCGGATGAGATAGTATGCATTTTAACCCCGCGCACAAAATAGTTCGTGTCGTCGACTAGGGGAACCTTAAGCTGTGTCCATACCCAATTAGGACTAAATCAGTTCAGTGGATTAAGCGTGTAAAGGTTACAGACAGACAGAGTAACTATCGCATTTATAATATTATAGTATGAAGATGGCATCTGATTACAACTAAGATAAATTAAAATAATCTTCTTCTGAGTGCACCTGTACCAGAATTATGATGCAATAGTTCATCATTTTGGTGCCATTGTATGACAGGAAGGAATCTTGGTATGTTCAAATGGTCACCCATCCACGAACCGACCTCGCCAAGCGTTGCTTAACCTTGAAGATCGACACTTGTGGCTGTTTTAATTTAGCCACGGGCTCCTCGCATTAAGGTAGTGTTTTTAGGGTTCCGTACCCAAAGGGTAAAAACGGGACCCTATTACTAAGACTTCGCGGTCCGTCTGTCTGCCTGTCTGTCCGTCTGTCACCAGGCTATATCTCATGAACCGTTATAGCTATACAGTTTAAGTTGGGACAATCCCACCGCACTATTCCCAAACCACGGCAGCTCCTGAAAACCAGAATCAACAGTGGCGACCACCAGAAAAGCGCCGATGCAATGAAGCTCGACGAAGTCCCGGAGAATGAATTTAACTGTCTTGGATCCCGCAACGAAATTAATCAGAAAAGCTATACATGTTATACAGTTGAAATTTTCACAGATGATGTATTTCTGTTGCCGCTATAACAACAAATACGAAAAACAGAATAAAAAAAAATATTTAAATGGGGCTCCCCACGGAACAGAAAAAACAGGGACTCCCACCTCCCATACAACAAACGTGATTTTTTTGCCGTTTTTTTGCGATAATGGTACGGAACCCTTCGTGCGCGAGTCCGACTCGCACTTGGCCGGTTTTTTTTTATATCTATATCGTGACGGGCCGGGGATCCGCTGGTTGCGGGACGCACAGGACCGGTCAAAGTGGCGACGCTTGGGGGAGGCCTATGTCCAGCAGTGGACGTCTTTCGGCTGATATGATGATGCTCATTACGGCGGGTTACTCGGGTGGTGTGTATTGACATTTCGGCACAGTAATTAGTCCCATTTTGAGCGTTCGAAAACCTCAAGGTTATCAAAAAGTTTATTGGGACAAAGATGATGACAAAATTGCTAAAGTTTCATAATCTTGCTGCAGTTCTTAAATGACATTATAAAAATATTTAAAAAAATTCAAGTGTGTCACCGGCACATTAAGAGCGTGTGAACTTTGTTATCCTTTCGTAATATTTTTTTAAAGGAGAAGAACGTTTATTTCTTACATTTTACCGATAGACAAGAACATTCATGTAAAAAAAATTTCAGAGTTAGAACTGAAGTTCGCTGCAGCGCTAAAATATTTATGTTGTCTAATCAAACTATTAAAACATGCAGCGCTAAATCGCTTATAGAGTTTAGTTTACTTGCTATCAAAACGTCTTATGCGATCTTAAACGATTCGTTCAACATAGTGTTAAGTAAGGTGTTCGGATTCAAATTTAAATATTTATTGCTCAACACAATACATATTCATGCATTTCCAGATGCCAAGTGAATCCGCAGTCCACTGTGTTGCACCAATTCAGGCATACAAAATTATCATTAAAATTAAACAATTTCATACATTTTAATTAATACCATATGCAATGTTATACATTCAAAATTATTACCCTATACAATATGCATGGATTGCAGTACAGTTCAGTCTAACAGTGTTCGGATTGCCAAATCTTGTGCGTAGTACATATATATCGATGTGTGTAAGAGTTTCCTGCCTAACTCTAGTACATCGTAGTTCATCGTACCAAACCTAAAGTTATTTTTTTTTTTGTTTTAACAGGAGGTAACCTTTAAAATGCGCCTGGACCTTTGGGGAATCGACGAGGGAATGTGGGCTTTTTACCTCACTAAATCCACCCCGGTGATCACCATCAGCAATTAGAACCCCCGTGACCCTGCAACAGACAACACCGGAACCCCCCTCTGTGCAACGCCTGTTAGGGCACATCACTGGGTTGACTAAAAAAGAGCATCCCCTGTGCCTCGCTGTGCACGGCAGCACGTCATCACTGTGCCACCGTCTTTCCTAAAGTCACTTGGTGGGCGGAACGAGACCCCAACCTGAGCGCCCGCGACCCCGGAGACCAGCCGGCTTGTGATGCAGACGGGGTGTCGGCGTTTTAGGCATCGAGGCAGTTGCCTTCGCCTTCTTCTCCGAATGGGATTGGCGCTCTCACGATCCTGCTTGGCGGCCCTTCTGAACCATCACGGTCACACAGAAAGAGACCATTTCCAGTTTTCTATCTCTGCTAGCATGGCCCTCACAACTGCTGGCAAAAACAAGTCTCGCCCGATCCTGGCGACCAATACCAGGCGCTCAGAGGCCCACACAGGGCACTGTTCGAGCGTGTGCTGTGCAGAGTCAAGGTAGTCTCCGCAGTGGTGGCTATTTGCCGTGGCCTGAAGCCAAATCCTATTCAGGTACTCACCGAAGCAACCGTGCCCGGTCAGTACTTGAGTAAGCCAGTAGGAGATGCTCTCCTCTATCTTCAGCCAGGCTTCAAAGTGCGACAGGACAGCTTCGACAACGCCGGTACTCGCTGCCTTCTTCCATGGGCAAAAGGCGTAAGTATATCTTTGTAATAATGTTGCCACTCACCTCGAGCCTCTCTCAGCGCATGCGCCGCATGTCTCCAGCTGTTCCTCTCTGCTAGCGCGAGCGCAGTGTTGCCATGAGCGTCGAGTATGCTCAGCGATGCGCCTGAAGTTAGCAGCGTTTTCACGTTCTCAAAATGGCCGCGTTCAGCTGCGATGTGGAGGGCTGTCTGTGGAAGAAGAATTAGAATCAGCGATGTATCGAAAGAAAAGAAGAATAAAGTCATCATCATCTGTGAATCCTGAATAATGTCCGGTAACATCACGTCAGACCCAGGCGAAGATATCGGGCCGGTCTGACGCCTATCGACAGGATTGGTCCACCGGGAGGAATGTAAGGGAGAAAGGTAGGCCTTTGCCCTGCAGTGGGACAGAAAAAGCTATTGTGCTGTGTAGTGTGTGCGTGTAGGAATAAAAGCACAGAAATACAAGACTAGGTATTTATTTAAACAAGGGTTGTCAATTAATTCATATTGAGAAGGCTCAGTGAGCTTACCACCCGTTCGCTAGACTAGTTCTCGTTGAAAAGAAGGACAAAAAACTCCACGTTATAATCGACTTCTAGTTTAACCACTTTTCAATCAAATGGAGCTACTGTCCAGCTGACCACCACAATCCACGGAGTAACGCGAACCCCCTTGGCAAGACTTGTCGTCAATCTACCAAAAATTTACAAATAACAGCCGGGAGCTTAACACTTCTTACGTAGGCAAGACGCGCCGCTATCGGTCGCAGTCGTGACGTATAAAAAGTGTTTCAAATCCTCTTTGGTCTTAGTCGTAAATGCGAAAGGTTAGGGGTGTATATTTTTTATTTAAGCGTGTAGAAATGCTCGTGCATACTGCGCTAGCACGGGGAGATAGCGCAGTTATGTGGGACCATCCACTAAAACTCCACGGTGTCCTCCTGTGCCGCTTATGGCGGGAACATGGGCACGCGTTAGCACTCACCACGAACCCGCCGCGGCTGTCCGTCACCAGACCCTCTTCTGGGGAATACCCCCTATCACCGGCGCACCAGAACACACTGTACGCCGTGACCACCCCAGGTACCAAACCAGCACATAGGCGCCAGACGACCCCGTGTATGGCACTCTTGATCCCCTTGTGACGGGTCAAGGTGAATGGCCCCGCGACCTACCATTTTTCGGCCGCAGGGGATAGGGAGAGCGGCCAACGCTATACCGACACTCCTCCTCCCCTGCAGACCCACCGCGTCCGCCATCAGACGGTAGCGACCCCGTTCTGGCCGCGGAAGGTAGGGAGAGCGGCGCACCGCAATACCGGCACTCCTCTCCCGCCGCGGGCTCCAACCTTCAGGCGCGATATCGTATGCGTATGGAAGGCCCCAAACGACATCGAGGACCGCCTCAATTGCGATGTCGCTCAGGCGGCACCGCAAGAATTCGAGGTTAGCCTATTCTGGGTGAGTAGATCCTGGGGTTAGCCCAAAAGCAATATTGGGCTTTTCTGTTCCGTGGGGTAGAACAATCTTAGTAACAGATCTGAGCTTTAATCTGTGGGGTTTAGATAAAGCATCTAAACCCCACAGATTACAGCTCAGATCTCTGTGGATCATTCTTACATTTTACATAGACCCCGCCGTTGTTAAAGGATATGATAAG
The DNA here is from genome assembly GCA_948252205.1 of Orthosia incerta. Classification (NCBI taxonomy): domain Eukaryota; kingdom Metazoa; phylum Arthropoda; class Insecta; order Lepidoptera; family Noctuidae; genus Orthosia; species Orthosia incerta. Next base: position 3,428,861 of record OX411769.1, read on the forward strand.
AAATTAGCAAGGTTGGTAGCGAGGTTGACAGCTCAAGGTAGGCCGGAAATGTTGTACTATCTTCACTCCTGCCGACTTATCAGTAAACTGCGATCACATCCTGCCTAAGCAAAGTGTGGTGATAATGGAAATACCAGCTTTAATGCCCGGCACGTAAATTGACAAGGTTGGTAAGGAGTACTAAACGAAGCCACTCCGCTGCTTTGGCTTCTGACTCGAAAGACGACCAGAAAGTCCGGGTCGAGAACCGGACGCATCTGCATACCAGTAGCACGGATAATATAATACTAGCATACAGATGCCTCATCCCATACAAAGAAACCGTGCCGAGACGTAACTAGCATTTTTCGTCTGATTAAGATTATTATGATTATTTTTATAAGTACTTCGATCGCGTTCGGTTCCGTTCCACGGCTATAGATGGTGTAAGCAGCTACTTGCAATTAAAATGGTTTTTTCGGTTCGTGACTATTTTTTCTTTAGTATTTTTTGCACGTTTTACAGTTTCATTGTACCAAAATGTGTTATCATCATCAATACATTAATAAATCTGTAAAAAAGTAATTTTTGTACATCGAAAATATTTCCAAAAAAAATTGCGAGGGTGTTAAAGGATAACCAGCAGAACCCATTTCCAACATTTTTCGGAATTTTTGTCTGTTTGTCTGGTTATCTGTTTGTCTATATATATACATAACAATTGTTTACAATTGTTTTATTTTGACATTTTAATTGATAATAATGATTTGCATAGTAAAGATATTATATTTATTTTTTATTCTACTTATCTAATTTAATTGATGTTTAAGCTTGACTACATTATATTTAAATTTGATTATTATTTTTTTATATGCATGATTATTAATAGTTATAGTTAAGGTTATTGAATTACATATTTGTACGCCGTTAAGGTAAAACATGACTGTGATCCTCTCTGCAATGTATTTAACATCTTGCATGCTTTGTGTGTGTATACTCATGTTTCAGACAAATAAATGATCTCTATCTCTCTCTATCTCTCTATCTCTATTGTGCGTAACTTGAAGTATTACTTAGTTTTTGTTTCATCGCAATCGGTTCACTCTATCAAAAGTTAGATGAATTTAAAGTGTTCAAGAAGTAAAATTATCACAACACACGCAATTCAGATACTCGGACAGTTGAACTCGATATGCGTTGCGTATTTGATTTTCTGAATGGCGGTGTTAAGATTCTCCGCAAAGAATGATGACCCTAGAAAAAAAACTGGTAGGTAGGTAAGTAGTGTAGAGTAGTCAGTAAACGGGAGCGAAGCCGCGAGCACAGCTAGTATATAAAACAAATTAAAAAAATCGAGTTGCATGCCTCAGAAATTTAAAACCGCGCCATCTATTGGAATCAATTATAAAATGATCCGTTCAAATATCTTTGAAATGCGAACTAAGAGCCAAATATTCCATAATTTTGTGCTTAGGACACTTGATTAAAAATAACATACAGTTTTTATGATCAATTCTAGAAAATGTTATTGTTTACATACAATTCAATAACAATTCGATGCATATCGAGCCATCTAGTGACTTTTATTTGAACCAAATTTTCTTTGTTAGCGCTGAGACCCCGTGCCAGTAGTTTCCGAGAGTTACTGCCTATTTGACCTCCACAACCCAGTAACTGGGTAACACGGTGGAACTGGCTGGCAGACTTGTGGGTTTCTGACTACTCATAACATAACGACTGTCAAAGATCTAGGTATGGCATCCGAAATTAACTATGCACGGAGGGCTAGAGGACCAATCCCACTCGGAGAAGAAGGCGTCGTTGAAGCAACCGCCTCGATGCCTAAAACGACGAAACACCGTCTACAGGTCGGTGACTCTGTTCGCCCACCAAGTGACTCCAGGAAAGACGGCGGCACAGTGATCACGTGCTGCCATGCACAGTGAGGCTCAGGGGAGGTGCTTTATTAATATCCACAGCGATGTGCCCTAACAGGCGTTGCACAGACGGAGTTCCGGGGTGGCCTTTTTAGAGTTCACGGTGTCCCTTCTACGTGCTGATGATGATCACCGGGGTGGTTTTAGTGAGGTAAAAATCCCACACTCCCTGGTCTTTTCCCCAAAATTCCACGCCCCTTTTGAAGGTTGCCCCACTTAAACAAAAAAAAAAAGAAAACGGCACGGAGGGTCATGCTATGTAATGGATGCTTGGACAAGAGTAGATTAGCAGCAGAAGTGTAGCAGTAATTACTTAGCCTCAAGACCCTTAGAGAAGCTAGGTAATGCTCTTGTAAGTCTTAGAAATCTGCTCACCTTCCCGCCGGTAGCAGCATCAGACTTGGCGTCGATCGCCGCGCCTGCAGCGCACAGCGCAGCGAGGCAGCGACTGCGTTCAGCGAGCGCAGCAGCATGCAGTGCACTGCGGTTGCAGTGATCCCTTGCATCTACTGCTTCTCCGCTTGCGATGAGCTCTTGCAGGAGTTCTAAGTTGTCCCAGAGGGCTGCCTGGATGGTTACAAATAATAATAGTTAATTCAACTTCTTCATCATTATCCATCATGATGATGAATAAGTAAAATAATAAATGACTCATACAGCAAAGGACAGAAAATCTTTCTTGTCAAAATACAAGCTGTATCAGTCTATATAGAACCTGATAAATTAATTAAATCATACTCAATTATTATGTTTTATTCTTTTTGGATTTTACTAATAATATTTGGCATTTTTTATTCTTTGTAGGAATCTGGCACGGTGGAGGTTCATAAGGTTCATTATCGTAGCTCTTTGGTCTGTTCGTTGGACAAATAAAACAAATAAATACAAAACAATTTGCTAGTCCTTCTGTCAATACTGAGAGAAATGCCAATGAATAATTAAAATGACATGAGTGCAAGACAATGCTGTCTGAATATATGAAGTTAGGTGAAATGAATGTGTCACTGTGTCATCTTTAAAGGTCTTTTGTAGAATGTGGCCGCTATAACAACAAATACTAAAAACAGAATAAAATAAATATTTAAGAGGGGCTCCCAAACAACAAACGTTATCGCAATTATTTTATAAATAATTGTGATTGTTCTATGTTTTGTATATTGTGTTTGAATAGTCACACCCTCAGAACAAAAGTGGCCTAACTCAAAAAATGCAATATGTGAGAAATTAGCAAAAAAGGTCTTCAAAAAACCGGCCAAGTGCGAGTCAGACTCGCGCACGACAGGTTCCGTACCATTATCGCAAAAAGGCAAAAAAAAACTCGTTTGTTGTATGGGTGCCCCCCACTTAAATATTTATTTTATTCTGTTCAAATTTCACATGTTTCAATTACATCATCTGTGAAAATTTCAACTGTCTAGCTATCACGGTTCATGAGATACAGCCTGGTGACAGACAGACGCACAGTGGAGTTTTAGTAATAGGGTCCCGTTTTTACCCTTTGGGTTACGGAATCCTAAAAAGCATAATGTTGACTGTACTTTGTTGCACTAAAGTGACCGATGTAGGTATTGGCTGGCCCTTTTTAACCGACTTTCGAAAAAGGTGGAGGTTCTATGTTCGACTTCTTGTATGTTTTTTTTTGTTTTTTTTTTTTGTTATTTATTTTCACCGATATCTCCGTCAATTGTGGACCGATTTTGAAAATTCTTTTTTTGTTTGAAAGAGTATGTTCCGAAATTGGTCCCATTTTAATTTGGTGAAGATCTGATGAAGAACTTCGAAGATATACAACAGAACTCTTCGATAAATAACAGAATATCTCTCGGGACTGCTGTAATCGCATGTCTGTTTATTGTTTATACCATTTCATAACATAACATCACGCCAGTACGCTCTTAAGGGATAAGCAGATCTCTCATTTGATCGGTTTTGTTCAAGTTTCATGATATTCGGGTAATCTATTCTGGCGTTATACGAGTAGGTAACTTACTAAACAACTTGCCTATTAGGTAGGTACAACTAAAATGTGAAAAATAAAAAAACTTTTTCACTAAAAAATACTACCGACTTCCAAATAAGAAAACTACAAAGTGAAAAATAACTTTATTTTTGGAAGTCTGTGTCCATAACGCAAAGATTGGTACCTACGAAAACACCGACACCGTTTTCTGATTTGGAAGTGGGTCGTATATTTTTGTGAAAAAGTTTTTTTTACTCATATTTCCACCCAAAAAGGAGGCGGTTCACAATTTGGATGTCTATATTTTTTTTTTGTGTGTTCGGGCATATCTTCGTTATATATACGGATTTGCAAAATTTTTGTTCGAAAGGAGTTTGTTCAGAAATGGCCCCATTTAAATTTAGTAAAGATCTTCGGACTTATATGGAGATATACAACATAACTCTTCTATACATGACAGCAAATCTCTCGGGTTTGCTGCAATAGCATGTCTGTTTATTGTTTCCACCATTTCATAACATACCATCACGCCAGTATGCTCTAAACGGGTACGCAGATATGTACAGTCCACTCTAGTACACTCTCATTCCACCGGTTATGTTCAAGTTACATGTTATTCGTGTAATCTTTTCTGGCATCACTGTGGGCATTATAGGTACCTTAAAGACTTCTTTACAAAAGAATACAACCGACTTCCGATTTCGGAAGGCAGTGTCAAAAAACGAAGAAACGAAAACAGGAACATCAACTTTCGAATTTGAAGTTATTTTTCACTTTGTAGGTTTTTAGGGTTCCCTAAAAACGGGACCCTATTACTAAGAATCCGCGATACGTCTGTCTGTCTGTCCATCTGTCACCAGGCTGTATCTCATGAACGGTGATAGCTAGACAGTTGAAATTTTCACAGATGATGTATTTTTGTTGCCGCTATAACAACAAATACTAAAAACAGAATTAAAAAAAAAATTGTGGGGCTCCCATACAACAAACGTGCTTTATTTGCCATTTTTTTTTTGGAAGTTGTTTGTATAACTTGTAAAAAAGTTTTTTTTAAGATCAGTTTATAGCAAATTCACAAATGACTGGCATTTTGAATTAGGTCATTATCTCAATAATCCATGCCACTAGCATGTGCATTCGCAGCAGACATAAATTTAAACCAATAGCCAAGTTATTTGGCTTCGACAATGGAGCAGCCCTACCTAGACAAGACTTATGTGGATGTGGCCGACGAACCAAGAAGATATCGATTGCAAATCACGATGGCTAAATGAGCTTATCTTATAAGATAATCTATATCAATATTATAGAGAGAAAAGATTTTTTTGTTTGTTTGTTTGTACTGAATAGGCTCCGAAACTACTGGACCGATTTAAAAATTCTTTCACCTACTGAAAGCTACATTATTCCCGAGTAACATAGGCTATAATTTTCACGGGAGCGAAACCGCGGGGTTCAGCTAGTTAATATTAATTTGACAGTACTGTAATTACATATTGAAAGATTAGTCCTTAGTCAACGTTCCAAGTTTAAACTGACATTAATTAGTGCATCCCCATTGGGACACAGGCAAGACAATTACAATGATGTGAAACAATAAAACTTAAAATAAACATTTAAGCCAACTAGTTAAGATTCTAGTAGTGACCAGATTTAACTGTTATCCCAAAGGATAAATAATAAAGAATAAGAATAATAATCTGTTCCTCAGAATATTTTTCGATTTAATATTTTTCTAACAAGAATCTTTGGTATATCCATTTTTTTTAGTAGGCATGTATTAAGTACTACCATAGGCAACGATTTAAATAATATTTAAGAAGATGCGACGATTATTCGGAGTTAAAAACATTTTGACACAAAATTTCGGTAAAATATTTTTTTTATAAAGTTTCTTTCTGTAATGTATGATTTATTACAACTCATATGAAAGTCAAGACCTTGCACCACCTTCCACATTCACAGCATATACTATTGCAACATTCTAAACCGCAAGAAACCGCAGTTAAGCCAGACGTTAATGAGGAATTGCCAACTCAAGTTTTTTTTTTATAACTCACTTACCTGATGCAGCAGACGGCCTTGGAAGTGGTCCTCGTCTGGAGACAGGTCCATTACGCTCGTTTTCAGAAGAAATACACAAGTAGCACAGACATTTCCGGCCTAAACAACCGCTCAAGCGTTACAAAAGGCCCACGAACGAAATACGGCGATTCACACCAAATTGTTCACTAAAACTACATTTCAAATATACAGTTATATGCGCCAGACGTTTCTTTCTTTCGGCATTGCGGATAGAAAACGTTAATTGATGCAAAATTGCAAATTAAATCGTGAATTAGATTTATTGATTTGTTTGATGACAGCTGACCTGTCTGACATGAGTGACAAGCATTGGCAGCTGTCAGATGGCAAACTGCAGTAGAAGAATGGATTTGGATTTTCTATTTCGAACAAAAACTTTGGAATCAAAGAATTTGGTTAATTCATAATTTTATTTGTTTATAATATTAAAAAGATACAAAATAATGTAGCCAACACTACTACGCTAAAAATGTTTAGGACAATAGAAGTCAGTCGTTTATAATCTATGGCTTTTCTATAAGATTTTTTTGTCAAACTACCCACTTTCATTTTTGCGAGCCTTTTCCGTCCCTCTCCACCCACATATAACGTGAATAATATATTTTCTAACATCCTTTGGTTTTAATAAACATCGAATTTATTTGAAAATGTCTACAGAAGAATGGCAGAGAAGGAAGTCAGTGTTGATTAGAAGTCTTTTTCACGATATTTCGAGTAAGTTGAAACTTCCTACCGTATTCTATACTACTCATGTGTAATCCTTGGGGGATTGTTTGTAGGTATAATACTTAGGGGAGGCCTATGTTCAGCAGTGGACATCTTTCGGCTGAAAAGATGATGATGATGTTCTTTGGTGGTCAATAACAAAGAGATAATTTAGTCCAGTTTCCAAACTACTTTTAGGTACCTTCATGCTAGATCCTGTCTATAATATAGGTAGTTCCGCTGACCAGACGCTTCACCATAATGATCAGTAAGCTAAGTTTATTCACCTGAATTTTGCTGGTCATAGTCCAGTAGGTACTGTATATTATGCGACTAGACCGTCCAAGATTCGTTTCACGACCGGGTTTAGCTTTAAGTATAAAACGGCTTCCCACAACCTTCATCAGGTCATAACATTAGCAGGTTATAAAAACGAAATCTATTTTTTTTAAATTTCTTTCAGTCCCATCGACAGTTGAGGAAGAATCTAAGGACTCCTCCCAAGACTACTATGTACCACCTCAAGAAGTATTCCCCTCTCTTCCGAGACCATACAGCCCATTACCACCCCTGATCATAGAAAGAGTCCCCATAACTAACAAACATGACGAACCAGAAGAATACTACATAAAATTACATAAAAAAATTAAAAGACTTTATAGAAAACTTTTTATTGAGAACCAGGACCTAAGTAGTACTGATTACGATTTAATTTCTGCTATCGATAGTTCTGTTACCGATAGTTCTGTTAACGATAGTTCTGTTAACGATAGTTATGTTAATGATAGTTCTGATAACGATGATAATTTAACCATAACCAGTAGCTATGGCTCTGGATCCGTTGAAAATCTAGATTTACGTTTCCTGAAAAGTATTTCTCCGAAGTATAAAAGTTTCGAATGTTCCATTGAAGATAGATGGGCTAGACAGAGTTCTGGTTCAACTAAATCTACTGGATATGGAGAGGAATCAGGCAATGGAAATTTAGATGAAGATGGTGTAAGTAATGGAGCCTTGGACAACTGGAGATCAAGTGAACATAAAAAGTCTAATACAGAAAGAATAGATGATGAAGCTTTAATTAAAGAACAAAATTCTAGACATTCAACAGTTAATGATGAAGAAATGACCGAAAGTGGAAAATCGAATGAAACAGTTGGACAGAGTTATGAAGAAGAAGAATCAAATCATGGAACTATTGATGAACATGAAATTAATGTAATAAATCAGACTGGAAAATCTGATAGAGTATTAATATATGATCCAGAATTAAGTATAGAAGATCAAGAAATGGATAATAACCAAGATTTTAGTGAATCAGAAAATCAACATCAATCGGAACATCAAACAAAAACTGATTCAGATTCACATGCTTCCGAGCCAAAACCGAATAGAGGTGAAAATGCTACAGAAGGAAGAAACAAAGCAGTAGTATCAAATGATGAACCCATGGAGGCAGATGTAGAAACAAGCGTTTCTAGTGAAGGTAAGATCTTTTTACCCGGCTGCAAGGAAAGGGTGGAAAGTGGTCACCATTCGTACACTTTTTACATTTTATTTTATGATTAATTGTCGAATTTATCTAGTTTTTGAACCTAAGTGTAACAAATATATTGTAGTTTGTTACAAAAAAGTCCGAAACTATTATATCAAAAGGTTAAAGGGTTATAGGCATTTTTCTACGATAAGATATTTGTACGAACGTACCCCACGTACGGGGTACGTTCGTACAGTAGGTGGGGTACTTTCGTACGCCATGGGGAAGATTCATACAGGGTAATTAAAAAGCCAATTAAAGTCGTTAAATTTTTATTATTATTATAATAAAATATTTATTTATCAAAGAACTAACTTAATAATATGTGACTTGACTCATAGTCCATAAATCTTTCTTTAGAAAAATAACTAAAAATAAAATCGTTCATCCTTAGTTTACTTTTTGATAATTATAAGCTTTACAATCAGTCTAAATGAGATGTTTACAATCATTTTGTATGACATCGTTGAACAGACTTTGACAATTTAAACTTAAAATAGGTAATTATACATTTGGTTGTTACTTTGGAACTTATTGCACATTATAATTATTTAAATTAACTGCAAAAGTAAGTCTAGCCATTCTAACGGTACAGCCCGTTCGTGCTTGAGGACCAGGGAGGATCATGGCGACATCGCTGATAAACAGGGTGTGTATGTCTTCCATATCAGGGCAAAGAATGACCATGATAATCCCGGTTTCTTCCGAAGTTTTTTTCATCGACTTCTTAAGTACGCGTACCATGATTCTGCTAAAAAAATATTAATTACAAGGTTCATCATCATCATCATCATACCAGCCGAAAGACGTCCTCTGCTGGAGATAGGCTCCCCCAAGCGTCGCCACATTGACCGGTCCCGTGCGTCTCGCAACCAGCGGATCCCTGCAACCTTCACCAGGTCACCGGTCTGTGGGAGGCCTTCCAACGCAACGTCTTCCGGTTCGCGGTCGCCACTCCAGAACCTTTCTGCCCCATCGGCCATCCATTCTGCGAGCAATGTGCCCTGCCCACTGCCACTTAAGTTTAGCAATTCTTCGGGCTATGTCGGTAACCCTGGTTCTCTTACCGATCTCAACATTTCTGATTCGATAAAATAATGATTATAAGTAGGTTGACTTAATAAAAATATTTCATTTTGTTAGAAGTAGAATGCAAATAAAAGGAAAAATATGTTATTGTGCTCTCTGCACGATAATTTTTAAAGGTACCTAATACTTCATAAAAAAAATATTTTGATATACTGATGGTTAATAAAATCTAAAGGGGAGCATTCGTACGCGTACGAATGTGCCCCCTGTCTGGCTGTCTGAATGCACCCCATGCCTTTGCACAAAAATAAATTACAACTATATACAAATTCTAATTTAGTTTGAGAAATATAACAAATATATCTCAAAATAAACAATGTTAACATTAAACAATCATCACCATTTTGTCAAAAACATAACAATTCTACTTACAATTACGAACTAAACTTAGGTAAAAAATTTACTCACCGCGCGCGAAAACACGTGACGTCTTGTCAGCTGATACACCGTAGGGCAATTGGCGCGACACTCCGCTAACAACATGGCGGTCGGTATGTCTATGCACACAAGCAAAGGCGTGTTTGTGTGCCGTTTAGTTTTTCTGTTATACTAACTGTACGAATGTGCCCCGCGTACGAATGATGACCACTTTCCCCTATGTTTTTCGCGCGTATCTTGTATGTTTGTATGTATGTAATATTCTTTATTACCTCGTATCTTTGAAACCAAGGTCTTGGCCGCCCAAGTGTTCTTAGATAAGTGCCGTTGAAAAAAAATAAATATGGCGGCTTTTGGGCGCCATATTGTAGGGGTTGCAATTTTTTTTTTCTTCGAAACCCATCGAGTGGGGTATCAAAATGAAGGGTTTTTAGAGGAGATTACAAAAATATATACTACTTATATGTTTAAATGTTATTCGAAAAAAAAATGATAACTAAAAAGTTGTAAATAAAAAAAGTTAATCTAAAAATCCAAAACTGCTTAAAAAGCGAACTAAAAAGCTGTAAACAAGAAAAAAACATGCTGGGCAGTCGGAGGATCAGGGGGTCAGCCAGTTTACGAATATGTATCCTCCGACTGCCCAGCATGTTTTTTTCTTGTTTACAGCTTTTTAGTTCGCTTTTTAAGCAGGCGGGTTTTTGATTTTTAAATTAACTTTTTTTTGTATTATAATAAATTGTTTCACGTTTGACCACAATATCACCTGATGTTAAGCGATGATGTGGTCGACGGTGAAGCACGCTTGCCTAGAAGTTAACTATTCACTCTTGACTTGAAGACATTTGGGTTGTAGCTATCAGGAAACACAGCCTCCGGCAGGGAATTCCACTTCTTAGGATCCCATGCCCAAATTTCAACTGTCTAGCAATCACGGTTTATGAGATACAGCCTGGTGACAGACGGACAGACAGACGGATAGTGGAGTCTTAGTTATAGGGTCCCGTGTTTACCCTTTGGGTACGGAACCCTAAAAAAGGTATTATGTAATGTTGTTGGATATACACAATATTCACATAATTATGTTACTCTGTATGGGCTTCTAAACATGTGTGGCAAATTTCATAAGTGTACCTATGTATGTTTGTTTGTGTGTATGTATGTTTATCCACGCATTTCTCCGGAACTACTTATCGGATCGTGATCATTCTTTATTTATTGGATTAAGTATCTTTCAATTTAGGGAACAGTGCAAAAAAAATCATCTAAATCCGTTCAGCAGTTTTTAAGATATTGAACATACAACTGAACTCCTTAGCGACAAACAGCACAAATGTGTTAATTAAGTTTAAAGATTAAAGTTTTTTCTTTTTTTCGTTCAATTTCAGGTGCAGTCTACCGACAAATAACCACAGAAGCTCTGGTCCACGTTGATGGTTCAAAAGACGATGAACATCGGGAGAGTAGAATTTACGAGGATTCAGTGAAGAGTGTCATACTGCCAACGAGGTTCAAGAGAGTGGTCAGTCGCAATGTTGATGTTGATGATAGAATCGAAGTTGCAGCAGTATTGGAAGAAAAAGATGGTTTGTGATTTAAAAGTTATTAACATTTATTACGAACTAGCTGTGCCCGCGGCTTCGCTCCCGTCATCTGCCTGCCAACCCTACCATACTTACCAGCCTGCCTGCCTACTGCACATACTCAAAAATATACATACTACATACCAATTTTTTTTTCTAGTGTCATTCTTTCGCGTAAAGAAAATGACTTTAAATGCACAACGCCATCTATCGAATAGCGAGTTCAACTGTCCGAGTAACTGAATTGCGTGAGCTGTGATAATTTTACTTCTTGAACACTTTAAATTCATCTAACACAATTTTTATGTATATAAAAAAACTTTTTTACAAAAAAATACTACCGACTTCCAAATAAGAAAACTACAAAGTGAAAAATAACTTTATTTTTGGAAGTCGGTGTCTTTCGTAGGTACCATTTTTTTTCGTTATGGACACCGACTTCCAAATATAAAGTTATTTTTCACTTTGTAGTTTTCTTATTTGGAAGTCGGTAGTATTTTTTTGTAAAAAAGTTTTTTTATTTTTCACTTTTTAGTTTTACCTACCTAATAGGCAAGTTGTTTAGTAAGTTTCCTATAACGCCAGAATAGATTACCCGAATATCATGAATCTTGAACAAAACCGATCAAATGAGAGATCTGCTTACCCCTTAAGAGCATACTGGCGTGATGTTATGTTATGAAATGGTCTAAACAATAAACAGACATGCGATTTCAGCAGTCCCCAGAGATTTGCCGTTATTTATTGAAGAGTTCTGTTGTATATCTTCGAAGTTCTTCATCAGATCTTCACCAAATTAAAATGGGACCAATTTCGGAACATACTCTTTCAAACAAAAAAAGAATTTTCAAAATCGGTCCACAATTGACGGAGATATCGGTGAACATACACAAAAAAAAAAAAAAAAAAAAAAAAAACATACAAGAAGTCGAACATAGAACCTCCTCCTTTTTCGAAAGTCGGTTAAAAAGTTATCTACATTGGTTTCGTACATTTCACGTGATGCGTGCACAAATAAACAGACAAACAGACGAAAATTCCAAAAATGCTAGAAATGGGTTCTGTTGGTTATCCTTTAACACCCTGGCTATTTTTTTTGGTTTTTTTTTCGATGTACAATAGTATACTATGCAACTAGTGAATAAAAGACGGTTTTAAAGCGAGGGCCATAGATGAACCACGAGCAAGTGAAGGATTCTAACAACTGAATCACGACCGTAGGGAGTGATTCATGGCCCTCGATATAAATCCGTTTTATTCAAGAGTTGCATACTATATTTTATACCATGACTACGAGAAAAAGAAAGATTCAAGCGAAAATTACAAGGAAAAATACTAAATAAAAGTTTTATTACCTTCAAAATTTAAGAAAATGTGAAAACTCGAGGTTTCACATTTTTTTCTAAATTAAAGCAGAGCTAGGTAACAACAACTGTGTTTCAGGGGCCATTGACCACTTCCGTTACGTTACATAATTATAATTAATTAACACCAATGCAATTAATATTATAATTACAATCCAAATAAGTATTCACTAAACATCCCAGACTAAAACCATTATTAAAATCCTAAACATTAGCAAACTGAAAATCAATACATAAAGGAGTTTGAAAGTCGAATATTCTTTGCACAAGGAGTTCATATAGCATTGAGATGGACGTCGAATATATATTGGTGTGTTCTAAATTCAAACACCAAAACAGTGAGAAAAAGTGCTTTTTATTCACTGTTTTCAGTGAATAAAATAAGCTTTTTAGAGGGGGAATGGTATAAAATATATTTACAATGCATGTCCTCGAAAAGAGCGTTTTCCAAGCAGCCAAACTGTGCGGAAAGTGTCACTTTTTTTTACTAGTGCTTTTTACTTTCCTGTACTTTTTTAATTTTTAACTCCAACGTCAGCCCGCCGCATAGAGTTTTTATTATTTGAGAAAAGTTTTAAAATTAGTTAAGTACAGATTATCATTCATATAAAAAGTAAAACAAAACTAATACGTCATTTAAGGCGTTTTTAATTACTCTAGATTTAGATTTTGATCAATAAATTAATTTTAATTATTCATTAAATATGTTTGGCAGAATTAATATTTTGCTCGTGCCTTTTTGCGTTATGACGTGACAGCTATTGCACATGCGCAGTAGAGCTATGAACTATTAGTTAATCTGTGGATATGCTGAGCGCCCTTGAATAAGCGCCATTTTATTAATTTCTTGCTTGGTTCAGATATATTTTTTTATTTCCTCGCACAATGCATAGTAAAATGTTGTATGATACACGTGCGTAAGATGATTTCCGACTCGTGTCGATTTATCCACTCACTCGCTTCGCTCGCTCGTGAATAAAAATGCCACTCATCGGAAATCACCTACTTCCCGCACTTGTAGCATAAATAACTATTTTCTACAGATTTATTATATGTATTGACTAGATTCTGCTAGCGGCTTCGCCAGCGTGAGAAGTGTTGTCTTATTCCATGGGACATTTTACCGAGACAAACTAGTAGTCTATGTGCTATTCCAGACTATAATCTATTACATCATCAGCCTATTAATGTTCCCACTGCTGGGACACAGGCCTCCTCTCTGTGAGAGGAAATGGACCGTAATCCACCACGCGGGCCCAGTGCAGGTTGGTGGATGTCACATGTCTTCGAATTTTTGGTTCTAGGACATGCCGGTTTCATCACGATGTTTTCCTTCACCGTTTTGAGACCAGAGGTGATGAAATAATTTACACAAAGTAAAGTGCCTGCCTGGGCTCGAACCCACGACCTACAACTTGTAAGTCGCGGCCGATACCACTGGGCCACCACTGCTCATCTGCTATGATCTATATCTGTGCCAAATTTCATCCAGATCCGTTCAGCCGTTCTAGCGTGATTGAGTAACAAACTTACAACCATCACACATCTATCTACACTTTCATATTTATAATATTACTAGTTTCTGCCAGCGGCATCGCCCGCGGTAAAATCGAAAATTATCGCGAGGGAACATATTACTTGGATAAAAAGTATCCTATGTGCTATTTCAGATTATAATCTATGTCTGTGCCAAATTTCGTCCAGATCCGTACAGCCGTTCTAGCGTGATTTTATTTTATTTTATTGGTTAGGGACAAAAAACAGTTACATGCCAAGCTTAACTAGATATTCTTAAATTAGTACAATACTTAGAAATACATTTATACAATTTTTACATGTTTATGTTACTACACATGTAACCCACAACATTGTCCTCGAATTCACAAAAAAAAGTCAAAAGAAAACAAACAAGTAGTGTGCATCACAAAAAAATAAGAAGAAGAAAGAAAATAAATTTATACACATATGAATTCAGTAACTCTATTGCTCCCGCCCTGAAACGATGTTTGGAGAGAGTAAATATGTCAAGCTCCATGAAGTGAGAGTTGTAGGCATCAACGAGGCGACGAAGAGGCACGCGCACCCCAGCGTTTGTCTTACACGAATTTGTGTGGAATAGCTGAGGCACACGTACCCCACGAAGCTTGACAGATCTAGGTACTATATAATGTAGGCTATTTGATAAAGGAATGCAGTCGAATCTATTATTGCATATACCATGCAGCATCAGTACACCCAGAAGAAGTCGTCTAGATTCCAATCTAAGAACACTATAATGACTCAGTAATTGCTCATAGGAGACTTTAGGACGATAACATTTATAATTCAAAGTACGTAAATATTTTCTCTGAACAATTTCTAGCCTATCCTTGTATCATATAGAGGATCCCAAATTTGGACGGCGTATTCCAATTGCGATCGAATCAGGGTTTTATATAATATTAAGAATGTAGAGGGTCGCACAAAGTCACTTGAAATTCTCATCACGAGTCCATACATCTGAAAGGCTTTTTTTACCGACTTTCGAAAAAGGAGGAGGTTCTATGTTCGACTTCTTGTATGTTTTTTTTTATGTATGTTCACCGATATCTCCGTCAATTGTGAACCGATTTTCAAAATTATTTTTTTGTTTGCAATAGTATGTTTCGAAATTGGTCCCATTTTAATTTGGTGAAGATCTGATGAAGATCTTCGAAGATATACAACAGAAATCTTCAATAAATAACGGCAAACCTCTCGGGACTGCTGCAATCGCATGTCTGTTTATTGTTTATACCATTTCATAACATAACATCACGCCAGTACGCTCTTAAGGTGTAAGCAGATCTCTCATTTGATCGGTTTTGTTCAAGTTTCATGATATTCGGGTAATCTATTCTGGCGTTATAGGAAACTTACTAAACAACTTGCCTATTAGTATAACTAAAAAGTGAAAAATAAAAAAGTTTTTTACAAAAAAATACTACCGACTTCCAAATAATAAAACTACAAAGTGAAAAATAACTTTACTTTTGGAAGTCGGTGTCCATAACGCAATAAAATGGTACCTACGAAAGACACCGACTTCCAAAAGTAAAGTTATTTTTCACTTTGTAGTTTTATTATTTTGGAAGTCGGTAGTATTTTTTTGTAAAAAACTTTTTTATTTACTATGTTGTCAATATGAGTATCAAAATGCAAACTTGAATCTTGTGTAACACCCAAGTCACGGACAGATTGGACTTCATTAAGACTCATATTATTTATTGAATAATTAAATTTGATCTGACTTTTATTTTTAGTAAAAGTGATTGTGTAACATTTAGGAAGGCTAAGAAAAAGTTTATTTTTGAGGCAGTATTCATAAAATCTATCAAGATCCTGTTGTAAATAATGGCAGTCGCGAATGTTTTTACAGGAGATATAAATTTTCATATCGTCAGCATACATCAAGAAATTTGAATTGATAAAACAGTGTTTAATGTCATCAATAAACAAAACAAATAGAAAAGGACCTAATACTGATCCCTGAGGAACCCCGGATTTAACAACTATGGAGTCAGATTCATGGCCATTAATGACGATCTTTTGAGTTCTATTAAAGATATATGAAGCAAACCATCTGAGTAAATTGCCGCGTATACCATTAAAGGCAATTTTTTCCATAAGCAATGTGTGATCCACCTTGTCAAAGGCCTTCTGAAAATCCGTGTAAACAGCGTCAACCTGTACCCGGCGGTCCATATTTTCAAAGAGATAGTTCACAAAGGCCATGAGGTTAGTGGTGGTAGAACGACGTTTAACAAAACCATGTTGTTCGGGTATGATAAGATGACGGATATGATGATATAGCGCACTGTGCACTAGTCGTTGAAAAAGCTTTGACAAAGTGGAAAGTATAGAAATGGGCCGATAATTCTCCACATTATTCTTATCGCCACTCTTGTACACAGGGGTGATAGAGGCACGCTTCCAAACCGTAGGGAAGAGCCCCTTCCCTCAAACATTTATTAAAAATAACAAACGTGTAAGAAACGTGATCAAACGTGATTGAGTAACAAACAATCATCCACTCACACATCGCGGAACCCTAGGTATAATTGAAAATATACCAAAGAAAAATAAGGTTGCAGAGAAAATTTAGTTACTATACGACAGTCACTAAAATTATAATATTTTTACTCAACTTACAAAAGCCCGAATTTATGTCGGAGGAGATATAGTATAAAAAAAATTCACTGTCCGCATCTGTCGACGTCATTTCTGTTTCTTCTCTTATTTCTTTTAAACCATGCAACGGATTTTGGTACATCATCATCATCCCACAAATTCTTTCTCGCTTACACACGCTTGTGTAGAGCGAGACGGACTCAATTAATAATAATAATGTCCAGCGGACCACTCTACCCACGCTCGGATATGGTCCGGGCCGGACTAACCCCGCCCACAAATCCGTGGTCCGGCTGGACCAAATTCGAACGTGTGTTAACACTATAATAGAAATAGCGATAAACGAAGATGATTTTAGTATAAAATATGACACGTGCGAAGCTTGGGGCGGGTCTCTAGTTTAAAAATGTCAAAATCTCTTAATAATTGATGTTACTCAATATCAAGTGGGTCATTTGAAGGCATGTCAGTTTCTGTGACAATGAATACTTTTCTTTCTTTCTACATAAATCAGACTTTTGATCGGTCCAAATACTCTGTGCACCTGGTGCTGTGGCGCACGAGAGAACACGGAACGCTTCGCGGGTAGGCTGGGGAGTGGGATTGTGTTCCAAAGAGTTTAACAGTTAACTATTAACTTAACCTGATGGTAAGCGATGATGTGGTCGACGATGGTGCAACTCTTGACCTAAACTATCAAGTAACACCAACTCATAGCAGGGAATATAATTTCATGTCCGTTCTTGTCATTTGCAGATCCAAAAGCAGCCCCAATAATCGACAGTGATGATGATGAAATTACGGAAGACTTTGAAGTGATAAGAACTCGTCAGGCAGATATTAGTGATGAACACACTAAGGAGATGAGGATGTCTCTTTTAGATGATTTCGACGAAGACACTGGAGCAATGAGAACGTCGACTCACGAAACTACCGAGAAAAATATTGAAGAGATGAGAACTCTGCGACAAGACGCTTTCGAAAAAAATAATAAAGCAATGAGAATTCACCAACCAGATCGTTTTGAAAAATACTCATACGATACGGCCACTCATAGACCTGACGCTACCGAGAAAGACATCAAAGAGATGAGAACTCCTTGCCTAGGCACTCCTCAAGAAGAAGCTGAAGAAATGAGTACCTCTACACCAGAATCTACTGATGAACCTATTGAAGAAATAAGAACTGCTCATCCAGGTGCTACTAAAGCAGATGAAAGAACTCATCAACCAAAAAGTGACGATGAAGTAGATGGAAAGGAAAATGATGAAGAAATGGGAAGTCCTCATCCAATAGAACAGATGAGAACTCCTCGACGGGATTTATCTCACGGAACAATTCCAATAACACACGGAAGCACTTCTGAATCAACTAATGAACACACTGTCTTGCTCCAAGAACCGACGGCGATGACGTCATCTTCCCAAGATGGCGAAGAACAATATATTTTCGGCCGTCAAAATTCGAACGACATGAATGAAATGTTGACCTCGATATTCAATGAGAGTCGAAGTAAAAATGAACCTCCTGTTTCTGGAAGGAAGAGGAAACTTGTCGATAAATCGGTACAAGCAGTTCCGACCAGAAGAGTAACGTGGGACGAAATGCGCGCGAACTTTTTTGTTGGGACGCCTAAGATATTCCGACTTTGTGCTTGTACTGATCATGATTGTAATTAAATTATGTAAGCGTCATAAAATATCTTTTTTTCGGATAGGCACAAGTATTACAAGAAGATTTTTGATTTAAGTAATATCAAAAAACTTCTTTTAACTTACTACATAATCTTTGACCAATGTTTTTGACAGTTAGAAGTGTCTAGTACCAGTAGATTATATTTCGTTTTTATATCGAATGTTTTCAGAAGTTTATTTGCAATCATTCTTAGTTTTATTTTGGTTTGTTCAATCAATATTTTACTCTTACAAGTATCCTAGCTTACAAGCCTGCTTCCAGAATTTTGATGACTATTCGGCAGGCTTGCAGAATGATACATCCTTATTATTTTGATAGGTTTATCAATCTCTTATTAAGTTTATTTTTATCATGTTATATTTTTTATGATTATTTTATTGAAATAAATTAATATTTTTTAGGTTTTTACATAATTATTTTGTTTCAATTAAAAACTGATCATATTTTAGACATTTAACACTGTCTGAGTCTCAAATCATGAAGTTTTAAACAGCATCTAACACTGTTTTAGTCAAAACTACTTTCATTAAGAAATATATAGGTACCTACGTTTATCATCCCGAGGGGGGAGGGGGCTAGATTTCCCCAACGCGAATGTATACGTATTGTACATCCGCGGTGGGGCATCGTCGTCAAAGGTTGTCCGCAAGGGAGCGTTAATTCTGGTAGTAGACAGCCTCATCAAAACACTTCAATGACTCAACGACAAATGTTACTTCACCGTAGGCTACGCGGATGACATAACCGCAGACGACTTAGTGATATACTACGTACCTATCCATAGTAATAAACGGGACCCACGAAAACACTATGCAATCTCATGTGTCAAGCCCTAAAAATAGTAGAGGAATGGAGCAAAAAGCATCAACTCTCAGTGGTGCTTGTTGCAGCCATTCCTCTTTTTTGTCAGGCCCCACAAAAACCGAACTATAATTATCTTCACAAAAAAAGAGAAAACTGACGGCACTTCAAATACCGCGATTCTTTGGAATAACCCTAAGCCTTTAAACTGAAACCAACTACTGAACTGGGCAAAACACGTGAACTATGTCACTACAAAACCCAGCATGAGCAAGAGCTGTGGCAGAGCAAGCGGCTGCTTGACAGGAATTGGGGGATTAGCCTCACGATCACCCACTGGCTATACCATAGTCATCCGAATAATTATCACTTACGGCTCATTGGTCTTGTGACCCAGGACAGACCTGAGCACAGCCCAAAGAGATCTCGAAAAACTGCAGCGGTTTGCTTGTGTTGTAATCACTAGCAGTATGTTAACCACACCCACTGCCGCCCTACAGGCAATGCTAGGGCTGCCTCCTCTGCACCTCATCATGCGGGAGGAAGCAGCCCTGGCCGCTATTAGGCTCCATCTATCAGGAACCCTGAGTAAAAACTCCAGTTAAGCACACATGCATGAAGGAAGATGCGGTCATACGAAGACCAATGTTGATATCACGCTGCGACAAATCCCCAAAAACATACCACTTTCATAGGCACTACAACATAATACTTGCAGAAGAACAGTGTGACCACTCAGGCCCGAAAGAGGTGAGAGTATACACCGACGGATCGAATACTGACTTCCTTACCGGAGTCGGAGACTTTTCACACGACCGCAATATAAATATATCCAGCCCGCTAGGAGTGTTCAATACCGTCTATCAGGTGAAGTGTGTGGGCATCATACAAGCGGTCCACACCCTAGAAGCCAGGAGGGTTACGGACACCCACTTAAGTATACTCTCCGACAGCGCCTCAGTTCTCCAATTCTTACGAAAAAAATAATATTACCTCGAAGGTAATACTAGAATGTCACAACGCACTAGAACAAATAACTCTATCTACTTATATGGTGTACATAATAAAGAGTATTCTATTCTATTCTATTTTTTTTTTTTTTTTTTTTTTTTTTTTTATTCGAGATGGGTTTGCTCTTGACTCTAGTCTAGGTCATAGGTGACAGAGACAAAGTCGACGATGGAGTGAGCTTACCCAGAAGAAGCCTGTTCACTCTAACTTTGAAGAGATTCGGGTTATATGCGTTCGGAAACACAGACGCAGGCAGTGAGTTCCACTCTTTTGCAGTGCGCATTATGAAGGATGTTTGGAAGCGCTTGGTGCGAATTGGTGGAATAGCAACTAGGTGAGGATGGTAACTTGCAGTGCGTCTAGATGTCCGATGGTAGAAGGGGGCCGGTGGGATGAGGTCGTGGAGTTCATGAGCACACTCGCCAAAATACAGTCTGTAGAAGACCGACAAGCAGGCAACCTTACGGCGATGAGCTAAGCTGTGAAGCTTGGCATCCACCAGTTTGACGTCGCCAATTAGTCTCTTGGCTCTGCGTTCCACCGAGTCAAGCGCGGCAAGCTGATATTTAGCTGAGCCATCCCAGAGGTGGCTGCAATACTCCATGCAGGATCGGACTTGCGCTTTGTAAAGAGTTAATAGCTGTCCAGGCATAAAGTATCGCTTCACCCTGTTTAGGACGCCCAGTTTCTTTGCCGCAATTTGGGCTTTGTACTCTATGGTGGCGCCGAAGTTGAGACTGGATGTCAACTCCATGCCAAGGAGCTCGAGCCGGTCAGTTATAGGAACAGATGCACCCCGAAAAGTAGGCGTTTTGATGAAATGAGTCCTCTTTGCGGTAAAAAGACATGCCTGTGTTTTGGTGGCGTTAAAAGAGACCAGATTGTCATCACCCCAACGGGAGACAAGACTTAAGGTCAAATCAGTACGCTCCACCATAGCCTCTCTCAAGTAACGAACTTCATCCCCGCCGGTTCTTGCGCTGGAGAAGTATCTCTCGGAAACAGTACTGTCATCTGCGTACCCAACAATACCAGGCAGAAGTAGGTCATTGATGTGCAGCAGGAAAAGAGTTGCAGAGAGAACAGACCCCTGAGGAACACCGGCATTAATAGCCTTAAGGTCAGAGGAGCAGCCGTCAACGACTACTCGGATCGACCGTTCACTGAGGAAGTCTGATATCCAGCTACAAAAACCGGCTGGGATGCCATAAGCAGGAAGCTTGCTGAGTAGACTAGCTATTCTCTATCTAACCGCAACACGGTGACACTGCAATGGGGACACAGCGGATCGCTGGGTAACGAGGCGGCTGACGAGCTTGCTAGACGAGGATTCAGCACGGCGCGCGGCGGTCTGTGGACCCGAGCCGGTCGTACCCATCCCCTTCAACCAAATACGCAGGTGGCTACAGGAATTCACCCAGACATTGGCGGAGAACTACTGGACCTCTACACCGGGCTGCAGGCAGTCCAAAGAAGCTATGCCATCCTTGGATAGTAGGCTAACAAGGACAGGAACAGCCTGTGCCTGATGACGGGGACCATCACGGGACACTGCTTGCTAAACAAACACTTCCACACAATAGGCATAACGGACAGTCCTCTGTGCAGGGCGTGCATGGAGGCTATGGAAACCTTCGCGCACGTGCTCTTTGAATGCACAGGCGTCACCCAGATTAGAACACAAACCCTTGGGTCACCCAGATCTTATAGAGATGTTCTGAGCAGCAAATCAGAAGATTCCATTAACTTCTGGACGTAGGTTTGGCCCACGTACAATGGTCGACCTGAAGGACTGTTTATCCATCATGAACTGTAAAATATATTTTTCTGTGATTGTTATCCGTTTATTTTTTTAAAGTTTCACTTCACGTGCTGCAGTGATACACACGCATTTTATTCTTTGCGAATCGGAACGTATTTGGAATGAAGTTTGGAAACGTCATTAACTTTTCAAAAGTGAGGTTATGTTGACAATTCAGCGAATTTTTGTTATTTTGTGTGCATAAATTGTTCTATCTTCAGACAAATCTATATAAAACGATATAGTGAATCAAAATGTCTCTAACTGAAGGTCCAGTAAAGGAATTAGACGACAAATTCGTCGATTTAATCGGAAAATTTGTGTCCGACATAAAAACTGGGTATGTTGGGTTACTTCTTCACTTTGTTGCAGTAAAAGTCATATTATCTGTAAGAAAAATTGAGTATTTGGATGTCTAGTTTGTTGTGTATTGCTCATAGATGTAAATTAGGTTGTTTTCAAGTCATGAACTCGAAAATATGAAGTAGTACACAACTCATTATGTATTGCATCAGAATTCATAAATGCAATATGTCAATAAGATTTTAGATATTCTGTGACATGCTCTACGTAAAACTGTAGGCGCTCCGTTGAAAATCCAGTGATTTGTACATAAATAATAGCATAACCAGTCTTCAATGTTCCCACTGCTGGGGCAAAATGTTGGTTAATTTTTACTCCTATTAAGGTAAATGTTTTTGGGCTAAAAGTGTAAATATTTTTATTTCATCATCACCCTTTACTATTCCCACTGCTGAGACACAGGCCTCCTCTCTGTGAATAGGGACCTTAATCCACCATACGAGCCCAGTGCGGATTGGTGGATGTCACATACTTCATCGAATTTTCGGTTCTAGGACATGCCTGTTGCCTTACAAGTTTGCTCACCATTTTTGGAACATATTTTATTTATGTAAACATATCTTGTTTTTCATAAACAAGGTAAATTCAAACTTCTTTGTTACTTTGTGGGACTAACAGATAAAATATTTTTTTTTCCGATTGGAGTAGGTATTAACTCTATAGGAATAGATATGATTCATAAACCATGATACATATATAAGCTGCCATGTTGGTGTGGTGGTTGCAACGCTACTGCTGAGTTTGAGGTCCTTGGTTCCCTGGTTGTGTTAGAGCAGGAGTCATCAAATGACAGACCGTGGTCTTGATCCGGACTAATTTATCCTGCACTTTGTCCGTTGTTACCAATGATCATTTTCAAGATTTAGTGACAAAAGCCCGCACCAACTTAAGTGCACACTCTGGACGGATAGTTTTAGGCAGAAAATTCCATTTTTAACATACTATTAAAAAATTTGGGGTACTTTTCTTGATTACATTTGTTTCTTATTTAATAAAATAATATTCAGGTTCATTGATTTCAATTATAAAAAGTAAATACACGTGACTATGCAAAGGCCGGAGACGGATCATATTATTATTAAGAAATGTACCCCAAATAAAGCCCGGTAATTGGTGTCCTAGAGTATTATATTTTTCTTTCAGTAAGATAGGGGAGTCAAGTCAAGGGAAAAAGCTAGTTCACAATGTTGTCTGTTTCCAGCAAGCTGAAAGGCTCCAACAATGTTGCACTGGCGATGGTCACACTGTTAGAGACTATCATCAGTGACTCACAGAATGCTACTGCCTTGTAAGTATTTGTAACAATTAATTTAAGTTGAATGGAGCCGTAACAATGTTAATCTATCTATCTATCTTATCTTATATCTTATCTATACATAAGATATAAGATAAGATAAGATAGCGCACGGTTGGCGCAGTGGTTGAGCGATTGACTGCTGCGCTGCGTATCACGGGTTCGATTCCCGCACGGAGCAAATATTTGTATGATCTACAAATAGTTGTTCCGGCTCTGGGTGTTTGTGTATGTGAGTTTATATGTTTGTAAACGCCCCACGATACAGGAGAAATTCCTAGTGTGGGGCAAAGAAATTAAAAAAAAAAAAAAAAAAAAAAAAAAATGAATTGCTGTTCGTTAGTCTCGCTAAAACTCGAGAACGGCTGAACCGATTTGGATAATTCTTTTTTTGTTTTGTTCGACAGAATACAGGGAAGGTTTAAAAACAAAAAAAAAATGGGGAAAAAAGGGTAGGGTAGGTGAATGTTTGGTGTTTTTATTGCAAAACAAAGTTTGCCGGGTCAGCTAGTATTAGATAAATACCTGTGCAAGTTCATTACTAAGGATAAAATGGTCGACAGAGATGTTTCGCATTGGTGCACTTACAGAGGATAAAATGTGTTACTCAACAAAACTTAAAAGATTCTGCTCTTTATGAATACATCCCTGATGCTTAACCTTCCCGTTCCTCCACTGTGCATGACTTCATAGATGATGCAAGTCAAGTTATAATCCTAACTGATATTAGAAAAGTGACTTAGATTCTCGATTTTGATTAAATTTGGCACATAGATTTAGTATCCCTCCTGGAATCGGCTATAGATACTTCTTTTTGCATACAAGGGGGAGAAATGGGAGGTACGTTTCTTTGAATTTTGCAAGCTTTTATTTAACTTGCAATGTTTGTATGTAAGTGTGTTGGGTCAAATCTTGCAACAGAATTTTAAAGCAGTTATCCGCCACCGATTAAGATGAAATTTTGCATACACGTTTAGTTTGGATGTCAATGCATGGTTAGCTAAGTGACGTCATTTTAAATCCAATATGGCGGACGTGCCAAGATGGCGGACTAGTTATTTTTTGTGCACTGCCATGATATGGGTATCAAATGAAAGGGTTTGCTGAAAATAATACGAAAAAAGTTTGTTTTAAAAATAGCTTTTTATGATATTTTTTTTGTATTATGTCGTCCTATTGGCCTACTCAAAAACTACTAGGAGAACAGAATCATGGGTGGTAAAGACTCACAAACTACATAGGTACTAGAAAAACAGCATCATGGTAAATATCTAGGGCTAACAACTGTTATAATAATATGCAATTTATTTACATTTATTATATTTTTCATTCCTCTCTGCATCCAATTCTGAAGTTCACGCAGACGAATAATATTATTAGTATTAAACGCGGGCAAACCCGCGGGCTGCAGCTAGTAACTTCATGTGATGCTTGCTTGCAGTGAACTGTGCAGCGCGGTGCGCGCGGCGGGTCGACGCGTGTTCAACGCGCTTCCTCACGAGCTGGTGGCTGCCAACGTAGCCCGGAGGATGCTGAGGTGCATTCGCGATGAGAATAGGGCGCATGCGAACCAGGTAACACCTTACTGTGGCTTTTCGTAAGAGTCATGGACACAAGCCGCTGCATCACTCTCTGATATAGGCTGTAAAACACAGATTTTTAGGGTACCGTACCCAAAGGGTAAAAACGGGACCCTATTACTAAGACTCCGCGGTCCGTCTGCCTGTCTGTCTGTCCGTTTGTCACCAGGCTGTATCTGATGAACCGTGGTAGCTAGGCAGGTGAAATTTTCATAGGTGATGTATTTCTGTTGTCGCTATAACAACAAATATTAATAACAGAATAAAATAAATATTTAAGTGGGGCTCCCATATAACAAACGTGCTTTTTTTGCCGTTTGCGGAATCCTTCGTGAGCGAGTCCGACTGCAACAGGAATACATCGTCTGTGAAAATTTCAACTGTCTAGCTATCACGGTTCATGCGATACAGCCTGGTGACAGACGGAGGGACAGACAGACGGATCGCGGAGTCTTAGTAATTGAGTCCCGTTTTTACCCTTTGGGTACGGAACCCTAAAAAGTACGAAATAAATAATTGTCGGGGGCTAATTTTTGATATACAATTTTACTTCATTTACTTGAAACGTCCTATTCCGTTACAGAGTGTGGAAGCTTCAGGTGAGAGTCTACAACGGTTGGTGCTAGCTGCAGGAGCTCGGCGGGCTACACTAGGCTCCGCGCAGCAAGACCTTAGAGAACCATTGAGAGACCAGATTGCTGAGGTGAGCATAAATGTTACAGTAGTAATATCTCCTACCCCTCCAAGTGTTGCTGCAACAGGTTGCAGCTAGTTCGTAGAAGAAACAAAGTAATCGCCCGATACATGAGCCTTTAAGACGACGACTAACGCCAACGACCTTGAAGGAACAAAACGCGCATTCGTTTCACACCCGCGTGACCCAAAAATTAGTAGTTTTTTGTACTTTCCTTATTATTCTATGACTTTAAAAAAAAAGCCTCAGATCAAAATGTAGATAATTAAATTGCCTTTGAGATGGTGTTGATTTCATTAAAATACGCCCAGCGGTTTTGGTGTGATTGTCGTGTTTTTGTCCGTTTTAGACATAACTTTACAAATTAATTACACTATGTTATACGAATAAAACTCAAAATTTGCTTATATCAAATTATTAAGAAAATAGTTTAATATAACATATATTTTTTCCAAAAAATTACGACTAGCCGTTTAGACGTGATTCTCATTTTAAAATCAGCTACTCATGGGAATCGGCGCCTTAATCCGTTTCCATGACCCTCATGTCAGAAATAGAACGCCATTCTTAAAATGCCTGTTAATTGTCTTCCATAGCTACGAGGTGAGCTCGAATCCAGCATATCCAGCATATGCGGGCAAGCCAAAGAGCACGTGAACGGGGACGAGCTCATCCTGACATACGGCGCCAGTGGCATCGCGGAGAGGTTCCTCAGGGCGGCGGCGCACAGGAAGTACAAGCTCATACTGGCGGAGGGCGCCGAGCGGAGTGAGGTGAGGGGATCATGTGGTTTGTGGGTTACCCAGTTACTGGGTGTTACCTACCCAGTTACTGGGTAACAGCCACCCAGTTACTGGGTGTTAGGTACCCGTAACTGTAATTTGTATGTATCGACAAGGCTGTCGCTTCATGATGATGAGGCAATCTAAATAGCACGTGAACGGAGACGAGCTAGTCCTGACAAACGGCACCAGCGACATCGCGGCGAGGTTCCTCAGGGCGGCGGTGCACAAGACGTACAAGCTCATAATGGCGGAGAGTGCCGAGCGGAGCGATGGTGAGGGGATCATGTGGTTGGTGGGTTACCCAGTTACTGGGTGTTACCTACCCAGTAACTGGGTAACAGGCACCCAGTTACTTGGTGTTAGGTACCTGTAACTGTAATTTGTATGTATCGGCATGGCTGTCGCTTCATGATGATGAGGCAATCTAAAGAGCACGTGAACGGAGACGAGCTTGTCCTGACATACGGCACCAGCGACATCGCAGAGAGGCTCCACAGGGCGGCGGCGCACAAGAAATACAAGCTCATACTGGCGGAAGGGGCCAAGTGGAGTGAGGTGACGAGGGCATTTTGCTGGATTACCCAGTTACTGGGTAACAAACACCCAGTTACTGGGTGTTAGGTACCAAAGCTTTATCACATCATCGGCCTATTAATGTTCCCACTGCTGGGACACAGGCCTCCTCTCTGTGAAAGGGAATGGGCCGTTATCCACCACGCGGGCCCAGTACGGGTTGGTAGATGTCACATGTCTTCGAATTATTGGTTCTAGGACATGCCGGTTTCCTCACGATGTTTTCCTTCACCGTTTTGAGAGCAGTGGTGATGAAATAATTTACACAAAGTAAAGCGCCTGCCTGGGCTCGAACCGACGACCTACAAGTTGTAAGTCGCGGCCGATACCACTGGGCCACCACTGCTCTCAACCAAACCAAAGCTTATAACTGATAAAGAAGACTCGTCAGGACCCATAAAAAATTTACCCAGCGCCGGCGCAAAATATAGTACATATTCTCAAACATTAGTATATGTTAGCCAAATTAATTACTGACATTCGCCATTCCCAAAAATAATGGCTAACATATTTTAATTACCTTCTTTAAATATGTATTTTGGGAATTTTATTAAGGGATGTATTTATAATTTCCTTTTTTATGTGCCAGTGTTTAAAAACTCTAATGGAATATGAATATGGTAGACTGCTTTGTTCAACGCTTACACTATTTAGCAACTTTTATACCCATCTAAACTAATATTATAAAGAGGTAAAAGTAAGTTTGTATGTAGGGGACAAACAAACTTACACGACTATATAACTATAGACAATCTAACACAAAAAAAAATGTTGTGTTAGATAGTCCATTTATCGAGGAAGGTTATAGGCTATATAACATCACGCTACGACCAATAGGAGCGGAGCATAAATAAAAAATGTCGCAAAAACGGGCAGGAATATTACTTTTTGAGGGCTTCCGTTGCGTGCGCTGCGTAAACGGTTTCAGTTATGCAATCATGTATGTAGGGTAGGTAGGGTAGGTGTAGGGGAGGTGTAGGTTAGGTTAGCGTATAGCGTAGGTAGGTACGTAGCCAGTTCACGGGGGCGAAGCCGCGTGGGACAGCACACACATATAATATTATAAAGAGGAAATATTTTTTCGTTTGTTTGTTTGTACCGAATAGGCTCCGAAACTACTGGACCGATTTGAAAAGTTCTTTCACCAATAGAAAGCTACATTATTCCTGAGTGACATAGGCTATTTCTTAATACCGAAAATGGGTCCTGTGGCTGGTCCACGGGAGCGAAGCCGCGAGCAACAGCTAGTTAGAGGTAAAAAGACACTTATTTTTCGCATGTTTCTGGTTTCAATATTTCTATGATAGTTATTGAAATAAAATAAAGTACAATTTACACATGGACATGGCATTTTATTTTTGCGCCGGGGCTTCTCGATTTTTGGGTCACATTTGACGAGTCGTGTTTTGTATGTTTTCAGAGCCACGCAATGGCGAACCGTCTGAGTGCGGCCGGCGTTCCCGTCACCGTCATCAGCTCAGCATCTATTTATGCTGTCATGTCGAGAGTTAATAAGGTAAGTACTCTACTGTTTACTCGACTGCTAAGCGTGAGGGTTCGATTCCCAGGTCGACCAAAGTGATATTGGAGAAAATGCCCAAATGTCGGGTATTTATTTTTATTTCTGTACGTGTAAGTAGAAAATTATCCCGAGGGAACATATTCCCCGGATATTAAGCATCCTATGTGCTATTCCTGACTATAATCAATTTCTGTTCCAAATTTCATCCAGATCCGTCCAGCCACTCACACACATACACACATACACAAACTGTTTTTTATAATATTAGTATGATTTTCACTGATTTTTCCGTCAATAATTGTAGATCGATTTTGAAAATACCGTCTTTGTTTGGAAAAATATGATCCCGAATAGCACCACCATGATTTGCAGTCATTTATTGAAGAGTTCCATTGATTATCTCCGAAGTTCTTCATCAGATTTTCACCAAATTTAAATGGGCCAATTCGAGATCATACTTTTGTAAAGAAAAAAGGAATTTTCAAAATCGGTCCACAATTTCCAGCGATATCGGTGAAAATATAGACATACTCACTGCCTGCGTCTGTGTTTCCGAACGCATTCAACCCAAATCTCTTCAAAGTTACAGGCTTCTTCTGGGTAAGCTCACTCCATCGTAGACTCTGTCTCTGTCACCTATGACCTAGACTAGAGTCAAGAGCAAACACATTAAAAAAAACCGGCCAAGTGCAAGTCGGACTCGCGCTCGAAGGTTTCCGTACCATTATCGCAAAAATGGCAAAAAATAACACGATAGTTGTACTTAAATATTTATTTTAATCTGTTTTTAGTATTTGTCGTTATAGCGGCAACAGAAATACATCATCTGTGAAAATTTCAATTGTCCAGTCCTATCACGGATCATGAAAAACAAAATGAAAAGCCAAACTGTACGACAGTTTAGTGGCAGACGTAACTCCCACAAAAATTATATAATTATTATATTCGTACATTTTTCACTTAATGGCTAAGTATTTGAAATATTAGTAATATTCAATATTAATTGATTAGTTATTGCTAGTTAAGTATATTCAATATTTCCATACTGTATAATGAGATACAGCCTGGTGACAGACAGACGGACCGCGGAGTCTTAGTAATAGGGTCCCGTTTTTACCCTTTGGGCACCGAACCCTAAAAATACCCATCATTTGGGCATTTACCCGGAAAATTTCCCGACGCCCATCTCTATATGAGAGAGAGGGAACAGAGAGTGCCTCTGTGTATGC
The DNA here is from genome assembly GCA_948252205.1 of Orthosia incerta. Lineage (NCBI taxonomy): Eukaryota > Metazoa > Arthropoda > Insecta > Lepidoptera > Noctuidae > Orthosia > Orthosia incerta. The sequence continues at coordinate 3,458,975 of OX411769.1, forward strand.
GCACGCGCACACTCTTGTGCAGTATAATATCTTCCGCGCTGATCGCTAATTCGCTATAGTCTCCACTGATATTGACCGCCATGAATGAAGTCTGGAGGACTACTAGGCTGATTTTAGAGTCACGCTGACCGTCGCGCGTCTGTGCTGACGATCCACGGAGAGTCCACCAATGACGAGCTCGTGACGCCGACAGTCAGCGTCGGACAGTCGTGACTCTAAAATTAGCCTTAAGGGTACACTAGTCAACGGCACGAACTATTTTGTGCGCGGGGTTAAAATGCATTTTATTACGCGCGAAATTTTATAAACAGACCTTTGGCAGTCTAGATATCATGAAAAAACGACTAAATCTATCTGTTCAAAATATATTTATTTGCGCCCAAAAATGCGTTAAAATTAGTGTCGAAATGTGGAACTTTCGACGCTCATAACTTTCAAATAATTTCTTTTTATACTTTTTTGCTTCCATACAGGGCTAGATAATGATAAGACAAATTGATATCACTTTTTATTTTGAACGTACATCGTCAAACAGTGGAATAATCCCTAGACTACGTTTGTATGGAAGAATTTTCGACTAGTGTAACCTTAATGTTGTCCTACAATGTTTGCAGGTTGTAATAAGCGTGAAGGCGGCGATGGGAGGCGGTGCTGTGTTGGCGGAGGCAGGTTTACACGCTGTCACTCAAGCGGCTAGACATTACTGTGTACCGGTCAGTACTTTTTGTGGTGTACTTTTTTTTTTTTGTTTGGTTAATCACCCAATGACTTCTCCCGCTCTGGGTGAGGCGGGAGGGCATGTCAGACTTTTACTGAATTAAACCCACCCGTGTTCCTTCAGTTGCTTGAGCCAGGGCCGCGGTAATCTTTTTCAAATCTATACTTATATCTGTTGACGATGCTACGTCGACTTCTCAGCTACAGGAGCGAATAAATAAAATGCGTGGACTATAATAATATGGTGTAATTACAAAAATACAAAATCCGAATAAATGTAGTGTCTTCGTCGTGGTAAGAATTTGAGTGCGCGATGCTCGGAGCGGGAGACGTGCCAGCGCCGCCCGCGCCTCCCGCGCGCCCTCTCATACCCCGCACGCCTCCAAACAATCGCAGGCAGGCCATGCATAGACATATCTATATATATAAAACAAAGACGGGTTTGTTACTACACTTATAACTCGAGATCGGCTGGATCAATTTTCATGGTTTTTGTTTCGTTGGATTTGTCTCCGCCCTGAATAGCAGAATACATTTTAAAAACAATGAAAACTTGACGAATAAATAATTATGAAAATGAATCATTTTCCTTTTAAATATGTTCCTTTGTTTCGTACCTGTCAAACATTTGTTTTCCTCCTGTCATCCTGTCAAATACTGTGATTGACATTTATGCATGCGTTCAGAAATGTATTTTGTGTAAACTATTTAAAAAGGGTGAATAAACTTTTGTCTGTATTTTTTTTAATCAATTAAAAAGGGTAGGTGTATGTTGGTGTTTTTGTAGCAAAACAAAGTTTGCCGGGTCAGCTAGTAAATTATTATTAATATTCTTATAAATAAAACGTGAAAAACATAAAAAATAATATAATCAAACTCACAAATTACAATTACAGTAAAAAATAAATCGACACGAAATGAGCGGAGAAGCAATGCTATAGGCAGGTCTACGACCGATGGAGAAAATGGACGAGTCCACGCAGGCTCCTGCCTTTTAAACGCGTGGCCGCGCTGGCTGGTGGGGAGTCTTCAGTGTTGTCATCTAATATAATATTATAAAGCTGAAGAGTTTGTTTGTTTGTTTGTTTGAACGCGCTAATCTCAGGAGCTGCTGGTTGGAATTGAAAAATTCTTTTTGTGTTAGCTATTCCATTTATCGAGGAAGGTTATAGGTTATATAACATCACGCTACGACCAATAGGAGCGGAGTATAAATGAAAAATGTTGCAAAAACTGGCAAAAATATTCCTTTTTGAGAGCTTCCGTTGCGTGCGCTGCGTAAACGGTTAAACTTACGCAACAATCATGTATGTAGGGTAGGTAGTGTATATGGGTAGGTAGCCAATTGACGGGAGCGAAGCCGCGTGAGACAGCTAGTGCATAATAAACCCGGTACTGGTTACCATTAAAACCATTATTACATTTACAGGTGTTAGCTCTGGCCCCTCTATACAAACTGTCGCCTGTTCACGACGTCACCCATTTCAACGCGTACGCGGCTCCACACACAGCCATATCTTACGAGTAAGTTATTTTATTTTTAACCGACTTTCCAAGAAGGAGGAGGTTCATTGTTCGACTTTACGTTTGTTTTTGTATTTTCACCGATTTCTTCGTCAATTGTGGACCGATTTTGAAAATTATTTTTCGTTTGAAAGAGTATGTTCCCAAATTGGTCCTATTTTAATTTGGTGAAGATCTGATGAAGAACTTCGGAGATATACAATAGAACTCTTCAAAAAATAACGGCAAATTTCTCGGGATTGCTGCAGTTGCATGTCTGTTTATCGTTTATACCATTTCATAACATAACATCACGCCAGTACGCTCTAAAGGGGTACGCAGATGTGTACAGTTCACCTTGGTACACTCTCATTTCACCGGTTATGTTCAAGTTTCATGATATTCGGGTAATCTATTCTGGCATTATAGGTACCTTACTAAAGTAAATGTCTATTTGGTACAACAAAAAATTCATAAATAAAAAACATTTTTACAAAAAAATACTACCGACTTCCAAATAAAAACACTACAAAGTGAAAAATAACTTTCTTTTTGGAAGTCGGTTGTCCATAACGAAAAAAAAATTATATCTACCACAAACAATTTACTCCATAACGAAAAAAAATTATATCTACCACAGACACTGTCAAAAAGAAAGTAATTTTTCACTTTGTAGTTTTGTTTTTATTTGGAAGTTGGTAGTATTTTTTTGTAAAAAAGGTTTTTGGGGTCACTTAACTCTATAATAATACTGTTTCAGCTACAATACATTTGATTATTACTCAAATAGATTGTACAAATTTACTTCTATGAAGAAATATAATGATTACGTACAAAACGGATAGTTGTTTGGCCAGATAACTGAGTATCCGTCGGTCGGATATTCAACTAAGCAACTTGAACAATTTATTTGATTGAAATAAATTATTTTAGTTTGAGATTGATCCATGTTAATTTATTGCAAATTGCGACCATGGTACTTTTAATGGTTATTAATATTTTTCTTTTACTGTTTGTAAATTGATGGTTGCAAGAAAACTTTTAAGCTTTAAAGAGGAAAAGTATGACCCAGTGTTTTGATCCGTAAAGTGTCTTTTAACCGAAATTTACAACCATTGGCTGAGTTAAATCAAATCAAATCATTTTTTATTTTATTTTACATAGGCCTACATGGGCACTTATAAAACGTCGACAAAAGGTGCACGGTTCGGGTTAGTCGTTTCCTATGGAGAAGAACCGGCAAGAAACTCCATGGATACTCTTTTAAAAAAAATGTGTTTACAATATTTCCATGTTACAGCATTAGTACTTGGATATGGGGGGACAACGTAGGCCCGACAATAAGTCGTACGATATTAAAATAACAAACAAAATAAAATAAAGTAAAACGAAATAAAAAGTTAACAAATGTTAACAATCATCTAGAAATCTAGGAAGCCTACAATGTTCACACATTCACAATAGGTAAAAGAATCTATACAAGGGTAAAAAAAAAACACAAAATAAAAAAAAACAAAACACTAATTTTAACATGTGGCACAAATACTGTTATCAGGGATTACTGTTATCAGAATTTGAGATCGAGTAAGTGACAGATGTATACACGTCAGATACATCTGTCCCTTATTCGATCTCAAATTGATACCGCTCTAAGAGCTTATGGTCACCCCCCAGTGCTGTAACTATTCTTAGCAAAGGGCTATAATGATGATTGAAAAATAATTTTTGAGTTAGTTAATTGCTGAGTAAAAAACTGCGCCTTAGTCAAGTAAGTCATCCAGTATCCGGTCCGAGAGTAAAAACAGGCCGGATACTGGCTAGATGCCGGATATTCGTACCATATCTACTTAAACTATTATGTAATAATAGCTATTCTTTCGTGCAGCCACCACGAGATCGCCACCGACAATACGCATGTGTACGCGCCGATGTATGACTTCGCGCCTCCGGACCATATCACCTTGTTTATCACAAATCTGTAAGTATCTTTATCAGCTCAGCTGCCGCGTTTTCTTATCCCAAGGGTACATTATACCGAGATGAAAAGTAGCCTATGTACTATTCCAGACTATAAGCTGAACGGATCTGGATGAAATTTGGCACAGAGATAGATTATAGTCAGGCATAGCACATTACCGTTCCCGTGGCTCAACTTCCGATTTTAATGCGAGCGAAGCCGCTGGCAGAAGCTAGTATTGGAATAAATTGTTAGACAGGATTTAACGACTATTATATTTTTGTCATCTGGCCGTGCCTGTACAAGTCTTAGACCAGTTGCTACTAATTATTTGTTAAAGTCTTGATCCAAGTAATACCACCTATATTTAATGTCGGATGAGGAGAGGAGACAGAGGAGCTCGTGGCTAAATAATAACAGCCGCACGGGTCGATTATCAAGGTTAAGCAACGCTTGACGAGGTCGGTCCGTGGATGGGTGACCATTTCAACATACCGAGTTTCCTCCGTGCCTCGGAAAGCACGTTATGCCGTTGGTCCCGGCTGTCATTTGAAGATGAGAGATGTCACAGTCGTTACGGGTAGTCAGAAGCTTGAGATCTGACACCAGTCTTGCCAAGGAGTACCGTGTTACCCAGTTACTGGATTGTGGAGGTCAGATAGGCAGTCGCTCAATGTAAAACACTGGTACTCAGCTGAATCCGGTAAGACTGGAAGCCGACCCCAATATAGTTGGGAAAAGGCTAGGCAGATTGATTGATTTAATGTCGGATGACAAAAGATTCAGAAACTCCCTTTTTCTTTACTTTGACTTGCGTAAAGATCATGATATTATTGTATTTAAATACCATTTCTTTATATTTTCAGTGGTGGCAGTTCTCCATCCTACATGTATCGAATGCTGTCGGAGCTCTACGATCTAAACGACTATGGCCTCTAGCCGACTTCGTGTAACCTCGGGTATCTTCGGGTGTCTTCGTATTTATTATGAAACTACCCTCGCGCCGTACTGAATTCTACGTTATCGTGCGAAACGAGCCTGTTTCTGAAACGAGAATTATCGCAAAATTATTGTAATTACAGCCATTTCACAATTATTTTATCTCTGGTATCAACCTTTTTGCGTCATTCATAGCGGATAAAATCGTAACTCTCCTTTTGGCCTTATTTTTTTGACAAGCTTTTATTTAACTTGCAATTTATGTAAGTTTGTTCGGGTCAAATCTTGCAACTGAATTTTAAAGCAGTTATACTCCACCGATTAAGATGAAATTTTGCATACACGTTTAGTTTGAATGACAATGCATGGTTAGCTAAGTGACGTCATTTTAAATCCAATATGGCGGACGGGCCAAGATGGCGGACTAGTTATTTTTTGTGCACTGCCATGATATGGGTATCAAATGAAAGGGTTTGCTGAGAAGAATACGAAAAACAAGCTTTTTGTTTTTAAAAAAGATTTTGAATTAATAATTTTATTACAAAAAAAATACAACCGACTTCCAAAAAAAACACTACAAAGTGAAGTCGGTGTTCCTGTTTCTTTCTTTTTGAAATTGAAGATATTTTTCACTTTGTAGTGTTTTTATTTGAAAGTCGGTTGTATTTTTTTAGATAAAAATGTTTTTATTTCAATTATTCTTAGGCTCATGCTTGACCACTATCTCAACTGATGGTAAGCAATGATGTGGTCGACGATGAAGCACGCTTGCCTAGAAGTAACCTATTCACTCTTGAATATTTTAGCAGTGAAGCAAAAGCAGAAGTAAAATAATTGTTAACGGACTTTAATTTTCAAGCGCGCGTTAAGCTGTGATTGGTTGAATGAATTTTCAACAGCCAATCGCATCACTCGACTTACGATAATTTATTTTGAAACAGGATGATAGTATGATATCGTGAACCACGTATAGTAGTCAAAACGGATCTATGTGTCTCTGAAGTTGGCTCTGCCTACCCTTGCGTAAGAAATAGTTTGTCATCGAGTATATTGCATACAGTTAAGATAAAGATATTTACTTGCTCAAACACGTGTATACATGTACGAATAAATAATACGTGCATGCAGGATAACATTTAAAATAAAAGGTTCGGACATGTTTGCCACATTCTATGGCGTGCAAAATATTTTGAAATTAATATCATGAACAATTAAAATAAAAATGAATTTAAACACAATAATTACAGAATGTCAACATTAAAAGAAACTGAAAATAATTATTAATAATGTTAAAAATGTCATTCAGATGTCAATTAACAGTAATATATGTCAAAAACTATGTAAAAATATCAAACAAATGTCATGTAAAAAATGAATGTCAGATCTGATAAATATTAAAGAAATGTCAAATAAAAATGTATGTTATATATCTATGTAAAATATTTAAAAAATGTCAAATAGAAATCAAAAAATAAAAACATAATAAAATGTCAAATCTAAGTGACATTAAAATGTCAAAATATCAATAATAATCTATGTATATGTTTTAACTGTTTCTTAAACTGAACGTTCGTTTCTTGAACAGTAAGCGAGATAGGACGATGCGACAAACGTAAGCAAGTGAAAGAGACAGTTATACAATGCTATCTTCTACTTCAACATTGGCACAAATAAAGCATCTGCGCAGGGTCTTGTAGCCAACTTCAGAGACACAAAGATCCACTGTGACTATTGTAAATAAGGTGCTAAATGGTTTTAGTGTTAATGGAAACTTTAGTAATAATTTGAAAACTTAAAAGAAAACCTTGATGACGCTTACCGCAAAGGGAAACAAATTCGATGATTTATTAACTTGTTTTAAATATTCATGTTTATAATTAACTAGCTGGTGCCCGCGGCTTTGCTCCCGTGGACCACCCCACAGGAACCATTTTCGGGATAAAAAAATAGCCTATGCCACTCAGGAATAATGTAGCTTTCTATTGGTGAAAGAATTTTTCAAATCGGTCCAGTAGTTTCGGAGCCTATTCGGTATAAACAAACAAACAAACAAAAAAATCTTTCCTCTTTATAATATTAGTATAGATTGTTAAAACTTCACTGTTTTTTTTTTTCACATTATATACAAAATATTTTCTTAAGGTTACACTAGTCGAAAATTCTTCTATACAAACGTAGTCTAGGGATTATTCCACTGTTTGACGATGTACGTTCAAAATAAAAAGTCATATCAATTTGTCTCATCATTATCTAGCCCTGTATGGAATCAAAAAAGTAAAAAAAGAAAATATTTGTAAGTTATGAGCGTCGAAAGTTCCACATTTCGACACTAATTTTAACGCATTTTTGGGCGCGAATAAATACCATAAGAAGACGGAAAAATGCAAAACGGCCTTCATACAGGGATAGATTAGTAGTTCAACAATGCAAATAATTTTATTTTGAACAGATAGATTTAGGCGTTTTGTCAAGATATCTAGACAGCCAAAGCTCTGTTTATAAAATTTCGCGCGCTCGTTTTCGTCCTAAATCATTATCCATTTCGCTACAAATTTGCAAAAGTGTGTATTAGTACGCGAACTAGCTTCCTACTGCTCATCACAGCATCTATCTCTTCCACACTTGTTGTCGGTTGATATAAAGTGCATTTTAACCCCACCCCGCGCACAAAATAGTTCGTGCCATCGACTAGTGTAACCTTAATGTCCCTCGGCAAACTTCGTGTTTCGTCAGTCGTCAGATTTATATCAGTTGCCCTTTGCACTTGGTGCAGACCGGACGCTCTCAATCAACTTGGACGTATATAGAGTTGTTAATACTGTTTTAACATCATCATCTGCCTAGCCTTTTCCCAACCAGTGGCGGCTGGTGGATCATAGTAGTGGAAGTGCACTTTGCCGTTTCACTGGGTAATTGTGTTAGATTTGCTAAAATTCACAGGAGCCTATGTAAATCGGCAAACCATCTCGCTAGCGACTTCTAATTCGACGCCAACGCCATCTAGTTACGTCGTTGTACAACTTTTAATGTTGGTACTCGACCCTAAGATAAATTTCGTTCGTCAAACCTCGCCCGCTCTCGGTAATCTTCGGTTCGCTGGTGCGGCGCACGAGAATGGTCATATTTCGCCGTACATTTTCTATTGAACTATCTCTGGCTCACGCGCCAGGCGTTTTCGCTTGTTTCTCATAGAATAGTATGAACTCTCGCCGTGCGCTTTAGCCTAGCGCACGGGGAGTATTTTTTACAGCAATATACGTCTTATTACTTTAGCAAAGAGCTTAAATTTGTTCGTCATAATTTCGTAAATATTGAATAGATCGTTAATCAGATATTATTAAACATTTTTATTTTATTTCTAAACCTTTTTAAATCTGGCAGTTCAGTGCACGAGTGAACTTAAAGTACAGCCGCCTCTGTTCCCAACTATATTGGGGTCGGCTTCCAGTCTTACCGGATTCAGCTAAGTACCAGTGTTTTACATGGAGCGACTGCCTATCTGTATCTGACCTCCACAACCCAGTAACTGGGTAACACGGTACCCCTTGGCAAGACTGGTGTCAGATCTCAAGCTTCTGCCTACCCGTAACGACTGTCAAAGATCTTCAAATGACAGCCGGGACCAACGGCTTAACGTGCTTTCCGAGGCACGGAGGAAACTCGGTATATTGAAAATGGTCACCCATCCACGGACCGACCTCGTCAAGCGTTGCTTAACCTTGATGATCGACCCGTGCGGCTGTTATTATTTAGCCACGAGCTCCTCTAATACTCTTTTAACATAATGTAATTTATTTTTAAAATGCGAGGAAAGCCGCTAAAGAAGTTTTTTGTAGCTCTATATATTTCACACGGAAATCAAAACAAAACAACAATAAAGCACTTAGTTCTGAATTCAAATTACTATACACGATAAATCTAATAATTGATGGACATAGAAATTAGCATTCGTTTGTATTCGGAAATGCGATGATTGCCGAGAGGGACATTAAGAAAATAGTTGAACTGTACATGATGTCTTTGAAGTTTCACCAAAGAAAAAGCGTTATTTTTTCAAGTTTATCTTGGACATATCAGGGGGGTGACCATAAGCTCTTAGAGCGGTATCAATTTGAGATCGAATAAGGGACAGATGTATCTGACGTGTATACATCTGACACTTACTCGATCTCAAATTGATACCGCTCTAAGAGCTTATGGTCACCCCCCTGACATCGGTAAAGGAAACAGCCTTCTTGTGTAATGAATTCAGCAAGTTAAATCATATAAATCGGTCCACGCGTTTATGAGATATTAACTCATTACTGAAATTGAAACAATTGTCAAATAAAGGTTATAATTTGGTATATGAGTTCGTAAGTACCTATTTAAATACGACTGAACATGTTTTTGATCAAAAGGTTTGTAACTCATGCCAAGGGAAAGGTTCAAGGACGCCCCTTACCGCGATACGTTTGTTTTGATCGTGTCAGCGACACTGCCTTTACATTTTTTTCGTATCGTTTTGAAATATTGAAATACATTGGTAGACAGGAGTTAACGACTTATTTTTTTGTTATCTGGCGGTGGCTGTATTAGTACACTCCTATGGACGATTTTCGACTTAAACGTGGGCGAAGTCGCTGGTAATAGCTAGTATTTATAACAAATAAATAATACTCAATAGTTTTCATTATTACTAAAATCATCTGTCGCCAAAATATATCTTCCTTTGTACATAATATTGCATAATATACGAATTTTATACAAAATATTGTGTTTTTATTTGACATACATAGAAGTTAGTTTGCCCGTCTTTTAAGGACCACTTGCGCGAAAAGCTTAACTCAGAGGTAATTGCTAATTAAAAAAAGACAGCCCAGGGTGGTAATGGCGTGCAATGTGCTCTGGTGCGCCGGTGATGGGGAGTACTCCCCAGAGGAGGGTCCGGTGACGGACATCCGCGGCGGGTTCGCGGTGAGTGCTAACGCGTGCCCGTGTTCCCGCCATAAGCGGCACAGGAGGACACCGTGCAGTTTTGGTGGGTTGGAGTCTCACATAACTGCACTATCTACCCGTAGTAGCGAAGTATAGTTTTCGCCAAACTTCTTGGCCGCCCTGAAGTTGGCTACAATGGCTGAGCAGTAGTAAATATCATACAAAAACAGCACCTTTTCGTGCCTCACGCGTCCGGAAAGCCAACTTCAGGCCGGCCCAGAAGTTTGGCGAGAACTATATGTATGAGCAATAAACAAAAAAAAAGTGTGGCGCAAGCGGGCCTGATTGGTGCAAACATAGGTACACACATAGTTTGAAGTCAGTTTTCCAGTTCTTTCGATCTAAATGACCACAGCAAAAGATTATTTAACATGGTTTGTGACAAGCCCTCCAATCTATTCCCAACCACTGTAACCTGTCCAACCACTAAATCCTGAAAGCCAAAATCAACAGTGGCGACCACCAGAAAAACGCCAAGGTAATGAGTTTTTCGAAAAACTCCTCCACATCATTGTCCACTGGTAATGTGCCCAAAAGACTGCCAGCATTGCCACGTTGTATGGCAATGCTTATATCCTCTGACCAAGGTAACAGCCAGCCCTTGGGTCACGCGAGGTGTCAACTCGGCTTTTAGAAACATTTTTAAACAAAGCGTGAGCACTCTGACCCCACCAAGAGTTTCAGCTCCAAATGGCTCGAAAATATAACTACCGATGAGGTTATTATATTGCCGCCGCTTGAGGTTCTTTGCAGCCGCAGCGGCAGCGCCAGCACAGCACGACGAGCAAGGAAGATGGGATGGCACAAGTCGCGTCCCACAACAATAAAGGCCTCCCCATCTTTCATGGAAACAAAGACATCCCGTCCGGTCTTTGCCATGAAGATTGTCTTTGCCATCGTCGCGTGCCTGGCCATGGGGTTCTAATTCTAATACGGCCGGAAAAGAAAGAAAACATATTTATTTGGCACACGAATTGCAACATACATCACAATGTAGGTAGGTACAACCATAGATTAATATATTATTGGGTACAATTTCAAAAAGTTTGAATTGAAGACAGTAGGCATGGTATAATAATTATACTCCGTTTAATGACAGTAGGTATCACTGTGTGTCTCACAGCTGCGCCAAATAGGATGTCCAGTTCAGCAAAATGCCAGACAACTAGTATATCGCTAAACTTCTGGGCCGTCCTGAAGTTGTCTTTCCGATGCTCAGACCAACAAAAAAAGAATACAAGATCAAGATGGACGGTGAACCCCAAAAAAAAGGGATGTGAAAACTATTGTATTAACTATTTTATTTTGTTATATCCTTTTTTGGATATCGTTGCACATGCTGAGATAGGAGCCTTTTTGGTCTCGCACGGGGTTTTTATTTTTAATTTTGTTTAATTTTAAGCTGATTTCTCGTGTCTCCTGTGCGGGTCACAAATAAATACTTTTTCTTTCTTTCTTTTATTAAGTCTTGGGGGTATTGTTCAAAGAGTAGGTACTATAATAATACGGAAGGTATAATTGTTGTCACCTCATTTAATTGTATGAAAGCTAAAACATTTTTATTCCGATAGTATGTTCCTGTGCGATAATCTTCTACTGTCACTGGGGTGAAAGTGCTAGCAAAAGCTGATTTTTATAATGTTGACCGATTCCTGTCTGAATTTTCTGAAACAAGAAGTTCTATGGACTTCTAATTCTAAGTATGTTTGTCCCCGATATTTTACATTATCATCTCAATCGACGCCATTTCGTGGCACACAAGTATCGCCCCGGTTCTGTTATCTTCAAGAATAAATATATTTAACCATTACGTTAGTTATCGTTATAAACTAATGGCCAATTAGGTGGCCGACCGATTTAGATAAAATTGTCACACGAAGCGAATAGGGCATCATTAGCACCATATTGTTTTACAAAAAGGAGATGCCTGTTTTAACTTTTACGGATGAGGATATTTTTATTCGTGATCTATAAAGCTGGGACTGATAGCATAGCCATTAATATTTTGCTTATTTGGATTCCTCAGGGCAATCTCCTTAGGTAGAATTGAGGTGATAAAATGTAAGAAAAATACCGTAAGTATACCTAATGGCTATGCCCGTTATACCAGCCACCATTCCGCTTCTGTTGCAAAATAAGACGAAATTAAGTGAAAGTTGGTCTCGCGGTTGTGTCATCACAAAAATAGCATCGCTGCATGGGACACGATAGGCGCCATCGTGAACGAAAACACGCACGCCGCGCCCCAAGCAGCACCCGAATAACACCAGCTCGCTCGTTCCCATTGGCGGAAAAGAGATGCCAACACGTGGACCACTCGTCGCTAACTTCACACTGCACTATGTGCGTCATGTTGGCTGCATTATAATAACAATGGGCGGGGTCTATAGTTTTTGCAGCGCTGTAGCGCTTTACGATGATAGTCATCTAGCGAATATAGCGTCGGTACCGCTGAATGCAGCGCCACATACTGTACGAGACCGAGTTGTGTAAACTTTTTTTAATGAGGCTTACGTATCGGTCGTCCGGACTGGGCGCATAGCGTTACATTATCTCGGATTTTTCTTGAAACTGTCTGGTTTTTGTCGCTCCTGAGTTCTATTTCTTTAGGGAAAAACGGTTTTTTGTTAACAGTGATCGTTTTGCGAAATTGTGATAATGCGCCAGTGCGTGACGACCGAGGCGAGATCAGCAAGCCTGATTCACATTAATTATGTGAACGGTGACGAACCATTTTAAGTGCGCGATAACACGCCCGTTGTTCTCGTACATCTAGAACATTTTATTATTAGCTTGCGAAGAACTCTAGTGCGATGCATGTGTGCCGCTAATATAAAATCAATACTGAGTGAACAGTTAATCCTCTCCATGTTTTGAACTGTATTCTCTACCAGTAATACATTAAATATTAATACACACAATAAATATTAATACCAAGCCGTGTCATTTACTTTTTAAAGACCTTTTTGTAACAAAAAAATATTTTTAAGAAAATGCAATACTTGGCGGTCTTTTTTGAATCTAGTGCTTGGTTCGTCCAGTAGGCGGCGCTGCTCACATAAAGACTAAAAAGACTTTGTGCGCTTGCGTGAGCTCAGTCCGCGCGAGCTTCGCGTCGTTGCAGTAGGTTTCAAAACAAGAGCGTAGGGCTCCGTGAGAGTTCTAAAAATAATAAATTTAAATAATCTCTGTGCTTTGTAAAAGTGTCGCAGTGCAGTGTGTCAGTGTTGTGTTGTTTAGTGGTAGTGAAGCGAAGCGGAGCGCGTTTCTCCGCTGTGTCGGCGCGGATCGATATTAAGAGGTGCTATGGCGCAGAGGATATGAGCCAAGGGGGCTCACGAAGGCCCTATTCGCGCGGGGGCCCGCGCTGGCACCCGCGCTACAAGGACTACTGGGACTACGAACAAAACTATAGGTACCTATATTTACATAAAACATACTGTTTATAGCTGCGTGCCTTGCATTTGTCAAGTGTCACGTTCCATCCAACTGGCGTTCGAACGTGCTGGGCTGTTTATCATACGTGACGAATGCACTTTTATGCAGCAGCGAGTCGAGCTTGGGTATGACACGTCCGGCGACACAGGCTGCATGAAGCCCTCGTGCTATGTTATAGGTACACGAACGAAACTTGTTGGTTTACGTTTACGTAATCTGCAAAACGTGACGTAAACTTCGAAGCCTACTTGTAAAGATTTATGTCGTCTTCTTGCGAACGTTTTCAGACAGCGCGTCATAGAACTTTAGGAAGTTGTTCAAAATCAATAATTTAGTTCCAGTGTTTCCCTTTGGCAATTTGCTATGCATTTCCTTCAGTATTCTGAAAACTTGCTGTATGTTTCACAGAACTGTTTTCAATTATGCAGTTAATCTTTTTCTTGAAACTAAACTGACTCAGAAGCAGTATAGAGGGTGTACAAACAAAATAAACTATTCAATTAGCTATTCATGTCTGACTAAAATTCATTATTATTATTTTTATATTGTTGGAATTTAATTCCATAAACATTATGTTCCAGTGGTTTGTTTTTGTTTAGCCACTTGTATAATTACCCACATACCTACTTATTTTGAGCAATAATAAAAAGTACCCAGCATAAATCAACCAAAAGGAGGTACATGTTTTTCCTTTACCTAAGTTTTTTATAATCATGGGCCAAAACTTAAAATCCTATTAGGAGAAATTGTGAAACAGCCTGTGTAATCTTTACTTTTAAGACTAAATACATAAAGGCTGTTTCTTGAAAGTAAATAAAAGATAATTTCTGAGAAGACTTGGTAATTATTTATACCTTATTTTATTATGTTGGCTGCATGGATTCTCTCTGCACAGTTGGTTAACTAACAACATTTTAACATTAACATTAAAAACGGGATATTTACCATGTTTACTGTTTGTTGCGAGTTCCCGATATTTCGGTGCTGTTGCAAGCATCATAGACGGTTAGTGTTAGTGACCATGACAGTTTAAAAACTTATAACAACATTTTGTTTGACAATATGTTTTTTAGTGTTTGCAATATGTTTAAAAAATTCAAAGAAATTATGATTGAAAATATTTTCAGGCAGCCTAGTCATGCATTTTGTTAGAAAAGATAATTTAAAATACCTATTGTTTTATCAAATTGCAAGTTCCAAGTAATAATATCTTAGCATAATTATATCAATTTATCATAATTAACTTGTCTGGATGACTAATATTAATTAAAAACGACACCCTTTTTCTGTACTGGGGTATCAGACTAAAAGGCACATAAATGAATACCAAACATGCTATTGTATTTTCAGCATTGGTACCAGTGCCTAGGGTTAAAAATCCAACCACGAAATTGAAATTGGTCCATTTTATTTTATTATCAGGCTGTTCTGTCCCACTGCTTGGCAATGTAACAAAACAGCTCTTTCTTTTTGGTGTGTGTATTTGCTTAATAATATAAATACAATTTCATTCTGTTTGTCACTTACTGTAAACCTAACAAACTTTAGTTTAAGCACAGATAATATAATACTAGCATACAGATGCCTCATCAGAAACCGTGCTGACATAACTATTGTTTTCATCTGATTATACTGATTATTTTTTGTAAATCGATCGAGTTCGGTTCCGTTCCACGGTGATAGATAAATCACCAAATAATATCCGTGGAACGGAAGCGAATGCGATCGATGTACAATTTTTATTTATACAATCACTGTCACCTATGACCTAGACTTGACTCTCAAGAGCAAACCCATTACAAATAAAAAATATAAAAAATTATAAATATGATACCTAGTCCAAACCAACAAAGCAAAGTCAAATACCAAGCATAATCCCCATGAGGAAACTTTCACACTTAAAATATCAGCATCTATAGATAAATTATCAATCGTGTCTATCTATGCTAATATTTTAAAGCTGAAGAGTTTGTTTGTTTGTTTGAACACACTAATCTCAGGCACTACTGGAAAAATTATTTTTGTGTTAGATAGTCCATTTATCGAGGAAGGTTATAGGCTATATAACATCACACTGCGACCATTAGGAGCGGAGCATAAATGAAAAATGTTGCAAAAACGGGAAAAAATATTCCATTTTGGGAGCTTCCGTTGCGTGCGCTGCGTAAACGGTTAAAGTTACGCAACAATCATGCATGTAGGGTAGATGGGTAGGTAGGAAGCCAGTTGACGGGAGCGAAGCCGCGTGGGACAGCTAGTAATTTATAAACTACCAACGCATAAGTAAACTATACAATTTTCACGCTGATGCCATTAGCTAACAAATGAATCATCAAAGATTAATTATTATCTGTGCTAAGTCTGCCCACACCTCATCATGGAGTAAGCATACATGTATTTGATGACTTGACAGTATTGCACAAAGTGAGACAATCACTTTTTGTTGTGAACCAAGTGCGAGTCTGGACTCGCGCACGAAAGGTTCCGTACCATTATCGCAAAAAACCGAAAAAAAAACACGTTTGTTGTTTGGGAGCCCCACATAAATATTTATTTTATTCTGTTTTTCGTATTTGTTGTTATAGCGGCAACAGAAATACCTACATCATCTGTGAAAATTTCAACTGTTTAGCTATCATGGTTCATGAGATACAGCCTGGTGAAAGACAGACGGACCGCGGAGTACTAGTAATAGGGTCCCGTTTTTACCCTTTGGGTACGGAATCCTAAAAAATGCCACTATAGAAAAAAATGCCAACAAAAATTGTGCATGAAAAGATGCTAACATAGATATTAATGGCATCAAAAATTCAAAGACAAGTTTTTGTAATTACCGATACCATTAACCTCTATCTCACCTGATTTAAGTAATGATGTATTTGACGATGCAGCACGCTTGCCTAGAAGTAACCTATGATCACTCTTGACTTAAAGACCCCTAGATTGTAGCTATCAGCACACAGATTCCAGCTGACAATTCCACTTCTTAGCTAACATTGTGCCCCCATGGTGGGTTAAGGCCGCAGGAGACGCCCCGGGCGTCGGGAGTCGCAAGCCGATTCCCGGCTACCGTAAGCGCGGGCTTGCGGACGGCGAATAACGGGTAGCTCGCCGTCCGATAAGGACCAGGCCCGAGTCGACGGCGCGTTGTGTTCCACGCGCGCCTCAAAGAGATGTCAGCAAATCTGACGGGGTCCGCTAAGGCCGATGCCTGTCTGGGTCGCGAATAAATTTGAAAGAGAGTTACCGGGGCCCTGGCTCAACCAACTGAAGGAATACGGGTGGGTTTTGGTCAGCATAAGTCTGACACGCCCTACCGCCATATTTGCACACTTCATTTGAAGACCGCAAGATCATCTCACGCCTCTCATTCATAGCTTGAGAGTAGGATCAGAGAGCTTTTTGTTTCTATCTGTACGACGGGTCTTGAAGAACTTAGACCCAACCGTATGGACAGTTTCCACGGACCTATCGTTTTAATCGTCCACTGACCTCCCTAGGCACTTGAGCTCTCGGGGTTTTGAACCCGGATCTGTTCTGAACGGAGCGTGGACTTCATCAGTCGAGACCTTTCAAGCTTAATATACCTCTTACCATGCGGTGATCGCTGCCGATTTTCACCGAATTGATCACAGAGACAGTCATTGGATGAATTCCCACCAGAGAAAAAAAATTGGTGGGTTAAGGCCCATTGCCTCGCACAGATCAACTGAATCATCATTTGATTATTTGAGTTAAGTCTGCCCACACCTAATCATAGAGTAAGTTTTGATGTATTGTATGTGATGACTTGACAGTATTGCACAAAGTTAGACAATAATTTTCTGATGTTTTTTCTTGGGCAAGAGTTGGTCATAGACTACTCATAACAAACTTTTGTACTGCCAGCATTTTTTTTTTACTATTAACCAGCTTTACTGTGCAGAAGTTCCAGTGAAAATCAAAAGTGTTACTTTAGGATCATCATCATCTGCCTAGCCTTTTCTCAACTATATTGGGGTCGGCTTCCAGTCTTACCGGTTTCAGCTAAGTACCAGTGTTTTACATGGAGCGACTGCCTATCTGACATCCACAACCCAGTAACTGGGTAACACGGTACCTCTTGGCAAGACTGGTGTCAGATCTCAAGCTTCTGACTACCCGTAAATACTGCCAAAGATGTTCAAATGGCAGCCGGGACCAACGGCTTAACGTGCTTTCTGAGGCACGGAGGAAACTCGGTATGTTGAAATGGTCACCCATCCACGGACCGACCTCGTCAAGCGTTGCTTAACCTTGATGATCGACCCGTGCGGCTGTTATAAGCATGGGACCAAGTTCAATCCCATCACCCTTTTATAAAAAAATGTCATCCGATATAAGGATCGTAGCAGGTGGAGTAGTTTCTGTCTGTCCCCATGAGAAAATAGCGTGAGTTTATGTATGTACGTAATATGGTATGTTAAGCAAATTTTCCCACTGAGCAGTCCCAATGTTTCTACCCAGTAACGTGTTTGTAGCGGCACCAACGCCGCCACTTACGAACCAATGACAGGACGTCACACAAATCCTGCATCGCGCAAGTAAAGTTTTCGGCGCGATTTGAACACACAACATTCCGACAATTACCGTTGGGCAGTTGCCCGGACCAGACAAAACACCCGTCTGGTCGGATGATCCTCCCTTTTATATGGAGGTTTGTGGAACTTTACACCCTGTTTCACCTACCCCCAAATGTTATTTAACCAGTTAAGTTCCGTAATTACCGAAACAATTATGTCTCGCGTCGATCCCACGTTTTGGGCACTCCAAAGGGTCAATAGGAAAAATGGGGGCTTACTACATTTCTACTCGCCCCTCCAGAAATATCAGGCGTTGTACTATGAAATTGTTAGCGCGAGAACTTAATAAAGCCATATTTTCGTACAGGCCATATACCTACAATCACACATTTTGCTTGGTATCACGACATGATGTATTCTTCCTTCCCGTTCATTGATATAATAGGAAAGATTGAACGGTTCATTAGCATAATCAGCAGCGCTAGTCGCTAACGTCATAATGTGTGGCAATGACATCACGGGACAGTGACCACTAAACATACAATTCCACGCAATAGTCATAACGGACAGTATCTGTGCAGAGCGTGCATGGAGGCTGAGGCAACAGTCGCGCGCGTGCTCTTTGAATGCACAGGCTTCACCCAGATTAGAACACAAACCCTCGGGTCACAGTACGGTCAGATGTACTGAGCAAACCAGGAGCTTTAATTAACTTCTGGAGTGAGGTGGGCTGGTTGGAATAACCACCGAACGGCCGCTTGGCCCTCGCTCAATGGTCCACCTGAAGGACTAAGTACGGATACCAAACCCCTGAGCATAGAATATAGATGGCAATGACATGACCTGCGGCAAAGACAAGCAATGTCACGCCACACTGCGATCGAAGTGTTTGACTCGAACGTGTAAGCGACGCGTATTACTTGGCGTTAAAGACCTTCTTTCCGCGAATTTCCAGTGTCTCCGCTCACGTTCAGTTCCGTAGCGTGTGCGTAATAGTACATTATGGTACAAGTGTGAAATGTTGGTGATTACCGCTGAGGCGCCATTGAGACCCGAGCCGTAGGTGAGGGTCTTAAGAGAGCCGAGGACGGTAATCATCAATACACACGTGTATCATACGACGTTTTTCAACACACTTGTGAAGAAAATAATACAAAAAAATCATTTTCAACAGTAAAAATGAGTTGTGAAAATTTTTCACAATGGCGGGCAAAATTAATCAGTTGTCCTATGCGCGCGCATCTAACAATGGCGATCGGCCATAGACTAAAATAATGAGGTTTCTTTTTTTGGCTTTTCGTGGATAGTGTTTTAGCCACGTACAAAATAGGGAATTTCAATTTCTCTTAATTACAGAGCAAATAAAATTTATATTTGAGTGAAAGTTTTATTTATTAAGCACGTACAAGTTGAAATTAATACGAAGTTGCATGAAATAAGCAAGCAATAGGTACATTAATTTATTTGTACTATTGAGCACGATCTTTTTTGTATCGAAACTTTTTTAAGAACAAAGCAACTCGACCAATAAATTTAAAAAAAACTATAACTCACTCGTGAATAATAGCAATGAAAAAGTCACAGTTTGATAATAGGTATCATTATGTGCATAATTGCGGTGAAATTAGAGCCACTTTATGAGCAAGTGTGTTGAAAAGTATTTTATCTAGACCCCTAGCTATAAGGAATACAGGCCTCCTCTCCGTTGAAAGGGGTTTCGTCCACTATGCGGGTAAAGTCGACTTGGCTTATTATTTTACTGATAGGGGGGCTACATTACCACTGAGTGCCATACGCTACTTTGTATTCCGGAAAATTGCAGTTTCGTGTGAGAAGTCGCGGAAAAGATCTAGGTACGTCGTCACATAAAGGTTGTCACCCTCTGTTGCCATTCGTCCTCTAGACGAGTAAGTAGTATGTAAATATCAAGAGGTATTTAACAATTGCGGCGGAGGTGACCCTGGTAGCAGTGCGGAAGCGGGCAGTGACCGCGACTGTAATACCACGATTCTTGATAAATGTGAAGATTTTATACGATAAAAAAACGCGATAAAAGTCTTTCGTAGGTACCATTTTCGTTATGGACACCGACTTCCAAAAATAAAGTCATTTTTCACTTTGTAGTTTTCTTATTTCGAAGTCGGTAGTATTTTTTTGTAAAAAAGTTTTTTTATTTTTCACTTTTTAGTTGTACCTACCTAATAGGCAAGTTGTTTAGTAAGTTTCCTATAACGCCAGAATAGATTACCCGAATATCATGAAACTTGAACAAAACCGATCAAATGACAGATCTGCTTACCCCTTAAGATTGTACTGGCGTGATGTTATGTTATGAAATGGTATAAACAATAAACAGACATGCGATTGCAGCAATCCCGAAAGATTTGCCGATATTTATTGAAGAGTTCTGTTGTATATCTTCGAAGTTCTTCATCAGATCTTCACCAAATTAAAATGGGACTAATTTTTGAACATACTCTTTCAAACAAAATAAGATCTTCAAAATCGGTCCAAAATTGACGAAGATATCGGTGAACATACACAAAAAAAAAACATACAAGAAGTCGAACATAGAACCTCCCCCTTTTTCGAAAGTTGGTTAAAAAGTAATTATAAACGTTGGTTAATTAGGTACTATACTAGTATACTGCCCGACACGTAAGTTGGCAAGGTTTTGCCGTAGTGGGGGTAAGTTCGCGCATATTCCGCGAACTGACCAATCACCATATAGAGCGAACGGAACGTGGACGCGACACGATTGGTCAGTCGATCCTTGTGTCAACTGACCAACCAAACGCGCGCTCGGAACGGTCCTAAACTTTCCCCGCGCTCCGCTTTACAACCAAAGATACCTAAAAAACTACTACTGTGCATCTAACCAACGACTCTTGCAAACATGCGTGCCGGGGATCATAACATCACTTTGCTGTTCTGTGCTGAGAAACCAAGAAAATATTGTTTGGTAATAAGTAGAAGTTGTTTGCCACAACTTTACACAATCACCAAGCTTCTTTCCGCGAAAAGGTTCACAAGATCTATTTGCTGTCACTGGCTGACACGGGCTATTTTATGCGGGTCTCGAAAACGCCAACGTGCGGCGAGCAATCTTGGTGTTATGTTCTCGTTTCTGATATTTTTGGTCTGTACAGACACTATACTATACTTCATAAAATATAGCTTGATCTCTGCGACATATGTCAAACTGACGTATACGTTATTGTTAGCCTGTCAAGCGCTATTGTTACTGTATTGACACTGACAGCTGTCGCAGAGTTCAAGCTATCTTGTATGAAGTATAACTGATGTCATTGGGAATTTGAGATCTTCAGATCCTCTTTGTTTGAAAGCTGTCATATTGGCACGAGCCGAAAGTCGTCCACTGCTGGTCTGCAAGTCTCGTATCCAAAAAATTCTTGCAGCCTAAACCATGTCATCGGTCTACCTTGCACAAAGCACAGAAATAAGAAAACTGTACAGGCTTTGTATTTGTCAGTCTTCATAGTAGCAAGTATCAAGATTGCTGGGTGTCCGATGTACTTGCTTAAATACCATCACTCTTAATAGACCCCTCTGTCAACTCATTACGTGCTAACTTGCCGAGTTAACTGATATTTCCGTCCAACGTTCATAACAGCATCGTATTCGCCTATCAAACTCCTACTGACTGTTATCAACAGTTGGAAATAGACAACTTTGTATCAACAAGATAGTGCTAACTATGTCGCTTCGCATTTCAAGTAGAGAAGTAAATAGTAACGCCACGCCCTCATTGACTCAGGCCTCATTTTTGAGGTCACCAAAGAGGAATGAACGTAATCCGTCCGGTTACGACAGATTTTTGACACTGTCTCTGTCATGTAAAAAACCCCTAAAGTTTTTTTAAGTATCCAGAGACGAAACACGAAATAATTGTTTCCCTGCAAACATTGAGTGCCATGGTATTTAGATAATAGCCGGCCAGGAAGAACCTCAGTCAGGCCTCAGATTTGCCGGTAACCAAAGAGGCAACTAGAATTCTGTTCGAAGCTTTTTAAACGATTATTCCCTGTGACCCAGGTGTCATTCAAATCAAATATCTATATGATAATTATTTCTATCCAGATTGGCTATGGGTATGTCATAAATTTAGTAGAGTTCGAATGCTTCGCCCTTTGACTCATGAGGTCCCATTTTTGCGTATTATCCCGATTCTATTAGGAAAATGGCTGCAATTCTCTATGTTTGCCCGAAAAGCACGCTTTAACAAAATCGCCTGGTGTTTTTCTCCTACTCGTAACGGCACAACGAAAGAGAATCATCATCATATCAGCTGAAAGACGTCCACTGCTGGACATATGCAACGGAACTGTCTGTCCAGCCAGGGTATGCCTTATATGGAAATATTGCTACTTGTTGTAAAATATCGATTTCAACTTCATTTGTGTAGTTAGAGGCCAAAAGACAGCAGCTTCAAGGAAACATTCTTTATAGACTGGATCGATTCCTATGCAATTGAGACAAGGTTAGGCCAATACTGCATTCAGTGACACTTCTACCGCAAGGCGTACGGGTCATTGGCTAAATCTACCGCTGTATGTCCTGGAAAACGACCGGAAACATCGAGGCAAGTTTGCTAAAGATGGCGAGTCGAGTTGGATACCTACAGACAGGGAGTTCTGGAAAGGAGAAGCGTAGGCTTTGCTCTGTACCTGATGAGTCATCTACATCTACTTACACCAGTTAGACTTTACTTTCGAAACTATGCAAGAAATTGCCGCTTCTGAAAAAGCTACTGGTCGATAAATGCGCTTATGAAAGGCGATCTATCGATCGAGCATAAAACAGTGAGACAATATAGGCTTAAAATAAAAATGGCGAGTGAGGAGAGAAAGAATCTGTCTACAAAATAGCACGCACAAAGGGCACATATGTGTGAGTATCTTGCAAGTAGGGTTGCCACTTGCCAGGTACTAAAACCGGCAAGAAAATCATAAGCTAGGTATTCAACCAAGGGTTTTTTTATCCTTATCGTTCAGAATTTTACTATTAAACAATCGATCTCTTGCCTTCCCCAACTATGTTGTAGTAGGCTTCCAGTCTTACCTGATGCAGCTGTGTAGGTACCAATATTTACAATGAAGCGACTGCCTATCGCACCTTCACAACCCAGTAACTCGGTAACGCGATTCCCTTTGGCTTCTTTATTATGTGTCTAATGTAAAAAAAACCCTAACAGATCCCACCTAAATTCCCCGGGCAGTCATCGATGACGCCTAGCAACCCTACCCGCGAGGGTGTTCGAGTGCGTGTGCGCAGGTAGCGACCGACCTTCGGGTTCAACGCACTGCCGCCCTAAAATACACGCGGATGTCTCGCGACGCCGAGGGAAGCGGGAGGGGGGCATACAGTGCACAAAAAGTGTGCACAGGTGGCTTGGATGTGTGAGCGAGCATTTTTTGTTCCTGTATTGGTACTAGGACCAGGATGTTTCGAACAGCATACTATTTGATTCGGATTGATTCAATGTCCCATGAGCTTATAGAAATGTAGGTAGACGCGTTTGCGAGCGTTTTTTGTGCCTGTACATGTACAAGAAAGCATCCTGGTGCTTTATGAACAGCTTACTATTTGAGCGTTTATTCAATGCACACCAAAATTTAACATACCTACCATAACACCTGCACCTTCATTTGGCTTGTGATGTGTGAGCGACCATTTTATGTTGCGTTTTCTATGGGTAAGAAGGTATAATCCCCGGCACGTTATTTGGCAAGAGTAGTTAGATGCGCAGAAGTATTTGTTTTGGTATCTTTGTTAGTGAAGCGGGGTGCGGGACCGTTCCGAGCGCGCGATTGGTCGGTCAGTTGACACAAGGATCGACTGACCAATCGTGTCGCGTCCACGTTCCGTTAGCTCTATATGATGGATGGTCACTACGCCAAAACCTTGCCAACTTACGAGCCGGGCACTATAATAGCTCCAGAAGGTTCCTAAAGACAGTTGAAGCTATGATTTCAGGGTTCTGTCAGTGTCCCTTAAGTAAACCTGTATTGGTTTAACCAAAGCACAGATAATATAATACTAGCATACAGATGCCTCATACCATACAAAGAAACCGTGCCGACGTAACTAGCGTTTTTCATCTGATTAATCTTGTTATTTTTGTAAGTACATCAATGGCGTTCGATCCCGTTTCACGGCAATAGATGGTGTTAGCAGCGACTTGCAAGTAAAAGGGGTTTACTAGGTTCGTGAATATTTTTTTCTTTAAATACATTGAAGGTTCGTTTTATAGTATTTTTTTTGCACGTTTTTACAGTTTTATTGCACCAAAATGTGTTACAATGAAAATTTTAACAATCGAGTGGAATGCCTCTGAAATTTAAAAATGCGACATCTATTGGCATCAATTTTAAATGATCCGTTCAAATAATCTTTGAAATGTGAATTGAGAGCCCGATATTCCATAATTTTGTACAAAGAGTTGATAAAATTTTACACACAATTCTATTGAATTGTGTACATGTCGCGCCATCTAGTGAGATTTATTTGAACAAAATTTTCTTTCTTAGCTATGAGACCCCGTGTCCAAAGTAACTTACACAAAAAGTGTGCACAGGTGGCTTGGAGATGTGTGAGAAACCTTTTTTTTTGTATAACTGCTAGGGTTACTATCTTTAGAGAATGTTTAGGACGGAAACTAAATTGGTTTGTATATAGATAGAATAATTTTTATTGTACACCATGTAGGTAGATAGATAGTAGAAGGAGCTCGTGGCTAAATAATAACAGCCGCACGGGTCGATCATCAAGGTTAAGCAACGCCTGACGAGGTCGGTCCGTGGATGGGTGACCGTTTCAACATACCGA
Source organism: Orthosia incerta (assembly GCA_948252205.1). Classification (NCBI taxonomy): domain Eukaryota; kingdom Metazoa; phylum Arthropoda; class Insecta; order Lepidoptera; family Noctuidae; genus Orthosia; species Orthosia incerta. The sequence goes on from OX411769.1 coordinate 3,483,896, forward strand.
GTTTCCTCCGTGCCTCGGAAAGCACGTTAAGCCGTAGGTCCCGGCTGTCATTTGAAGATCTTTGACAGTCGTTACGGGTAGTCAGAAGCTTGAGATCTGACACCAGTCTTGCCAAGGGATACCGTGTTACCCAGTTACTGGGTTGTGGAGGTCAGATTCTTAGCTGAATCCGGTTAGACTGGAGGCCGACCCCAATATAGTTGGGAAAGGGCTAGGCAGATGATGTACACCATGTAGGTAGATGTAAGAGCGAACATATTTGCGGCAGTGAAGGGCCAGGACATTTCATACGAAAAGCTTATACAGAATACTAGCGATCCGCCCCGGCTTCGCCCGTGAAAAATTATATACAAAAACCTGCCTCGTTTCTCACTCTTTCTATTGGTGTAAACCGCATGAATATACGTCCAGTAGTTTTTGAGTTTATCGCGAACAGACACGGCGTGGGCCTTTGTTAAATTATAATGTACAAGTGAAGTGATTCTTTATTGTACACCAAAATTTAACACACCTACACTACGGTACCATCTGTACTTATATTTGAGTTGTAGAATTTGTGAGCAGTTTCAGGATGTGTCTAGAGATCAGGGTAGGAAAAAACACGAATAAAAAAAAAAAACTAATGAAGCACGATTTTTCAAAAAATCCTAATTAATCATGTTTGTTTGGGGCGATAGCTTCTTCAGCTGCTGTGGCAAGAATGTTTTCCACCTTTGGAATTGTTCATAGTAAATTAAGAAACCGACTGCGAATTGAAAAGACTGGTAAACTAGTTTTTTTGTTCAAGCATTATAATAATGATGTTGATTTCTCACATCATAACCCTTGAGTCTATAACATACTAGCTGTTCCGCGCGGCTTCGCTCTCGTGGACCACCCCACATGACCCGTTTTCGGGATAAAAACATAGCCTTTCACTCAGGAATAATGTAGCTTTCTATTGATCCGAAACTACTGGACCGATTTTGTTTAATCGGTCCAGTAGTTTCGGAGCCTATTCGGTACAAACAAACAAAAAAATCTTTCCTCTTTATAATATTGGTATAGATAATCTCTAAATCTGTTTTTTATTTTGATTTCTATGATAGAAAGTAAAAATTAAACACATTCGATTAAATCATTGATTTTTATTAAAAAAAAAAAAATGATTTAAATCGTGATAAACACGTAACCGTCAAATAGACGGTGTCACCCTCCTCTGCCTAGGCCTTCAAGGAAAACAGGCATGATAAATTACACTACCATGTATCGACATTTGTGGCCATAGCCTTTCAGTACGACCTCTACCCAACGCTTCCGAAACCAGCACAAGGAAAAATGATTTTTGACCAATTAAAATGAAAAGTGAAATCCCGACCACGAAAATGATGAAATAGTTGCTGGCTTTCGTCCCAAAATAATAATGTCCTTTTCGGTAGAGCATTCTCGTTATTAATAATAATCAGACATATCAGAAATACATATTTTATTTTTGTTTTAATAGCGACTTTCCTTGATGGCTCGAACCGATTCCATTTTTAGGGGGGCAATTTTCACAGATGATGTATTTCTGTTGCCGCTATAACAAAAAAATACTAAAAACATAATAAAATAAATATTTAAGTGGGGCTCCCATACAACAAACGTGATTTTTTGCCGTTTTTTGCGATTATGGTACGGAACCCTTCGTGCGCGAGTCCGACTCGTACTTGGCCGGATATCTTTCTTAATGTAGCCTGTCCTTTCTCAGGATGCCATCTATCTCCTTGCCAAATTTCATTGAATTCCGTTCAGTGGTTTAGGCGTGAAAAGGTAACAGACAGACAGAGTTACTTTCGAATTTATAGTATTAGTATAGATTTTGTTTAAAAACTCTAATGTAACAGCGTTTCCTCGGGCTCTGGCGCGAGATTGTACAGCCGGTATCACACCGTTAAGCGATTTTTACTAATCAAAATTGAGAGTAAGTACGTTCTCATGGACCCAATGCGATGCATTTCGACCTAATAGATACGTTGAAACAAGTTTTTTTGTATCAAAATAACCATGTACCTACTTATTTCAAAAACACATCAGTGTGTGGTCAAGCTAGTCCCAACAGCGAATATTCCAGGCCTTCAGGTGTCGAAAATCCAAATCCAAAAGTCATTTCATCGTCGTCATCATTTGAGCCGAAAGCCGTCCACTGCTGGACATAGGTCACCTCCAACCCTCGCCACACTGATCGGTCTCGTATCCATCGGATTCCCGTAACCTTAACCAGGTCATCTCCTCATCTAGACCCAGAGGGAGACCTTCCAATGTTGCGTCTTCCGGCTCGCGGTCCCCACTCCAAAAATGTTGGGCCCCATCGGCCATCCGTTCTGTCATTAACTCATATTCAAATTCGGCTAAGAGTTAGCTCGTTTTGAGTGTCAAAGTTCTACCTACCTATAGACAATCCTCCAAACCACCACTTCTTATTAGATATCTGTTGCTTCGTCCTTTATGGCGATTTGCTTGCAAATGGTGATCACCAAACCCAGCACACTGATAAAGCAATATGCCTTCCAAGTCCCAAGGTATCTCATGATAATAAAGTAAATCTCAGCATAAAAGGACCAATTGTAGCCTCATTGTATGTTATTTCAACAAAACTTACTCCACAACCTTCTTACAGCGACATAAGATTGATATTCGTTTCAACAAGAAGTAGTCGGCAAAAAATACCAGTTGTGCGGACAAAAAGCGGTTCGCCACTCCCCACTGCCTACCTGCCTACCCTCGAATTTGTATGAAGGTTGAAGAATAGAGTGATTTCACAATAGATTCCTTTACAAAGTAAATACAGTTTTTGTGAACCTCGAAAACTGCGTACATGACTCCATACAAATGTAAATGCTTTTGTTTTTCTTTACAAAAGAGTTTTGAAGTAAAAGTTTGGGGAAAGTTGGAGGGAAACCGCAATGTATGCATTATAATTATTGTATCGTAAAAAATAAATAATCCATCACTTAACGATTGTATAAAACAGAACACCTTTTGACCCTCGACGGAAAAAGAGGGATGTTATAAGTTTAACGTGTGTACCTGTGTATATCTGTGGCATCATAGCTCCTAAACGGATAAACAGATTTTGATTTCGATTTGTTTGTTTGAAAGGTGACTTTATCGAGTGTTTTTAGCTATGTTTGATGTGAATTGGTTCAGCCGTTTTAAAGTTATGGGCGTTTTACGTTTGAATCGGGGTGTTTTCTCAAGATATCGTGTCATAATTTCGTGTTCAAATGATTGTCGATCGAAGAGTGTCTACTACTAGATAAATAATGTACCAAGCATGTAATAAAAACCGGCCGAGTGCGAGTCGGACTCGCGCACGAAGGGTTCCGTACCATTATCGCAAAAAACGGCAAAAAAAACACGTTTGTTGTATGGGAGCCCCACTTAAATCTTAATTTTATTCTGTTTTTATTATTTGTTGTTATAGCGGCAACAGAAATACATCATCTCATCAGATCTCGGTTCATGGTCACCAGGCTGTATCAGCCTGGTGACAGACGGACAGACAGACAGACAGACGGATCGCGGAGTCTTAGTAATAGGGTCCCGTTTTTACCCTTTGGGTACGGAACCCTAAAAATGTGACGGGAGAATTGTTTTTTTTTTTCAATTTAACTTGTTAATTTTTATGAAGAACACAAGCGGCTAAAAAATAACCTCAATGGTGTCGATTTTTTCTTGCACAATAAATTAACAGTTAAATCAAGACTTTCCTTGTTCTTTCGCAACCCGTATATATATCAAAACCATATTCAATATTTTCTTTACCGTATAACGTCTTCAGCAAAACCCAGAGTCACATCAGGACGTCCTTATTTACCGTTTCTTCAATAACTTAAGACAAGCTAAGAGCCATCTGCGCTCCAAGCTCGCTGAAGCTGGCAAGGTCGATACTGCATTCGAAATCATAACGGGAAAGGCTTGAATTTTGAGTTCTAAACTGTGTTTGGAAGCTTGGAGGTCTGGGTGATTGTCTCTTGAGGAATAAAATTGATATTTACTTAGGTAAGGGAATTTTGTCTGACTTTTGGGTTTAAGAGGGAGGTTTGCGAGCGTGAGAACTTATTTTCGAACCCACACATCGACATTTTCACTAACACAGTAGCATCACACATCGTAGTGTACACGTACCGAAGAACAAATGAAAAACTATGCGGCGCAACGGGCTCAATATACCTCCAATGCGCGTTCGCTTCTGAAGGACTAGTAAGCATGTCGCAAAAACGCGCAATGTATTAGCTATTAATTCACCGCGCCGCAAGGCACGCGTGCCCATAGTAGTATAGTCGTGAGCAAAGGGTGGGTTCACAGTGTAATCGATTGTGTAGTTTGATGGTGAAAAAAAAAACTCTAAGTAATACAATATAATTATTTCGTTTATTCAAATATGTACACATTTTAAATTTACATTTTTAAATATTTCTTTATAAAAACAAATCATAAAAAAAAAAAAAAAAAAATTAAAAATATAAAAAATAATGGTTGTCCGCCGGCATCGGGAACAGGGTCCAAGCTACCGGTGGTTAGGGCTCCAGAGACAGGAACCATTGTCATTTTTGCACAGGAATATGGACACTTGATTTCCACAATTTTATTTGTTTTAGTTGACACAAGGATCGACTGACCTATCGGGTCGCGTCCACGTTCCGTTCGCTCTATATGGTGGTTGGTCAATTCGCCACTATGCGCAAACGTGGGGTCCGTTTGCGCACTACCCCAAAATCTTGTCAAGTTACATGCCGGGGACAATAGGTACTCACTTTTTTTTTATAAATCTTCCTTTATTTTTTTTTGGTCGATAATTCTCTTTACGTTTGCCCATTTTATCTGAAATAGTAATAAACAAGAAATCGAGTTATTAAAAACGTGATAAAAATAAAGGAAATCATCACCTAGTAATAATAATAAGTTACAAAAAATAAATGAAACTCACATACCTAGTTTGTCTTATTGCTCGAATAGCTCGGTAATGTCACGACACTCGCGACCCACCCTTATGTCTTTTGTGTATGTGTGCGTAGACGTTTTGCGAACTCGGCTCGGAAAACAAATGGACGTGCTCTCACCTTGGATTCTAAGACGGCACTGAATTTTTTTCGCGCGCGTGCTCGTTTATAAATCAAATTACGGGAGAGTATCGCTCCATACTAAAATGTATGGGGAACAGACAACAATTTGTGTAAAAAAAATAACAATGTTGAAACGTAGATTACTATCATTTGGTTTGACTTATTAGAATAATAAAATGGTATACGTCAAATTCATACTTTCGTGTCACGATTTAACTAAAAAGATTTTTATTCAAGCTTCTATAATGATGGAAAATAGTGCAAATAGAAAAGGTCGATTTAGATGTTTTTGAGAGTTTTCAACATTTTTTTTTTTCGAAATTTAGGATGGTTATGCAAATATCTCTCAGCGAAACTGTAGGCACATCTATTGAGGTTCTTCATTATTTTTTTTGTGTAATTTAATGCGGTGAATTTTTAGAAATTTCGTAAACTGTGAGTGCCTTTTTAGGTGTTTCTTGAGGACTCGCCTCTTAAAAAAGTTCATACTACTGCTGTTTTACAACCTGAGCTATATAATAGTTTTAATATTGACGTAATATAAGATTACGTCAATATTAAAACGATATTCAAGCATTAATCACTAATCGGATAGAATATATCATCATCAATTCATATAATACATCTGTAGAAAAGTCGTTTTTGTACATCGAAAATATTTCCAAAAAAAATAGCCAGGGTGTTAAAGGATAACCAACAGAATCCATTTCCAACATGTTTCGAATTTTTGTCTGTTTATCTGTTTATTTGTGCACGCATCACGTGAAATATACGAAACCAATGTAGATAACTTTTATACATAAAAATTGTCGGTTCACTCTATCAAAAGTTAGATGAATTTAAAGTATTCAAGAAGTAAAATTATCACAACACACGCAATCCAGATACTCGGACAGTTGAACTCGATATTCGATAGATGGCGCTGTGCATCTGAAGTCATTTTCTGAATGGCGGTGTTAAGATTCTCCGCGAAAGAATGATGACCCTAGAAAAGAGATTGGTAGGTAGATAAGTAGTGTTTTTTTTTATTTATTTTTATTTGTGATGGGTTTGCTCTTGTCTCTAGTCTAGGTCAAAGGTGACAGAGACAGAGTCGACGATGGAGCGAGCTTACCCAGAAGAAGCCTGTTCACTCTAACTTTGAAGAGATTCGGGTTGAATGCGTTCGGAAACACAGACGCAGGCAGTGTGTTCCACTCATTCGCTGTGCGCATTATGAAGGATGTTTGGAAGCGCTTGGTGGAATGGCAACAAGGTAAGGATGGTAACTTGCAGTGCGTCTAGATGTCCGTCTAGTGTAGGGTAGGCAGTCAGTTAACGGGAGCGAAGTCGCGGGCATAGCTAGTTATTAATAAATTAGAATTAGGCATGCTTGAACACAGAGTGTATTAAGCTCCCAAGAGCTTAAGATTCTAATTTTCAGTGGTTTATGAAAAGGCCACCTTTCCATAGACTGATCCACAGCGACCTTAGAATATTTTACTTCTGCGCGGTTTCGATTTAGCCATCTAATAATAACAATTGTTTTGAAAGTGAGTACGTACGATCCGTTTTCGCGGATCAACTACAGGAAACAAGCTTGATGAAATCTGGCAGAAAAGTTTCTTGGCATCTGTCGAAGGAAATAGGATAGTTTTCGTCCCGGAAAGTTGGTAGTCACACGCATCCGGAGCTGCTCATATAGTTAATATGCTAAAATAGTTGAGTGACTTACAGCCTATATCATTGTAGGGCAGAAATATGAAGAAGAATTTTATATAATAGCTGTACCGCATTGTAATGCCACTTAAGGTTACACTAGTCGAAAATTCTTCCATATAAACGTAGTCTAGGGATTATTCCACTGTTTGACGATGTACATTCAAAATAACAACCGACTTCCAAACAAAAACACTACAAAGTGAAAAATAACTTCAATTTCGAAAGCCGGTGTTCCTGTTTTCGTTTCTTTGTTTGACACCGACTTCCGAAATTGAAGTTATTTTTCACTTTGTAGTGTTTTTGTTTGGAAGTCGGTTGTAATTTTTGTAAAAAAGTTTTTTATTTTTCACTTTTTAGTTGTGGTACATAATGGACCAGTTCTATAGGCTAGGTACCTATAACGCCCAAAGTGAAGCCAGAATAGATAAACCCAATAACATGAAACTAAAATAGACAAAACCGGTGGAATGAGAGTATACCAGGGTGAACTGTTCACACCTGCGTACCCCTTTAAAGCGTACCAGTGTGATGATATGTTATGAAATGGTGTAAACAATAAACAGATATGAAATTGCAGCTATCCCGAGTGATTTGCCGTCATTTCTTGAAGAGTTCTGATGTATATCTCCGAAGTTCTTCATCAAATCTTGATGAAAATTAAATGGGACCACATGACAAACACCAGCTTTCGAATAAAAAAAGAATCATGAAAATCGGTTCACCCAATAAAAAGTTTTGAGGTAACACATAAAAATAAAATAAAATACAATCGAATTGATAACCTCCTCCTTTTTGCGAAGTCGGTTAAAAAGTGATATCAATTTTTTATCTAGCCCTGTATGGAAGCGATAATGTAAAAAAATAAAATATTTGAAAGTTATGAGCGTCGAAATTTCCACATTTTGACACTAATTATAACTCCTTTTTGCGAAGTCGGTTAAAAAGTGATATCAATTTTTTATCTAGCCCTGTATGGAAGCGATAATGTAAAAAAATAAAATATTTGAAAGTTATGAGCGTCGAAATTTCCACATTTTGACACTAATTATAACGCATTTTTGGGCGCAAATAAATACCATAAGAAGACGGAAAAGTGCAAAACGGCCTCCATACAGGGATAGATTATAGTAGTTCAACAATTCAAATAATTTTATTTTGAACAGATACGTTTTCTCATGATATCCAGACTCCTAAAGGTCTGTTTATAAAATTTCGCGCACTCGATTCGTCCAAAATTGTTATCCATTTCGCTACAAATTTGCAAAAGTGTGTATTCATACGCGAACTAGCTTCCTACTGCTCATCACAGCATCTATCTCTTCCGCACGTGTTGTCGGTTGATATATAAAATGCATTTTAACCTCGCGCACAAAATAGTTCGTGCCGTCGACTAGTGTAACCTTTAAGACCCCTAGGTTGTCGCTTTAGATACATTTTACCGAAACTGTACCTATTTTCTCTTAACATGTTTTGACTGCATTTCCTACCGGTAACACTCTGGACATTAAACCCAACATCAGAGTTAACATTTCTCGATGACGTTTATCTTGCGGGGGTCAACAACGCACAATGCTTGTTGAACTCCGTCGTTTGTGTTGCATATCTCCGCTCTGTTATCGTTTTAAATACTATGTGTATTGTTTTATAAACATATAAATAAACTGGCATATACGTAGAATGCATAAGGATATATAGACCGGAGTTGTTAGTCAGTGGGAGAGGACGGGCGTCGTTGCCGAGAGAGGGTTAAAAAATGTTGGTCGGAGAACGCATTACACCGGGCAGAGTGGAAGGCCTTTGCACAGGTGTGGCAGATAAAATGATTAATTAAACAATCTTTTTTAGGGTTCCGTACCCAGAGGGTAAAAACGGGACCCTATTACTAAGACTTCACGATCCGTCTGTCTGTCTGTCACCAGGCTGTATCTCATGAACCGTGATAGCTAGACAGTTGAAATTTTCACAGATAATGTATTTCTATTGCCGCTATAACAACAAATACTAAAAACAGAATAAATTTAATATTTAAGGGGGGCTCCCATACAACAAACGTGATTTTTTTGCCGTTTTTTGCTCTATATTAATAACGGCAACAGGTAGACGCTTGAAATATGCACAGAATATTTAGTTGAATATTCACTTCAAAAAATAATTATTATTAAATTAAAATAAAATAAATTAAGGGGGCTCCCATACAACAAACGTGTTTTTTTTGCCGTTTTTTTGCGATAATGGTACGGAACCCTTCGTGCGCGAGTCCGACTCGCACTTGGCCAGTTTTTTAAACAAGCTTTTTTATTCTTCTCAGCAAACCCTTTCATTTGATACCCATATCATGGCAGTGCACAAAAAATAACTAGTCCACCATCTTGGGCCGTCCGCCATATTGGATGTAGAATGACGACACTTAGCTAACCATGCATTGTCATCAAAACTGAACGTGTATGAAAAAAATCATCTCGGTGGCGGATAACTGCTTTAAAATTCAGTTGCAAGATTTGACCCGAACACACAAACATACATACACTGCAAGTTAAATAAAAGTTGTAAAAAGGCATTGAAGTTGGAACTTTGAACCACTTCTAGACTTGCCCAGGATCATAGATGTGTTATAATAGTTTGCACGAGTGGTGATACATAAATGTACATAGGTGACCCGGATTGTGTCGTGTGGAAGATTATAGCCCACTTCCTCTCAAAGTGATGAGGCCTATGTCCCAGCAGTGGGCATGTTTCCCGTCTGAATATTCATGCCGATGTCAGAGAAAAAGAATCGCCTGCATAGACCACAGATATAAATCGAACTAGATGACGCGATTGTATGTACTTTGCGTGTCAAAAAACGGAGTAAAATTACGATCAATGATCGTAATGTGAGCTCATTTAGCATTATCGGCACTGGAAATCCACCGAAATCTGGAAAAATGCCTTTTTATGGCATATTGAGCTAAAAAGACTGAAATAGTTCGCTGAGGCATTGGAAATGTTTTCTTTCATTGGTAAGTAAATTTGTTTTTAAATTGTGTGTGAAACAGTGGCACGCTTGGTTTTCATACAGATGGAGGAACTTGCGTGATCTAGTTAGATTTATGTCTGTGGCATTGACTATGTCAATGCTGTGCCCGCGTCTTCGCTCCCGTCATCTGCCTTTCCGTATATAATAGTACTCTGTGCATCTGCCTGCCAACCCTACCCTACTTACCTTCCTGCCTACCCTACATACTACATACCATTTTTTTTCTAGTGTCATTCTTTCGCGAACAATCTTAACACCGCGATTCAGAAAATGACTCTAAATGCACAACGCCGTCTATCGAATAGCGAGTTCAACTGTCCGAGTAACTGAATTGCGTGTGCTGTGATAATTTTACTTCTTGAACACTTTAAATTCAGCTAACTTTTGATAGAGTGAACCGATTGCGATGAAACAAAAACTAAGTAATTCTTCAAGTTACGCACAATTTTTATGTATAAAAGTTATCTACATTGGTTTCGTACATTTCACGTGATGCGTGCACAAATAAACAGACAAAAATGCTGGAAATGGGTTCTGTTGGTTATCCTTTAACACCCTGGCTATTTTTTTTGGAAATTTTTTCGATGTACAAACATAATTTTTCTACAGATTTATTATATGTATTGATATTGATTGAGCTAAAAAGACTATAGAAAAAGTTAGCCGAGGCATTGGAAATGTTTTCTTTCATTGGTAAGTAAATTTGTTTGTAAATTGTGTATGAAACAGTAGCACGCTTGGTTTTCATACAGATGGAGGGACTTGCGTGATCTAGTTAGATTTATGTCTGTGGCATTGACTATGTCAATGTCGCTTTTAAACTACGAATATTTTTTCACGGCATTCAAACAGTTGGCGACATTGTAACCAACAACAATTACACATTATTCGAGAAAAATTCTCAAGCCGAGCCAAAAAGCCTCGGTATTTAATTAATCAAGATACTCAAAATAATTATTTGAACTAAAAACATTGAGCGGCGTAGTTTCGAGTAGCATGCTCGCCTTGAGGTCACGCATCAATTATGTATATTGTACCTCGCCACTGCCGGGTCTCGGTAGCCTCGAACAACCGAACTTATCGCTATTGGTACACGTTTAAACGAGGTGAGGTTCTCGCGAGGTGAGGATTATCGAAAAGAGGTAAAAACGTTGACGATTGAAAATAGTATAAACGATACTGGCATGAAGAACGAAAAAAAAAAACGTCTGGCTTGCCTTTCAAAGTTGCAACATAAATTCGTATTTCGAGTTTTCAAATGACAGTTCCAGTTCTATCGTGTTTTTCCATCTGTAAATTCTCAGTTGAAGCAGTTTGGTCCCGCTTGATGGCAACTGGCTCGCCGCCTAATGCATGAAACTTAAACGGAGTTCGGAGAAGAAGAAGTACTACGGCTACTTCGGAACTGAAATTTCTCGGCTTCGGATCGGATGCAGTGCGTAACCGCTCTAAGAGAAAAGACTCACTCTACTATTTTTATAAACTAGCTGTGCCCGCGGCTTCGCTCCCTTTAACTGACTGCCTACCCTACCCTACTCACCTACCTACCAATTTTTTTTCTAGGGTATTCATTCTTTCGCGGAGACCGCCATTCAGAAAATGACTTCAACTGCACAACGCCATCTATCGAATATCGAGTTCAACCGTCCGAGTATCTGAATTGCGTGTGTTGTGATAATTTTACTTCTTGAACACTTTAAATTCATCTAAATTTTGATAGAGTGAACCGATTTCGATGGAACAAAAACTAAGTAATACTTCAAGTTACGCACAAATTTCATGTATAAAAGTTATCTACATTGGTTTCGTACATTTTACACAAACATATAAACAGACAAAAATTCAAAAAATGCTGGAAATAAGGCCCACGATTTAATCGAGTACAAACGTGCCGATTATCCGAGTTCGACGCGGAAATGTCAGGAGATTCAGCAGTTATTATTTTATCACATGAATAAGCTGCTGATTGAGTATTTTTTTCGGATATAAAACATATGACCTGAATGCTTACGCAGAGGTGTATCTTAAAAGCTTAAAACTAATTCATTTTTCGGCATTGTTTGTAAGGTTTTTCTATGAAAGAAATGGATATAAATGATTATGAATATTATGATCAACTAGCTGTCCTACACGGCTTCGCTCCCGTCAATTGGCTACCTACCTACCCATCTACCCTACATACATGATTGTTGCGTAACTTAAACCGTTTACGCAGCGCGCGCACCGGGAGCTGTCATAAAGGAATAATTTATTCCCGTTTTTGCAACATTTTTCATTTATGCTCTGCTCCTATTGGTTGTAGCGTGATGTTATATAGCCTATGACCTTCCTCGATAAATGGACTATCCAACACTAAAATAATTTTTCAATTCCAACCAGTGGTTCCTGAGATTAGCGCGTTCAAACAAACAAACAAACTCTTCAGCTTTATAATATTAGTATAGAAAATGCCAAAAATGCTGGAAATAAGGCCCACGATTTAATCGAGTACAAACGTGCCGATTATCCGAGTTCGACGCGGAAAGGTCAGGCGATTCAGCAGTTATTATTTTATCACATGAATAAGCTGCTGATTGAGTATTTTTTTCGGATATAAAACATATGACCTGAATGCTTACGCAGAGGTGTATCGTTAAAGCTACGTAAAACTAATTCATTTTTCGGAATTGTTTGTGAGGTTTTTATATGAAAGATAAAAAAAAAAACACTTTTTAGTTGTACCTACCTAATAGGCAAGTTGTTTAGTAACCTATAACGCCAGAATAGATTACCCAAATACCATGAAACTTGAACATAACCGGTGAAATAAGAGATCTGCGTACCCCTTAAGAGCGTACTGGCGTGATGTTATGTTATGAAATGGTATAAACAATGAACAGACATGCGATTGCAGCAATCCCGAAAGATTTGCCGACATTTATTGAAGAGTTCTGTTGTATATCTCCGAAGTTCTTCATCAGATCTTCACCAAATTAAAATGGGACCAATTTCGAAACAACTTCTTTCAAACAAAAAAAGATTTTTTTAAATCGGTCCACAATTGACGGAGATATCGGTGAACATACACAAAAAAAACATACATAATGTCGAACATAGAACCTCCTCCTTTTTGGTAAGTCGGTTAAAAAGGTTATCAATGATTGAATGGGTATGAATGATTATGAATATGATCAACTAGCTGTCCCACACGGCTTCGCTCCCGTCAACTGGCTACCTACCTACCCTACATACATGAATGTTGAGTAACTTTAACCGCTTACGCAGCGCACGCAACGGAAGCTGTCAAAAAGGAAAAATTTCTGCCCGTTTTTGTAACATTTTTCATTTATGCTACGCTCCTATGGGTCGTAGCGTGATGTTATATAGCCTATAACCTTCCTCCATCCTCCTATAAACGGACTATCCAACACAACAATAATTTTTAAATTCCAATCAGTAGTTCTTGAGATTAGCGCGTTCAAACAAACAAACTCTTCAGCTTTATAATATTAGTATTTCCTTTATTCATTTTGTTCCTTACAATCTACACTAGAGGCCCACCGGTATCGGGAACAGGGTCCAAGCTACCGGCGGTCAAGGCTCCAGAGAGAGGAACCTCCTAACAATGCGAGCCGTGTCCAGCAGTACTGCTTTCTGGACCAGGCCTTTAGTACGAGTATTATTATTATTATTATAGATAATAGCGTGACTGCTAACAGAGAAGAATGGAATGAGAAAGTATGTTGAGCTGATCAAGATATATGATGAAGAACACAGGTTTATAAGTTATGTTCTAGTTCCCTGTAATCCTCGACGGAAAAAGAGGGGTGTTATAAATTTGATTTGTGTTGCTGTTTATCTGTGTATTTGTGTCTGTCTGCAGCATCATAGCTCCTAAGCGGGTGAACTGTTTTTGATTTTTGGTTCAGGCGTTCAAAGAGGAGCTCGTGGCTAAATAGATCATCAAGGTTAAGCAACGCTTGACGAGGTCGGTCCGTGGATGGGTGACCATTCCAACATACCGAGTTTCCTCCGTGCCTCGGAAAGCACGTTAAGCCGTTGGTCCCGGCTGTTATTTGAAGATCTTTGACAGTCGTTACGGGTAGTCAGAAGCTTGAGATCTGACACCAGTCTTGCCAAGAGGTACCGTGTTACCTAGTTACTGGGTTGTGGAGGTCAGATAGGCAGTCGCTCAATGTAAAACACTGGTACTCAGCTGAATCCGGTAAGACTGGAAGCCGACCCCAATATAGTTGGGAAAAGGCTAGGCAGATGATGGTTCAGCCGTTCAAAAGCTATACGCGTTTTACTGTTTAAATCGGAGTTTATTTTGCAAGATATCCTGTCATAATTACGTGTCTGATAGATTGTCTATCGAAGCGTGTATACTACTAGATAAATGAAATTATGTAATTTAAAAAGCATGAAATAAAAACATGTCGAGCGTTTTTTAAATTTTATTGTTATTGATAGATAGGGGTCAAATCTAGACACCCAGTTGACCTTAAAAGACTCAATAATAATACTGTCCGACGAGAGGATCCAAACCAGGATCACACATGCTTAAGGCGCCGATTCCCTTGAGTAGCTGATTTTAAAATGAGAATCACGTCTAAATGGCTAGTCGTAATTTTTTGAAAAAAATATATGTTATATAATATATTAGACTATTTTCTTAATAATTTGATCTAAGCAAATTTTGAGTTTTATTCGTATAACATAGTGAAATTAATTTGTAAAGTTATGTCCAAAACGGACAAAAACACGACAATCACACCAAAACCGCTGGGCGTATTTTAATGAAATCAACACCATCTCAAAGACAATTTAATTATCTACATTTTGATCTGAGGCTTTTTTTTTTAAAGTCATAGAATAATAAGGAAAGTACAAAAAACTACTAAATTTAGGGTCGCGCGGGTGTGAAACGAGTGCGCGTTTTGTTCCCTCAAGGTCGTTGGCGTTAGTCGTCGTCTTAATAGTCGCGTTTGCGAATACCTAACCAATGAGACGTTTTTCAGATAAGGCTTGCCGATATCGAGTATTTATTGATTTAAAAAGGTTAACAGCTGTTCAAACAGGAAGTGTGCGTGCGACAAGAGAATAAACTAACTTGAGGGAAAGATTGAAACGAAATGTATGAAAGATTTTCCGTTCTGTTTTGGGACTATCGAGACCGGAACGGCCATATTGAATTTCCTGTAACTTCTTTGACATATCCTATTGTGCTATACAGCAACAGCAGACGACGTGTCGATGCGACATGTCGCAGTGACACGTCGCAGGCAGCGTCATTTCGCTGCAGTCATGATTTCGAACCCGACTGCAAACGGCAGCGCTGTATTCCTATTGCTTCTGAGTGTTCCTTGAGACAAGATGTCTGACTACATTCACTTCTTACTGGTCAATACTGATCTGCGGTCGGGCGACACGTCGTCTGCGTTTGTGCGACGTGTAGTCGAGCGACGTGTCGCTAGCCGCGGAAGGTATTTCATAGAAATACATAGAAACCAGTAGCGTCGAGCGACGTGTCGCTAGCTGCTGCGGAAGGTATTTCATAGAAATACATAGAAACCAGTAGCGTCGAGCGACGTGTCGCTAGCTGCGGAACGTATTTCATAGAAATACATAGAAACCAGTAGTGTTGCAGCGAAAAGTCGTCTGCTGCTGCTGTATGCAGTCGGCTACGAACTCTTACCTATATTAGGATATGTCGAAGTCGATCAAGGTAATTCAGAGGATACTTAATAGTTCAAATAGGTTCAATCATTGACTCTAAGTCAGATCGCAAACCCCGCATTCAATACGGGGATCATAATGGAGTTCAATCAAGTTTTTCAGTAGGAATATTTTTTGCCTGGTGTCCTAATTTTCGTCCGGTTAGTCACAATCAGCTGAACCCTTATTACATGAGCTTTATCTGGCAAATAACCTGTATTCTTTCCACTTTTGCCGACCGCTCAGAGAATACAGCCGTTGAGTTTTGTAATCTCGTCAAAAAACACTCGGCTACGCTATTTAATTCCACATGAGTGCCGTGTATCTCAGGCTGATTGCGCAAGCTGGCCTCTCTGGGACCGTACTCCACAGAGGCCATCTATCTCGTGTGCCATTGGCGGATTCAGGGGGGGAGGGGGGCGCTAAAGGGTACAATCCTCCCTTCAATCTCAGTTCTGCCGGGACGAATCTTAAAGTGAATTTGTTAATTTTTATTCTAATTAATACACAAAACAACAACTACCTATACATACACACACAACACGATTATTACACTAGCTTCCGCCTTGTCCTCTCGGGTCTCGATCTATCTCCATGCCAAATTTCATCTAAATCGGTTCAGTAGGTCCAGAGATTACCCCTTACAACCTCACAAACTTTTCCTCTTTATAGTATTAGTATAGATTAAACCCAAATAAAAACAGATAGAAAGGGAACAGATAACTTAAATGTTAAAAGATAAGGAATATATTAGCCCTATTCCCCACTCCTAGAAACCGACTGTATCTTGAATGTTGCTGTGTCTGACAGGGTCCATAATTGTTTATGTAATGTACATTATGGATGCAATAAATATTTAATTAGAATTTTTAAATTTTTTCGCAAGCTTTACACTACCTAAGGTGGGATTGTCATCAATCCTCCTTCTTCTTCTTTGCGTGTCGATTTCACTCAAATTTTGTCCGACCAAAAGCCCTAAACTTAATAAGTATTGTCTAGGCTTGTTATTCGTTGAGCAAAATAAAATGTAGTGTGTTTTTTTAGTGTTTACTTTGCCAAAACCTACCCTCAGCGGAGCCAAGCCCCTCCCAAACGACAATCCTGGATCCGCCACTGTCGTGTGCTGTGTACAACATAAAGTATGTTTTTCAATATGTGTTGTCCGACGCAGTGCAGGGTACACATTTGTTTTGTTTTCAGTCCTGTTATCTCGCTGAGATTAAACCGCTGGATGTGGTCGTTGCTCCATTAGCAAGTGGCCTGAGAAATGGGTAGACAGAAGTCCCATTGCTTAACAAACCTTTGTAAGAATCATCTCCTTAGTAAAGAAGAAATAGGTTACTACTAGGCAAGTGCTCACCATCAGTTGAGACAGTGGTCTAACGCAATATCAATTATAACAAAACAACCGGCCAAATGCGAGTCGGACTCGCGCACGAAGGGTTCCGTACCATTATCGCAAAAAACGGCAAAAAAAACACGTTTGTTGTATGGGAGCCCCGCTTAAATATTTAATTTATCCTGTTTTAGTATTTGTTGTTATAGCGGCAACAGAAATACATACATAATCTGTGAAAATTTTAACTGTCTAGCTATCACGGTTCATGAGATACAGCCTGGTGACAGACAGACAGACCAGACGGATCGCGGAGTCTTGGTAGTAGGGTCCCGTTTTTTCCCTTTGGGTACGGAACCCTAAAAAAGCGACTTTTACCTCCTTTTAACTCGGAGTAAGATAAACCAGGGTGTGGCGCATGCGGGCCTCAGTAGATTATTATACCAGAGTTAAATACATAGGGTGCATGCCTCATACATTTAATCATCGCCGCATTGTTTCTAGGCGATCAGGCGATACTGAGCGCTCTCGACACTCCCGAGCTTACGCACACAGAAGCAAAGTGCATTTGCATCTACACACACGACTAAGACCAACCCGCCGTCGTGAGATAGAACAATTTTACGAATAGGGATGTGAACGCAAAGCTGAGCGCAGATGTCGCTGGTGGTGCAATGGCTGCTGTCAAATCATTTTTGCTTTGTACATCACGTATTTTTGTTATTTTTCGGGTTAAAACCGGTCTACCAGCGTTATTAATATTATGTATCGTCCCTGGAAGCGTAAGGAATTGAAAGACGAACTAAAAAAACGAGGAGTAAGGATAACTGGAAAGAAAACAGATCTTATTAAGAGGCACATCCTCATTGGGGACTCTTATCGCTTTGCTATTCGCACCCTACGCCATCTCAACACACGACCCATATCGATTTCTCGGATTCGTCCATTCAAGGGCGAGCTTGTCACCGCTTTCAGAATAGTACTTCTGTGTTCCATGCTATTGTGATAGCAGGAGGAAGGAAACTGCAGACATAAAGCATACTATGTATGGTGTTATTTATGATAAACACTAGCTGTTTCCCGTGACTTTGTTTGCTGTAGGGACTTCCCGTTTTGACATGGTGGAAAAGAGGGAAAACCGTTGTACAAGCAACGCCCAGTAACATGTTATTCGAGTACTGCGAATTTGAATTTAGAGATTATATTATGTTTTAAAGTAATAGCAGTACATCGCAGACTACCCACTGTTTTAACCGACTTTCGAAAAAGGAGGAGGAGGTTCTATGTTCGACTTCTTGTATGTTTTTTTTTTATGTATGTTCACCGATATCTCCGTCAATTGTGGACCGATTTTGAAAATTATTTTTTTGTTTGAAAGAGTATGTTCCGAAATTGGTCCCATTTTAATTTGGTGAAGATCTGATGAAGAACTTCGGAGATATACAACAGAACTCTTCAATAAATAACGGCAAATCTCTCGGGGCTGCTGAAATCGCATGTCTGTTTATTGTTTATACCATTTCATAACATAACATCACGCCAGTATGCTCTTAAGGGGTAAGCAGATCCCTCATTTGATCGGTTTTGTTCAAATTTCATGATATTCGGGTAATCTATTCTGGCGTAATAGGAAACTTACTAAACAACTTGCCTATTAGGTAGGTACAACTAAAATGTGAAAAATAAAAAAACTTTTTTACAAAAAAATACTACCGACTTCCAAATAAGAAAACTACAAAGTGAAAAATAACTTTATATTTGGAAGTCGGTGTCCATAACGCAAAAAAATGGTACCTACGAACGACACCGACTTCCAAAAATAAAGTTATTTTTCACTTTGTAGTTTTCTTATTTGGAAGTCGGTAGTATTTTTTTGTAAAAAGGTTTTTTTTTATTCTTAGTTCTTTCAGTCCATCCAAAGGTTGTCTGGTAGAAATCCCTGTCAGCGATAAGACCGCCTTTGTACCCGTATATATAAGTTTTTTTTGTTAACGTGTATAACTTGTATGGTGTACAATAAAGTATATTCTAATCGCCTGAATTCATCGCTTCCCAGAAATTTCATTACGTAGTTAAAAACATCGTAAGAATATCTTGTCCAAACTAAACATACAATGTCACTCGAGTGATCTAGTATGCATGTCTGATGAGCATTTCACGTTCTTATTATCTGTGCAAAAAAACTTTTTTTTACTGGGTCATCAATAAAGTCCACTGCTGTACTCAGATCTCCCCCACGCACGACGCATCTAGCGGATTCCAGGTCAACCAAAACCGTAAAATAAGAAAAAATAAACAATAAATTTAAATTTAGATTAGTGTGATTAACAAAATCAAAATCAAATATTTTCATTTTACATAGGCCTACATGGGCACTTATAAAACGTCGACAAAAGGTGCACGGTTCGGGTTAGTCGTTTCCTATGGAGAAGAACCGGCAAGAAACTCCATGGTTACTCTTTTAATTTTTTGTGTTTACAATATTTCCATGTTACAGCATTAGTACTTGGATATGGGGGTACAACGTAGGCCCGACAATAAGTCGTAAGAAATTGAAAAAAAAAAAAAAAATATATATTATGTAGAAAAGCGTGGGGTGCTTTTGAAGATATTTTCAAAATGACCCACGCTCGTGTTTTAGTAACCCCTGTTATATGACAATTGCATAAACTACTATTTTTTACTAATCACACTATTCTTAATTTAAATTTATTGAAAATTATATTGTACTTTTTAGTTTGCTTTACTATTAAAGTTTCTTTTGAACTATTATTTATTTATTATAAAAACTTTTTTACAAAAAAGTACTACCGACTTCCAAATAAGAAAACTACAAAGTGAAAAATAACTTTATTTTTGGAAGTCGGTGTCTTTCGTAGGTACCATTTTTTTTGCGTTACGGACACCGACTTCCAAAAATAAAGTTAGTTTTCACTTTGTAGTTTTCTTATTTGGAAGTCGGTAGTACTTTTTTGTAAAAAAGTTTTTATTTTTCACTTTTTTTGTTGTACCTACCTAATAGGCAAGTTTTTTAGTAAGTTTCCTATAACACCAGAATAGATTACCCGAATATCATGAAACTTGAACAAAACCGATCAAATGAGAGATCTGCTTACCCCTTAAGGGCTTACTGGCGTGATGTTATGTTATGAAATGGTATAAACAATAAACAGACATGCGATTGCAGCAATCCCGAGAGATATTCCGTTATTTATTGAAGAGTTCTGTTGAATATCTCCGAAGTTCTTCATCAGATCTTCACCAAATTAAAATGGGACCAATTTCGGAACAAACTCTTTCAAACAAAAAAAGAATTTTCAAAATCGGTCCACAATTGACGGAGATATCGGTGAACATACATAAAAAAAAAAAACATACAAGAAGTCGAACATAGAACCTCCTCCTTTTTCGAAAGTCGGTTAAAAACGAAGGTTCCATGCAACACTGCGCTTTAATTCTCAGTAACATTAAAGGTAAAATTATAACGCGTAGAAGACGCGTCATCCCGCAATGACGTAGTACCGCGGAAGCGCTCGCAAGGCCGTTTTGCTTGCTCATGAGAACAATGCAGTAGCGCTTGTGAAACTGGCAGTGTTGCAAATTTACGCAGAAGGTTAAGTTCAAACGGTCACTGCTGGTTATGGGCTGTAGTTTCTTTCTTCGCATGGGCATAATGGCGCGAAATTATTTGAATAGTAGCTATAATCAGCCTTTTAATGTTCTCTCTCCTGGGACACAGGCCTCCTCTCTTTCAGAGGGAGTAGGTCGTAATCCACCACGCGGGCCCAGTGCGGGTTGGTGGATGTCACATGTGTTCGATTTTTTTGTTCTAGGACATGCCGGTTTTCTCACGATGTTTTCATTCACCGTTTTGAGAGCAGTGGTGATGAAATAATTTACACAAAGTAAAGCGGTTGCCTGGGTTAGAACCTACGACCTTAGACACGTAAGTCGCGGCCGTTACCACTGGGTCACCACTGCTCTCAAAATTGTGAAAGAAAACATCGTGAGCCTGGGTTTGAACCCACGTCCTGCAACTTTTAAGGCGCGGTCGACACCACTGGGTCTGCTCTGCTGCTAGCTATAATTCTGGTGTTTGAAATCTACCAAAGCATTCAAGCGTCGCTTACTAAATGCACTGCGTTGCTAGGCATACGCCGCATAGGCCCGCGATATTCTTGGTCAATTTCATCCAGACTTATCATTTATTCTGCTACCGGACTTGTGCGTTCTCAGGGATTAGGCTTCTAAGACGCTGATTCAGTTTTTGATCAAGAAATCTAATGTTAAATCTTAGGTCTTAGAAGAGATTTTGGCAATAAGGTTTACTATACCTGAGATGATTATGAAGCAAAACCTGCGCTAGCACTAATGTTTCGTCACTTGCACGAGTAACGAGACACGAGTATTTCAAACATGTTTCTTGCATTATCTCTCCTTTGTATTTTAATTTCGTGGCTTACCATGCCTTAACGTTAGTCCCCGAGTACTGACGAAGCCATATTAGCACGCAGAATGATTCCGTCTGCAACTCCTCGCACATATGAGACTTTTGCATCTGCCTACTCTCTGGCACTAAATAGCCACGAGACTATCCTCCTGAGTCTTAACGCTACTCCGAACGAAGTTTTACAAACAAAACCATTGTTGTAGATTTTTTTTCTGCTGAGGGTAGATTTTTTGTAACATAAGACACAGTTATTGCCCAGTTGTATTGTTTTTGTTGTGTGTCTCGGTTTGGAGGGTAGCAGTGTAATGAATTGGCTTCTGAAACGTAAATAAAAAAGTCAATTAGGCTCTCGATAAAGTGACATCCCATTACTTACTGTTAACATTTATGAAAAGTCCCAAAGTTTTTTCATGAACCAAGTGAAAATGTCATGTGGTTCATCCAAAAACTATGGAAGGTAGCGCTAGCGCGTCTCTATCTCAAAAAATTTGGACTTTTTGCAATTTTTATCGCTGTTTAAGGCATTGTGAAGAGTCTAGACAATGCCCTACTACTATCTAGACTAGACAAGGGTCTAGACTTTAGCTAGGCCCTTGTTAGTAAAGAAAAGTGTGGAGACTGCCCTAAAAAAGGATGAGAGAGGGTTAAAAGTTGTGATGAAGCCTCCATCGACCATGAGCGGCGATACTTAAATATCAGGATAGGCGATCCTGACGCTTTCTGGGCCGCGGATAAATTTGAAAGAGTTTTACCGCAGTCCTGGCTCATGCATCTGAAGGAACACGGGTGGTTTTTATGACTTCCCATCCCAAAAAAGTGGAAGCACAGTCGATCCTTCTCCTAGCTTATATTTTTACCATGACACGATCTTCACATATAGTTCCAATAGACGATAGACAGAAGGGTCGTGGTGAAGCTCATGACACTCGAAAACTTTCTTTAATAAAAGATAAATCATAAGCAGCCTATAATTGAACACAAGCCTCCTCTCTGATACATGGAAGGTTAACCAATGGCAATCCAAGCACGTTCTAACCAATAAAAAGTCGTTTCCTGCAAAGTATTGGCATGGGTTTCCGTCTAACATCAGATTGGCAGCCTGCCAGTTCCGACACTTATCTATAAATTCGCTAAACTTGCGTCTATTGTCGTCCATATTAACATCAGCTCTGTGGTAGTCTAGTACTCAATAGCTTCTTTGATTTGAGACTTGTAATTGGCAGGAAGGGATCTCCTCTAAGGGTTTTATAGATTGGCTCGCGCTTGGCCACTACCTCAGCTGATGGTAGATAGATAGATAAAACATTTATTCAGTACAAACACAATAGAAGACACAGCACAGAAACGACAAATTTACACGACAAATAAAAACAAATAATAATTACAAGCAACACACAATAAAAGAACAACATTAAAAAAAGAAGAAGAAAACAACACAAGGAAAATAAATTGTTTATGGCAATCCTCGGTGGGAATGCCGAACTACCTATCTTCTTAAAAAAAAAATTAATAAAAAATATTCAAACTTCAAGATTTGCATCTTGAAGCTTGAACACCTATACTTGTGCGGTGCGCGTCTCTAAGTTGCACTGAATGGGAGTCCAGCTCAGCATGTGCCAGGCAATATACCTGACGCTGATATTCTGCTGGATCCTTGTGGCGACATACGGACGCCAAGGCGATGCAGAACGTTTGGTGAGTTAACCATATGGTAAGCGATGATGTGGTCGACGGTGAAGCAAGCTTGCTTAGAAGTAACCCTATTCACTCTTGACTTGAAGATCTCGAGATTGTAGCTATAGGGAAACATAGATTCTGTCAGGGAATTCCACTCCTTAGCTATACGCATAATGAAAGTATTTCCATAACGTTTAGTGCGTATGGTTGGGCTATCCACCATTTACCGATGGCGAATCGCCTAACGTCTTGTAGTCCGATGATGGGCTAGACGGCATTAGAACAGACAATTCCATCGTAAACTTCCCGAAATGCAATCACAAAAAAACCGACAAGCTGGTAACTGGGTGATGATGTTCAAGGGTCTGGAGCATTTACTCTACCAGTAGTGCCTTATTGTCGATGAGTCTCTTGGCCTGTTTTTCGTTCGACTCTAGAGCATCAAGCTGGTATCTGGCAGATCCGTCCCAGAGGTGGTTGGATCATAGGTTCGTCTCCAATTACATGAGACTTTAACAAACTTTGGGAGCAGGCTGAACAAGGTGTAGAGTCCCACAAACCTCCATAGAAAAGGGAGGATCCTCCGACCAGACGAGTGTTGTGTCTGGTCCGGGCAACTGCCCAACGGTAAGGCTTAGCACGCACTGCGATTTTTTTCCGCGCGAATTTTTTTGTACTATTTAACCTCTTGTATGCCGGCATTCGAGACACAATGAAAAAGCCATTGTGTCTGGCTTAGATCTGCGTTCCGGCATACAAAAGGTTAAGCGCGATTTTTTTTCCGCAGTGCGTGCAGCATCATACATTTCCATAGGTCACAGAATGGGCGGAAAAAAAATCGCGCGAATATAAATCGCAGTGCGTGTTAAGCCTAATTGTCGGACTGTTTTATGTTTTTATGTGTTCAAATAGCCGCGAAAACTTTGCTTGCGCGATGCAGGATGATTTGTGTGACGGTTGTCATTGGTTAGTAAGTGGCGGCGTTGTTGCCTCTACAAACTGACGAAATGTGGGAATACTAAAGATCTCTGTCTAACCGTTTAACAAATATGTATAAATGCATCGATTGGCTTATAATGAGGCGCCGTCTAGAAGTAGGTAGGTAACTAAGTGTTGGGTAACCTTACAGTAACCTATTATGTTAGGTTTCGCTTTGAGTCACGTGTAGATTCTGTTACGCGGTAAACAACTCGCGTTTAACATGGTAGGAATAAATTAGTTGTATTGCAAAGTATAATGGCTGCTTTGGGTCTTTTAAACCGTTTCTACAAACCCACTGGACACCTTTTCGGGATAAAAAATAGCCTATGTCATTAAGGAATAATTTGGCTTTCTATAGGTGAAAGAATTTTCAAAATCGGTGAAGTAGTTTTTGAGTATATTCATTACAAACAAATCTTTGATCTTTATAATATTAGTATAGATCTGCTCTTCTTTAAACAATTTTAATGTAATGCCGTGGTGAATATAGCTATTTAGCAGCAAGATTTTCTACTAAGCTGGCTTTTTTTTTGGGGCAATCCCACAGCACTATTCCCAAACCACTGCAACTCCTGAAAGCCATAATCAACAGTGGCGACCACCAGAAAAGCGCCGAGGCAATGAAGCTCGACGAAGTCCCGGCGAATGAATTTAACTAACTGTCTTGGATCCCGCAACGAAATTAATCAGAAAAGAATAACGGAGGAGTAGAAAAAATATAAATTTCCACTTCCCTCCATATCAGCTGGTTACTCAATGTCCATCAATATGCCTGGAAAAAGTATTAAACAGTTATATTTCATTAAGAATTACTAAGCTTCTGCCAGCGGCTTTGCCCGCGTGAATGTCGAAAATTATCCGAAGGGAACATATTCCTGGGATAAAAAGTATCCTATGTGCTATTCCAGACTATAATCTATCTCTGTGCCAAATTTCATCTAGATACGTTCAGTAGTTTTTCGTGAAAGAGTAACAAACATACAAACACACTATTCACAAACTTTCGCCTTTATAAATATTAGTGTGATTTGGGGCAATACCATCACACCCATTTCCGTAGACAAGCTTCGGTACCGTGTTCCGGTTTTAACGGTATGTGCCAGTGAAGCCCTAGCATTTGAGACGTTTTTGGGTGTCGGACGCAATGCAGTGACGCATAGAACACTCCTTCTTGTACTTACGTGACTAAATATGTGTGAAGGTTGTAGCTTAGATGTTTAAATCATCATCATCAGCCTTTTTAATGTTCCCACTGCTGGGACACAGGCCTCCTCTCATAGAGGGAGTGGGCTATAATCCACCACGCGGGCCCAGTGCGGGTTGGTAGATGTCACATTTCTTTGAATTTTTGGTTCTAGGACTTGTCGGTATCTTCGCGATGTTTTCCTTCGCCGTTTTTAGAGCAGTGGTGATGAAATAGTGTTTAAATAAGGTGAGCTATCTCCAAATTAAATTCCATCATTTTGTCAAGAAAAAAGGGTTTGCCTTCCAGACAAGAAAAAAGCTAGAAAAATCTTCTCGAATCAAGACTTATTTTCACAAGCATTTGATTTTAAAACATTTGTTTGTTGTATGGGAGCCCCACTTAAATTATTTATTTTATTCTGTTTTTAGTATTTGTTGTTATAGCGGCAACAGAAATTCATCATCTGTGAAAATTTCAACTGTCTAGCTGTGTATTCATGAGATACAGCCTGGTGACAGACGGACAGACAGACAGACAGACGGACCGCGGAGTCTTAGTAATAGGTTCCCGTTTTTACCCTTTGTGTACGGAACCCTAAAAAAAAACTACCCTACATGACTATTTTGTACCATCATCCCTAAACGATCTTAACAAAACCACAAACCTTCGATTTGGGATGTAATCGAATGGTCATGAATAGCTATACTGAACTACCGAAGTGCCGAAGCCTTCAAGCCAAGATGGCTTAACCTTGCGTCTTCAATTTGTGCTGTACAAATACACTATACCAATTCTCCTTGAGTCGACCTGACATTTCTTTACTTACTCCTACGTCACCTTTATCATCAACATCTTGATTGCACAGCAATGTCTTTAGTTTTTATCAGCAGTTTCTAAGGCCTCTACTTACTATAAACAGCCGGAACGCCCCCGTCGTGTCACGGTGTTTCGTAATGAGTTGATAATGCGTCTTGATAAGCACGTTTCCTCGTTCTGTGGCTGCGATGGTGACATCGAACGTTGCTTGGGATTGATGGCAATCAACACATTTTCAAAGTATTTATTCCATAACATAACTTAAATCCCGCTTGTATTCCTCTAAGGGGTAGACAGATGTGGCAAAACCTAATAACTCTTTGCCGAACCCGGCACTTCATCCTTAGCCGTAACTTTTGGGATCACTAGACAAACTCTTTATTTCATGGAGACTTATAAATCGTCAGACGCTAGCTGGCCTCGGTTAAAAATTTGTCGTTTCTTATGGAGACAATGGGCAAGAAGCTGCACTATTGTCAATTACCCTTAAAAACCCGAGCAGATCATGACCCATGATTTGAATGTAGTGTTTCAAAAAGTGTAAGCGACGACACGGATCTTTAGATTCAAGCTAGCAACGATTTAAATGAAACACTTCGACGGCATCGTTGATGGCAGCGCACAGATCACTTAGTAAAGCATTGTGGCTCGGCTCCACATGCACTCCCTAACAAATTTGAATGAAGTTCGAGTCGGCGACACGAAGATCACACACTGGCCTCGTCTTTGTTTATTTAACTTTTTAACTCAGCACATCGAATTCCTGCATGCACAGCGTTTAGTAATCTACTTCAACATGCTTCTTCAATTGTTTGTCAATTAGCCCGATCATCTCATTTTCTCGTGCAGTATTTGACCTTGCAAATATTCGTTGTGTAAGCTTCTGTAATTAACCTGCCTAGCCTATTCCCAAACTGTGTTGGAATCTGCTTCCAGTATTGGCTTCTTTCTGACCAGATCGGTGGTTTTAGTTTCGTTTAAGTACCGAATCTGTACAGATTCCTTACCATTCCTTAGTGCATGTTATTATTAAATGAAAGCACCCCGACTGAGTCGTTTTGGTACAGATTCTTCACCGAGAGCAAACATGCGTCTCTGTATCGAAACTTAAACGCACCGACTCTGTAACCAGATGCAGCTGAAAACCAGTATGTTACTTACTATGTCTAACTATGTAAATTTAGCGACTCATGTCATCTCAAATGCCTTTGACAGCATTGTTCCAACTGTCCCACTAATTCTCTACAACTGCCCCACTTAAGCCCGTAATTAGGAAACGCACAACAAAGCAGCTGAGAGCCGAACTACGGAGCCATTGTTAAACACAGACTCCATTTTGTAAAGTCGAAAACCGACACGCTTTGCACCGACGCGGAAAAAGAAAGCGAGTCTGTATCATGTAAATTGACGGGCCTGAGTCATGGTCGTGGTTTTGGCAAGGTTTTTTTGTTATACAGATCTGTTTGAAGCACACTGTTTTACATGCCGATGGCTTAAAGAGGAGAAAATGTTCAGCTTTGTACAGCTTACGTTCTATCAGTCATAGCTGTTTGACGGTCTCTTTCTAGGGCTTTATGTAGTATGTTTTATGCCAGGGAGCTACACATTGCCCTGTCAGTTGCCATTAGAAGAATCAGAATATTTTACGGAGGGTTTGTAAAGTGCCTGTATTCTTTAAGTTACACCTATTGTCATACGTCCCTGGGCTTTCAGTTGCTGGTGATAAGGAAACACTGCCTATAAACCAGGACTAAAATTTTGCTCTTCTAACCATAAGTGTCTTCAATGTGAGAGAACTACCAACCTTCCCTTGTTTTAAGGATGTTTCCTCAAGTGTTTTCTCTGCCAAAAGTCACTGATGTAGCACAACTTGCTCCTCTTGACACGCCGCCGTTATAGTAAAATTATCACCTACGCCCATTAATTCTACAGTCTATCAATGGTGTAATTCATAAGCCTGTCGGCGCGCAAACTCTATAGCTGCGCGAATGTGTGTCAGCTCCAGCGCAAGTGTTACAAGGTTGTCGTCAGCGTGACGCCTACGAAACCGCCTTTGTGTACCGTTCCTATACCATTGTTCTTTATTATGGAAGCTTAATCAAAGTTTATGGTGGGTGGGAAGATGGATTAATTTTAGGTGTCTGCATTAATGGGGTCTTCGAAAAATGGGTCTTCAAAGCTGGGTGAATTATTTTCTCAACTCGCTCGTTCCATAGTAGTTGTCATCCATCGTTTATCTTCAGGCAAGATCGAGAACAACGACAAGAGCGAGCTCATCAGGAAAGAAAAATATATTGCTCGATAGATATTCGGTTTGAACGGTAATATTATGTGGTTTCTCTTTTTGCCGTGTTTTACTGTGGGTGTCATTCAGTAAAAAGTGGATTCTACGTCAAAATTGTGGGTGGAGGCTTCCGGCACTTATGTTTAACCAGCTGCTGTCAACATTTCGCTTTGGGATAGACTTTTGGCCATGCGGATATGTTTATTTTTAAGCCAGCCTTTGACCATTAAATTGATAAGAAAGATTGCACATCTCAAGGCCCTTTTACAGCATAATTAAGAAGTCTTTACAAAACCTTAATAACCAGTCCTTTGTAAAAAAACGGACGATAAGGGGAAAGGCAGAAACAATTAATTGTACCAACAACAATTTACTCCAGTTTCGCAAAACACAGTTCCGATCAGTATTCATCAGCGAGTAACAGAGGCTGTATGTAGGTCGCGGTATTTCTCAATTCGCCAAGTGGACCGCCAATGACCTGATCACCTGACCCTGACCAGCCTCCGAGGACAATAGGCAGACACGATCACTTGCGCAGTAGCGCGTTGCACTTTGATACTACGGTGAGTAGAGCGTGCTACTGTATATCTAGGTTCGTTAGGAACAAGATTATTGAAGTATGATTCATAGAGGAGGTCGTGGCTTTGTGATAACAGCCGCACGGGTCGACTTTCAAGGTTAAGCAACGCATACCTAGAGACCTCCGTCCGTACCTCGGAAAGAACGTTAAGCCATTGGTCCCGGCTGTTATTTGAAGATCTTTGACAGTCTGTACGGTACCCAGAAGCCGTAATATCTGACACCAGTCTTGCCAATGAGTATCGTGTTTTGCCGGTCAGGTAGGCTGTCGCTCCATGTGAAATACTACCATTATGAAATACTCAGCAGATTCCTGGAAGCCGACCCAACAAAGTTGGTACAGGCAGAAACTGTAGAACACAAACCTGCTACGATCTAAACACACTCCTAGAAGTATGATTTTGATAAAATATGTGGAACACGTTTACGCTATATTTAATACTTGAGTTACGATATATTTTTATGTACGTGGGATATTCCTTGAGTAGCCAGCCATTTCTGACTAGTTAATACCACCACGGCATGGACGTTATTCCCTTGTAATTCTGCCGGAGATTAGAATAGGAGGGATCGCGTTTTGAAGACGTCTTTCAAGACTGCCGCAATTGGCGAAAGTTCTAGTCACGATTGAATGGGTCTAGCCAAGCGTGCGTTTTCTACCACATGATCGCTTAGCAACAAGGTGAGATAGCGGTCAAACAAGAGACATCCCAAAAAAATATTGCAACTTTCATCCTTACTTGACCTTAGATCCTATGGTCCCCTAGCTAGGGCAGAGGGTGTCCACAATAGTCCTAGCTCGATGTCATTCCGATGTTCTTCGCTCCTGGTAACTTTCATAAGCCAGTATTTAAGAACCAAAAATTTGGAGACATAATTATGACGTCCACTTTCCCTCATAGAATTCACGCGATGTATTACGACGCATTTTCACAGGGAGGAGGGTTAAACCCTGGTGGGACATCTCTGAATAGTACAAAAAAAAGTCGCTGTCTACCTTTCTGTTTCGCCGCTTATATCTTCTAAACTACCCAACGGATTTTGATAAGGTTTTCACTAATAAAAAGAGCAATAAAAGAAGAAGGGTTCTGTATATATAATACTAGCTTCTGCCCGTGGATTCGCCCGCGTAAATAGTGGTTTATCATCCCAAGGGAATACAAACTATCCTATGTCCTTCCCAGGGTCTCAAAATGTCTCCATGCCAAATTTCATCTAAATCGGTTCAGTAGATCCAGAGCTCAGATCAAATAAAAAGTCACGATGGAACGTTGCAAACAACAAAGTGAAGCTGACAAGCTAAGGGGTAGTTTCGTTGTACGTGAGTGTGTGTAATTGTGTATTTGTACGGCAAGGCATAGTTTGAAACGGCTTCACCTTGTTGTTTGCAACGTCCCATCTTGGCATTTTATTTGATTTCAGATCCAGAGATTACCCTTTACAACCTTACAAACTTTACCTCTTTAAAATATTCGTATAGACTATATATGTCCTGTGCGACCGATGGACCGAGGGGAGCTCTATGTTCAGCAGTGGTCTTTCTGCTATAATTATGATGACGTTTCGTGCGTAGCCAGGGTGGGTCGCTACGGGAGTCGCGAGCCGATTCCCGGCCACCGTAGGCGCGGGCATGCGGACGGAGAGTAATGGGTGGCTCGCCGTCCGATAAGGACCAAGCCCGAGTTTACGGCGCGTAGTGTTCCACGCGCGCCTCAAAGAGATGTCAGCAAAAGTGACGGGGGCTCCGATAGGGCCGATGCCTGTCTGGGTCGCGGATAAATTTGAAAGAGAGTTACCGCGGCCCTGGCACAAGCAACTGAAGGAACACGGGTGGGTTTTAGTCAGTACAACCTTACAAACTTTACCTCTTTAAAATATTCGTATAGACTATATATGTCCTGTGCGACCGATGGACCGATGACCTGGTGAAGTTTTCGGGGATCCGCTGGATGCGAGACGCTAGGGACCAGTCAATATTACGACGCGACGCTTAGGGGAGCTCTATGTTCAGCAGTGGTCTTTCTGCTATAATTATGATGACGTTTCGTGCGTAGCCAGGGTGGGTCGCTACGGGAGTCGCGAGCCGATTCCCGGCCACCGTAGGCGCGGGCATGCGGACGGAGAGTAATGGGTAGCTCGCCGTCCGATAAGGACCAAGCCCGAGTTTACGGCGCGTAGTGTTCCACGCGCGCCTCAAAGAGATGTCAGCAAAAGTGACGGAGTCCGATAGGGCCGATGCCTGTCTGGGTCGCGGATAAATTTGAGAGAGAGTTACCGCGGCCCTGGCACAAGCAACTGAAGGAACACTGGTGGGTTTTAGTCAGTAAAAGTCTGACATGCCCTCCCGCTTCACCCAGAACGGGAGTCATCGGATGATGTCCCACCCAAAAAAAAAAAAAGTGTGGGTCGCTAGCAAGTTATATAAAGTCAACATTATATAACTTGCTAGCGTACTGTATTTTGAATATTTGGACGTGCTCATACACGTGGAGTTATTATTAAAGGTGTGTAACATAGGTACGTGATCATGTTGGTTAGTGATTGGCAGCTGGCAAAATACTGAATCGCAACGTCGAAATGCGTAGGCGGAGGCCAGTGAGATACAATTACTGTATGTCTGCTGTGATTTATATTGACATTCACAGGGTTCCTATTCCTGATATTTTTCATAACGTTGTAAATAGCTGGCTTAAGATTTGGCCAGACAATTAGGTTTGCTCTCTGGTCGGTTTTATTCGTTTTTCAATTTGTTTTTTTTGGCTTAAGCCAAGGCTTACTGTTAAGGTTTCGTTTGGTTTAGAAGATATGGGGTGTTCTTGGAAATCCTCTAGGTGCGTTTATGTCTTGTCAGACACCCCCTTCTGATTGACTGTCGTCAATCCATGCCTGTTTGACCTACTTGGACCCGAGCATGTAGAATTACCAGTTCTGACCTTTAAATGCTTGAAGTTTATGGACTAGATTTGTCAATTGCCTAAGAGAGAGATAGAGCTATCAGGGATGTGCTAGTCGTCCCTTTCCCGCAATGCAAAAGTTGGGGATCCTTACAAAGGTGAGAAGGTACTTCACGCCGGAACAGCTCCTCAATTTGTATCAAGCGCAAGTTCGATCTTGCATGGAGTACTGTTCTCATCTCTGAGACGGATCTGCCAAATACCGGCTTGATGCACTTGAGTCGATCAAAAAGCGGGCCAAGAGGCTCCAGAGCCTTGAGCATCGTCGCCGAGTTGCCAGCTTGTCATTTCGCGGAATTTGTGGTGGAATTGCACGATCTAATTCCAGCTAGTCCGTTTATTATCGGACTACCAGACGTACGGCGATGCGCCTTCGGTACATGGTGGACATCCCACCCATACGCACAAAACGTTTTGGCTGAGATTCGGCCCTTGAGCCGACTTTTTCCGCGAGTGTCTTAATAGGTCATTGTCCCATGGAGAACTCGACATTGTATTGTACCAGCCAGCAAAATGGCGACAATATACACAACAAACATCAATACTACAATGCCATCGCTTTTTATACATTGCAACAAAGAAAGTACATATTTACCTCTATATCATAACCATGCAGGCAGTCAAACCAAACGAGAATATGACTTCAGAACTACAGACTCACAACAACGTACCGAGTAACTTTAACAGTTCGAATTCTAAATATAAACGCAACAGTCACAAACTTGTGTGTACAAGACTACAGACGGTTTACATGTGTGCTGTCTATCTATATGTAGACGTATGTGTGTTAGTGTAAGTTTACAAACAGAACACACATGTGCAAAGTTCACACGTGCGGGCGAACGTCGCGTGGCGTTGTACTCATGTACTGTTGTACACACTACTTTATGTTGTTACGTCAGATGTATTGGCTGTATGCCTTGTTGCCTTGCGTTTTAAAATCTTGGAGTTTGTAACTATGGAAGTAGTGATGAGGGAAAATAAGATGGCGTTTTTATATCGGTGTTGCATTTAATATCACGTTTGTTTCTTCGGGGGCTAGGCAGAGATGTTTAGTTTATCCATATTTCTTCAGTATTTTTGAAGTCTCATTTAATAAGGATCCAAATTCAAGGGTGCTGCTGAGAAATTCCTTATTCAAATTCACACTATAAATTTTTCGTAGTTTTAAAAATGATCGAACTCGTTATTTTCGACGAGAGTGATTTTCAGTCTGAAATTAATCGACCCCGTTGTGTAAATAAGTGATTTTAGAGGTCAATAAAAATTATTTGGTTTACTTCTTTATGCAATACTCTAATTTTTTCTTCAGCCAAGCCAAGACAAGTCATAAAAACTTCCTTCAAATAAAGGCCAATCGAGTAAATTCAACATCTAGCAACCGATGTCTCGCAAAACTATACGACCTTCAAGGCTTTAACCTTCACGAGGTCTTGATCTACTTTTTGTACTCTGCTTCACGCTCTTACCTAGTAACTTAGAGCCATTTGTTTCAAGTTCATTCGAAGCTATTCTACTATTGGTTGCGGAGCTGTAGGCGTGGCTGCTAAGAGCCGTTGGTCAAGGATCCATAACACAGACATACGTTTTATAGATCTACGGAATCATAATGGATCATCGGCTAATAGTGGCTGTTGATGAGCAATGTGGACTGTAGTTATTTAGGATGGGTTGGAGATGGTAGAAACACTGTTAGATGTTATAATTGCTATTTAATACCAGAACAAACTATGTACAAAGCAATGGATCACTGACACTGACAACGTAAGTAAAAAACACAAGAAAATGGAACCACCATTCAAAATATAGTTCTTAAAAAGAAGGTGGAATCCCAGCCAGTCGCCAACAGTGGCATAAAATCAAGCTCCAAGGTTTCGCTCGCATCCTAGAGGAACTATTTCTTTATCAAACATGGAAAGGAAGTATGTTATAAGCCTAATCCACGCGCAGGCCGAATATAAGTTGAGATAAAGACAAAAAAAATATGAGTCCTTCTTTCTCCGGGTCTTTCATCATCATCATCATCATTTCAGCCGGAAGACGTCCACTGCTGAACATAGACCTCCCTCAAGTATCGCCACATTGACCGGTCCCGTGTTTCTCGCACCCAGCGGATTCTCGCAACATTCACCAGGTCATCGGTTCACCAAGTGGAAGGAAACCTACGTCTTCTGGTCCGGGTCTTTCATTAAGAATTTGCATCACGTAAAATGTACGAAACCAATGTTTTTATTTATTAATTTACACATACAATTATTTTTACAGGTAGCACCCAAGGTAACAAAAGTAGTCATACAATGCGACACTCAGAGACGCCCCGTAAAACTGATCACACACCTTTTCGCGTCCATGATTGACCAGTCCCAAGTAACGGCTCTGGGCGTCCGCACAAGTTAACTAGAGGACAATACAGTAATTGTCACCCTCTGGAATTCCGCCACAGAGCAGGAAAAAATGTCCAAACGCTGAGAGACGCTATTAAGAATCGTAACAGCCCGACACACTGGTGCAAACTTTAATAGATTTGTACGGGCTACCGGAGTTTCGAACAGACTCTCCCTTGGCCCCAACCTTAGCCTACTGTTTGGAACGAGTAATCCCAACGATTCTAAGATTTGTGGATTGTTTAGCATCCCCCGAAAGACGTATTTTACCAGAGCAAGATTGTGCCTCACTTCCAACTTATAGTACCCAACCAACCCTATTACAAAGAGAGTTGGGTACATAAGCGGGTAAAACGGATAGACGCCAAATTGCCTCATGTATAAGTACCGTGTGAATTTGTTTTCATTGTCATTTACAATGTAGATAACTTTTATACATAAAATTGTGCGTGACATGATGTATAATTACTTAGTTTTTGTTTCATCGCAATCGGTTCACTTTGATTTTAAAGTCGACACACGTGATTTAAAGAGTTCAAGAAGTAAAATATCACAAATATTCGATATATGGCGTTGTGCATTTGACGTCATTTTCTTAATGGCGGTGTTAAGATTCTCCGCGGAAGAATTAGTCCGTAAAAAAAATTGGTAGTGTAGGGATTGCAGTTGAAGGGAGCGAAGCCGCGGGCACGGCTCGTCAATAAAACAATCGACAACAGAGAAACTGAATAGACTCATGTTCGAATGTTTAAGCAAGCAAACCGTGTGTACAACTAGACTTTTATAATTACATACTACACGATGATCGTGGCGTGTAAAATTGACTAGAAACCGAACGTTTCACTGCAATTGGTCACTTGCGATGTTAAGTAGTTATAACATGCTGAGCAGTGGCTATTTATAAAGAAGAGAGAGGCTCGGGGTGACTGCCTCGTCGTTGGTCTTGTGGTCGTTAGTGTGGCTGCTTAAGTCCCGCCGTCCGGGTTTATGTGCTCCCCGGAAAGTTACGTACAACCACGGGGTCAATCCCGGGGTCAGCGCTAACAAAGAAAATTTGGTTCAAATAAATGTCAATAGATGGCGCTATTGAACTGTGTATGTCTATGTAAATCTAAATTAACATTTTCTAGAATTGGTTATAAAAATTGTATGTTCTTTTTTAATCAACTCTCGGTAAGCACAATCTTATGAAATATTGGGCTCTTAATTCACAATTGAATATTTGAACGGATCATTTAAAATTGATTCCAATAGATGGCGCGGTTTTAAATTTCTCAGGCATGAGTCTCGATTTTTTAAATTTGTATTGTAACATTGACGCTTGGGGAGGCCTATGCCCAGCAGTGGACTTCTTTCGGCTGATAGGATGATGATGTATTGTAACTATTTGTAACACATTTTGGTACAATGAAACTGTAAAAACTTGCATAACAAATTCCATAAAACAAATCGTCACTGGTTTTAAAGAAATAAAACGTCACGAACCAAAAAAACCCTTTTACTAGCAAGTCGCTGCTAACACCATCTTGGAACGGATCCGAACGAAGTCGAAGTACTTATAAAAATCTTAATCAGACGAAAAACGCTAGTTACGTCGGCACGGTTTCTTTGTATGGGATGAGGCATCTGTATGCTAGTATTATATTATCTGTGGCACAACAAATGAACTCACGGCACATACGCAGTAACTACAGTAGGCCTCCTGCTACGATCCTTATAGTCGACGGCACGAACTATTTTGTGCGCGGGGTTAAAATGCATTTTATATCAACCGACAACACGTGCGGAAGAGATAGATGCTGTGATGAGCAGTAGGAAGCTAGTTCGCGTACGAATACACACTTTTGCAAATTTGTAGCGAAATGGATAATGATTTAGAACGAAACCGAGCGCGAAATTTTATAAACAAACCTTTGGCAGTCTAGATATCATAAAAAAACGACTAAATCTATCTGTATGGAGGTGGTTTTGCAATGTTCCGTCTTCTTATGGTACTTATTCGCGCCCAAAAATGCGTTAAAAATTGTGTCGAAATGTGGAACTTTCGACGCTCATAACTTTCAAATATTTTCTTTTTTTACTCTTTTGCTTCCATACAGGGCTAGATAATGATGAGAAAAATTGATATCACTTTTTATTTTGAACTTACATCGTCAAACAGTGGAATAATCCCTAGACTACGTTTGTATGGAAGAATTTTCGACTAGTGTAACCTTAATTCTTCTTCTTGGCGTGTCGATGGCAAATACTGTTTTTACCCGACTGCCCA
Source organism: Orthosia incerta (assembly GCA_948252205.1). Classification (NCBI taxonomy): domain Eukaryota; kingdom Metazoa; phylum Arthropoda; class Insecta; order Lepidoptera; family Noctuidae; genus Orthosia; species Orthosia incerta. The sequence goes on from OX411769.1 coordinate 3,520,313, forward strand.
AGGGGGGTGTTTTCCCGTTAGAGGATTCTCGGTTAGTGGTAGACTTGCGATCCCATAGGATTTTCTAAACCTGTCAATATTTCATCGTGTCTCTTTCTATCTTTGTGACGAAGTCACATATTTTAATTTCGTTGTACCTATAAGATTCAAGAGTAGAGTTTAATTTATCTAGCATTTAGTATTTACTGTCTAGTATCGTTTCCATATCGCGTGTCTGATAACGTTCAGTGTGAAGAACAGCACGACCGCTATTTGTACCCCTAGAACGAACGAAGATAGTTTCTATTTTTAACCATTCGAATATTTGTTAAATCCATAACCAAATATTAGCCTAGTCCCGCGGTTCTCAATGCTTAGCAAAGACCCACTATACTTGTTTATATATGTTTCTTGTAGTGTATAATCTTTAAGATTAGTGCCCAGTTTATCTTGCAAGCATTTCCACGGTCTCTGCTGGACATAGGCCTCCCTCAAGCGTCGCCACGTTGACCGGTCCCGTGCGTCCCGCATCCAACGTCCGCAACCGTCACCAGGCCATCGGTCCTGGGTGACAGGCCTTCCAACCACTCCTTTCTGCCCCATCGGCCATCCTTTCTGCGAGCAATGTGCACTACTCACCACTGAAAATTTGTACAACGCCGCTACACGATAGCCATATGCTTATGCTAAATGTACTTAAGTATTTATGGGTATCTATCACGTCCTAAGCATCGGTATATCACAAGCGTGTTTCTGATAACGTACGGCCTAAAGTACGTATCGAGCACGACCGGTATCGACACGGGCGATAACAAATATTGCTGTTGGCTGTGAGGCACGCGACTCTATGATAGGACCTTTATTGGTGGATCTTTGACGTATCGGCACATGAGATGAACGTGGTAAATATATATAAGCCAATAAAGAGAGACCTAAAACCAAATCTACCCTGTAACGCCGCCGATGAACTCCGGTCTGAGGAGCCACGCCGTTCTTCTTCTTTTCGAGTTGATGGGAAACTCTTCATAATTTTTGGGCCCAGTAGGTGGCCACCCCGATTGCGGCGTCATTGGCGAGCCTAAGGTCTTCCAAAGTGCAGGAGTATGGGCACTTGGGACACTCCTGCATGTGTGTCATATCTTGCAAAGGGGCACCGCACTCACACTGAGTATCAGACGGGTCTATAAAACCCCATTTTGCTAAATTGTGTTTGCAGCGGCCTACTTGGGTGCGCAAACGATTGAGTGCTTTCCATATAGGCCACTGCAGTTCACGTCCAGGTGGCAGGTGTTCCTGGGGTTTCACGAAATCGGGTGGTACGCCGTACGCTTGAACATGAAGTATTAGGGAATAATTAAATGGGGTCGCCATTTTCGAAATTGACAAGGTGGTTCACATATAAAGCAGTCAGCAAGGAACAGTATTATACACCTGTATCCACTGGTGGGACACAAGCCTCCTGTCTGTGTGAGGCCCAGTGCGGATTGACTGATTAAACTTCCGACGCAACCTATGCAGTGTGCATCAGGAAACTGTCATGTCTTTGAACCAAATATTTTAAGACATGTGGCATCCACCAACCCGTACTGTGCCCGCGTGCTGGATTACGGTCCACTACCTCTCACAGAGAGACCTGTGTGCCAGCTGTGGGGAAATTGTCGGCTGTGTCGCTGCGGGGTGCCAACTGAAGTGTCTGACGCCCAGTAAATGCTGACTTAGTTGCAAACCCTTTCCGTATGGGCACGTTCAGCGTAATTTGTCTTTGCACTTCTTTCTTGTCTTTTACTCCATGTTTGTTGCTGTTGTGTTGTGCCTGTGTCGAATAAATATATTTCTATTCTATTCTATATGATGCTATGCTTATTATATCGTCACTAGCGTCTGCCAGCTGCTTTGCTCGCGTAAGAAAGGGTTTTCTAATCCCAAGGAAACCTACTACCTGGATCCTTATTATCCAGATAGTAGGTTTCTTGGCCTATCTGCTATTCATCTACCTAGCCTTTTTCCCAACTATATTGGGGTCGGCTTCCAGTCTAACCGGATTCAGCTAAGTACCAGTGTTTTACATGGAGCGACTGCCTATCTGACCTCCACAACCCAGTAACTGGGTAACACGGTGCCCCTTGGCAAGACTGGTGTCAGATCTCAAGCTTCTGACTACACGTAACGACTGTCAAAGGTCTTCAAATGACAGCCGGGACCAACGGCTTAACGTGCTTTCAGAGGCACGGAGGAAACTCGCTATGTTGAAATGGTAACCCATCCACGGACCGACCTCGTCAAGCGTTGCTTAACATTGATGATCGACCCGTGCGGCTGTTATTATTTAGCCACGAGCTCCTCCAGACTAAAATCTATTTCTGTGGCATATTTTATCCGGATCCGCTCAGCCGTTCTGGCGTGTTTGAATGACAAACATACATCCCCTGTGTGTGTCTGTGAAGTCTAATGGCTACCTAAACTAAAATCCAATATCAATAAAGACGCAGAAAATACTTATTCAAAGAAACCTTTTTAGTCTGAAGGTCATTCAGGTAGTAGATTCCGTCATACATAGTTCGATGTTCGCTGCTCGTCCGTTTGTTTTTTTTTGTCGAGGACGACGAGGGGTCTTGAACTGAGAAAAATAAATGATAGATTACGAGTTCGTTATCGTTCGGGAATTTGATAAGGTGTGTTCGATTAGGTCATTAACTTTTTTTGTTCTGTGATTGTTAACGCGGAAGTCTGATGTTTATTATTAGTTTATTGTTTTTGTTGATAAGTTTTTCGTTTGTTGGTAATTAACTGCCCGGAGTCTGTATCTGTCTAGGAAACTGCATAATACCGGTCTGTGTTCTCTGGGACGTCAGCCATCTTGCTGACTGCCATAAGATTTTTTTGATTATCGAATTTGAGCATTGTTTCAACTGGTGAGGATATACGAAGCACGCTTGCCTAAAAGTTACCTATATTTAATCTTGATTTAACCACTTGAGTGCCCGAACGTGGTTCCACGGGAGACACAATGGCTTTTTACCCGACTGCCGAAGGAGGGTAATGTGTTTATCAGTCTTTGTATGTATGTATAGATATGTTTGTTCCTTTGTGGCGTTGGCCGATTTTGATGATTCTTACGGCAATCGATTCGTAAATTGGATAATACATGAAAGGTGGCTTTTGGATGCCCAATTTTTCTTCCACACCCATCGTGTGGGGTATCAAAATAAAGGGTAAGTATATTTAAATGTACCTAAACAAAAAAAAATTGTTATAATAAAAAATGTTAATTAAAAAAAAAAATCCCGATTGATTTTTTAATTAACTTTTTTTTAATTGTTTCGGGAATACGGCATTCAACCGGTAAAAGATCCTTGAGAGGTTGTAGCTTTGTACAAATATAAGAAAAGAATCTTTAGGCTATTTTAATGATCTCACCGTAGGACAACAACCTCTTATGTAGTGAGAAGTACGAGCATTTATCACCACACCACGCTGTTTCATTGCGCGTTGACGATTCTCTAAAGCCCAGTTTTCTGCCCAATATTTTCAATCGCAGATTGACAAAAGAAGTGCTTTAAAATTTACGACATTGTAAAAAATACAGTGGTTCGTGCCAAACCTGTTTTTAAGAAGCGGGTTCGTAAGTAGCTGAGCTACTTCAAGCCATCGATATATTCGATGAATCAACCATTTTATTGACGTTTCTTCAGGGTTGCGAGAAGGTTTCAAACATAGGCACTGGCTGTGAATAGATACGCCATTACTAATAATACCTACATACATAAACGCATGACAGCAGTGGTGGCCCAGAGGTATCGGCCGCGACTTACAAGTTGTAGGTCGTGGGTTCGAGCCCAGGCAGGCGCTTTACTTTGTGTAAATTATTTCATCACCACTGCTCTCAAAACGGTGAAGGAAAACATCGTGAGAAAACCGGCATATCCTAGAACCAAAAATTCGAAGACATGTGACATCCACCAACCCGCACTGGGCCCGCGTGTTGGATTACGGCCCATTCCCTTTCACAGAGAGGAGGCCTGTGTCCCAGCAGTGGGAACATTAATAGGCTGATGATGTGACATAAACGCACGCCTTTTTCCCATGGGGGTAGGCAGAAATTGCAGAACGCCATCTACTATCGATCGTTACAAACTTCTTTACGTGATCTGCTCATACACGCAATTATTATTAACTAGTCGTGCCTGCGGCTTTGCTGCCGTCAACTGCCTACCCTACCTACCTGCCCGACCTGCCCTGTCTACCTACCAATTTTTTTTCTAGGGTCATTCTGCCGCGGAGAATCTTAACACCGTCATTCAGAAAATGACATCAAATGCACAACGCCATCTTTCGAATATTTGTGATATTTTACTTCTTGAACTCTTTAAACTCATGTAGGTATCTTTTGATAGAGTGAACCGAATGCGATGAAACGAAAACTAAGTAATACTTCAAGTTACGCACAATTTTCATTACATTGGTTGCGTACATTTTTACTTGATGCGTGCACAACTAAACAGACAAAAAATCCAAAAAATGCACCCTGGATATTTTTTTTTGGAAATATTTTCGATGTACAAAAGCGAATTTTCTACAGATCTATTATATGTATTGATGATAATATTAGTTCCAAAGTTTGATCACAAGTTTCAGCTTTCATTGCCATAGTAAGAATTGTTACGGGCCGTCAATTTCTATCCCTCTCACGCTTCGCTCACTGACACGCTTCGTTTGTGTGTAAAGTTTTGTCAATACCGGCCACAGATTACATACCGTCCCTAGCAGTGACCGCCTAAGCTTCTCTGTGGTCTATGGATGAAGATAATGCGTATATTAAGAAGGCCTTCGTTAGTACCTACGCCGCGGCCGACTGCTGTTCGATTCGAAGTTTGAAAGTCCCCCACGTTTCTTATTCCATACAAAAACAGACAAAAAGAAAACCTCCGCTGTTTTGTTCGCAACGCTACGTGAATCCCTGTCTCGCTCGCTCAAAATCATCCACCCCAGGAGTGACAGAGACGGCGAGCATCCACGAATTTCGTATTTATGTCAAACTTTGTCACCGACCGCAAACTGTTATCGGCCAGTCACTGGAAACTGAACTTTATTTCTTGGAACTTTTGAGCAATTTTTCGCGTCGACAGCATCGGACAATAAAGTATGATTTTTCATTATTCACACGCGGTTATCATAAGAATGCCATCTTGTTACCTATGAAATACGGTTGAAATTGCAACGGCTAGTTTTTATGCGAAACGCCACCACGCTTATACTTTGTTCGGTTTGGCAATGTGTGAAATTACACTTTATCGTAATGAAAATAGAGTTGATAATAGTTTGATGATGGGTTTTTGTGTAAACCTGGGTTCCCGAAAACATGTGGGGTCATCGACCGCCCCTCAGCCTCTTAAACTATTTGAGGGTTGCGTTCTCCGGGAACCGAGAACACTGAACTATTTGGGATGAACGGAATCAAGCTTCCTTTGACCTGAGGATGTTTAGGAAACGCTTCACGGCTTGAGTTTACACTGGCTTTGCTAGGGCAGGAGTTAATTTGTAGATGTCATATTTATTTATTTTATTTGGTTCACCAACAATTGTTTACACTTAATCGTAACAAAAGATACATGCCTAAACTAATTTAACAGTGCAACAATTACTTATAGACAAACACTACATTCACAATTTCAAAGAAGCAAAAAGCTAACTTCACATCACATCATCAGCCTATTAATGTTCCCACTGCTGGGGCACAGGCCTCCTCTCTGAGAGGGCAATGGGCCGTAATCCACCACGCGGGCCCAGTGCGGGTTGGTGGATGTCACATGTCTTCGAATTTTTGGTTCTAGGACATGCCGGTTTCCTCACGATGTTTTCCTTTACCGTTTTGAGAGCAGTGGTGATGAAATAATGTACACAAAGTAAAGCGCCTGCCTGGGCTCGAACCCACGACCTACAACTTGTGAGTCTCGGCCGATACCATTGGGCCACCACTGCTCTCCTAGCTAACTTACCTACATAGTAATAAGCGTTAATTATGAATAAAAGTGGATAGTTATAAAATTGGTAAAAATTATACAATTGACTTAATTGGTAAAAATAAAATTTGGTAAAGATTTGTAGTATTGATACAATTGATTCAATTAACAAAATAGGTATATAACATTGATAAATTAACACTTAAATATTTATTTGATTGATTTTAGTATTTGTTGTTATAGCGGCAACAGAAATACATCATCTGTGAAAATTTCAACTGTCTAGCTATCTCGGTTCATGAGATACAGCCTGGTGACAGACAGGCAGACAGACAGACGGACCGCGGAGTCTTAGTAATAGAGTCCCGTTTTTACCCTTTGGGTACGGAACCTAATAAAACATATTGTAGTTTGTGTAGGGTAGGGTATAATAGACATATACCTTTGGGTACAAAGAGTAAAAACGGGAACCCCAATTAAATGATAACCTCCTCCTTTTTTTCAAGTCGGCTAAAAAGCAAGATTTCAACTTTTAAAACTCTTTGGTTTCCGATTTCTGCCTGCTCCAAATCTTACATAAACCTCAGTTTGGAAAGTATCAATAATCACGACCCTTCGGAAAGGAGCAGGAAACGAGTTTTTTAGCATTAAAAAAACAACTTTCGTGAACTGATTTCGGGCAAAAGCGAACGGCTAACTGTTATGTTGAACCAGTTGCTATATTTATGTAATAATGACGTGTAAAAACAGGCCAAATTCGTCTGGCTCAGGACGAATTGAGTTTTGAAGTTTTAAGACTTTAACTTGGTGGAGTCTGGGCTTGCAACTGTCTCGTTCCCTGCAACTCTGCAAGCTCTACAAAGTCAAATATATTTATTTCAATTAGGCCAATAAGCGGCACTTTTGAACGTCAAACAATTAAAAATTAAAATTTACAAGTAATTAACTACAATTGAATAAACTAAAAAAAAACCTATATACAAATACAAAAGGGAGACGGAAAAGAGCTCATTGTGCATCAAAGAATTCGTCCACATCGATGTCAACGGGCAACGTGCCCAGAACGCTGGCAGCTTTGCCACGTTGTATGGCAATGCTGATTCTCTGGCCCAAGAAAAGGCCAGCCCTCTGGTCACGTGAAGAGCCGACGAGCTTTGTGCTAATTTCTCGAAACACTCGATGCGCACTCGGACCCCATGGACCTAATGTTTCAACCCCAAACGGCTCAAACATATAACTTTCTATAAGGTTGTTGTTCTATTCAATTTATATATATATATATTGTTATGTTAATAATTATAATATTGTATGAATGAATCATAAATGGATGTCCGGTATCTTTATAATAAAAAAAGTAATAAATTTACCGACTACAAATACTACCGACTTCCAAAAATTGGTACCTACGAAAGACACCGACTTCCAAAAATAAAGTTATTTTTCACTTTGTAGTTTTTTATTTGGAAGTCTGTAGTATTTTTTTGTAAAAAAGTTTTTTTATTTTACCCTTTTTAGTTGTACCTACCTAATAGGCAAGTTGTTTAGTAAGTACCTATATCGCCAGAATAGATTACCCAAATAACATAAAACTTGAACATAATCAGTGAAATGAGAGACCTGCGTACCCCTTTCGAGCATACTGGCGTACATAGCATATGTAAATCAAATAATATTTTGCAAACAAAACTGTTTAAAAGGAGGTTCAATACTGATATTTTGGCATCGAGCGGGCGCACGGCCAGTACTGCGTTAACATTGGGGTTTATATATCGCCTTAAGTCAAGAGTGAATTGTATAGGTTACTTCTAGGTAAGCGTTCTTCACCGTCGACCACATCATCGCTTACCATCAGGTGAAATAGTGATCAAGCGCCAGCCTAAACATTATAAAAAAAAAATACTGTGCTTAAACATAACTGACGAAATGTGAGTTTACTATAGCTCTACATCTCAGCCTAACGCTTGGGGGGTACAAGCGTGATGTTTTGTTATTCTCATTAAAGATCTGAGCCATTCCATCTCCCTAACAAACAGTTTCTACCCTTATTATAACCAGTGTAGAAGATGAGGGGTTCGAGAAGGGCTGCTGAAATGTTTCGTAAATATTGTACGAAGCGAGAGTGCTCGCTTTTGTTAACTTTGTCTGGCGCATTGATTGTGATATACTGCATTTCTGCAATATCATACAACTAGAAAATAAAGAAAGAAAATGAGTTTTAAATTGGGATATTCCCACCGCACTATTCCCAAACCACTGCAACTCCTGAAAGCCAGAATCAACAGTGGCGACCACCAGAAAAGCGCTGAGGCAATGAAGCTCGACGAAGTCCCGGAGAATGAATTTAACTGTCTTGGATCCCGCAACGAAATTAATCAGAAAATAATATCGGAGGAGTAGGAAAAAGTAAAAATTTCCACTTCCCTCCATATCAAGCAGGAGACAGAACAAACAAGGCCAATAGGCACAAAGGGTCGTATACAACTGGGATAAGCCCAGTTGCCTAGCACCACGGATAAAAATTTGCATTAATATTAAGGGGTCCTACATTTTGAGCTGCTATATTTGTTTCCAATAATAGGTATGGCAAAAATGCTTGAACGCACGGAAATTTGTTCTAGTTTCCACAAGGTCCGTATAGTTAACAACTCCAGATGCAGCCTGTACATTATTCTATTATTTTTATTATTTATTTTTTATTATTTGAAAATGAGTTTCTTGTTCTTTCTTTGTTATGACCATTACTATAAACAAGCAAAAAGTTAGAAAACTGTAACCCGACTACGATTTCTTTTTTGTCTATGCTACCCGGGCTATAATAACGAATCGATGGACACCTTAACCATATAAATCGAATGAATAGTTTAGGCGCTACGGAGGAACATACGTAAATACAAACTTACATACGAAAGACTGCAAATATGTAGTTTGAATGCAGTTAGTACGACTGCAATAAAACTGCAAAATATTGCAGTCGGTGTGCAACCGATTCTGTTGAAGTTAAGTAAATAAAGTGACAGGCAAAAAAAAGAACCGTTTTTAACAAATAAAATAACCCACGAAGTAACGAACTGAAATCAGAAAAAATCGAAATAAACTTTTAGTCTAGTATTTTGAGTTAGCGCCAAACAAATTGATTGTAGCTAGGATTGTTTGGCGCCGCCTCAAAATGCTAGACTATTTTTAATTTTTGCTTTTCAGATCGTTTCGTCGGTAAAATTTTTGTAAATTAGGTTTTTTGATTCTAGATCCCCGTATGCTCAGGATGTTTTTTTTCTACTCTGTCCGAACTTTAAACTATGAAATACATTTGAAAACTTATTATCAGAGAATTCTAGAACTGCACTCTGCAGCGAATTCAGCATCGCATAATTCGCATAAGCTATAACTAAATGTGAACGAGACACGGGAGTGACGGTTTCGAGCACGAGCCGTGGCCCTGGCCACAGCGTCTGTAATTTTTTTGTTAAAAAGGTTTTTTGATTCTAGATCATCCCCGTATCCTCAGAATGTTTTTTCTACTATGTCCGAACTATGAAATACATTTGAAAACTTTTTATCAGAGAATTATCGAACTGCACTCTACAGCATCGCATAATTCGCATACGCATCTATACTAAATGTGAACGAGACACGGGAGTGACGGTTTCGAGCACGAGGCGTGGCCCTGGTGGCCACAGCATTTATAGTTGGATGTCTCATGTCACACTGACAGTTATTACATTCTTGGGATAGCCCAAAGTCTAGAAAAGCGAGGAGACGCTACCCCAAATAATGGAAAATAAGATGGACATAGGCATCTTAGAACATTCTCGAATTGCAATCAGCAGCATTGCATACGCATTTACTACGTTGAATGTGAACGAGTCCGAGAGTGGCGGTGCGTTTCGGGTACAAGGCGTGACCCTGGCCAACAGAGGTCAGGCTGCAGACCTGTCATTATCTGTACATATATTATATACATACAGTAGTACCTTTATATATCCTTTTGAGGCTTCTGCGGCTAGACGGAATAGTCTAGAAGGTGAAGGAAGTGACAGGCGGAGCTTATCTTTGCCCTTTTTCTATGCAACACAAACGCAACAAAACAATTCTAGATCATAATTTATCTGTACGTAAATATAGATTCTTCTATGCTAGAATCTAAATAATCTTGTAGGTATATAACGCGGCTGGTTTAGTTGCCTAGGCTTAAGGGTACACTAGTCGACGGCACGAACTATTTTGTGCGCGGGGTTAAAATGCATTTTATATCAACCGACAACACGTGCGGAAGAGATAGATGTTGTGATGAGCAGTAGGAAGCTAGTTCGCGTACGAATACACACTTTTGCAAATTTGTAGCGAAATGGATAATGATTTAGGACGAAACCGAGCGCGCGACTTTTTATAAGAAGACCTTTGGCAGTCTAGATATCATGAAAAAACGACTAAATCTATCTGTTCAAAATAAAATTATTTGCATTGTTGAACTACTAACATATCCCTGTATGGAAGCCGTTTTGCAATTTTCCGTTTTCTTATGGTATTTATTCGTGCCCAAAAATGCGTTAAAATTAGTGTCGGAATGTGGAACTTTCGACGCTCATAACTTTCAAATATTTTCTTTTTTTACTTTTTTGCTTCCATACAGGGCTAGATAATGATGAGACAAATTGATATCACTTTTTATTTTGAACGTACATCGTCAAACAGTGGAATAATCCCTAGACTACGTTTGTATGGAAGAAGTTTCGACTAGTGTAACCTTAAGTCAAGGAATCGGGCTTTAAATTTTTTACCGACTGCGGTTCGATCCGTATGTATCGCTTAATTGGGCTTCTAAACATGTGTGCCAAATTACATAAGTGTATACATTATGTATGTTTGTCCACGCATTTCTCTGAAACTACTTATCGGATCGTGACCATTTTTTTTATTGTATTAATTTATTATTATTTTTTATTTATTTTATCTCTCAACTCTCAAATTAGGGAATAGTGCAAGTTTCATCCAAATCGGTATAGCAGATTTCAAGATATGGAACATACAAACGAACTCCTTAGCGACAAACAGCACGAATGTGTAAACTGAGTTACTATGGGTAATTTGACAATTCTCTAGGTTCTACTATAGAACTTGCTCACATTTTAGTGATAGCGCAATAAAACTAAAAAGAGAAATAAAAAGGTCGGTGTCGAAAAAAGATAAAAAAGGAAGTACCAAAGACACCAGTTTCCGAAACGAAAGTTATTTTGCACTTTTTAAGTGTTTCGCTTTTGAAGTCGGATTATTTTTTGTGAAAAAAATTTTTTTTTACTTAGCAACTCTGTATGAGAAGACACACTGGGGCAATAATGCACGACTTTTCATTCTGCGTTAATTCACATGGACTGTGGCACGCATAATTTTGATGTTACGTAAAATAAGACAGTCTTCTTACATTTTCGACTAATTTTATGCATCTAAGCACCTTAGTAAAGAGAGATTTGTTTTTTTAACTATTATGAAATTTGTAAATGAAGAATATTTCCGTTTTAGTATTCACATTCATTACGAATCATAACGTCAATACATTCATGCTAGGATCGGAGCTAACTCGAATCCCCCTCTTTCGACTCTAATTCAAGCTCAGTAATAGCAATTGCAACCTGCAATGGACGACGAGGCAGTCAATAAAACAGGGATCGTACCCATATTACGTGACCCGCTCGGGGGTTTTCATAATACCACGCTTGGGCACGGGAGCGTGGGGTATGGGGCTTAGGTTTTCGTCATGTGGTCAATAATCTCTAGGGAAATCTCGCTCTTTTTAAGCTATATTCAAATATGGCGCACAGCGTTTAGCGATTTTTAGGGTTCCGTACCCAAAGGGTAAAAACGGCACCCTATTACTAATACTCCACTGTCCGTCTGTCTGTCTGTCACCCGGCTGTATCTCATGAACCGTAATAGCTAGACAGTTGAAATTTTCCCAGAAAATGTATTTCTGTTGCCGCTATAACAACAAATACTAAAAACAATAAAATAAATATTTAAGTGTGGCTCCCATACAACAAACGTGATTATTTTGCCGTTTTTTTTTGCGATAATGGTACGGAACTCGCACTTGCCCGGTTTTTTTATAGTCACAGATGATAGCGCTGAAAAATAAATGTGAATAACAGAAAAAATAACTTTTTTACGTTTTTAACATTTTCCTTTTTTTTTGTGTTCTTGATAATATTTTTTTCACTTTTATTTATTGGTCTGCACGCATTCTTGGTGTGTGTCGTCACGTGGCAAACGCCGTATTAATAAAGACAAATATGACAAAAATAATATTTTTATAAGTTTCGCTTTTCAATAAAATATTTCAAACCGTTTTTATGAATTACTTCTTGAACTAGAGGGTCTTGGCATATACTACGGGTTGTCACTGAGAAGGGAGATGGATAAAAATTTAAAATAATGGGTCGCGTGGTATGGGTACGTTCCCTTATACCTAACTGTAAAAAAGTCAAATTGAATCGTGACCGGTTATGCAAACTCGTGCTAAAACCCACGAAAATAAGTTTTTTATTGCCCTTTTTCGCTCTTATTAAACCTTTACATAATACTACGTAGCTGCCCTGTCGTGGCGCAATGGAAAGCTTGGTGAAAGCCGTCCGCGTGAACTGAGCACCTCGACCCAACTCGACTTGCCCCTGCTCTGATAGCTTGCCGCATTACCTGGTGTAGGTACCGAAACTAAACTAGGAGGTAATTTGGTGCAAAAACAAAACTAGAAAGTACAGCTCCATTTGAAATTGGATGCCTCGGAAATGGTGTTTGGTATGAGCAAAAAAGTTTGACTATCTGCTTCGGCTTCTTGATGATTTATAAGTTCTTTAAATTGATTTATTTTTATAACGTACTAGCTGTCCCACGCGGCTTCGCTCCCGTCAACTGGCTACCTACCTACCCATCTACCCTACATACATGATTGTTGCGTAACTTAAACCGTTTACGCAGCGCACGCAACGGAAGCTCTCAAAAAGGAATAATTTATCCCATTTATGCAACATTTTTTATCTATGCTCCGCTCCTATTGGTCGTAGCGTGATGTTATATAGCCTAACCTTCCTCGATAAATGGACTATAAAACACAAAAATAATTTTTCATTTCCAACCAGTAGTTCCTGAGATTAGCGCGTTTAAACAAACAAACACACTTTAGCTTTATAATATTAAGTATAGATTTGATGATGTCTTTTTTCGTCTGGAGGGCAATTTCTTCCTTTAAAAAGAACAATAATTGGAGTCTAACTTTTGAAATCAAATGATGCTGTATTTTTTGTGAGAAACGACTGCCATCTTGTCATCATAAATGAGATGACAAAGTCATAATGACATAGCACAATGATGAAATGTCTAATTTATTATTTCTCGTCTAACAGAACATTCTAGATCCCAGTTCTACTCTCAAAAAGCAATCTGCTGAGCTTTTGGAAGGAACAGAGCCGAACAAAAAACGTTAATTAAGAAAATCAAAATCCCAACTGCTTAAAAGCGAACTAAAAAGACGTAAACAAGAAATAAATCATGCTGTGCAGTCGGAGGATACATATTTGCGAGCTGGCTGACCAAAACCAGATATTTCCTCCGACTGCACAGCATGATTTTTTTCTTGTTTACGTCTTTTTAGTTCGCTTTTTAAGCAGTCGGGTTTTTGTTTTTTTTAATTAACTTTTTTTATTTATAACCTTTTAGTTTCTTTTTTTAGAAGTATGTACATTTAAACATATAAGTATTATATATTTTTTAAATCACCTCATAAACCCTTTCTTTACTTTGATACCCCACACGATGGGTTTGGAAGAAAAAAAGACTTATTATCCCCCACAAAATGGCGCCGAGAATCAATTTTTTTCATTTCCATTCCATTTTAATGTACCCAGTGACACTCGCAGGGTTAAGACGAATCGATTGACGTAAGAATCATCAAAATCGGCCAATGCGTTTGGTCTCTAGAACGCCACATAGGAACAAACATACATACACTGATAAACACATTACCCTCCTTCGACAGTCGGGTAAAAACAAAGTAATTATACATTATAATATTATTAACTTTGACATTGGATATCGTAGATTTCGTATTAAGTTCCAAGAGTACGTGCTAATGCTAACTAACCATGTCTTAGTTATAATTAATTACTATTTTATAATTAATCCCTCAGGGTATTGAGTAATATGGATTTGATGCTGGTTTAGACCTTGAGTATAAATCTCAGATTATTTGATTATTTATGTTAGTTTTTTATATTTTATAGGCCTCCTCTCAGAGGTAATCCACTATACACTGACCCAATGCGGGCTGGTGGAGGTCACATAATAATATCTTCTAGTTTTTGGATCTTTGGCATGCCTCCTCATCATCATATCATATTCCTGCCCTTGTCCCATGTTACTTGGGGTCGGCGCAACACGTTTTCTTCTTCCATACCGTCCTGTCCCCCGTCACGCTATCACTGACTCCCTTTTCTTTCATATCACTCCTCACACAGTCCATCCATCTCTTCTTTGGCCGTCCCCTCCCTTTCCATCTATCCTCTAACTCTTTTAGTTCATCAGATGACCATACCAGGACAAACAGTTTCCTTTCAACTTTTCTGTCACTGGCGCCACTTTCAAACTTAGAATAGAATAGAATAGAAAACATTTATTCGACATAGACACAACACAACAACAACAATCACAAAGTAACAGAGAAGAATAGTAAAAAAGTACAAACAAGGTTTAAGAATGATTGTGCCGAGCGTGCCCACACCGAAAGGGTTACCAACTCAGCATTTGCTGGGCACCAGACACCCAGCGCTGATTTTCAGTTGGCACCCCGCTAGTGACACACGGACGTGGGTAAATAAAATAGATACTTAAAATAATGTCATAACGTGAATATGTAGGTGCTTAACTTATAAACTTAAAAATATGTAAAATAGATAATATAAAGTAATAGAAAAATATAGAATGTATTATAATATAAAGTATAATAAGTGCTACAATATGGTGGTTACCTTTTTCCTCAAAAAACCCCAAATGATAGTTTTGCATAGACAACCGGCCTATCACATCCAGCCAACCTCTTCCCGACTCATTTCCTAGAAATATAGGTAACTTCCTCTAATATACTCATTTCTCACTTTATCCATTCTCGTCACTCTACATGCTCATTTCTGCTACATGCAATCTCTTTTCATCCATCTTTTTCACAGCCCAACATTCTGATCCATACAGTACGACAGGTCTTATCACGGACTTGTAAATTTTACCTTTTAACTTGAGGGGCATCCGTGGGTCGCAAGTTGTTCCAGTGACCTGTCGCCATCCCGAGTTGATCCGGTGCGTTACGACTCGGTCTACCTCGACATCCCCTTCACGATGCTTTAATTCTCCCTTTATAGCCTTTAATATTCCCACTGCTGGCGTATAGACCTTTCCTCCGAGTTTTGTGACGTGACCCACCACGCGAGTCCAGTACGGGTTGGTACATGCCAAATGTTTTCTCATTTTTGGTTCGAAATCATTTCTTAATTTTTTATTGTACACCTAAACAACATAAGATTCAGTGTTTTAATAAAGCATATGTACAAAGGCGAGCTTAAGGGTACACCAGTCGACGGCACGAACTATTTTGTGCGCGGGGTTAAAATGCATTTTATATCAACCGACAACACGTGCGGAAGAGATAGATGCTGTGATGAGCAGTAGGAAGCTAGTTCGCGTACGAATACACACTTTTGCAAATTTGTAGCGAAATGGATCATTAATGATTTAGGACGAAACCGAGCGCGCGAAATTTTATAAACAGACCTTTGGCAGTCTAGATATCATGGAAAAACTACTAAATCTATCTGTTCAAAATAAAATTATTTGCATTGTTGAACTACTAATCTATTCCTGTATGGAGGCCGTTTTGCAATTTTCCGTCTTCTTATGGTATTTATTTGCGCCCAAAAATGCGTTAAAATTAGTGTCGAAATCTGGAACATTCGACGCGCATAACTTTCAAACATTATCTTTTTTTACTTTTTTGCTTCCATACAGGGCTGGATAATGATGACACAAATTGATATAACTTTTTATTTTGAACGTACATCGTCAAATAGTGGAATAATCCCTAGACTAAGTTTGTATGGAAGAATTTTCGACTAGTGTAACCTTAACTCAATGTTGAGTTCTCTTACAGCAAACCCTAAGGTGACGGAGAGCGATGACATTATATTTGACATTATGTAATCATGCCGATTTCCTTATGATGTCTTCCGTAATCTATAAGAAGAGTAGTGCGTAGTAGGAATTTTTTAATGACATTCGGCTATTATAAACCAACTGCACAAAGTGAAGTGCGCGTTTGCCTGGGTTCGAACTTCGACCTAAAACGCCCGCAGTCAGGACCAACAAGTAGGTTGCGGTGCCGCTTGGCAAAAGTGGCGACATCGCAGCTGAGGCAGGCCGCGATGTCGTATGGGAGACAACGCGGCTGAGGATAGCAGGCCGCGGCGGGAAAGGAGTGCCGGTATTGCGGTGCGCCGCTCTCCCTACATTCCGCGGCCTGGACGAGGTCGCCACCGTCTGATGGAGGACGCGGTGGTGCTACAGGGGAGGAGTGTCGGTATAGCGTTGGCCGCTCTCCCTATACCCTGCGGCCGAAAATTTTAGGTGGAGGGGCCACTGACCTGACCCGTCACAGGGACCAAGGGTGCCATACACGGGATCGTCTGGCACACATGTGCTGGGGTGGTCACGGCGTACAATGTGTTCTGGTGCGCCATTGATGGAGTTTACTCCCCAGAGGAGGGTCCGGTGACGGACAGCCGCGGTGGGTTCGCGGTGAGTGCTAACGCGTGCCCGTGTTCCCGCCATAAGCAGTACAGGAGAACACCGTGGAATTTTAGTGGTTTAGAGTCTCACTATCTCCCTGTGGTAGTGCAGTATGCATGAACATTCAAATCTAGACTTTGGTACAATTTACAAATTTTCTAACACACCAGATTTTTTGACAATATCAAAAGTCTTATTCCTAAAATGCTTGTACATTTAGGCCACCAGAACTCTTATATCACGACAGAATTATATGACTGTCCACGGAATCTGAAACAAAGAGCTGTGACGCGGACATTGCGTCACGGCCAGCGAAGCATGCGACGTGTTTGTATGAAGGCTACACGGTACACGTGCTTAGCTGAGCTACTACTTGCGTAAGAATAGCCTGTAACTATGGAGATTATATTGACTTGAATATG
Organism: Orthosia incerta; assembly: GCA_948252205.1. NCBI lineage: Eukaryota > Metazoa > Arthropoda > Insecta > Lepidoptera > Noctuidae > Orthosia > Orthosia incerta. The sequence goes on from OX411769.1 coordinate 3,537,495, forward strand.
TCACTTTGCTTTGGAGTGTTTATGCATTAACGGCTATAATTTATACACGTGCCGTAGCCCGTTCCATCATCGGACTACAAGACTTACGGCGATGCGCCGTTGGTACATTAAAAGTTTTGCGAATACTTTCATTAGCTGTCTAAGGAGCGGAATTCTCTGCCGGAGACAGTTTTCTGATAGCTACAACCTGGGGGTCTTTTAAGTCAAGAGCGAATAGGTTAATTCTAGGCAAGCGTGCTTCATCGTCGACCACATCATTGCTTATCATGTGGTGAGATATTGGTCAAACGCGAGCCTACAAATAATAATAAAAAAACTGGCCAAGTGCGAGTCAGACTCGCGCACGAAGGGTTCCGCTCCATTATCGCAAGAAACGGTAAAAAATCACGTTTGTTGTATGGGAGTCCCCCTTAATTTATTTTATTTTATTTAATAATTATTATTTTTTGAAGTGAATATACAACTAAATATTCTGTGAATATTTCAAGCGTCTACCTGTTGCCGTTATTAATATCTATTTATTTATTTATTGCATTCATGTCGTTTACAAGGTGTTGTTATAAAATATAAGTATCGTACATGAACCCTGCGAGGGCACCGCAACATTTTGTATACTTATCTTAATATTAATTGCATGCAATATTATTTAGAAATATATCATTGTTACATTATCAAATTATATAAAATTATTAAGAAAAATGCATTGTTACATTATTAGTTTATATTATATAATGTCAAAATTTCATTATTAATTAATTAAATATTGGATGTCATTTATTTGATTTCTACATTATTACATTGCGTCTTCATCTGATAATTTATATACAAAATAGGTACGAGTATAGTGTCAATTTGTTAAGAATTCATTTAGGCTATAATAACATTTATGTATTAGGTGCATTTTAAGTGCATTTACAAATTTATTATCAAGTTCTATGTCTTTTATGTCATTGGGCAGTTTATTATAAATTTTTATGCACATTACTAGAGGTCCTGAGTGAAACATAGCTAGTTTGGAACTCGGCAAAGCTAATTCATTTTTGACTCTTATGGAGCGTTGCAGCGGCCTTTGATTCTTAACTACAGGGAATAGTGACGCGTGTTTTCTAACAAACTTGCTTACTTCCAAAATGTAAATGCTTGTTACAGTTAGCATTTTATATTTAATAAAATATGGTTTACAGCTCTGCATTTGGTCTATATTTGCGAGAATTCTCACGCATCTTTTTTGTAAGATGAAGAGTTTTTCTACTTCAACACAATTTCCCCACACTATAATACCATATGTTAAACACGAGTAGGCGTAGGCATAATATGCTGTCATCGCTGTTTTGAAATTAGTTGATCTTTTCAGCTCATTTAAGGCATACGCGAAACTTGCAAGTTTGTTTGACACGACATTAATATGTGCCTTCCAATTTAAATTAGTGTCAACAGTCAGACCCAAGAGTTTAAATTCATCAACACATTGGAGCGGTATGTTATTGTATGAGTAATTTATAATTAATTGACGTTTTTGATAAGGTCTGTATTGCATAAGTTTTGCCTTCGAGAAATTTATTTCCAAATTGTGATCCTTTAGCCAATTCACTATTTTTGTTAGTATATCGTCCAATATTGAATTTAATTTGCTACCGTCGTCACATGGAAACACTATCGAAATGTCGTCAGCAAAGAGGACACTCTGTACTTTTATTTCACTTGGCAAGTCATTTATATATATAAGGAATAGAATGCACCCTAAGACACTGCCTTGAGGTATAGACATTGTTACGTGCTCCATTTTTGATCGCACGTGAGTCATTTTGCCAGTGTCCGGGTGAAGATATTCCACTTCCACGTACTGTATGCGATTTTTGAGGTACGAGCAGAACCACTCATACGCGATACCTCTCACACCTATTTGGTACAACTTATTTAGTAGTACTTTATATGATACTCGATCGTAGGCTTTACTCATGTCTAACAGTAGCCCTACTGCATATTTCCTATTATTTAATATTTTTAATGCTTCATGTACGAAATTAAATACTGCTAACGTCGTTGACTTATTTTTCCTAAATCCATTTTGACTGGTGTTAAAAATCTTGTACTTCTAACAAAAAATATTTAGCCGCAAAACACTGCAAAAAAATCACGTTTGTTGTATGGGAGCCCCCCTTAAATATTAATTTTATTCTGTTTTTAGTATTTGTTGTTATAGCGGCAATAGAAATCTATTATAGAAATTTAGCTCTATTTCTAGGAACGAAAATGTGAATGCAGCATTGCGTTGCGACATATCCCAGAACCTCTTTTATCACCTCCACCGTTATCATAGTCTTTGTCCAGCTGTAGTGTCGCAGTTAATCTTGTGTATCGTCGACTTAACTACACAAAGCACATTGTCAAGCGCCACTCGTGTTGGAAGTGACTTTGTTACGTCATGCACACATACTTGCAACACGAATGAAGAAACTTGTGTGGCTTTGTCTTAGTGCGTTCGTCTGGGTAAGAAATAGGGCTGGGAAATCTCCATATTCTTTATTGTATACAAAACAAACAGATACATATTATACAATGGGACATCTTATGTAAAAAGGCGAGCGTAACCCAATTTTCAAACAGCAGACCTCAGCGTCTTAGAAAGCATATTAGGACATTTAACCAAAGCGCACAGCAAAACTTACAAATACTTAAATATTTAAATTCTTTCTAGCTAAATAAACTAAACAAATACGAGTACAACACACAATCAATGAGTATAATATTTAATATTATATAACTAAAATACATATATATTATTAACTAGCTGTTGCCCGCGGCTTCGCTCCCGTGGACCACCCCACAGGGTCCATTTTCGGGATTAAAAAATAGCCTATGTCACTCAGATATAATGTAGCTTTCTATTGGTGAAAGAATTTTTCAAATCGGTCCAGTAGTTTCGGAGCCTATTCGGTACAAACAAACTAACAAAAAAATCTTTCCTCTTGTTAATATTAGTATAGATTAAATTTGATAAAATACTAGCTTCTGCCAGCGGCTTCGCCCGCGTGAATGTCGAAAATTATCCCAAGGGGACATATTCCTGACATAAAAAGTATCCTATGTGCTATTCCAGACTATAATCTATCTCTGTGCCAAATTTTATCCAGATCCGTTCAGCCGTTTGAGCGTGAAGAAGTAACAAACATACAAACACACTCACAGACTTTCGCCTTTATAATATTTTTGTGATTATTTGTCGAAATAAGGGCGGTAACGCACTACACGTCCGTGTCCGTGACCGACACGGATCGGATGTAGTGCTTAACCGCCCTTAGGGCCGATTTTACCTTCGCAAGAAAAAAGTATCCGAAGAATAATTTCGAAGTATCGACAGTTTTCCTTTCAAAAATTTGCAGACTTATATTTTTTTAGATACCTACCAAAAATTACCCGATCCGTTCTAATCTGTCCTAAGGCATGTTATTTCAAAGTTACTAGCTGCATTATGATTCCTTTAAAATTGAAAGCCTTTGTAAACACCTCTAACCCTCAACCTCTTTGTCAACAGCGATGGTAGCAGCGCCGGCAGTCCCAAAGAGGCGTGCGTGGCCGCCTCCCCCCCACCTGCGCCCGCGCCGGTGAAGCGCGACGTGCGCCACCACCACCCGCATCAGTCGCACGGCCCGCACGGACCGCATCAGCCGCACGGCCCGCATCAGCAGCATATGCTTCATGAGCAGCATTCGAGGCCGCTTAGTATAGGTACGTGGTTTTTATTTATCTTTACTGCTAGATTTTAATACTTTCGTTGTGGGTCTGCCGGAGTCTTAGTTTCCTGATAGCTACAACCTAGGGGTCTTTAAGTCAAGAGTGAATAGGTTACTCCTAGGCAACCGTCGACCACATCATCGCTTACCATCAGGCGAGATAGTGGTCAAGCGTGAGTCTATAGATAATAAAAAAAAAGATCTTCGCTGTTAGATGCAGGTATTGTTATCAGTAATATGAGTAAAATAAAAATAAATAATGTAAATTAACGTATTATTTGGCACACATTTCGTGCACCACAATTTAGGTAGTAACAATTATAAAAAAGGTTAAATTAATGACAATGTCATTGTGTGCGTTACGGCTGCGCCAAAAAGTTCATGTATCCCTTACGCACAATGGATATAAACTTGCTCCAAGAGCTCATGGTAGGACCAGGGCCCCAGTTCAGCAAAATGCCAGACAACAAGCAGCTAGTGTCTGACGCTGGATTTCAACTGAACCTTAACCAGGTACCTACGATTGTAGGCGAATTAATTGCCTAATACTCGTACTTAAAACATGTTATTGTAGGCTATAAAAATATGTTGTGTGTGGGGGGCTTGACATCTGCAGCCAATGCGCAAACTGTGCCAACAGCAGGGCACTATAGTCAGAGAATAAAATTTGTTAGAGGGACCTCTAACAAATTTTATTCTCAGAGTTTTTTGCACAAAAGAAAAAGAAATAAATAAATACAAATTTGGGACAACACAAACCAGAGGCACAACAAATTTAAACGAAACAAAAACTCTGGTCTCACCAAGGCGCAAGGGGGTAGGATTAGAAGCCATCTGGAGTCATCAACTTCTGGTATTGTTTTATACGAATTGATTGCTTTCGCTGCAAAAATCAGTATCAATAAGCGCACAAGCAACACTTAAATTACAGATTATAAAAAAGTTATTTGCAATAAGGGTTATATTTAAAGACCTATAGGTCTGTAACCGTCCTTCTACCACTTTTCGGTATAATATAGGTTATTGGTATGTAAAACGGACATATTCCGGCACGGAAATAATTCGGAAAAGGACTTGGGGAGGCCCTTGCCAAGCCGTGGGACGGCAATGGCTAGACAAAAAGATTAAACCGGTATCTTGGGGGCACTGTCTGATGTGTACCACTTGTTCCAAAGGCGGCGGAGCAGGTGGCTCACGACGCGCAGAGCGCCGTGCCGCTGGACCCTCCGAAAGACGCCGCACAGGTACGAATAGACAAACACCATAGCCCATGTTCAAGATTGCCATTTGCCTAGCCTTGAATGACCTCGTGGCTGATGCAGTTGATTATCAGTATCTTACATGCACATAGGATCAAAGCCCAATCTGACAGAGGCGCAGTGAATCGTAGACCGTAGGCCGCCATAGGATGTGGCCTTCAGGTAACAAACTTAGGGAGACTGTAGCCTGAACAGTCAAAGACCCGAGACGGCGTATTCTGCTCGCCTCTTCCGAGGAATTGCCTGGTGTTATCCGCCTAAACTCATGAGGGCCAATACCTGGCTGAAGGAGCGTGACGAAATAAGAAAGCTCTCCAGGGATTCGGACAAAGATAGCTGCAGAATAACGTATGGTTTTAGTCAGTTAGAGTCTGACAGGCCCCTTCACACGCCCCGACGTGGAGGACATCCTTGAGGATTCCAACACTTAAAAAATGTACATAGCATAACTCGTTTCTCAAGAGGAGACACGTGAGTACAATCATTGTCAGTTAAATGCAATTACAGCAAGGTACTAATGTTGTTGTTTGTGTCATTTCACAGAAATGCGCGTCAGTCCAGGAGGAGCTGGTCCCTCAGCAGAACCTCCGCATATGATGCATCATCACCACATGGTAAGTTATTCTATTCTTCATCTCTTTTAGCCTTTCCATTCATTCTTTTCATTGATGTCATTATGTTTTTTATCATATATATTGTAGTTATTGAGAAATTTTCACTGAAAAAGTAGCTGTTTTCTGTTTTTAGCTCGTGAAACTTGTAGGGGCTCTTATCATCTTGAATATAATATCCATATTCTCATTTTCACAGGATACGAATCCCCTCGAAGGACCAGTGGAGTCCATGGTCAGTGGAGCTGGCTCTTCAGACGGTGAACTGTCCTCCAAAGCAGGGGACAGTCCCAGCAGGAAACGAAGACGTATCTCCAGGCATTTGTCTTCAGGTAAATAATTATCCAATCTATACCACCATAAAAAACTAATGATGAATAAAAAATTTATTAGGGCATCTACTGTCCTAAAATCAAACATTCGACGTGTATCATCTGTCAACTCATTCTTTGGACTGCGGACAAGAGAAGGACAGGATAGACGCAGTGGAAATGTAGTGCTGGAGGCGAATACTCCGAAAACCATGCAAATTAAAACGCACAAATGTGCCTGCCCTTTTGCATCTCGGCAACAAGACCCGATATATACCATTTGCCTAAAGCGTAATTTGATTCATTTCGGCCTCATAATGCGAAGGGGAGATAGCAGCCTTGAAAAGCTGATCATTGTTGGCAATACCGAAGGCAAGAAAACACGAGGCCGATCGCCAACACGGTGGTCTGACCTTGAAAGAGATGCTTCGTCCTCAAGGAAGTTTCAGCAGGTGGTGATGGCAACTTTGAATCCCAGTCGATGGAGACAGATTGTCCTGTGGCCACAATCCTCAGTGATGAGGAACTGATTGGACAAGAAGTAGGGGTACGGTAGCGCCACAATTTTTTTTTGTGTTTGTTTCGAACTGCAAAAAGACCAGTCGTCATAAACATACTTTGTGAAATCATAGTTTGCTGCACGATTTGAATATTATACTACAGCCCGACAACAACCATCGCGGAGATACCTACCAGTCACAATACCCGTCTGGCCGGAGAATCCTCCAGGTCGAAGGAGTAAGAAATATTGATCCATCCATCTTCATAAACTTTCTCATTCATAATATCAGTAAAACGGAGAATGTTTATTTTATTTTATGTCTAATTTTCTCGCACAACAGTCTTAGCTACCCGCTGTCACGGGGTCCCAGCGCTAATAAAGAAAATTTGGTTAAAATAAATCTCACTAGATGGCGCGATTTGTACCGATTTGTTATTGAATTGTGTGTAAATTATCATTATTTGGAATTGAACATAAAAATTGTATGTTCTTGTTTAATCAACTCTCCTAAGCACAAAATTATGGAATATTGGACTCTTAATTCACATTTCAAAGATTATTTGAACGGATCATTTAAAATTGATGGCAATAGATGGCGTGATTTTCAATTTCTGAGGCATTCCACTCGATTGATATTTTTTTTATTGTTAAACATTTTGGTATAATGAAACTGTAAAAAGAACAAAAAAAAAAATCCTGTAAAACAAATCGTCACTGTATTTAATGAAAAAATTGTTACGAACCGAGAAAACCCTTTTACTTGCAAGTCGCTGCTAACACCATCTATAGCCGTGGAACGGAACCGAACGCGATCGAAGTGCTTATAAAAATAATCATCTTGATCAGACAAAAACGCTAGTTACGTCGATACGGTTTCTCTGTATGGGATAAGGCATCTGTATGCTAGTATTATATTATCTGTGCCACTGTGGACCATGAACTCCTGCGAGGCAACTTCTGCATTAACTACTGGTTCTTTATCTGCAGAATATGTTGCGATAATGTCTAATATGTTGTTTGTATGTTTTCAGGGGAGAGTAATGTGTCGGTGTCAGCGCCAGCCGTCGAACGTCGCACTCCGAGACATCACTATCAGCCACCGTAAGTATCTTTCTGAATCATCATAGACAGATAAAAAAATGTTAATACAAAACTTGACTACCCGTAACGACTGTCAAAGATCTTCAAATGACAGCCGGGACCAACGGCTTAACGTGCTTTCCGAGGCACGGATGAAACTCGGTATGTTGAAATGGTCACCCATCCACGGACCGACCTCGCCAAGCGTTGCTTAACCTTGATGATCGACCCATCGGCTGTTATTATTTAGCCACAAGCACCTCGGAGTCGGAGTATACAATCATATTTGCAAGCTGGCTGATCAAAACCAGATGTCCAGGTTTCCTCACGATGTTTTCCTTCACCGTTGCCTGTGATGTCCAAGATAAACTTAGAAAGTACATATGAATTTGAAAAAGTCACTTTGGTACTTGCCCGGATTTGAATCCACAACCCCAAGCACGTTTGGCGAGGTCTTAGCCACTGAGCTACCACGACACTTGACAGCCAAAACTACAGAAAAGAACTGGGTTTGTTCGACTAGTTTTGAAAGAGGTCACATAACAGAGCTTTACCCACCCATACTTCTTTGTTTCAATTAATCCGAAGGCTTTGCCTGTTCTGCTGGCAATGTACCACACATATTTATTTACTAGCTGTGCCCGCGGCTTCGCTTACGTCATCTGTCTGCCAACCCTACCCTACTTACCTACCTACCAATTTTTTCTATAGTCATCATTCTTTCGCGGAGAATTGTAACATCGCCATTCAGAAAATGACTTCAAATGCACAACGCCATCTATCGAATATCCAGTTCAACTGTCCGAGTATCTGAACTGCGTGTGTTGTGATAATTTGACTTCTTGAACACTTTAAATTCATCTAACGTTTGATGTCTATGACCAGTGTGTGTTGCCAGTGATGACATATGGCTCTGAGACGTGGTCGCTAACAATGGGCCTTATCAGAAAGCTTACAGTCACTCAAAGGGCAATGGAGAGGGCTATGCTCGGCGTTTCCTTGCGTGATCGAATCAGAAATGTTGAGATCCGTAAGAGAACCAGGGTTACCGACATAGCCCGAAGAATTGCCAAACTTAAGTGGCAGTGGGCAGGGCACATTGCTCGCAGAACGGATGGCCGATGGGGCAGAAAGGTTCTGGAGTGGCGACCGCGAACCGGAAGACGTTGCGTTGGAAGGCCTCCCACCAGGTGGACCGATGACCTGGTGAAGGTTGCAGGAATCCGCTGGTTGCGGGACGCACGGGACCGGTCAATGTGGCGACGCTTGGGGGAGGCCTATGTCCAGCAGTGGACGTCTTTCGGCTGATATGATGATGATGATGATGAAAGTTTGATAGAGTGAACCGATTGCGATGAAACAAAAACTAAGTAATACTTCTGGCAATTTTTTTTGGAAATGTTTTTGATGGAAAAAAAATACTTTTCTACAGATTTATTATATGTAATGATAAGTTGTGTAACAGTCAGGTCTGTTGGCTTGGCAATCATCGCCAGAATTAAGCGCGGGACGGTGTTTGGTCTTTTCGAGGCGACGACGGTTAGACGAACAGTGTAGTGTGTAAGTACACTGGCGACCGAGTCGTCTTCTGTTTCCTTCTACCCTCATTCGAATGTGCTGACGAGATCCAGCTTTCTCGCTCACATCCGTTGCGACGGCCCTGTGCGGGAGGGGAAGGGACACAAGAGTCAAAAATTTAGATTATTCAGAATTAAGCGCGGGACTGTGTTTGGTCTTTTCGAGGCGACGACGCGCGACGGTTAGACGAACAGTGTAGTGTGTACGAACACTGGCGACCGAGTCGTCTTCTGTTTGCTTCTACCCTCATTCGAATTTGCTGACGAGATGCAACTATCTCGCTCACACCCGTTGCGATGGCACTGTGCGGGAGGGAAACGGACACGAGAGTCGAAATCCTAGATTATATACCTCCACCCGCGCAAACTACAATTTAACCGAAACGGCGCAATCAGCGAATGTGCTACATACAAGTTCATTGGTCTTTTCAGCCTTTTATTAAACTTCCAGATCGTAATAGGTTAATTTGTAAAGATAGTTATACATAATACCATAATTTTATATTCTCCACAGACGGCGGATGCGTTACGTGAACAACGGCGCGGGCACCTGGACGGAGCGTCTGCTAGACCCGCACACACACGCCGCGCATCCCACGCATCCCACTCATCCGGCGCATCCCACGCATCCCACTCATCCGGCGCATCATACGCATCACACGCACCATACGCACCCGCATCACACGCCGCTGCTGTTGGATATTAACCAGGTAACGATGGAGATGTGATTATTTATTTACAAGCTGTTCCAGCGAACTTGGTACCACCTCAGACAAATGTTTGGGCAAATTATTTAACTAACCTCGACTTTGTTTTCTAATATATAAAATTCTCGTGTCACAGTTTTCGTTGCCATACTCCTCCGAAACGGCTTGACCGATTTTGATGAAATTTTTTGTGCTTATCCGGTATCTATGAGAATCGGCCAACATCTATTTTTCATCCCAAAAAAAAAAAAAAAAAAATATGGTAGGGTAGGTGTAGGGTAGGTGTAGGGTAGGTGTAGGGTAGGTGTAGGGTAGGTGTAGGGTAGGTGTAGGGTAGGTGTAGGGTAGGTGTAGGGTAGGTGTAGGGTAGGTGAATGTGTGGAGTTTTTATGGCAAAACAAAGTTTGCCGGGTCAGCTAGTATAATATAGATTTAGGGTGAATTTCAGAAAAATCGACAACGCCATCTACTGGCATTACTGGAACTAGCATACTACGCCATGTTCATTTTTTTCCGAGTTTAGTTGCTGTCATATATCAGAGATGGCGCTGTGTTCGAAAAGTGTATTTTCTTCATAATTTTGTTTTCGTTAATTTTACCATGTTTTTATAGTTCAACTGTTATTCGGGCGGAGACTAAACCAACCAATCAAAGATCATGAAAATCGGTCTAGCCGTTCTCGAGTTATCAATGGTGTAACCAACACGGCTTTGTTTTAAATATAATAAATTTATACATAATTTTGATGATACAAGACCAGAATAATATAATTTATAATATCGAAGTCATCTCAGTAGACAGTAGCATATTTTCCCTTAGGTAAAGAGGACCATTATTTTTTTTTATTTTTTTACAATGGTTGGACACCAATTACAATAATTGCCATGCCGGGGGTGGTACATGGCGAGCAATCTGCCGTATGTTCTTGAAACACGCAAGCTACTATGTTCTTCTAGCTTGCCACCCTGTAATTTCTTGTCTGTTAAAAGTGTCTGTCCAAATCCAAAGTGCTAAATTTTTTCAAGATTTTATGCATAAATCAGCGAAGTATAGTTGTCACAGCGGATCTTTGTGTCTTTGAAGTTGGTTCTGCGAACAATTGCGCAAGAAACAGTTTGTCATCGAGTATACTGCATAGAGTAAGCGAGATAGAGCGATGCGACAAACGTAAGCGAGTGAAAGAGACAGTTATACAATGCTGTCTTCACCCTCAACATTGACACAAAAATTGATATTTTTGCTATTTTTGTGTCAATGTGCTACTGCGCAGGTTACTTGTTAACCTGCTTTATGAGGCATGATGAAGTCTCAGTATGCAATAGAAGGTCACCCATCCAAGGACTGACTACTTACTTACTTACTCGGCAAGTCAAAAGTCAAATATATTTATTTCAATTAGGCCAGTAAGCGGCACTTTTGAACGTCATACATATATGAATTAAAATTTACAAGTGGTCTTCTTCTTCTTCGTCGTATCGATGATTCCTCAATTATATACGTTTTGACCAAAATTCAGCCACGGCAATAGTGTTTTCATTTGCCTCACAAAGGTCCTTCAGGGTGCAGGTGTTGTTGCACAGAGAGCACGATAGGAGGTGAGGCATTGTTTGGGACGCGGCTCCGCAATCATACAAGTAGTAAAAGTTGATTCTACCGTGCATTCGGAAAAGTAGCTTGTTATGGAGAAGAATGCACAAGAAACTCCATCAAGTGTTGCTTAACCTTGAAGGCGTTTTTATTCAGCCACTAGCTTCCTCCAACCTAATCCGTAAAGCACCGTAACTTAACATCAGTCTGTCGTATTCCAGATGCGTGGCACGCGGCTGGGCGCTCTGGGCGGCGTGGGCTGGCATGCGCACGCGCACCGTGATCACGCGCAGCGCACGCAGGTATGTGTGCACCAGTATACACTGTTGGATGTAAGGGGGGACACGTCCACGAGACGCTGAATTGGAGAATTGTTGGCTGGTCTTTCATACAATTTTGATAAAGTCTATCTGATTTGACTCAAGAGACTATCAAAATTTGTGTTTGAAGAAATAGATGTAACAATGTAGCTTTTGCGACACTAGATTGTTAAAAGAGGATTTTTTTAACTTAAAATTGTGACAGAAAAGATATACATTAGTCTTGTATTTAAATTTGACAATCATATTTTACTATAGTTAGCTACTAAGCATAAGTATCTTCAAAATTTAACCTTAGATTTTATTTTCAAATAAATCATTAAAATTGTCTGTCTTTCTGACTCAACCGGCCTATCTAATCCACAAAATTTTATTTGAGTGTATTAAAATATATTTTAGAGTAATATTGCAAATAACGCAATGTCTTCTTGGCGTGTCCCAATCAAAATAATATAATAAAACAATTTCTTTCAGTAATTAATTTAAGAAAGTATTCAATCGAACCGAGCATATGAATAGGTACGACAAAAGTATTATATGAGCTAGCGTGACACGACAATTTTTATAATTTTCACACACATACGACACATTTTGAACATAGCGAGACACTGTGGGCAAACATTTGTGTCCAACAACAAATGTTTGCTTCAACTACAACGAACGACACACACAAATATTGTTAAAACTAAGTTTAAACACACTTCAAAATATTACCTATTAACAAAATACTACAAAATCAAAATTACCAATAATAGGAACAAATTATAGTACCCGTTACTACGTCACATCGAGCCTTAGAAAGAGACTATCACACATATAAATAACAGCGACAACACTCTCTAAATCTCGATGTATCGGGTCCCTTAACACAAACGTTACCTTACCGAGAGCCGCGAGTTTTACATCATGACGTCAGAAAACATGTAAAATTCACGTCTTTTCTTTTAAGATTGATAAGTTCTATGTGTATTGTCAATCTGGGCATAGCATATAATATGAAGAAGATAGGTGAATAGGCACACTCGTGATTGCTTAGGATTTATTGTGTAATCAAATTTAATATTATTATTATGTATGTTAGTATTTAGTATAAGTTAAGATATGTAACGGCGATCGAACCGAACTTGACGTTTGTTCTGAAAGGATTTAAGATGGCATCATTATTTGAGTATTACAATGCAGAAGTATCTCGTACTTAAAGGAGCCGGGGCCTTTTTCTTCTTGTTCTAAGTCAATAGAAACTCTATGAGTTCGTTTCCACTATACTTTGTTTCAGCCGTTTTTTTTGTGGTTAACAACATTAATTTAAAATTAGCGGAAATAAGCTTTTTAACTTCTAGTTTCGAAAATCTTTGAGCTATCGCCCTGTAAACTCACATAATGACGTCACCGCTGCACGTTCGGTTCGCTCGTCTCGCCCGTACTGAGGGTCGGACCGCACGTAGGTGCCGGCGGGCGCAGTCCCAGCCCCCGAGCTGTGGGGCGCCGCGGTGCTGCCCCCGATGCCACACCTGCGCTACCAGGTATACACTGCGCTCATACTGCGCACGTACTGCGCTAGGTCTCCGTTCGCAAGGACTCTTTTGTAATGCCCCCCTTAGAGAGGTGGGACATGACAATGCAACAACGATACGACTATTTTCTTTCATAGAACATTTTCTATAAAAAGGGATGGTCGCATCGTCGCGGTCGCATTCTCGTCTCACGCCCGTATACGGTAGCTTTAATGCAGCGTTCGAAAAACAGCACTGGATGTTCGACTCTCGGCGTTGAGCAGAGAGTTGAGAATCTAACAGAGCGCTTTATTACCGTGCTAAAAAGTGCACTTTTTATTTTCAACTCGCACCAAGCAATGTTCTTCCTGCCCTTGACCCGTGTCACTTGTGGTTTTCTTCTTCCATTCGCCCCTGTCAACCGTCACGGTATCATTCCCGTCTTCTCCCAGTACTAAGCCGTATGTTGGTAAACCAGTGCGTGTTTTTCTAACGTAACGTTAAAAAAGAGCCTCTGCGAACGTAGGCTATTATTGCGCTAAAGTTTTGGTACAGGGTTTTGGTGGCTCCGATACGATTGGTCGCTTTTTTTGGCTTTTTATTGTCTTTGTCCGCTGTTGAATGATTCGATTCGTCGTCTGGTGCCTGGTTAATCCCTTCAATTAGGTAAATGTATAAAATAAAATAAGATATAGCGCTAATTTGGACTATTGTTACTAAGGAATGCTCTATCCGTTTAAAAATTAGTACATGATTGTGTCTAAGTTCATCTATACATTTAGCTTGTAATTACTTATTTATGTTTCATACACGATGTCTTTAATGTATATGCTAATTAGTTATACAGCTAATAACCTTGCTTTTATTTAATCTAATATTAATAATAAGAGATGAAAACAACCGATACTTTGCATACAAATTACTATAAAAAATGCTTTTAAACTAAACAACATATAGCTTAGTTGAAGGGGTTAAGATTTAAACGTATGTCCTACCCGCATTTCTAGTCGACATTTTCTTAAACTACCCTCTAAATTTGTTGTAAATAATTCGAATCGTATCGGAGTCGGTTTCGTAACGTTTGGGCGCGTGCATGTTACTAACACAGTACATATTAGTATATCGTCCAGGTATACCAACGTTGTATCACATCATGGAAGCTAACTGTAATGTTTTTATGACGTATTTATTATTTTAATAGTTTTTTAAAGTCATTTCCTTGTCTTTTACATACCTATTATTTATACCGATCACAAGCTATAGATTTGGCATACATTGATTTGTTAGTTCTGATCTGGTTGAAGGCTTGATTCAACTCCAAGCATAATTATTACCATTAAGCTTCTTTATTTCTTGTTTAATCTTTACTGTTGTCTTAATTAGTGGTTATGGTTTAACGGTTATTTCTTTAATGTGTTTTGCTTCAAGTTTGCTCGACTAGTTTTATTCATTTTTAGTTTTTTCTTTGTTTGCCTTTGTGTATGTGATGTATCGTTGGTATAATCGTGTCGTGGGCACGAGCTGTCTCCGTTCCGCTGCGTGATGGTCCCTGCGATGGCGCCGTGGCTGCCAGCCCCGCTTTACCACTGTATCTTTAGTGACGTCACGTGGACTAACATATATACACACATTGATGTAACTTTAAGCGGTTTTTGGGGTTTCCTCTATGTCATATAAAAATTGGTGAAAGCATGAGGAAATTTAGACAATCCATTTGCATAGTGAAGGAAATTTCATTCAATTTTACATAAAACCCTGAATATATATTATTTACCAACATTTTCTGCATCTATTTCATAACAAAGTTAGTAACTAAGCTTTCTGTACATCGGTATCGTTCTCTGAATAATTTCCTGTGATCGATTCAGAGCTGGCTTTTCTATACAAAACTCATATTACATCATCGCCGTGTATGTTGATACTTTCCAGGCTAAGATTTTATTTCAATTCATTTTGTAGAACATTTGTCTACTTCGTCACATGCTTCTAAATAGTCAACTCGCTCAGATCCAGCTTATTTCTAATTTTTATGGTATCTTCACCTATTTCTTCAATATCTACAAATTCTATTTATTATAAAGATAATGCCATCATATCTTTCTTTTCCTCTTCAGTATCTATAAATGTTACTTATTCTAAAGTTCTGAACACTATCATACCTGCAGCTATCTATTCAATATCTATAAATAATACTTATTCAAAAGTACTAAACACTATCATATCTTTATCTATCTCTTCAATATTTACATATTCTATACTTATAAACGCTCGGATAACTTCATTTACTTCTTCAATATCTACAAATGATACTTATTCAAAAGTTCTAAACACTATCACATCTTCATTCACTTCTTCAATATCCACAAATTCTATTTAATCTAAAGTTCTAAATGCTATTATATCATTACCTATATCTTCTATACCTACATATACTCAAGTACTAAACGCTCGAATATCTTCATTCAATACTGCAATATCTTCAAATGTGTTTGTGTGTGTCAGTCCCGTGTCAATGGTTTGGTACTACTTCTAAGCTTCAGGTTGTTGGTCCGTCAGCTTGACGATGCGCTCGTCTTGTTAACTCTTACCATAGTGTTCATTATATAAATACTTTCTAAATGTTGCTGTAAGGCTATTTAGATTTACACTGATTAGTAGTAAATATTTTTGCTCTGTGGGATTTGTGTCCGATGTTTAGGTTAGGTTAAAAAGACTGGTGTCCGCAATTTTACGTCCAAGCGGGTATTTTGCGTACAGTTAGGCTAACTGATCATTTGATCCACCCTAGCTCCTCATAGAAAGCCAGCAGCGCCTTGGTGTTGCTGACTTTTTGTCTGATAAAGCTCGAGGCGAATTTACGCAGGAGCGTGCTGTGAATGTTTTGTTTAAGCTTCTGCTGATCTAAGATGAACAAAATAATCGTTTCTTAAATCAGCTTCTCGCTTGATTAAACAGTAGGTGATCTTTTTCTTTTAGAATCGATGGAAAACTCTATGAATATTTTGGGACGTGCTGGTGGCCACGGCTACCGCATCGTCAGTGCCGTTCATTCGGTCATGTAATGTGCCGATGGAAATTATGGCGAGGGGAAAATTCGGGGCAAGGGACTATTTGAAACCAAAGGACATTCTGAGTCTAAACAAAGTTATTGACTTTAGAAATGAAAGAAATGAAATGCTTATAAAAGACAGACTCAAAAATCTCTCACCTATCTTCAGTTTCATTTCAGTGATTCTAAAAAATATAAGACTAAAAATATGTCAGTGTAGTCTACACAGCGTTACAGCACGAAAACTTTAAGTGTAAGCATTCGACTCCACCGCGCTTGGTTTGACAATAGAATGTTACTACTCTCTCGATGTTACGTCTGTCCGATGTAGTAGGAGACGCTTTGTTGTCGACACTCTTTTAGTGATAACTACCCTCTAAAATTTGTAAAACACCCGAGAAATTGACGCCCATTAACAAGTAAATTTATCAAATGTAGTAAATTGTACGATTTTATTTCTAAAATTTTGATGGCCTTCAATGAGTTGCTGACCACATGGCTCTCATTCATAAAATGCATTTTTTTATAATTTACCTGCAAAGTATTTAAGAAATAGAACTGATATAAATTAATGTTCTAAAAACCATTTTCCTCATCCACGTAGATTTTGAAGATTGCTTTTTTTAAATATTTCTGCTACAACAAGTATCAAGTTTTATGAGTGGCGTATACAGGGTGTTTCCAGTCGGACTCCACGACAACTGTACATGTGTACGCACATATGCATGCCCAGATGGTCCAGTGTTCTTTAGGGAGCTAGGCAGAGTTAGTGGCTTGTATTGTGTCGCTTAGACCTAACTATAGCCTTCGATACTCTTTGTAAGAACCTTTTCTATGTACCGGACGATGCTTTGACGACCGCCTCTTAAATAAAATGCCTGCATCTATCTCCCAGGACTTTTAGTATGTTGGAACAGGTTCCAGTCTATACAATTGAATACCAGGCGCCGTATTTTACGTATACAAGTCATCATGATTCTAATGCGAGACAGAGACAGTGCTATACATTACCGATTGTACCATCCCTTTCTGAGACTGGAATCATGTTGAGATTAGTAATTGATAATACGGCCTCCGTACGTGGTGCGACTGGCTATCTGACATCCACTGGGTAACACGATTTAAGACCATATTTTCATATTTCATTTTTGAGGGTAGTCAGAGCATCGTTTGAGCGAAATAGCGTGGGGCGGTACTAACTATCGGTAACAAAAGGCTTACCATTGATAAAACTGTCCTTTTAATAGTACAATGCAGTTTAAGGTGACAGCTCTCTGGAAATCCATGAAAAATTCAATGAGAAATGTTTTCCGTCAAATATAACTGCAACTAGTTTGATGATTTATCAATCACAAAAATTCACATCGGCTTAATGGCTTTTTGATCTACCAACATAATATAGATCTTAAATTTGTAATTAAAGATCAGGTAATAATTACTTTTCGTGTTCAGAGCTGTCATCTTAAGCAGCAGAGTCTGAAAATTGATAGTAAGCCTAAAAATAGCGCTCACACGACACACACTTGACGCTTTGACACTTTTATAACAATTTTATTCTTACTCTGGCTTACTGACACTTGCGTTCTAGACACTATAAGTTATTTGTTGTCTTTGGCAGGCAAAAAAACAATAATCCATAAATAAAAACATTTACCTGCATCGCGCAACGCAGCATGTAATGCAACACGTATTATGTTCGCGAACATTGTTGCATGGTATGTTGCATATGTGTATGTAATTTATGCTAAAGACAACCATGTGCTTTAAAAATAATGTGATCTATAGTGGTAATTGTGTAAGTCTTAAGTCCTAAATAAAGCTACTTTCAGATGCTCGCGAAAGTGCGTGTTTTTCTTATTAAGTCATAAAGTATTATTTTGCGACCATCTGTAGCTAGCCTTAGTTGTGTATCATTTAGCGATATTTTATCAGCTCTTTGTCGCCTAATGAACACGACTCCTAAAAAGTGATCTAAAAATAGCCTACATTAATATAAATAATTACTTATATAAAATGTGTAAAGACAAGTGTTTGTTTGTGGGCGTGCCTGCTCTAATAGTTCGGTCTTATGTGAATGACGTAACGAGGCCATGGCACTTGTTAGTACGAACCGCTTTGGACTTACGACCGATGCGTGCGACTGAACACATGTAAAAATTGGTTTTAGACTAGGTTAAAAAAAAAAATAGCCGTTGTGAAAACCTCCTCCGTTTTTTGAAATCGTCTTTAATCGTCCCATTGCTGGGCAGTCTCCCCCATGATCTTCCCACTTTTCCCTTTCTTGCATATTTTTGTGACAAAAATCTTTGAAGTTCGAACTTTGCACGCCTTAAATAAACCTCTTGGTTCTACAAAATGTTTTTTTTTTATTAAATACAACCCGAATCTCTTCAAAGTTAGAGTGAACAGGCTTCTTCTGGGTAAGCTCACTCCATCGTCGACTCTGTCTCTGTCACCTCTGAGCTAGACTAGAGTCAAGAGCAAACACATCTCGAATAAAAAAATAAAAAATACGCGATCCTGTTGTTAGAAACACTAGATAAAAACAAAAGTGTGATAAGTTATAACTATGATGTTTTCAGCTATTGTAAAATTCATTAACATCTTCCTCTCCTGCCCTTGCCCCGCGGTAAATATCACGGTAAATATCTGTCATAGTAAAAATATACAAACAGTATAAAACTACCTACAAAAGTTCGAAACGGCACACTCACACAAACATACGTAACTACTCGTCGCGTCGCGGTGCTCAGTACTGACAGCACTGCGGACGCTGCGTAAGGGTCTCGTCGTTGCGTATTTTTGTGTGAGTGTGCCGTTTCGAGCGTTTGTATGTAGTTTCCATACCGTTTATATATTTTTACTGTGTATCTGTTTTATTTTAAGGACTGCTTTCACCAATGAAACTAATCGCGATAAGTTCACCTAAACTCAGTTTATGCAAATACAGCGTGACTCAGCGAGTCCGCTGAGAAACTACTAATCAGAACGATGTATTTGCATAAACTGAGTTTAGTTGAACTAATCGCAATTAGTTTCATTGGTGAAATCGGTCCTTAGTCTGTGTTGCCCTACTGCAGGAAAAAGGGTTTCCTTTCGTCTTTCTATTCCTCCCAGAAAAAAAAATTAAAAATGTATAAAAAAAGTATGTGTTTAAAGTCGCCTATCGTGAGGTCCCTGCTAAAGTAAAATATTTAATAGCATTAAAAAAACTGCTATTGTGTATTCTCCTTTACATTGTAAGCAAGGTGGCGGTGCCTATTAGACAGTGTGCATCACTCTTAATACATAGACAGTGCACAGTGCTTGACGATGTAGGTTATGTTGAAGAGCTAGCGAAGGGGATGGTTCTGCAAAACGTGCCGTTTAGGAGGTAGGCAGAAAGATCTACCTACTCGATTTTTGAGGTCAATTTTGTTGATGAAACTTGTTCAAAAACATTCTACAATGTACAACAAACAATATATAAAATATAGTGAAAATAAAGTACATGTACAAAGGCAAATATGGGTAATCTTGATCAAGTAAAATTATTGTAGTATCATCGGTCCTTAGAACGGTATGAAATATAATATTAATGTGACGCCTAATAGTTTGTGAAGTATTTATATCAAAGTGAAAATTCAGTTGAAAGTAAGAAAAAAGAAAGAAAGAAAAAGTGTTTATTCGCCACAAAAACGACATACAAAATTTTTGACATCTTAAATTAAACCCTTAACGGTATCTAATATTAGTAAGTATTTAAATTATGTTAGTAAAGAAAAGTAAGATTAAAATTAAATACCAAATTTGAGTACAGTACTAGGATGATGAATAAGAAAGAGTTTTCGAGCAACAATTATAACTAAAACTCACTAAGGCCCCTTATGCACTAGCGGCCAGCCGCCTAACGCGGTTGGAATAGCGGCTGACCGCCAACGGCGGTTCTCTGCAAGCTAAACCGCCCATGAAACGCCAGTGTGTATAAGATGGCGGTCAGCCGCGGTCAACCGCCGCGGTCGAAATTTTGTGGCGGTTAATAAGTGCGTACGATACTAAGCGGTTGCATATTAAAATGGAAAAACAGCTAGCCGCGCGGTTAGCCGCCTCCGCGGTTAACCGCTAGTGCGGTTTTCAAGAAAATTGTACAATTAACTAATTGTGAACCCTTTAGTGATGTTTTTACTGTATTAATCCTAAGATTAGAACACCCCTTCTAACCTGTATGCATATCCAGGATGTTACTTAAAATGTCTACCAGCAGCCCTTAGTTTTATCAACAAATTGGCCAAGTTTTATTGGAAAACATATCTAATTACCAAATAGAGGCTTAAAGGTTTACAAAGTATTTTCGGAACCATTCCCACCGCATCTCTTCAACAAAAACGCTCTAACGACAATAAAATCTCGATGTTTTATTCATGCCACACTCCTAAATCTATTTGTTATTACTTATTGTCTTATAAACACACGATGACAGCGCCGAAGTAAGACGACACGCTATTCCTAACACGGGTGTAGCGAAAAACAAGCTTTAACTCAACGGGATAGAGTCTAAATTCACACGCACGAATCAAAAAACATCTGTAACTCTATTTCTTACCGATTTATTTTAACATGAGAACTGTCTCCTTGTCAAACGTTTGAAGCAATAGAGAACTATCCGCAAAGCTGCGCTCAGATGGCGCCACAGGTTTCTGCGTAAACAAACTAGAGAAGGGCGTTTTCGGTTTTTTGCGCAAACGGTTATGTATGTGTTTTCATATCGATATCGAAAACGGTTTTCAGATATCGATATCAGTAGTACAGTTTGCAAAAGTTAAAATGTTATTTAGATGAGCAAACTAACAACGAACACGAAATAATACTTAGAAAGATAGGTAGCGCATATGGTTCCTAACGTTTGTGAAGTTTGCGTTTTGTTCGTAGTTCGTACGTTTTCGCATTGTTACGGTTTTAAGTTTTGAATTATTCTTTCTCACACGCTAGTAAGGTTTTTATTAAATACAGCTTTCTAATATCGGTTATTTTGATATCGATATCGATATGATATGATATCTTACACATATCCGATATAAGTTACGTTTAGATATATCGGACACATCCCTAAAAAAAACCAAACTGTCAAAGTCCAGCGACAAAATTTCGCAGTTTATGTATACAAAATATAAAACAAATAGTGAAAGAAAAATGAAGCTAACTAACTTCCCCAATATTATTATTTAGTTTTTGAACACAAGTTATCTTAAAAACAGTAAAAAAGAGTTCGGTAACCACAAACAGTAGTAGACGCCATGTTGTTATGTTTTTGTTTACTCAGAGTCGTCAAGCGCCATCTGGCGGGAGCAATTGGCAGTAATGTTCCCTATTGAATAGGAATTTGCTTCAAATCCTTTGGATGGTGTTTAAACAATTGCTGGCGTTACTTGTTAGAGAGAGAAGTCCGCTCGCTAGCAACCTCATTCGCTTTTACAAACGAATGGGAGTTCTCGCTCTAGTGAATTATACTTCTGAATGATAGAAAGGGATAGAATTATTGGATAATATTAATACGTGAGTGTGAATTTGATTTCAACCTAAAACCTTGTATTTGTGGTATACAAACGAGACGCAACGTTGTTGCAGCAACAAGTTTTTAAAATAAGTTACACACCGTGATGCTAGCAACGTCTACTGTAACGTAAAGGATGTTGCAGCAACAATTTACGTAGATTTTGTTTTCTATGAATGCAGTGTTCTTCAGGATATCACTAATTAGTTTAAGAATGATTAATTTATTATGTGTTTTAATGTGGGTATGTTACGGTTGCGGTTACACACTTTATACGAGGTGTCTTTGGATGTAAATACAGATTTACAAGAGATGACCAAATAGTTTGAATAACAGTAGCACGGTGCTACGTCGTAGCACGGTGCTACGTCGTAGCAAGCAAGAACCTACGCGAGTTTTGAAATGTAGACTTTCTGTTCTCGATTTTTAAGTTCAAAATCGCTTGATAGAGCGTGTGCACGACACCTTTAAAACACTGGGTGCATGTAGTGGGTGAGGCGACCTGACACCGAGCCAATCACAATCAAGTAGGATTTTTCAGTAAATGTATGGAGATGAACTTCTTTTATTTATATTACCTTTGTTTACATACTTATAACCGTTCCTTCACTGTAATAAGATGTATTCGACTCTATATTTTCATATTATAATATTTTTATTGTGAGATCTTACCTCTACGACGCATAAAATAAGAATAAGGTTTTCCGATGGTACCATTTGTTTTTATAGTAGTGAGGCGGGGGGCGGTGTCATATAAATATGCCCGTCACTTTTGACCGTGCGCCATTACGTGAAGAAGCGTCGTAGAGGGACGATCGATATATTATTGTAAATATAATTTAATAAACTATAATATTATTAAAGACTCGCCAGCTCAAGGCATTTGTAAAAGATTATATAGTAAATAAACATAATCGGGGGTAAGGAAATGGTCCACTGGCCAGCATTTTCTATTTAGTATAAAAGAGGTGGCACTGTTTGCACAATGTGTCAGTCAGTTTACAGTACTATACAAGTAAAGAAGTCTATGTACATAAAGAAAGCCAGCTCCCGAGTAATTTCCTCGCCGCCGTTTGCCTCCATATCAATTTTCTTCGCGTTTTATTGACGGAGTTAAGGCGATCCTTAACATTATTGGTCCTTCGAGAACCGGATGAATAAGTAACTAGAAAATGGTACTAACGCGAAGTAAAGACGGAGAACAAGCGAAACGTCGACAGGAAGAGCTTAATGCACATAGGGCCGCTGAAGAGGCCGCGACTTCAAAATCGCCTAAAAGTGGCACGTCGAACACCGCTACCGAGACGTCGGGTACTAGCAGCGGAACTAGTGATTCAACGACCACCAAGACGAACACTTCTACTGAAACTGAAGATACCAATGCTGCGTCCCAGAAGGATCAGACCTCGCAGCGCACTTTGAAACCTGCAGACGCGCGGTCACGTCGCTCCGTAGCCTCCCGCAAGAGACTCCTCGCGGAGTTAGAGGCGAAAGAGCGACTAGCCGAGCTCAAACTCAAGCAAGCGCAGATGCAAGCTCAAATAGAGCTACAGGAAATACGGGTTCAACGACTTCAAGCAGAAGCCGACGCCTCAGATGATGAAGAAGAAGAATTAGATGATGACCTGGCTTCAGTTCGCATCAGCACTTGGTTGAAAGACACCGAGACGGACTGCCCACAGCCAGCAAACATAGAAACACATCAGGTAGAGGCCAAGAAAAAGAAAGAAGTGCCCGTTGAAAATAAAAAGATGCAAGAAGATACATCGAAATTGAACCAGTCTTTGATAGATGTTTCAACCCTAGCCGCCGCGTTATCCCAAGCGGTGAGGAGCACGAGGGAACCACCGAGGTATATTCAAGAGCTGCCACTATTCAATGGAAGCAGCGCAGACTGGCTCAGTTTCAAGGCAGCATATGAAGAAACATACAAGTACTTCACGTCAAATGAAAACACAGCACGCATACGTCGAAGCCTGCGTGGTACTGCAAAGGAAGCTGTTGGTTGCCTACTATTAAGTCAACCAGATCCTGGAGTCGTCATAGAAGCACTAGCAAGAAGATTTGGAAGACCTGAAGCACTAATTCACGTCGAAATGGAGAAGCTGAAGTCATTGAGTCGAGTCACTGACAATCCACGTGACTTGTGCATCTTCGCTGGGAGAATAGCTAACATAGTGGGCACAGTTGAAGCATTGAAGAGAACAAAATACTTACACAATCCTGAGATGGCAAGAATAATCACTGAGAAGCTCACACCTATTTTGAAGAACAAGTGGTACGACTACGCAGCCATTAAGAAAGAAGACGTCCCAGAATTAAAGAAGATATCTACATTCCTGAATGAAGAAGCCGACAAGTGTGGCGCCTATGCCTTACCTGAACTGGCTAGCGATGAACCTTGGGAAAAAGAAAGAAGAAACAGAAAAGTGGAACGCACATTCACCACTGGGAAGAGAACAATGTCAGAAGATCAATGTCCTCAGTGCAAGCAAGACCATAAGCTAACAGACTGCAAGAAATTCTCCGCTCTCGACACTAATGCAAGATGGGATGTTGCTAAGAAGAATAACATCTGCTATCGCTGTCTTCGAAGCAAACACCGACGACTTCAATGCAAGGCACCACCGTGTGGACGACATGGGTGTACCATGAGACATCATAAGCTGCTGCATCACGACAAGGAACAGATCAGCATGGATGACTCAGAAAAGAAAGAGATGACAACACCTGCAATAGAAGTCACATCAGCAACGAAACCAGGCGACCATCGACGTGCGTACCTGAAGATAGCACCCGTCATATTAAGGGGGCCGCTCACCAGCATTGAAACATATGCACTACTAGATGAAGGAAGTACAGTCACCCTGCTGGATGCTTCAATAGCTGACGTCATCGGAGCAGACGGACCTGAAAACACAATGTGGATTCAAGGAATCAGCAACGAGATGAAGCATGAAAACAGCAAGATCGTCAACCTCAGTATAAAGGGAAAATACGCGGAGGAAGAATACAACATAGAAGCCGCGCGGACTGTCAATCGAATGAGCTTCACATCGGAATCAATATACGATCGGCACTTAGAAGATTGTGAACATCTGATCAACATCAAGGATCAGATTACATATCAGCACGCTTCACCGAAGTTGTTAATCGGACAAGACAACTGGCATCTCATCGTGTCAAGAAAGCTCCGCACCGGTCGTCGTAACCAACCAGTCGCTTCCTACACTCAACTCGGCTGGGTTCTTCATGGCTGTCATAGTTCGCTCACAGCCAAGATAAACTTCTGCGGGAAACTCCAGTGCAAAGATGAAGAACATTCTATTGAAGAGCTGGTCAAGAACAATTGCAAACTCGAGTCATTATGCATCGAGCCGCGAAGACCAAGAGAAGATCCCGAGCAACGAGCCCTTGAAATCCTAGAAGAGACAAGCAAGCGTCTGCCAGAAAGAAGATTCGTAACCGGTCTTCCATGGAAGGAAAAGAACTACCAGATTCAGAACAACTACAAAGAAGCCGAAAAACGCCTGTGTTCTCTAGAAAACAGACTGGACAGAAACGAAGACTTCAAATCAAAGTGTGAAGGCAGAATGGAGAACCTGTTCCAGTGTAGGTACGCAGAAACAGCTGCCATACCAGAATCAAAGGGAAGAACATGGTACCTGCCACATTTTCCAGTTACCAATCCAGCGAAGCCGCATAAGCCACCTTGGTGGACTAAGAAGAAAACAGCAGCCACGCAAACCAGGAAAGATATGCCTCATAACGATCGTCGCTACCTCGAACTGCCCACTTCACAAATATTCAAAGCAGAACAACTGTGGGTTCAAGCCAGCCGGAAGAAGAGCTTCAGAGCCGAAATACAACGCATCAAGGAGGTAGGCACACCCAGCAGCAACGATCGTTTCAGTCATCGCAGCGTATACCTCAATGCTGAATGGATCTCCAAGATACGTCCAGCAGTAAGATGTATTGTGAAGGGCTGTCCACCGTGCCGAATCAGAAAAGCGAAGCCTGCACGTCCACTTACAGGAGACTTGCCACCAGCGCGCCTCGCACATCACGCACGTCCCTTTACCTTCACGGGGCTTGACTACTTCGGCCCAATTAAAGTGACAGTTGCACGCCACCACGAGAAGAGATATGGGGCGCTCTTCACCTGCATGACTTCAAGAGCGATTCATAACGGAGTCGGGCGATGGGTGAAAGAGTATGTACCCTTACTCCAATACCGGCGGGAGCCTACAATCACCGGAACCCAGCCAAAGGTCGGTGACGTCGTCATCATCTGCGACAGCAACCTCCCCCGCAATACCTGACCACGAGGAAGAGTAAGCCAGCTGTATCCAGGCGCCGAGTTGTGGACGTCACGACCAGCAGCGGCCACGTCCTGCGTCGTCCGATCCGGAAGATCGTCGTGCTACCAACGGAGTCGCAGCGTGGCGACGGCGGGAGAATGTGCACGACACCTTTAAAACACTGGGTGCATGTAGTGGGTGAGGCGACCTGACACCGAGCCAATCACAATCAAGTAGGATTTTTCAGTAAATGTATGGAGATGAACTTCTTTTATTTATATTACCTTTGTTTACATACTTATAACCGTTCCTTCACTGTAATAAGATGTATTCGACTCTATATTTTCATATTATAATATTTTTATTGTGAGATCTTACCTCTACGACGCATAAAATAAGAATAAGGTTTTCCGATGGTACCATTTGTTTTTATAGTAGTGAGGCGGGGGGCGGTGTCATATAAATATGCCCGTCACTTTTGACCGTGCGCCATTACGTGAAGAAGCGTCGTAGAGGGACGATCGATATATTATTGTAAATATAATTTAATAAACTATAATATTATTAAAGACTCGCCAGCTCAAGGCATTTGTAAAAGATTATATAGTAAATAAACATAATCGGGGGTAAGGAAATGGTCCACTGGCCAGCATTTTCTATTTAGTATAAAAGAGGTGGCACTGTTTGCACAATGTGTCAGTCAGTTTACAGTACTATACAAGTAAAGAAGTCTATGTACATAAAGAAAGCCAGCTCCCGAGTAATTTCCTCGCCGCCGTTTGCCTCCATATCAATTTTCTTCGCGTTTTATTGACGGAGTTAAGGCGATCCTTAACAGAGCGTTATTGAAATTAAGATAGTCTCTTATTGGTTTACTGGCGCACCGCGTGACTGTCTACGTTAGATTTCCAACGTATACAAAAAAACTACCTTACACTATGGTTATAAGGTTCAAAATCGCTTGATAAGTCTGTCTTAACACCCAATACACTGTCTGCATTGTCGTTTACACGTTCGTGTGGGCTACACCCTTAGCGCGCATGTGTTCACTAGGTGCGCGCATGCACAGCTCATACTGTTGTACATACGTACAGGGGCCCGTACTATGACGTCATCAAACCATCGTGATCCTGATGTGAGAGAGTGACGGAGCCATACAAGATACAGGGCTATCCCCTTTTCACAACGGAATCATGATGGCATTGGCACTTTGTAGTACGGCCACTGTAACTGCAAGGTCTAGACGCTGCATAACACAATACAGAGTACGGAAACACTGCGACGGCAACGACTAAAGATATACGCCATTTTTTTAAATGTCAAAGTCAAAGTCAAAATCAGAATAGGGACTATGAAAAGAAAATCTATTAAGTCCGTCAGTTAGATTACCAAAAAATATTGGAATAGTTTTTTTTTATTTGTTTTAAAACAAAAAATGATGTCGATAATAATCCGGCACGTAAGTTGACAAGAGTCGTTAGATGCGTAGAAGTCGTTTTTTAGGTGTCTTTGGTAGTGAAGCGGGGCGCGTCGAACGTTCCGAGCGCGTGATTGGTTGGTCAGTTGACACGCGGATCGATTAAGACGACGACTAACGCCAACGACCTTGAGGGATCAAAACGCGCAAGCTTCTCCCACCCGCGCGACCCAAAATTTTGTAGTTTTTTGTACTTTCCTTATTATTCTATGACTTTAAAAAAAAAGCCTCAGATCAAAATGTAGATAATTAAATTGTCTTTGAGATGATGTCGATTTCATTAAAATATGCCCAGCGGTTTTGGTGTGATTGTCGTGTTTTTGTCCGTTTTAGACATAACTTTACAAATTAATTACACTATGTTATACGAATAAAATTCAAAATTTGCTTAGATCAAATTATTAAGAAAATAGTCTAATATAACATATATTTTTTTCAAAAAATTACGATTTGCCATTTAAACGTGATTCTCATTTTAAAATCAGCTACTCAAGGGTATCTGCGCCTTAACCAATCGTGTCGCGTCCACGTTCCGTTCGCTCTATTTGGTGGTTTGTCAGTTCGCGGCAGTTGCGCGAACTTATCTCCACTACGCTAAAATCTTGCCAACTTACGTGCCGGGCAGTGTGTTAAAATTTTAAGTGACATCACGCCTTACCTAGAAGTGACGTCACAAGCCTCTGAACTTGTATGCGCTTTATCTATGACATTTAAAAAAAAATGTGACCAATATTTTTTGATAATCTAACAGACTAAAAATTTTTTTTTGACGATGTGGTCTCTAGCAGTAGCCGCCGAAGCGTTTCCGTGCTCTGTGATAACACATGTCTAGTGAAAGTGCCTCCACTTTGAAGTGGGTGGTTCATCATACCCCCGGTCCGAACGACCCTTCCAAATATTTTTTTTTTCGTCAACTAACCCCGTCACTTAAAAGTTTTTATATTCGTGTACCGCATGCAACGATCTTCCTCACTTTTGGATACCTTGTGTATGTGTTCCGTGTTCTTCGTGTATCATTTTGGAGTTTAATTCTGTCTATGGTTTTCGTCGTGTGGCGAGCGTCGGCCGCGCGTCGTCTACCAATGGCGACGCGGTTCGCGGCTTACCCGGTGGCCTTAGCTCGAGTTTTTTAACTTACTCTAACTTTTTTGTTAATTTATATAAAAATAAAGGTTTTCCATTATTACCACCAGATGGCGCTTATTCAGTTTTAGGATTAGATAGAAGATTCGTCAAAAAACTCGCACTAAGCCCCTCTGTTCGAGCCGCGAACACACACGGTGCGAAATCGTCGACGGTTTTGCCACACTGTTTATTTAAGATTTTTGCCGCTAGCAACTTAAGCTTTGGTATTATGTAGAGAATAAAATAAAAAAGAATATTTGGCTGGTCGCTTTGATTATTAGAACTTGGCTGTTTCTTAAGATATGCTCTTTTTAATGTGGAAAATTGATTAACACTTTGTAAATGGCGTTAGCAAGGTACTGTGTGTCAAGTACACTAGCAGCAATAAGTTTTTCTCTCGTTCTTATATATTTATCTTTTATATACTCGTTGTGTTTATTTTTTATTGTCAAAAATATCTATGTATGACATCATTAATAGTTCCGTTATAGTCCACCGTAGCGTAGCTGTACCCTTAAATATTTCACTTAATTTTTTTTAATATATTTTTTTCTTTATTTTTGTTTATATATATATATAAAATGTGAATAGTTCTCTGGCACAATTTAATATATTCCAATAGATTCGACACGTGTGTGATAATTATGTATGTATGGATAGGACGAGTAGAGAACCTTTATGCTTTACTGATACCGGCCGCCTGTTTCTTATCTCCTGGTACTTTGGGCTCCTCTTATTATTTTTAAAATGGACGTTTACATCCCGAATTTGATGTCAGGATAAACAAAACGGACAGGAATTAAAGTCAAGAAAACAAGAAAAATAAAAAGGAAAAAAAAAGTGAAAACATTACCCTCCTTCTGGGATGTCGGGTAAAAAGTAATCAGGCAGCTACTTCAATCCTTTATAAATATGTTGTGGCTCAGTAGTCAAATCTTTGACACAATTTTTCTTAATTTTTTTTTGTTTCAAAGATTTTTTTAATAAAAACGATTCGTCCGTTATTCCGCCTCAGTTCGGGATGTAAGCGTTTTGAAATACCTTTTGATTGAATGTACCACGAATATTAAAACGAACTCCAGATTCTAGAAGAAGAAGAACTCGATTCTTGCTTCAGTCTTGTACAAGTATTGCAAAAATCCCGCTGTCTACGGCTTTCCTTTGAGTTTTTGTCATCTGAAGCCATAAAAATAGCTTCCACCTTGATGAATGAGCAATTCTATGATAGTTATTGTCAGCATATTATAAGAGATATTATGAAGTATTCGTTTATTTTTGTTCGTGTTACATTCAAGCTTTTAACCATTTCAGGTGGATTACAGACCGTGGGCGACACGCAAAGACATTTTATTATAAAATTCTTGATAATTTATTAATTTTCTAATAGATGATGGTTCTGTAAGTCAAGAGTGAATACGTTAAAACGTACGTAATAGTAATACTGAGTGAGTGTGTGGTTACTTCTAGGCCAGCGTGCTTCACCGGCGACCAGACCATCGCTTACCATCAGGCGAGATAGTGGTCAAATACGAGCCTAAAAATACATTTCTGAATTATGAATGTGGATGGATGGACAGGGAGAGCAGTGGTGGCCCAGTGGTATCGGCCGCGGCTTACAAGTTGTAGGTCGTTGGTTCGAGCCCAGGCAGGCGCTTTACTTTGTGTAAATTATTTCATCACCAATGCTCTCGAAACGGTGAAGGAAAACATCGTGAGGAAACCGGCATGTCCTAGAACCAATAATTCGAAGACATGACGTGACATCCACCAACCCGCACTGGGTCCGCGTGGTGGATTACAGCCCATTCCCTCTCACAGAGAGGAGGCCTGTGTCCCAGCACTAGAAGTACTGTCAACAGTGGCCTATACTTCATAAAAGATAGCTTGATCTCTGCGACAGCTGTCAGTGTCAATACAGTAACAATAGCGCTTGACTGGCTAACAATAACGTATACGTCAGTTTGACATATGTCGCAGAGATCAAGCTATCTTATATGAAGTATAGTGTATAAATTTGACAACTATAAATAGAAAAAAAAAATAGAAGCACAACATATATCTTTTTTATTTAATTTATAGAATATCTTTATCCAATACTGGAGGAGGAAATAGGCAAGAGCCAAACCTCGAATTATGACTTTTTACTTAGGAAATTCAGTCAGAGCTCTCTGACAGCATTACCTCTTAAGGATACCAACCAGTTAATGGGTTGTGGAGGTCGGATAGGCAGTCGCTCCATGTCAAAAACTGGTTACAATGAAGTTCGACCTCAACATAGGAAACGGCTAGGCCGTTTGATTAATTGTTATAAAGGGGAATGGCCACTTTGTAAGGGTACTTGGGCCCTTTGAATTTTTAATTTATTTTCCGGGGATCACGAGAAATAACGATGTTTCTATTCTTGAAATGAAGGGTTCATTTCAAGATAAAGATTGATCAAGATGAAGGGTTTATTACAATGCAATAAGGTACATACAAATGTCCAAGTGAAGAAACCTGATCTGTTGTTATCTGTACATAAAGAGTAAAGGACACGGATGGAAAAAAACACAAAATATAAATCTTATTTTTGGATAATATTGATATCGCAGACACGATACCTCATAAGGGGCCTATGTATGGGCAATCTCCTTTGCAAATGGATATTGCTCAACCAAAATATCAGCAATTACTCGTCAGAATATTTATAGGAAAATCGTAATAAAATCCAGTCAGTTTTGCAAACACTGATAAAACTGTGCAACGAAACAAACCTACTTATATTGCTAAACAATGAGATGAATTGGTATATAATAAATAAATAATGAGTCATATCCCTAAACTTTTTCGTAGATTTATTTAAATTTACACTTCTGGCTCTGACACTGCGAATTAGTTTGTATCTTTGAGTGACGCGGCCAGTGTTGTCAAGTTATGAGTATCAGAAAGTGATTTTAAAACTCTGAGATTTTATATCTTAGTGTAATTATGGCGAGGTTATTCGCCTGGCTAGCAGTAAAGGTGCGTTTTTTAAATTTTCAAACGGAATTACAGTCCCTTTTTAATCAATTGTCGATATCAGTATGTATTAGCAATAAAACTAACAGAATCATTTTATAAAATCATCATCACCAAACATCATCACTAATGCGTTGACCTCGTGTTCAGGGTCCCTACCATGAGCTCTTAGAGCAAGGTTATCTCTCTAGCAAGGCTCTTAGAGTAAGGGCTTTTTTGCGTAATGGACAGATTTGTAAGACTTGTATATGTCATGGACCAAGTTATGATCAGGGGGGTGACCATAAGCTCTTAGAGCGATATCAATTTGATATCGAGTAAGTGACAGATGTATACAAGTCAGATACATCTGGCCCTTAATCGATCTCAAATTGATACCGCTCTAAGAGCTTATGGTCACCCCCCAGGACACAATGTATAATGTCCGGGAATTATTAATCTATTCAAGTCAAATAGGGCAAGCAAAGGATGGAAGGACTGTGTGAAGAGTGATATGAAAGAAAAGGGAGTCAGTGATAGCGTGACGGGAGACAGGACGGTATGGAAGAAGTAACATGGGCCACGGGCAGGAAGATGATAACGCAAGACAATCAGTCTGAAGAATTACTTCAAAAGGCTCTCTCCAACGTTTACATCAAATTGGTCAAAGTCATTGCGTGCCGCCCCCGCTCAGTATTTCCCCCTCGTCAAAGACATGTGCTGACGTGTGCTTGCCTCAGATGGGCGGCGTGTACGCGGGGCTGCAGTATCACGGGAGCTTCGCCCCGCCGCCGCCGCCGCGAGGGCCCTTCGCCTCGCCGCCTCACCCGCATACACACTACATCGCTAACTCACAGGTTAGTACTCAATATTTTTCTATACTCCATTTGCTATAACATTAAAATTTTAAATAAGCCCATTTTACAGCCCGTTCAACCGATTTTGACTTCTATTGCGTTGGTTATACGACAAATGGAAGCTGTAGTAAACGGTTGGTTTTGGTAACAGGTTTATGCTTTTTATTTATTTATTTATTATATACTTTATTGTACACCACTTAAATAATTACAGGACAAAAACATTTTTAAAGATAAGTGTACAATGGGCGGTCTTATCGCACAGGGAAATCTCTTCCAGACAACCTTTGGATGGACTGGACAAGAGGAGATAGACATAGGGCTGTCAGTGTACAAAAAAACTATCTTAAATAATATTACTTAGATATTACATAAAATACATACATACAAATAAAATAATATACTAATAAATATCAAATATAGAGCAGAGAAAGGAGAAGAATAGTTACAGAGAAAGGAAATGCTCCTTCACCATTTTTTTAAATGTGGGTAATGTTTGCGCACGTCTTACCTCAATAGGTAATGCATTCCACAAACGAGCTGCTTGAACCGTGAAAGATTTGTCGAAGAACGATGTGGAATGCATACGAATGCTTAATTTTAGGTTTTCCGATGATCTCAAGGACCGAGAATGTGTGTCGCAGAGAACTGAAAGCGTTCTTTAAGATAAAAATGACTAGAAGGATTAAAGAGCACATTATATAGCAATGAAAGTATGTGGGCATTCCGGCTTTTTATGTCATCCTTGAGGGCAGTGGTGGCCCAGTGGTATCGGCCGCGACTTAGAAGTGGGTTCGAGCCCAGGCAGGCGCTTTACTTTGTGTAAATTATTTCATCACTCAAAACGGTGAAGGAAAACATCATGAGGAAACCGGCATGTCCTAAACCAAAAAATCGAAGACATGTGACATCCACCAACCTGCACTGGGCCTGCGTGGTGGATTACAGCCCATTCCCTCTCACAGAGAGGAGGCAGTGGCTACATTAATAGGCTGATGATGTGTGATCACATCACACATCATCAGCCTATTAATGTAGCCACTTATCCTTATGTTTACGAGATAGAACTCAAAATCGGTTGAACGGACTGTAAAAAGAGTTGTAAAGACGTCTTAAGTTATTTCAAATGGAGTTTAAATGATTTCTTACAAAATACCGCTGTGCGGATAAACAACTTATATCTTGGAATATTTCGACTGTATTCTTCTGGCAATGTCTGTTTCGACCATAACAGGCATACATAGATGATGCAAACAGAAGAAAAGTGGTTTCCTCGACGAGGGAATCACTACCCTCAGTGATGAGGAACACGTCGCGACAAGGGAGGAGCCATCAAGCCGGACTAAGCTATTTATTTATTCTTCAACAAATTTACATTTGTGTCGAACAGTGGTTTAACAATAGATATAACACAACAATCAAACAATCATCCTGAAGCTAGGAAAAAACAAACGCTACATTCCACATTGGTCCCAACATTATAAGTCTTAATATAGTAATACAACAATCCAACCCAACATCAATTCAAATTCAATATAAATGGGGCTCTAATCTAACAGGCACGAGGGCAATGTAAATTACTTAAGGCGAGGTGCATAATCTGCTTTTCTTTCAACTATTACCTATAGGAATAGTAGATAAATCACTTTTTTTAATTTCTTTCATTTTGAAATCAGAGTTAGCAGCAATCATTTTTTAAATTTGGAACAAGTAGGATAGAAATGAATAATACGTACGTAAAAAAAAAAGTATTGATATCGGCTGGCTGAATAGAGCTAATCCATTGAGATTGGCAACTTTTGGTGCGATTAAAAAAAAACAGTGCAATAATGAAATTTCATACATTTTTATTGCTCTAGAGCATTAAAGACTCGCTTTGTACTGAGTTTTTAGTGTGATTGTGATGCAATTAAAGCATAGTTGGAAGAAAAATTAATTAATATGTAATGTCATAATAGAATACTAGATAGATTACTCCTAAGTCATTAAAATACAATCACATATCAGTTCGAGCTACTTTTATCTTTGAGAAACTCTTCTATGCTGTAATAACATTTCCTCAACAACAATGATTTTGACTTTAATTTTCTCTTGAATTCATTTGGCTATTTTTTTTATTGTATTTCCTGAATTTAATTCCATTAATTCTTTATTTTAAATTTATTCTTTAGGATTAAAAGCGCATTGGCAGGTGGCTTGCTTAGTCTCTCGAGAGCAGGGGACACCAAATGGCGGACCGCTGACTTATTTTGTGTGGACCTTAATTTAAAAATTTCGGAGTAGACTTTTCGATGGACATCAGATAATAGCCTGCAACAGCTTTGGGCCAAACTTTGGAGATATAGTTCAAGACAAAAAATATTTTTTTCAACACACTTGCTCATAAAGTGGCTCTAATTTCACCGCAATTAGGCACATGATGACACCTGTAATCAAACTGTGACTTTTTCATTGCTATTATTCACAAGTCAGTTATAGAGTTTCTATATATTTTATTGGTTGAGTTGCTTTGTTCTTAAAAACTTTCGATACAGCAACGATCGTGCTCAATAGTACAAATAAATTAATGTACCTATTGCTTGCTCATTTCATGCAACTTCGTATTTAAATAGATAATTTCAACTTGTAAGTGTTTAGTAAATAAAACTTACACTCAAATATAACTTTAGTTTTCTCTGTAATAAAGAAAACTTGAAATTCCCCATTTTGTAAGAGGTAAAACGCTATCCGTGAAAAGCCAAAAAAAAGAAACATTCTTGTAGTATATGGCCGATCGCCATTGTTATATGCGCGCGCATAGGAAAACTGATTAATTTTTCACGCCATTGGTAAAAAAAATCACAACTCGTTTTCACAGTTGAAAATGTTTTTTTTTGTATTATTTACTACCCTATTGGTGACCCCTGGCCTAGAGCCTTGCAAGTCGCCTGCCCAGAAGCGAAGTAGAAACAACGTCCCAAAATGTTCGTAACCGGCCGTAGTGCGAGCTTGATGCCTTGTTCTCTCTCGCGAAGGTTACCTTTAGAGTTATAATACATTACTGCAGCGGCCAGCAAAAGAGGCATTGACGAACGAACGTGTACACATACGTAAGTCCATCAATGCCTAATTGTGGCCAAGGCTTGTATAGTACTTTTCTCAAATAATGCGCGGAAATTAAAACTAAGTAGTACCTAGAACTCATTTAGTCAAATACGATTACTTTTCAAAATCAATGAAGACCAAATATTTTTTTTGCGCTCATTCCGTCCGTGTTCATTTGTTTTTTTTTCAATAAACAGCTTTCTGTTTGCAAGCTAGTTCGAAATTTAAATTAAACCTTTGATAAGTTGCCTCCTTGGTTGCCATGTTCCATTTTTAAATTACACGACAGATATGAGTTTTCATACAACTTTTGCCGGCCGCTGCTCGCATGTCTATGGCCAGTACAGTAATTTCGATTTATCTCGAAGAAGGTTGTCAAAATAATGCCCAAATTTTCAATCATGTTTGAGAAAAGATATTTGCTGTAAGGTTTACGTGTTTAATAATTCTTTGTGTTTACCCCACAGCGCGCAGAAGGCGGTCGCCTCGAGATGGTGGGCGGTGGAGAAGGAACACTGTCTCCCCTGCAGCCTGCCACAGATCTACATCATGCGCCGTTATTGCTCGCCACTGAGGTAAGTGCCTTTTATTCACCATTCATCGATCTATAGCTGTCCACTGCCAGACAAAGGCTTCTCCAATGAGGATGATCAGGTATTAACGTCAGTTTAAATTTGGAACGTTGACTAAGGTACAAAAGTATAGCTGTCAAAGTTTGTTACGTCCCTACAACGGGCGTGAAAACCAATTTTACATTTAAATAATAATTAATACCTTTAGAGGAGGTCTTTGTTATAACAAGCTGTATTATGAAAGCCGGTTGCAGATACAACTAGCTTAATACTGTAGAATAGAATTATAAAAATATATTGTAAAATACAGCAGTAAGGGTTCTATCAGACAGGGAGCGGTCAAACGTTCAAGAGGTCAGTTTTGCGTTCGTGCGGTCAGTTTTGCGTTCGAGCGGTCAGTTGCTCATAAACCCCGCTGTTGGACGGTCTACGCGGTACCACTATTGTCACCATGATTTTTGAAGATAGTTCTTCATCGGAAGTCGAATTATTGAATATATTTATTTCAATTTTCTTAACAAATACAATTTGGCAGTTGCTCAACGAATGGCAAAAAAGGCATCATCATCTTCCTGCCCTTGTCCCATGTAACTTGGGGTCGGCGCAACACGTTTTCTTCTTCCATACCGTCCTGTCCCCCGTCACGCTATCACTGACTCCCTTTTCTTTCATATCACACCTCACACAGTCCATCCATCTTTTCTTTGGCCGTCCCCTCCCTCTCCATCCATCCACATTTATATTCATAACTCTTCTAGTAACATGCGTTTCATCCCTCCTCATCACATGACCATACCAGGACAAACGGTTTCCTTTCAACTTTTCTGTCACTGGCGCCACTTTCAAACTTCCTCTAATATACTAATTTCTCACTTTATCCATTCTCGTCACTCCGCACATCCATCTCAACATTCTCATCTCTGCTACATGCAATCTCTTTTCATCCATCTTTTTCACAGCCCAACATTCTGATCCATACAATACGACAGGTCTTATCACGGACTTGTAAATTTTACCCTTTAACTTGAGGGGCATCCGTGGGTCGCAAGTTGTGCCAGTGACCTGTCGCCATTTCATCCATCCCGAGTTGATCCGGTGCGTTACGTCTCGGTCTACCTCGCCATCCCCTTGGACAAGCGACCCTAGGTACCGGAAGTCGGAGCAGGCAATGGCAAAAAAGGCATGTTCCACAAATAACTATTTTATTACTTAGGTTTTCTTTTCGGTCCCCATTTCTCTGGTAATTTCCAATCATGCTTCTGCTACTTTTTCTCTGGTTTTATAAACGTTATCCTTCGCATCGAATAAAAAACGTATTTCGCTTACTAACATGGCTTTTCAGTCTCCATCTTCCTTCCAATTTGGTCACCGAAACAGCAGTGAACGCGCGAACTGCGCTCTGGTTGACCGACGCGGTCAGAATGCCTCCTGTGTGGGTATATCTATGTAACGTTATACAACACAACGAACGCAAAACAGACGTCTTGAACGCTTGACCGCGTGCACGCACTCTGACTGATAGAAACCCTAAAGGCTTATTTATTTTTATAACGAGTAGGACGTATTAGTTGAAGACCTTTGATTTAGTCTGGCTGGGCTACATAAACTCTTCTCGAATTCTGTTACAGAAGTAAAGAAGGATATTAATGTATATTGTGTTCTTTAAAGGCACGCGGAGCCCCACTGGAGCTGATGGCTCCCCACCACGCGAGACACGCACTCTCGCACCATCACCACGTAAGTTGAAGCTTATTTTCCGGTCCCAGCTAAATCTTTTTCCAAAATGAACTGATACCTCCTAGTAATGAACAGAAACCGATATCGACCACTTTGGGAATCCTGGTCTAAATTGTGTCCCACTGCAGGTCAAAGGCCTCCCCTTTCTCGCTCTAAACCACTCTGTTTTGTCCAGTGTCTGGCCAAGTTTGACCAGCAAATTTGATCAGAAGGCTAATTTGTTTCTCGTACTTAAAAATCAAATTCATGTTGCAACAGCTTCTTGGCTACAATTTATGTCAAAAATAAGTCTATATGTAGGAAAAATGGAGGTGTTTTTAGGGTTCCTTACTCAAAGGGTAAAAACGGGACCCTATTACTAAGAATCCGCGGTCCGTCTGTCTGTTTGTCTCTCTGTCACCAGGCTGTATCTTTTGAACCGTGATAGCTAGGCAGTTGAAATTTTCACAGATGATGTATTTCTGTTGCCGCTATAAAAACAAATACTAAAAACATATTAAAATAAAAATTTAAGTGGGGCTCCCATACAACAAATGAGATTTTTTGCCTTTTTTTGCGATAATGGTACGGAACCTTTCGTGCGCGAGTCCGACTCGCACTTGGCCGGTTATGAAGATTTGCGACTTAGATTCGAATGCAAAAGTTTCTTAAAAATACAGGAATTGCCCCCGCACATTATCACAATAAATAATATTTCCAATTGCTACCAAGTTCAGTTGAATTTTTTATCAGTAACGCTTGTATCTTATTCTCTTTACTCAACTATCTTTCTATCTCCCCAGCGTCGCAGTGGCGGTGGAGTGAGCGTGGGCGTGGGCGGCGGTGTGGGCGTGGGCGTCGTGGGCGGCGGGACTCGAGCTCGGCCCTACGTGCGACACGCCGCAAGATGGCCGCACCATCCCATTCACCATATACATACGCAGGTAAGTCAAGAGTGAATAGGTTACTTATAGACAAGCGTGCTTCACCGTCGACCCCATCATTGCTTACCATCAGGTGAGATAGTGGTCAACCGCGAGCCTTTAAAAAAAGGTAACATGTTAGAACAGCATGGGCGATACTCATCGTCTGCTTTTACTCAACTAAATAACTGTCACGGGGTTGAAATTACTTGAATTCCACCGGTACATGGTGGACATCCCACCCATACGCAATAAACGTTTTGAGAATACTTTTATTATGCATACAGCTAAGGAGTGGAATTCCCTGCCGGAGTCTGTGTTTCCCGATAGCTACAATCTAGGAGTCTTTCAGTCAAGAGTGAATAGATTACTTCTAGGCAAGCGTGCTTCACCGTCGACCACATCATCGCTTACCATCAGGTGAGATAGTGGTCAAACGCGAGCCTATATTAGATAAAAAAATATAAAAAATACCCCTCCAATTGGGGCAAGTAAACTGGTCACAATTTTGCAAAGAAAAGTGATCATAATTTTCTGCCACCACTAATTGAATTTGGTGGAGATATTTAAACTCGAGTAAATTCTTAAGCTGAGGCTTGAGACTCAATTTGCCAACCATTTGTCTTGGCACGGGCATCCAACGCGAAGAATGAAAACTTGATTCAAATAAATCGAACTAGATGGCGTGATAAGCTTCGATTTGATAATGAGTCTTGTGAAATATTAAGATTTTCTAGAGATGAACATAATAAAATTGTGTTGTTTTTTTAAATTAACTCTCCTAAGCATAAAATTAAGGCATATTAGGATCTTAATTCACAATTCAAAGATTATTTGAATGGATCATTTAAAATTGATGCCAATAGATGGCGCGGTTTTAAATTTCTGAATGCGTTCGATGTTCTTAGAAAAATAATCATCTAAATCAGATGAAAAACGCTAATTACGTTGGCACGGTTTCTTTGTATGGTATGAGACATTTGTATGCCAGTATTATATTATCTGTGGTCTTGCTCAGCTTTTTCTAACCGGATGCAACTGAATACCCGTATTGTATATATACTGAACCAGTGGTTTCTCATCCCATACAATGAAACCGTGCCGATGTACTGTACTGATTATTTGTTGTACATCGATCGCGTTCGTTTTCGTTCCACGGATATAGATGGTGATCTATCTATCGCCGTGGAACGGAACCGAACGCGATCGATTTACAAAAAATAATCAGTATATTCAGATGAAAAACATTAGTTACGTCGGCACGGTTTCTTTGTATGGGAACTAACCATGTTATGTAGAAGACGCTGCGTTGGATGTCTGCCCACTGGGTGGAGGGAAGATCAGGTTACGGTTGCTGGAATTCACTGGATGCGAGGCGCACGGGATCGAGCAATGTTGCGAAATTTAGGGCAGGTCTATTACTTAGAGCCGATTTCGGACCTTATACGTCTTTCGGCTGAAATGACGATTATGAATTCAATCATGGTGATCGATATCAGAGTAATTGAAACTTATCTAATATTGTATTTGTTGCAGGGCGGCGGCGGGCTGGTCGGCGCGGCCTTACCAGCGCACGTGCAGGCACAGCTACACGTCACGCAACCGCTGTCGTTGCCGCCTCCTCCGCCCACCTACCAGGTAAATACTTCTAGTAAGACATGACTCTACCAGAATAGGGTATAAAAATAGTAGTTTATGCAATGGTCATATAATAGGGGTTACTAAAACACGAGCGTGGGTTTATCACATGAGGCGAAGCCGAATGTGATAATAATAACCCGCGAGTGTTTTAATACCTGAGTATATGCCGTTGCGTATACTATTTTATCTTCATTCATACAGTTGAAATAAACCAAAAGTGGAAACGGTAAAAATATGTGGTATGGCGAGCAATTTAGATTCTCATTGCGCATGTCTGCGCAGCGCGCGCCTCCTTAGGCAATGACACTACTTTTTTACAATGAGTCAATGAGCCCATAAGCACCAATAAAATAAAAAGTAAAAGTGTGCTATAAAAATTAAAAAGGGTATTTTATGATGCAGTTGTCTATCGAACCTATCCACGAATATAAAGTACGTGTTTATGCAATATTTTTTGAATTCATATTTGGAACATTACGTTGTGAATAAAACATCTTTTTAGTCCGTCAGTTAGATAACCTAAAAATATTGGACACGTATTTTTTCTTTTGCCACGTAAACAAAAAATTACGACTATACAGTGCATTTTAATATCGTGTGACGTCACGGTGTGCTACACTTTAAACTGACAAAGTGACGTCACAAGCCCCCACTCCTGAACTTTGATGCGCTTTATCTTTGTCAATGTTTGTTTATTTGATAAAGCAAAAAATACGTGTCTAATATAATTTGATAATCTCACTGACGGGGTAAATAGAATTTTCATTTCCTACCCAGGAAACATCGCTAGTCGGTAATACCACGGGGTCTCATTGCTAATAAAGAAATTTTGGTTCAAATAAATCTCACTAGATGGCGCGACATGTACACAATTCAATAGAATATAATAATTGTGTGTAAAATTAACATTTTCTGGAATTGAGCATAAAAATTGTATGTTCTTGTTTAATGAACTCTCCTAAGTACAAAATTATGGAAAATTGGGCTCTTAATTCACATTTCAAAGATTGTTTTAACGAATCATTTAAAATTGATGCCAGTAGATAGCGCATTTTTAAATTTCTGAGGCATTCCACCCTCATTTTGATTTTTTCATTTGCATTGTAACACATTTTGGTGCAAAAAGACTGTAAAAAAGTGCAAAAAAATACTATAAAACCTTCACTGTATTAAAAGAATTCAATATTCACGAACCTAGTAATCCCTTTTACTTGCAAGTCGCTGCTAACACCATCTATTGCCGTGAAACGGGATCGAACGCGATTGATGTACTTACAAAAATAACAAGATTAATCAGATGAAAAACGCTAGTTACGTCGGCACGGTTTCTTTGTATGGGATGAGGCATCTGTATGCTAGTATTATATTATCTGTGGTATTACACACACATCTTTTTTTTTTCGTTTTGGGGCATCCTCATGGATATTGTCTATCTATGGAGAACGGCAGCCTAATAACGAAAGTGAATTCGGCATGAAACATGCATAGATAAGGGTGACGACACCTTTAAAATAACAACTTTCGTATTGCGTTATATACTCGAAAGGGGGTAGGTCGAGAGCAGTGGTGGCCCAGTGGTATCGGCCGCGACTTACAAGTTGTAGGTCGTGGTTTCGAGCCCAGGCAGGCGCTTTACTTTGTGTAAATTATATCATCACCACTGCTCTCAAAACGGTGAAGGAAAACATCGTGTGGAAACCGGCATGTCCTAGATCCAATAATTCGAAGATATGTGACATCCACCAACCCGCACTGTGCCCGCGTGGTGGATGACGGCCCATTTCCTCTCACAGAGAGGAGGCCTGTGTCCCAGCAGTGGGAACATTAATAGGCTGATGATGTGATGACCCGAAAGATCCAAACGGAGCCCTATTGCTGTCTGTTTGTCGTCTGACACACAGGTTTTACAGACAAACAGTTGGAGCTACAGTCTTCAAATTTTCAAAATAGAAGCATCTTGTTGACCCAAAGCCGTACAGCTCCCATACAGCTAAAATGGGTCTGTATTTTTTTTGGCCTACACCTTCGAGTGGGGTATCGGGGTATTTAAACTACTAGCTGTTCCCCGCGGTTTCGCTCCCGTGGACCACCCCACAGGACCCATTTTTGGGATTAAAAAATAGCCTATGTCACTCAGGAATAATGTAGCTTTTCACTGGTCGCCTCAAAACTCCAGAGCCTTAAACATCGACGCCAAGTGGCCAG
Organism: Orthosia incerta; assembly: GCA_948252205.1. Classification (NCBI taxonomy): domain Eukaryota; kingdom Metazoa; phylum Arthropoda; class Insecta; order Lepidoptera; family Noctuidae; genus Orthosia; species Orthosia incerta. The sequence goes on from OX411769.1 coordinate 3,580,132, forward strand.
TCTGTCGGTTTTTTATCGGTTACATTTCGGGGAGTGTGCGATGGAACTGCACAATTTGATTCCACCTAGCCCTTTCCATCACCGGACAACAAGACGCACGGCAATGCGCCACCGGTACATGGTGGACATCCCACCCATACGTACAAAGCGTTTTGCGAATACTTTCATTGTACGCACAGCTAAGGAGTGGAATTCCCTGCCGGAGTCTTTGTTTCCTGATAGCTACAACCTTGGGGTCTTCAAGTCAAGAGTGAATAGGTTACTTCTAGGCAAGCGTGCTTCACCGTAGACCACGTCATCGCTTACCATCTGGCGAGATAGTGGTCAAACGCGAGCCTATCGATAAATAAAAAATAAAAAAAAAGCTTTCTATTGGTGAAAGAATTTTTCAAATCGGTCCAGTAGTTTCGGAGCCTATTCGGTACAAACAAAAAAATCTTTCCTCTTTATAATATTAGTATAGATTTTGATTTTGAAATACGGTATTTTTTGTCGGCACCAGTCAGCTTTTTTTTTTACAAAATTTTGTTCCTAAGATTTTTTGTAACTTCCCATCGACCTATGAACTTGAAATTTGGTGATAAATTTTATTATAACGTATATTTTACCAGTATATTGATAATCAGAGTTTTTAATTGAAATTCCCTCATTTTTAACACGCTTTTATTAGCTTGGTATGTATGTATCAATGTAACGGAATCTTTGAACGTGATTTTCACCCCCTTGAAAACGTCGGATTGATTTGAAACTTTGCACACCTATCAAGGACCGATGACAATGCAATAATTTAGTCAAAGTCAAATATATTTATTCAACTAGGCCAATAAGCGGCACTTTTGAAAGTCAAACAAAAATTGAAATTTACAAGTAATAAAAGTTGATTCTACAGTGCGCGTTTAAATTGTTTGTCCCATTAGCCTTACCAAGATCTTCAGGATTAACTTTTTAGTTCAATTTACCATTAAATCGTGTTTTTCAGTTTTTAGAACTACAATTTTTAACACGCTTTTATTAGCTTGGTATGTATCAATGTAACGGAATCTTTGAACGTGATTTTCACCCACTTCAAAACGTCGGATTGATTTGAAACTTTGCACACTTATCAAGGACCGATGACAATGCAATAATCTAGTCAAAGCCAAACTCAAATATGTTTATTCAACTTGGTTCAAATTTACAAGTAATTAAAGTTGATTCTACCGTGCGCGTTTAAATAGTTTGTCGCATTAGCCTTACCAAGATCTTCAGGATTAGCGACTTTTTAGTTCAATTTACCATTAAAGCGTGTTTTTTAGTTTTTAGAACTACAATTTATTTCTATTACAACCAGTGATTTTGCGGTTTGGTACGTCACCCTAAATGTGCGAACTCCGACACGCACTCGGCCGGTTTTTGTGTTTCTCCATAAATGTGTATAATGGCAAGTAAAACAATGAGTTATATATTTCCAGCCGACAGCAGCAGAGCCTCTGCTGCAAGGCATGTTGTCACAGGCCACAAGAGTCATATCTCATCAGGTAAAAAAAATACGCCGAAATGGCAGATATCTTAATATTTTGCTTCAACAAGATCAAAGCTTCGCTGGGACACAGGCTTGCTTGTTGAATTTCATTAATGTTTTTGGTGATGGTATTAATTCCATTGTGCTTCCCATTTTGTGTTTAATGACTGGTATAATGTCTCATCAAATGTTGCTTCTATGTTTGTTTCTAAGATTTAGCATTGCAGAACTATTTTATATATTTTGTCCTTCGTAGTCGATGCATGACTTGATCCTATACGCATGATTTTCTGACCCCCAAGATTGAGACAAATGCCTAGTTTTGAGGTCACCGGCAATCCTCATTTCGTTTAATACATTTTGTTCGATTTGGTTTCAAATGCCTTTATCATGGTATATTACTAAACTTATGTTAAATCTCCAGTCAATAATGCTTTGAAAAGTCATCCGACGTATATGAGTCTTTCGAGATGTATGTCGAGTTACATCACCATAATATTGTATTGTATTTTCATCAGAATTTCGCGAACGTGCAACATTTCAACTCTATTGGATTTCGAGAAGTAAGTTAAAACAAAATATTGGGTACTCTTTTAATATTGAGTCTCAATACTATCTCTTTTTACCCTCTTTTTCCGCTTTAGTGCTCATTCAATTATTTTTACTCTTTTCCGAGTACATTTTCCAATTATACCATAATGCCTTGGAAGTTGGGTAGGCCTTTGGTGTGGGATGCAACATGTGTCGATACCCTTGCGCCATCCCATCTTCTTAGCACGGCGGGCTGTGCTGGGGCAGCTGCTGCTGGTGCAGAAAACCTCAAACGGCGCAAATATAACAACCTTATTGGCAGTTATATGTTTGAGCCGTTTGGGGTTGAGACATTAGGTCCATGGGGTCCGAGTGCTCATCGAGTGTTTCGAGACATTAGTAAACGGTTAGTCGACTGTTCGCGTGACCAGAGGGCTGGCCTTTTCTTCAGCCAGAGAATCAGCATTGCCATTCAACGTGGCAATGCTGCCAGCGTTCTGGGCACGTTTCCCATTGACATCGATGTGGATGAATTTTTTGATGCGCAATGAGCCCCTTTTCCTCTCCCGTATGTAAGTTTGTTTTGTTATTAGGCATAAGATTAGAAATATTCAATTGTATATATTATTTAAATTATAAATAAAATACTTTTTTGATCTCAAAAAAAAAAAAATATATACTGTCGAATGTACTGTTAGGTTTTCCAAATTTATCTTGGACATCACAGGCAACGGTGAAGGAAAACATCGTGTGGAAACCTGGACTTGTATAGTTAATGTAAGTCTGAAATAGTCAAGTCAGAGGCCTGTAGGGTTCCCAGAGGTGGCCTGAGTAGGTAGGATTAAGTCTGACACCAGAGGTGGCCACATGCTCACCCGAAAAGAAGAAAACTGTCAGACACAGACATCATTGACTATCTGTAAAATAAATCAGTGTACGATGGACATTTGCGGGTACATTGACAAACGATGGAGCATACATTATGCATTTTCGTGTTCAATTAGACGGTATGTCGACTTGCATTTTTACAAGCTTTTCATTAAGGCGCCTCCCCGAGCAAAACGCCGCGCTAGTCGTTTTTGTACAGTTTTTAAAAGGCTTTATTTAAAAAGAAATATCAATTAATAAAAATACATTAAATTTCTACATAATATTGATACTAAAATTATAGTATACTTTTTTTTTAAAGAGGTATAAGTTTCACTAATCTCCTTCCAACAAAACCATAAAAATGAGAAATAATTATTGATAAAATGCATATCCTCGTAAAGTGTTCAGTAATTATTTTTTGTACTAACACTAATGGATAGACAATTTGATAACGAACATTTTGTAAGTTTTATTTTTTTCAAAAGACCAATATTCGATTTTATAAAGATTTTATTCTAAAATCTGGGCGTATTCATTACCGTAATTCATGCGCCAAGAGTGCCGCTAGGCCAATAGGAATGCTCATATCTCATGCTAATTTTTTGGTCAGGGTACGTCCTTAACTTGCATTGTTAGTGTGTTCGGGTCAAAGTCAAATTAAAGCCATTAAGCGGCACTTTTGAACGTTAACAATTAAAATTTACAAGTAATAAAAATTGATTCTACCGTGCATTCGGAAAAGTAGCTTGTTATGGAGAAGAACGCACAAGAAACTCCATACTTACACTTAAAAAAAAGAATGTTTTACAATATTAAAGTACATACATTAATATAAATTCATATACGTGAGGACGATGCACCTAGCACTACTAAACTACATCTATCTATACTAGTCTATACTAATATTATAAATTGGAAAGATTTTTTTGTTTGTTTGTTTGTACCGAATAGGCTCCGAAACTACTGGACCGATTTAAAAAAAATATTTCTCCATTAGAAAGCTACATTATTCCTGAGTGACAAACCGAAAACGGGTTCTGTGGGGTGGGATACGGGAGCGAAGCCGCGGGGAACAGCTAGTTAGTTATATATTAAATCTTGCAACTGAATTTTAAAGCAGTTATCCTCAGCCAATTAAGATGAAATTTTGTATACACGTTTGGTTTGAATGACGATGCGCGATAAGCTAAAAAGCTTGTTTAAAAAAGTATTTTTTGATTGGAAAAAATATTATTCATATTCTTGTCCATTGACCATTCACAGACATTCCTTGCATTTTTACTCAAATTTTCTGCAAACATTCATTTACATCTGCATTTTTTTTTTAATGTTATGGTGCATCGCACAATCAGTGTGGGTTTTTTTATTAGCGATCGGCTCGCGCTTGACCACTATCTCACCTGATGGTAAGCGATGATTCGATCGACGGTGAAGCATGCTTGCCTAGAAGTAAACAATTCACTCTTTACTTAGAGGTTTTAGCTATTGAAAAACACAGACTCTGGCAAGGAATTCCACTCCATAGCCGTACGCACAATGAGAATATCAAAGTGGATAAACCTGGACTTTTAATATGGTCTGAAATTGCTAACACGCGGTGAGCTAGTCTGGTGATCAATGCTTGTTCGTTTTCTGTATGTGACATTCATTCGGCAGTATAATCTTGAGGTCTGTTCACATTGCTGTCTAATTTGTTCCCAAGCAACAGTTCATTACTCGTTTTATGTTCGTGCTCATTAGATAACTTATGCACGGTAATTCTAACCAATAGGGATGATTCCTGGGTAAAAGTCACCCAAAGGGCAATGGAGAAGGCTATGCTCGAAGTGTCCTTGCATGATCGAATCAGAAATTTAGAGATCCGCAAGAGAACCAGGGTTACCGACATAGCCCGAAGAATTGCCAAACTTAAGTGGCAGTGGGCAGGGCACATTGCTCGCAGAACGGATGGCCGATGGGGCAGAAAGGTTCTTGAGTGGCGACCGCGAACCGGAAGACGTTGCGTTGGAAGGCCTCCCACCAGGTGGACCGATGACCTGGTGAAGGTTGCGGGGATTCTCTGGTTGCGGGACGCACGAGACCGGTCAATGTGGCGACGCTTGGAGGAGGCCTATGTCCAGCAGTGGACGTCTTTCGGCTGATATGATGATGGGTAGAAAAGTGATTACATGTATTTTTTGCTTTACCAAATCAATAAAAATTGACAAAGTTAAAACGCATCAAAGTTTAGGAGTGGGGGCTTGTGACGTCACTAAAGCAGTATAAAGTATACTAGCGGCGTGACGTCACACGATATTTCAACGCATTATATCGTCGTCACTTTGTGTTTACGTGTCCAATATTTTTTACTAATATATCTGACGGACAAAAACAAATTAACAGGCAACTGCCCTATTCTAAACTATTCCATAAAAGGGGCTATGAATACAAATATTTTCATACATGCAGGTTTTTAGGGTTCCGTACCCAAAGGGTAAAAACTGGACCCTATTACTAAGTCTCCACGATCCAGTCTGTCTGTCTGTCCGTCTGTCACCAGGCTGTATCTCATGAACCGTGATAGCTAGACAGTTGAAATGTATGTAATGTGATTTATTTCTGTTGCCGCTATAACAACAAAGACTAAAAACAGAATAAAATAAATATTTAAGTGGGGCTCCCATACAACAAACGTGATTTTTTGGCCGTTTTTTTGCGATAATGGCACGGAACCCTTCGTGCGCGAGTCCGACTCGCACTTGGCCGGTTTTTCTCATTCCAATGAGCTATTCAACAAAACATATTTCTCTCTTCCTCCAGGTGTTCCTTAACCTGCTGGCGATGTTCCCGCTGTCGCCGTACGCGGAGGCGCGCACCCCCGCGGGCGAGGAGGGCGGCGACACGGCGGAGCCCGAGAACTACGAGGCGCTGCTGTCGCTGGCTGAGCGGCTCGGCGAGGCCAAGCCACGGGGTCAGTGATTAATTATTAATTACTTTTTCAATTAATAGGTTTTTATCGAGCATCGGAGAGCCCCCGCCTGGGCACGTGTTGACGTAGCTTACATGGCAAACTCTCAATAGACTTCGCACTCAGGTCGGCCACAGCAAAGACTACACATCCGTGGAGGTTCCACAGATGGGGGTTCTCGGGTGGTATCGATGTCCAGTGTTTGTGCGGCATCTCTCCGCAGACCTTGGCCCACCTTTGGTCCTGCACCGTAACCTGTACATGTGAGGACTGGTTGTGCGACTATCAGCGATTGGTGTTGCCGTCACTGAATGCTGGGCCAAACTTAAAATTTTAAAACTGTATTTGCCATCGACACGCTAAGAAGAACAAGTTAATAGGTTGGTTTGTAGCGGCATCTATGGCCACTATATACGAACTAATGACCTGATGTCATACAGCGACATCTGTGATGCCACATACGAACTATCCTGCATCGCGCGAGCAGAGTTTTCGGCGTGATTTGAACATAATATATAGACAGTCCACCAGACACTACACCCGTCTGGTCGGAGGATCCGTCCTTTTCAATGGAGAATGCGGACTTTAAATCCTGTGCCGAATACTTCCAAAGGTTGGCCCATATCAAACCAAACCAAACGCTGCACCAATGCAAACGGACCGCCAATTTACTGCGTTACCAGGCTTCTTCTGGGTAAGCTCGCTCCATCGTCGACTCTGTCTCTGTCACCTTTGACCTAGACTAGAGTCAAGAGCAAACCCATCACAAATAAAAAAAAAAAAAAAAAAAACAGCGCTTTAAGGGCGATGATGCGGCAGCCACGTTTTTATAGTGCATCAGAGATGTCTGCTTAAGCTAGAGTTGACAGCTGCTCAGCTGTTGTGCGCAAGAAAAATGTGTCCCTTATTACCAGATCAGCCAGCAATCCAGTGGCGAATCGCTATATTCGATCTGGAAGAATGAAATTATTATTACAAGGTTTTATTTCATTTGTCTTGTTAGATGTATGTCAAATCTTATAAAACTTAGCCCAACCGATAGAGCTGACATTTTACATAAACGTTTGGTTTGCTAAGTGACATCTTTTTAAATATAATATGGCGGACCATTAATTTTTCTGCACTCCTTTGTATCATAGGTATCAAATGAAAGGATCTGCTGAGAGGAATATCAAAATTTTGTTTGTTTTTTATATATAATGTCTAACAAAATATTTTTTCATGTCATCAGGTCTGGCCAGACACGAGATAGATGCCTTACCCAGCTACAAGTTCGCCGCAGCCACCCACAGAGGCGAGCAGACCAGCTGCGTGGTGTGCATGTGCGAGTTCGAGGCGCGCCAGACGCTGCGCGTGCTGCCGTGCGCGCACGAGTTCCACGCCAAGTGCGTGGACAAGTGGCTCCGGGTGAGTTCATAGTCTTCATCATCATCTACATCATTGCCGCCGAAAGACGTCCACTGCTGAACTGCCTCCCCCAAGCGTCGCCACATTGACCGATCCCTTTCGTCTAGCTTCCAGCGGATTCTCGCAACCTTCAACTATCGGTCTACCTAGTCGGAGGCCATCCAACGTTGCCTCTTCCGGGTCGCCCCTCCAAATATTTTCGGCCCCATCTACCATCCGTTCTGCGAGCAATGTTCCCTGGCCACTGCCACTTAAGTTCAGGCAATTCTTCAGGCAATGTCGGTAATTTTGGTCCTCCTGCGGATATGTTCATTTTTGAGTCGATCACGCAATGAAACGCTGAGTATAGCCGTCTCCATTGATTGCCCTTTGGGTGACTTAAATCTTTCTGTCGAGGTCTATTTTGAGACAATGAGTTTATAGTATAAAAATAATAGTAGTGTGTTACTGTCCCACTACAGAGCAAATGCCTCTTCATAAAAATAAAGAACGAGCATTAATAACCTGCTCAATGCAAGTGATTAATGCTATTATATTTAATTATGTCTTTCGTGCTCGTAAAACACTGCTACACATATCTCTCTGATGGTGGCACATGTGTTGTATCATTTCATGTGTTGTTCTGATCTATCCCAAGAACTTCTTAACAAAATGGATCGACTTCTTAACAACTTTATTTTCGGGATTCGTAAATATGATCACACATTTCTTCCTTCCGTTCTCAGCTTAAATGGCTGCCTCTGCAAGCACTTCAACATCATGGACGATCCTTGTACTCCTGATTATTTAAAACAATATTTTAAAGTGTTGGGCAGTTCTCACGATCTTAACCTTCGAGCTTCCAAAAACTTACTTCTCCATATTCCTTCTCACCGCACTGGGTTTCTATCTAATTCTTACACTGTCTCTACTATAAAACTCTGGAACATCCTTCCCCTTGACATAAAAAAGGCTGAGAGTAAATTTTCATTCAAGCGTAGGTTACGGAACTATTACTTGTCCTCTCTTACATAGCTCGGTCTTCGTCATAGTTATTATATTTAAATTTCTGGCAGATGATGATTAGTCTATTGTTTTAGAAATTATTTATGTATTATATTAGTTAGATAGTTTATTAATATCCGCCTTAATTATTGTTCATATATTATTTTTTTGTACCCTTACCACTGTTGTGTTCTTTTTTAACCCAAAGTTTGACTGGTAGAGAATGCCTTGCTGCATTAAGTCCGCCTATGTATCACCATTGTACATAAAGTTTAAATAAATAATGGTTGAGCTGAATGGTGCCGATCCATGCGTCATGTTCGTGAACGGGCGCCATCAGTTGGATTTGTCATAACTTAACTGCCTCGACCTGTTTTAATTACTTGTTGTATTTTTTGAGCTGTTGTACTCTAGACGCTTTTACGTGCACTTTTTACATATTTCTCGTATGTCATTTTTAATAAAAAATTATTGATTGAAAAGAGTGTCTGTGGCGTTTCTTGCACGTTCTTCTCCATATAATATATATGTAAAGGGGAATGCCCATTTTGTAAGGGAACGTAAGGCCCCTTTGAAAAAATGGTTGTATCTTGATGAATTTGGTTGAATATTGTAGAAAAAACACGTTATATTCATAATTAGAAAACATTTTTTATTGATTTTGCGGGGTTCACGAGAAATAACGATGTTTCTGTTCTTGAAATGAAGCCTTATTACAATGCAATAAGGTGCATACAAATGTCCAAGTGAAGAAACCTGATCTGTTGTTGTATGTACATAAAAAGTAAAGGACACGGATGGAAAAAAACACAAAATATAAATCCTATTATTGGATAATATTGAAATCGCAGACACGATACCTCATAAGGGGCCTGTGTATGTTCAATCTACTTTGCAAACATTGAAATAATATGGTACTATGGAGCTCGTCTCATGATGGAGCTGAAAGATATCCTCAACTCTCCAACTCCTCAACCAGACAATATAGAACCATCGTATTTGGGCTCATTTGATGTGTATTGACCAGGGGGGTGACCATAAGCTCTTAAAACGGTATCAATTTGAGATCGAATAAGAGACAGACGGCCGCGACTTGCTAGTTGTAGGTCGTCGGTTCGAGCCCAGGCAGGCGCTTTACTTTGTGTAAATTATTTCATCACCACTGCTCTCAAAACGGTGAAGGAAAACATCGTGAGGAAACCGCCATGTCCTAGAACCAATAATTCGAAGACATGTGACATCCACCAACCCGCACTGGGCCCGCGTGGTGGATAACGGTCCATTCCCTCTCACAGAGAGGAGGCCTGTGTCCCAGCAGTGGGAACATTAATAGGCTGATGATGTGAAGGGACAGATGTATCTAACTTGTATACATCTGTCACTTACTCGATATCAAATTGATACCGCTCTAAGAGCTTATGGTCACCCCCAAGTTATGTTACATTTCGTACCTGACATTTTTAAATTTTCCAGACACCTTTATCTGATTTTGTGTCTCCTTTGTTCCAGTCAAACCGAACGTGTCCTATCTGCCGCGGGAACGCTTCCGAATACTTCAACAACGCCGAGTGACTCCACTCTAACACACACACAGACAACAGACACACACATTTCGTTCTTGTTTACCAAGCAGACTAGCCTTCACCAACTGTGTCGAGAATCAGCTTCCAGTCTAACCCGTGCAGCTGTGTATTTTACTGCCTTTAAAATATGTGTGAATTTAGAACTTAAAACAATGTTTGATTTTTATGTTAAATCTTCAGAGGATGAACTAATATTAACTTATTCGCTGCCAGCATCTATGTTTCCTTCAATCTATAACCAGACAGCCTTTTAAGCAAGAGTCAACAGGAATTTTCTGTGGTGATATTCTGCTACAATCTCACTTTGATATCTTAGGTGAAGTGTGCTTTCAATCTCTAGCAACTATAGGAATGACATCACACTTCACCGACAAAAATTGAGAAAAAAAAATGTAACTTATGATGGATGCTGCGCAAAGAAATAAGGGTTTTCTATCACTAGTTATTCATCTGAGATTTAATCTTTAAAGTGAGAGACGGAAGGACGACGCGAAACAGAAGTGACATTGGTAGGTCTGTTTCAAAACTTTTTATTAAGAGCCCCTACAAGTTTCACGAGCTAAAAACAGAAAACAGCTACTTTTTCAGCGCTAATTTCTCAATAACTACAAGATATATCTTTTAATGCAATTTTTTGCGTCACATAGTTATCTAGTAAATGTACAATAAACATTTTTGATAACTGCTCAAATTAAATTAGAAAAAATAAATTCCTAACACACGTTTTTACGTAATCGCAAAACACCAGGTTTTTCAATTACTTTTTCAGCTTACTGGTGGCGAATAATAATCTGCATATAGTAAGACTAGTAAGCCACCAATTTTGTTTTTTAAAGTTTATTGTATTTGTACTTAAAAAAAAAATTGTCCCCGCGGAAAAAGGCAATTTTATCATGTGCGAAAGCGTCGTCTACGCGTAAGAATATGTTGAATATAAAAATAATTGTTAAATAATTTGAAATTTGAGGTGTTTATCAATCGAATCCAATTTTTATATTATTTTTATGAGTACTTATTTTATTGTAATAATTGTCTAAATAATGCCTTTTAAACCGTTGCGCTCGAGTTAGGCATTCAGTCTAGCTCAAGGGCTTGTAGACGACGGACCTGTGTCGTTTTTATTTTTGTCATTATGTTTTTTATCATATATCTTGTAGTTATTGAGAAATTTTCGCTGACAAACTAGCTGTTTTCTGTTTTTGGCTCGTGAAACTTGTAGGGGCTGTTCAGATTTCTTATAGATAAAAAGTTTTAGTATCTATGTCACTTCTATATCGCGTCTTGCTAACTCTCCATATAAAAACATAACCCTACTTTTAGGCTACAGTCGAGCAACAATTGAAGCTAGTGTCAACGTGTGTCGCAAGTGTCGTGTGTGTCAGACACTTATGCTAATCAATACTTACTGTGTGGAATATAGTTGGAAGAGTTATTGGCCATTCCAGAGTCGAATGGTCTTCAGATATTTGTAGTGTGTACTAAAAACAAATTTGTCTTATACCCTGAATGCTTTTTGGAATGGTGCTAAGGTGTTCTTAGGAATACAGGCTTCTGCCAGCGAATTTGACCGTTTGACAGTCGGCAATTGCCCCATAGGGGGACATTGTACTGGGATAAAAAAATATTCATGTCATTTGCCTTCAAAGTCTGTTCAGCCGTTTGTACAATACCAGTATACATGTGGATTTTTCGTTTTGTTTAAATTTGATATACAGAATGGATTTTTCTGTCTGTGTAATAGTGTTATACAGAGTGTAGTTTTCATTTTGTGTAATAGTGATATACAGGATGGATTTTTCATTTTGCGTAATACTAATATATACAGAATGGATTTTTCATTCTGTGTTATTGTACAGGCTGATGGTTTTTATATAAAATACCTTACTACCATTCCAAAACCGCATTAATACCTAGTTACCGTGTGGTAGAGATCCCTCTAACCGCGTCGTATACATAATAATAATTAAAAAAAAAACATATAGTATGTTCGTTTAGTCGTTAATTCCCGCGGCATCGTCGGTGCCTGTATATAAATAATTATAGATAGTTTTTAGCGCGTGTCTGTCTGTGTGGGCGCATGAATGTGTGACGTTATTAAGGTTTAATTCATAAGATATTTGTTTTTAGTTATTTTTTTTCGTGTTTTTCTCTGAGACGCTGGTGTTTGGGTTGAGGTTTTGTGCTCTGTGATGGTCGTTTTTTTTTAGTTTTTGTACAGTTTCTATATCGCCTTACTGTTCTATAGTCGATGAATTTTGTTATTAACAAATAAAAAATGCAGTTTTGAATCACAATATCAAAATTGTGATGAAATCAAAAAGACGAGAATATTTTTATTTCGCGTCTATGATAAGAAACGTTGTCAAAATACTAATGCATTCTAATGATGACGTTTTCTGTCCGCCATTTTAATTTTTTTTGTGACGCACTAACGTCATAATTATAATGAGCTGCGTTGCCTCTATGTATCGACAACTAAACGCATCATATGCGTAGCCTTCTCTTAACAATGTCGGGGTCGGTTTCCAGTCTTACCGGGTTCAGCGGAGTACCAGTATTTAACATGGAGCAACTGCTTATCTGACCTCCACAACCCAGTAACTGGGTAAAACGATAACTGAACACACTTAACAGGACATACAAAAAAATTTCGTCATAAAATATATTTTACCTCTAAGACCGACAACAGAGCACACGTAACTTTTAAGTATAAATCTAACGCAAGGCATGCATTTGATTCGTTACTAACACCCCTCTAAGTCCTTTTAATCAGCTTAGCATTATATTACCCACTACTGGGACTCTAGCCTCCTCTCGTGGACTGTAATAGGTCGGCCACCGTATAAGGCGAACTCTTTCGGCTGAATCGGAGCGGTTAACCGAATTGGGCTGTTTATATTAAGTCGGTCACCGAATACGGCGGCCGTATTCGTTTGAGATGTCGGTTTACCGGATTCGGTGACCGTATTCAGCTCAACTGAATACCTGTTTATAATAGTCGGTGACCGAACACGGACTGTGGTCGAATACGGCTAATCGGAAACCCGTTTACACTAGTCGGTTACCGAATACGGGCTGTGGTCGAATACGGCTAACCGAAAACCCGTTTTCACTAGTCGGTGACCGAATACGGGCTGTGGTCGAATACGACTAACCGAAAACCTGTTTACACTAGTCGGTGACTGAATACGGACTGTGGTCGAATACGGCTAACTGAAAACACGTTTACACTAGTTGTTGACCGAATACGGACTGTGGTCGAATACGGCTAACCGAAAACCTGTTAACACTAGTCGGTGACCGAATACGGGCTGCAACCGAATCGGTCAAAACGAGCTAATGTAAATGAGCCATAATCCACCACGGCCTCAGTGTGGGGTGGTAGATGTCACCTGTCTTCGAATCTCTTCGGTTCTAGACCATGGGGATCCTGTTATAAGCTTGGTTTATCATAATAGCTCATCAATGCATTCTACTGAATATTCGTTACTGTAAAGTTTGGACTGGCAAAGAGGTTATATTTAGGAAATTATGCGTCATCGGTACATGGTGGACATCCCACCCATACGCACTAAACGTTTTGGAAATACTTTCATTAGGCGCACAGCTAAGGAGTGGAATGCCCTGCTGGAGTCTTTGTTCTCTGATAGCTACAACGTGGGGGTCTTTAAGTCGAGAGTGAATAGGTTACTTCTAGGCAAGCGTGTTTCACTGTCGACCACATCATCGCTTACCATCAGGTGAGATAGTGGACAAGCGTTAGCCTATACACGATAAAAAAAAATAAGTTAAATTCTTTCTCCGGGACTTCGTCGAGCTTCATTGCCTCGGCGCTTTTCTGGTGGTCGCCACTGTTGATTCTGGCTTACAGGAGTTGCAGTGGTTTGGGAATAGTCCGGTGGGATTGTCCCATACATAAGCTCACGCCTTTTCCTATGGGGGCTTATAACTTAACTCGCAAATGTGGGTATTCTAATATTATATTAGCCCATACCCTACACTAGCTCGACCGAGGACCTGGTTAAGGTTGCTGGAATATGCTGGATGCGAGACTCACGGGATTGATCGATAGGGGTCTACAGCAGTGGACGTTTTTCGGCTGAAATAATCATCGATGTCGATGACGACTCTCTCCACTCTTCACTTCTCATGGCTGTTTGCTGATGATGCCCACTCCCTTATTACGTAGCAGTTTAGTTCGTCGTCTACCCCTTTCATGAATACTGGCGTGAAGTACACGCATTTTAAAGTCAATAGAAAAATTCTAGATGTAACCTCTTTGCCAAGTAGGGCGCGGAAAGCGCAGTCATTTGGTCTGCTTTGTGCAATATACTACTCAATTACTATTAGCATAAAATACAATTTATCTCGAATACGGTCCTTCTGTGATGCTCGCAATATGACATATAAAAGTGAAGTTCTACCATCATGCGTATGTCGGCCTCCAAGCTTTGGAGTGTTTCGGTTTGAAGGGTATGTGTATTGGATACATTTCATCTTTGTCTTTGGGATGGCAACGAATCTGTGTTGTCTCTGGTATTACAGATGTCTACAGAGTGTAACTGAAAGGTCAGATCATATTTTAAACACTTCTTCAGCACATGAATATGAGCAACTTTCTCCTAGGAAGTTATAGTCAAATTCTAATAAAATAAATTGGATTTTCAATACAAAGTCGTAGTCAGCTGACCAAAATTTATATGGGTTATGCATTTTTTTTGGGAATCGACTATGGCATCCTTGGAGAAAGTTGTGCATATACATGGGTAGAATAAGTATTTAAAATATGATCGTATCTTTCCGATACACCCTGTACATTTCAGCTTTGTCTCTGAGATGGCAACGCATCTGTGATGCCTCTGGTTTAGCAGATGTCTTTAGGCAGCGCTGACCACTTAGGCTCGGCACAAACGGGCCACCGACCACAGCCACCGGTGGCTGTCGCGCGCTACCACCACCCGCTACTGTTGTATAGATCAGAATGTGAATTCCAAATAGCGAGACGTTATGGATCCGTTTTGGCGTCGTCGTGCTCCATGGTTACGCACTGCGTAGGATGCCTAACGCCTAACTGCGCGGGGATGGAGCAGTGCGACAGTGGCGGGTGTCGACGTCTTGTGTGGCCCGCAGCGACTACAAGTGGCGAGTCGTGGACACTGCTGTAGCTGTGTGGTCTACACGTGTGCAGTGCGTCTTTAAAAATTACATGGCAACGTGTGTTAAGTCGCTGTCGCTGGCCACCGGTGGCAGTGGTCGGTGACACGTTTGCGTCTAGCCTTACTATCAGGTGGGCCGTCTGCTTGGTTCGTTTGCATCATCGGCTTCCTATCTTACCGGAGGCGGGAGCTGACTCAATATTTTACATTGAGCGACTATGGTCTATCTGACCTTCACTATCTATGGGGTATCTCTAGGCCTGCTATAAATTAACATTTAAAAAAAATATTAATATTTTTTCTGATGAATTTTTGCTAGTATGTCTCATCACAGAAGGACAAATTAGACACAATTGATTGTTGATATCGTCTTCAGAATTTTTATTATTATAAATTACTGCTTTTCGTTGATATACTGCGAGCAACACGACATCTCATAGATATAGAGTGTTCTTCTTTATTTGTCTTATTTTGTAAACAAATATGGCACGAAAATCTGTAATTCTAGCATTAATGACACTTGTGTTTTGGGACGCAATGTTGAAATTAGTTTGGCATTATAACTGTGCTTGCTTGTGTGATTTGTAAGAAATATTAGCGGAATTAATAACATGAAAAACCGCTTGCAAATAACGATTTAACATAGATTTTCATAATCTTAGTTTGTTATAATTTGTTTAGCAAATTGGACAAGAAAAGAAAATACACCGTAGGAGTGCTGGCTTTGTATATGTCTTCCATTTAATTTTGAACAGATAGAGAAGATGATCAAATCTTGTGTGCGAGTTTAAAAGATTTTTAAAGAGCCGGTTTCCACAAGGCCAGTGACAATTAAAATATTTTTCTTAATTTTTTTCTAAACGTTGCCCTAATTTTACCTTCAAGCCGAGGGTGAAAAAGTGAATTCCCTGCAAACGTGCACCATCTTGTAACGCAACATCGCTAACTATCAGTTAGGATGCTTTAAACTAAGCACCTCTTTAAAAAAAAAAAAAAATTGCCTCACAAATGGTGAAATAAGTTAGGCAGGGCACAAACGTGGACACTTTTGTGTCTTGTGTCAGATTCAAGCTACCGATGAATATTTGATTTCTATAGAACCAGTATAAAAGTAGCAATGGGCGACTGCGTCCGATCACCGCTACATGACACAGCAACTACGGTTCGCTGTGATTGTGTGCCGTGTCGGCAACAATAAGTGTCTACGTTTGCGCAGCGCCTTAGATGGTATTTTGACTATTTGTTTGCTAAAAAAATATGAATAAACGTGTTTTACCGAAGGCCCAGATAACATTAATATTTTGTTACAACCAAGTGGAAACCGACTTTTACAACCTGTATGTTAAAACGGTGTTCAAGCATCACTATAACATCACTTTGGGCCCGTTGCTTGACAAAGACCCACTCAAGAATGGCCTCGACGCCTCGGCCGGCCTAATTTTTATTACAGTGATTTTTATTATCTGTAAGTTCTTGCTTGAGTATCTTTCCAGAATACAGGTGACTATAATGTCTATGTGATGTCGTGTCGGTCGCATCGCTCTAGTATCGGGTCGTTGCTTTTGTTGGCTTGTGTGAGTGTGCCGTGCATATGCGCGTGCGGTGATTCCGATACGAACGTTTATAAATCTGGCGATTTAAGTTGAATATTCCAATTAATTTTACTTGTCTTATTAATTATTTTTTTTGATTTATTAAATGTTATTAAAATCGGTATAGTGATTTAGTTAAAATAATTTAGTTCTTAAAATACCGAATTGATCTATGGATTGATTTATTTCATGCTTAAAAGAAAGTACCTTGGCGACTTGGGTGAAAAGGGGAGAAAACGACGTTTTCTAAAAATTATACCTAACTTGATAGATTTATCGCCCCCGAAAAGCCTTGCATTCAAAATTTCTTGAAAATCGTTGGAGCCGTTTCCGAGATTCAGACTGTATATATACATTATATACAAGAATTGCTCTTTTAAAGATACTAGATAGATAGATAGTATAGAAATTGTTAGAAAAAAAAACAACTTGTTTGTGTTTAATACAATATTATTTGTTTTAATATTATTTAATAATCGTTTATTTACAGTCAAGTAGGTCAAGTACAGGTCAAATTAAGTTATTTGGTGAATCTTCAAAAGCACTCATTGGCAGTGCTGGACATTGGCTTATGGACTATTTCTGAAGATAAATGCATTAATTATTATTATTATTTGGCCTCTGATGAATTACAAAGGTATGTTCGTATCGGAGCACCGCCGCGGTGTTTTATTAGTGTTGCTAGCTAAAGTTTGTTATTAACAGAATGTACTTACGTTTACTTGAATTCGACAATATTGCAAATTTTTAAAAACTGGCTTCTGCGAGCGCCTTCGTCCGCGTGAAAATTGTTTTATCATCCCAACGGAACATTATACCGGGATAAAAATAAACCTTTGTGCTATAGATCCATTCAGCCGTTCTGGCGTGATTGAGTAACAAACATACACACATCCATCCATCCAAACTTTCACATTTTTAATATTATTAAGATGTAGAACTCTTTTTTTATATAATTTGCAATATTATTGTATCCCTTAAAGACGAAGTAGTGTAGTTTTTTTGTTGTTTGTTCATTCCATATAAGTTTTCGAGATTTCGCAAGACACTCACTAACTGAAAATATTATTCCATACTAACAAAGTTTATTGTACACCAGCGAATGTTTCCTTTCAAATAGTTTTCAACCTTATTTCTTAGGACGTGAGGTCGAAAATTTGTCGACTGGGGTAAGCAATAAAGTGAACACAGAAACTTTTTACATTAAAATTATGTATACCTTTGTTTGTGTTAGTAAATGCTTGTAAGTATTTCGTAACATTTTGTAAACGTGTGCAATTTTTTTGTTAAGTTTTTTTTTCTGGTTTTTAAATCTCAATCGCAGGAAATAATCGTTTTGTTCACATATCTTAAATCGCTTGTAATATACTTGTTTATAATTTTTAGTTGAAATGCAATAATTATTTGTAATGTAATATGTTATGAGAGCGATGGACGGATGACTGAATATCGAAACTTTCTTTTAGTTCAAGAAAAAGAGAAATAGTGAATACATTCAAAATTTTCAAAACAAAGGAGCGTGCGTGCGAGGATCCAGGAACGATCCATACCATTGCCCGCAGCTCTGACGCGCGCTCGTATCGCCTCCTTTCGCAATTGACGTCAAAGAACTTTGGGATGGTACAGACATGAATTATATTGAATCCCTAGTTGATCTAGTGGTTGTAAGGATGACTTTTGCACGCAGGGTCATGTTATGTAAAAATGTTCCCCATACGTTCGTTACCATATTTTTGCTTTAATATCTTATTCTAAAGCAGTTGCAAGTCACTAGTTCGCATCATGACACAATAAGGCATTGATACGGGCTTGTGAAATATATCAACTTATTATTTTTGTCATATAACTATAAAAACAGTCTGTCTGTCCGTCGCTGTGTGCCATGTACGCTCGCTTCCGACACAGCCCCACGCTGTGTGTAGTTATTACATCTGTTATATACATGCGCGAGTACATTCTGTGTATTACGCAACAAGGCTAAGTAAAACAACTACAGCCCAGCCCGTCAAGGGTTACTGGTGTGATGTCATGATGAGGGCGTTCTTGAATTTACCTAAAACCGTGGGCTAATAAAACAATTAATTGTTGCGATAAACCCTGGTGAGTATACGCATATACAAGGTGATAGATGAAATCATATTTAAAGGCTGCTTCAGTCCATGTATATGAACAACGCACCAAATGTTTTGGGAATGCTTTTATTATGCGTACAGCAAAGGAGTGGAATTCTCTGCCGGAGTCTGTATTTCCTGATAGCTACAACCTGCGAGTATTTAAGTCAAGAGTGAATAGGTTTCTTCTAGGCAAGCGTGCTTCATCGTCGACCACGTCATCGCTTACCATCAGGTGAGATATTGGTCAAGCGCGAGCCTATCAATAATGATATAAAAAAACTTTCTCCAAGGAAGTCATAGGAAATACCCCAATTTTTTTTTGATTTTTCACACTAAGTTGTCGTCAGCTGATCAAATATTGTATGGGAGGTAATTTTCTTTTTGTTGAGAATTTACTATGACTTGCTTGGAGAATTCTGTTCATAGACACGGGCAGAAGCAGTCTTAAAAATATGATCACACATTTCCTTTACAATCTATTTAAGGTGTTAAAAAATTAACTCTTAAGAATTTCGTGAGGATACTCGGTATCGCTAAACAAAACTATTACAAACAAAAAGAAAACGATTTTAATACTTCACACAAAGAACCTACCTACGAACACTACTTACGTATTCCAGTACCTTCTGCACTCTGTGGCGCGGGTCGCCTGACCGTTATATGGTGCAGAAATTCAATCATTTACGCGTAATAAAAATAATAGCTTTACAATTATTTTTTTAATATTTATTACACGACTCCTTAAAATTCTTAGAGTTAATTTATCAACATCTTATATGAGTTGAGGAGTCCGTTTTAGATTATTATCCTAGCCTTTTCCAAACATGTCGGGGTCTGCTTCCAGTCCAACCGAACGAAGCCTGCCTATATGATTATTTATGAGATATAGCTACATATACATTATGTACTTGTGTGTGTATATACGAGGCTAGAGGCAGATCCAGGAACCAAAATAACGAAAATAAACATACCAAAAATGTTGACATGAATACCATTACACCAATTTTTATTATTGAGTTTAGTTGTTATTGAAGTAGGTCATTTTGAACAGCTTAATTATGATATTGTTATACTTTAAAACAAGCACGACGGCATTATACCAAGCTCTATTGATCCAGTATAAGTTGACCTCTCATTGTTTGTAAAGCCTACCTATATGGCTTTGCCAGGCATTCCTAAACTCGATATAAATATAGCTTGATACATACAACATTATACCAATATTGTCGAGAATGTTCTATATTTTTTTTAATACATGTTTTTCTGCTGCCCTTGCCTCGAATTCTATACATTTTAGTTAGTTACTATTATCTGTTTAGTTTAGTCTCGTTAGTGTTAATTTTTAACGTGCATTTTTTTCTATACGTTAAGGCATAGCGCACTCTGAGACAGTGGCGCAACTGTAAGTTGGGCAACTATCGTGCGATAGTTTCGAGATTGTTGAGCAACTGGCGTGCGTCATTTGCGAGATTTTTGGTCAAATGTTTCGTGACCGTTGCGAGATTGTTGAGCAACTGTTGCGCCACTGTAGCGGGCAACGCTGTAAGGCTTCTTCCATAATCGTGTCGCGTTTTTGTTCACTAGCTTGGTTTTATATTTCTCTGGTTATGTTTGATGTTTGTTAAATGGACGGACTGACAGCAGTAGTTTAAATAATTAGAAATATAAATATGATTTTGTAATAGTTGATTACCGCAATATACACACATATAAGGACTTCAAAAAGTATTTTTGGGTAATATACATAACATATTTAAGCAAGAGCCGGTTAGAAAGAAATGTGGCCATACTATGTTTATGCTATCTAACATAGACGAAGATGGCTTTAATACTTACTACACCAGCCAAAAGCCACCGCTGTCGGTCCAAATTTTCGTTGCTCAATATGTATTTCTTTATTTTATATTTATAACTCGTATATTACTTTTTATTATTGTCTGTAATCTTTCGATATAGAACAGTTTTCACCACTCGACCTTCCAAGCTTGCATGTGTTGACAGCTGTCATATCTGACAGTGACATAATACAAACTGTTTTTTTATTTAATTAAACTCCGTTTTTCAACTTTTTATAAAGTGGCAGCTGTCAGTGATGTGTCACTTATGCCATAGTGACATAGACAGGTGTTGCTATTTGCAAAATTGTCATGTTCCGTGGTGAGGGGCGCGTTCCGTGTCCACGGGCGTCCGCCAGCCATTTTACCAAAGCATTGTAATACATACATAGAAGTGTAATTACTGATGACCGACCGAGACACAACTATACATAGACATTAGAAAAAAAACGGGCGTGTAGCTAAAATAATATTGTTTGAGTGTATACTTGTTTGATTATGTAATAATTTTCTACCATTTAAGTTTAATTTTCGTCTTGTAGCAACCCCGTTTTAACTGTCATGTGTCATTGACGTCTCGGCGGCGTCTCAGTCCGCCTCAATGTGCTCAGTCGTTTTATTTTATTAAATGCACTGCTAATGTATTTTCAGTTCTTTTATTTTTATTACTTTCCTTGGGTATTTTACGTTTTTAACTTGAGTTTCATATTTCTTTAATACAGTGTCTTATCTTGGCAATCTTAGCGTTATAGCGGTTCCAATGCATCAGCAATTCAGAGCTTAAAGCAGTTAAAAATTACCTCGCGTGAATTCTAAATGCGAAACTTTAGTATTGTAATCAACTCTAAGATATGAAAGAAAGTATTCGGTTGTGGAGAAATGGTGTCACTGACGCCGAAGTTTGAGTCTCTCGCAATATCGAGCTTATAATTACGAACATAATATGCTCAGGTTTAGGCCTTGTAAGTTTTAGTCGTATCCCAATAACTAGCACTGTTTAAATCTAATCTATCGATGTAAAAACTACTTAGTTGTTGGTGGCAAAAGAAAAGAATGTGAGGAAACACGCTTTTAAATACGAATTGGTTGAAAAGGTATTATAAATCGTCTATTGTGAAAGTATATAGGAGCACGTGTGTAATAGCTACATATCACTGTCCTTCCCCTCGTTCATAGGAATATAATGTACTGCAGCCTATCTCTGTCTGAAACCCATTTCATTCGCTTTCAAAACTATCGCAAAATCGAATTTATCTAAACTCTTAATAGAGTAGATTTTCGACAGAAAATCGTCCGAGAATAACCCTTAAATATTGGCGCCAATTTTCTTTTCGAAATGGGAATCAGACAAAATGATCTAAATATTTAAAATGTCGAAAATATAAATATAGTCGGTGCCTAGATTTCTGATTTGTACTGTTTATTATTTCACAAAATGTATATAAAATTATATATAAAAAAGTCCGGAAATAATGACGTTTAAAAAGGCGCCATTTGCATTTTAAGCTACTGTTCCACTAACAAGAGTTGTGGTCCAACTATTTTAATGTTTTAAACGTAGTTACTTATAATGTAATGGATTAATTATATAGATTACGAAACGATTGAAAGCAATTTGTCGACTTAACTTGCTAACGCAAACGTCATTATTTTATTCGGACAAGATTTTCAAAACATGTTTGTATCGTTCCATACGTAAAGTCAATTTGTGACGTCCTATCGCCTATCGGTAAATATGAAATGTAGATTATATAAAAGTGTATCTATAAATTCTAATCGTTGTTTGGTTACGCTTTTGTAAAATTGTATAAAATTTATTGTATTGTAAAAAATATATTTTTTCCTAATTCATTATTTAAAAAAAAAACTTGCCAAATGTTAGTGTTACCAGCTCAGGACGTGAAAAAACTACTATGTAGCGTCCGAGCGTCACTTTGCCATTGCTTCTGTATACACCAGTCCAAAATTAGTAGCGTAGCAGCGTGTACATAGCCCGTGTATGTACGATATATTATATACATACATAGTGAATATTATAAAGTATTTTTGCATGATTAATTATTGTAAAAGTGTCCGATTGTGTAGTGAAACGTGTGGTTTACTTATCACGTTCCTTGTGTTCTGGTGGTTTCTTACTTTATCCGAGTGGGTTAGGATTAGCCGGCTATAGTGTTCGAAATACTGTCTGTTGTAAAGCAACTTATGATACTGGGTTTTCAATGTCCAAGGGCAGAAAAACTCTCTTTACCCGCTCAATCTTACTCGCTATTTGTTAAGCTCGGCTTACAAAAACAGACTACAGTAGACCTATTTCCCTTAGTTATATCTATACATTTTCATTGTAAAAATTTAAATCTGTTGTTTTATCAAATAAATAATAAAAAAAAATTCATTAATAAAATGCCAACGTTGTTAGTAAACCACGCTGTATTAAAAATCATAAAATATATTAAAAATATTAACGTTCGTGAGTAGGCACACGTTCGGCGCCGCGAGATGGCGCCTCTTTGCAATAACTTTTCTATACGAAAAATTAAATATAATTTGTAAAGGGAGATTATGAGTACGAATAGTGTCGGTAGTGTTCGCAGAAATGCAGTGCGTGCCCCGCACGAGACAGCTCCGATAAATTTGATTAACTCCTTGGTGCACTTCGCAAGTACTTAAAAGAAATAATGATGATCAATTTTAGCGTGCTTTATAACAAATCGACAGTGAACGTAGTACGAAAACCAATTTTATACCAATTAACCTTATAGCTGAAGCAAAAGGCATTTGAAGATGATGAAGTCAAATCAAATGAGCTTCTGATGAGTTGGGGTCGAGCCTGAAGTATGGCTCAATAGGTACTGCGTAAAAATACTAACTACACGAAAGCCACATTGCAATAGGTGCTATAAAAGGGTGGAAGGAACAGTCTTTTTTATATTTGCTAAGGAAGCACTGAGATTTAATTTATAAACAAACGAAAAGCAAAAAAAACATACGAGTCCATAAACATTTTATATATTTTTACTAAAAGATTCGCCTTAAATTGAATAGAGAAAAATATGATATAAAGTCACAAAGTTATGAAAAAAAAATCCTAACTTCTTTGTTTATTTTACTTAGAATTTGTTAGGTACTAATAAAATTATTAGAGGCTAAACTTTCGAATTTACCAAATTTATGTAGAGCCAAGTTCCCTGATTAGCCATATGTGCCGTCTTTAAACGTATGTAAAAAGGACCAGCACGCACTTTGGCCCAGTTTCTGAAACGAAAATTTTCTCGAAAAGATAACGCACGTTAGTTGCTGTGATTGGTTGAATTAATTTTTAAAGAACCAATCGCATTACTTGACTTGCGTTTAATTTCTGACGCGTCGATATTTACTTTCCAAACCCCGGATGTGTTAGTCTTTAAGTCAACAGCTAGTTTGATCGGTATCGTCCAAAACCTTCATAGAGAACATGAGCGATCAAAATGTCGGTGTCTAAAAAGTCTTAAGTGCGCGCTGAGTCTAAAACCACTGTTCCCTATTTCGCTGTAGCGGGCACCGTATTGTAAGCTCAGTGTGTTCGTGGTCGCTGTATGTTGTAAAAACCTTTAGTGTTGTGAAATGTGAGCCTCCCAATGTTACTTAAGTTAAAGCATTTGAAATAAAGTTTCATCGTAGCATAATATGTATCATGTTGCAAATGCCATTTAATTTTTGAAATATGGTGCAGCCAGACATTTCTTTATATCTATAAAGTGAATGATGAAACTATAACTTGCACAAAATGCCTGGTGTAGCATTTTTCGAAAAAAAATATTGCCATCAACGGCATGACAAAAACCTCGCAGCGCAATCCTTTCCGTAGAAATCAAGTTTTTCTATAATTGCCTAAACGAAAACACACTTCAAATACTTTAACTCAAGTAACAATAACTAGCCTACTATCTTACTGCATTTAGCTCTTAAAATGTTCGGCAAAGAGTTTTGTAATAAAGATTAGGAAATAATAGAGACAATAGCGGGAAGCTGCGTGCAATACATAACTACCTCTGCGCTCAAGCGTTGAACACCAAGATAAATGAATTTATTAATATTGTGTACTCTATTATAGTTTTTAATCTGAATTTATTGTTTTTATTTTAATGGATATAGTGGAAAAATAGCTCATGAGATTAGAAGAGTTAAGCTGAGGTCCTAAATCCTAAGTGAAGCTTATTTTATTGCCCTGCACATAGTATACCATATGCCCGGTTTCATTAATACCTTACCTTAATATCATTACGTGTAGGGATCGCATTAGGTAAGCAAAATACAATAGTTACATATCGCAAAGGAACATTTGGGAAAATTCTTGGCTATGGCTAAAAACACGACCCTTCGACGATGCATAATCAGACAACTGAGACAACTCATAAAATGTGCCCAGCGTCAGATTTCAAAAGCTTATGAGTTGTCTACTGTTTTTTTGTTTTTTTGATCTTAGTGAAAACGGGCATGTCTGGGTACAAAATCTGTAGGAATAGGACCAATCAAGTACCTATAGTGCCGAAGCAAGTTTCATGGTCATCATTGACGAACGATTCACAAAATGATTTTGACCCTGCAAAGTAAATGTTACTTACAAAGCCTTAGACGACTCATTATATAAGTATTAACTATGTGTTTTCACAATAATTACATACAATTAGTTGTTACAAATAATTTAACTAAAAACCGAGCAATATTAAAATAAAAATCTCCGAATTTAACCAGTGCATTATATTTTTAATACAGTGCTACCAACATTGATATTCTAATGACGGCAAAGTGACTGTGTTGCCAATTTAAAAATAATGTACCTATTTGGTAATATTTTGTGTGTTGTAATTTGCTTGCTTGGATCTTGGGACGGCTATGGTTGTGGGTTCCATCGAGTGTGATAGATAAGGGTGATAACACACTGTTACACAGTTCGTGTGAGCCGAATAACGGCGTGGTACCACACTACTGCAAATAAAGTCATTTTGAATAGCGAAAAGTTGTTTTTTTCCTACTACAGCTCCCTTACACACACATAATCCTTAAATGACACTGAAGACTGCCTACTGGTACAAATGGGACTGCACGGAGGTTGATCTTAGACATCTCTGAAGGTGAAGGACAACATTGTGAAAAAATCTAGATCTGTTAGTGGGTAATGTATAATCACAAATTATGGACTTTTTGAGATTAAAGATCAAGTCCTTGCGTAATTGAAATAATATTAGTACAGGCAGTGGTGTCTCATCCCATACAAACAAACCGTGCCGACGTTCTATACTGTTTATTCTGATTATTTTTTGTACATCGATCGCGTTCGGTTCCGTTCCGTTACATTCAACGGATATAGATGGTGATCAATCTATCGCCCTGGAACGGAGCCGAACGCGATTGATTTACAAAAAATAATCAATATAATCAGATGAAAAACGCTAGTTACGTCGGCACGGTTTCTTTATATGTGATGAGGCATCTGTATGCTAGTATTATATTATCTATAGTACAGGCATGATGAGGCATGTTTTTTATATATTATCGGATGGGGCCGAAAACTTCTGGAATGGCGACCGCGAACCGGAAAACGGTTCGTTGGAAGGCCTCCCACTAGGTGGACTGATGACCTGGTTAAGGTTGCGGGAATCAGCTGGATGCAAGACGCACGGGATCTGTCAATGTGGCGACGCTTGGGGGAGGCCTATGTCCAACAGTGGACGTCTTTTGGCTGAGAAATGATGATGATGATGTTACATATATTTGTATTTAATAATATTTATTAGCAAATAGAAAAATACAATTTTGACACATTAAAGTACACATAAATTTAACTAGGATACAGAGAAATTAACAACCAAAGTAGTGTGCGAAGTACAGTCAATGCAATAATTTGAGCCCTGACTCCTAAACTAGGAAGATCCTGTATCTTAGGAGGCAGTGTCTTCGCTTGAATTATGAGCGTACTAGCAGACTCGGATAGTCATAGAAAAGATATAGACTAAATGGTACCTACCTACTCGTAAACATAACTTAGACACTATTTAATAGTATTTTTAATTAAATACTAATGTTTGTATTAAGTGTATGTGTGTAGTGTATTTGTGTGGGGTGCCTGTCATGAGAAAGTGTTGTGTGTGTGTGTGTGTGTGTAAGGGAGAAGGGTGTGTGATGTGGTGTGGTGTGGATTGTTGTGAGGTGGTGTAATGAGGTGTGGTGTGTTGTGGTTTGTGAAGAGTGAGTGTGTGTCTGTGTATTTATATACGTACCTTCTGTCAGCGGTTTCGCCCGCGTGAGAAGTGTTTTATCATCCCAAGGGAACAATATAACGTGATAAATGTAGCCTATGCGCTATTCCTGACTATAATTTTAGCTCTGTTTCATCCAGGTCCGTTCTGGCGTGATTGAGTAACAAAAATACATCCATCCAGATTTTCGCATTATAAGTAAAATAAGAAGTATTTTTTTTTTGCAATTTGTGTGTGATTTGATTTAGTTTTTGGATATTTATGATTTATTTTTATCGTCCTGATTTATTGTTACTTTTAATTGTACATTTGATCCTCCTTCTATTGTCATCTTTCGCTGTCACTCTAGGGTTTGCTGTAAGAGAACTCAACATTTAGTTAGAAAAAAAAAACAGCCAAGCCAAATCTTGAGCTACAATTTATCTTAAGTTATCTGCTTTAAGTAAATAATTTAAGAAGTTATATTTAAAAATAGCAAATATTTTTTAGCAGAAAAAGCAAGAAATTTTGTGTTTAAATTTATTGTAGAATGTTTTACGTTCTTGTAAATTAATTTCGGTATACAGAACTTGGCACCGATTTAGATCTCAATTCTTTTGTCGGTGTAGTCAACAACCGCGCATATTCTTAGTATTGAACTTGGCTCCCTTTTTCACATATATGTTTTTGATGGGATACTATTTACTCTAGGGAGAATATCTGTATGAGAGGGAACGTATTTACGACGAAAAAGAAACTGTCAATTCTTTTGTTCTTGCTTAAAGAAAAACTCTATGAAACAAAAACCGGCCAAGTGCGAGTCGGACTCGCGCACAAAGTGTTCCGTACCATTATCGCAAAAAAACGGCAAAAAAATTACGTTTGTTGTTTCCATACGCACACGCCCACTTAAATATTTATTTTATTCTGCTTTTAGTATTTTTTGTTATAGCGGCAACAGAAATATATCATCTGTGAAAATTTCAACTGTCTGGCTATAACGGTTCATGAGATACAGCCTGGTGACAGACGGACAGACAGACAGTCGGACAGACAGACAGACATACAGATCGCGGAGTCTTAGTAATAGGGTCCCGTTTTAC
Source organism: Orthosia incerta (assembly GCA_948252205.1). Taxonomy (NCBI): domain Eukaryota; kingdom Metazoa; phylum Arthropoda; class Insecta; order Lepidoptera; family Noctuidae; genus Orthosia; species Orthosia incerta. The sequence goes on from OX411769.1 coordinate 3,607,970, forward strand.
CCTTTGGGTACGGAACCCTAAACAAAATTGGTTGTCTGTAAAGTCGGTTTACGGATGTTATAATCGTAACGTTACAATTACGTTAATTGTATCGTTAAGTATGCAATCATTTCATCAATGTTTTGTTTTGACGTTGTCACATTAAGCTATCTTCCGTAAACCGAGTTTACAGACAACCAATTTTAGTCACTGTTGTAACCCATCGGTTAACAGCTCTAATTAAACTTTTTCGCTGTTTTCACGCCTTTGTTTCGTTTATATCAGGCAGATATTGTTGTTTAATTATCTGCATGAACCATGTCGTGTGTGGCTATCGATTGCAAGAGTAGAATGTGTGTATTAACAGAACATAATCAAAGGATATCTTTCCACAGGTGAGTTCTCGACTAGCATACTGAAATTATTGTGCTGGGAATACATTTCATAGATAAAGGAATCTTAGTTCTAAATACGTCGAGGACGTACAGTATCATTTAAACCATTCTATTTAGTGAAATAATTAACTTTTCTGCGTTTGCTGATAGAGCTATGACAGTTTACGTACTTACGTTCTGATATTAGAGATGTGACAAAAGTCACAAGAAAGATTTATCGATACTGTATTTTTATTTTACTTATTTTAATTTATTTCATAAAGTTTATTTGCTATTTGTCATTAATAATCTAATGTTGATTGTGGACAGGTTTCCTAAGAGTACTTATTTAAGAAATATGTGGATCAATAATATAACGAGCTAACTCGACACCTTCACCATATTCTCGCTTGTGTTCACTGCATTATAATGAATCATGCTATCGCTATCCTTCGACCCACCTATGGATACAGGTTGATGAACGATATTTATTTTCACATTTTACTTTTTAAAATTATATTATTATATTTAAACCATTTTGTTATTATTTATTTTATTACTTTTATATACATACTCGTCTGTGAACTTTATTTTTAGTCTTGCACAAGAACTAGCATACTATATATCAGTATATTGATCAGTACCTGTTTGTACAGTCGTACGAGTGTACCAAAAACTGTCACTTTGATCTCATGATGTACCTCGTTTTTGCGCAAGCTATGAATAAACATTATAATACAACGCGTATAATGCGCAGAAAAATTACGAAAGAGTGGAATTGTACTCTTACAATGACTGATAAGTTCACTCTTTGTACGAGTACACATTCACTTTTTAAATAATTATAAAGGATCCCCAAAAATAACGTATAAAAATTAACCGCAGTCAGGGACGATTGCACACTAGGAATTTCTCCTGTATCAATATCGATGTCTTTGGCACAGATCTAATACTAATACATGTCTATAGAAAAGTATATATAGCATCCCTGGTCACACTGGCACAAAAGATGGCATAGATAAAAGTATATCTATTTCTTTTTGCTTATGAAATCATCTGTTAGTGCGGAAGTGAATACCGACATTGAAATTGCGTATTAAGGGTACACTAGTCAACGGCACGAACTATTTTGTGCGCGGGGTTAAAATGCATTTTATATCAACCGGCAACACGTGTGGAAGATATAGATGCTTTGATGAGCAATAGGAAGCTAATTCGCGTACGAATACACACTTTTGCAAATTTGTAGCGAAATGGATAATGATTTAGGACGAAATCGGGCGCGCGAAATTTTATAAACAGACCTTTGGCTGTCTAGATATCATGAAAAAACTACTAAATTTATATGTTCAAAATAAAGTTATTTGCATGGTTGAACTACTAATCTATGCCTGTATGGAGGCCGTTTTGCAATTTTCCGTCTTCTTATGGTATTTATTTGCGCCCAAAAATGCGTTAAAATTAGTGTCGAAATGTGGAACTTTCGACGCTTATAACTTTCAAATATTTTCTATTTTTACTTTTTTGCTTCCATACAGGCCTAGATAATGATGAGACAAATTGATATCACATTTTATTTTGAACGTACATCGTCAAACAGTGGAATAATCCCCAAACTACGTTTGTATGGAAGAATTTTTGACTAGTGTAACCTTAAATACGTTACCCCTAGTAATACAATCTCTGGGCAACACAATTCTGACATATTTAGGTACGTTCGGAAACGCTTTCGCATTTCTTAATTAATTCTATTACTGAAGTTCTATTTGAAAGATAAAAACTCAAAATAAAAACTAGAGAAAATAAACGAAAAAGGTACTTAATAATACAAAGGTTATCAATAGGTTTTAAAAAATACTGAAATAGTTTTAATTTTAAATTGCATTTGTATCTAATTTTATTTTTGGTAATTTTTGCCTTGTTGAACACATCAATATTTTGGCAATAAGGTAAAAATAACAAAATACCTACTTGCCTCATGTTAATAGATAATGTTCATCGATACGTATAGAGGAACATTATCGATTAACTAGAATAACATCGAAGTTTGACGTCGCGATTAATTCTGTATTAATTTAAAAGTTATTTTATTAATTTAAACGTATTCCTACAAGCCTAAAAGCATCAATGTATTGAAGTCGGTAAAAAAGGGACATTTTATTACTCACTGTGTTTTTTCAAAAGGATCTCCAATTAAAAGACAAGTGTTGGTGAGTTTTTTTATTCGTATGAATTAAATATAAATAGGTACAGGTAGAATCATACTTAAAGGCGGCTCGAAACACTCCGCGACTAGCTGTGCAGTAGCAAATTCATGTAACAGCAGGTTTGAGGGGTGCACAGCGAAAAGCGAACTTCACATACCTATATTATTATCATTAACTTTGAATCGACCATTAGTTATACCAATGCATAAGTTAGCTAGTCGAGTCGAAACTAACTCATTCAAGAAAATCTGTAGTTAGGTATCATGTACTAATTAATTTTACATTATAATTATTATTTTTTTCTTTTATTTGTCTATACTTACCAATTTTTTTAATAAAATTTTAGATATTAATAAAAAAAACATTTTAAATATAAAAACATAAGGAACCTCCTAGCAATACAGTACGTTTCCAGAAGCACTGCTTTCTGAATCGCCCTTGACTCAGCTGCCTTACGAGAGCCTCCTAAGGTTTTGATCTATCCTGGCGGCTATTGAGCCGCATTGGCTGGCACGACTATCGGTACAATGATCGCTGAAACCACATACCACATGTCGACAACCTCGCGAGCCAAGTCAAGATACATAATTTGCTTATCATTCGCGGCTTTTACGAGGTTTCCGTCATGCGGGACGGCAATGTCAACAATAATAGCATTCCTCTCGATTTGGTTGAAGTCAAAATCGAGAGGCGTACCTAATATCAGAGTTTTTATTGGTCACAATAGTCCTAATATTAGGAATATTGTGACGAATCCGGATTAGGGTTCCGTAGCAAACTTGTAAAGTGTCAAGTCAAAGTCAAATCGATTATTTTAAATAGGCCATTATGCGACACTTTTAAATGTCAAATAAATGAATTTAAACATATCGGTCTTATTAATAAAAATGAAATTAATTCTACTGTCAACCGGAGCTTCTGAGGGAGATCGAGACATTCTATGGGCAGTTGTACACATCAATCAGCAAGCCCGTTGCGAGTCTAGCAAACGACCCAAGAGCTAGATTGACCCGACACTATACCGAAGATATTCCGGACGTCAGCCTGTATGAGATTAGGATGGCTCTGAAACAGCTTTAAAACAACAAGGCACCGGGTGATGACGGAATCACGGCTGAACTCCTGAAGGCGGGTGGAAAACCGGTCCTTAAGGCCCTTCAGAAGCTGTTTGAGTCCGTCATACTCGAGGGCAAAAGCCACAGGCATGGTGCAGGGGTGTGGTGGTACTCTTCTTCAAGAAGGGCGACAATGCCCGGCTGCAGAACTATAGGCCCATCTCACTTCTTAGCCATGTCTACAAGTTGTTTTCAAGAGTCATCACGAATCGTCTCGCGCGCAGGTTTGACGATTTCCAGCCTCCCGAACAAGCTGGATTCTGAAAAGGCTTTAGCACCGTAGACCACATACATACGCTGCGGCAGGTTATACAGAAGACCGAAGAGTATAACCTGCCTCTCTGTTTAGCGTTTGTGGACTACGAGAAAGCCTTCGATTCGATCGAGACTTGGGCTGTACTGCAGTCTCTCCAACGGTACCAGATCGACTACCGGTACATTGAAGTATTGAAGTGTTTGTACAAGAACGCCACTATGTCACTCCGTCTTCAGGATCAGACCTCGAAACCAATTCTTCTCCGGCGCGGCGTGAGACAGGGAGACGTCATTTCTCCGAAACTGTTCACTGCTGCGCTGGAGGATGTCTTCAAGTTTCTGGATTGGAAAGGGCTTGGCATCAACGTTAATGGCGAGTACATCACTCACCTTCGGTTTGCTGACGACATAGTGGTCATGGCTGAGATCATGGAGAGCCTCAGTAAAATGTTCGATGACCTCAGTAGAGCTTCCGAAAGAGTGGGTCTTAAAATGAACATGGACAAAACCAAGGTCATGGTGAATGCCCATGTTCCACGCACTCCTATCAAGGTCGGAGACTCTACACTCGAAGTTGTGGGCGACTATGTCTACCTGGGACAAACGATCTAATTGGGCAGGGCCAACTTCGAGAAAGAGGTCAACCGTCGAATCCGACTCGGCTGGGCAGCGTTCGGGAAGTTGCGCGGTATCTTCTCGTCCAACTTACCACAGTGTCTCAAGACGAAAGTCTATGACCAGTGTGTGTTGCCAGTGATGACATATGGCTCTGAGACGTGGTCGCTTACAATGGGCCTTATCAGGAAGCTTACAGTCACTCAAAGGGCAATGGCGAGGGCTATGCTCGGAGTTTCCTTGCGTGATCGAATCAGAAATGTGGAGATCCGCAAGAGAACCAGGGTTACCGACACAGCCCGAAGAATTGCCAAACTTAAGTGGCAGTGGGCAGGGCACATTGCTCGCAGAACGGATGGCCGATGGGGCCGAAAAGTTCTGGAATGGTGACCGCGAACCAGAAGACGATACATTGGAAGGCCTCCCACTAGGTGGACCGATGACCTGGTTAAGGTTGCGGGAAGGCGCTGGATGCGAGACGCACGGGATCGGTCAATGTGGCGACGCCTGGGGGAGGCCTATGTCCAGCAGTGGACGTCTTTCGGCTGAAATGATGATGATGATGATGACTGTCCATACGCAAAGGTAGATTTTTATGTAGAAGAACGGACCAGAAACTACACAGTTACTCTTTAAATCAAAATAATTCTACAATATAAAAAAAAAAAAAAGTTTCTTTGATAACCATATTTGTACAAAAAAAAATGAGATTGAAGCCTCATTTTAAGCAACAGATGCCTGTATTAGGAGACTCCAAAGTACAAAGTAATTTATACATTAATTCATGTATGTGGTGGCCCAATGGTATCGGCCGCAACTTACAAGTTGTAGGTCGTGGGTTCGAACCCAGGCAGGCGCTTTACTTTGTGTAAATTATTTCTTCACCATCACTGTTCTCATAAAAGGTGAAGGAAAACATTGTGAGGAAACCGGCATGTCCTAGAACCAAAAATTCGAAGACTTGTGACATCCACCAACCCGTACTGGGCCTGCGTGGTGGATTACGGCCCATTCCCTCTCACAGAGAGGAGGCCTGTGTTCCAGCAGTGGGGATATTAATAGGCTGATGATGTGATGTGATGTATGTGAGGACGACGTACCTAGTAAATCACTAATATACTACGTAACGAACACTTGTTATCACTAACGGGTAAATTCATTTATTTAATAAATAGGAAAATGGTTCGCTTAAACCTAATTACAAATATTGCAAACATAGGCAAATTACCTAATTCAACAACAACGGAGCAGTGTGGGAGTTAATTCATTAATACAAAAAAAATTACAAAAATACAGTAATTATATATAATACCTATATTATAAATCAACCATTTTGATATTGTCTACAAAAAAAATCAAATTCAAAAGTCATTTATTCAAACTAGGCTGAGTATCAGCACTTTCCGAACGTCAAACGTCAAAATTACATAACAAACTCCCCAGCAGCACAGCTGTCTGTTCAGTTACAAAAAAAACAAAAACAAAAAAAAAAAGAGATTGGCCTATAGAGCAGGACCATCATGTTTCCAAGCATTCTTATCTTGAAATAATCATCTAATTTAGTATTTTGTTTGTTGTCAAAGTGTAATTTTAACTAAAGTTTTACATTTTCTTTCACTTAATTTTAAAATATATCACAAGGTATTTTGTTATAGAATTTAACACAGTACCCTATGAAAGGTGTGTGTACTTTAGCTAATCTATAAGACGGTTGATCTAACTTATCTTTATTTCTAGTATTACAAATCTCTTCAAAGTTAGAGTTCAACAGGCTTCTTCTGGGTAAGCTCACTCTATCGTCGACTCTGTCTCTGTCACCTTTGACCTAGACTAGAGTCAAGAGCAAACCCATCACAAAAAAAAATAAAATAAAGGAACCATTAAGCATGGTGCTACTTTGTCTGGATACTACAGGAACTATACTAATGCTATCGACTGGAAATCTATATCTATACTTCTTCACTAATATTATAAACAGGAAAGATTTGTATTTTTGTATATAACGAATAAACTTAAAAAAAAAATGTTTTCACCTTTGGCACGGGGTCTCATTGCTAAGAAAGAAAATTTGATTCAAATAAATCTCACTAGATGGCGCGACATGTACACACAATTCAATAGAATTGTGTGTAAAATTAACATTTTCTGAAATTGAACATAAAAATTGTAAGTTAGATTATTTGAACGGATCATTTAAAACTGATGCCAATAGATGGCGCATTTTTAAATTTCTGAGACATTCCACTTGATTGTTAAAATTTGCATTGTAACACATTTTGGTGCAAAAACTGTAAAAACGTGCAAAAAAATACTATAAAACGAACCTTCACTGTATTTAAAGAAAAAATATTCACCAACCTAGTAAAGCCTTTTACTTGCAAGTCGCTGCTAACACCATCTATTGCCGTGAAACGGGATTGAACGTGATTGATGTACTTACAAAAATAACAAGATTAAAGAGATGAAAAACGCTAGATACGTCGGCACGGTTTTTTTGTATGGGATGAGGCATCTGTATGCTAGTATTATATTATCTGTGCCTTTGGGAAGCTATTCTTAACTATCCCCGGGTGACATATGCTACTTTTTATCCCTGTAATCCCACGGGGACGGTAACTACGTGGATGAAACCGCGAGGCGTCCGCTAGTTGTTTAATAAAACAATGGTTATACTTTTTAAACAGTAAGTGAAAACAAATTAAAATGCATACTTTAAATCATATTTTATTTTGATTTACATGGCACAGCGTTTGAATTATAATAAAAAACGTTCGAAAAATACCATGGCATATCTACGAACTTTGTGGAGTGATTTTTTTATCAATAAAGTACTAAAAATAATGTAAAACAGCAGATTCAAAATTTTAGAAAGTTCAATGCCAGATTTATTAGCAAAAAAAGCATTTTCACTTTACATCTGATCCGAATCCGCTTTCATTAAATAAGTATTATATTATTTTGCAGATCTTGAAATTTGTAGAAGAACAAGCTGGTGAACCACAAACTCGTTTCTCCGAAGATAAGACACACATAAAGAAGAACAGCCAAAATGGTTTGCAGACAATGCTGTATTTGGTAATGCTCCTTTTTTCGTATCGCTAGGAACTGCTTGAGGATAGCAAATCAAGATCACCATTAGTCTACATCAGCTCACTGCCGGTCACAGGCCTCTCCAATCACATGCCATTGCGGCGAGTCACCCTGCGAAGATAATCGCCTCAACTAGCTTAGAGCCCCAATTTACATTATCTAAGATCATCTCGTGCTTAAGAAAGTATCAGAAGTCAAGAAGGCAGCGGCGTTGTCTGTCCATGGTGCGCCCCACGTACATGTTTGTATCTCCACTCCTGGAGGCTAGATAATGTAAATTGTTATAAATTAGTGTTGCACCAGTCAGCCTTAGTTATTTATTTATGCAAATTAAGTGACATCACTAAGCATCTTGGCTACTTATTTGGCGCTATATGTATCATCAAGGTTAAGCAACGCTTGCAAACATCCGTCCGTGGATGGGTGAATACCTTTTACATACAAAGTCCATACACATATACTGGTATTCTGCTGTATCTGGACCACAACGCAGCTAGGAAAAGGCTTGGCAGATTGATTGAAGTTAAATCATATTTCATAACAAAATGTATAGAAAACGTCAAGGAACCTCCGGCATTCGCGGACAACTGTATGAGTCTAAATTAATCAGTTTCATACATTACCGAACTAAATTTGACGACGATATCGAAGACTATACTTTAGCTAGCAATGTTTCTGACATAGGAACTTTCGACGATATCTGTTTCCGAGCTACAGTTAAGGTTAAAGGTGAATACAAACCAGTAGCAGTGTTCATACAAGCGAAACATAGAGAAGGCAACAAAGTTCACCTTACGCTTAACAGTAAAAATGACTTGGCTAAATGGTTTTCTAGCTACCTAAGCATAAGCCGCTTGTTCAAACCAGATAATAAAGATGTCATGTTTAAAGGAAACTTTCAAGAACTAGAATGTTTCTTCATAATATACACAACTGCCAAAGCCGATCATAATACTAAGGAGTTTAAAAGCGATTTTGCTGATAAATTAAACAGTTGGATAGGTACGGGTGATGAAGGCTTGCAACCATGTCATAAGGAAGAAGATATTGTGTTTCTATGCGAAATCATCATAAAGAAACAATTCGTCGCGCTTGCAGTGCAAATGGCAAAGTTTCTATCTTATAATGTCAAAGATAATGAGGAAGACGAAGAAAACAAAAATAAAGATGGTCCTATTATGCCAATAAATGACGAGCTGATGTTAATGTACCATGTAATTTTGGTGCAAAAAGTGCTAGAGGTTTCGGAGGTCAAATGTAAAAATGAAAAAGACGAGCATAGAGTCGCAAGCTTTCAAACCGACTTCTTTACCAACGACGATGAATTCATAATACTTTTCAAAGATAAGCTCTTTAATGAAGTGCTAAGAAAACGGAAATTAAAAAAAGTGGAAGTCAATACTTTACTGTCAAAATTATTTACTAAACCGTTAGATATCACGGTACTTAGCAAGCTGATCGGAAATGTTGTCATGTTTAATGACAAAAAGTTTAAATTGGAGTTCGTCAGTGAATCGATGTCTGAAGATTTGAGACGACAACTTGGAAAGGTTCATGTTCTACAGTCACAAGTAAATGAAGCAATAGAATTAGGATCCAAGAATATGTTAAAAAAGCGGTATTTTAAAGTACCAGCTGCCTTTGGAAATAAAGATTTGACAATGAGAGGCAAAGAAGACAACGTCAAACCTTCAGTGTATATTACATCCGTAATAGACAATTTGAAAAATAAATTGGTGGGTTTGATCAAAGCGTCACTAACGGAAAACACCATAGTTATAGATGAATCGATAGGTAAAGAATTCCTGAATTTAAATGCAGGTTTAGCTGGCATTATTGGTAATGTTCTAGTTGCCGATGATAATCGTAAATACATGAAATTCGCTGATAAAGGTATTTCAGGAAATCTAGCTAAAAGGCTGTACTCTGAAATGCAATCTATGATCCCGAATGTGCACGATTATAAGTTTCATATTAAAGTCAAAACGTTTCCAAAACTTTCATTTGACTGTGATGATGATGAGGATTTAGAAATATTAAAAGATCAAGTCCGTGTTATGGCCGAACTTATGGGCCAGTTTCTGTGTAAAGAAGATGATTCTATATTGCCTATGGACGATCTCATGTTACGCTATCATGTCCTTGTGGCACTCAAAGCTATCGTGGTTTCAGAGATTCAATCTCTGAATGAAGACGACGAACACCGACTGGCAAGCTTTCGGCACGAGTTCTTTGAAAGCGATGAAGAATTTGTTATTTTATTCAAAACAGCGCTTTACAAAGAGATACTCAAAATAAGAAAGTTAGATAAAAACAACATTGATTTGGCAGCTAAAGAAATTTTATCATCACGTCAATTTAAAGTTCCTGCTGCATTTGGCAACAAAGATATAACAATAAAAATTAAGAAGAGTAAAATCGAAAGAAGACTGGATCATCTGTGTTTGAAAATCTCTGAATTAATCACCAAATCAGGCGCCGATAAAATCGTTACTTTAGATGAGTCCCTGGGAGATGGACTCCTGAAACTTAACGGAGGAATAGCTGGTATTGTTGGGAACTTATTAGTTGCCGAAGAAAACACAAAACTGATGAAGTTCACAGATAACTGGGAGTCACTAGGAGATCTTTCTAAAAGGCTTTTTTTGAAAATAAAAAGTGGAACAGAGAATTTGCAAGAATACAGGTTTAATATAAAAGTTAAAAAGTTTCCCAAACTTTCATTTAAAAGAGATGAAGAGGACGAAAATTTGGCGAAAGATTTCTTGAAAAAACTTATATTTTTCACGAATCAGGCGGATGAAGAGAAAGTAGAAATGTTTCTTAAAGACGAAATAGAGAACCATCAGTGTCTAAAGGTGTATAACGTCCGAGTTACAGTTGATGCAGTTTTTCAACAATATCACAAATTAATACAAACATGGTGGATGCGAAAAGAGGCGTCGTATCTAACAAAACACAGTGAATATTATGAAGATGCTTTAGCACTGATAGTAGACAAACCCCTAATGTCGATCATAAGTCAGAATTATATAATAAAAAACAATATACATTACACATTCAACGAAAAAGCTTTGAGTTGCTTAAAATTGGCAAATCAACCTTCCGATACAATTTTTGTAACAGAGAGCAGCGCATTTACAGTTGCTAAAATGATGCAATCAATAAAAAAAGTTGACTACTTTGTGTTTAACTTAGAATATATTTTAGATCTACCAGCAAAAGATTACAAAACCGTCAGTATAGAATTGACAAAAACAAATGAAAATCAACTAATCATTATTGTTTGCAATAAAATTAACAAATACTGGATTAAGAAGTTAAAAGATATCGCAAAACTACTTGAAAAGAAACGGAAAATCTTTGTTATAAAGGAGATTTTGGTAAGAACAATACAAAGTTATTTTCAACAAGCAAATAATGTAGTAATCGTTGAAAAAAGTAGCTTGATTCAGATGAGTGAAAAATCACAAAAGAGTATTTTAGAGAATGCCAAAGTTATATTTCAAGACGTGGAATTGACCTTAGACTCGATCATAGACGAACAATCCATAGGTTTAGTTGAAGAAGAAGTATTAAATAAAGCCATCAACAACGAGCTAATTGTTCTAGGCGAATCAAACAGTAATTCAAATTACGAAAAAATTCAACATTTGTACATCGACAGACGCGTCAGACGGCTTTCGGTCAATAACTTGAATCCTAATACAAGTTCTGACACTGAGTACTTACTAACACTCCATGATATAGCCGACCACGTGGCAGTAGTAACAGCTAAACCCGGTATGGGCAAGTCAACCCTACTTACTCATTTCGCACTGAAGATGAAAGAACTCAACCCAACAGTGTGGATAGTAAGAATCAATTTGTTGATCCACTCTGAAAAATTTAGCAGGTGGCAAGAAAATAAAACAAACATTGATTATTTAGTGACTTTGAAGTTTTTTTGTGAAGTTTTGACTGAGAAGCAGAGGAGAAACGATAATTGTTCGATTGAACTGGAAGAATCAAACGGTGTAGTGACTTTAAAATCTTGTACAGGAGATCAATGGACTGTTTTCGAACTGAAAATGTTCTTAGACTTTTACAATAGAAAAGAAATCATTTTCTTATTCGATGGCTTCGATGAAATCTGTCCGACGTACATGGATGAAGTGTTAACTTTACTTACAACAGTCGGAAAATATCCTCAGAAACATAAAATGTTGATCACTAGTAGATCTTATGACAAAGTTGTATCAAGGCTAGAGAAAGAATTTGGATTATTTTATGAAGTACAATGTTTATCTGACATGGAACAAAATTTATATTTGGTGAACTTTTGGAAAGCCAATATTCTTTTACGAGACCTGACGAAGATACAGTATGATAATCTATGCAGTTTTATGGAATTTATGGCCGCCAATATCTTTATTTTTGATGACAATCTCAAAATAGGAGATCATCAGAGTCTTTTCTTTACCGTTTGTATTAATTTTCAAAATCACTTGTGGGCAGAAATTAACCTCTGTCCTGAGTTTGTTGTTAAGACCTGTACCAAACTTTATAGCAACTATGATTATGAGCACGGGTACTCTAACTATCGTGGTATTACTGCAGTTTTTGACACACCTTTACATCTTTACCTGTTTGCTGAGTACTTTCAAAATCTAATAAAAGACGAAAGCATCATACCTAACCGATGGAGTTTAAATATCAATACCTATACGGTCTACGATACATTCATAGAAACAATACTTAAAATACGCTTTCAAGAGAAAAACAAAATTGATTTGTGCAATCCTGACAATAGAAACATTTATGAAAACGTTCGAGTAGATTTTCTTAGGAAACATAAAAAATTAGGTGCTTACGCTGTTTTTAGTCAAGATGATGATGCAAAAATGATTTTTAGCGGTAGTGAACTGATAGAAATTAAAGAGACCATAAACAAGATAAAAGAAGGTACGGAAAAATCAGGTCTCATACATAGTGTAGCAAATGGTATACCGAACTTCATACACATGACATTCACTGAATACTTTGCTGTACAGTATATCTGCGATTTACTGAAGACGGAAACTAGAGAAGATAAGCTAAAATCTATATGGGATTTCATTTTGAATGAAGTGTTTAAACACTATGGACATGTTCGCGAAATTCTATGTTATAAGATTAAATCTGACTTGCGCGCTATCATTAAAAACAATGAACAAATCATTTTTGACTTGCTATTAGAACAAGGCAAAGGAGTCTTCACATACTACGCAGATGAGTTTAGAAAGTATCTGTATTTAAACATCAAAACGTCACTGCCGGAAGCTATGGACGACGAACTGCGTGGCTTTATGTTAAGAATGTTCAGTTTAATAGGAGGAATCACTGGCATTGTTGGAAACTTATTAATTGCCGAAAATAACAGAAATTTGAGTTTCACAGATAACTGGGAGTCACTAGGCAAACTGTCAAAAAGGCTGTTCTTAAAATTGCAAAGCGGTATAAATAATTTGCACGAGTTTGATGTAAAAGTCAAAAAGTTGCCGAAACGTTTATTTAATAGAGATGAAGAGAATTTGGCAAAAGATTTCCTGAAGAAACTTATATTTTCCACGAGCCAGGCAGACGATACGGGCCCAGAGAAGATTCTGAAAAACGAAATAGTTGATCATCAGTGTGATAAGGCAGATAATATCAGAGTAACAGCTTACACGATCATTCTTCAATATCTTGACTTAATACAAAGATGGTGGTTGGTGTCACAAGCGACTTACCTAATAAGCAACTTAATACATTTTCATCGTTTTCACAAATTTTTACCTTACGATATTTATAATAGTTTTGCCTACTTTCACGCAAAAATCTATAAGACTGAAAACAAAATAAAGATCAATACAGATCAATCGTCAGCTACAATTTTTGTTGCAGAGAGCACCACGTTAACGGTTATTAAAATTGTGCAATCATTAAAAAGGATTGACCATTTTGTGTTTGATTTAGAAAGTGTTTTGAATTTACCAGCAAATGTGTACAGCAACGTCAGCATAAAATTGAGAGAAATAAACAAAATTCAAATCATTGTTATTGTTTGCAATAACATAAACAGAACTAGGATTGAAAGATTGGAATATATTGCAAAAGTTCTCGAAAATAAACGAACTATCTTTGTAATAAAAGAAACTTTGGTGGAAACAATACAGAATTATTTTGTACAAGCAAAAAAAGAATGTAGCATGATTCAGATGAATGAAAAATCACATAAGTTTGTATTAGAAAGTGGCAAAGTCATGCTAGAAGATTTAGAAATGTGCTTAGACTTGATCATAGACGAACAAAAAAAAGGGGAACGGGAATTGTTAATTAAGCATAATTCAAATACAATACAAACACAAATACGTTTACTGGGTCAAAAAATAACAAAAATACAACAACAATACGCTTAGCTCCAAACACTAAACTTTTATGTAAACTTATGAAGCAATAAACTCTTTGTATTTTGTACTCAGTCACTTAAGGGTACACTAGTCGACGGCACGAACTATTTTGTGCGCGGGGTTAAAATGCATTTTATATCAACCGACAACACGTGCGGAAGAGATAGATGCCGTCATGAGCAGTAGGAAGCTAGTACGCGTACGAATACACACATTTGCAAATTTTTAGCGAAATGGATAATGATTTAGGACGAAACCGAGCGCGCGAAATTTTATAAACAGACCTTTGGCAGTCTAGATATCATGAAAAAACTACTAAATCTATCTGTTCAAAATAAAATTATTTGCATTGTTGAACTACTAATCTATCCCTTTATGGAAGCTGTTTTGCATGCCGTCTTCTTATGGTATTTATTCGCGCCCAAAAATGCGTTACAATTAGTGTTGAAATATGGAACTTTCGACGCTCATAACTTTCAAATATTTTCTTTTTTTACTTTTTTGCTTCCATACAGAGCTAGATAATGATGAGACAAATTGATATCACTTTTTATTTTGAACGTACATTGTCAAACAGTGGAATAATCCCTAGACTACGTTTGTATGGAAGAATTTTCGACTAGTGTAACCTTAAAATAGGATTCCCTGTGCTATAATAAACAGTAGGAATCGCCGTTGGCCTAATTTACAATTATCGTTTTTCAGTCCATATTTATGTAATTAAAATGTAGATAATAAAGAAAAACAAAAGTAAAATGTTAGAATTAAAATTGGAGGCAACATAATGCTATTTTTTTTTCCAGTTTCAGAAAACATAACACACAGTATGCATATAAGATAACTAATTCAGGTATAATAATGTAAGATGACTATACTAAGATAATTCTGTATCACAGGCGGCAGAAGCTCTAAGCGAGAAACTGAATAATTTTCAACATTGACAATGTGGCAGATTATAGTTATTAAAAAAAATTATCCTTATTTAGTAAACCACTAAAAACTAAAGTATTAGGTCAAATTACTGATAGTAATAAAGAAGACAAAAAATAGTAATGAAATTACGAAAAAGTAAAACATTAGTACATCGACAGAGATGTTAATCCCGTCAATCGTTAATCGCCGCACAACATATCTGCGATTCACTGATTAGAGATGCTAAGAATAACAAGGATTTAATTCCGAATGTTGTGTTAAAACTTATGACTTGCTATAAGAATAAGACAAAGTGGTCTTTACATAAGATTTCTGAAAATATCTGTATGTATTGGTATCAAGGTACGAAAACTCTCATTGAGCGAAAAAATAGCTTTACATTTCATGATATTCGACCACAACGCGTTATAGTGAATAACTGGACTAATACCTGGTTAGATAAATGAAATTACAACTACAAAATTACATCTTCCATCAAGCCCAATGCAACAAGTGCTCAGATTCTGAACAGCTGCAATGACGACTTCGTAAAGACATTGACAAGTGACGATGTTATAGTTTTAGTGATATGATCTAATGACAAAAACCCTTTCTCTTTGATAATTGAGTTGTGTAACGTCCTTTATAAAGTACGGAATAATACTGTTCTTATTACTAACGTACAATATAGTCCTTATTTAAGGCCGTACCTTGACTAAAAAATCAGCATGAGATATGAGCATTCCTATTGGCCTAGCGGCACTGGTGGCGCATGAATTACAGTAGTGAATACGCTCAGATTTTAGAATAAAATATTTATAAAATCGAATATTGATCTTTTGAAAAAAATAAAACTTTCAAAATGTTCGTTATCAAATTGTCTATCTATTAGTGTTAGTACAAAAAATAATTTAATTAATTAATTTTTATAATAATTGAATTAATTTTTGCTATCAATGATTATTTATCATTTTTATGGTTTTGTTGGAAGGCGATTAGTGAAACATATACCTCTTTAAAAAAAAAGTGTAAAACCATTTTAGAATCAATATTATGTAGAAATTTAATGTTTTTTGTTATTTGATATTTATTTTAAAATAAAGAGTAGATAGCTCTTAAAAACTGCACAAAAACGACTAGCGCGGCGTTTTGCTCGGGGAGGCGCCTTAAACCAAAGACACGGTAAAATACACAGTTTAGATTACTTAAATAGCAGCAACGACAGCATTGGGCAACAAACCTAAATAAGTATGAAACTTTAAAAAGTGCAAGACTTGCCAGTACAATCTGTACAATCAGTGGAATAAGCCATAGAACAGCTATGTTTGATAAGAGTGCATTTTGTATGGGCCCTAGAATATATAATAAACTACCTAAGTACATAAAAGAATGTGATAATTTAAATTTATTAAAAAACCTATTTAAAAGTATTTAATTCAAAAGGCGTTATTCTGTTAATGATTATTTAAATGAGAAAATAATGTAATAATTAAGTTGAGTAATTGTTTCAATAATATGATTTTATAATGTATAGATGATGCAATTGTTAATTAAGGGTACACAAGTCGACGGCACAAACTATTTTATGCGCGGGGTTAAAATGCCTGCTATCTCATCCGACAACTCGTGCGAAAGATGTAGATGCTGCGATGAGCAGTAAGAAGCTAGTTCGCGTACGAATGAGCACTTTTGCACGTTTGTAGAGAAATGGATGATGATTTAAGACGATAACGAGCGCGCGAAATTTTATAAACAAACTTTTGGGCGTCTAGATATCATGAAAAAACTACTAAATGTATATTTTCAAAATAAAATTATTTGCATTGTTGAACTACTAATATATCCCTGTATGGAGGCCGTTTTGCAATTTTCCTTCTTCTTATGGTATTTATTGCCACCCAAATATGCGTTAAAATTAGTGTTGAAATATGGAACTTTCGACCCTCATAAATTTCTTTTTTTTTTTTCATTTTTGTTACCATACAGGGCTAGATAATGATGAGACAAATTGATATAATTTTTTATTTTGAACGTACATCGTCAAACAGTGCAGTAATCCCTAGACTATGTTTGTATGGAAGAATTATCGACTTGTGTATCTTTAATATTGTAATATTTATTCAGTTTATTGTAATATTTTGCACACCTGTCATGGTAGGATATGGTCTAAAGAACTTATATAAAAATGTCATCCTGAAAACTACCCATATTTCGCAAATAAATGATTTGATTTTGATGATTTTAATTTTTGATCTAACCAACCGACGCCAACGGTGAGGCTTGTGTATATTGTTAAGAAATAAAAAATCTACCGTGTGGGAATGGGAGATATTATATTATTTATATTTATTTGAAATGCTGTGCCATCAAAATAATTAAATTTTACTTAATTATAGTGTGCATATATAGAACACATGATGCCACAATATTTATGAATAATTTGGAACTTCTTACCAATAAACTATGTAAAACAGGTAACAAAAATTATCATTGGAATATTGATAAACTGAAAACAAATAAAACATCCAATGATTTAAATTTTATACTTAGTAATAAAAATTTAATAAATTACTTAAAACTGCCTACGAGAAAAAAAACGCATGTTTGGACTTAATAGTAAGTACACACATTACGTAAATCTACAATTTACTATCTAACGCTTTTAGACCACGAAATAGCACAATCAATAACGGGTAGCTTAGAAACTGATCTTCAAGTTAAAGTTAATCATAGCTTTTGGTTTTAACAATGTAAGAGAGCTCAGTGTCAAAAACATAATTAAGTTAGAAAACTGCATCTCCAGTCTATCTTTCTCCGAAGTTTACGAAGCTCATACAACAAATGACGCCTTCAATAGACTACACGATATAATTACACTTTTCTACAATCTATGCTTACCTATAGTTAAATTCAAATATACTTGTAAACTAGTGAAACATCTAACCAAGAGTATAAAAAGATGCTGCATTAAAAAACGAACATAATATTAAAAATAACATCTCTACAAACAAACATAACAAAAAGCAAAACAAAAATAATATGACCACTATACTCAAATACTGAAAAAAATCATACACATGGCTCAGCAGATTAATAGCTTAGACTACATTAATAAGGCCGAAAATACAAGTGAAGCGGCCTGGAATATAATTTAAACAGACACACATAATATGAGAAGTAACTCTGATGTTGACGCAGCTAATACTTACAGTAAAGTTTAAGACAATCCAAACCAAATAATGTTCATAAAAACATGCAATATCACATGAAAATAACCACTCCTCAAAATCCTAAAAGCTTTTTAGAATTTAGCATACACCAATAGATGAATCAGACGTTTATAAAATAATTCGCAGTCTAAGAAACACTAACTCGACTGGAATAAAGTTTTAAAAATATGTGCAATAAGTTTAGTTTCTCCCTTAATCTACATTATAAAACTGTCTCCAACAGAAGGAGTATACCCAACAAGTCTGAAAAGATCAATTGTCAAACCTCGTTATAAGAAAGGTTTAAAAACTGACACGAGCAATTATCGCCCAAAAACTTTAATACGAATCCTATCCAAAAACTTTGACAAAGTTATGTGCATTAAGATAGAGAACTTTTTAACAACATGTGATATTATTAAAAAGTTCAGACAGGGCAGATCTAACTACTTTAGCATGTTTTGCACTAGTAAAATTCATAACAGAAAGTTTTAATAAAAATTTGAAGATAAGTTACGTGTTCCTAGACATGACATAAGCTTTCGATTTTGCTTGCCATAAAACACTACTCTCAAAGCTTGAGGTATTATGGAATCCAGGGTAAGGCCAACGACTAGATCAAAAGTTATCTTTCTGAAAGAGTACAATGCGTGGTAACAAAAAAAACTTGTCAAATTGAATAAATATACCTATTGGTCGGAATATAAACATAATAATTATGGCAGCCACAGGGACGTATCGTATACCCACACTCTTTCTAGTTTACATCAACGACATTCCTGAGGTGATAGACAAAGATTGCATACTATTCGCTTGATGACACTCCAATAATTATAAAGAGTGACAACAGCTTAGAGAATGAAATCGTCCAAGCTCTGGATACGGCAATCGATTGGCTAGATAAAAATAAATATGACTAAAACAAATATAAGTAATACAATTTCAAACATACAATGCAAATATAAATAAACTAGACATATATTATAAAGATTCTTTCAGACACTGTCGCTAATTGTATGTATTTGTATTCTTGGGTATAACGGTCGATAAAAATTGCAATTGGACAACATACATATATAAAAATCTTACAAAAATAATCGTTTTATATATGTCCTGATAAGAATTAGACAAACAATAAACTGTGACAGTGCAACGCTGGCTTACCATGGTTGTATCATTCATACTTAGATACGGCATTGTAATATGGGGTAACTCAGTAGATTTTGACAGAGTTATTAAAGCTCAAAATAAATGTAAGTATCCGAGCAATTTGTGGAGCTCACTTTTTAGACAGCTGTAGCCACTATATCAAAAACTTAAAATTCTACCCTTGCCATGTTTATATATTTTTGAAATATGTACTTTGATAAAATATAATTTATTTAAAAATAGCACTGACAGGCCAAATAGTTGAACCTATAAAGATAGACTTCGGCTGCCACCAATAAAACTGGAATTATTTAAGAAAAATGTATACCTACTGCATGGCGATTATTATTGTCGTGCCGTGGGGGACCCATAGCTTGGCGCTGATTTTCAGTGGTCGCCTAGTCACCTACAGCTTGTAAGTCGCGACTTGTTTCACGATATAAGACAAGTATATTAGCGTATGACGCTCAGCGATAATGTAGCTCTCTATTAGTGCAAGAATATGTCATGGTAACACCATCTCGGAGAGATGCGACCTTTGTCGTGAGAAGTTCAAGCCTTCTGACGATATCATCGGGCCATCGAAAGCCCTCCACCTGGAAACCTCTAAATAGACTCCGTACTCAGGTCAGCCGCAGCAAAGAAGACCTCCATAGGTGGGGGTTATCGGATGGTGCCGACGTCCAGTGTTTGTGCGGCGTCTCTCCGCAGACCATGGCCCCACCTTTCGTCCTGTATCGCAAGCCCTGTAACCTGTACATGTGAGGACCTTATGGCTGCTTTGGCGTGGGGTGTTGCCGTAGCTGGATATTGGACCAAATGTAACATTTGAAAATTATAGTAGCCATCGACACGCTAAGAAGAAGATGATGATAATGATTCATGTTCCAAGTGTCCGCCTCTGTTTCGCACACAAACTCTCATTCTGTGTCTGAATCCACTTTTTACTACACCAGTTGTTAAACCCATTATTATTACTTCATTTGCCGCATCGATTATTCTCTGTTTCAAAACATCAACAGGCAAGAAGAGCTACGAGTCACATCACATCATCAGCCTATTAATGTTCCCACTGCTGGGACACAGGCCTCCTCTCAGTGAGAGGGAATGGGCCGTGATAAAGAGCGTAATATTTCTAATCCTGAAATCTATTCCTATGTTGTGGCAATGCTCATAGTTTTGATTTTAAAGAATACCAACGTTTGTTTTTAATTTATGATATTTTTACTTTAAGATTTCTCCAGTTTTTTCTTCTGGAGCCTAAATTGGGCCTAAATTGAGCCTAAATTGGCCCGCGTGGTGGATAACGTATCCACCACGCGGGCCCAGTGCGGTTTGGTGGATGTCACATGTCTTCGAATGTTTGGTTCTAGGACATGCCGGTTTCCTCACGATGTTTTCCTTCACCGTTTTGAGAGCAGTGGTGATGAAATAATTTACACAAAGTAAAGCGCCTGTCTGGACTCGAACCCACGACCCACAACTTGTAAGTCGCGGCCATTACCACTGAGCCACCACTGCTCCCTACGAGCTACGAGTAGTACGAAGTTATAAGGAGTAAAACAAAATTAACAGATGTAAAGCAAATAATTAAATTACTGAAATGGATTAGGGCAGGGCAATTGTATAGATTAGATAACACTAGATGGACACAGAGGGTAACAGAATGGTTCCCACTAGAAGGCAAAAGAAAGCAAGGGAGATAGAGAAAGAGATGGCAAGACATATTTACCCAACGTCAGGTTGCAGAGGGCGAGTGATAGAAGCATGTGGAGCGATTTAGGGGAGACCTACGCCGCAGAGGCGACTGCTACGAATAGCAATGGCAAACGGTTGTAAAAAGAAACGAAGGAAGTAACACATTGAATAAGAACAGCTAAACATTACTTGTGCAAGTATTTCCGATATTTTAAAAATGTTTTATACGAAACTAGCTTTTTACACGCGGCTTTGTTTCCGTGGCCCACCCCGCAGGATCCGTAATTTTGTTGGGATAAAAAGTACCCTTTGACACTCAAGCATAATGTAGCTTTCAACTGGTGAAATAATTAACAAAATCGGGTCAGTAGTTCCAGAGATTGTTTCCTACAAACAAACTCACAAACTTTACCTCTTTATAGTAGTGACATGTAGGGTATTTTTACTTTTTATTTTATATACAGAGCTACGATGTTATTTATATATTTTATTATATTTTCAAAATGCCCTAATAATAATATTTTCGAAATGCCTCTATAACAAAACATTACAAAGATACAGGAGGCCGAGCCGCGGGCTGCAGCTAGTCAATACATATAATAAATCTGTAGAAAAATATTTTTTATACATCGAAAAAAAATCCAAAAAAAATAGCCAGGGTGTTAAAGGATAACCAACAGAACCCATTTCTAGCATTTTTGGAATTTTTGTCTGTTTGTCTGTTTATTTGTGCACGCATCACGTGAAATGTACGAAACCAATGTAGATAACTTTTATACATAAAAATTGTGCGTATCTTGAAGAATTACTTAGTTTCATCGCAATCGGTTCACTGTATCAAAAGTTAGATGAATTTAAAGTGTTCAAGAAGTAAAATTATCACAGCTCACGCAATTCAGTTACTCGGACAGTTGAACTCGCTATTCGATAGATGGCGTTGTGCATTTAAAGTCATTTTCTGAATCGCGGTGTTAAGATTTTACGCGAAAGAATGACACTAGAAAAAAAAATTGGTACGTAGTATGTATATTTTTGAGTATGTAGAGTAGGCAGGCAGGCTGGTAAGTATTGTAGGGTTGGCAGGCAGATGACGGGAGCGAAGCCGCGGGCACAGCTAGTATCAAATAATATTGACAACATAAGGCTATTTCTGAATTCAAAACAGGTCTTATTTAACAAAATAAAGGTGTTTTTGTTCATTTTCCTTATTCTGCTGCCTTATTGAGTATGTGAATACGGCAACGCAAAAAGGTCACCTTGCCGGATTCAATTGCGCAATTAGGCTGCTGGTTTAACTTCATTTTATTTCATACTTGAATCCGAACAAGACTGGTGATATCGATTGTATATTATTATGTGAATTCATTCATAAGAAACACAATTTCGCGGTCTCCAAAGTTTACTTTCGCAACTTTTTCTTTATAAACTAAATATTAATAATATTATAAACATAATATTTTCTTTGGTACGATTTAAATACTATTTTGAACGAGTTAGTGTACTTCATTATTGGACTATCTTTGAGGTAAGTTTATACTAACTTTATATAACTTTGCTTCCATATGTATGTTCAGCAACTAGTCATCCATTTTTCAAGCACTTCCTGGCATCCGGTTAAGCTGAAATTGTGTAACCTTGGAAACATTGAAATATGATGGTTCTATGGAGCTGATCTCATGATGCAACCGGAAGGTGGACATGGCAACTTCTCAACCAGATACGAAAACACCATCATGTTTGGGCTTATTTAATGTGTATTGACAAGTGATATTACATTTAGTACGTCAGTTCAAAAAGCTTGCTAGCTCCACAAGGCAGTCACAAAACTGGCTCGTGGAGGCCATAATTTGGTATTGACTGCCTCTTTAGTATTTAGCCAATCTAGATGACTTAAATAGTTATTTTTCGCATTGTAGTGTTTTGCTTTGAACTTCATTTTTAGGGTTCCGTAACCAAAGGGTGAAAACGAGTCCCTATTACTGAGACTCCACTGTCCGTCCGTACGTTCGTCCGTCAGTCCGTCTGTCTGTCTGTCTGTCGGTTTGTCTGTCACCAGGCTGTATCTCATGAACCGTGATAGCTAGACAGTTGAAATTCACAGATGTTGTATTTCTGCTGCCGCAATAACAACAAATACTACAAACAGAATAAAATAAATATTTAAGTGGGGCTCCCATACAACGAATGTGCTTTTCTTGGCGTTTTTTTGCGATAATGGTACGGACGCCTTCATGCGCGAATCCGACTCGCATTTGGCCGGTTTTTTTTGTCAAGAATTTTTTACCGTTTTCATTTTCGTATCAAGTACCATTTACTATATCGATAAGCCTCTCGTTTTCTCAATGTATCTTTCTATGAGCAGGCATACAGATACACCGAGCCCTCTCTTTCTTTTGCTTACCAAAAGAAAGAGAGGGCTCGGTGTATCTGTAGTATCCCTAAAGGACTTCGTTCCTGACGGGAGTCGCCTGACCACACAAGATTGTTTTATTCTTCCGGGAAATGATATTCTCCCGTGGGATACGCCACGGGGTTAAACCCGCGGGTGTAGTGCTAGTTATATATCACCTACTAGTTTTTGCCCGCGACTTCGTCTGCGAAGCATTAGTACTTCGAATAGCCTATTGCGCAATAATATTGTAGGTGTGTGGGCTGCCTTATTAGAGAAATTATTAGTTCACCCTACACACATCCTCCTCTCACTTTTCCAACCAAAGATGTATTCCGGGATAAAATTATCCTTCCCAGGGTTCCAAAATATCTCCAAACCTAATTTCATCTAAATAGCTTCAGCGGTTTAAGGCGCCTCCCCGAGCAAAACGCAGCGCTAGTCGTTTTTGTGCAGTTTTTAAGAGCTATCTACTCTTTATTTAAAAAGAAATATCAAATAATAAAAATACATTAAATTTCTACATAATGTTGATTCTAAAAGGGTAGTATACTTTTTTTTTAAAGAGGTGTAAGTATCACTGATCTCCTTCTAATGTAACACCATAAAAATGAGAAATAATTATTGATAGCATGCATCTCCTCGTAAAGTGTTCATTAATTATTTTTTGTACTAACACTAATGGATAGACAAACTTACAAAATGTTCGTTATCAAACGAACATTTTGTAAGTTTTATTTTTTTCAAAAGACCAATATTCGATTTTATAAAGATTTTATTCTAAAATCTGGGCGTATTCACTACTGTAAATCATGCGCCACCAGTGCCGCTAAGCCAATAGGAATGCTCATATCTCATGCTGATTTTTTGGTCAGGGTACGGCCTTAAGGTGAAAAGGTAACAGACAGAGTGACTTTAGTATATGTAATATTAGTTGTGTATTAATAATTAAGTTGAGTAATTGTTTCATTAATATGATTGTATAATGTATAGATGATGCAATTGTTAATTGAGGGTACACTAGTTGACGGCACGAACTATTTTATGCGCGGGGTTAAAATGCCTGCTATCTGATCCGACAACTCGTGCGAAAGAGATAGATGCTGTGATGACCAGTAAGAAGCTAGTTCGCGTAGGAATATTAGCACTTTTGCAAGTTTGTAGCGAAATGGATGATGATGAACAGACCTTTGGGAGTCTAGATATCATGAAAAAATTACTAAATGTATAATATTTTCAAAATAAAATAATTTGCATTGTTGAACTACGATCTATCCCTGTATGGTGGCAGTTTTGCAATTTTCCTTCTTCTTATGGTATTTATTGCCGCCCAAAGATGCGTCAACATTCGTGTTGCAATATGGAACTTTCGACGCTCATAACTTTGTAATATTTTTCTTTTTTACTTTTTTGCTTCCGTACAGGGATAGATAATGATGAGACAAATTGATATAATGTTTTATTTTGAACGTACATCGTCAAACAGTGGAGTAATCCCTAGACTACGTTTGTATGGAAGACTTATAGACTAGTGTAACCTTAAGTGACTATTGAAGTTTAGATTTTCTTGTTTTATGATCTTTATTTAAATAACGAACATGATTGTGACATTCTACTTGGTAATTTAATTTGACATTTCAAAGTTTCTATTTTTAAATAAAATGTTGCCGCACACCAGGCATTTCTTCTATTTTTTTTTTTTTTTTTTTTTATTATCTTTATTTTAAGGGACTTTTGAACACAGTTCACGTCAGTCCCATCATAAACTAATCTTAAGTTAACTAACAAAATTAAATAAACTAAATAAAACAGTGCTTTAAATACTGACTAATGAATAAATCGTTTTAGCCTCACGGGACAGAGGCCGAGCCAGAAAATAACAAAATATGCCCAAGTCTAACCTATTTATATTGAGTTCCTTGATAATTATATTTCTCTCAGATTCATTCCTGACGCACTCCACTAAGAGATGTTGCACATCTTCTCTTTTACCGCACACCTCGCAATTGGGAGAACTAACTTTTTTCATAAGGAACGCAAAAGCTCTCAGCGGCATGTGTCCGGAACGAACCCGATTAGCAGTTACAACAGTACCACGACCAATGGCATCGTTATCAAACCATGGGATACGAGAAGGCTCGTTTTGTATAATTTTATACCAAATTCCTTTTAGTTTTGATTGCTTATTAAAGTAATCTTTCCATAGATCATAACAGTAATTCTTGAATTTTAGTAATATTTCCGAATTAATGGGAAAAATATAAATTTCATAGCCCGATATTGCCGCCATTTTCGCTAACTGATCTGCCTCTTCATTTCCCTTTAGGCCAATATGCGACGGGATCCACTGCAAAACTATGTTGATGTTATCTAAAAGAAGTGAGTGGATTTTCCTCATCACATCATAGGCAATCGATACACCTCTGTGTCCAGAGGCGCATCGTGCCAGATGCTGAAGAGAACTTTTGCTGTCGGTAAATATTACTACATTTGTAGTGTCAGACAAAGTTTCAACGTAAGACAACGCTTTTGAAATTGCTAATATTTCTGCCGTCATAATAGATACCGGGGAAACTATTTTAAAACACTCACTTCCTTTAGTAACTGGATCATAATAGGCTGCTCCTATATCGGTGCTTTTTGATCCATCTGTATACAATTTATACCATTGACCATATTTTTCATTTAGTTCTAATAAAATATCATTTCTTAACAAATTAATTTCATAACTAAATTTAGGTTTTATAACACTTTTTAAATTAATTCTAATAACATTATTAATGGCAATGAAACTACACCAAATATTTAACTTATACATATCTAAAGGGCAAGACGAATATATTTTTTCTTCTTTAATATAATTGAAGGTAGTCATTAACATTGGTTTTTTCTTATTTACCCAGTATCTGTTTGTTGAAAGTACACCAAGCCTATACAGTAACCCACTAGTGATATCATTGGCCTATGATTTAACTTTAAAACAAAACTTAATTGCTAAATACATCCGCCGAAAACACAATGGAGGCAAGCATAATTCACTTTCCATTACATGTATAGGTGTCGTTTTAATAAAACCACCTATAGTTCTCATGGCTTTGTTTTGGACCTTATCTATTTTATACACTCTTGATTTAATACTACTGTCATACAGAAAACATCCATAATCAATACGACTTCTTATCAAAGCTATGTATAAGCGTCTTAAATGTATGGGATGTACTCCCCACCCAGGCCCAGACAGAACTTTAACGATATTTAACATTTTCTGGCATCTTTCATTTAGTTCATTAATGTGTCGGCCCCACCGGAGTGAAGAGTCTAACCACATACCCAAGTATTTGATATTATCGACTCGTTCCAACGGTATATCATTAACTAGTATATGAACTTGTTGCCTTCTATATCCTCTACTAAATAAACATAATTGAGATTTTGATGCTGATAGTTCTAAGCCTATGTCGTGTAGTATTTTAATAATTATATTTATGGATGTTTGCATGAGTATAACACTATCATTTAGTTTTTTACAGCTAGTCAATATTGCAAAGTCATCAGCATATTGACATATTTGTACAATGGTATTGGTATTGTTTTTTGCAACCTCCATCGTAACAATATTAAATAGTAATGGTGAGATTGGGTCTCCTTGCGCGAGCCCTCGATTAGTCCATCTAACAATATCATTCTGTAAACCTAATTCGTCTCTAATAATTAAATGTCTTTCGCTCAAAAAGTCCCAAAGATAGTTGCATATTCTACTTCCAGCCTTTAGTCTATCTAATGTTTGGACCACACTGTTTATTAAAACATTATTATAGGCATTCTCAATGTCGAGAAAACATGCTAAAGTTGGTGTATTATTAGTAAATGCTATCTGTATACTAGTGACAACTTGACTGAGAGAGTCCAGACATGAATGCCCTCTTCGAAATCCCGTTGTGCTAGACGACAACAACATATTATGTTCAATGAACCATTCCAACCTTTTATTCAACATCAAGTGAAAAATTTTACATAGGCAAGATATCAATGATATTGGTCTTAACTTGATATCTGAATTAGTACTACTTTGTTTTGGTATTCCAATGATTTTAATGTTACGCCATTCAACAGGAATATAACTCAGGCTAAATATTTCATTAAAAATACTAAGCAAAAAAGTTTTTGCTATAATAGGGAGATTAAAAATCATGGAATATGTAATGGCATCATCGCCAGGAGCTGTATCTTTTTTCTTTATACATGCTTCCAGCTCTTGGTAGGTAAATTCGGATTCTAATAATAAATTATTTGATGTGAATACGGGTTTGGAATACTGAACTGAATCAGGGGCCAAGGAGCGCAAAAGTTCCTGTTTCCTATCCATTGAAAAGTAATACTTATCTCTCTTGTAGCCCTTAATCCATCTCATTCTGTTCCACATTTCAGAAGAAGATACACTACCGTCCACATCTGTACAAAACGCTTGCCAACTTTTCGTCTTAGCTCGTCGTATTTCTTCTTGAGCTTTCAATGTTTTATCCTCCAGCACAGTTAAGTTTCCCGGTGTAGGATTTCGTCTAAACTGAGCCAGCGCAAGTCTTCTCTCGGCCACGATTTTAGATAGATGTTGGTTCCAATAAGGTTTTGGCTTGAAATTCCTTTCAGGGTCATTGCAAATTTTAATTGGCGGAATGTTTTTATCTGCTGATTCATTAATGATAGAAATAAAGGTCGAGTACTTTTGTTGCGTACTATCCATACAAATAGATAACTCTGTAAATTTGCTTTCAATATCTTCAGAGTATTGTGACCAATTAGCCTTCTTAAAATTCCTCTTTCTTATACAATGTGGTACATCCTGATAATTAATTTTAATTTTTATCATCAAGTGGTCACTTCCTAAGTTCTCATTAAAAACACGCCAATTACAGAGAATTGCAATATCGGACGAAGTGAATGTGATATCAGGAGTCGTTTGCTGTAGTACATTACTCACTAATCGTACTCTGGTAGGGTTGCCATCATTAATGGGAATATAGCCATACTCTAATGCAGAATCCATGATTTGATTTCCTCTTGTATCGTTTTTATACGACCAGTTAGAGTGGTGTCCATTGAAGTCTCCAGCTATAATAGTTTTGCTTGTGTACAGTGAAAATAGTTCATCCCAATCAGATTCTCTAGTTACTGCAGAGGGTGAACAGTAAATAGAAATAATATTTTCTAGGTATTTACAATTAAGAATTTTTACATGTAACATTTCTATGCCAGTATTGTTAATTCTAGTAGACTTTATCTCGGATTTAATTGAATTATGAACTATTACTGCAACGCCGCCATATCTATCGTGTCTATCTCTTCTATAAATATTATATTGCGATATATTTAAGCGAGTCCCTTCCTCCAACCATGTTTCACAGATAATCGCAATGTGTATTTGGTCTTTAATCAAAAGTGACTCAAATTCTGTCAATTTTGGTCTTAAACTCTGTGAGTTCCACTGCATCACATTAATACAAAAAATCTTTTCTTTCTTATTACACATTAAAGGCATAGATAAACTTATTAATTAATTCTCCATCTTTTATAATTTCTACTACATATGCACATATTTCTTCAAATATCATTTTACAAAAGCATTTCACCTTATCCTCAAAATCCGAATTAGACGTAACAATTTCTTTAAATTTTTGGATTAATCTAAAGAATATTATTTTAAATGTGCTTTTCTTACTTTCTTCCTTCTTATCATGACCTTGATGTTCAACGATATTGTTATTGATCCCTTCCATATTCAACACATCTACATCTTGATCCTTGTTTGTAGTTAACTTCCTGTTTTTCTTTTTCCTTGGTACTGTGCGTCCATTCTGTTCACAAACCTCATCAGTTAATAGCGTTTCACTTTCTTCATCATTTTTGTCCTGATCCATCCATGTAACAGGTATGTTAGACTGTAAAATATCTCGATAACTTTTAGATCGGAAAGACTGGGTCTGTTCCGATATATTTAAAGTATTTTGTTCATTTGCCCTGCTTTTATGTGTAATATTTTTATTTTTCGATAACAGTTCCAAAGCTTTTCTGTAAGAACAATTTTCTTTACACATTATATTACGGATCTCTTTTTCTCTCTGAAACTTAGGACAGCTTTTGTCAAAAGACATGTGGGGGCCATCGCAGTTTAAACATTTAAAAACTTTGGTTTCACAGTTAGCGTGATTTTGACCGCATTTAGGACATAGGACTTTTTTGGCCGGGCAATACTTTCTTATATGTCCATACTTCCAACAGCCGGAACATTGTGATACTGGAAAAGTATATGGCTCGACCTTAAACCTGCAACCGTATCCATAAACATACGGTGGTAAAGTCGGGCCCTTAAAACATATCCTTATGGTCTCACTATCCACCCAATTGCCCTCATCATTTAATCGCTTGAGTCTTAATATAGAAATAATCTCTGTGTCACATTCGAACATATTTTGTAGTTCTTCCATTTCAGTTTCTAAATCTATTTGTTTAATCATTCCATAAGAAACACTCAATTCAAATGTCATTTGACTCCGAAGACCCAACTCCGCTATTTCTTTACAATTTAATAAGATATCCGCTTTTTCTTGTGATTCAAATAAAATTAAAACTTTAAAGTTGCTTTTGTATTTAATTCTGTGTATGTCCTCTATATTATACTTCCTCAACATTTTAGCTAGAGCAATCTGTTTCGGTAATGGTTCTTTAGCGGTAATACAAACTTCAAAAGTATTCGTTTTTTCCAATGTGTGGGTAGTCATCTCAATTAGTGATACACTATTTTTAGATGAGCACCGATTTAATCGTTTTGGTCTTCTATTCACAGTTATAAATCCTTCTTCATCCACATCTCCTTCACCTTCATTACTTTCACTTCTCATTCTCTTGCTTCGCAGTACGTCATTAATTTCTAAACTTTTTCTCAAAGTATCTTCATCATGTTGACTCATTGCAATCTCAGTTTCGTCTTCACTGCAGTCACTCAATAATCTAGGCAAACTAGATAAACTTTGATTACTTTTATCACTAATTATTATAATCAGCGAAGGGTAAAATAAGTAAAACACTAAATAACATTGCCGTTACGGAGCGGTTGGGCTAACGCGTGCGCTTGACTCACCGATCCGCGCGCAATGATTTCTTCTATTTCTTGGGTGCGTTTACAAAAAAAAGGTATAAACCACAGTATAAATATTTATTCCAAGCGGGAATCGAACCCGCTACACGCAGCGCATGCAGGAGCCGGTCGGTCAATCACTGCTCCAACTGTGTTGTCAAAAAAAAAACCGTCGACAGCGTCAAACACGCAAAGAATACTGTTGAATTGTCAAAATGAGAGCGTGCGTGCATTTTTGGGGCTTTCAATAAACATTACCCGATTTAGGCTCCAGAAGAAAAAACTGGAGAAATCTTAAAGTAAAAATATCATAAATTAAAAACATGTTGTTATTCTTTAAAATCAAAACTATGAGCATTGCCACAACATAGGAATAGATTTCAGGATTAGAAATATTATGCTCTTTATTACGGCCCATTCCCTCTCACAGAGAGGAGGCCTGTGTCCCAGCAGTGGGAACATTAATACGCTGATGATGATGTGATGTGATGTGTGCTCTTTATGGACCCATTTTCAATTACTTCACAAAGTAATTTTTTTTTTTTTTCAAATTAACATGGCAGACTTAGGCAGAGTTTCTCACCTCTAAATTATCACAGAATTCATGGGACAAATTGTCAAGCACGCGTTATCTGCTCTGATTGGCTGTTGAAAATTCATTCAACCAATCATAGCAGATAACGCGTGCTTGACAATTTGTCTCATTAAATTCTTACAGTTACAGTTTATAAAACCAGACCAAGGACAATCAATTTGACAGTCAGCCAGTTACAGGTCTTCTCTGATAAAATTCTGAATAATATTATTTTCTATGGGCATTCCAGTAGCCATCAAGTACGATAGATCGCCAAATAATATTACTATGACGCGCGAAGGGCCATCGGTACATGGTAAACAGCCCAAGTTCTCACGTTACCGTTTTGAGAATACATTCATTGTGCGAGTAGAGTCCTTGCCAGAACCCGTGTTTTTTGATTCTCATAAACCGGGGGTATTAGTAAAGAGTGGATAGGTAATTAGAGGCACAAAACCCATAAAAATAGGCCAATAGACAAAAAAATTGCTATATAATCCAATATTTTGAAAACGGTTGTTTCATTTTTTTTAAATTACAAAAAGAACAGGAATCAACTCAGGTTGATGAAACTTGCCATTTGTATGATGAACTTATTAAATCAAATTTTAAACCTGATTCAATACCAACAATTGACCTAACTGAAAATTCTTTAATAAAACAGAGAAATTGTTCCAAAGTTAGTCATAACAAACTCAAAAAATATGCAAAACTAAATAACATTTCGTAAAGACAAGGCAAAGAGCAGGTACAAGCGTAGATCCACGGATCAGAATCTTGCTCATTTTAAAGCTCTACGTAACCATTGCAACCGTCTGTGTAGGGATGCTCAGAGACGCTTTTTCCATGAATCGCTAGTCGATCGCAAGTCTTCTGACGTCTGGAGATTTCTAAAGTCTGTCGGTATTGGCAAACCTCCCACTAATACCTGTAAAAATGTCGACTTGTCGGCTCTTAATAGGCACTTTTCTCTTCCACCTGTCTCTTTGGACCCTTGCGTCAAAACTTCCACTTTGTCTGTACTCTCCGAATTGCCGTTACCGAATTGCCCACTATTTAATTTAAACTCTGTCTCTGATGACGATGTTAAAAAATCTCTACTTGCTATTTCTTCCTCTGCTGTTGGCCATGATAATCTGTGTTCGCGAATGATAATTCCTATTCTCCCGCAACTCCTGCCCATTCTCACTCATATTGTTAACTACTCCTTATTCTCTGGCATATTTCCTTCAGCCTGGAAACAGGCACACATAATACCACTTCCCAAAATAAGTAATCCTTCTTCTTTATCCCACTTCAGACCCATATCCATACTTCCTTTCCTCTCTAAAGTTCTCGAGCACATTGTTCATGGTCAAATTTCCAGATTCCTTTCGTCTAATACTCTTATCTGTCCTTTCCAATCTGGATTCCGGGCAGGTCACAGTACCGTTACCGCACTTTTGAAGGTCACTGACGACATCCGCTGGGCTATGGAGAATAAATCTCTCACCTTGTTAGTCTTGCTTGACTTCAGTTGTGCGTTTAACTCAGTGGATTTTGACATTCTGCTTGGGGTCCTTCAGTCTATTAACTTCTCTTCCTCTGCACTAGCCTGGTTTGACTCTTATCTTCGGGGTCGCTCTCAGTGTGTTCGTCTTGAAGAGTTTTTCTCTGATTGGTGTGACCTCACTGCTGGTGTTCCTCAGGGTGGCGTTCTCTCTCCTCTTCTTTTCTCTATTTTCATAAACACTGTGACCAAGGTGATCACCTCCAGCTTCCATCTTTACGCAGACGATTTGCAACTTTATCGACATTTTCTGCTTGCGGACGTGGACTTAGCGATTAATGCCATGAATCATGACCTGGAGAGAATTAGTAAATGGGCTAAGTCTTATGGCTTACAGATCAACCCTTCCAAGTCCCAGGCCATGATCATAGGTAGTCGATGTTATCGCACAGCGCTTGACATTTCTTTCCTGACACCATTATCCCTTGACGGCTCGACCATTCCTTACACCGAAACGGCTAAGAATCTCGGTGTCTTAATTGACAGCAATCTTTCTTGGCGAGCACAAGTCAATGAGGTTAGTCGTAAGGTGCATTTTTCCTTTCACTCATTAAAAACCCTTCAAACTTTCCTACCCTTTAAAACTAAAATTTACTTAGCTCAAACTTTGATTCAGCCGATCATAGATTACGCTGATGCCTGCTATCTGGATGCCACCGAGGAGCTCTTAAATAAACTTGAGCGCTTGCAAAACTAACTTGTGCATCCGTTTTGTTTTTGGTCTGAGGAAATACGATCATGTCTCTCAGTTCCGCAAGGATCTCAAGTGGCTCCCTATCCGTCTTCGCAGGAACACTCGCATATTATGTCTCCTTTTCAACATCCTATTTAACCCTGCATACCCTGGCTACCTGCGCGATCGTTTTTCGTTTACTCGCCCTGCCGATGCTCTTTGCAGATCCCGCCTTAAACTTCATCTCAATTTCCCATCCCATAGAACTCATTTCTATTCCCACTCCTTCTCTGTCCATGCAGTACGATTGTGGAACTAACTTCCACCTAAAATCCGTGACTCTCAAAATGTTTCTCTGTTCAAAAAACAAGTCAAAGAACATTATCTCTCTACCATGTTGTAATTTTGTATATTATATGTATGTACTTATATTTAGTTAGGTATATGTGTAATTTATATATAATTAGTTAAGTTATTATAGTCTATTTTAAGTTTCCTTATTCCTTTCTACACACTGTGTCTTCGTCTTTCATCCAACTGTCCTGTCGCAGGTCTGCTGGAAGAAATTTCTTTTGAAATAAGCAGTACCTTTGTGCTCTTCTATCTGTATTCTTTCTTTTCTCTGTAAAGTGTTTTGTGTGTACATAAATAAATAAATAAATAAATAAAATAATTAGAAACTGTAACAAGTTTAGGAAACAACACAAATTCTTTATTAAAAATATTCCACTCAGGAAAGAACGTGTTGACCTAGTTAATAAATTAAATAATTACCAAATTAAATTAGAAGACAGCAAAAATATCTATGAGATTGACACACACCGCTTACAGACTGAAATCCAGGTACTTGAGAACAGACTTAGTTCTCTTTACAATAAATATGTAAATTCAAAATTACAAATTAAAGAACACATTTTGGCCGCAAATGAGTTAGTGATGTGTCAATGTAACTGCCAGTCAGTTTCAAATCAAATTGCAGTCCAGCCTGATGCTGCGGAGGACCCAATCCAAGCTGAGAGGGTGTCTCAAGACACTGTCTTCGCACAAGACGGTTCTAATGTAGCACAGGATTTGCCTCAATTAGACCGGCCTGAAAGTGCTGGCTTTTCATCTAGTCATAGAAAAGAAGGTTTTCATTCGGTTATGTTTTCGGATGGTGTTGGAAAAGGTTTAGGTAAATTAATAAATGGCAATCAGAGTCATTCCACTTTTTATTATTGCATGCCCGGGTCATCATACAAGCAAATAATGGAATCTGTGACAAAGAATATATATAAACCAGATACCAATATAACTGTATTTGTAGGTAATAGTATAAAAGTAAAAAAAGATGACATCACTGAGTGTGTAAAAGAGATGTTAAAGTTAAATTACAAATAAAATTATTTTGTGTGACAAAATAATCACATTCACATGCTTAATAAGCATCTGCACTTTCTTGTTAGTGTCACTATAGTGATAAACTAGTTTTTTTTGACATCAACATTTTTGTTGGTAAATTAAAGTCGACAGGCGATACTTTGTATCTGCCTCTTAGGGTAAGACATCAAATAGCTCGGCTATTATGTTATACAATAAACTCAGACATAAGTAGTATGTCGAAGTATCCAGTTATTATTGATATTAGTAATAGTACTAATTTAAATTTGGTCAATACCTTGAATAACGTTAGCAAAAATGCTATTAATATTTATTCTTTAAACTAGTTGATAGGACAAGGGAGGGTACCAATAACGGAGTAGTTACGAGTATATCCACCATCAAAAAGGTACCTTCTTGCTCGCAAAAAATTAATTTGAAAAAAAGGTCTGAGCAGAATTCTCTGAAATTATTCCATCAGAATATTCAGGGTTTTTCTTCGAAGGAATTGGAAATCGAACTATTTTTAGAAAAATCATGTTTGAAATTGTTTGTTTCACTGAGCATTGGCTGAAAGATTATGCAATGTTAATCAATTATGAAAATTATACAGTGGGCAGTTGTTTTAACAGAAATATTATGTTGCGTGGGGGTTCACTTATTTTAATTAAAAATGGTATTAAATCAAAACCTCGTAAAGATATAGTAGACCTATCAGTTGAACATAGTGTTGAACTGTCCTGTGTTGAGCTGGATAAGCATGCCATAGTGTGCGTTTACAGACCCCCAAATTATAAGAACTACTCTATATTCGAGTCAGTGATGGAAGATGTTTTGGCAAAACTTGCAATGGGTAATAAACTAATAATTGTCTGTGGTGACTTTAATATTAATATTCTAGAAGATAATTCAGACAGCAGTAGGTTATTAAATCTCTTTAAATCATTTAATTTGTCACACGTGTTTATGGAACCAACCCGAACTACACTGACTTCTGCTACATGTATTGATAATGTTTTTTGTAGCTGCAACTACTTGGACAAGGCCATTATAAATTCTCTGCCTTCGGATCATAGTGGGCTACTGGTAGCCTTTGAGTCCATTATGCTAATAAAACAAGTGCAGATTCAATCCAGACCAATAACATCCGGTAAATTAAATAAATTTAACAGCACTTTAATCAGTAAGTTAAGCAACCAGGACCTCACAGTGAATGATGGTAATATTTTGTATGATGAAGTTTTCTCAGTGGTTCAAAAAGAGTTCAATAACACTTTTAAGAAGAAAACTAAAACTATATGCCCTAAGTTTTTATTCAGTGACTGGGCGACTACAGGACTTAGAAAAAGTAGGGAAAGACTTTACGAGCTATATGGGCTTAAGCCTTGTATTAACACTGAAACGTTTAATAAGTATGTTGCTACTTACTCAAGAATTTTAAAAATGCCTGCAAGGCAGCTAAGGTCTTGTACATTAGCAATAAGGTTAAATTAGCAGAAAATAAAATCAAGACGGTATGGAAAATTATAAACAATGAAACGAATAGGAATAAAAGAAATAGTAGTGATTACACGCTTGAGACCACACACGGACTTATTAGAGATAACAAAAAAGTTGCGCAAGAATTTGTTAATTTCTTTACCAACATCCCAATTAAAACTACTGAAACTTTAAATTCTTCGCCCTCGCTTGCTTTTGGATTATTAAACGCGAACGTTTCATCCTGCCCGATTGTATTTAATTTTTCACATATAAACCCCATGACAGTAATAAAAGCTTTTAAGCAAATCAAGATCAAACCGACTGAAGATCTGTGGGGAATGTCCATCAAAGCTTGTACCTCCATTATTCAGACTATAGCGCCGTACTTAGCGTTGATTTTCAATTTGTGTGTGGATCAAGGAGTTTTTCCGGATCTAATGAAATATAGTAAGGTTATACCACTTTTTAAATCCGGGGACAGTAAAGACACAAATAATTATAGACCAGTATCCGTGTTGCCGGTTTTCAGCAAGGTATTTGAGAGGATATTGCTAAATCAAATGCTCATTCATTTTAATACGAATAACATCTTGCATGATAGACAGTATGGTTTCACCAGAGGACGTTGTACAACTGACGCTGGTGTCGCTCTATTAAAACACATCTTTGATGCGTGGGAAGATTCGCAGGATGCCATAGGTATCTTCTAAAATAAAAATATTTGATTTTGATTTTGCTCAATTTTAGGTCCTTTCTTATTTTTAGTATACATAAACGATTTACCCCGTTTATTGGAAAACAAACTTAACATGGTGTTATTTGCTGATGACACATCTTAAATTTTTAAAATAAATAGACGTACTTGTCAGGTTGACGACGTAAATAACGCGCTACGGCAGGTTCAGGATTGGTTCACTGCCAATAATTTAGTTTTAAATGGTAAAAAAACCAAGTGCGTAAAATTTTCCTTGCCGAATGTCAAAAGTACTGATTGTGACATTATATTAAACAAGGAGAAGCTAGAATTCGTCGATAAAACGGTTTTCCTGGGGATCACGCTGGACTCAAGGTTGCAATGGGGTCCTCATTTGGTATCCCTTGCGGGGCGGCTGAGTTCGGCGGCTTATGCTGTTGGAAAGATTCGTCGGTTAACGGATGTGGATACCGCCAGACTAGTCTATTTTAGTTATTTTCATAGTATAATACGGTATCTTACTATGGGGAAGGGCTGCAGACATTGAGTCAATTTTTATTCTGCTAAAACGAGCCATCAGAGCGATATACAATCTTCGCCGGCGCGATTCTCTAAGGGAACTGTTTAAGGACATTAACATCATGACGGTTCCTTGTCAATATATTTATGAAAACATCATGTACGTAAGAAAGAATTTACATATTTTTAGTAAAAACGGCGACAGACATAATTATGTTACTAGAAATAGGGACCAATTAGTTCAACCAGGTTTCAGACTGGCTAAAGTAGCCTCATCTTTCATGGGGTACTGTACAAAATGTTACAATTAAATTCCTCCCCACATTCTTGAACTGAATGAGACGAAGTTTAAAACTTGTATAAAACGCACACTATGCAGGCTGGCATATTATAAGTTGGGGGATTACATCAATGATAAAAATGCTTGGCTAAATGCTAGTCCTGCTCCACAGCCACTAGGGCGCAAAAACAAGTGATATGCAGAACATTATTGTTTTGAATTATTGTTGGACCTTCTGAAGACTGTATAAATATATTTGTATTGTATAAACTCAATTTCATTCATCAAGGTATGTACTTATGTACCTAAATATTGTAAAAAGTTTTTTTTTTTAAAAGAGTAAGTATGGAGTTTCTTGTGCATTCTTCTCCATTACAAGCTACTTTCCGAATGCACGGTAGAATCAACTATTATTATTTGTAAAATGTAACGTTCAAAAGTGCCGCTTGGTGGCCTACTTGAAATAAAATATCTTTGTCTTTGTCTTTGTCATAGTCAAATCATTCAGGAATGACGGAAACTACAACCCCTTAAAGGACCTAGGTCAACTTAACCTGTAGCCCTGTATATACTCTAAACTTTGTGAAAACCAAAGCAGTAATTCAGTCACTTAGTAAAATAGGCAAAACATATTCGAAATATCTCTATAATCGACGAAGACCTAAGCTTTACTGACTTGAGCCCGGTTATCTTGCAAGCTTCAAGGCAGTTAACCCGGCCAATTACGTATGACATATTTGTTATTTAACCTCTTGTTAGCAACTAACTCTGAATTAAGTTTTTGGTGCGAGTGTGCCTTAAAGTTTTCTTTAGCTAAGTATTACCATACTTGCTTGCTGCTGCTTGAGCCGAAACTTTTTCAACCAGTTCAATGCAAATTAAAGGTTGTTGTGTAGTGTGAGCAATATGTTAGTGATTATTATATAAGTTATTTATTAGTATTGCTTGGCGATCTATTGTAATAGAGGCCTTCTGAAGTGTCCATAGATATAATAGTTATATGCAATATTTTATATGTGAAGACTTTTAATTGGCTGACTGTCAAATTTACTGCTCTTATTCTGTTCACTATCAGCTGTAAGTTTTCCATGTTATCTAAATAAATAAATGAATACTTGCCTTGGTCTAGAGGACGATTCGTCATCAACATGACTTGCCGCTTGCTTAAGTTTATTAATAAAATTAACATACCAGTTTTCCTCAATAACAAACTCGTCTGCGGTTTATGCATGTGCAGTAACATCGTCTGATATAAAATAAACGCATCACTAGATCCGAAATAAATTAGCCTCTTGTTACTAAGCCGCTTAGCATAGTCAATAATAAGTACAGGAAAACCGCCGTGAACTAAATATAGAACATTTTATGTCCTCCATTGTGCACCAGTTTAATTAGCAGTATTTTAATAGGCCGGGTTAAGGTTGTGGGAATCCGCTGTGTATGAAACGCACAGTATCGGCCAATGTGGTGACACTTGGGCGATGTTCAGGAGTGGACTTCTTCAGCTGAAATGATTTTAAAAGAGTTAATTTACTGGTGTACAGTTTCCATTGTGATATTTTTTAGTTCTGATCAGATTTAAGTATGTCTGTCTCTTTGTTTGAGAATATGTAGGACGTTATGACGTTATTTTTTAGCTTTTGGTCCCCTTTTGGGGTAATAAGTATTTTTGCATATTTCTCTTTTTAGGGTTCCGTACCCAAAGGGTAAAAACGGGACCCTATTACTAAGACTTCACGATCCGTCTGTCTGTCTGTCTGTCCGTCTGACACCAGGCTGTATCTCATGAACCGTGGTAGCTAGACAGTTGAAATTTTCACTAGAACAACAAATACTAAAAACAGAATAAAATTAATATTTAAGGGAGCCCCCCTTAATATTAATTTTATTCTGTTAATGTCCCATACAACAAACGTGATTTTTTTGCCGTTTTTTGCGATAATGGTGCGGAATCCTTCGTGCGCGAGTCCGACTCGCACTTGGCCAGTTTTTTATCTATTATAGGCTCAGGCTCAGGCTCTTCAGATACTTGTTGCGCTTTGTGAATTAATAACGGCACTAGAATCAATGTAGATCAATGCTGAACTCGTTTTAGCACTGTGCTCGTTTGAGTTTCGAAACATGAAAAATAGAGGGTCGCGTGTACACCTCTGCACGCGCGAGGTGACATCAAAGGCAAATCAAATTCCCGAGATTTTAAAGACATATGACCTGCCTTGAGGTTAAAGTAGATTAAAGACATATTACC
This sequence comes from Orthosia incerta, assembly GCA_948252205.1. Taxonomy (NCBI): domain Eukaryota; kingdom Metazoa; phylum Arthropoda; class Insecta; order Lepidoptera; family Noctuidae; genus Orthosia; species Orthosia incerta. The sequence continues at coordinate 3,647,882 of OX411769.1, forward strand.
TGCGTGATTACGTATCACGCAGGTTATAGCGAAAAGAAAGAAATGTCAAATGAAATGAAAGTAATCTCGGTAAAATATTGAACATAACACATTTATTTTGGTTTTCAGAAGACGGAGTGTGGCCAGTTGCAACGCAGAGCAGTCCATGAGGTACACGAGCAAATCACTTGGTAGACAAAGTACGTACGTATAAAAATGTCGACATATCATAATACTCTATGACTGAAATACCGACGTCCAAAACAACGAACTTCAAAATACCGAAAGTTTTAAATGCTGTACCGTTATATCGAAACATCAAAAACCGATATTATTATGCCTGAAATGATGAAACCCCGAAGGGACGAAATCCCGAATGGTCGTATTACCGATGGATGAAATCTTGATAGAAGAATCGAAAAAATTCTGCGAGCAACTTGGAAGTAGCGCTCGCTCGGCTCGCGCGGTTGGTCACAGTTCTAACCTAACCTATTTCACCCGGTCAAAATAACGACTATCACTACTATCACGCAGGTTATAGCGAAAAGAAAGAATGTTAAATGAAATGAAAATAATCTCGGTAAAATATTGAACATAACACATTTATTTTGGTTTTCAGAAGACGGAGTGTGGCCAGTTGCAACGCAGAGCAGTCCATGAGGTACACGAGCATATCACTTGGTAGACAAAGAACGTAAGTATAAAAATGCCGACATTTCATAATACTCTATGACTGAAATACCGACGTCCAAAACAACGAAATTCAAAATACCGACAGTTTTAAATGCTGATAACCGTTATATCGAAACATCAAATACCGATATTATTATGCCTGAAATGATGAAACCCCGAAGGGACGAAATCCCGAATGGTCGTAATACCGATGGATGAAATCTTGATGGATGAATCGAAAAATTTCTCCGAGCAACTTGGAAGTAGCGCTCGCTCGGCTCGCGCGGTTGGTCACAGTTCTAACATTACTTTTTTTATTATTATTTTTTTCCGGGGTGGAAAATCCTCATTGGATGTCCTCTGCCCTGGGGCGGGCGGAGGGGTCTGTCAGACTCGTACTGACTAAAAACCACCCCGGTGTTCCATCTCACACCTACGCTGGGGGTCGCGGGAACAACGATACTTCCGCAACCCCCAGCTAGTGCCGGCCCGCCTTTGCGGGCCACGACCTCGGGTTTGGGGGAGTAAGGTGTTGGACTCCCCCCGCGACGTCTAAGAGGAGCGCGCGCGGAACACTACGCGCCTCCACCTCGGGTCCTGATGTGTGGGGGGCGACGGACGTCCCCGAGTCCGTCGCCCCTGGACCCATTTAGGGGGGCTGGAAGAGGGCGTCCCGAAGCAACCATGCCCCGAGAGCACCTGCGTCACCCGAAACGACAGGGAGCCGTGCCTCCTCCCAAGCCAGCGCTTGAGCACTGGCCGGACCGCCTCGATGGTAACGAGGCCGGCGGTAGGGCGTGAAAGCCTGTCCCGCCATTCCGCCACCAGGACCTCGCGAAGCTGAGACTGACGCAACTCCATATGTCGCTGCATCAGCCCTTCGCCCCGCGCCCGCGCTTCCTCGCGCCACCGATACAGTGACGCGAGTACCTTCGCCTCAAGGTCCCAGGGCGGGGATCCGGCCAGTGCACAAGCCGCCTCGTAGGAGATCGTGCGATACCCCCTGATGACTCTGACGGCCATCGCTCTCTGCGGCTTTCGCAGAACAGCGATGCTGCCGGCCGTCAGGTCAGCCGCCCAAATCGGGGCCCCATATAGGGCCATCGATCGCACGATCCCCACGTAGAGCCGCCAACAGGCAGCGCTCGGGCCCCCCAGATTGGGAAGCAACGTTGACAGTGCCCCAGCCGCGCCCAACAACTTGGGCGCCAGCCGCCGGAAGTGGGGGCCGAAATCCCACCGGCTGTCGAGCACCAATTCCAGGTTTTTCATGGTTGACTCGACAGCGATTCGAGCCCCCCCGACGACGATGTGGGCATCGGGCGGTGGCGCTCGCCGGGGGCCATGAAAGACTATGGCCTCCGACTTGTTGAGGGCCACCTCCAGGCCAAGGCGCCGTATGCGGCTCACCACCTGTGAGATCGCAGCCGTCGCCAGCAACGCTGCCTCCCTGTATGAACTCCCCCGGGCGGTGACCAGCGTATCGTCCGCGTAACACGTCAGGTCTACGCCCGGTTGGAGTTCGCCCCTCAGCACCCAGTCGTACCCGATGTTCCACAGGGGTGGGCCCAAGACCGAGCCCTGTGGAACACCGCACGACATGCAGTGCTGATTTTCGACGCCATCACGTCCCACGTAGGTGACACATCTCTCCGCCAAATAAGCCCCGACGATGCGGCGGAGGTAGGGAGGCACTCGATGATACCGCAGTGCCTCCCGAACACAACTCCAGGGCAGGGTGTTGAAGGCGTTGGAAATGTCCATGGACACCGCCAACATCACCCCACCCCGGGACACCGCTTCCTCCGCCAGGACTCTCACCTACGATATTGCGTGGATGGTGGAGCGCCCATGCCGAAAGCCGAACTGGCTTTCGTCCAGGTCCGGCCCCTCCCTGTACAAGTGGCCGACGAGGCGGGCAGCGATAATCCGCTCGAACAGCTTACCCACCTCGTCTAGCAACACTATGGGCCGGTACGCGGACGGTGAGTCCGCAGGGCGCCCCGCCTTCCTGAGCAGGACCAGACGACCAGATTTCCATAAAGTCGGAAACTGGACCCGCTCAAGGCACGCTGTGAAGAGTCCTCTCAGCCAGGGCTCAAGCTCCTTCAGAGCGAGGGCTAATACGTGACCGTGGATCCCGTCGGGCCCCGGAGCCACGTTCTTGGCCCGGAGCCGCATCACGGCCGCCCCCATCTCTGCCTGTGTCACCTCTGGGACGCTGATGGCGTCCTCCTCTGTAGACTCTGCGGCCGTGGGCAAAGCCATCGGCGGCGGGATATGCTCCGCTCTCGCCGGGAAGAGGGCTGCGACTACCTCCTCCAGCAGCTCGGGTTGGAGACTCTCCGTAAGCGGAGGCGCGGCGGCTCGAAGTTTCCCTCGAACCGCTCGATAAGGGCGCCTCCACGGATCCCTGTCTAGAGTCTCCAACATCTCCTCCCTGGCTCGCTTCTTCGCCTCGCCGATGGCCAACCGCAGAGTCTCTGTCGCCGTGCGGTACACCACATACCACGCGGCTTCTTCGTCAGGGACCCGACGACGTCTCCTCCGGTATCGGGTGTACTGGCGTCTGGCCGCTACGCACGAGACACGCAACTGTGCGATCTCGGCGGACCACCAGTACACCTGGCGCCTAGCTGACTGTGCGTGGACCCGGGGCATGGACGCGTCGCTGATTTGCGTCATCGCCCCGCGGAACCACAGCGCCTCCTGTTCGACGTCGACGGGTCCGGTCGTTGCCGACTCCCGGATCCAGGCCTGGACAATGGTGGCCTCCTCGAGAAGTTCCCTGTCGATGCGCTTGCGCGCCCAGCGCGGACCGTCCGTTCGCGGGGCTGGCGAACCACGGCTGCTGGCGGTCTGGGTGGAGACGTCGAAACGGATATATCTGTGATCCGATAACGTCTCCACCTCCACGACGACACGCCAGTCGCGGACATGGCTCGCGACAGCAGGGCTAGCGAACGAGACGTCCACTATTGAACGCCCCGCTGCCGCACGCACGTGTGGACCGAACCCCGGTTTAGGACGACCAGGCCAGTGGTTACTGCCCACTCTTCCAGCACCTCACCCCTAGCATCGGTTACCGGAGATCCCCACGCCGAAGACTTGGCGTTGAGATCCCCTAGCAACAACACAGGGCGAGGGTGGAGTCAGCCTACGACGGCGCCCAACTCGACAAGGAAACTCTCGAAGTCGGCGAGACTCTTGTTGGGCGAAAAATACGTACCAACTATGCCAACGCCGTCCGCGAGGGCGGCCACCCAGCCGTGACCTCGGGACGGGCTGGCAAGAGTCCCGCCAATGATGGCCATCAAACCGTCGAGGTCTCCAACCCAGTTGTCTCTGGGTGGGACGAAATACGGCTCGGCGACCACAGCCACGTGAATCGACCACTTTGCCATGCTCTGGAGCAAGAGATCCTGAGCTCTGGCAGAGTGGTTGATATTGCCCTGGAGGAAATGGTAGAGCGCCATTATGCACAATCCATTCCCTCCACTCCATTCCTAGGCCGGGAGTCGGCCGAAGAGCAGCCAGATTGACGGGGGGGTAAAGAGCCCCCAGCAACCTTGGCCCCCCTTCTTCTCTTCTGCTGCGTGGGTACGCCACAGGCCTTTCCGCCCACTCTGTGCCCAGCCTCTCTCTGCCCGCCAACTCTGGCCTCCCTGCAGCTGTACAGAGGCTGCAGTTTGGCGCCGCGGAGCACTGGGCCGCCTTGTGGCCGGGCTGACCGCAACGATAGCACTGCTCGCTGCGGTCTGTTTCGGCGGTGCATCGTGCCCTGACATGCCCAATGTCCAGGCAACGATAGCACCGCAATGCCCTGGGTTGCAGCAGCTTGACCCTCGCTGCAACCCAACCCACTAGCAGTCGTCCACCGTTAGCGACTTTTTGCGCCGCCGCCACCGGGCACCGCACCCAAATCATGCCGAGCCCGGTAGCGTCGGCGCGGATCTCACCCGTCCGCACGTCTTCGGATGGACATCCGCCGGCCACAGTTCTAACCTAACCTATTTCACCCGGTCAAAATAACGACTAACTGGGTGGAATAGGTTAGGTTAAGTTAGAACTTTGACAAATCGCGCGCGAACCGAGCGAGTGAAGAGAGCGGTGCCGCGGCAGCGGCCGGCGAGCGCTTGAAAACTCCTTTTTTGTCATTGTCTGAGAGATCTTAGGCTTTGGGATGTAATTTAGAAATTTTAAACTTCGGAATATGGATCTTCGGGATTTTAAGCTTTCGAGCAAATGATCTTTCGGGATTTGAAACTTTCGACCAAACAATCATTCGGCGATTAATTTTTCGGGATTTCGTCCATAGGTATTTTAAAATACGGTCTCTTAAATTTCGGTATTGTAATACGTACCTAAGTAGATATTATGTTAGGAAACCAAACTAATTGAGCGAAAGAACGCGTTCTAAGCCCTAACTGATGCAACCACAACGCGAAATCGCGACCGACGGAATTTACAATTTATCGCCATGGGTGGGTGACATTATCATAGTCTTCGGGCCGCAAAAAAAAAAGATCGAATAGTAAAGGTAAAATCATATTTTAAGGCGGCTCGGAACACGCCGCCGTATATTTTATGCTTTATCAAATAAATAAAAAATTACAAAGATAAAGCGCATCAAAGTCCAGGAGTGGGGGGTTGTGACGTCTCTTTTGAGTAAAAGTGTAGTGTACTGTTTTGAGTGATGTGACGTCTCGCGAAGTTTCAACCCATCGTCGTTATTTTTCCTCCTAGCCCTTTCCATCATCGGACTACAAGACGTATGGCGATGTGTCATCGGTACATGGTGGACATCCCACCCATACGCACCAAACGTTTTGGAAATACTTTCATTATGCGTACAGCTAAGGAGTGGCATTCCCTGCCGGAGTCTGTATTTCCTGAGAGCTACAACCTGGGAGTCTTTAAGTCAAGAGTGAATAGGTTTTTTCTAGGTAAGCGTGCATCAGGTGAGATAGTGGTCAAGCGCGAGCCTATCAATAATAAAATATAAAAACAAAATAAAAAAAGAGGCAAAATATATGTCTAATACTTTCTATTTATCTACTGCTTCGGCTACTGCTGCTACTGCGTCTTGTAGTCCGACCATGGAGCGGACTCATCAACATCATATCAATCCCACCGCACTATTCCCTAACCACTGCAACTGCTGGAAGCCAGAATCAACAGTGGCGACCACCAGAAAAGCGCCGAGGCAATGAAGCTCGACGAAGTCCCAGAGAATGAATTTAACTGTCTTGGATCCCGCAACGAAATTAATCAGAAAAGAATAGAAGGAGTACAAATTTCCACTTCCCTCCATATCAAGCAGGAGACAGAACAAACAAGGCCAATAGGCACAAAGGGTCGTTTACAACTGGGTTGAGCCCAGTTGCCTAGCACCACGGATAAAAAATAGCATTAATATTAATGGGTCCTACATTGTGAGCTGCTATATTTGTTTCCAATAATAGGTATGCCAAAAACGATTGAACGTTTGTAGTTTCCCCAAGGTCCGTATAGTAAACAACTCCTGATGCAGCCTGTACATTATTCAACATAAAATCATCAACATTTAATCATCATCATATCAGCCGAAATACGTCCACTGCTGGACATAGGCCTCCCCCAAGCATCGCCACGTTGACCAGTCCCGTGCGTCTCGCATCCAGCGGATCCCCGCAACCTTCACCAGGTCATCGGTCCACCTAGTGGGAAGCCTTCCAACGCAACGTCATCCGGTTCGCAGTCGCCACTCCAGAACTTTTCTGCCTCATCGGCTATCCGATCTGCAAGCAATGTGCCCTGCCCACTGCCACTTAAGTTTGGCGATTCTTTGGGCTGTGTCGGTAACCCTGATTCTCTTACGGATGTCTACATTTCTGATTCAATCACGCAAGGAAACTTCGAACATAGCCCTCTCCATTGCCTTTTGGGTGACTGTAAGCTTTCTAATGAGCCCCATTGTAACCGACCATGTCTCAGACCCATAAATGTTATATCTGACAAAGCACACTAGTCATAGACTTTCGTCTTGAGACACTGTGGTAAGTTGGACGAGAAGATACCGCGCAACTGCCCGAACGGTACCTAGCCGTGTCGGATTCGACGGTTGACTTCTTTCTCGAAGTTAGCGCTACCAAACTGGATTGTTTTTCCCAGGTAGACGTAGTCCTCCGCAACTTCATGTGTAGAGTGTGTAGAGTCTCCGAACTTAATAGGAGTGGGTGTAACACAGGTATTCAACAAATTCATGATGACTTTAAGACCAACTCTTTCGGAAGCACTACTGAGGTCATTGAGCTTTATACTGAGCTCGTCCATGGTCTCAGCCTAAGGGTGAGAAACAAAAACACAAAACTCGATGCCACAATATCGTTGGCACACCGAAGGTGAGCGATGTACTCGCCATTGACGTTTATGCCTAGCCCTCTCCAGTCCAGAACCATGAAGAGATCCTCCAGTACAGCGGTGAACAGTTTCGGAGATATGTCGTCTCCCTGTCTTACACCTTGCTCCAGAAGGATAGGTTCCGAGGTCTGGGTGGTGACCATAAGCTCTTAGAGCGGTATCAATTTGATATCGAGTAAGTGACAGATGTATACAAGTCAGATACATTTGTCCCTTATTCGATATCAAATTGATACCGCTCTAAGAGCTTATGGTTCACCCCCTGATCCTGAAGTCGAACTGAAATGGTGGTGTTTTTGTACAAACACTTCAACACTTCGATGTACCATTAGCCGATTTGGCACCGTTCGAGAGGCTGCAGTACAGTCCAAGTCTCGGTCGAATCGAAGGCTTTCTCGTAGTCCACAAATTCTGAGCAGAGAGGCAGGTTGTACTCTTCGGTCTTCTGTATAACCTGCCGCAGCGTATGTATGTGGTCTATGGTGCTGAAGCCTTTACTGAATCCGGCTTATTCGGGAGGCTGTGTCAAAGCTGAGATGATTCGTGATGACTCTTGAAAACAGCTTGCAGACATGGCTAAGAAGTGAGATGGGCCTATAGTTCCTTGGCAGCGCATTATCAGCCTTCTTGAAGAAGAGTATCACCACATGCACAACATGTTCATGTGCACCATGCCTGTGGCGTTTACCCTTCGAATATGACTGAGCGGGCGGATGGAGCGGGCTAAGTGGTATTAAATCATGCAGTTCTATAATTATACACTGTCGTGAATGGCCAAATGCCAAAGTATGAGAAATAGCAAAAACAGTCAAAGCAGTTTCGGATGCGATTTTGATAACTAAAGCCGCATCTTTAGATTTTTGAATTTCAATATCTAGCCAAGAATCGTAAACGTAAACGGTTGATTTTGAAAAAAAAAACATGCGTTGTATTATTACACTATGGCATATTAGGTATATGGAAGCACTTTTACTTTCATTTACACAGAAAAGATTTTGATTATTGATGAAAAATGTTCGAAAAATTACTATTGCAAATATTCTAACTATGCAAGTCAAAAATTTTATTTAAAACTGCTGATTATATAGAACAGAAATCTAATTTCAGATTCAAAATGCCATTTGCTCTCTGCCTCTGGTCCGAATTCAATTTCATTAATAAGTACCTATATATTATTTTGCAGATCTTCGAAATTGTAGAAGAACAACCACAATCTCATTTCGCCAAAAATAAGACACATAAAGAAGAACAGCCAAAATGGTTTGCAGACAATGATTGGTAAAGTTTTTCATATCGCCACGTACTGCTTGAGGATAGCACATCTAAATCGTCAGTCTACATCAGCCCACAGCTGGACACAGGCCTTTCCAATCGCATGTCATTTAACTCGGTCGTCGACGAGTCTCATTCGGCTGGAGCCAGCCACCCTGAAAAGATCGTCACCCCACCTAGCTTGAGAGCATTCCAATTTACGTTATTGAGAATAGATTATCTCGTGGTAAAAATATCAGCAAAGTGGCAGCGGGGTTGTCTGTCCATTGTTGCGCCCAAACTACATGTTTGTACTCCTGGAGACTAGATAATGTTGATTGTTATAAATCGGAGTTGCAGCAATCAGCCTCAGCCATTTATTAATGTGAACTAAGCCTCTTGGCTACTTATTTAACGCCATATGCATAAGCCCAGATCTTCAAGATTAAGGCAACGCTTGCAAATGTCAGTCCGCGGACGGGTGAAGAATATCTTTATTACATACAAAGACCCTTGCTTGCTTCGACAAACACAACAACCCGTCTTGGAAAGAAGTAACGAGTTATGCAGTTACTGACTACCCAGTCAGTAACTGGAAAGATAGGTTGTCACTCCACATTAAACACTGGTATTCCGCTGCATCTGGTTAGATCGGAAGCCGACCACAACGCAGCTAGGAAAAGTCTAGACAGATTAATTGAAGCTAAATCATATTTCAAATCAAAATGTACAAAAAACGTCAAGGAACCTCCGGCATTCGCGGTCAACTGTATGAGACGAAATTAATCAGTCTCATACATTACCGAACTAAATTCGACGATGACATCGAAGACTACAATTTAGCTAGCAATGTCTCTGACATAGGAACTTTTGACGATATCTGTATTCGAGCCACAGTTAAGGTTAAAGGTGAAAACAAACCAGTAGCAATGTTTATACAAGCGAAACATAGAGAAGGCAAAAACGTTCAACTTACGCTTAATAGTAAACATGAATTGGCTAAGTGGTTTTCTAGCTACCTAAGTATAAGCCGCTTGTTCAATCCATATAACAAAGATGTTCTGTTTAAAGGAAATTTTGATGAACTGGAATGTCTCTTCATAATGTACACCACTGCTAAAGCCGATCTTAATACTAAGGAGTTTAAAAGCAATTTCGCTGATAAATTAAACAGTTGGATAGGTACGGGTGATAAAGGTTTGCAACCATGTCATAAGGAAGAAGATATTGTGTTTTTATGCGAAATTATCATGAAGGAACAATTTGCTGCGCTTGCAGTGCAACTCGCAAAGTTTCTATCTTATAATGTCAAAGATAATGAAGAAGACGAAGAAAACAAAAATAATGATGATCCTGTAATGCCAATAAATGACGAGCTAATTTTAGTGTACCATGTAATTTTGGTGCAACAAGTGCTAGACGTTTCGGAGATCAAATGTAAAAATGAAAAAGACGAGCATAGAGTCGCAAGCTTTCAAACCGACTTCTTTACAAATGACGATGAATTTATAATACTATTCAAAGATACACTCTTTATTGAAATGCTAAGAAATCGGAAAATCAAAGAAGCAGAACTTAATACTTTACTGTCAAAACTATTTACTAAACCGTTGGATATCACGGTGCTTAGCAGTCTGATCGGTAATGTTGTCATGTTTAATGACAAAAAGTTCAAATTGGAGTTTGTCAGTAAATCGATGTCTGAAGATTTAAGACAACAACTTGAAAAGGTTCATGTTCTACAGTCACAAGTAAATGTAGCAATAGCATTAGGAGCGAAGAATTTGTTAAAAATGCGGAATTTTAAAGTGCCAGCTTCCTTTGGTAATAAAGATTTGACAATAAGAGGTAAAGAAGACAACGTCGAACATTCAGTAATCATTACATCCGTAATAGACAATTTGAAAAATAAATTGGTGGGTTTGATCAAAGCGTCACTAACGGAAAACATCATAGTTATAGATGAATCGATAGGAAAAGAAGTCCTGAACTTAAACGCAGGATTAGCTGGCACTATTGGTAATATTCTAGTTGCCGATGACAACCCTAAATATATGAAATTCGCTGATAAATGTGTTTCAGGCAATCTAGCTAAAAGGCTGTACTCTGAAGTGCAGTCTGTTTTTCCGAATTTGCACGATTATAAGTTTCATATTAAAGTCAAAACGTTTCCAAAACTTACATTTGACTGTGATGATCATGAGGATTTAGAAATGTTAAAAGATCAAGTCCGTGTTATGGCCGAACTTATGGGTCAGTTTCTGTGTAAAGAAGATAATTCTATATTGCCAATGGACGATCTCATGTTACGCTATCATGTCCTTGTGGCACTCAAAGCTATCGTGGTTTCAGAGATTCAATCTCTGAATGAAGACGACGAACACCGACTGGCAAGCTTTCAGCACGAGTTCTTTGAAAGCGATGAAGAATTTGTTATTTTATTCAAAACAGCGCTTTACAGAGAGATAGTCAAAATAAGAAAATTAAATAAAAACAGCGTTGATATGGCAGCGAAAGAAATTTTAACATCACGTCAATTTAAAGTTCCCGCTGCATTTGGCAATAAAGATATGACGATAAAAATTAGGAAGAATAAAACTGAAAGAAGATTGGATCATCTGAAGTTAAAAATCTTTGAATTAATCACCAAATCAGGTACTGATAAAATCATTACTTTAGATGAGTCTCTAGGAGACGGACTCCTGAAACTTAACGGAGGAATAGCTGGTATTGTTGGGAACTTATTAGTTTCCGAAGAAAACACAAATCTGATGAAGTTCACAGATAACTGGGAGTCACTAGGGGAAATTTCTAAGAGACTTTTCATAAAATTGCAAAGTGGTACTGAGAATTTGTATGAATACAGGTTCAATGTAAAAGTAAAAAATATTCCGAAACTTTCATTTAAAAGAGATGAATGTGACGAGAAATTAGCGAAAGATTTCTTAAAGAATCTTGTATTTTTCACGAATCAGGCGGATGAAAAAGGCGTAGAAAAGTTTCTTAAAGACGAAATAGAAGATCAGCAATGTCTTAAAGTGGATAACGTCCGAGTCACAGTCGACGCGGTCTTTCTACAATATCACGACTTAGTACAAACATGGTGGATGCTAAAAGAGGCGTCGTATCTTACAAAAAAAAGCGAACATTATGAAGATGCTTTAGCACTGATAGTAGATAAACCTCTAATGTCGGTTGTAAGTCATAATTATATGATTAAAATAAAGAAATATTTAGGTTACACATTTAACGAAAAAGCTTTGAGTTGCTTAAAATTGGAAGATCAACCTGCAGCTACAATTATAGTAACAGAGAGCAACGCACTTACAGTTGCAAAAATGGTGCAATCATTAAAAAAGATTGACTATTTTGTGTTTAATTTAGAATTTATTTTAGATCTACCTGCAAAAGATTATAAAACTGTCACAATAGAATTGACAAAAACAAATGAAAATCAACTAATAATTATTGTTTGCAATAACATAAACAGAAACTGGATTAAAAGGTTAAAAGATATCGCAAAACTACTCGAAAAGAAACGGACAATCTTTGTTATAAAGGAGTCTTTGGTGGAAACAATACAAACTTATTTTGTACAGGCAAATAATGTAGCAATCGATGAATCATGTAGCATGATTCAGATGAGTAAAGAATCACAAAAGAGTATTTTAGAGAACGCCAAAGTTATATTCCAAGACGTAGAATTGAACTTAGACTCCATCGTAGATGAACTTTCTATGGGTTTCGTTGAAGGAGAAGTGTTAAATAAAATACTTAACAACGAACTGGTTGTTCTAGGCGAATCAAACAGTAATTCAAATTATGAGAAAGTAAAACATTTGTACATTGACAGACGCGTCAGACCACTATCGGTAAACACCTTGCAACCTGATGAATGTTCTGATGCGGGTTCTGAAGATATGGATGGGATAAGGTGCATACTAACATTTAATGATATAGCCGACGACGTGGCAGTATTAACAGCTACACCTGGTATGGGCAAGTCAACTCTACTTACTCACTTGTCATTGAAAACGAAAGAACTCAATCCAACAGTGTGGATAGTAAGAATCAATTTGTTGACTCACTCTGAACAATTTAGCAGGTGGCAAGAAAATAAAACGAACATCGGTTATTTGGACACTGTAAAGTTTTTTTGTGAAGTTGTGACTGAGAGGCAGAGGAGAAACAATGATTTTTCGATTGAACTGGATGAATCAAACGGTGAAGTGTCTCTAAAGTCTTGTAAAGGAGATCAGTCAACTGTTTTCACACTTAAAATGTTCTTAGATTATTACAATAGAAAAAAAATCATTTTCTTATTCGATGGCTTCGATGAAATCTGTCCGACGTACACGAATGAAGTATTAACTTTACTTACATCAGTCAGAAATTATACGCAGAATCATAAGATGTTGATCACAAGTAGACCCTATGACAACATTAAATCAAGGCTAATGGAAGAATTTGGAAACTTGTTTGAAATAATAAATCTTTTAATTCAGGAACAAAACATGTATTTGCGGAATTTTTGGAAATCCAATATTGTTTTAAGAGACTTTACCAAAAAACAGTTCGATAATTTATGCAATTTTATTGAATTTATGACCGCCGATTTAATTTCTAATGACCTCAATATAGGCAATATTCCGAGTCTTTTCCTTACCGTTTGTTTTAATTTTCTAGATCACTTGAGGGAAGGAATTAAATTCTGTCCAGAGTTTGTTGTTAAGATCTGTAACGATCTTTATAGCAACTATAATTACGAGGAGCGGTACTCTCACTTTCAAACTATGTTTAGTTTTGACACACCTATACATCTTAACTTGTTTGCTGAGTACTTTCAAAATCGGATAAAAGACGAAAGCATCATACCTAACCAATGGAGTTTAAATATCAATGCCTATACGGTCTACGATTCATTCATAGAAACAATACTTAAAATACGCTTTCAAGATAAAAACCAAATTAATTTGTACAATCCTGACAGTAGAAACATGTATGAAAACGTTCGAGTTGAATTTCTTGCTAAACATAAAAAATTAGGTTTTTGGACTATTTTCAGAAGTGAAAAAGCCGTACTTTTATTTAGCGTTGCAGAACGGAGAAAAATTATAGAAACCATAAACAAGATTAAAGAAGGTACAGAAAAATCTGGTTTCATATATAGCGTAGCATATGATATACCGCACTTTATACACATGACGTACGCTGAATACTTTGCCGTACTACAAATCTGTGATTTACTGAAGACAGAAACTAGTAAAGATAAGCTAAAGTCTGTATGGGCTTTTATTTTGAATGAAGTATTTCCCTCCTGTGAAAATGTTCGCGAAATGCTATATTATAAGATTAAATCTGATCTCCGCACGATCGTTAAAGACCACGATCAAATAATTTTCGATTTGTTATTAGAACAAGGCAAAGGAGTGTTTACTTACTACGCAGAAGAGTTTAGAATGTATCTATATTTAAACATCAAAACGTCACTGCTAAAAGCTATGAATGATGAGTTACAAGACTTTACGTCTAGAATGTACTGTTTAATAGGAGGAATCACAGGCATTGTTGGAATCTTATTATTTTCTGTCAATAACACAAACCACACACACATAGATAACTGGGAATCACTAGGAGAACTATCAAAAAGGCTTTTCATGAAATTGCAAAGCGGAATTAAAAATTTAAACGAGTTCGATGTGAAAGTCAAAAAGTTTCCGAAATCTTCATTTAAAAGAGATGTCAAGAATGACGCAAAATATTACCTGAAGAGTCTTATATCTTTCACGAACCAGGCGGACGATACGGGCATAGATAAGTTTTTGAAACACGAACTGGATGATCATCAGTGTGTTAAGGTTGATAATATCAGACATACAGCCTACACAATCATTCTTCAATATCTCGATTTAATACATAGATGGTGGGTGGTGACAGGAGCGATATGGCCACCGTGGCACATCGATCGTAAGCACAAACTTTATATGTCAAAATTTAAAGATCAACCGCTAGCTTCAATTTTTGTCAGTGACACAATACTCGTAAACGATGGACTAATGTTAATATTTGAAACATTAAAAAAATATAACTATTTCGAGTTGAATTTAGGATACGTTTTAGATTCACCAGAAGATGAGTACAAATACAAATTGGAATTGATAGAAACAAAGAAAAAAGAACTATTCTTTATTTATTTATTCAATTATTATTCTGATAAAACTTGGATTGATAGATTGGAACGTATTGCAAAACTTCTCGAAAACAAACAAACTATCTTTTTTATAAACAAGAGTTTGTTGAAAACAATACAGACTTATTTTTGTAATAAAAAAGAATATAGCTTTATTCGGCAGAATGAAAGATCACATAAGTTTTTATTAGAAAGTGCCAAAGTGATGTTAGAAGATTTAGAAATGTGCGTAAACTCGATCATAGAGGAAGAAGAAGAAGGTGAATAGGAAGTGTCATCATCATCATCAGCCTTTTAACATGCCCACTCTCTGTGAGAGATAGAATGAGCCTAAATCCACCACATGGGCACAGTGCAGGTTGATGGATGTCACATGCCTTAAAATTTTTGGTTCCAAGACGTGGCGGTTTCATCACGATGTTTTCCTAGAGCAAAGGAGGTGTAGTAATATAATAAAGCAAATTTTTAAATCCAGAAACGGTAACACACTGTAAAAATCTCAGATAACTAATGTAGTTATAATAATATTATAAGCCTGTTCTAGAACAATCCTGTGTCACAGGTGGCAGGAACTCCCAGAATATGATTTTTGTAGGTCAACAGAATGTTAACAATATTGAACATAAGAAGTCTTAGGTATCAAACCGACTTCTAAAACAAAACACTACAAAGCGAAAAACAACTTTCTTTTCCGAATTCGGTGTCTTTTGAATCCTATGTTTTCCGTTATTCGACACCGACTTCGGAAAAGAAAGTTATTTTTCGCTTTGTAGTGATTTGTTTTGGAAGTCGGTTTGATTTTTTGTTAAAAAGTTTTTATTTTCCTCTTTTTAGTTTTGGTAGGTACCTCCAATTAACATGAAAATCATTTATCGCCAAAGTACATCCATCTCATGACGATTCCAATAAGCCCAAACACGAAAAGGATACATTGTTTTTCCATTGAGTTCCAGTGGCCATTGTGGTCTTCTTCATCAGTTCCATTTCACCAAATTATACTTTTGTGGGTGCAAATGATTGCATTATTGATGAAAATACCAAAAACTCTATATGTATGCCTGTAATATTTGAGGAGTTGCCTCGATTTCTTTAGGATCTCATCATCAGATCCTGGAGCCTAATTGCGTAAGTGAATTCTCCAAAGCAAACAAGTCGATTCTTTCCCAAAAACGACTTTACGTATTGCATATTACACTCTGAAACGGAAAGGTTATGCTCCTTTCCATTACCAATATTTTGACGTAGAATTGATTGTAAACTTCACTATTGGTATTGTGTAATGTTCGAGTTTGATGAAACATAACGCAGTAGATGAACTTCAACTCAAAGGAGGATGTTTGTACTCTTTCCGAATTAGTTTCGCAATACCGAAAAAGTTGAAAGAAATGATTCTGATTCTTTGAAGGAATCGACTTGTTTGCTTTGGAGAATTCACTTACGCAATTGGACTGATGGTTTCCTTATCATGGTATCACCCTTTCCAACAAAAATAGAATCATCAAAATCGGTTCATAAACGACGAAGTTATCCGAAAATATCTGTATGTATACTTTAAAATCAATGACCGGAAACAAATTGAGTGCAAAATAGCTCAGAACGGCCACAACGCGAAATTCGTTAAGTGGCTTTCATAATAATCGACCACAAAGCATTGTGGCAGTGATGAAAAGCCAGAACGCGTTTTGAGCCCTAACTGATGCAACCACTACGCGAATTCGAGACGGACGAAATGGCGCCGACGAAAATTTGAAAATTTTTCGTCATGGTTGTCAATTTCATTGTTTTCGGCATTGCTAATAACAAATATATGGCGTCAAAACCAAAATCCAAGATGGCGTCTACGAAAAGCCAACTTTTTGTGTTGTTTTTGTGATGTTCGGGGTCGCCTACGTGAAATACGCGTTGTTGCCTTAAGTTACTACGTAGGTTATTAAAGTGCCGACTGAATAAATTATCTGAGTCTACATTACAGTTCATCTAATGTAAAACATCTAATGTATTTAGGGGGCTGAGTCACCCACGTCCGTAGGAGTGTACCCCATTCCGTTACCCTACACGTGGTCCCCGGGTGGTGCAAATCAGGTGACACTAACTGGTGGTAGGCTTCGGCCGAAGGCTTGCGACCACCCACCGGGCAAAGACGTACCGCCAAGCGGCTTAGCCGTGTTCCGGTACGATGCTCGGTGTAGCCACAAGAGGAGTTGGGTCGAGATAGCTGTTCCACTGCAGACTGACCAGCCTGACACGCGCTGGTATGGACGTATCGGGAGACTGGTCGCGGAGGGTAGCGGGATCCGAGGCACGGTGCGCCGCTGGCCGACCGCAGGTAGTTGGGGGCCCAAGTAGTGTGCCAGCCACACATGAAAGGCTGCCCCGCCAACTGTCGAAAAATCCCGGGATGCGCCATCGTGCTGGTTGGCGACCAGATGGGGAGGGACCGATGGACATTCCGGGGGGGGCTCGGGCGTCCCCGCAGTCTCCGGACTAGTGCCCCAATGATGCTGTCCTTTCAGTGCGGGTCTGAAGGTTAGCAGCGTGGAACCTCGTCTCACTTCCAACTCCTCTCCTCCATTCACTCTTATCATCATATTAATGCCAAGGAAAAGAAATAATAAATTTGAACAGCGGCTGCACTCCCTCCCCCTCAAAGTGCACCTCACCAACATTCGAGGTCTGCACTCAAATCTCTCTGCAGTCCACTACCACCTGGAGACTGAGAAACCAGCGCTGTTATTTCTTACGGAGACGCAGATAGCGAGTCCGTCGGACGCGTCGTACCTATCTTACCCAGGGTTTACCCTGGAGCACAATTATAAAACGCGCGCGGGTGTGTGTATGTACGCCCGTGATGACACTTGCTATCGGCGTCTCCGTAACCTTGAGGACTCAAAATTTTCAACGCTGTGGGCTCTAGTGGACACAGGTCTGGATAAAATTATCTACGCCTGTGTCTACCGCTCGCACAGCGGAGATCAGGAGACATCCAGGCTCGCAGAGTACCTCAGTGAGGCGGCTGATGCGGCACAGCAACGGTACCCTTCCGCCCAATTAGTGTTACTGGGGGACTTTAACGCCCACCATCAGGAGTGGCTCTTCCCATACCAGTGCACTGACCATGCTGGACGGGAGATGCGTAAGCTTTCGCTAACGCTAAACCTCACCCAGCTGGTCCAGGGGGCAACGAGGGTACCGGATGTTGATTCGCACACGGCGAATTGCTTGGACCTTCTGCTGACAACAGATCCAGACAGATACTCTGTGTCGATAAGTTCACCCCTGGGTAGTTCCGACCACTGTCTGGTGAAGTCTGTGTCCGTCTATTCCCCGCCCGATCCCAGCCCAAGAGGCACCCGGCGGGTTTGGCGGTACAGGTCAGCAGATTGGGATGGCATGCGTTCTTTCTTCGCTTGCTATCCTTGGCAGCCCACTTGCTTTTCTTCGGCTGATCCTTCGTCGTGCGCGGACGCCGTTACTGATGTGTTGCGTCAGGGAATGGAGTACTACATTCCGTTCTCTGACATAACGATTTCCAGCGTTGACCGGCCATGGTTTGACGCGCTTAAACATGAGGCGTACCTGGCATGGGTCGACGCTCGATCGCGTAAAGCGAGTGACTTGGGTCAGAAGAAGAAAGCCTACAACAGGGCTGCCAAGTCCTGCAAGAAGGTGTTGCGTGGGGCTCGATTCGACCACATTGGCCGAATGGGGGCCAAACTTGCTTCTTACCCAGCAGGTAGTAAAGCGTTCTGGTCCCTGGCTAAGTCGGTCGAGTCGAACTTCTGCCGTCCCTCACTACCACCACTGCTGAAACCCGATGGGTCACTGGCTCACACCGCTGAGGAGAAGGCAAATTTGTTTGCCTCCCTTTTTGCGGAATCTTCGCGTCTGAATCCTGGTGATTCGCGGCCCCCTCCTTCTCCTGATGGGTGCGAGACGAGTATGTCGGACATTCGCATCCATCAAAAGGACGTCCGTAGGGTGCTGCGCAACCTCGACGTGAACAAGGCTAGCGGCCCTGACGGCATACCAGCTATAGTTCATAGAACCTGTGCGCCTGAACTGTCTCCGATCTTGACACGCCTATTCCGCCTTTCATATGAGACTGGAACAGTGCCGAATGCTTGGAAGCAAGCCAACGTACAGCCCGTGCCCAAGAAGGGCAGTAGAGCTGACCCGGCCAACTACAGACCCATCTCTGTAACGTCCATACTCTGTAAGAGTATGGAGCGTGTACTCAACACTAAGCTCCTGGCATACCTAGAAACTAACGATATCCTTAGCGACCGCCAATACGGGTTTCGCCGAAATCGGTCTACTGGGGATCTTCTAGCGTATGCCATTCACATATGGAGTGAGGCCATCGAGAGGCATGGGGAAGCGCTTGCCGTCTCCCTCGACATCTCGAAGGCTTTCGATAGGGTCTGGCACGAAAGCCTTATTGGTAAGCTTCCTTCATTCGGTTTGCCCGGTGGTCTGTGTGATTGGATTGCAGACTTCCTGAGAGATCGGTCCATTCGAGTGGTTATCGATGGCTGCTCGTCGGACCAATTGGATATTAATGCCGGGGTCCCTCAGGGGTCCGTACTCTCAGCAACATTGTTATTGTTGCACATTAACGATCTGCTGAAGCCCGGCACCTTTGGGTATGCAGACGACAGCACTGTTGCTGAGAGATACTTGTCCAACGCTCGTGCTACCGGGCCTCAGGTCCGGTCTCTCCGGGAGGCCATGGTGGAGCGCTTGAACTTGTCCTTGCAGGCAGTTTCCGAATGGGGCGATGCCAATCTGGTCAGGTTTAATGCTGCTAAAACCCAGGCGTGTCTTTTTTCCGCTAAAAGGAGCCAATTCCACCCGGCTCCTACTTTCCGTGATGTAACCGTGCCAATAACGGACCATCTTGAGCTTCTTGGCGTTACGTTGACATCGACTCTCAATTTTGGGCCATACATTGAGGCAAAGGCTCAGCTGGCTGCCAAAAAGTTGGGGATCCTTGCGAAGGTGAGAAGGTACTTCACGCCGGAACAGCTGCTCAACTTGTATCAAGCGCAAGTTCGATCGTGCATGGAGTACTGTTTTCATCTCTGGGATGGATCTGCCAAATACCAGCTTGATGCACTAGAGTCGATCGAAAAGCGGGCCAAGAAACTCATCGGTAATGAGGCACTGGTCAAGTCAAAGCTCCAGAGCCTTGAACATCGTCGCCGAGTTGCCAGTTTGTCGGTATTTTATCGGTTACATTTCGGGGAGTGTGCGATGGAATTACATGATTTAATTCCGCCCAGCCCATTCCATCATCGGACTACCAGACGTACGGCGATGCGTCATCGGTACATGGTGGACATCCCACCCATACGCACAAAACGTTTTGGGGACACTTTTATTATGCGTACAGCTAAAGAGTGGAATTCCCTGCCGGAATCTGTGATTCCCGATAGCTACAATATAGGGGTCTTTAAGTCAAGAGTGAATAGGTTTCTTCTAGGCAAGCGTGCTCTATCGTCGACCACATCATCGCTTACCATCAGGTGAGATAGTGGTCAAGCGCAAGCCTAATGACAATAAAAAAAAAAAAAAAAAAAAAAAAAAACAAGTCAGTTAATTTGTGGATTGGTTGTCTAAAACTATAGGAGGATTACTGGCCCCTGCCTGACCACTGTTGATCTACACGGCTATAATATGGCAGAGGGTGACTTGCACACTAGCACTCAAGTGACGTAGCGCCAAGGGGGCAACATATCCGGAGGTGCTTGAGGAGTGGAGAGGTATACCACGGCTATCAGGACAATCCCGGAAGTACGGTCAAGATCCCTACTAGCATCTTACTGGGTTAAATTCCTTCCTCCGAGCACGTTTGCTCTTGCGAATCTACACTCAAGCCAGCCAATTAAGGCAAAAGAGAGGTGGGGAGCTCTGGTCCCCGTCAGTTTTCACTCCGACCGGCCATTAAAGGCAAGCCAGAGATGAGGAACAATGCTTATCCCTGGAGATCAGGACCGTGGGTTCGCCACTGCCCACCAGCTCGCCTCAAAGCTGCCCTGCGGATTACCTTATTATTAAGGTCAACTAATTATTACAATAATTACCAACTGAATAAATTATCCGACATGGTTTTACATTCGATTTCACATTTTTTTGCGCTAGAAGAACTAGTTTGTGAGACTTGTATATGTTTACTCTTTTAAATATTATGTTTTTGATAGAATCAAATTTATAAGTCTCAGACAACGACCTATTATTTATTTTATGTTACTAGTAGCCCGCCCCGGCTTTGCAAAGGTCAGAATAATTTATAGCCAACCTAACCATCTGCAAAAATATTCCTTTCGAATGGTGAAATATTTTTTCAAATAGTATTAGTGTTTCCAGAGGTTATTCTGCACGTCTGAACAAACTCACAAAATTCGGGCTCTGTGTTTACAATATCAGTTAAGATTATTTTTAGTATTTGCTTTACTTATTATTTGTATTAATGTTTATACCTGAAGTAACCACTTATTTTAAATCTTTTAGTAAGTAAGTAAGTTAACGTTTATTTGCATAGATTGTAGGTACAGTAAATAATATGTGACAGTTAAAGACATGGGTGATCCTTGTACAATCTACCTTATATTAGGCATGCAAACATTATTTAACACTGTCAATTATATAATAGCAAGCTATTGAGTACAAAATAATATGTCAGTGTCATTTAGAAATTCATTTACAGAATAGTAGCATTTTGCATTAATAATTAGGCATTATGTATTTCTGAATTATTATATCCTAATTTTTTAAATTCATGAAACTGTCTTTAGGGAGATGTTATACCTTCATAGGTTCTGATTTAATTGTTATTTGCTTAAATGTATATGTATTTGCTATGCGACGTCACGTCTCGTTCAGAGAAGGCATTAGCATTAACTACCACGCTTGCACAAGATGGAGGCGATTTCAAGTTTATATTAACTATAATCCCAGAGGCTCTAGACGAAGTATCAGTCTATCAGCGATGGCGACTTTCGAAATGCCAAAATCTAAGAGATTGATGACGTGACATTTGGATAGCGCTAGACAATCTCATACATTTTAACTCGCTTGTATTAGCTTGGTCTGACGTATCTATGAATCTATGTAAACGTCGAAACGTCGAATAAACCCCTTCAAAATGCAATAATTTAGTTTGTCCCATTATCCTTACCAGGCTCTTGAGGATTAGCCATTGAAATAAAAGTAAAAAAAATGAATAAATGTTTTAATAAAACTAAGAAACACGCTTTAATAGAAAACCAAACTAAAAAGTAGAAAATAATTTTCACTAAATTTAAATAAATAATAATATGATTAACAAAAATATATTTTATTATAAAAAGCGTGGGGTGCTTTTGAAGATATTTTCAAAATGACTTTATCTTTACCAATATCCGTCAATAAAATATTATAACAATAAACATCAAGAACCCTACGCTTTTTTATAATAAAATAACTTTTTTTATTAATTTTAATTAAGAATAGTGTGACACTATTCTTAATTTAAATTTATTGAAAATTATTTTCTACTTTTAATTTTGGTTTTCTATTTTTAACCGACTTTCGAAAAAGGAGGAGGTTCTATGTTCGACTTCTTGTATGTTTTTTTTTTTATTATTTATTTTCACCGATATCTCCGTCAATTGTTGACCAATTTTGAAAATTCTTTTTTGTTTGAAAGAGTATGTTCCGAAATTGGTCCCATTTTAATTTGGTGAAGATCTGATGAAGAACTTCGAAGATATACAACGGAAATCTTCAATAAATAACGAAAAATCTCTCGGGACTGCTACAATCGCATGCCTGTTTATTGTTTATATCATTTCATAACATAACATCACGCTAGTACGCTCTAAAAGGGTAAGCAGATCTCTCATTTGATCGGTTTTGTTTATTCTGGCGTTATAGGAAACTTACTTAACAACTTGCCTATTAGGTAGGTACAACTAAAAAGTGAAAAAAAAAATTTTTTACCTAAAAATGCTACCGACTTCCAAATAAGAAAACTACAAAGTGAAAAATAACTTTATTTTTGGAAAGTCGGCGTCCATAACGCAAAAAATGGTACCTATGAAAGACACCGACTTCCAAAAATAAAGTTATTTTTCACTTTGTAGTTTTCTTATTTGGAAGTCGGTAGTATTTTTTTGTAAAAAGTTTTTTTACTTTTTCCAATCGCTATGGTAACGCTTTCGTTGATAGAATGTCACATGTGTAGAAGCCTCGGGTTTCCTCTCGATGTTTTCCATCACCGATGTCAGCGATGTCTAAGTTAAACTTAGAAAGTAATGAATTGATCTGATAGTTATTTGTTGATGTGATAAAACTGCTCGCTATGTTTATTTTTGCAGGCTAACATAATATTTTTTTCATTGTAATTCCGAAAACAGTAACAGAAGTATAATTAAATTCATATTTAAATATACTTCTTTTTATTTTTTACTTTTTTTTTTTTTTTTAAATCCCTAAATTATTGTAACTGTAAGAGAATTCTCAAAGAAATTCTACAAAATATGTCCTATGAAGACACAGAGAAATTATTACTTGTATTAAAATAGGTATTAGTATCTAATATGTTAGAAAATAAGAATTTTATTGTATTATTTACACCCTTAAAAAATACCTAAGACTACCTCATACTTATTTGATTTTCAGTAATAATTAAAAAAAAAGTACCTACTCTTTTCGCCTGAAACACAGGATTACCTAGTTCAGGCACATAACACGTGTGAAATTGACATAGATTTAAGCAAAAATTGTAATTATTGTTATACCAAATAATTTTTAAATAAATTTATTATTATTATTTGTGTACAAAAGAGTGTTTTATTTCAAACTAGATGTTCAACCGCGACTTCACTCCCGTTGTCCACCACACAGGACACGTTCAATGTTTCAGGATGAAAAGTATATTAGCGTATGACGCTCAGCGATACCACAGATAATATAATACTAGCATACAGATGCCTCATCCCATACAAAGAAACCGTGCCGACGTAACTAGCGTTTTTCATCTGATTAATCTTGTTATTTTTGTAAGTACATCAATCGCGTTCGATCCCGTTTCACGGCAATAGATGGTGTTAGCAGCGACTTGCAAGTAAAAGGGTTTACTAGGTTCGTGAATATTGAATTCTTTTAATACAGTGAAGGTTCGTTTTATAGTATTTTTTTGCACGTTTTTACAGTCTTTTTTACCAAAATGTGTTACAATGCAAATTTAAACAATCGGGTGGAATGCCTCAGAAATTTAAAAATGCGGCATCTACTGGCATCAATTTTAAATGATTCGTTAAAACAATCTTTGAAATGTGAATTAAGAGCCCAATATTCCATAATTTTGTACTTAGGAGAGTTGATTAAACAAGAACATACAATTTTTATGCTCAATTCCAGAAAATGTTAATTTTACAAACAATTATTATATTCTATTGAATTACGTGTACATGTCGCGCCATCTAGTGAGATTTATTTGAACCAACATTTCTTTATTAGCAATGAGACCCCGTGGCGATACTATAGCTCTATCATCAGTGCAAGAATATTCCAAATCGGAAAAAATTACTACCTCTGTATAATATCTATTAGTTACGAAGTTAAGATGACCCACAACCCACCATCCTATCAGTAAGAAGTTACGATTTCATTTGTTTTAAAAACCAAGAGAATATCGCACCAAAATGATATCAACCCTACAAGGGATGGGTGAATCTATTACACACCGAGACTCTTCCGTGCCTCAGGGAGCACGTGTATCACAAGTATCATGTAGATGAAATCTGACACGTCTTGCCAAGAGGTATCATGATACCCAAAAGGGGTGACGACTAATAAATATTTTTATTCCGTTACGTAGATTAATAGAGAGCAATGGTGGCCCAGTGGTATCAGTCGCGACTTGCAAGTTGTAGGTCGTGGGTTCGACCCCAGGCAGGCGCTTTACTGTGTGTAAATTATTTCATCACCACTGCTCTCAAAACGGTGAAGGAAAACATCGTGAGGAAACCGGCATGTCCTAGAACCAAAAATTCGAAGACATGTGACATCCACCAACCCGCACTGGGCCCGCGTGGTGGATTACCCAGTTCCTCTCACAGAGAGGAGGCTTGTGTTCCAGCAGTGGGAACATTAATAGGCTGATGATGTGATGTGAGATTAATAAAAAATATTAACCTTGAATTGACTTGACTTGAAGTTTTGAAAATATTATGATAAGCTGGACTCCAATTCGACAAATATCCCATTAGGAATAGCGTTTCTCTTTATTTGAGTATCCATTATAAGGTAGCCTCAAATATAGTAAGTTTAAAAATTACGACTATGTTAGTTACACAGACATTTAAACATTAAACATACTGACACGTTAACAGTAGATCACTGTTGCAACAACCCATGAGAAATGACACAACATCGACCCACGAACACAGTCTAGGTGACTCGCAATCATGCTAAGGATACTGTTGGAGCTGCCCCACACCCTGCACACCAGGGAAGCATACTTAGTTGCGTTAAAGCAATGCAAACATTTCCGACGCACTACAGAAGCTGGGCAGGTGCACTAGCATCATAAACGCGTTATTATACTGAATGCAGATATCGTTGAACGATCTTTGCGTACATTTAGTAAACTGGCTGCACGTATAGAAAGATGTGCACTAGGCTTGAACCAGCGTGATTTTTACCGAAAGTACGCATCGTGCAAGTCTGCGAGCCAGCATGACCGCTCTAACCAACAACGCCTTCAGATATTGAACGTCTTTAAGATCGAGGGTCAATATATGACCAAGATACTCGTATTTCGGGGAACACAGCTTGATGTTATATTTCTATATATAAAAGAAGAAACTGACTGACTGACTGATCGATCAACGCACAGCCAAAACCGCTAGGCCTTTCTAGGCTAAAAAAAATGATGAATATTGACAGAAAGGTTCCTCAAGTAACGTAAGTGAGCTCTAAGAAAGGTTTTTTGGAAATTCCACCCCAAAGGGGCTAAAAAGGGGGTTAAAAGTTTGTATGTAATTTCTACAGTTTGTGTGTAGGACATGTGAAATTTTAGACTTACGCTCTTTGTTGATAAAAAGAATTAATGTATTTATTAGTGTTTGGAAATTCTACCCCTAAAGGGATAAAATAAGGGTTGAAACTTTATATTGTAAGTATATATACGCTCTTGATTAATAAAAAAAACAATGATTTTAATTATTGCCGGCAATGCCACCACTAAGGGGGTGAAAACGGGGTTAAAAGTTTGTATGCAATTTCTACAGTTTGTCAGTTGGACACGTGAAATATTAGATGTACGCTTTTGGTTTTTTGGATTTTTCTCGAAAACGGTAAGTTTTCTCAAAAAAAACCCTGACCTTGGCAATTGGTACACGCTGTGTTCTCCAGGGAGTACCAATTGCCAAGGTCAGTCTTGCTCAAATGTCCAGTTGAGTACAATAGAGGCAGATTTCTGTGATTTTAATGAAGAGACCAATGACACACAACACAACACACACACACAGATACACTCACATTAGAACAATTTATGAACTTTTTTTTTTTTATCATAAATAGGCTCGCGCTTGACCACCATCTCACCAGAAGAAACAAGAAGAAATCGAAGAAGACATGAATGTTGAAGTAGACTTTCAAGAGTATGAATCTGATTAAAATATCTAATAAAATCAATACAATAGTTAACCCAATAATCAATAGTAATATCAATATTCAATATCAATGATAAGGTAATATCTAGAACTTGACGGGTATTGTTCCCTTAAATTATCCTAAAATTGTCATGACAGTTAGTGGAGTAGGCCTATAGAGAAAACCACGGTAAAAAAAACGCGCCCAGTACACTACCTCACAGGTGGCGTGGCAATGTGTGCATATCATGTATAATGTGACTCTTAGAATCGCGATATTTCACGAATGGTAACTCTTAGTAAAAAAATCATAAAGACCATTTTTGTAGAGAATTTTAAGATCTACAACTTTGGTATGAGGTTTTTTTGAGAAAACTTACCGTTTTCGAGAAAAATCCAAAAACCTCAAATATTTGACCTTTGACCCCGAATAACTTTTGTAGCACACATAGGATCGATGGGGATTTTTAAAACTTTATTTTCAACACACTTGCTCATAAAGTGGCTCTAATTTCACCGCAATTAGGCACATAATGATACCTGTTATCAAACTGTGATTTTTTCATTGCTATTATTCACAAGTGAGTTATAGAGTTTTATAGCTAGAAACTTCATTCTTTTAGTCTATGGGCGATCGCCATTGTTAAATACGCGCGCATAGGCAAATTGATTAATTTCTACTACTCAACCAATAAAATTAAAAAAAGAAACTCTATAACGAGTTTTTTTTTTAATTTTATTGGTTGAGTTGCTTTGTTCTTAAAAAAGTTTCGATACAAAAAGATCGTGCTCAATATTACAAATAAATTAATGTACCTATTGCTTGCTCATTTCATGCAACTTCGTATTTAAATAGATAATTTCAACTTGTACGTGCTTAATAAATAAAACTTTCAATCAAATGTAAATTTTATTTGCTCTGTAATAAAGAAAAATTGAAATTCCCTATTTTGTACGTGGCTGAAACACTATCCACGAAAAGCCAAAAAAAGAAACTTCATTCTTTTAGTCTATGGGCGATCGCCATTGTTAAATACGCGCGCATAGGCAAATTGATTAATTTTGCCCGCCATTGCGAAAAAAATTTCACAACTCGTTTATACTGTTGAAAATTATTTTTAGTATTATTTTCTTCACAAGTGTGTTGAAAACATCGTATGATACACATGTGTATTGATGATTACCGTCCTCGGGTAATCACCAACATTGCACACTTGTACCATAATGTACTATTGTAATGGTAAACCCCACTCCACCAATATTTGGTTTTTCGGAAAATTTTGTTATTTTAAATGTCTATGTTGACCGGACTATTAGTTACTACTTTTTCGGAACTTTCCCCAAAATTCTATTTAGGGGGTGATCAAGATTTTTGAAGTATTTTACTGCACATAGCTTCTTTTTATGATGTGGGGGAACACTAAGAAGGGATTTTTGAGAATTCAACCTTTAAAGAGGTTATAGGGAGACATATATTTGTATGACAAATCTTATTGATCCTTGGGCAAATAAAATTGCCATCATTTGATTTTCAGAATTATCCCCAGAAGATGATTTAGGGGTGTCACCGGTTTTTTGAAGAATCTTGCGGCACTAAGACGACCTCTAACTCGATTTGGAACTACCGAACTGGACCGTTTGTCTCAGGCCAAACAAAAACAAAACACAACAATTAGTCAACAAAAAGTATAAGGCCAAACAAACGTAGGTAATTTTATGAGTGACGTGCCGCGTAATTTACGCAGTATTCGTTTTCATACTAAAGTGTTTTTTGCTCCACACGAAATTGCGCGACTCAAAAATCGCGACCAGTCTTATGCTCTTCAGATTCTGCAGACTTGCGGCCCTCGCCAAGACATCAGTCCAACTTGTGCGAGGCCTTGCAATATTGCATCTTCCAGTAACGACCTCGCCACTCCAGAACCTTTCAGTCCCATAGACAATCTGTTGTCGCGAGTTGGCTGACCAAAACCAGATGTATCCTACGACTGCACAGCATGATTTTCTTCTTTTTACGGCTTTTCTTCTTTAAGCAGTCGGGTTTTTTGATTTTTTTAATTATTATTTTTTATTTATAACTTTTTAGTAATTTTAATCTAAGTTTTAGGTACATTTAAACATATAAGTGTCATATATTTTTGAAATCACCTCTTAAAATATTTTATTTTGATACCCCACACGATGGGTTTTGAAGAAAAAAAATTTGTTTCGCAATTCTTCTATGTTCCAATTTGAATGTAGCCAATGTCACTCCCAGTGTTAAGACGAATCGATTGACGTATGAATCATTAAAATCGGCCAACGCGTTTGGGCTCTAGAACGCCACATAGGAACAAACATACATACATAGACTGATAAACACATTACCCTCCTTCGGCAGTCGGGTAAAAATGACCTTAGTTTTATCCATATATATCGTAAGACTCGTGCGGAAGCTGCACTGCACTGTCTTCTTCATAGTATTAGTTGGTGAGTTGTGTACTCGCTTTATATATATATATTTACGATACACCATTTATTATTGACACAACAAAAGCTTATTTTTGTCGCCTTCACTAACTGCACATAATAAAGTCATGTGTACTTAGTTGAATAAAACACGAAATTATGCGAACGATATCGCGGGCGGAGTACGAGTGCTTGTATAAAGACTCAACAGCTTGGCATTGAAGCAATTGAATTTTTCATCGACACTGGTACTATAAAAGACGAGAGACCATTCGTTATCACCGGCGATACGCTTCAATGCTACCAAATCCATGCCATTTTAATTGCGCAAATAACCGAGTTCAGATTTTCGTTTAGGAGCCCGGATACGATAAGGTCATGGTAAGAATATTATCTGAACAGGTTAATAACATGGTTAAATAATAACAATCTTAATGTCAATTTAGATAAAACCTATGCTATGTCATTCAAACAAAGAACCAATCAAGATAAACCTAACATTAAATACGCTGACAAAATTATAGAAGAAACAAAGCACACAAAGTTCCTGGGACTCTATATAGACGAGAATATGAAATGGAGTAAACATATTGAACATATAATAAAACAACTAAATCAGTTTCAGTACGCTCTACATAATCTCAGAAAAATAGCAAGTCGCGAAGCCGTACTAACTGCATATCATGCATTACGTGTCTTCTACATTACGTTATGGCATAATGTTTTGGGGAAATTCATCAGATAGGGAACTAGTGTTTAAGGCACAAAAAAAGTGTTTAAGAGCAGTATGCCAAAGCAAAGCAAAAATAATGATATTTCCTTCTCTATGCATTTGAAATAGCTATGTTTGTTAAAAAACACAAATTATTTGAAACCCTGACTAGTAAACGTCACCGGGACCAAATTCACGTTATGGCTCATAAAACAGCACTATACGCAAATAGCTTTCTGGGGATGGCTCCAAAAATTTATAATACGATACCCAAGACTATAAGAGCAGAGAATGATATTAACAAATTCAAAAGAATGCTAACAGATTTTATGGTTAAAAAAGCATACTATTCCATTGGAGAATTTTTAACAGACAATTCAAATAAATAATAAATAGGCATGAGAATATTGTATATTTTTTGTGTGAGTCAAGTGTCCGATTTATTTATGCTCAATTCGATTTAATGAATCTTATTAATGGTATCTAATATAATTTTAATAATAATTTAAATAATACATTGCATAAAATATATATTTTAAAATTAGAATTATAAATGTATCCAAAATTTTTATGCCAATATGGGTTAAACATAGCGATCCTGACATTGAAATTAGATCTTATTATATTGTACCTATGTTTTTACAAATAAATAATTTGAATTTGAATTTGAAGAAAAGGTTGCAGTAAGCTGCCCAACATTGTTATGCGAAGAAACAATTATTAGGTCAAAAAGAGAAAGCGTGCAGTTTGGAAAGTCATGGGTCGCAGAAAGAAGTTGAATTTCCAGATTAAAAGAAGATAAGAGGGAACGGAGTTTTATTGAACGAGCATGCATTGAAATTACCCATTAAGGCGCCGATTCCCTTGAGTAGCTGATTTTAAAATGAGAATCACGTCTAAATGGCTAGTCGTAATTTTTTGAAAAAAATACAATGTTATATTAGGCAATTTTCTTAATAATTTAATTTAAGCAAATTTTGAGTTTTATTCGTAAAACATAGTGTAATTAATTTGTAAAGTTATGCCTAAAACGGACAAAAACACGACAATCACACCAAAACCGCTGGGCTTATTTTAATGAAATTAACACCATCTCAAAGACAATTTTGGTTCTTCTCCATAGGAAACGACTAACCCGAACCGTGCACCTTTTGTCGACGTTTTCTAAGTGCCCATGTAGGCCTATGTAAAATAAAAATAAAATTATTTTGATTTTAATTTAATTATCTACATTTTAATCTGAGGTTTTTTTGTTAAAGTCATAGATTAATACGGAAAGTACAAAAAACTACTAAATTTTGGGTCGCGCGGGTGTGAAACGAGTGCGCGTTTTGATCCCTTAAGGTTACACTAGTCGACATTTTTTCCATACAAATGTAGTCTAGGGATTATTCCACTGTTTGACAATGTACGTTCAAAATAAAAAGTGATATCAATTTGTCTCATCATTATCTAGCTCTGTATGGAAGCGGAAAAGTAAAAAAAGAAAATAATTTAAAGTTATGAGCATCGAAAGTTCCACATTTCGACACTAATTTTAACGCTTTTTTGGGCGTAAATAAATACCATAAGAAGACAAATAATTGCAAAACGGCCTCTATACAGGCATAGATTATTAGTTCAACAATGAATATAATTTTATTTTGAACAGATAGATTTGGTAGTTTTTTCATGATATCTAGACTGCCAAAGGTCTGTTTATAAAATTTCGCGCGCTCGGTTTCGTGCTAAATCATTATCCATTTCGCTACAAATTTGCAAAAGTGTGTATTCGTACACGAACTAGCTTCCTACTGCTCATCACAGCATCTATCTCTTCCGCACGTGTTGTCGGTTGATATAAAATGCATTTTAACCCCGCGCACAAAATAGTTCGTGCCGTCAACTAGTGTACCCTTAACACCTTTTTGTCGTTGGCGTTAGTCGTCGTCTTAATACTGCTCGATTAGTCTATTTTAGTTATTTCCATAGCGTTATGTCCTATGGCATTCTGCTGTGGGGCAAAGCCGCTGACATTCAAAATATATTTGTTCTTCAAAAACGAGCAGTTCGAGCAATTTACCAGCTAGGTGCCAGAGTTTCTCTAAGAGATATTTTTAAAGATATTGGTATTCTCACAGTGGCATCACAATTCATCTTCGCCAATATCTTATATATTAGGCAAAATATACACTTTTACACTAAAAACAGTGATATTCACAATATTAACACCAGAAATAAGGACAAATTACGAGCTCCTTTTCACCGGCTTCATAAGGTTCATAACTCATTTGTTGGGCTTGGTATAACCTTTTATAACAAGCTACCCTCTGCTCTTCTAGATTTGCCTTTTAATGCGTTTAAAGTTAAAGTAAAATCAAACCTTTGTTCAAAGGCATACTATTCTATTAACGACTACTTAAACGATAAAAATAGTTGGTCGCTGTGATTAACTCAAGACAATGTTTGTGTTCTTTCTTCAGAATTAGCTTACCTACTGACAGGTTATATGAGTTATATAACTGTTTTTTTATTTTTTATTTTGACAGTATAAGTCAATTTATTTTAATTTAATTGTCATAGTATTGACATAATCGACTCTCTACAATGTTTTTTATTTTTTAATGAGTTGTATTGCAATATGTGGTTAGCTAGCGACCTCGACAGTGGATCATAATATATTATTCTTGCCTAACTGTTGATTTATTTTTTACTTCGATGGTCCTAGTTTATCATAATTATGTGACTTCGTGTTACAGCTGTATTAGCTATATGTAGGCGGGCACGCCCTTTATGCCTGGAGGCTTTATAATTCGGGTACTAAGTTCCGTTTACGTTTTTATTATTAGTTTTTATTTTCGCTTGAGTTTAGATTTCGATGTTTTTGTTGGTATATTGGCGTGTGCTAGCTGTCATTATGGCAAATATATTTAATTTTAATTTTTTGTTTTGAGTAATGTAAATTATTTGTATACTATTGTATAGAATCAAGTTTTTGTTTTTTTCTAACTGAACAGACAGCTGTGCTGCTGGGGAGTTTGTTGCGCCACTTCTTCTTCCCAGCAAAAGCACTAGGAAGTGGTGAAGGGCGGGCGTTTTTGGGGGACTGTCTTATGTAATTTTGACGTTCGGAAAGTGCTGATTCTCAGCCTAGTTTGAATAAATGACTTTTGAATTTTGAATTTTAAAACAAAATCATAGAATGGGCAAAAAAATTTCAGTGATGATTCTAAAGATTCAAAATAGTTGAAGTGAAGATTAGGGAAGTTGAATACTGGAAGTAATATTTTAGCATGGTTTAAGGTGATCTCAAAGAATAAGAATTCAGCCGACCCAGAGTAATGAGATAGAGAGACACGTATGTAAATCGCGACACCACCACCAACCTTGCCAGTCCTGTCATTTCTGACCAGAACAACGCCAGGAAGAGCATAGTACGTAGAAAGGAGAGAAGGCTTATGGAAGGTTTCAGATATTAGAAGTGCATCAAGATGAGCACTGCTAAAGGATGCCAGAAGATCGGAGTGTTGACCAAGAACACTCTAAACGTTAATATGGGCTATGTGAAAATTTTCAGGATAGAAAAGATAATGGAGATGTTGTCATGTGAAGTACAAAACTACAAATTGAAGAAGAACAAGTGAAAAACTGTCATTTTAATTGACAGGATCATCCATAACCAAATACAATACAATACATATAATATGAAAAGAAGAGTACAACTATAAAATGAATTAAAACTAAACGAATAGACTGATTGCGGTTGGATAAGTTGTAAAACAAGTAACAAATATTAAACAAAAAAATAATAAAACAGTTTTGAGGTTATCCTGTAATTTTAAATACTCACGTTTTATAATATTTAACGTTTGTACAGATAACCTATTGAAAATAAAAATGCAGACTATAATTTAAAAAAATGAGACATTTTGCCGCGCTTTTTTAAACTTAAACAAAACTGCTCTATATTTGGTTGGGGTTATATGAAACAAGAAAGAAAGAAAATATTTTTTTCTCTAAAATGGTATGTAATGTTGTCATAACATCTCTAAAAAGTATCTAGAAAGTGAACTTTACCGGAGACTTATTCACAACTGTCCAATATGAAGCGAGATTTTAAATTTGGAATCTCTTACTGTCCAGTAAGTAAGTATGTAATTTACTTACTGGATAGTAGTAGGAATTGGTCTGATATATCAAAACGTAACTTATATCGGATATGTGTTAGATATCATATCATATCGATATCTATATCAAAATAACCGATATTACAAAAACTGTATCTAATAAAAACCTTACTAGCGTGCGAGAACGAATAAGTCAAAACTTAAAACCGTAACAATGCGGAAACGTACGAACTACGAACAAAACGCAAACTTCACAAACGATAGGAACCATAATTATGCGCTACCTCTCTTTCTTAGTATTACTTCGCGTTCGTTGTTAGCGTGCTCATCTAAATAACATTTTAACTTATGCAAACTGTACTAAATGATATCGATATCTGAAAACCGTTTTCGATATCGATATGAAATCTGTACATCGGTTACATAACCGTTTGTGCAAAAACCGAAAACACCCATCTCTAGACAGTAGGTCATCCTCTTCAGATCTGCTTAGAAAAAAAACATAGTACCAGCCAGACACATTTTAGAGTTAGAGCCATTATAACATGGTTATAGGAGGGAGGCTCCAAATATATATCTATCTCTCTTTTTGGTATAACATTTTATGAGATAGATATATTATTGAGTCCGTTAATCAAGACGTACAACCAACAAATATGCCCCCGGTAAATCGACAACAATATCTATCAGTAATTGCCCTGATATGAATGTAACCTTCAATATTAATTAAACGAATTTGTTGTTAAACTTTCTTTAATTTTTGAGAAAAGCATTATACAAGCCTCAACCAGTAAGAAAGCCATCCTGGCCTCGTATATACGAGGCATCAACTCATACTTGGCCAGGAAGGCTTACTTACTGGATTCTGCAGTAATGTACTATATTTAGCACAGACAATATACCAAATAAAAATAATAAAACTATGTATAAAGTCCGATGTATGAAATTAGCAGGAAAGTGTGTCTCACAACTGCGCTAAAAAGCTTTGTGTTGTTGTCTCTGCCTATGTTCTCTATTAATTAAAAGATTCTAAATTCAAATTCATAGAAAATTTTAATTTAGCATCTGCAACTGCACTGTTGAGATTTTTATAATAGGCCTTATTATTATAATCAAGAACGGGAAGGTACATAGGTACGTCTTTACCATATTCACTGATTTCTTTTACCACTGTAACTAAGCTTGTCATGCCACGGTTTTTCACTACTTTTCTTTTCAGTAACTCTCCGTCCACCGAGAGGGTAGCGCGCGTCGCGTGTTGTGAAAATACGTCCGATATTTTACGTAAAATTGTTTTGTAAAAGTGTGAGTGAATAATATTGCTGGCTGTATGTTATAAGGCAGGTCTGCATTTTATTTGTTTAGTTATAGTTATTGTATTTAAGGGTACACTAGCCGACGGCACGAACTATTTTGTGCGCGGGGTTGAAATGCATTTTATATCAACCGACAACACGTGCGGAAGAGATAGATACTGTGATGACCAGAAGGAAGCTAGTTCGCGTACGAATACACACTTTTGCAAATTTGTAGCGAAATGGATAATGATTTAGGACGAAACCGAGTGTGCGAAATTTTATAAACAGACCTTTGGGAGCCCCCCCTAATTTATTTTATTTTAATTTAATAATAAAATTTTTTGAAGTGAATATACAACTTAATATTCTGTGAATATTTCAAGCGTCTACCAGTTGCCGTTATTAATATCGAGCAAAAAACGGCAAAATAATCACGTTTGTTGTATGGGAGCCCCCCTTAAATATTAATTTTATTCTGTTTTTAGTATTTTTTTGTTATAGCGGCAATGGAAAAACATCATCTGTGAAAATTTCAACTGTCTAGCTATCACGGTTCATGATATACAGCCTGGTGACAGACGGACAGACAGACAGACGGATCGTGAAGTCTCAGTAATAGGGTCCCGTTTTTACCCTTTGGGTACGGAACCCTAAAAACGACTACACGTATCTGTTCAATATAAAGTTATTTGCATTGTTTTGCGCCCAAAAATGCGTTAAAATTAGTGTCGAAATGTGGAACTTTCGACGCTCATAACTTTCAAATATATTTTTTTTTTTTTTTGGTTCCATACAGGGCTAGATAATGATGGGACATATTGATATAATTTTTTATTTTGAACGTACATCGTCAAACAGTGGAGTAATCCCTAGACTACGTGTGTATGGAATAATTATCGACTATTGTAACCTTAATAGTTTTACTTGCGTTCCCGCTATTTTCTAATTAATTTTCGCAGTTTTGTAAATTTTTGTATCGCCATCCAATTTTTTTTCAGGCTTTAAATAATCATACGATAGTAAAAATAAAATGTAAAAAAAGAATAAAAAATCTGCTGTCCTATTATATAATATATTTTGCTTGTATTACTAGATAAAAAGTAGAAAACAGATTTATCTTTATTATGAACAGATTTTTGCATAAATCATTTAAAATCATGTCTTTTTAGGGTTCCGTACCCAAAGGGTAAAAACGGGACCCTATTACTAAGACTCCGCGGTCCGTCTGTCTGTCTGTCCGTCTGTCACCAGGCTGTATCTCATGAACCGTGATAGCTAGACAGTTGAAATTTTCACAGATGATGTATTTATGTTGCCGCTATGACAACAAATACTAAAAACAGAATAAAATTAATGTTTAAGTGGGGCTCCCATACAACAAACGTGATTTTTGTGCCGTTTTTTGCGAAAATGGTACGGAACCCTTCGTGTGCGAGTCCGACTCGCACTTGGCCGGTTTTTTTGGTACGTAATACTTGTAAAAAAATACATATTATTGATAGCCTCGGGTTTGACCACTATCTCACCTGATGCATGCACGCTTGTCCAGAATTAACCAATTCACTCTTGAATTAAGGCCGTACCCTGACCAAAAAATCAGCATGATATATGAGCATTCCTGTTGGCCTAGCGGCACTGGTAGCGCATGAATTACAGTAGTTCATACGCCCAGATTTTAGAATAAAATCTTTATAAAATCGAATATTAGCGATAGCGATTTTTGCAGTACACGCCAGATCTAGGTATCATGTATAAGAAAAACTACAAACAAGGTATTTTGGAATGCTATAGTGATGCTGATCATGCAGGAGATATCAGCACTGGTAGATCCACTACAGGAGTGCTGTGCATGTATGCAGGAGGAGCGGTGTCGTGGCTAAGCCAACGACAGGCAAGCGTTTCAATTTCGACCACCAAGGCAGAAGTTGTTGCCGCTAGTGAAGCAGCCAGAGAGACTGTTTGGCTATCTCGGCTTATGAGTGATCTTGTCGTTCTAAAAGAGATTCCATGCATAAGAGTAGATAACGAAGCTGCAATCAGGCTGGCTGAAAATCCTGAATTCCATCGACGGACTAATTATTATTATTATTCATTTATTTCAATCAACTTTGGATCATACAATTAAACTAAATAGAATATTGGTCTTATGAAAAAAATTAAACTTACAAAATGTTCGTTATCAAATTGTCTATCCATTAGTGTTAGTATAATAGTACATTATGGTACAAGTGTGCAATGTTGGTGATTACCGCTGAGGCGCCATTGAGACCCGAGCCGTAGGTGAGGGTCTTAAGAGAGCCGAGGACGGTAATCATCAATACACACGTGTATCATACGACGTTTTTCAACACACTTGTGAAGAAAATAATACTAAAAAATCATTTTCATCAGTAAAAACGAGTTGTGAAAAAAATTTCACAATGGCGGGGTAAATTAAATCAGTTTCCCTATGCGCGCGCATCTAACAATTGCGATCGGCCATAGAAAACAATGAGGTTACTTTATTTTTTTAGCTTTTCGCGGATAACGTTTTAGCCACGTACAAAATGGAGAATTTCAAGTTTTCTTTATTGCAGAGAAACAAAAGTTATATTTAAGGGGAAATTGTATTTATTTAACACATACATAAAACATAGTGTAATTAATTTGTAAAGTTATTTCTAAAACGAACAAAAACACGACAATCACACCAAAACCGCTGGCCTTATTTTAATGAAATTAACACCATCTCAAAGACAATTTTGGTTCTTCTCCATAGGAAACGACTAACCCGAACCGTGCACCTTTTGTCGACGTTTTCTAAGTGCCCATGTAGGCCTATGTAAAATAAAAATAAAATTATTTTGATTTTAATTTAATTATCTACATTTTAATCTGAGGTTTTTTTGTTAAAGTCATAGATTAATACGGAAAGTACAAAAAACTACTAAATTTTGGGTCGCGCGGGTGTGAAACGAGTGCGCGTTTTGATCCCTTAAGGTTACACTAGTCGACATTTTTTCCATACAAATGTAGTCTAGGGATTATTCAACTGTTTGACAATGTACGTTCAAAATAAAAAGTGATATCAATTTGTCTCATCATTATCTAGCTCTGTATGGAAGCGGAAAAGTAAAAAAAGAAAATAATTTAAAGTTATGAGCATCGAAAGTTCCACATTTCGACACTAATTTTAACGCTTTTTGGGCGTAAATAAATACCACAAGAAGACAAAAAATTTCAAAACGGCCTCTATACAGGGATAGATTATTAGTTCAACAATGAATATAATTTTATTTTGAACAGATAGATTTAGTAGTTTTTTCATGATATCTAGACTGCCAAAGGTCTGTTTATAAAATTTCGCGCGCTCGGTTTCGTGCTAAATCATTATCAATTTCGCTACAAATTTGCAAAAGTGTGTATTCGTACACGAACTAGCTTCCTACTGCTCATCACAGCATCTATCTCTTCCGCACGTGTTGTCGGTTGATATAAAATGCATTTTAACCCCGCGCACAAAATAGTTCGTGCCGTCAACTAGTGTACCCTTAAGGTCGTTGGCGTTAGTCGTCGTCTTAATACTGCTCGATTAGTCTATTTTAGTTATTTCCATAGCGTTATGTCCTATGGCATTCTGCTGTGGGGCAAAGCCGCTGACATTCAAAATATATTTGTTCTTCAAAAACGAGCAGTACGAGCAATTTACCAGCTAGGTGCCAGAGTTTCTCTAAGAGATATTTTTAAAGATATTGGTATTCTCACAGTGGCATCACAATTCATCTTCGCCAATATCTTATATATTAGGCAAAATATACACTTTTACACTAAAAACAGTGATATTCACAATATTAACACCAGAAATAAGGACAAATTACGAGCTCCTTTTCACCGGCTTCATAAGGCTCATAACTCATTTGTTGGGCTTGGTATAAACTTTTATAACAAGCTACCCTCTGCTCTTCTAGATTTGCCTTTTAATGCGTTTAAAGTTAAAGTAAAATCAAACCTTTGTTCAAAGGCATACTATTCTATTAACGACTACTTAAACGATAAAAATAGTTATTAATAGGTCGCTGTGATTAACTCAAGACAATGTTTGTGTTCTTTCTTCAGAATTAGCTTACCTACTGACAGGTTATATGAGTTATATAACTGTTTTTTTATTTTTTATTTTGACAGTATAAGTCAATTTATTTTAATTTAATTGTCATATTATTGACATAATCGACTCTCTACAATGTTTTTTATTTTTTAATGAGTTGTATTGCAATATGTGGTTAGCTAGCGACCTCGACAGTGGATCATAATATATTATTCTTGCCTAACTGTTGATTTATTTTTTACTTCGATGGTCCTAATTTATCATAATTATGTGACTTCGTGTTACAGCTGTATTAGCTATATGTAGGCGGGCACGCCCTTTATGCCTGGAGGCTTTATAATTCGGGTACTAAGTTCCGTTTACGTTTTTATTATTAGTTTTTATTTTCGCTTGAGTTTAGATTTCGATGTTTTTGTTGGTATATTGGCGTGTACTAGCTGTCATTATGGCAAATATATTTAATTTTAATTTTTTGTTTTGAGTAATGTAAATTATTTGTATACTATTGTATAGAATCAAGTTTTTGTTTTTTTCTAACTGAACAGACAGCTGTGTTGCTGGGGAGTTTGTTGCGCCACTTCTTCTTCCCAGCAAAAGCACTAGGAAGTGGTGAAGGGCGGGCGTTTTTGGGGGACTGTCTTATGTAATTTTGACGTTCGGAAAGTGCTGATTCTCAGCCTAGTTTGAATAAATGACTTTTGAATTTTAAAACAAAATCATTCGATGGGCAAAAAATTTTCAGTGATGATTCTAAAGATTCAAAATAGTTGAAGTGAAGATTAGGGAAGTTGAATACTGGAAGTAATATTTTAGCATGGCTTAAGGTGATCTCAAAGAACAAGAATTCAGCCGACCCAGAGTAATGAGATAGAGAGACACGTATGTAAATCGCGACACCACCACCAACCTTGCCAGTCCTGTCATTTCTGACCAGAACAACGCCAGGAAGTGCATAGTACGTAGAAAGGAGAGAAGGCTTATGGAATGTTTCAGATATTAGAAGTGCATCAAGATGAGCACTGCTAAAGGATGCCAGAAGATCGGAGTGTTGACCAAGAACACTCTAAACATTAATATGGGCTATGTGAAAAATTTCAGGATAGAAAAGATAATGTAGATGTTGTCATGTGAAGTACAAAACTACAAATTGAAGAAGAACAAGTGAAAAACTGTCATTTTAATTGACAGGATCATCCATAACCAAGTACAATACAATACATATAAGATGAAGAGAAGAGTACAACTATAAAATGAATTAAAACTAAACGAATAGGCTGATTGCGGTTGGATAAGTTGTAAAACAAGTAACAAATATTAAACAAAAAATTAATAAAACAGTTTTGAGATTATCCTGTAATTTTTAAATACGTTTTCTAATATTTAACGTTTGTACAGATAAACCTATTGAAAATAAAAATGCAGACTATATTTAAAAAAAAATAGACATTATGCCGCGCTTTTTCAACTTAAACAAAACCGCTCTATATTTAGTTGGGGTTATCTGAAACAAGAAAGAAAGAAAACAAATTTTTCTCTAAAATGGTATGTAATGTTGTCATAACATCTCTAAAAAGTATCTAGAAAGTGAACTCTACCGGAGACTTATTCACAACTGTCCAATAAGAAGCGAGATTTTAAATTTGGAATCTCCTACTTTCCAGTAAGTAAGTATGTAATTTACTTACTGGATAGTAGTAGGAATTGGTCTGATATATCAAAACGTAACTTATATCGGATATGTGTTAGATATCATATCATATCGATATCTATATCAAAATAACCGATATTACAAAAACTGTATCTAATAAAAACCTTACTAGCGTGCGAGAACGAATAAGTCAAAACTTAAAACCGTAACAATGCGGAAACGTACGAACTACGTACAAAACGCAAACTTCACAAACGATAGGAACCATAATTATGCGCTACCTCTCTTTCTAAGTATTACTTCGCGTTCGTTGTTAGCGTGCTCATCTAAATAA
Organism: Orthosia incerta; assembly: GCA_948252205.1. NCBI lineage: Eukaryota > Metazoa > Arthropoda > Insecta > Lepidoptera > Noctuidae > Orthosia > Orthosia incerta. The sequence continues at coordinate 3,688,645 of OX411769.1, forward strand.
CATTTTAACTTATGCAAACTGTACTAAATAATATCGATATCTGAAAACCGTTTTCGATATCGATATGAAATCTGTATATCGGTTACATAACCGTTTGTGCAAAAACCGAAAACACCCATCTCTAGACAGTAGGTCATCCTCTTCAGATCTGCTTAGAAAAAAAACATAGTACCAGCCAGACACATATTAGAGTTTAGCCATTATAACATGGTTATAGGAGGGAGGCTCCAAATATATATCTATCTCTCTTTTTGGTATAACATTTTATGAGATAGATATATTATTGAGTCCGTTAATCAAGACGTACAACCAACAAATATGCCCCCGGTAAATTGACAACAATATCTATCAGTAATTGCCCTAATATGAATGTAACCTTCAATATTAATTAAACGAATTTGTTGTAAAACCTTTCTTTAATTTTTGAGAAAAGCATTATACAAGCCTCAACCAGTAAGAAAGCCATCCTGGCCTCGTATATACGAGGCATCAACTCATAATTGGCCAGGAAGGCTTACTTACTGGATTCTGCAGTAATGTACTTTATTTAGCACAGACAATTTACCAGATAAAAATAATAAAACTAAGTATAAAGTCCGATGTATGAAATTAGCAGGAAAGTGTGCCTCACAACTGCGCTAAAAAGCTTTGTGTTGTTGTCTCTGCCTATGTTCTCTATGAATTAAAAGATTCTAAATTCAAATTTATAGAAAATTTTAATTTAGCATCTGCAACTGCACTGTTGAGATTTTTATAATAGGCCTTGTTATTATAATCAAGAACGGGAAGGTACATAGGTACGTCCCTACCATATTCACTGATTTATTTTACCATTGTAACTAAGCGTCATGTGACGGCTTTTCACTACTTTTCTTTTCAGTAACTCTCCGACCACCAAGAGGGTAGCGCGCGTCGCGTGTTGTGAAAATACGGACGATATTTTACGTAAATAGTTTTGTAAAAGTGTTAGTGAATAATATTGCTGGCTGTATATAATAATATTGCTGGCTGTATAGGCAGGTTTGTAATTTATTTGTTTAGTTATAGTAATTGTATTTAAGGGTACTTTAGCCGACGGCACGAACTATTTTGTGCGCGGGGTTGAAATGCATTTTATATCAACCTACAACACGTGCGGAAGAGATAGATGCTGTGATGACCAGAAGGAAGCTAGTTCGCGTACGAATACACACTTTTGCAAATTTGTAGCGAAATGGATAATGATTTACAAATTTTTAGCGAAATGGATAAGATTTAGGACGAAACCGAGTGTGCGAAATTTTATAAACAGACCTTTGGGAGTCTGGATATCATGAAAAAACGACTAAACGTATCTGTTCAAAATAAAATTATTTGCATTGTTGAACTAATAATCTATCCCTGTATGGTCATTTTGCAATTTTCCGTCTTCTTATGGTATTTATTTGCGCCCAAATATGCGTTAAAATTATTGTCGAAATGTGGAACTTTCGACGCTCATAACTTTCAAATATATATTTTTTTTAATTTTTTGGCTCCATACAGGGCTAGATAATGATGAGACATATTGATATATTTTTTTATTTTGAACGTACATCGTCAAACAGTGGAGTAATCCCTAGACTACGTTTGTATGGAAGAATGAAGAATTATCGACTAGTGTATCCTTAATAGTTTTACTTGCATTCCCGCGATTTTCTAATTAATTAAGTATGGTTGCTATAATATCAGTCTTTCCATATTGTCGCCATTTCTAAATTTACAACAAGATTTTTGTATAGCCATCCAATTTTTTTTCAAGCTTTTTTACGATAGCAAAAATAAAATGTAAAAAAAGAATAAAAAATCTGCTGTCCTATTATATAATATATTTTGCTCGCATAATTAGATAAAATGTAGAAAACAGATTTATCTTTATTATAAACAGATTTTTGCATAAATCATTTAAAATCATGTCTTTTTAGGGTTCCGTACCCAAAGGGTAAAAACGGGACCCTATTATTAAGACTCCGCGGTCCGTCTGTCTGTCTGTCTGTCTGTCCGTCTATCACCAGGCTGTATCTCATGAACCGTGATAGCTAGACAGTTGAAATTTTCACAGATGATGTATTTCTGTTGCCGCTATGACAACAAATACTAAAAACAGAATAAAATAAATGTTTAAGTGGGGCTCCCATACAACAAACGTGATTTTTGTGCCGTTTTTTGCGAAAATGGTACGGAACCCTTCGTGTGCGAGTCCGACTCGCACTTGGCCAGTTTTTTTGGTACGTAATACTTGTAAAAAAATACATATTATTGATAGGCTTGGGTATGACCACTATCACACCTGATGCATGCACGCTTGTCCAGAATTAACCAACTCACTCTTGAATTAAGGCCGTACCCTGACCAAAAATCAGCATGAGATATGAGCATTCCTATTGGCCTAGCGGCACTGATGGCGCATGAAATACAGTAGTTAATACGCCCAGATTTTAGAATAAAATCTTTATAAAATTTAATATTGGTCTTATGAAAAAAATTAAACTTACAAAATGTTCGTTATCAAATTGTCTATCCATTAGTGTTAGTAAGTATAAAAAATAATTATTGAACACTTTACGAGGAGATGCATGCTATCAATAATTATTTCACATGTTCATGGTTTTGTTGGAAGGAGATTAGTGAAACATATACCTCTTTAAAAAAAAAGTGTACTACCATTTTAGAATCAACATTATGTAGAAATTTAATGTATTTTTATTAATTGATATTTCTTTTTAAATAAAGAGTAGATAGCTCTTAAAAACTGCACAAAAACGACTAGGCGCGGCGTTTTGCTCGGGGAGGCGCCTCAAGTAGGTTAGGTTGTAGCTATCGGGCAACAGACTCTGGCAGAGAATTCCACTCCTTAGCTATACGCACAATAAAAGTATTTTCGTACCACTTGCTAAAAAAAGTGACATTCTATGCCACAAAAAGCGAACATAACATTAGTCATCTTTAATCTGTTAAAAACAGGGAAAGAAAATTGTACTGAATTTCATTCATCCTCTAGGGGGAGAATGTGATTCAAATTTGGAATACTTACCGAAATTTATACTGAACTACATCTGTGTTTACACCATTGAGTTTAGGAATACGCATTTATTATGCAGTTATGTATATTAAATAAAATTACGAAAACCGACGAGGCCGTATGAGCTTGATGCCTTTGTAACTCTCTCTATCAATAATTGGACCAATGTTTCGAAGGTTAACTTTTACTTTTAATTGTCACTTATTTTTAATAAATGCTTATCTCATATTATTATTGTGTTATTTTTTTCGCAAATGGTACGAAAAGTAGAGTATTTTCCTCGGTGATAAAGCTGTCTTAGTCTTGGGTGAACTTAAATCCCTCGCTACACTCAGGACTCGTCTTAAATCCCTCGCTTCGCTCGTGATTTAAGTTTTTAACACCCTCGCTACGCTCGGTAGTAAACCTCGAGTCCTTCGTTACCCTCGCGATTTAAATCGTCACCCGCGACAGAAGACACTGCTTTATCCCCTTGGTTAATAATCTACTATTCTAAAACGTTTAGTGCATATGGGTAAAAATCAGGCAGCATTTAGGTAATAGAACATTATTAAATAGCACAGGCGATAACTCGGCCTAGTTTTATCTAGATTTAGTTTTGCGTCGATGAGCGTGATAATAATATTTTGACGAAGTAAAATTCCGTATTTCTTCTACTGTTAGAAATGATAAAGTTTGTGAGTATGATGAAACCATACAGTATCTATACTAAAATGACTATTCTTGCACAGATGCGACGCACAGCCTATTTGTTTTTGTTGTTTTCCACTCAGTAATCGGCATTTTGTTTAATGTTTTGTTTGTTTTTATTTGGTAATGTCGAAACATATTACGCAAGTAAATTGTCTTTGGCCTCTCACCCACAGATGTAACGGTGTATTGCTCTCATCAAGCAAGAGACAAAAAAAAAAAAAATTCGTTTTAAATACGAGGCTTTTGGCTAATTTGTACCTATAGTGAATGCCACCCTTTAATTTGTATTGTGCGTTTAGTTTGTGCAGAATAAACAATTTTTCTTTCTTTTTTTTTAAAATTATAAAGAGGAAAGATTTGTATTTTTGTATAAAACGAATAAAATTAAAAACTACTGGGCCGATTTCAAAAATTCTTTCACCGTTGGGAGTCTACACTATCCCCAGGTGACACATGCTACTTTTTAACCGACTTACCAAAAAGGAAGAGGTTCTATGTTCGACTTTATGTATGTTTTTGTGTATGTTCACCGATATCTCCGTCAATTGTGGACCGATTTTGAAAATTATTTTTTGTCTGAATGGACATATTCCGAAATTGGTCCCATTTTAATTTGGTGAAGATCTGATGAAGAACTTCGGAGATATACAACAGAACTCTTCAATAAATAACGGAAAATCTCTCGGGATTGCTTCAATCGCATGTCTGTTTATTGTTTATACCATTTCATAACATAACATCACGCCAGTACGCTCAAAAGTAGTACGCAGAACTCTCATTTCACCGATTATGTTTTGAATTTCATGTTATTCGGGTAATCTATTCTGGCGTTATAGGTACTTATTAAACAACTTGCTTATAGGTACAACTAAAAAGGGTAAAATAAAAAACTTTTTTGAAAAAAAATTACTACCGACTTCCAAATAAAAAACTACAAAGTGAAAAATAACTTTATATTTGTAAGTCGGTGTCTTTATCGCAAAGAATTGGTACCTACGAAAGACACCGACTTCCAAAAATAAAGTTATTTTTCACTTTGTAGTTTTTTATTTGGAAGTCGGTAGTATTTTATGCAAAAAAGTTTTTTTATTTTACCCTTTTTTATCCCTGTATTCTCACGGGAACGGGAAATACGCGGGTGAAACCGAGAGGCGTCCGATAGTGTAACATATAGGCCATATATCAGAATAACACATAGACTATACATATATAATAACCCCTATTAAATAATTATACAAACAAATAAATAAATTAAAGTATCTGTAAGTAATATCAAAATATGTAATAACTAAAAAAAAATATGATATAACAAAAAATCATCAGTTTTTTAAATTTTGCCTGTCTGTCTGTTTTGGGTAATCGTAGAAAAGGCTTCACCCGTTTTGACGGGACTTTCTTTGACAGGTAGCTAATGTTGTAAGGAGTAGCTTAGGTTTTATTTAAAAAAAAGGAAACTGTTTTTAGGGTTCCGTTCGTTGTCTGTCCGTGTGTCAAGACCTTTTTCATTGGAATCCCTGAAGATATTAAGTTGAAATTAATACCATATACTCAGGTATGTAATACCTTGAAGCTGTGAATAAAAACAAACTTTGAAATCAAAGCAATCAAAAATCAAAAGTTAAGGCCGTTTATGTCGTATTTTTGACGAATCACAAGGGCATCAAAACTTATTGAGTAACCGTAGCCCTAGAATCTTAAAATTTGGCAAGAAGCAATGTTTTATGGCACAAGTAAAGGAAAAAACCGGCCAAGTGCGAGTCGGACTCGCGCACGAAGGGTTCCGTACCACTATCGCAAAAAATTGCAAAAAATCACGTTTGTTGTATGGGAGCCCCACTTAAATATTTATTTTATTATGTTTTTAGTATTTGTTGTTATAGCGGCAACAGAAATCCATCGTCTATGAAAATTTCAACTGTATAGCTATCACGGTTCATGAGATACAGCCTGGTGACAACAGACAGACGGACCGCGGAGTCTTAGTAATAGGGTCCCGTTTTTACCCTTGTTTTGATGAATGTAGCTTTTTGTACGGAACCCCCGGTGCGCGAGTCCGACTCGCAATTGGCTGTTTTTTTTTTAGTTTTACGAGTAGACTCAGACGAAGTCGCTAGCAACAGCTAGTTTTAAATAATTCCAGTAATATAAGCCTTGTTTCCAAGCACCAGGTATTAAAATTAACACTTATATTAATGGACCTTAACTTGTTAGCTGTTACATTCGATGCCAATAATAGATTCACCATTTATAATCGTTTGAACACACAAAATATTGAATTGGTAAAGGAAATATATATGTCGCAGCCATCGTCCAATTATCTGGCTAATTTAGCCAGATGTTTGCGACATATACAATTGAATATATTAAAACATAAGACTAATAACAAAACAAATCTATTTTTATAGGGGCAAGGGAATACGGCTCATTGCGCATCAAAAAAATTATCCACATCGATGTCAACTGGAAACGGCCGCAGAACGCTGGTAGCATTGCCACGTTGGATGGCAATGCTGATTCTCTGGCCGAAGAAAGCCCTCTGGTCATGTGAAGAGTCGACTAACCGTTTACTTATATCTCAAAACACTAAACCAATTAACACTATATTGGTATTTGTTAGTAATTCTATAGGAACTCGGTTCGCGGTCGCCATTCCAGAACTTTTCGGCCCCATCGGCCATCCGTTCTGCGAGCAATGTGCCCTGCCCACTGCCACTTAAGTTTGGCAATTCTTCGGGCTATGTCGGTAACCCTGGTTCTCTTGCGGATCTCCACATTTCTGATTCGATCACGCAAGGAAACTCCGAGCATAGCCCTCTCCATTGCCCTTTGAGTGACTGTAAGCTCAAAGGGCAATGGATGTTGTATGTATGTATTTTATGTTATTATGTCTAAGTATTATTATTTAAAATTTATTGTACACTGACAACCCTAAATTCATCTCCTCTCGTACAGTCCATCCAAAGGTTGTCTGTAAGAGATTGCTCTGTGCGATAAGACCGCCCATTGTACACTTGTTTTTATGTTTTTTTGTCCTGTATGTATATTTTTGTCGTGTACAATAAAGAATATAATAAATAAATAATAATGTAACAAAATTCCCTGTCAAAACATAAATAGACGTACAGTACAACTTTCAGGACACGTAATTGACTATAATTTAAATTACCCCTGGGAACTGAGCCCCAGCTAATATTTAATTCAATCGTGGATTCCTGCTACTACGGGTCAATCAACTCGGTTTAATATTAACTATTATTATCGTCACACTTGCATTCCTTGAAGGGTAGGCAGAGGTTTATAGTGCAGGTTTGAAATTAATGGAACAATATTTTGTAGCTCAACTCAGGCAGGCGTTTTATTTATGTCAACCTTATCACCTCTTTAATTTTTACAAGTTTCGCCCAATGCGAAAAATGTATAATTGTATGCCTACACCGTTAGTTTCTGTATTTTTTTTACATTTTGGTCGCTTTAACCCCGTGGAGCGTCGATACAGTGCATGAAACAGTAACTATCGATTTTTTAAGATAAAATTACACGAAACGATTACGATACAGGAAGAAATTCCTAGTGGGGGGCAAAGTTTTTAATATAAAAAAACTGCATTTTAAAGCAAAACACTAAATCTTCTTTCTTTGCCACCTCTTACTTTGCAACAGCTACTTTCGAAACTAAAGTTATTATTGCACTTTTTAGTTAGTGTTTTGCTTTGGAACACGGTTCATTTCTTTGTTTTTTTCTTAACTTTACAAATCGATACTGCAGTACTGCTTCATGCACCCGGGTCAACCAAATCCTTAATTAATTTTATAACCTTATCTTTATCTAATTGTATCCTAGTCGAAAATTCTTCCAATCAAACGTAGTCTAGGGATTATTCCACTGTTTGACGATGTACGTTCAAAATAAAAAGTGATATCAATTTGTCTCATCATTATCTAGCCCTGTATGGAAGCAAAAAAGTAAAAAAAGAAAATATTTGAAAGTTATGAGCGTCGAAAGTTCCACATTTCGACACAAATTTTAACGCATTTTAGGGCGCAAATAAATACCATAAGAAGACGGAAAAATGCAAAACGGCCTCCATACAGAGATAGATTAGTAGTTCAACAATGCAAATAATTTTATTTTGAACAGATAGATTTAATAGTTTTTTCATGATATCTAGACTGCTCGGTTTCGTCCTAAATCATTGTCCATTTCGCTACAAATTTGCAAAAGTGTGTATTCGTACGCGAACTAGCTTCCTACTGCTCATCACAGCATCTATCTCTTCCGCACGTGTTGTCGGTTGATATAAAATGCATTTTAACCCCGCGCACAAAATAGTTCGTGCCGTCGACTAGTGTACCCTTAACATCTGTAACTAATATTTTAAACAGTAAAGTAAAAAAACATCAAACGAGGAAAGACAAAATTAAGTACCTAATACATCAGCAACACTCCCAAAATGGCGACGGAAAATTCAAAATTCAAAAGTCATTTATTCAAACTAGGCTGAGAATCAGCACTTTCCGAACGTCAAAATTACATAAGACAGTCCCCCAAAAACGCCCGCCCTTCACCACTTCCTAGTGCTTTTGCTGGGAAGAAGAAGTGGCGAACAAACTCCCCAGCAGCACAGCTGTCTGTTCAGTTAGAAAAAAACAAAAACTTGATTCTATACAATAGTATGCAAATAATTTACATTACTCAAAACAAAATATTAAAATAAAACATATTTGCCATAATGACAGCTAGCACGCGCCAATATACCAACAAAAACATCGAAATCAAAATAAAAAAACTAATAATAAAAACGTAAACGGAACTTAGTACCCGAATTATAAGGCCTCCAGGCATAAAGGGCGTGCCCGCCTACATATAGCTAATACAGCTGTAACTCGAAGTCACATAATTATGATAAACTAGGACCATCTAAGTAAAAAATAAATCAACAGTTAGGCAAGAATATGATCCACTGTCGAGGTCGCTAGCTAACCACATATTGCAATACAACTCATTAAAAAATAAAAAACATTGTAGTGAGTCCATTAAGTCAATAATACGACAATTAAATTAAAATAAATTGACTTGTACTGTCAAAACAAAAAAATAAAAAACAGTTATATAACTCATATAACCTGTCAGTAGGTAAGCTAATTCTGGAGAAAGAACACAAACATTGTCTTGAGTTAATCACAGCGACCAACAATTTTTATCGTTTAAGTAGTCGTTAATAGAATAGTATGCCTTTGAACAAAGGTTTGATTTTACTTTAACTTTAAACGCATTAAAAGGCAAATCTAGAAGAGCAGAGGGTAGCTTGTTATAAAAGGTTATACCAAGCCCAACAAATGAGTTATGAACCTTATGAAGCCGGTGAAAAGGAGCTCGTAATTTGTCCTTATTTCTGGTGTTAATATTGTGAATATCACTGTTTTTAGTGTAAAAGTGTATATTTTGCCTAATATATAAGATATTGGCGAAGATGAATTGTGATGCCACTGTGAGAATACCAATATCTTTAAAAATATCTCTAAGAGAAACTCTGGCACCTAGCTGGTAAATTGCTCGAACTGCTCGTTTTTGAAGAACAAATATATTTTGAATGTCAGCGGCTTTGCCCCACAGCAGAATGCCATAGGACATAACGCTATGGAAATAACTAAAATAGACTAATCGTCAGTGTATTGTCTTACTTTCCTGACAGCGTAGGCGGCCGAGCTAAGCCTTCCCGCTAGACTTGAAATATGTGGGTCCCACTGAAGTTTGGCATCTACTGTTATGCCCAGAAAAACTGCCGAGCCCACAGTTTCAAGCACCTCTTTATCTAACACGATGTTGGGTCCTAGATTTCTAACATTCGGTAAAGCGAATTTTATACATTTCGTTTTCTTGGAATTGAGAACTAAGTTATTTGTTGTAAACCAATCCGTCACCATTGAGAGTGCACTGTTTACATCGTCAAAATCATGTCTATTCCTGTCAACTTTAAAAATAAGAGAGGTATCATCTGCAAATAGTACAACTTCACAGATACCCTTTAAAAAGAACGGTAAGTCATTGATATACACTAAGAACAAGAATGGACCCAGTATTGAGCCCTGAGGTAAAACATTGGGAAGCAACATGTCCTAAAACTGGGCAATTCGAAGACACTCACGATTTAACTATGGTAGAAATTACTGATATCAGAAATAGCGATTTCTGATATCAAGTAATTTCTTGTTTTTTTTTTTTTTTTTTTTTTTAAACTTTGCCCCACACTAGGAATTTCTTCCTGTATCGTGGGTACGTTTACAAACATATAAACTCACATACACAAACAGCAGAGCCGGAACAACTATCTGTAGGTCATACAAATATTTGTTCCGTGCGGGGATCGAACCCGCGACACGCAGCGCAGCAGTCAATCGCTCAACTACCTGCTGCTCGCTGTTTGTTGTATATCTTTAAATGTTAACGTAACTAAATTAACTTATATTATATAACGTCAATAGTGTCTCTAATAAACTATATAATAATCCACTTTCGTACTGTAAGCGGATAAAAATCTGTAAGGCACCGTTTTCACAAATTTCGCCCAAATTTCCTTTGCGCATTGTAAAAGCATTGTGCGTATTGTTTGTGGCAAACATGTTCATCGTCATCTGCCTAGCCTTTTCCCAACTATACCTATTGGGGTCGGCTGCCAGTCTTATCGGATTCAGCTAAGTACCAGTTTTTTACATGGAGCGACTGCCTATCTGACCTCCACAACCCAGTAACTGGGTAACACGGTACCCCTTGGCAAGACTGGTGTCAGATCTCAAGCTTATGACTACCCGTAACGACTGTCAAAGATCTTAAAATGACAGCCGGGACCAACGGCTTAACGTGCTTTGCGAGACAAGGAGGAAACTCGATATGTTGAAATGGTCACCCATCCACGGACCGACCTCGTCAAACGTTGCTTAACCTTGATGATCGACCCGTGCGGTTGTTATTATTTTGCCACGAGCTCGTGTGGCAAACGTGTTATTTACACAAATAACATGTATTTCAAGACGAAGTTTCCGGATGAAGAACTGGGTTACGTTTTAGGCTATTCAATCAACTACTGAAAAAAAATTACAAAATATGAACCTAAAATCTTAAAAGAATCTACGTCAATACGATGATGTGGGGTCAGAAAGACTCACAATTTTTTTTTATCTTTTTTTTTAAATTGCGAATGCCGACACATACTCCGCCACTCAAAGCCTCTAAGTGACTAAACTAGAACGTAGTATATTATTTTATTTGTATGTATGTATTTTATGTAATATCTAAGTACTATTATTTAAGATAGCTTTTGAACACTGACAGCCATAGGGCTGTCAGTGTTATAGTATTTTGTTTATTTAATACTTGTTTCTGCAGGTACACAAGAGGTACCAAATTTTCTTATACAGTGCACATAGCTACATATACTGGTTAGCAGTACACCCGCGGTTCTAACATCAGGATGGCGGGTGTACCTAAGTTAAGAAAATATCATTGTACGGGTACACAGATTTTCAGGAGAGGTACGTAAAGGTACACAGAAGGTACCAAATAACTGTAATAAATTTAGGTAAATCTGAAAAGTACACCCGCGATTCTGATGTACACAATTTGTTTCATAATTATCTAGCCCTGTATAGAAACAAAAAAGTAAAAAAAACCTGTATTTGAAAGTTATGAATGTCGAAAGTTCCATTTTTCTACACTAATTTCAACGCATCTTTGGGCGGAAATAAGTACCATAAAAAGAAGGTAAATTGCAGTCACCATACAGAGATAGATTAGCAGTAAACAAATGCAATAGTTTTTTCATGATACTCATATTCCCAAAACTCTGTTTACAAAATTTCGCGCGCTCCTTTTCATTCTAAATTATCGTCCATTTATTATTTTTATACCATGAGTGTGTATTCGTACGTGCAGTAGCTTCTTACTGCTCATCACGGCGTCTGTGCCTGTCCTACATGTTGTCGGATGAGATAGCATACATTTTAACCCCGGCCACAAAATAGTTTGTACCGCCGACTAGTGCATCCTTAAAAGGTAATCACTAATAATATGTATCGAAATGCCCTTTGCAAATGTTTTTATTTTGTACCTAATAATACGAGCCGAGCTAAGTCTCATCAACTGAGCATCACATCCAGATGACGTTTTGTTTTTAAGAAATGCCATGTTGAAAAATTCAACACAGGACTGTAGGTAGTCCTGTGTTGAATTTAATAATGTGTCAATACTATCATGGTTTTGATGTTCAACTGGTCGAAAGTGGATTAAATAGTACCAAAATAAAAACAAAAATGTCTACAATGGTTTCAACAAAATTATTATAAATGCCGCGCGCCCTACATTCCTAATGATATTTGGATATCTAAATGCCATTACAAAAGCTCAGGATCTGGGTTAAACTCACTTGATATAGCTATTAGTGAATTATTGGGTTTATAGAGGCTATACTTACTGAAAAGGGTAACTCCATCCTACATCCCTTGTCTATACCAATATAATAATAAATATATATATATTAAAAAAAGAAGAAAGATTTTTTTGTTTGTTTGTACCGAATAGGCGCCGAAAGTACTGGACCGATTTAAAAAAAAAAAGTCACGTGTCGAAAGCTTCATTATTTCAGAGTAACATGGTATATAATTTATTTTCAAACATATTAGGGATCCATATGAAAATTGCAATAATGTAATCCAAAGTAGCAAATTTTTACTACTTTGGATTACATTATCTGGTTTTAGCAGCAAGCTCGCGCATATGTATCCTCCGACTGCACAGCATGATTTTCTTCTTGTTTATGTCTTTTTAGTTCGCTTTTTTTAAGTTTGACGTTCTTTTTCAGTCTCTACTTTCGTTTGCCAGACTCTAAAATTATGAAGGAAATCAACAAACTTTACGGCTTTTCAGTAATCACACACTGAGAAAACAGTCAATCACAGTGACAAAACAGTATCAAAGCCATAATGCATCGTACTAAAGTGTATCAGAATATAAACAAAATAGCCAATCAAAAACAAAAAAATAAAATAAAAATCATTTTAGTAGTACAGACGGTGTAAACTTCACAAAATTGCCAGTTGCCCACGTTTTTTGAAATATGCATATTTATAATAGCCAAACTCTATATTGTTAAGCCACTGCAGGGCAAAAGCCTCGCCTTTCTTATCCCAAACTACTTCGTCCTATGCGATCTCTGGTTTTTTATTTAATTTGTTGTTATTTAAACATTTACTTACAATAAACTGTGCACATCGACTCTCTTCGACCCCACTCCCCTAACCCTTCGGCGGCAATCGTTTCGTGCGCCAATGGCGAGAAACGAACATTATTTTGATCGAGTAGTAATATCTTATTAATTTCGTTTTATGATTTATTTTCAGATATAAAATGGACAAGAGAACTACAAAAACATCAAAAGGTGCAGCTTGGATATTGTGGATCATCAATTTCATAGTTATGGTAAGTTTATCCCTCACGCTTAACAAAAATACAGTCGAATTGAGAACCTCCTGCTTTTTGAAGTCGGTTAAAAAGATTGTAGTTTAACCTCCCGATTGCTGAAAGAATCAGTTATATCTTTAGTTTTGGTTTGCCCATACCGAAGAAATAACAACTCAGCATTTGCTGGGCGTCAGACAGCCAGCAAATGCTGATTTTCAGTTGGCTTCCCGCAGTGACACATCATAGGTCCATAATAGCCTCTTCTCAACGGATCAATCTGCCGGTCTACACCCAACTATGTTATGTCGGCCTCTAGTCTAGTCAAGGATGCAACTGAGTACCAGAATTTAGATTAAAAGAAGCAGTTGCCTGTCTCTGCTCCACAACCCAGTAACTGGGTAACAAGATACCTTTTAGCAAGACTGGTCCTGCCCTGGGTAGGAACCGTTTATAAGAGCGCTCCAGTTGCCCTAATCCTGCACTTTGGCGGACTTGATGAACATCACTTATGCCACAATAAACGTGGGCACCTACTGGTTCCAAACTGTATAAAGATTAATCCTAGGCTTCCCTTTTGAGTACCCGTAACGATTAACAACGATCTACTAATGAAAGCTGGGAGAGGAGATAAAGCATGCATGTATGCAGCAAGCTTGGCATGTAATAGGTGGTGACCCATCAACGTACCGACCTGACTACATATTTAACGACTTACCAAGTTTGATTAATTCTGGTTATTACATTCCTAAGACCCTGAATGTCATTGCCAATGGCTGACCTTGATTTAAACCTTCGTCTAACTGACCTAAACTCTTGACCTTCATATGTAAATTGGACTAAGAAAATGATTTGTCCTTCAAAAACGATGGTATTTTAGTTATAATTTATAGTTTCTTGTTATATTAATAGATTTGGGGGAAATTAGGGGAAACAGCACAGATGCACCAACACTTTTCACATTGCAAAAAAGACTTATTAGAACCCTAGTAAATATAGACGATACCGATAGCTGCAAACCTCATTTCCAAGAACATAAATTACTTACCCTCCCCTGCCTATACATTTTAGAAATGTGCAAATTCGTTCGAAATAACCAACACTTTTACACGACAAGAGAAAATATACAGTCTAGATATACATTACGCCATAAAAATAGGTTAAATCTACCAAGCTCTAAGCTAAAAATGCACTCAACAAGTACATTAGTAATGTCAATGAAAATATATAATAAATTACCAGAAATAATTAAAGGAGAACAAAAATTAAATTCATTCATTAATAAATTAAAACAATTTCTATTAGCTAAATGCTATTACAACGTAAATGAATATTTAAATGATAAATTTTAAATTTAAATAATTGCAATCTAATAAATAAATAAAAATAAATAAAAAATTGGAAAATTAAAATAACAAATAAATAAAAAACGGTTAATTAAATGCTATTATATTATGTTAATAATTAATGCTATTATATAGAATGATTCGAGCTACACTGACAGGGATACGGCCTAAGAAAACAAGACGATTTCATAATAAATACGCAGTTGTTCAATACAAAGGCGAACCAGAAGTCCTACTTAATAATTTACAAATATCAATAGACAGTAAAGAAGGCGTATCAATACAAGAAAAATACAACAAACTACTAAACCAACTAAAAACTGTACCTAGAAAAGTAAACACAAACAGCAAGAAGCGAGTCTCACTCAAAAGTAAAGAACTACTACAGAAACGTAAGGAACTACTACAAGAAAAGAAAACTAAAGACAACCGCCGAAAAATCGCAGAAATTAGCAAAAGCATAAGCAAAGAACTACGGAACGAAAGAAAAACGAAACGATTTAATACTATGAAGAATTATATAGAAAAAACCGGAGGAATAAAAAAGGCACTGAAAGAACTAAATCGAAAAAAGGATTGGATACTAAATATAAAAAAGAAGGATGGTAAAATTACAGAGAAGAGACCCGAGATACTAAAAGCTGCTACAGAATTTTATCGAAATTTATATCAAAGTCAAAAGTTGGGACAAGTGGTAAGAGAATATGATGCATCTACCGATGAAGAGGAAACACCTGAAATAATAAACGAAGAAACCATAAAAGCAATTAGTACACAAAAGAATGATAAAGCTCCAGGATCAGACCTCATTACAAATGAAATACTGAAAATTACATCACCAGTTATTGGTCCGATGCTTACAAATATATTTAACGAAATTATTAAAACGGAAAATATTCCAGAGGATTGGACTAAATCTACAATTATATTACTACACAAAAAAGGTGACAAAGGAGATATAGCAAATTACAGGCCCATAAGCTTAATGTCTAATATTTATAAGGTATTTTCTAAAATTATACTATTGAGGATTACAAATATTCTTGAAGAGAATCAGCCCAAAGAACAAGCTGGATTTCGTCGAAATTTTTCAACCATAGATCATATACACACCCTTAGACAAATATTACAAAAATATAAAGAATACAACAAAAGCTACTACCTAGGGTTTGTCGATTTCAATAAAGCATTCGACACACTAGAACACGGATATATCTGGGATGCACTAAAAATACAGGGGGTACAAACAAAATACATACGATTACTTCGTAATGTATACACCAAGAGTACTGCGCAAGTCAAGTTAGAAGCTATAGGCGAAGAATTTCCTATCATGAGAGGTGTACGCCAAGGAGACCCTATCTCACCCAAATTATTTTCTGCTGTTTTGGAAATAATATTTAGGAACCTAAACTGGACAAATGAGGGACTAAACATAAACGGTAAAAACTTGAGCCACCTACGCTTTTCAGACGACTTAATAATGTTCTCGGAAAATTCAAGATCACTAGAAATGATGCTGCAACAACTAGCAGATGTAAGTGAAAAAGCTGGACTATCGATGAATTTAAATAAAACAACAATCATGACAAACTCATCACAAACAGACACGATAAAAGTAAATAATGAGCAAATAGAGTACGTACAGGAATATGTATACTTAGGACAGCTAATATCTACTGAAGGCTGCATGGAAAAAGAGATTGAAAGAAGAGTTACCAATACTTGGAAAAGATATTGGTCACTCAGTGAAGTGATGAAGAACAAAGATATGCCTATGAAAGAAAAGAGGAAGGTATATAATATGTGCATTCTACCATGTTTACTATACGGGTGTCAAACTTGGGCATTGACAGAACATCTAGCAAATAAAATTAAAGTTTGTCAAAACAGCATAGAAAGAAGTACAATAGGTGTCAAAAGAAAAGACCGAGAAAAATTAATAGACATCAAAAGTAAAACCAAGTTTAAGAATGCATACACAACATACAAACAGCTGAAGTGGAGGTGGACAGGGCATATGATGAGAGAAAAGCAAGAAAAATGGACAAAACTTATCACAGAATGGTACCCTTTAGACGGAAAGAGACATAGAGGAAGACAGGCTAAGAGATGGGAGGATGACGTTAAGAAAATAGCGGGTTCAACATGGACTCGCACTGCAAAAATGAGAAAAGACTGGAGAGCTTTAGAGGAGGCCTTTGTCGGAAGACAAGTTGTAACCGACCTACCATTTGCCGATAATCAATAGATATTAAAATTGTTAGTATATTAGTTAAATTCTAGTTAATAGTCAAAATGTGTTTTTTAGATAGTAGTCATAAGTAAATTAATTTTAGGCACACGAAACTACTCTGTGTAAAACTTGTTAACAACAATAAAGGCTTTTTTATTTTTATTTTTTTTTATTTTTATTTTATTTATTTATATTATGTTAGTGAATATTTAAATAACAAATTTTCAATTTAACTAATTTTAATCTTCTAAATACATATATACTTTGTCAAATAAAAGCCCTCTTCCTCTCTCCTACTTTTGCAGTGCCCGACAGGGTCCACAATGGTCTAAATTTGTACCTACCATCTAAGTTCACATGTGGAAGCAATAAACGTATTGAGTATTGAGTATTTAATTTTAGATTAGATTGGGGTTCAGTGGGATTGCGCTTGAGAGTTTGATGCCTGAGGCGAGAAAATATGATTCCTTTAGTAATAATATGGGGTGAAAATGCATTAAAAACAGAGCAGTAGAGCAGCAGTGACCGAGTGGCGTCTAAGAACTGGAAGAAATAGTGTTATTAAAGGGGGTGGACAGTTTGGAACACGAAAATAATTTCATGACCAGCACTGGACGAAGGTGGACACGAGAAAGGTGGCTCATGCGTGTCCAGCAGTGGGCCAATTCGGGCCATAGATGGTACAGTTGTACTATCTGACGACGGTAGGTTGGTCTTAGTCGTGTGCACACGCACATTGTTACTGTGTGCGTAAGCTCGAGCAAAAAGAAACAATTTGCATACACGTCTAACAATGATATCAACTCGCCGTCGTGAGATAGAACAATTACTCTAATGATGATGCAATTATGGTGATCAAACAATTTTCTTTCTTTCCAGTTGGTCTGCACATTAACAGTGGCATTTGGACTTTGGATAATTTCTTCTCCTTCCACTATTTCGAGTGTTATAGAAGCATCTGGAAGCTCTGCTATGAAGGTAAGAAGATGTTTTTTAAAGGATTTTAATACATGTCTAAGGAAAAATATTTTGATGAGTTGTTGGAATTTCGGTCAAACGTACACAAAAAGAAACATAATAATTCCTAAATAAAAAAAGGAGGTGAAATAATATCAAAACCCAATATAATAGCAGAATCTTTTAACAATTTCTTCATTGACCAGATTTCGAATATACCAAAACATACGTCAGGGGACAAAGTTAACATATATGTCAACCCACACTCAATATTTATGACCCCAGTTGTTCCTCAAGATGTCACGCGTGTAATAAATAACTTAAAAAATAAAAAAAGCTTTGGCTACGATGGTATTTCGACCACAGTTATAAAATTTGTATCGAATTGTATTGCTGCGCCCCTTGCTCATATTATTAACGTCAGCATATACTCTGGAGTATTTCCAGAAGGTCTAAAGACTGTAATAGTTAAACCGATTTTTAAAAAGAATGATAAAGACGAAATGACAAATTACAGACCAATTGCTCTAATTCCCATATTCTCAAAGATCATAGAAAAAATTATATATGAATCTCTATACAACTTTTTAACAAAACACCACATACTATGTGACGAACGAGGGTTTCAGGAAAAATAAAACCATCAACATGGCTATTTTCGACTTTATCCAAAATATAATGCCAAAAGTAGACGCTAAAATACCTGTATGCGCAACATATGCCGATATGTCGAAGGCTTTTGACTGTGTGGGTCATGATACCCTTCTAACAAAACTTCACGCATACGGTATTCGTGGCAATGGCCTTAACTTAATAAAAACGTATCTAAAAGGGCGTAGACAATGTACGGAGATATCAAGCTTGTGTTTAGGATCTAGGAAGGAATTAAAATCGAGATCGTCTTTTAGAGAAATAAAATATGGTGTCCCACAGGGCGGCGTCCTTGGATCTTTATTATTTATATTATATATAAATGACCTGCCACGTCATATAATTCATCCTATGGTATTATTTGCAGATGATAGCACTTCAATTGTTTCATGTATTGATAAAGAATCATATGTAAATGACATTAACAATACGATAAGTAGTCTAATAAAGTGGCTTGACAACAATAATTTAGTTATTAATCTCCAAAAAACTAAAATCATGCACTTCTACCAAAGAATATGTGCGGGAGATATAGATATCAACTACAATGGTCAAACAATAGAAAAAGTAAACAATACAAAATTTTTAGGAATCGTAATTGACAGTCAGTTAACTTGGAAGTCACAAGCGGAAGATATATGTAAACGTTTAAGCGCAACCGCGTTTATGTTGCATAATTTCTCAAAAAAAGTAAATTTACCGACGTTATTAGTGGCTTACCATGGTCTGGTAATTTCCATCTTAAGATTTGGTATAATTTTTTGGGGTCACTGTAGTGAACGAGAAAGCATTTTCAGAGCTCAAAAGCGCTGCCTAAGAAAAAAAAGAAACAGACAGTTGCGTACCTATATTTAAGTCTCATAATTTATTAACCTTCCCATGCCTTTACATCCTTGAATTGGCAATATTTGTAATAACAAATCGAAGTCTATTTGCAACATTAATAGAAACTAGAAAACGAAGTACAGCTATGAGATCTCAATACCAGAATCTATTATGCACGGGCGCCTTTAAAACTAGCTTATTAAAAAAGAATGTTATCTGTATGGCTCCTGTAATCTTTAATAAAATACCTGATCGACTTAAAAACTTACCGTTGCAGAAGTTTAAAAAGCATTTCACAGAATTACTTGTACATAGATGTTATTATTCTGTGCAGGATTTCTTAAATGATAATTTTAAGTAATGTCTTTCATAACCTTTACTTTGTATCACATTTTGCATGCTATATTAAGGCAGAATGTACATGGATCCTACTTTATAATGTAACAACTTATTTTATGTACCTACATTATAAGCAAATAAAAACCTATTCTATTCTATTCAAAAGATTAGGCAATTAAGTACTTAAAAGACAACCACATTTCAACCAGTTTTGATTAAGTCCGATATAATAGAGAATGAGCCTAATTTTATTTATTAAATAAAACTTTACACAAGTACAAAGGTGGTCTTAATGCCTTAGTTATTTTCTGCCAGTCGACCTTAAGGTGTAGCAGAAATAAAATATGGCAGGTGCAAAAAAAATAAAAAACAATTGAAAGAAATATCAATAAAATAATCCATATCCATACTATATACTATAATATTATATTATAATATTATAAATGCGAAAGTAACTCCGTCTGTCTGTCTGTCTGTTATCTTTTTACGCTTAAACCGTTGAACCGATTTAGATGAAAGTTGGTATGGAGATAGTTTGACACCCGGGAAAGGACATAGGCTTCTTTTTTTTCATAAAACATGAAGGGGAAGAAATGGGGTGTAGGGTAGTTTTGCATGAAACTTCTTATCATGGCTTAAGCCGCTGAACCGTTTTAGATATAATTAAAAAAAAAGGAGATAGTTTTAGATCCTAGGAAGGACAAAGGCTACTTTTTTTCATAAAAAATGAACGGAGAGAAATGGGGGATGGGGAGTTAGTTTTGTATGAAACTTCTTAATAGGGCTTAAACCGATGAATCGATTTAAATGAAATTTGGTATGAAGTTAGTTTGAGACCTTGGAAAGGACATAGACTACTTTGTTTGTATAAAACATGCAGGGGAAGAAATGGGGGAAGTGGTAATTTTGTATGTAAGCTGTTATCATGCAACTTCTTCTTACTATGAACCGATTTAGATGAAATTTTGTATGGAGATAGTTTGAGACCCTGAGTAGGACATAGGCTACTTGCATAAATAACGAAGGGGGAGTAATGGGGGATGGGGCGTTACTTTTGTATGAAACTTCATAGGGCCTAAACCGATCAACCGATTTAGATGAAATTTGGTATGGAGATAGTTTGAGATCTTGGGAAGTACATAGTAGGGCATGTAATATCAGAAGATTTTCAATTCCAATATTGATTTCCGATATTAGATCTCAATATCGGAATTCCGATATTAATAACGGAATTGCGCTCATTCGTTAGATATCGCACATTTTTTTGTTAATTGCACAAATTCGGTATGAGGTTGGATTGAGTATAATAAAAACACGTTTATGCCGAGGCATGACATTTGATGCTTTTTTAATGAGGAGCATTATTAAATGAATCCTGGATTGCTGAGATTAACTTATTTCGTAAAACTACTAAATTTAACTTAGTAAAATATAGCAATGGTAAAATATAATCATCCCATCTTTATATTATTTAAAATTGTTAGTAATATTGAATGCAACCCTATTTAGTGAGTTCTGTGCCACTACTCTAGTGCGCTGATGGCGCCCTCTGCTCCTCTCTCTTTTGTGCCGACTGCTAATGGATATAATTTATAACCGCTGTAATCTAATTGTAAGCATTATACGAATATTAATAAATAATCTCTATTATTTATCAAAATCCTACATGGTAGCAGAGCGTGGTTCCGATCCACGGACCTCTGTTGTTATTTATCAATGAACCACGCTCTGCTACCATGTAGGATTTTGATAAATAATAGAGATTATTTATTAATATTTCCTGGTGTTCACGTAAACAACAAACTGTGGCCCTGTCGACAGCTGAGGCGGAGTACATGTCCATGTCCTCTGCTACCCAGGAGGCTCTTTGGCTACAGCAGCTGCACATCGAGCTCGGACAACAACAGACCAGCCCCATCATCATCATCAACAGTGACAACCAAAGCGCTATAAGACTCACCAATAATGATTATTATTCACCAAGAACTAAGCACATTGATATTAGGTATCATTTTCTCAGGGATCAAGTAAATAAGTTTAAAGTAAAGTTTTGTTTTTGTGAAGGAAATGTTATGGTTGCAGATATCTTAACGAAGGGTACAACACTAGACAAACACTTGTTTTGTGTCAGTAAAATGGGCTTGCGTTCAGAAGGGGAATGTTAGTAATATTGAATGCAACCCTATTTAGTGAGTTCTGTGCCACTACTCTAGTGCGCTGATGGCGCCCTCTGCTCCTCTCTCTTTTGTGCCGACTGCTAATGGATATAATTTATAACCGCTGTAATCTAATTGTAAGCATTATACGAATATTAATAAATAATCTCTATTATTTATCAAAATCCTACAAAAATCAATGAAATACAATTTAAAAAAAAATTGTGACAATGATTGTAGTCAAGTAGTAGAAGTTGATGCAAACAACACATTAGTGATCGGATAGACTATGTACTGTTGTATTTAATACCAGCACAGGACTAAAAAATATAGCTATACATAAAATGGGTCTTGTTATATATAAAACTATAGCTTTAATTTTATTGAGGTTTCCAAGCAAGTAACACATTAGAAATTTGAAAGAAAGTTTAATAAGAATTGGTATAAGTACCAATTCTTATTAAACTTTCTTTTTGCCGAAACAGCCCTCTCAGCTGTATGAAAGAATATTTAAGCGTTCATCATCTTCATTTCAGCCGAAAGACGTCCACTGCTAAACATAGCCCTCGCCTATGTATTGACACATTGACCAATCCCATGCGTCTTGCATCTAGTGGATGCTCGCAACCTAAGTTTTATTTAATAAAAATATTATTATTATTTCGATCATTGCTACATCGGGTTCTATTGCCTCTTATAAGTTATATTTTTAGCAATATCAGGACTGTTAATTCGGTCTTTATCAAGGCATCTCCATATTACTTTTTAAGTGAAGTTTAAGTAAATAAGCGCCCGTTGATCCGATCACACTATCGCAGTCGGCGCTTCTCAATGAGATAAAATATAGGCATTTTTCTGATTCCGAGATTCCGATATTGGATCACTCAGTATCGGAATTGAAATATCGCAAATTTCGTTCCGAGTGCAATTTGGTATGGAGATAGTATAAGACCCTGAGAAATACATAGACTACTTTGTTTGCATAAAACATGAAGGGGGAGAAATGGGGGAGGGTTAATTTTGAATATAACTTATTATCATGCAACTTCTTCTCATTTATGGACTGATTTAAATGACATTAGATATGGAGATAGTTTGAAACCCTGAGAAGGACTTAGGCTACTTCTTTGTGCATAAAAATTAAAGGGGAAGAAATGGGAGGGGTTAGTTTTGTATGAAACTTCTTATTATGGGGATCGATTCGCTTCAAACTTTGCAGAAATACTTCCCTAACAAATAATTAAAGTGTACTGATTTTTTTAATTACCCCTAAAAGGGGGTTGGTTTGTAAATATAAGATGTACTAATTTTCTTCATGAAGCTGGATTTTAGCAGGAAGTAGTATAAAAATAAAGAAAGGATTTTTGAAAATTAGAATTTTTAGGGGGTAAATGGCGACTGGTTGCCATCCTGATTATTGGCCGCGCAAAGATTTTTACTGTGGGCAGAACAAAGGAATTGGACATGTGAAGTTAGATAAGAAGGAAAAGTGGGTTTATCTATAAACGAAAACAGAGTAGTAAAGGCCCTCAGTACTCTACGGTGACGAATGGGTAACCATTTTTAAAGTGAAATCCTATCAAACCAGCTACGAATCCAGACTACGGTCTCCAACTGAGATATTCGTTCGAAAAACCCGAATACTTTGCTCTATCTGGGAATCTAATCCAAAAATGTCCAGGATCTCATGGTCAGTAGTTGCGTTTGCGATCACTGGACCACAAGGCAGATAAATAAAGTTTTGCAAAATAAATTCAAACTTAAGTTTTAAACAATAAATTCAGACTTATGTTTTGCAAAATAAATTCAGACCTAAGTTTTGTAAAATAAATTCAGATCTAAGTTTTGTAAAATAAATTCAGATCTAAGTTTTACAAAATAAATTCCGACTTAGACATGGTTAGCAATAATAATGCTCTTAGATTTTAACAGTAATCCAGAAATGTCCAGGATCTCATGGTCAGTAGTTGCGTTTGCGATCACTGGACCAACAAGGCAGATAAATAAAGTTTTGCAAAATAAATTCAAACTTAAGTTTTAAACAATAAATTCAGACTTATGTTTTGCAAAATAAATTCAGACCTAAGTTTTGTAAAATAAATTTAGATCTAAGTTTGTAAAATAAATTCAGACCTCAGTTTTACAAAATAAATTCAGACTTAGACATGGTTAGCAATAATAAAGCTCTTAGATTATAACAGTAATCCAGAAATGTCCAGGATCTCATGGTCAGTAGAGTTGCGTTTGAGACCACTGGACCAACAAGGCAGATAAATAAAGTTTAGCAAAATAAATTCAAACTTAAGTTTTAAACAATAAATTCAGACATATCTTTTGCAAAATAAATTCAGACCTAAGTTTTGCAAAATAAATTCAGATTTAAGTTTGTAAAATAAATTCAGACCTCTGTTTTACAAAATAAATTCAGACTTAGACATGGTTAGCAATAATAAAGCTCTTGGATTTTAACAGTAATCCAGAAATGTCCAGGATCTCATGGTCGGTAGTTGCGTTTGCGATCACTGGACCAACAAGACAGATAAATAAAGTTTTGCAAAATAAATTCAAACTTAAGTTTTAAACAATAAATTCACACTTAAGTTTTGCATACTAAATTCAGACCTCAGTTTTGCAAAATACAATCAGACTTAAGTTTCGCAAAATACATTCAGACTTAGACATGGTTAGTAATAATAATGCTCTTAGGTTGTTACTGCTATTTATTGACGCAAAGTTGCAGGACGAAGCTAGTTTTAAATAAAATTAACTTTTCTTTTCAGCGAACCTTATTATTATAAAACTATTTGTTCATAAAAATAGCTTGTCAAATAACAAAGGCTTTCATGATAGGACACAGGCATACCGCTGTCTATGAATTATATATCAGTTGGCACAACGCAAGCATATCTAGGGCACGGTAATCACTGTTCAATAATAAAATGAAATCTATACCGCATCATTTCGTTATTTTCTGTTTGTTTGGCGAAAAGAAATCCACGGAGCATACAACGCCTGCATTATATAAACTTAAATTATAAGATATATTAAGATAAGATATAAAATATATTAATGTGTTAAATGTGGCCTTGGTTGCAAGCTACACTACCCATTCGCTTTGGCGGGCTCGGCGTCCGCAAAATTTCTAGTACAAGCCTACCGGCGTTCCTGTCTTCGGTCCACAGCGCTGAAACGTTAACCACAAAATTTTTATCCCTTTCACTGGTTAACTTTGAAGTGCCGTGCTCGACCGACGCAGTGCGCGCCTGGAAAGTGGCTTGCCCGAATACGGCGTTGTCTGCCCAGAGACAGTGGGATGAGCCGCTCTGCAGATTGGTACGGAATAAACTTATAAATACGTCCACCAATACTGCTGAGCGTGCCCGCCTGCTGGCTCTGGGAGAGTGGGCGTCGGGCCTCTGGCTACAGGCACTACCGGATCGCTACATGTCTGCGTTTGGGTGCTCCTAGCGGAGCTCCGCATCGTTGTCAATGTGGTGAAGCAGTCGACCGCCTCGGTCACCATGGCCTATCCTGCAGTAGGAGCGCTGGCCGGATAGCACGGCACGCCAGCATTAATGACATCATACGTCGGGCTCTTGTCACCGCCGGGGTGCCAGCTGTTTTAGAACCCAATGGCTTAGCACGCGACGATGGGAAGAGACCAGATGGGATGACCATAATGCCTTGGAAGGAGGGTAGGCCTTTGGTGTGGGATGCAACATGTGTCGACACCCTTGCGCCATCCCATCTTCTTAGCACGGCAGGCTGTGCTGGGGCGGCTGCTGCTGGTGAAGAAAACCTCAAACGGCGCAAATATAACAACCTTATTGGAATTTATATGTTTGCCCGTTGACATCGATGTGGACGAATTTTTTGATGCACTCTGATGAATGAGCTCTTTTCCGTCTCCCTTTTGTATTTGTATTTAGGTTTGTTTTTTTTTAGAGTAATCAATTGTATATATGTTAATAAATAGTATACAGATATGTTAAAAAAAGATATATTAATAAAGTACATATTTTTGCTAGCCTTTTCAAATCAAATCATTCATTTGCATAAAACAGGTTAACAATATTACAAAAGGTGCTACAAAGGTATTACCAAGGTATTACAAAAGAGTAGCAAATACGCTGTACGAGTATAACTTAATGGTGGGTAAGTGAATAGAATATTAGCTAAGAAATGACTAAGGGCAAATTACTTTGGAATAATTCCATTAAATAATAATATATGTATACCGCATCATTTCGTTCTTTGCTGTTTGTTTGGCGATAGCACGGTACATACAACGCCTGCATTTTATAATTCAATCATCATCATCATTTCAGCCGTAATACGTCCACTGCTGGACATAGGCCTCCCCCAGGCTTCGCCACATTGACCGATCCCGTGCGTTTCGCATCCAACGCATCGTCTTCCGGTATCATCTCGAATTATCAATTCAATGAGAATTGATAATTATATTATATTATATAATTCGAGATAATTAGAGAGGAGCTCGTGGCTAAATAATAACAGCCGCACGGGTCGATTATCAAGGTTAAGCAACGCTTGACGAGGTCGGTCAGTGGATGGGTGACCATTTCAATATACCGAGTTTCCTCCGTGCTTCGGAAAGCACGTTAAGCCGTTGGTCCCGGCTGTCATTTGAAGATCTTTGACAGTCGTTACAGGTAGTCAGAAGTTTGAGATCTGACGCCATTCTTGCCAAGGGGCACCGTGTTACCCAGTTACTGGGTTGTGGAGGTCAGATAGGCAGTCGCTCCATGTAAAACACAGGTACTTAGCTGAATCCGGTAAGACTGGAAGCCGACTCCAATATATTTGGGAAAAAGGCTAGGCAGATGATGATAATTCGAGATAATTTTTAACCGACTGTGCAAAAAGGAGGAGCTTATTAATTCGACTGTATTTTTTATGTTTTTACATCAGAACTTTTTACTAGGTGAACCGATTTTGATGATTCTTCTTTTTTATTTGAAAGCTGGAGTTTTTCATGTGGTCCAATTTAAATTTCATCATGATTTGATGAAGAACTTTGGTGATATACATCAGAACTCTTCTGTCTACATGTCTGTTTATTGTTTACACCATTTCACAACATAACAATATACGATGTATGTATTGCTGTGGTTACGATTACACCGTTTCAATGTGAACAGTTCACCCTGGTATACTCTCATTCCATCGGTTTTGTTTAGGTTTCATGTTGTTGGGTAAATCAATTCTGTCATCACTAAGGGCATTATAGGTACCTAGCCTATAGAACTGGTCCATTATGTACCACAACTAAAAAGTAAAAAATAAAAAGCCTTTTTACAAAAAAAAAATACTACTCTGAATATTTTTTTAAATTTTAGTACAGTAAACTCTATGTTGTTAAAGATGAAATTCTAATTCTATTGCAACCCCTTATTTTAGAGTACATACGAGTACATACATGGTCACTTAAAACAAACCACGAACGCTATTTTGATACTTTAATTGGTTTCAAGTTTTGTGAATTCAAGTACAGGCTCACCGTTTTCTAACTAAGTCAAAGTTAAAGTCAAAAATATTTATTTAAAGTGCCAGTATCACGCTGTCACGCTGTTCCCTGAGGAGTTAGACAGAGATTTTCTATGTTTTAGCCCCATGTAGAAACGAGCCTAGCACAAAACCAGACTTCAGGCTTGTACAGTAAACCAGATAGAAGACCCAATAATATTTCGCCCAATCTGGGAATCTAACCAAAACTCATGCGCAGTAGTATTGTTGCAACCACTAGGCAGTCATGTTCCATTATCTTATCTTTTCACCCAATTTCTGTCCCCACTAATACTTTGAAAAGTATGAAAGTTTACGTTCACCACAAGCAAAAACCGGCCAAGTGCGAGTCGGGCTCACGCACGATGGTAAGGGAGCCTTTTCCCAACTATATTGGGGTCGGCTTCCAGTTTTACCGGATTCAGCTAAGTACCAGTGTTTTACATGGAGCGACTGCCTATCTGACCTCCACAACCCAGTAACTGGGTAAACACGGTACCCCTAGGCAAGACTGGTGTCAGATCTCAAGCTTACAGAACCCTTCCTTACCATTATCGCTAAAAACGGCAAAAAATCACGTTTGTTGTATGGGAGCCCCACTTAAATATTGATTTTATTCTGTTTTTAGTATTAGTTGTTATAGCGGCAACAGAAATACATCATCTGTAAAAATTTCAACTGTATGGCTATCACGGTTCATGAGATACAGCCTGGTGACAGACGGACAGACAGACAGACCACCGACAGGAGTCTTAGTAATAGGGTCCCGTTTTTACCCTTTGGGTACGGAATCCTAAAAACCGTGAATGTAGTAATTGATACATAATAACTCGGATAGCTCACACGACATGATCGGTATCAACTCGATCCAGGTCATCGGATAATTGTGGACAATAGCCGGTAGTAGGGCACTTCGGAGAGTGACTGGGCAAAGTTATGTGGGGCAGGAAATAGGTAGATAATGCAAAGGTATTTTTTTGATTTGGAGTCAGCTTAAAAATATTGAAAATACTAGCTTGGATCTGCGTCTACGCTCCTGTAGTTAATTCCACAGAAATTGTCTGTTTTTAACCGACTGCCCAAAAAGGAAAGAAAGAAAGAAAACATTTATTGCCACCAAGAAATGTTACAACATAAACAAAACACAGTTTTAAAGCACAGTATTTCCAGTATGGCAAAAGGAGCGGGCCCAGCCGATGCTGACAAGTGTGCAGTATGGCTACTACACTAGTCAACGCTGATTTCCAGCTCGCCCCCTTTCTCACAGCACGTATCATAATTATAAGTCACTTGACAAATACCCAACCCAACCTCAATAAATACCCTTAACTACCCTAAATATTAAATCTTACATATCCAAAATTATAACAACATATACAATAACTATTCGCCTCGTGCAGCTAGATGTGGACGCTATCGTCAAATGGTCTCACGATAACGGCATAGTAATAAACTCGGACAAAACTAAACTATTAATTATACATTCGCCTTATTTGCCTCTGAATGATGTGTCTTTCTCATTATTTGCCCATTCCTATAATTGCTTTCATAATAATGTTGCTAATTGTAATTGTAAATCAATAGAAAGAGTTAACTGTGTGACATACTTGGGGGTAAAAGTTGATGAGCACTTCTCCTGGGCTGAACATATAAATTTCATCTGTAATAAACTTAGAATAATTTTAGGTAAATTTTATCATTTAAGTTTCAAAGTTCCTATAAGTAAGTAAGTGTAAGTTACGTTAAGACTTTTGTATAGTGCTTTGGTAGACTCGATTTTGAGTTATGCACTCGATTGCTATGGACTAACATTTAAATCATACATTGATAATTAGAAAACATTCAACTAAGATTTTTAAAACTACTTGTGGATAAGAAAATTAAGAATAAGTTTAAAAATTACTACAGTAAATTGTTTAAAGTTTGTAAAATTCTCCCGGTAAGTCTGAAACATAAATACCTACTTGCAGTTAATAACCATTGCAATCGAGATCATAAGTCTTCGTTAGTTAAAGTCGTTAACAGCTATAATACTAGGTCAATGACTGCGGGTAAATTTGTTGATCCTAGAGTCAATAATTATTACGGGGACAGAACTTTAAAAAAACGTATTCCATACGTTGTACTCAACAGTTTGCCCGCCGACATTGCCAAATACCCAAAAAAGAAATTATTTAAGCACTACCTTAATTGTTTGCATTAAGGTTACACTAGTCGAAAATTCTTCCATACAAACGTAGTCTAGGGATTATTCCACTGTTTGACGATGTACGTTCAAAATAAAAAGTGATATCAATTTGTCTAATCATTATCTAGCCCTGTATGGAAGCAAAAAAGTAAAAAAAGAAAACATTTGAAAGTTATGAGCGTCGAAAGTTCCAAATTTCGACAATAAATTTAACGCATTTTTGGACGCGAATAAATACCATAAGAAAACGAAAAATTGCAAAACGGCCTCCATACAGGGATAGATTAGTAGTTCAACAATGCAAATAATTTTATTTTGAACAGATACGTTTAGTAGTTTTTTCATGATATTCAGACTTCCAAAGGTCTGTTTATAAAATTTCGCACGCTCGGTTTCGTCCTAAATCATTATCCATTTCGCTACAAATTTGAAAAAGTGTGTATCCGTACGCGAATTAACTACCTACTGCTCATCACAGCATCTATCTCTTCCGCACGTGTTGTCGGTTGATATAAAATGCATTTTAACCCCGCGCACAAAATAGTTCGTGCCGTCGACTAGTGTAACCTTAAGTACCTACTTACTTACCTACAATTCTAATTTTAAGCACTTGTGTAATTATGTACCTACCTAAGTAAGTGAGTATGATTGATCCCTCAGTCAAACTGTATGTGCAGTTTTGCGGGAGTGTGCGTAGCTTATAAGTCTACTCTGTATTTTTAATAAAATAAATTAAAAAAAATAAAAATATTACATCAATAAAATTCCAATTAATTAAAAATACCGATAATAATAATTCATTAATTAAATAAAATACCAAAAATAATAATCCATTAAAATACCAAAAATTATAATTCATTAAAAATAACAAAAGGAGGAGGTTCTCAATTCGCATGTTTGAAACCAGTGGAATGAGAGTGTACCAGGGTGAACGTTTAGAACATACTAGCGTGATGGTATGTTATGAAATGGTGTATACAATAAACATACATTTGATTGCCGCAATCCCGAGAGATTAGCCGTCATTTATTGAAGAGTTCTTCATCAGATCTTTACAAAATTTAAATGGGATCATTTTGGAACAAACTTCTTTCGAACAAAACAATATTTTTTTAAATCCGTTTATATATGACGGAGTTATGCACGAAAAACATAATAAAAAGATTATTATGATGAATGATATGTTGGCAGAGTCCTTCCTTGCACATCACCTGCTTTACCATAAGAATAGCCAGCAAAAACATTGCAAAAAAACTTTTTTACAAAAATTACACAAAAAAATACAAGTTTTTTATTTTTCACTTTTTAGTTGTGATACATAATGGGCGTTATAGGTACCTATCCTAAGTACCTATAACGCCCAAAGTGAAGCCAGAATAAATTAACCCAATAACATGAAACTTAAATAAATAACCCAATAACACGAAACTCAAACAAAACCGGCGGCATGAGAGTATACCAGGGTGAACTGTTCACACCTGCGTACCCCTTTAAAGCGTACCAGTGTGATGTTATGTTATGAAATGGTATAAACAATAAACAGATATGCGATTGCAGCTATCCCGAGTGATTTGCCGTCATTTATTGAAGAGTTCCGATGTACATCTCCGAAGTTCTTCATCAAATCTTGATGAAAATTAAATGGGACCACATGACAAACTCCAGCTTTCGAATTAAAAAAGAATCATCAAAATCGGTTAACCCAATAAAAAGTTCTGAGGTAACACACATAAAAAAAAACAATCGAATTGGTAACCTCCTTCTTTTTGCGAAGTGGGTTAAAAAAGGCAATAAGACAGAGATAGTCTCTACTCCCGTCTCATTTCAAACTAAACTTCTCTCTTCTGCAAAACCAACATAAAACCTTTCTCGTTAGTCAGTAAAGTTATTTATAACCTACTCCGTAGTGAAATTCAATAGAAGTGCATGTCACCGCATGGTACTGCCGTGACCGGGTCACCGACAGGTATACTTAGGTAGATATGGGTAGGCACCATGTTGGAAACTAATTATGTCATATTGATAGGCGACAGTCTAACATAATGTGTTGGGCTGTGTTCTAATGCATCTTGTGGCGTTTTCAGATTTGTAAAGTAAGGGAAACGGTTGTCAAACTTTTTATTTTATTTTTTATTGTCTATAGGCTTACGCTTGACCCCTATCTCACATGATGGTAAGCGATTATGTGGACGACGGTGAAGCACGCTTGCCTAGAATAAACCCATTCACTCTTGTCTTAAAGACCCCTAGATTGTAGCTATCGGGAAACACAGATTCCGGCAGGGAATTCCACTCTTTAGCTGTACGCATAATAAAAGTGTCCCCAAAACGTTTTGTGCGTATGGGTGGGATGTCCACCATGTACCGATGACGCATCGCCGTACGTCTGGTAGTCCGATGATGGAACGGGCTGGGTGGAATTAAATCATGTAATTCCATCGCACACTCCCCGAAATGTAACCGATAAAAAACCGACAAACTGGCAACTCGGCGACGATGTGCAAGGCTCTGGAGCTTTGACTTGACCAGTGCCTCATCGCCGATGAGTTTTTTGGCCCGCTTTTCGATCGACTCTAGTGCATCAAGCTGGTATTTGGCAGATCCGTCCCAGAGATGAGAACAGTACTCCACGCACGATCAAACTATGGTTAAGTATGAGGTATTGGGTCCTAAGATAAACTGCTATAGTGCTTTTACCGACTTCAAAAAAACGGAGATAATCAATTCGGCACGTATGTAAGTAATATTGTTGGAATTGCACAATATTCACATATATGCTAGCTACTCTGTATGGGCTTTTAAACACGTGTGTGTGTATGTATATTTGTATGTATGTTTGTCCACGCCCTTCTCCGAAACTACTTATCAGATCGTGGCTATTCCTTTTTATTAGGGTTCCGTACCCAAAGGGTAAAAACGGGACCCTATTACTAAGACTTCACGATCCGTCTGTCTGTCTGTCACCAGGCTGTATCTCATGAACCGTAATAGCTAGACAGTTGAAATTTTTACAGATGATGTATTTCTATTGCCGCTATAACAACAAATAACGGCAAAAAAATCGCGTTTGTTTTATGGGAGCCCCTCTCCCATAAAACAAACGTGATTTTTTTGTAGTTTTTTGCTCGACATTAATAACGGCAATAGGTACACGCTTGAAATATTCACAGAATATTTAGTTGTATATTCACTTCAAAAATAATAATTATTAAATTAAAATGAAATAAATTAAGGGGGGCTCCCATACAACAAACGTGATTGCTTTGCCGTTCTTTATTGGATTTCGTATCTCTTAACTTAGGGAACAGAGCAAGTTTTATTAAAATCGGTTCAGCAGTTTTCAAGATATGGAACATACAACCGAACTCCTTAGCAGTAAACAGCAGGAATGTGTAAATTAAGTTATTATGGGTGTATCGTCAATCCTTTTAATCTTGCTCACTTTTTAGTGATAGGGTACTAAAACTAAAAAAAGAGAAATATTTTTTTACAAAAAATAAACTGACTTCTTAACCAAAAATAACTTTCGTTTCGGAAGTCGGTGTTGAAAAACTAGACATCGACTTCCAGAACGAAACTTACTTTTGCACTTTTCAGTGTCTTTCTTTAGAAGTCGGTTTATTTTTTGTGAAAAGTTTTTCCACCTGGAATTTCTCAGTAACCGCCTGGAGTTTGGACTGGACATATGCACGTGTGGAAATAAACTCGCCCCCGACCATAAGACTGAGACATGAGCCTTAATCGATTGTGTATCGCTATTACCGATACAATTAAAAATCGATTGTGTCTCGCGTGGATCCACGTTTTTAGGCACTCAAGGGATTAAGGTACGGTCTGCCGAAACGCGGAAACTTTACTTTCGGGGAACCTTTCGAGGAATTCAGTCGTGATTTTGTTTCTTGTACCTACTTGGCAATTATATTCTGACAACAGAATTTGGATCATTTCTTTTTGTACTTAATTAATCAAGAAGGGACTTTGGTTTTAAATACTTATTGTCTTATTTTAAGATTTTCGATTACACAGATGGCATTAATTAGATCCCATTGGTGATTTGGGTTTGTGAATACAGCTGCGCATTTCTGTACAAGCAACAATATCGTCGACCACATCATCGCTTACCATCAGGTGGGATAGTGGTCAAGCGCGAGGCTATAGGATAAAAAAAAATGTCTGACGACGAAATTTTGGCTGCAAACATGCTGGTAATTTCATTGATAAATGAAAACTGGTGATTGTGGTTGACAGATGGTTAAAAAGCAGGCCAGTATTTACTCACGAGGGCCTTCAAAGAATTTAAGCTTTACGCAAGCAATCGATTTCCAAAATTAAATAGTCAAATTCTTTATTACCAGCGGCTATTAAGCGGAATTTTTGAACGTCTAAAATTTAAAAGTAATAATAATTTATTCTACCGTCCATTCGGAAAAGTTGCTTGCCATGGAGAAGAACGGATAAGATCTCTCAAGAGACTCTTTAAAAAAATGTGTTTTACAATATTTACATACATAAATTAATTCATAAGCTTGAGGACGATGCGCCCAGAATAACACTACTATTACATTAGGTATAAAGTTTTAACAACTAACAGCAACTATTACAAGCAATAACAGATATATTCATTCATTTGATAAATAGGAACATGGTTCTCACATACTTACAAATATTGCAAATATATGTAAATTACCTAATTCAACATCAACGGAATAGTGACTGAGTTAATTCCTTAAAAAAAAAGTTCGGAGAATTGGCGGGGTTGGACTCTTAGCCTTTTTTTTTTGTTCCGGGATGAAAAAATCCTCATTGGATGTCCTCCTCGTTAGGGGTCTGTCACTTGTCAGACTCGTGACGACTAAAAACCACCCCGGTGTTCCGTCTCACACCTACGCCGTGGTTCGCGGGAACATACGATACTGCCGCAATCCCCGGCGGGTTGGGGAGAGTGAGGTGTTTAACGCCCCCCGCGACGTCTTAGAGGGGCGCGCGTGGAACACTACGCGCCACCACCTTGAGTCCTGATGTGTGGGGGGCGACGGACTCGATGACGTGGACCCGTTTTTAGGGGGCTGGAAGAGGGCGTTGGAAGTCACCTACTAATACTATACTACTAATCAGCGCGTCCCAGAACTCCTCGTTAGCGACCATAGACTTGACTTCTTAGCCTAGCTTAAGATCTATAGTCAACGTCTTTCCCTTATGCCTAATTAATGATAATATTTCTTGTATTTGTCCACAGGCCTTACTACAAGACATGCTGACTCTTCAAGTGGGGATCGCTCTGACAGCCATCGCCTTCTTCCTATTCTTCGTCTGTTTTATGGGGTTCTATGGCGCCATCACGAGGTCACCATTCTTGTTGTTTATGGTAAGTAAAAAACCACCAGTCATGCCAAGGTGTAAGTAGACACCCAGTAAGTGGGTCATAGTGGTTTGTTAGGTAGGTAGTCGCTCCATGTAATAAAGTGACTGGGCTGGAGCTGACTCTAACATAGTTGGAAAAGCAGATAATTAATAATAATAATGTTAATTAATTAGGACTATTGTTGCCAATAAGCCTGACATAGTGGTGATAGACCGACTAGAGCATCGCGCAATGATTGTTGATATAGCGGTCCCCCATGACGAGAACCTCGTGAAGGCTGAGAGATATAAGAAAAACAAGTATCTTGATTTGGCTCGCGAGGTTGTCGACATGTGGGATGTGAATACAGCAATCATTGTGCCGATAGTCGTTACGGCCAATGGCATAATAGCCAAGAGCCTCGACGAACATCTGAGGAGGCTCTCGTTAGGCAGCTGGATCAAGGGCTTGATCCAGAAAGCGGTACTCCTGGACACGGCGCGTATCGTTAGGAGGTTCCTCTCTCAGGAGCCCTGACCACCGGTAGCTTGGACCCTGTTCCCGATACCGGTGGGCTACTAATTTTAATTTTTAAATGTTATTCTTTTTTGTATGTATTTTGTAAAATATTTAAAAATGTAAGAAATTAGAAAGAAAATTAAATAAAGGACATAATAATAATAATAAGTTCATTTATTTTCTCTCACAATGGTTTTAGCACTAATCAGTTTGTAAATGTATAAATTCACATTGTGAGAGCTGGTGCCTGATGCAGGTTTAGTTAAAACCTGTGTTACAGGTCACCAGGCCCCACTTAAAATACCAGTATTTTACATCAAGTGACTGCTTATCTAACTTCTACTAACCAATTGTTTCACGATACGCTTAGATCACATTATACTTATACAATCAGTACATCTTATCTTCAAGCACTCCTGTCATCCACCATAGGCACTATGATGGATGACTCTTCGTTTCGGCTCGCAACCTGTCTACGCTTAGGCGCACCTTGTGTTGCTCCACATCGGTGTCAATGTGGTGAAGCTGTCGGCAGCCTTGGGCACCATGGCCTGTCTTGTTGCAAGAGCGCAGGACGCATAGTACGGCACGCCAGCATCAATGATATTATTCGTCGAGCCCTTGTCACCGCCGGCGTACCAGCTGTATTAGAACCTAACGGCTTGGTACGTGACGATGGGAAGAGACCAGATGGCATGACATTGGTGCCGTGGAAGGTGGGTAGGCCTCTGGTGTGGGACGCAACCTGTGTCGACACCCTTGCGCCATCTCATATTCCTAGTTCGGCGGGCTGTGCTGGCGCTGCTGCTGCGGCTGCTGAGGCCCTCAAGCGGCGCAAATACTGTAACCTAATTGGTAATTACAGTTTTGAGCCGTTTGGGGTCGAAACGCTTGGGTCATGGGGCCCAAGTGCACGTCTCCTTTTTAAGGAGATCTCTCGCTGACTGATCGACACCGTGCGTGACCAGAGGGCTGGCTCTTTCTTTGCGCAAAGAATCAGCATTGCCATTCAACGTGGCAATGCTGCCAGTCTTCTGGGCACGTTCCCGGATGACAGCGATGTGGATGAGTACTTCGACGCCTAAGTGTACCTTTCTTTTGTATATAGTGTAAGTAGTTAGTTTAATTTTAAGATTGTAAAGTTTACTTTTGTTTAGTGTTTAAGTATGTACATATATAATATTTTTAATGTCTAAAATAAATGAAATAATTACATCAGTATGGAAACTAAGCCTAGTTGAAGACATAATTACCTACGCTCCATTGATGCAATAGGGTTGTAACTTTTAATGTTTTTGACATTGTTTTTTTTTTAAATTTTATTACTTTTTTGTTCTGTAGTGATCAATCAATCGAATTGAAATAACTAGCAAAATAGGTAATCTCATGGCTTCGGTTAATCTCAGCAAAAGACGACAGTTTAAAACACGGAAAACAGTTTAATATTAACACACAACAACCAAATCTTTTAAAAGTTTACGGCGTAAACTTTTACAAGTTTTGGCTGTAGTAATGGTAATCCATGTCATGGTACACCCGTGTGCCAAGTTGTAATGGACATGAAATATTTTTTACAATGCATGTCCTCGAAAAAAGCGTTTTCCAAGCAGCCAAACTGTGCGGCAAGTGTCACTTTTTTTTACTAGTGTTTTTTACTTTCCTGTACTTTTTTAATTTATAGCTCCAACGTCAGCCCGCCGCATAGAGTTTTTATTATTTGAGAAAAGTTTTAAAACTTAGTTAAGTACAGATTATCATTCATATAAAAGGTAAAACAAAACTAATACTGCATTTAAGGCGTTTTTAATTACTCTAGATTTAGATTTTGATTAACAAATGAATTTTAAATATTCATTAAATATGTTTGGCAGAATGAATATTTTGCTCGTGCCTTTTTGCGTTATGATGTGCAGCTATTTGCACATGCGCAGTAGATATGCCCGAGGAACTATGAACTATTAGTTAATCTGTGGATATGCTGAGCGCCCTTGAATAAGCGCCATGTTATTAATTTCTTGCTTGGTTCAGATATAATTTTATATTTCCTCGCACAATGCATAGTAAAATGTTGTTTGACACACGTGCGTAAGATGATTTCCGACTCGTGTCCATTTAAAAATACCATTCAACGGAAATCACCTACTTTTCGCACTTGTAGCATAAATAATTACTATCCCGGTAGTATGTTCCCTTGGGAAAACACTATCAACGCACGCAAAACCACGGACTTCAAAGCTAGTAGGTAAACAAGTTTATTTTATTTTTTTATTGAGCCTTTATAAAAATAATTGCATTAAAACGAGAAACAAACGTGAGTGCACAATTTCAGTTCAATCGGACACTGGGAAGTGGATTAAATTGAACTTACAAGATTTGATTACAGAAACAGATATAAAATTATAAAATTTACATTAACAATCTTTTTTTTTAAACAAGCTTTTTTGGTATCTTAATAATAATAATAAAACCTTTTATTTCAGACAAAGTCCATAGGATTAGTAACAATTTACTTAAAAAAACTAGTGTTAGTAGGTACATATATAAAACTACAATTCAGCGTGGAGCTGCATCCACCTCTGCATCATCAGAGAATCCCACCGGTCTGCGAACACACTGAGAATAGTGTTGGTACTGCCGCGAACACGCGTCATCAGAGAGGCACATCTTTTTCTAATAATGGCGGCGAAACCATCAATGTTTGAGTCCGCAAACATCCCTGACGCACTGCAACGCCACGGCAGCCTCAACAGTACCCTCAGTGCATTATTATATTGGACGCGCAGGTCGCTGTATGCTCGCTGAGTGAAACTGACCCACAGGCTGCACCTATGGGCTGCACGTGTAGAAGGACTGACAGTAAGCTTTGAAAAGCGTTACTTTTACCGGCTTCGTACATCGCGCAAACCTGCGGGCCAGCATGTTACAACGAACAGCCAGCGACCTCAGTCCCTCTCAATGTCACAATTATCTTTAAGATCTTCGGTGATCCAGTGGCCTAGGTATTTAAACTTGTCTACAAATCTTTTCATTTGATACTAATATTATGGCCATGCATAAAAAATAACTAGTCCGCCATCTTGGCCTGTCCGCCATATTAGATATAGAATGACGTCACTTAGCTAACCATGCATTATCATCCAAACTAAACGTCTATGTAAAATTTCATCTAAATCGGTAAAGGATAGCTGCTTTAAAATTCAGTTGCAAGATTTGACCGGAACATAAGTGTGCTCGGGTCAAATATTGCAACATGTTAAAAAAAAGCTTGTAATAATATATACCCTTCGATCACTCAGCTGAAAGACTGTATGTAATATTATAATCTAGGTCAATGTTGAACAAATATGGGTTTACGTTGTCTATCGATTCTTATGATGCGCGTCTGACATACTTAATGGAGTTTCAAGGTGGCTTTGAATGTTTTATGTTTGACTGCAACCACCTACATAATTTTGTCTTTAAACATACATAATTCAACCCTTTTTATTAAGAGAATAGGCAGAAACTACACCCCCCCGGTGGGTTCTCGCATTGTTGAGGCCCGGGTTCAGTAGCCATGACTTGGTCACCCACGGTGAAGCGAAGAGGAAATCGAGGAGGTGCCGCTCGTCAGGGCTTTTGGCGATAAGCTGACGACGTAGCAGCCAACATGTAGGTTGCGGTGCCGCCTGGGCGACATTGCAACTGAGGCGGGCCGCGATGTCGTATGGGGCTTCCATACCTATGCGATATCGCGGTTCTCTTTGGGTCAATCCCACCGCACTATTCCCAAACCACTGCAACTCCTGAAAGCCAGAATCAACAGTGGCGACCACTAGAAAAGCGCCGAGGCAATGAAGCTCGACGAAGTCCCGGAGAATGAATTTAACTGTCTTGGATCCCGCAACGAAATTAATCAGAAAATAATAACGGAGGAGTAGCAAAAAGTACCGCGGTCTGGACGGGTTCGCCCCCGTCTGATGGCGGACGCGGTGGAGCCGCCGGACAGGAGGACACCGTGGAGTTTTAGTGGGTTGAAGTCCCACATAACTGAGCTATATCCCCGTGGTAGCGCAGTATGCATTAGCATTTCTCCTTCTTTAGACTAGAAAAAAGGCAGATACTGCAGCTTCTCCCATATTGCAAAAATATTTGTAAATAGATAAGTAGGTATAGCTTTCTGAGAGTTTATCCAGACTACTATTATAAAAGCGAATGTTTGGATGGATCGATGTTTGTTACTCAATAACGCCAGAACGGCTGAACAGATCTGGATAAAATTTGACACAGAGATAGATTATAGTCCGGATTAGCACATATATATTTTTTTTTTATTTCCACTGAACGAAGTCAAGGCAAGGTGGATGGGAAAAGACCTCGCGGCCGGTCACCTAACCGCTGGTCAGACTAGGTAACCGCCCTCACTGGACTCTCTGTTACAACCGCCCTGAGAGAAGCTGAGAACCGACTGAAGTGGAAGAACATCGTGCATAAAGCCACGAGGGCCTTTCAGGGACACGACCTTCAGTAATGAAGAATGCGACCAATGAGAGAGAACGATGTCAAGATCAACAGCGACTTATAAAATAAGAATAACTGGGGATTTTGATAGGATGGAATATCTGTTTGGAAATGTTCGACTAATTTTAAATGTTTTGTTTCAGTACTCTGCGCTAGTGCTGTTAC
The DNA here is from genome assembly GCA_948252205.1 of Orthosia incerta. NCBI lineage: Eukaryota > Metazoa > Arthropoda > Insecta > Lepidoptera > Noctuidae > Orthosia > Orthosia incerta. The sequence goes on from OX411769.1 coordinate 3,728,577, forward strand.
TGTTGCTACTGGAATGCGCTCTACTCTACTACTTCTCAAGCAATCTGGTTGAGGTAAACTTTTGAGACATAAACACAACATTTTAGAGGCCATCGTGATCGCCGCTGAATCAAAAGAAAACTCCTTTCTAAAATTATCCAAATACTGAAACAAAAGTACAGGCGAGATAGTGGTCAAACGCGAGCCTTTCAATAAATAAAAACTAAAAAAAAACCGAGCTCACTTATGTACGACTTTATTTATTTTATTTTATTTAGGATCACCAACGAGTAACTTAACAACAACTTACAAAAAATATATAAATTGAAAAATATTATCATGTTATGCACACTCAATCATAGGTAACCACAGCTTACACATTATTGAGTATACATGCTCTACATAAAAATTCATACATATTTAATTAAATTAAAATCAAAATAAAATTAAAATACAGTAAAAATACAGGTTAACTCAAATTAAACCAAAACAATTTTAAAATACAGACATCAAATAAAATTAAAATACAGATTATGTCAAAGTAAAATAAATTTCAAATTCAATCAAACTAAAATATAAATAATGTCAAACTAAAACAAAAATAAAATAAATCAAATTCAAATAAATCAACTTAAAATATACAATGTCAAATTAAATTAAAAAATATATAAAATCAAAAAAATAAAATAAAATGGAATGGATAAAATTAAAATTAAAATCAACATTAGAAAAATACAGATTAAAAGCAAAGTCAATTGTATTGGAGTGGAGAGGACTCTAATATGTAACATAGATGTACAAACTTACCTTATGTACAAACTTAAACGAAATTCGCTTATACTAAACCCAGTGGCGGCCTTTGATAGTGGCGAGCAGGGCAATCGCCCAGGCCTCGCTATTGCAGTGGCGTTGCGCGCAACTTAAAAAGTTTACAATTAAACTTTTCTTTTTTAGCCTTAGCAAAAAAATATTTGGTTAAGCATTTCCTAGTAAAGAAATAAGTGCTTAGTTTTGCATTTCTCGCCTATTATCACTTTATCACATTCATTGCAAAAAGAACAAGGGCATCGCAGATATATGCCACCAGCCCGGGGCCTCGACTAAACCTAAATACATACATATATACTAAACCATGGTACACCTAGGCGTCGAAGTACTTCTCCACATCGCTGTCATCTGGAAACGTGCCCAGGAGTTGGCGAGAGATATCCTTGAAAAGGAGACGCACCCTCGGACCCCATGACCCGACACGGCTCAAAACTGTAAATACCGCGAGTATACCGCTTGAGTGCCTCAGCAGCCGCAGAAGCGGCGGCACTTAAATAACCTCGGTTTTTTAAATAAATGTCTGGATATTTTTCAACAGATTTAGCTCTTTTGAAAATTCGTAGTTGTGTCAGATATAAATTAAAAGTTTTTACTAAATTTGGGGCACACTTGCTCTTCAAGGCCCGTAACTGCTTGTTAATTATGCTTTATATTATAATAGTTAACACAATTTTACAGAAAGGTCTACAAGACGACGGCCAGTGGACACACGCCATGAGACTGGCGTTCAAATGCTGTGAACATAAGTAAGTTTTCTATTTAAACTAAATGACTTAATGTTCTAAGTGCCCTAGATCCAGAAGTCCTTCATCACGAGCGGTCTTGAGCTTTACGTTTCACCTCGCTCCTCGTTATTCCGGTGCTCGCGCTTCTGCCAAAACGGTGTGACGCCAGGTTTGACGGGAACAACCAAGCTTTCTTTTCCCTTGGGGATTCCTATCTAAAACTTGCTTGCGTACATCACATGATCGGAGTCCCTTCGGAGCGAGTAACCAATCCATCGATAGCGTACATAATCTTGCCTCAAAAAGATTGAGCGTTATTCACTATGTAAAAATTTTATGAATGCATGTGGAAATAAATAGTTTGAATATGATTTTTTTTGTCTCTACTTGCGATGCTAGATCTGGTGGTCGATCGATCTCTCGTGGCATTTCTCCAACAGCTCTACGTTGGAGATGTTCTCGGACTAGTGAATGCGACGAAGATTGCAGTTCGCGAAGATTTGAAACTAATCATAAAATAGCTAGCTCTGGTGTAGCAGGCTCTGTCTACCCTTCAGAGAATACGTATGCGTGATGTTATGTTAACTAATTCAATTTAATTCCAGCACCTCAATACCAGACACTAAGAAGCCTCCCTGGTCTTGCTGCGGTCCAGACGCGTACCCTGACAACTGCACTTCATCACAAATGTTTAAGAAGGTATCCATCTTATGTCTTTTAAATTAGTATAAACATCATCGTGTGGTGGTGGTCCAGTGGCTAAGACCTATTCTCTCGTGCTTGAAGTCGTGGGTTCGAATCCGGGCTGTTCTAAGTTTATCTTGGAGATCGCTGCAAACGGTGAAGGGAAACATCATGAGGAAATCTGGCCTTATAGTAAGCATAAGTTTGAAATCGCCACCCAGAATTGAGCAGGTATTGTCGTCAATGCTGTGTCTTCACTGTATGAGAAGAGGGGCATGTACGTACGCAGAGCGGAACTCTCGACCCTAGGACTTTGCAGACCACCTAATTATTTAGTGCTCATTTTGTGCTTCCCAAATTATTTAGATTTAGATTTTGTGCTCCAAAAATGAAGGAATGAAGCTCACTTTAAGCAAAGTTACCGCCTGCAGGGCCTTTCTATGTTTACGAAAATAAAGGATTGAAACTTGTGTAATTATTTAGTGCTCTGACCCGCCCTGTGCTTCTCGCATTATCAGTGGAGCGGCACTCTGCACGCCTTTTTTATATTTATTTATTTATTAGATGGAAAACCAACAGCTATAAATAAAATGAATATACAAGTTGAGTACGTTACATTAATCCAATTACAGGTTCTCACGGCTAGAGATATAATAATTTTAAAGAGATCTTATGGATCACTAGCAGCAGGCACACAGCATTCAGAAAAATTTTATGACTAACGCTAAAGGACAATATTGCACACTATCCATTTTTGAAAAAGTCAAGGTTAAGCTGCTTTCGCACTGATGAGCTTTTTGATGTGCAAAAGAAAACTCCTTACACAATAAGTTAAGATCTTTACTCGCTCGCGCTAAGTATGAATTACGCCTGTATATTGCCCCAAATATTGTTAGTGGAGTAACTGTAATAAATCAATCTCTTTCCTTTAGTTTAAAGGTAACACAATGGTGTCAGGGATCATACTTTTGCAACTTAGTATGGTCTTAAGAAAATTACCTACTTTGAATCGTCATGCAAAAGATGAAGCTCGTTACACATTCGCAAGCGTCGGTAGATCTCTATGGAGAAGAACGTGCTAGAAACGCCACGGACCCTTTTTTCAATCCGTAGACAAATATTACAAAGTATTTGGTTACATCATTTTTGTTGGTATGTGAGATCGATGTAAAAAGCCGTGCACGTTTAAAACGTCTAGAGTAAAACAAAAAACAACAAACACAATAATTAAAACAGGCCGAGGCAGCTAAGTTATGAACAATTCAAACTGACAGCGCCCATTCATGAACATGACGTATGGATTGGCACCACTCAGCTCAACCATTATGAAGAGAACCAAATTATACAACACAAAGAGAGACATTTGAGTGAGCATGAAACCCTCATAACTGCAAGAGCACATTCAAGTCAAAGACATACCCAGTAAATGGTTTTAGTTTAGTTTCAAAGAACTCACACATGTGCTGTTAATATAATATATCCCCTGCAGGGAGATTGTCGCAAAAGGCTGACATAATTTAATAATATTATCTTGCTCTTCTTTCTCAGGACTGCCACGCGTCCATAGTGAGCTGGTTGGACCGATATCAGTTGCCAATATACACATCTTTAGCAGTGCTACACGTTTTATTGTCATCCTGCTCTTTTGTTCGACGGTCGTGTCATGCGTCTCGCTCTTACAGCTAGCGTTCGCAGCGGCGCGTGAGCGGTGAGTTATGCATCTTTTTTAGGGGATATTGGTATCTATTTTTATGTTATCATAATTGTTGCTAGTCTCATCAAAATCATAAGTAATGTCCTTTGGTTATCTATATCAGCGTCTTGGTCCAGTTTAATAACTTAGCCTAAAAGCTCTATCATCTATTTTTGTTACATCTGTGGAGGTATTCAGGAGGAAACCAGATTACCTTTACCAAAAACTAGCCTTAGCCAGCGGCTTCACACGCATGATAGTCTCAAAGTAACGCAAGGAAACGTATTAGCATGATAGAAATTGGTTGTCTGTAAAGTCGGTTTACGGAAGATAGTTTAATGTGACAACGTCATAACAAAACATTGATGAAATGATTGCATACTTAACGGTACAATTAACGTCATTGTAACGTTACGATTATAACGTTACATTGAGCGTAACGTTACATTGAGTCATCCTTTTTCGTGCGTGCAGCCGGCGTACATCGATTTATTAGACGTTGTCACGTCAAAACGTCCATTATTAAAATAGCAATTTTTTCAGTCTTGTGGTGTTCCCTCACCTGGAGCATTCGCCTGGATTGTAACGTTACAGAGTCGAGCATTACATTGGTAAGGGAGGAGAACCGAGCATTACAGTGCGCTACCTGTAATGTTACAGATTCGAGCATTACATTGGTGAGGGAGGAGAACCGAGCATTACAGTGCGCAACCTGTAATGTTACAGAGTCGAGCATTACATTGGTGAGGGAGGAGAACCGAGCATAACAGTGCGCAACTTGATGATACAAAGTGTATATTTTGATACAATTTGTAACATCAACGACCGCTTCGTATGACATTGCTCAACTATATGCTCAAAATCGAATATAATGTTACATTACAGGCGAATCCTCCTCAAGGGCGGTACTGCAATGTAATGCTCAAAACTGCAGGCAAATGCTCTGTATGAGGGAGCATCTTTATTTTATCTCTCCATTACTCTTAGTTAACTGGTAGAGAATGCCTCATGCAATAAGTCCGCTGTATGTTGTATGAAATTTTAATAATTAATAAATTGTCCCCTGTATTTCAGCATCACCGCATCCTCCACCTCCTGGGCCTTCCGAGGGTCCAAGAGTGAGACCTGGGTGGAGCAGTCGTGTCACACCGACGGTGGAGCCATCTAGCGAAGACGTTATAATGCTGGTTGTGGGCAGAGCTAGGCTGGGCTGGGTAGACAAGTGAAACGCGTTACTAGACTGTGTAGAAAAATCAAACGCGTGACTGGACTAGTTAAAGAAGTGAAATTTGAGGATAGTCTGTGGTGTTATTCTGTAAAAATCATACTGTGATGACGTAGGAGGACGAAGTGAGCTGTCAATCCCTAGCATCGGTTGACAGTCAGTCTCAATGACAGATATGATATGAGAGTAAATTTTTCAACTGCCCTGGAATAGCAGGTTGTAAAATTTGCCATGACTATTTTTGGGATGATTTAAGTGCCCGGTAGAGTTGTAAAGATAGTATTCAATGTGTATCATATTTTATATAAATCATGCAATATTTTGTATTATAGTAAAATCACAATAAGTAAAGACATTTAAAAATACTTTAAACCCTTGAGTGCCCGACACGTGAATCCACGCGAGATACAATAGTTTTTTAATTGTTACGGTAATTACGGCATTCAATCTAGATTTGTATATAAATGATTTGAAATAGTTACACATTAAAGTTTTATCTTGCTGTTAGTGTCATGGTTTCTACCAAATAAATTTCTACCACATCATCGCTTACCATCAGGTGAGATAGTGGTCAAGCCCATCAAAGATTTAAAAAAAAACCGGCAACCAAATCATAAAAACTAAAAACCTCCATATCTTGGAAACGGTTGGAGCTAGCTCAATTCTGAGAAAACATTTGCCCCCCTACCGTGGTCACTTCAGGCCGGAGAACAAGATAGCATAACCCCCCTAAACTCGTTACCTTCCCCCCGCATTTTTTTTTTCTTCAATCTAAAAATATCAAAATTAAACTTCTATAAAATCGCGCAACAAACCCCTCCTCCCCCCACACACCTCACCCGCTCACACACTCGGAATCCATTCCAAAAAATAATTTTAGCAAAAAGGTGAGGATCGAAAATGTGTTGTTTATTTATTTTTTATTTATGCAGTATTTTTTTTTCAACATCGCCCATCCCTAGAGTGTGGCATCATAAAGATATGATAGATACCTATACACCTATATACTTTCTCACAAACAGCTGATTACGTATTCGACCAATTTCGGAACAGCTCGTCTCGATCCGTGCGAGCTTCGGGGATGTTAGGTTTTATTTTCGTTACGGAATTTCTTGAATCGGTCGCGGCGCTCAAACCCCGCGATAAAAGCTATGCAATAGCTTAAAAATGCAGTCCGCTGTCTGTACATAGCTCATGATTTAATAGTTAGATTTTAATCAGTTGTTTAACCCATTGTGTACTTAAAACGTGGATACATGTGAGACACAATGGCTTTTACATTGTTTCGGTAATTACGGTACATAACCGGTTAAACGATGAAATTTACTCAATTTAAAACTAGAAGAAAGCTTCATAAGTCATTCTTCGATATGGATATTGTAGCTAAATGTGTAGCCAAGCCCGTAGACAAGCAAAACGTCCATAGTACACGTTTTACTTGTCTACGCACTTTGCTTAGCAAGAAAATTCTCACTTTTATAAGAGAAGACAAATTGTGTTTTCTTATTCACTGGTTTGTTTTATAATTGCTTGCTCAATAAACGGTTTTTACTTTTAATCTAATGTTTTTTTCAAAGATTTCTGAAAAAGAAAACCAACATGTCTATGTCTTAATTCTTTATTGTACACAAAAATGACACACAACATAGTGATTATAAAGTTGATGTACAAAGGCGAGCTTAACTCAAAGAAGAGTTTTCTACCAGCAAACATCAGAGTGACAGAGAGAGTTTACAAAAGGAAGAATAGAATTAATCCACTATACAATTTTAGAATAATATAAAATACCTATATAAATATAATTCCGTTTCCGTTCGTATTTTTCACAAGTTGCTCATATCCTGCCCACTATGCCCCAAAGCATGCAACTAACTAAAGTGATATATGCGCTGCTGTTAGTCAGATTAGTTTGGGGCAAACAAATCAGACTTATTGGCGTATCTGCACACGAAGAAGAAGACCTAATTAATTTCCATTATAATTTAGTTTGCTACTAGTTGAACAACTAATATTTGTTTCCCTTTCCTCAAAAGCCAAATTGGCCAACTAGATTTCTTGTATACAGGGTAAAACAGAATGGTTAGAACATAATTATTTAAAAATGGTTTTTGCCCATGTATATGAACAACTTTATCCATGGAAGTCCAAAAACATTGATTTTCTACACAAAGTTGTCATCAGCAGACCGAATCTGTATGGGAGACACAATTTTATTTTTTTGAGAATTAAATTGGCTAAGAATTACTTGGCGAAACATGTTCATATACATTGGCAAAAACAGTGTTTAAATATGATTGGACCTGTCCGTTACACCATGTACCTATAGGTACTTAACATACAAGATCGATCATCATCAACATATATGCCGAAAGACGTCCACTGCTGGACATAGGATAGGCCTCCCCCAAGTGTCGCCAAATTCGGTCCCATTCGTCTCATATCCAGCGGATCCCCGCAACAATATACCGAATCAAAATACTTTGGAATCAGTATTTTCTTTTTTTAAACATTCTATATAGCACCTTTTTTTTAAGCCAGTTACAATTTTAGTTTATTCAACTACATTTAAAAAGTAATCACAAATCCTAACCATCAAAAAGTTTTAGTTTCCTCAAAACTTATATTCTCCACCCTTACGTTGGCACCCCCGTGTCCTGGTTCCCACGACTGACTGCATCACTTACCCTAGAGTACACGCCAACATGCCAACTATAATTAGGTCATTTGAAATCGATAGTGGTCTTTGTTAACTATACTTTCCAACTGCGAGTTGCAATAAAATAAAAATACGGATATGTTAACAGATTTAATTACAATTTGAAACACTAAAAGTATAAGATAGGAATATACTGAATTAATTAATGATAAATTACAGAAAAGTTGATAGGAAATCGTTTGTTCTGGTATGGTCATGTGATGAGGAGGTATGAAACGAGGTAAGAATATAAATGTGGATGGATGGAGAGGGAGGGGAAAGCCAAAGAAGGATTGTTGAGGAACGACATGAAAGAAAAGGGAGTCAGTAATAACGTAACGGTTGACAAGACGGTATGGAAGAACAAAACGAGTTGCGTTTACCGCAAGTAACATGGGACAAGGGCAGGATGATAGTGTATTATTTGAAGACACAGTTGGCGCAATGGTTGAGCGATCGGCTGCTGTGCTGCGTGTAGTAAGTTCGATTCCCGCACGGAAAACAAATATTTGTATGACCTACAGATAGTTGTTCCGGTCTGGTTGTTTGTATATGTGTATCTATGTTTGTAAATGCACCCAAAATACAGGAGTTATCCTACTGTGGAGAAACCTTTAAAAAAATACAATAATGAGGAGCTCAAGGCTATGAGAGGCTCCAAACAACAGCAAAGAAACAAGAGTCGCACGAGTCGATTACAGATTAACCTAAACTTGCCACAATCGATCCATGGATGGGTGACCATCTATTTCGTACTTTATTCGTGCCTTGAAAAGCAAGTAGCGCTGTTGCGGTCCCTTCTGTTACGAAGAGTCATTACGGGTCGTCGGGACCCGAAAGACTGACCAAAGGTACCGTTTTACCCAGTTACTGGGTTGTGGAGTTCAAACAGGTAATCTCTCTCTGTACTCTGTATTTGTATTTAAGCTTTCCTTTGTTTTTTTATGGTATGCGTCGTGCCTGGCGCAAATAAACGTTTTTTCTTTCTTTCTAAAGTACTAGTGTATTTAAATACATCCGGTAAGCCTGGAAGCCGATCCCAACATAAATTATTTGATAAGGTTAGGTGAGATGATGTTGATGACAACTGTGTCATGATAATTATATAATTCAACGCAAAACACAATACAAAGCAAATATTTGAAAGTAAAAAAGTAAACATTTTTTGCTAACACTCTACAATCTCAATAATAATGATATCAAACACAGATATGGAAAAAGGAGCAGATTCAATGTGGCAACAGGAGCGGGCTCAGCAAATATTGATCAGTGTGCAGCACAGCCACAACGCTGATCAACGCTGATTTGCAGTCCGCCCCCAAGCATGCAAGCAAGGAAGGGTATTTTCATAATGATTTTAATAATAATATCCCGGCACGGTATCATATTTCTTCTGTGCATCAAGTATAGCTGTCAAATGCTTAATCTGTAGCGACTCGTGTGAGACAGGTACTTCTTTAACCTGAAAAAGTGTAATATCGTTCATTTATAAATTAAGACATAATTTACAATAAAATATCTTATAAATATAAAAGAATACAGTTGCTTATTTGCCTGAACTAGGTTGAACCTGTGTTTCAGTCTAGAAAGCTGGCAAATGTGATAAGTTTGAATCGCTTTGAACTAGAAAGCCCACAAAATAATTTAAATTTAACTGTTTTTAACCCCCGGCGGAAAAAAAGAGAGATGTTATAAGTTTTTGGTTGAAAGTTTTTAGCTGTTAGACACGCAACTTTAATCAGTAATTATATAGAGTCGGTTTCTGAATTAGTATTTGGACTTAAGAAAGTTTGACACCCTACTTGAATGCGAAAGTTTGGAAAAATTTACTGCTAAAGTTTGACGAATACTAAACTTCAAATTGTTATTTATAAATTCAATTTTTTCAATTGAGGCAGCTCCAGTTAGTAATTAACTTAAGTTTTGGGGTTGATTCGCTCTTTCCATTACTTTAATATAAGCAACAACTTCGAGTAAAAATGGGGTAAAACCTTAGAAAAAGTGAAATAACAATAAACAACGCGAAGAAAACAGAGTTAAAAAAGAGATAACTATTTAACAAATTTATACTACATCTTTGCTTGAAAATATTTGTATTTATTTTTACCTTTACCGCTGTAGTCTTGATAATATCTTTCTTCTCTTCCCTTTTGACAATAGTCCTAAAAAGTCTTGCCAGCAAGAAGTATAGAATCTCCACGAAACTGATAAAACTAGCGCCAAGGAAAAGACCGGCTGCTCCACCAAAAGATACTGCAAAAGATTCTTCTTTGAAAAAACTTATAGGTAATATTGTTACAAGATAAGGCAACGCCATCTCGTGGCGAAAGGAAGAGCTAGTGGTCATCTGCTCGAAAGCTCGTGTCGACGTGTTTCAGTAATAAACCGTGTTTCTGATTAATTGAAGTGTGCTGTTTGAGTAATTTATCCCTAAACCCCAGCTCTTAACAATATTGATGGACGTAGGGGACCTTCTTGATGGCTAAACGTAAACAGACGATGTGGCGCAAGCGTTTTCTTAAGAAGTTTTCTAAAGAATTTCAAGTAAAAATCGGTCGAATTGCATCGCATTGCGTCCATCTGAACATACTTGCAATTTAACCTACAAAAAATTGCATAACATTTGCCTATCCAAGCCCCGTGATAAGAATACTTTAGAAAGAATAAACCTGAAAATAGTAGATCAATCGTAATTTTAACATTTGCATGAATATACATTTTTAATGAGTCCCACTTGGGCGGCATTATGCTTATTGACGCCCAATTGGGACTATGAAATATTTGTTGGGCGCCAGTAAGCTTAATGGCGCCCAACTAGGACTGTGAAATATTTGTTGGACGCCAGTAAGCTTATTGGCACCTAAGTGGGACTGACATTTATATCACAGACTTGTTCTTCTCTCTGCTAAACACAAGCGTCCTCCTTTTTGGGACATGTTGTATCCAAGATCTACGTATCTTTTAATAATTTTCCCTTCTGGCAGTTACGAACAGCCAAAACATAAACAAATTATCTCTTGGATTCTATGAAGTACCTAATTAATAACCTTAAACTTTCTAAGATCTCAGTAGCTTTCAATAGGAAATGTGACGGACGACCAGCCCCATCTATTTATTTATATATACTTTATTGTACATCAAGATAAAAATAATAATACATACGGAAACCTTATCACGTTTTGCGATCTCTGCCAGGAAAACCAGACTGGTGCAATTTTAAATTAAATAATAAATTACAAACATAGTAAGAACTAAATATGAAATACTAAAATAGATACTTAAATACATACATACATATAAATATACAGACATGAAAACAAAACAGCTCCAACAAGAAAGGATCACAGTGACAGGTAGTGCTCCTTTACCAGTCTTTTAAAGATCGGTAGTGATTGCGCGCGTTTTATTATCGCAGGCAATGCATTCCATAGACGAGCGGCCTGGACGGTAAATGGTTTGTCTAAGAAGATTGTGGAATGCATTGGCATTTTAAGTTTCATGTTATCCGATGTTGATGACGATCCAGAACTTTCGTGTGCGAGTCCCATAGAAACTGAAATCGGTTTTTAAGGTAAAGAGAGGGGTAGACGGGAAAAATAGTATATTATACAAGAGGGAAAGAATATGAGCATTCCGGCGAAGGTGAATTGGCAACCACTTGAGCTTCTCGCGGAATTCATCTACTCACCAACAAGATCCTGAAAGTGGAACACGATCTCCCTCGTGTATCTGGTCCTCGGGGCTTGAACAGCGAACTTGACAGAGCCGTGAAGATTGAATGGGTGACGATCCCTGAGTAGATAAAAATAATGTTCTCCTGGAGGTAAATGACTTTGGTGATGATAGATAATGTAAGGCGACGACCGAGTAGCGTCCAAGGGCTGGACGAAGAGATTTTGGTCGTCCGGCGGCAGTAAGACAGGCATACGACATTGTTGCCATTGCGGGTAGTTGTGAGTTTATCTATCATTCGACGTTGGAGTTTCTTGTCCATTCATCTTCATTACAAAACACCTTTGCGAATCACGGGTAGAATCATTTATTTATAAATAAAAATGAATTACTGTAAATGTTGATATTCATTTGGCAAACATTTATAACAATGAAAAATAACTTACCAGATCTGATCCGAAGTAGATATTTCCTTGTAAATACAGTCAATACACTGTGGCGCGCAGGGGCACTTCTCTCCATTATTGTTGAACAGCTTGTGAGTGTAGTTGGCTAAGCATGCCATGCCTTTAGGCGTGCATTGGGGACCCTCTAATAAAATACGAAAACATTGATTACTAGATATCTCGCAATACGAAGTCGCAATAGTTCACCTTTGTCATGGTTAACTCTGAGTGATCAATTTGAAAGCAGCTCTTTTTTCAAAATCATCATCATCTGCCTAGCCTTTTCCCAACTATATTGGGGTCGGCTTCCAGTCTTACCGGATTCAGCTAAGTACCAGTGTTTTACATGGAGCGACTGCCTATCTGACCTCGACAACCCAGTAACTGGGTAACACGGTACCCCTTGGCAAGACTGGTGTCAGATCTCAAGCTTCTGACTACCCGTAACGACTGTCAAAGATCTTCAAATGACAGCCGGGACCAACGGCTTAACGTGCTTTCCGAGGCACGAAGGAAACTCGGTATGTTGAAATGGTCACCCATCCACGGACCGACCTCGTCAAGCGTTGCTTAACCTTGATGATCGACCCGAGCGGCTGTTATTATTTAGCCACGCAGCTCTTTTTTCAAAATGCGAGAAATAAAATTATAAGATTACCGTCATAGAAATAGTAGAAAGGCACGCAGTCGCAGAACTCCTTCGCTAGTTTACATCTGCAGGATAGGCGACAGGTATTTGTGCTGTGCACCTGAGTTAAAACAACAAGTGATCATTTTTCTGTATGTTTTGGCGACACGGTTGGTGCAGTGGTTAAGCGATCGGCTGCAGCGCTGCATGTCACCGGTTCGATTCCCGAACGGAACAAATATTTGTATTGCCTACAGATAGTTTTTCCAGTCTGGTTGTTTGAGTTTATATATGTTTGTAAATGCACCCACGATACAGGAGAAGTTCCCAGTGTCCACACACATTTTTTCGGTTACTTTTTATAATTTAAAAAAATGCTTAAAAACAATATAATACAAGATATTGGAATTTTCTGCGCCTTTGTACTCCCAACGGAGCTCCACATCGTTGTCTATGTGGTGAAACAGTCGACCGCCTTGGACACCATGGCCTATCCTGCAGTATGGCCTACCCAATGGGTTGGCACGTGACTATGGGAAGAGACCGGACGGGATGACCATAATGCCTTGGAAGTTGGGTAGGCCTATGGTGTGGGATGCAATATGTGTCGATACCCTTGCGCCATCCCACCTTCTTAGCACGGCGGGCTGTGCTGGGGCAGCTACTGCTGGTGCAGAAAACCTCAAACGGCGCAAATATAACAACCTTATTGGCAGTTATATGTTTGAGCCGTTTGGGGTTGAGACATTAGGTCCATGGGGTCCGAGTGCTCATCGAGTGTTTCGAGGCATTAGTAAACGGTTAGTCGACTGTTCGCGTGACCAGAGGGCGGCCTTTTCTTCAGCCAGAGAATCAGCATTGCCATTCAACGTGGCAATGCTGCCAACGTTCTGGGCACATCACATTTCCCATTGACATCGATGTGGATGAATTTTTTGATGCGCAATGAGCCCCTTTTCCTCTCCCCTTTGTTTGTAAATTTGTTTTGTTATTAGGCATATGATTAGAAATATTCAATTGTATATATTGTTAGAAAAAAAATGATTTAAAAAAATGCTTTCATTCTTTAAATTATAAAGGTAGCGTGCGAGTATTTAAGCTTTCATGTTACCCTGGCCTTCGAGCTCCCCTTCTATGGGCCTAAATAAATAAAGTGACTTTCCATGTTAGATAATGGTCCCTTCTATACCACCTGCCTACTTAGGTGGACCGATGACCTGGTGAACGTTTCAGGGATCCGCTGGATACAAGACCAGTAAATGTGGCGAAACTTGGGGGAGGCCTATGTTCAACAGTGGAGATATTTCGGCTGAAATGATGATGATGACGATGATCCCTTATAATAGCAGCCTAGTACCAGTATTTCACATGAAAAACGATTTTGAGTTCGAGTCAAAGTCAAAATTATTTATTTTAAGTGGCACTTTTCAACGTCAAAAATTTAAATTTAAAAGTAACTAATAATAATTAATTCTACCATCCATTCGGAATAGTAGCTTGTTGTGGAGAAGGAAGTACAAGAAACTCCATTCTTACTCTTTGAAAACATTTTTTTTAGAGAACGATGCACCCAGACTAGCACTACTGTACTACATATAGGTATGAAGTATTTTAAGCACTAACAGGTAAATTCATTTATTTTATAAATAGGAACATGGTTCTCACATACTTACAAAATATTGCAAACATAGATAAATAACCTAATTCAACAACAACGAAACAGTGTGTGAGTAATTTCTTAAACAATAAGAGAAGAGTAACTGGGTAACCCTGGGTGCCTCTTGGCAAGACGGGTCTCAGATATTCTGGCTTCCTACAGTTCCCACTATCCGAACTGACCTTCAAATAACTAACAATGACAGCCGGGACCAACGTCTTTACTTGTTTTTCGAGGCAAGGAGGAGTCTCTGAACGTAATGGATGGTCACCCATCCAAGGACCAACCTCGGCAAGGGTTGCTTAACCTCTAAGATAGAACCTTGAGGCTGTTATTATTTAGCCACGAGCTTCTATACACATTGGAGAAGCACCTTATCATCATTGGCCTTTTAATGTTCCCACTTCTGGGACACAGGCCTCCTCTCTGTAAGAAAAAGAGAATGTGAGTTTTGGGAGAAGCACCTTTTTTTTCGTTTGACATTATTTTGCATTCCTACGAAGTACCCACCTTTCTCCCACTAGAAGCCGGTTCATCAGTATACGAGCATCCTCGCCTGGTCGGCTGCAACTCCTTGACTCCTCGGCCACAGCGCGACTCCATCACACTCAGTTCTGTGGTCCTGACCAGCGTCAGGCGAATTTGCGATGGTGAGTGTGTGAGATCCATCACGTCATATGGTGAGTGAACGTAGAACTTAGAGGAGATGACAGAAAAAGGCATATTATTCAATTATTTGTCACAAGCGACCCGTCCCGGCATGACTAATGGTGGCCCAGTAGTAACGACCCTGACTTACGTGTCGTACGTCGTGGATTCAAACCCAGGCAGGCACTTATTTCATCAGCACTGCTCTAAAAACGGTGAAGGAAAACATCGTGAGGAAACCGGCCTCCTAGTGTCCTAGAGCCAAAAATACCAAGACATGTATGTGTCATCCACCAATCCGCACTGGGCCCGCTTGTTAGATAAGGCCCATTCCTTCTCTCACAGAAAGGAGGCATCTATCCCTAGCAGTGGGAACATTAAAATGCTGATGAAAATGACCTGTCCCGGCTTCGCAAGGAATAAATAATCAAAATAAAAAATATATTTTGGGGGTCTAGATAAAGACTAATTCTATCAGCTGAGGAGAAGAGTCCAAATGCCAAAATATAAGGAATTCATCACGTAAAATTTCGATAGTATGTGGCATTTTCATGTTTTTAAAGTTTTCCAATGTGACGATTTCGTTTATAGAATAATCACTTGTCTAGCCTTTGGGGCCCTACTATGAGCTCTTAGAGCAAGTATATTTCCAGATTATATGACGTGCATACATATGTCTATTACGCACAATACCTTGCTAAAAGAGCATATGGTAGGGGTCAGGCTTTTCTGATATCTGAAAATAAGAAATTTTCTTTTTCGCATTTCAGTTGGTTCAATTACAAATGTTTATGTGACTTTTTCATTTCTTTCAATAAAAAATTGGTAGCATCAGCACTAAGGAACGATGAAAGTTTGTAGAAAAGACCATACTTTTTCCATCAATACCATCGGGCACACACATCCAATAAAATTAAGCCTTTTCCCGTGGGGGTAGGCAGAAACTATAGAATGCCACCTCATCATCATCATAAGCCTTGACCCATAACAACAACAACTGCAACCAACTGGGCAACTTGCAACTGGGGTTATACCAGTTGTAAACGACTCTTTGTGCCTATTGGCCTTGTTTGTTCTGTCTCCTGCTTGGTATGGAGGGAAGTGACATTTTTTTTTCCTATCCCTCCGTTTTTCTTTTCTGATTAATTTCGTTGCGGGAGGAGCTCATGGCTAAATAATAACAGCCGCACGGGTCGATCATCAAGGTTAAGCAACGCTTGACGAGGTCGGTCAGTGGATGGGTGACCATTTCAACATACCGAGTTTCCTCCGGGCCTCGGAAAGCACGTTAAGCCGTTGGTCCCGGCTGTCATTTGAAGATCTTTGACAGTCGTTACAGGTAGTCAGAAGCTTGAGATCTCACACCAGTCTTGCCAAGCGGTACCGTGTTACCCAGTTACTGGGTTGTGGAGGTCAGATAGGCAGTCGCTCCATGTAAAACACTGGTACTTAGCTGAATCCGGTAAGACTGGAAGCCGACCCCAATATAGTTGGGAAAAGGCTAGGCAGGTGATGATGATGATCCAATACAGTTAAATTCTTTCCCCAGGACGCTCGACGAATCGAACTTTATTGCCTCAGCGCTTTTTTGGTGGTGGCCACTGTTGATTCTGGCTTTCAGTGGGGTGACCATAAGCTCTTATAGCGGTATCAATTTGATATCGAGTAAGTGACAGATGTATACAAGTCAGATACATCTGTCCCTTATTCGATCTCAAATAGATACCCTCTAAGAGCTTATGGTTACCCCCCAGGAGTTGCAGTGGTTTGGGAATAGTGCGGTGGGATCGTGCCCTATTCCCATGTTACTTGGGGTCGGCACAACACGTTTTCTTCTTCCAACCCGTCCCGTCCGCCGTCAGTCTATCACTGACTCCCTTTTCTTTCAAATCCCTCCTCACGCAGTCCATCCATCTTTTCTTTGGCCGTCCCCTCCCTCTCTATCCATCCACATTTATATTCATAACTAATTTAGTAACATGCGTTTCATCCCTCCTCATCATATGACCATATCAGGAAAAACCTTTAATTTTTTCTGTCACTGGCTCCACTTAGTCTTTCCAACTTTCACTATTATACTCATTTCTCACTTTATCCATTCTCGACACTCCGCACATTGATCTCAACAGTCTTATCTCTGCTACATACATGCATCTCTTTTCATCCATATACTTCACAGCCCAACATTCTGATCCATAAAGTACGACAGGTCTAGTCACGGACTTGTAAATTTGCCCTTTTAACTTGAGGGGCATCCGTGGGTACCCGCTCCGATGCAAAAGGAGTATGTAAGGATCGTATGATGTTCTTTAATTTCTGCCTACCCCCATGAGAAAAGGCATGGGTTTATGAAAGTGTGTATTAAAGAATAACTTACATCAGCAGAGGCTGGCACATCCATGACGATGTAGCAGCTTAGAGAGGAGTATTTACACGTCACTGGCCAACGGAGCGTATCGTTGAGGTTCGCACTCCTGCAATGAGAGATTTACGTTAGCACCCTTCGATCAACAATACCAACAAGATGTAGGGTCGGCGCAAGAAATATGTCTCGGTAAATAATAGCTCACTTGAGACGTGAGCTCTTATTTTGTTCAGTTTGACATAGTAAGTATTGTAAATGTAGGGTAGTAAGTATATATTCTTACTTCAAAAACTTTTTTACAAAAATATACAACCAATTTCCAAAAAAAACACCACAAAGTGAAAAATAACTTGAATTTCGGAAGTCGGTGTGTCTGTTTTCGTTTCTTCGTTTTTTGACACCGCCTTCCGAAATTGAAGCTATTTGTACACATCTGCGTAGTGGTATGTTATGAAATGGTGTAAACAATAAACAGACATGCGATTGCAGCAATCCCGAGAGGTTTATCGTCATTTATTGAAGAGTTGTATATCTGTTGTATATCGCCGAAGTTCTTAATCAGATCATTACCAAATTTAAATGGAACCATTTCGGAATAAACATCATTCAAACAAAAAAAGAATTTTGCAAATCCGTTTACATATGACGGAGTTATGCCCGAATATGCAATAGAATTAAAACCTGGATTGAGAACCTCCTCCTTTTTGGGAAGTTGGTTAAAAAGAATCCTGAGGCCTTACCATGACGTGTCAAAACTGTCATGGTTCCACTGTGAGAGAGAGACGGAGCTATACAAGACAAATAGATTTATTGCCTTTTTCACAATATCACCATGATAGTTTTAATACGCCATGTTAGGCCCCCATGGACAAAGGCGGCGATGACCTAATGAAGGCCGCGGGAATCCGCTGTATGCGAAACACACATGATCGATGTGGCGTTGCTTGGAGGAGGCTTATGTCCAGCAGTTGACGTCTTTCAGCTGAAATTATTATGATGATGACCTGGTGAGTTTAATATAATAAACTTACGCAATGACTACATCTGCCAACGCGAGAGAATTAGTGACGTAGCACGCTCCAGCCTCCGTCATCACTGGGATCCATTTGTAGGTGACCTCCTCTGAAGACTTTGTCTTGAGGTCTGGTTCTGGCATTACCTGGATGAAGAGCATGTGTGGTTAGCGCGAAAAAAGGAGAGGTGAGACTCTGACGCCATTGCTGATAGAAAATATATTACATCAGCAATGGCGGTTGTCGAAATGCCATATTGACCGCGTGACATTTTGATAGCGTTGGCATTTCCACACATTTTTGAAATTTTACTAAGCTGCCTCCGATAGCTATTGAACGCCTGTCCAACAATTTAGCAATGGGGCGTATTACTGTAAGGCCTCCCTAGGTGGTCTAAATTTGAAAGAGAGTTACCGCGGCCCTGGCACAAGCAAATGCAGTAACATGGGTGGGTTTTTAGGGTTCCGTACCCAAAGGGTAAAAACGGGACCCTATTACTAAGACTCCACGATCCGTCTGTCTGTCTGTCTGTCCGTCTGTATCTCATGAACCGTGATAGCTAGACATTTGAAATTTTCACAGATGATGTATTTCTGTTGCCGCTATAACAACAAATACTAAAAACAGGATAAACTATATATTTAAAGGGCTCCCATACAACAAACGTGTTTTTTTTGCCGTTTTTTGCGATAATGGTACGTAACCCTTCGTGCGCGAGTCTGACTCGCACTTGGCCAGTTTTTTAGTAAAAGTCCGACACTCCCTCCCGCTTCACCCAGAGCGGCAGAAGTCATTGGATGATTCTTCACCACAGTGAAACGAAAAACTAAAGGTGGACCGATGACCTGGTTAAGGTTGTGGAAAACGCACAGGACCGGTCTATGTAGCGACGCTTGAGGAAGGCCTATGTCCAGCAGTGGACGTCTTTCGCCTGAAATGAAAATGATATCGACTGGCCTGTGCCTTTTTTAATTCTGGTTTACTTCCCACGAGGCTAGATAAATTCTAAGTGTAGACAACGTTCAGTAAAAAAAATAGTTTTGGCCAAGTCCACTCACATCCACAGCTATCCCGAACATATCCACGCTGGTATCCAGATGACTGAACTCCTGGAACCTCTGCAGATGGAACAGGTCAGAGTTGACGATAGCTTCCACGAGGCGAGCATAGTAGTCATACTTGTCGTCTGAAGGGTCGGTGTTGAAGTGTTTCTTGATCGCCGCTGGTAGCTTAGCTTGGTTGAGGCGGTTCTGAGTGATAGAAAAATAAAAATTGGTACCTACGCCCGACGACATATCAAATATATGTCGGCTTTAGTCAATAGTACGGACGTAAAGTCAAATCACAAGCACGCCCCTAGCGCCAAACAAGAGCAATTACGCATTGGCGCGCTTTTATAAGCACTTGCGTAGCGGGGAACAGGGCAGTTGAGTACTGACAGCCGTAGAGCTAAGACGTCGTAGAATCAGTGTCGATCCGTAATATTAGTAAGCAAGAATGTAACTTGTGTCTATTTGAATAAACCTAGTGTATCGAATAACGTATGTGATTTCATTTGCACGATTGTACCCACCGACCTGCCCACACACGATGTCTTAACCTAAGGGAATACATTCTGACTTCCCGATGGTTTACATCTATCGGCCAGCCTTGATGCGACATATACATTTTCAGAAGAAGTTGACCTCTCATTGTAAGGATAATCTTTCCAATGCAAGGTCAGCCATTGGAAATGTATCAATAGCTAGTTAGATTTGATTATGACGACATGGAACTGTGAAAAAGATGAAACTTCGAATACTTTCTTCTTCGTCTTCGAGTCGCTGGCACGACAGTCGTTCATATTTGTTTGGCTCAGTGTGATTATTCGAGCCAGTGCCGTAAATAGGGCGGTGCCACCGGTGCCCAGGCACAGGGCGTAGACTCTGGGGGGCGCAAGAATGGCCAGACCAGGCAGGTCTATTATTTTTTCGGTTTGCTCCTGATAAGTTCCCGCTGCGCCCCTAGTGCTCGATTCCAACACATACGTACCTACAAATTATACCTAATCTTGCTAATATTTTTGAATAAACGTTTTTTCACCAATTCATACTTAAACGCAATTTATACTTATTATGCTACCTTCCTTAATCAAAACTCTACCATACCAAGTACTTAAAATTTAATTTATAGTTTACTGAAACTTTGCAGGGTGTTATTTTATTATAAAATTTAAATAAATCTTAAGGGTACACTAGTCGGAATCATAAATCTTAAGGGTACACGGCACGAACTATTTTGTGCGCGGGGTTAAATGCATTTTATATCAACCGACAACACGTGTGGAAGAGATAGATGCTGTGATGAGCAGTAGGAAGCTAGTTCGCGTACGAATACACACTTTTGCAGATTTTTAGCGAAATGGATAATGATTTAGGACGAAACCGAGCGCGCGAAATTTTATAAACAGACTTTTGGCAGTCTAGATATCATGGAAAAACGACTAAATCTATCTGTTCAAAATACAATGCATTGTTGAACTACTTATCTCTATACTATATATAATGTATGGAAACCGTTTTGCAATTTTCTGTCTTCTTATGGTATTTATTTGCGCCCGAAAATGCGTTAAAATTAGTGTCGAAATGTGGAACTTGCGACGCTCATAACTTTCCAATATTTTTTTTTTACTTTTCGCTTCCATACAGGGTTAGATAGTGGATGGTATAATAGGCGAAGGGTCTAATTAACATCAGATGGCTCGTCTGCTTGTTTGCCCACATCAGTTCTTTAAATAAATAGATTTTTCTTGCAAAATATTAGATAATTGGTCCACCAAGACCAAGTTCCTTGTGCTTTATTATATCACCCTGAATTAAATAAAGTAGGGTATAAAAAAACAAGAGCGCAGTTATAGAAGCTCGCATAGGGCGCAGAAAAGGCTATTTACGGCACTGATTCGAGCCAGGAGGTAGGGTCGTGATCTCTCAGTGTGGTAAAATATCTGGTCAGGTTTAATGCTGCTAAAACCCAGGCGTGTCTTTTTTCCGCAAAAAAGAGTCAATTTCACCGGGCTCCAACTTTCCGAAGTGTGACCGTGCCAATAACTGACCATCTTGAGCTGCTTGGCGTTACGGTGACATCGACTCTCAATTTTGGCCCATTCATTGAGGCAAAGGCTCAGTTGGCTGCCAAGAAGCTGGGGATCCTTGCAAAGGTGAGAAGGTACTTCACGCCAGAACAGCTGCTCAGCTTGTATCAAGCGCAAGTTCGATCATGCATGGAGTACTGTTCTCATCTCTGGGACGGCTCTGCCAAATACCAACTTGATGCACTAGAGTCGATCGAAAAGCGGGCCAAGAGGCTCATCGGCGATGAGGCATTGGTTAAGTCAAAGCTCCAGAGCCTTGAACATCGTCGCCGAGTTGCCGGCTTGTCGGTTTTTTATCGATTACATTTCGGGGAATGTGCGATGGAATTGCATAATCTAATTCCGCCCAGCCCGTTTCATCATCGGACTACCAGACGTACGGCGATGCGCCATCGGTACATGGTGGACATCCCACCCATACGGACTAAACGTTTTGAAAATACTTTCATTATGCGTACAGCTAAGGAGTGGAATTCCCTGCCGGAGTCTGTGTTTCCCGATAGCTACAACCTAGGGGTCTTTAAGTCAAGAGTGAATAGGTTACTTCTAGGCAAGCGTGCTCCATCATCGGCCACATCATCGCTTACCATCAGGTGAGATGGTGGTCAAGCGCGAGCCTATATATGATAAAAAAAAAAAAAAAAAAAAATTATATAAGACAGTCAGTAAGGTACTTGTGGGACTGACACACAGTTCAAGCTTATCGGCGTTTCAAAAATGTTTAAGTACCAGTGAACAGACTTGATCGACGGACTCACCATGGCAAACGCAGATTTATCTTTCAATCTGTTGATCCAGCTGCTAGTAGGTACAGCTAATAGTAGCTGGATCGATGCATGTGCGAGGCTAAGCTATAGTCCTCGGCACGTAACTTGGCAAGGTTTTGGCGAACTGACCAACCACCTTAGAGAGCGAACGGAACGTGGACGCGACGCGATTGGTCAGTCGATCCTTGTGTCAACTGACCTACCAATCGCGCGCTTGGAACGATGCTAAACTTTCCCCGCATCCCGCTTAGTAACCAAAAAGATCTAAAAAACGACGTGTCATCTAACGACCGTTTCAAGTTACGTGCCGACAACTATACACTTTCAAGAACTAAGTAAAGTCAAAGGGATCTGGTACAAGGTCATACAACACCAGCCTTCTCGCATTCCTTGGTTTATGGACACCAAAATGAGCAGAACGTACATTGTAGCGGCTCTAAGCCTCTAAGACTTCGTTCTGGACACTATCCCACGAAAAGATTTGGCCATCTGATGAGAAAACTAAATTCCCCAAATTGTGAGGTGTGTGGAGTTATTGATGATGTCCAGCATCTTTTGGTGGAATGTTTCAAGAACCAGACAGGTAGGGAGCGATTGTCAAGATTCAAAATCAAAATCAAAATAGCCTTTATTACTGATAATATTGTTACATTAAATTTCATTATAGTTCATTCATTGGTTTCTTGTATTATATAATTTTCCAATATATTAGGTACAATAAAACTTATTTATATTTAATTACAACATTTCATGCACTTACATGACAACATTTCATGCATTTTTAGTAAATAATAACAATATAAAATTGGATCATATAAATTAGATTATGTTTGACTTAGTCATTCTAGTCTTCGACATCGGTAACATTATTATCTGTTTGCCATTTGGCATAGGCCTCCCCTAGGCTTTTCCATCTATCTCTATTTGTGATATCAGTAAGGTAGCAGGAACAACATGGCTAAGGGAAGCCACAAATTGTCAAGATTACGTAGAATCAATAAATTCGACATGGGTACGTTTTTTGAAATCCTGGCTGATCCAGGAACTGATTCTGCTAGAATTGTTTATGACATGGCAATGTAATAATACTTTTTGTTAATGTTAAGTTAAGATAAGATATATGATAAGGGGTAGTATTTAAACGCAAATCAAAAAATATCCTTTTTCTATGCAATAAAATACCGAATTCTCATCAAAATTACTGATTGCGCAGCAAAATATTCAACGCAAAATATCACTAAACACACTACAATTTACTTTCGCAGCGTGCAGCGATTTTTCCTAAAGCAAAAGCTTTTTTATTAATGCACAGCTAATAATCTTAATGCACATCATACATGTTAACTCTTTTTCTTTTAAATATAGCTTCTATTTTTATATTATTTACAGCAGTGTTTCTAAATAAAACAGCATTTGATTAGTCACAGTAGGGGGGGGGAGGGGCGGAAACCCCCCTGTACCATCCCCACAACTCGGAGCCCCATGGTTATGGAGATATCCAGGGTTAAAGTTTTTACAATTACTATTTAACGACAATGTCGACGGAGCCCCGCTGCGCGGGGCTCCTATTTCTGTCTAAAGGGTCTAAAGTAACCTAACACGAAGAAGATGACGGGAGCTGAGTTCGTTCGCTTTGCTCGCTCACTTCAGCTGCCGTCGTCTTTTCGAACCTAACCTGTCCGTGTCGGGGTGCCCTAAGTTCCCGAGCTCGCTTCGCTCGCTCTTGGACTAATTCATAAAGACCACATGGAAAGTGGGTGCTCTATATATCTCTAAATATGGAAAATTTGCTGTGCAGTTAGTATTTCTGCTATGTATGTAGTATTTTTGTACAAAAATAAATATAACTGTATTGCATTATGAGGAAAAAAGTAATGTCATATTGATGTATAATTTCGAATTATCTGCAGTTTGAGTTTTGCTAAACATTTAGTTTATTTGTAGTGAAGTAAGTTATTTGATGTAAAAAAGAATATAAATGATGAGTATGTATTGATAGATGATTATTTTATTTGATATGCAATTTATAATATCCCTATGATAAGTTGAAATGTAAAATTAGGTTAGGTTGCGATGGGGCTGACATGCCTTAAAAGGATAAAAGTCCCTAAAAAATAAAGATTAAAAAAAAAACTATACATACGCTGCACAAACCTTAACAAAATTTATTTTTGCTAAAAATGAAGGCCAATAATTTTTTCGTCACTTAATCTACGAACCTTATAACACATAGTAATAGCTGGCACACTGAACCGCCAGGACCTGAAGTCTTTCTCCAGGGTCACGACCGTGGGAGACTCGTTGTATCGCTGCAACTGTCCCAGGGACACGTCTACCGCTCCCCACGTGGCTAGGGCTGTTGCTGCTACCCAGAGGATCCTACAAAATTTTACTGCAATTTAATCATATGTACCAGCAGGTGCAGAGGTAGATGATAAGAGCTTCTACACAAAGCTACATCAACATCATCATTATAATCAGCCTATAGCAGTCCACTGCTGGACATCACATCACATCATCAGCCTATTAATGTGCCCACTGCTGAGACACAGGCGTCCTCTCTGTGAGAGGGAATGGGCCGTAATCCACCACGCGGGCCCAGTGCGGGTTGGTAGATGTCACATGTCTTCGAATTTTTAGGTTCTAGGACATGCCGGTTTCCTCACGATGTTTTCCTTCACCGTTTTGAGAGCAGTGGTGATGAAATAATTAAAACAAAGTAAAGCGCCTGCCTGGGCTCGAACCCACAACCTACAACTTTTAAGTCGCGGCCGATACCACTGGGCCACAACTACTGGACATAAGCCTCTCCAATTGAACGCCATTTGCTTCGATTTTCGGCAACTGTCATCCAGCTGCTACCAGCCACCCTGCGAAGGTCGTCGCTCCACCTAGCCTGAGGGCGTCTTACATTACGTTTACCAGTTCGCGGTCTCCACTCAAGAACACGTTTACCCCAACGATCATCGGTTCTACGACTTAAATGGAAATCCCAAAGTTACATCAGCGATAACTATTGTCGAACAATTAAAATAGTATGTTTGAAATGCGTCAAGAAAACTTGTCATTCCATTTCGTCAATCGCTGTCCCTGATAGTGCCCCGATAGAATGACATTTTTTTTTGTCTAGGACCAAAGGAGAAAGTTATGGCTAGACTGATGTGCCCTTGGTATAATAATATACACCGCCGGGTATTCTCTTCCCGTGACAGCTGGGTCACGTGATTGGTCAAAGAATACGTCATCAGTTGCGAAGCGCTAATAATTCAATATGTTGGGTTTAGTCAATAGTACGGCCGTTAAAACAAATCGCAAGCACGCCATCTGGCGGCAAAGCAAGAACAACTACGCATTGGCGCGCTTCTTCTAACCGCTTGCGTGGTCCCCGCCAAAGAAGATGACAGTTGAGTACTGACTGTCTTGGAGTTGGAGCTAAGACGTCGTAGAATCAGTGTCGATCCGTAATATTAGTAAGCAAGAATGTAACTTGTGTCTATTTGAATATACTCAGTGTATCGAATAACTTATGTGATTTTATTTGACGATTCTACCCAACGACCTGCCCACACACGATGTCTTAACCTAAGGGAATACATTCTGACTTACCGATGGTTTACATCTATCGGCCATCCTTGATGCGACAAATATATAAATTAATTTAAAACTAAATAGATGAATCACACGAGTTACCAAGTAATTAAGCTAGTTAAAAGTTGTGATTTCATGATCAATTCCGTTCACCTTCAATTTGCCACTTGTAGTGACTATGAGCCTCTAATCTAAGATCTCTCAAACTCTAGAAAAATCTTAAGGCTGCTTATTTTCATGACATAACTGTCTACCTGCATATTTAGTCTACCTCGTCAGGATACAAAAAATATAAGAGCCCCTTCACAAAAAAGACAGACTTACCGCTCTATCCAATGCCTGCGTGGCGCAGCAATATGATTGAACCCATGAATGCTGGTCTCATTGCAGAAGTCTTTTCCACACTTGATCATAGACTTCACTACAGAGGTGACACAACGTGTGATAAACCAGGGTTTTTCTTCTTGATATATTGGATATTCGTTGGCATATATAGTTTTAGAGTACATTGCAAGGATTTCTTATAGATTATGTAAAGACCTCTTCTTTCTTTTTCGTTAAGAAAGAGAAAGGGCCCACTGAATTATTCCTTAATTTCTCATCACTGCAACTCTTGAAAGCCAGAATAAACTGTGGCCACCAGAAAAGCGCCACGGCAATGAAGCTCGAAGAGTTACTCGAGGAAGGATAGAATCTGTTTTCCTGTGTGCGGGACTAAATTCTATCTACCAGATTGGAACATAGCTATTCTATGAAATCACACATAGTTAAGTATGACAGCTAACTTAGCTGGAATGTATTCAGAATAGGAAGCATGTCGGTAATCGTTAAAGGTGAAACTATTTTTTAACACGCTTTTATTAGCTTGGTATGTATCTATGTAACTATGTATCAATGTAACGGAATCTTTGAACGTGATTTTCACCCACATCAAAACGTCGGATTGATTTGAAACTTTGCTCACCTATCAAGGACCGATGACAATGCAATAATTTTGTCAAAGTCAAAGTACTTTTGAAAGTCAAACAAAAATAAAAATTTACAAGTAATAAAAGTTGATTCTACCGTGCGCGTTTAAATTGTTTGTCCCATTAGCCTTACCAAGATCTTCAGGATCAGCGACTTTTTAGTACAATTTACCATTAAAGCGTGTTTTTTGAACTACAATTTATTTTTATCAGGCTATGCTAAACATAACAATTTTTAGCATAACACTACAGAAGAAAATTAAAACGAACTGAAATATTATCGAACAATTTTAATTAACAAATACATTCTGAAGCGTGCGTTGTCATAATTATAACTCTGAACATGAAACATCCATTAGTATACTGCAGATAGGCAGCAAATTATTGTGAATAAGTATAGAGGTATAATAGAAATTAGGTGTTTGAAAAAAGTATACTGTGTCACTCAGATCCCTCTTTTCCATTGACCTTATAATAATGTGAAAGAAATCAAACGAACAGTTAAAGATACCTAATATATCATTTAATAATTAATTTGGTTTATGAAAAATAGGTAGTACAAATTTTGCTTATCGCTAAGATGAATATTTTTTAGTAACTAAATCAGACTTAAACAATTTCTTATCTGGGACTCTTTAGCCCTTCTCCCTATCAAATGGGCCGACGTCTCCTCTTAAAAATATAGTTAGGTAATAACACGAAAAAACCTATAACATTATTCACCATCCCACATGAACCCGCATAATTTGAATTTCCCCAAATATACTGATTCGAACATTTTCTTTGCCGGGCGCGTTCCACCCGCGCCCGCATTGACAATCAATGGCATGAGGTGATCCGCCTCTCCTAGTGGATGACTATCCAAACCGCCTTTCTGTTTATCCCAAAATATTATTTTCTTCCGATTCTCTTCGTCTCCGGTGCAAACGTCATTTAAAAAATTATCGAATTCTTCGTTAGCAATTTTTTTCTCAATTTCTGTTCTTGCTTTATTAAATCCTTCCATGTTATGGTATGACAAACCTGAACCGAAAATGGCGACCCCTTCTTTCCGAAATTGGTACAAAACTTTACCAATGTCATAATGCTGGGCTGCGTTTTGGTTTTGAAGTATAGATATTTGGATGATTGGGATATCTGCTTTTGGATTTATTAACATCATTGGTATAAAGACTCCGTGGTCCCAACCTCTTTTGTCATCTAAAGCTGACTTGATTCCCGCGTTTTTGAACGCATCGTGGATTCTGCCCGCCAAAATTGGATCGCCTAAAAAATTTAAAAAGCTTAAGAAAACTTGGTATTAATTTTGCGTCAACCTAGGATTTTGATGTGTATGGTGTCTATAGTGTTTATGGTTTTTACTGACTGATAGATTTACTGCCTCAATGCTTGTCTAGAGTGGTATTTACTTTCAAATAAAATGCAGACATCTCATGGCACTGTTATTTCTAAAAGAATTGAAGGTCAAACATGTTTACTAGGTATTTTGCTTGAAAGTTGACGATACTACGAGATATTTACAAAACACGACATCTAGTTATCTGTTATTTATCGCTAGAACTGATTTTTAGGGTTCCGTACCCAAAGGGTAAAAACGGGACCCTATTACTAAGACTCCGCGGTCCGTCTGTCTGTCTCTCTGTCTGTCATCAGGCTGTATCTCATGAACCGTGATTGCTAGACAGTTGAAATTTTCACAGATGATGTATTTCTGTTGTATAACAACAAATACTAAAAACAGAATAAAATAAATATTTAAGTGGGGCTCCAATACAACAGACGTGATTTTTTTGCCGTTTTTTGCGTTAATGGTACGGAAACCGTCGTGCGCGAGTCCGACTCGCACTTGGCCGGCTTTTATCTAGCTACTTTTATCAAGTGCCTATTATTATGAGGCCTAAATACAGATATACTTAACCGGTTTACATTTGGTTAGAGCTAAAACTGCATGCATTCCTAATTTAACATTGATTGTTTTTTTTTGCACACTGACGTTGACGGTCTAGGTCTCAAAGTGAGTTCTCATAATATTGTATGCCGGTATAAATTCCCGGCACGTAGGTAAGGTTGTCATGAATCGTTAGATGCGCAGAAGTAATTTTTTAGGTATCTTTTGTAGTGAAGCGGGCGGGAGGACCGAGAAACCGTTTGGTCTGTTCGCGGAATATGCGCGAACTTACCTCCACTACGCCAAAACCTTGTCAACTTACGTGCCGGGCACTGTATAGATATAAAAGGTAAATAAATAGGAATATTACATACCTGGGGCATCATATTTAAACTCATAACTCTCCGGCGGATAGTTGGAATAATCATACAACAACGGATGACGATCCCCAGACGAAATAGTCACAACGTCTTCCTCCCGATGCGCCGTTACTATCACTATCGCTTTCAAACGATCCAACTCCACATAATTCGACACATTTTTCAACGAATCTCCGATTTCTATGTTATATTTTTCACGTAAAACAGGATACGGACCGCCGCCATGATTTAAAAAGACAGAAGGCGCCAAATATACGTCCGCCATTTTACAATGTGTGATGACAATTGACACTATTGTTCCAATGACGATTAGTTTTAACATGGTATTATTTGTTTTAACATACACTGACTGCGTGTTATATCAATAAAATAAATGCGTAAATAAATACTGTTGTTTTGTAATGTCATCCTACATAATGTGCTCACGATGGAATACTTATTATCAGTAGAATGTGTCATTGGACTTTGTAAGGACTAAATATTTAATTTCTGTTTGGGTTTTCCTGCTAGTTAATTAATTAATGTATTTGACTCAAACATACTTGGAAATTTGAGCATTTTTTTGACAACCTTCTTCGAGATAAATCGAAATTGCTGTACTGGTCATATACATGCGAGCAGCGGCCGGCAAAAAAATTATGAAAATCCATATCTGTCGTGTGTAGCGACCAAATAAATTACATAGTAAATTCATATCTGTCGTGTACTTTAAAAATGGAACGATCTTTTACTCCAAAACCACCAAGGGGGTGGTTTTAAAAACTAATTTTATTAACAAACATACAAATTTTGGTATTTTTGTAAATAAATAATTATGCTGCGGTCGAGATAACACAATGACCCAAGCCCTGACCGCGATAAATTACATTAAATAAACCGTATCATTTATTTACTTAGAAAGTTTACAATGCAGGCGCACTTTGTAACGGTTCATTAGATAATAATTATTCTTAGAAAAATATTATTTGTTTATTTATATTGAGATGTCGTGGTGCCCCAGTGGCTAAGACATCACCTCTTGTGTTTGAGGTCGTGATTTCAAATTCGGGCAAGTACCAATTTTTAGGGTTACATATTCTAAGGGTAAAAACGGGACCCTATTACTAAGACTCCACTGTCAAGACCGTCTGTATGTCTGTCACCAGGCTGTATCTCATGAACCGTGATAGCTAGACAGTTAAAATTTTCACCGATGATGCATTTCTGTTGCCGCTATAACAAAAAATACTAAAAACAGAATAAAATAAAAAAAGTGTTTTTTTGCCGTTTATTGCTATAATGGTACGGAACCCTTCATGCGTGAGTCCATCTCGCACTTGGCCGGTTTTCATTATGCACTTTCTATGTCTATCTTAGACATCATTGACAACGATGAAGGAAAAGATCGTGAGGAAACCTGAACTAATCTTACAAATATTATAAATGTGAAAGTTTGGATGGATGTATGTTTGTTATTCAATCACGCCAGAACGGCTGAACGGATCTGGGTGAAATTTGGCACAGAAATAGATTACAGTCTGGAATATACTTGTCATACCGGTATAATTTTCCTTTGGGATAATAAAACACGTTTTACGTGGGCGAAGACGCCGGCAGAAGCTAGCAATTAAGGGTACACTAGGCGACGCCACGAACTTTTTTGTGCGCGGGGTTAAAATGCATTTTATATCAACCGACAACACGTGCGGAAGAGATTGATGCTGTGATAAGCAGTAGGAAGCTAGTTCGCGTACGAATACACACTTTTGCAAATTTGTAGCGAAATGGATAATGATTTAGGACGAAACCGAGCGCGCGAAATTTTATAACAGACCTTTGGCAGTCTAGATATCATGAAAAACGACTAAATCTATCTGTTCAAAATAAAATTATTTGCATTGTTGAACTACTAATCTATCCCTGTATGGAGGCCGTTTTGCAATCGTCCGCCCAAAATGCGTTAAAATTAGTGTCGAAATGTGGAACTTTCGACGCTAATAACTTTCAAATATTATCATTTTTTACTTTTTTGTTTCCATACAGGGCTAGATAATGATGAGACAAATTGTTATCAGTTTTTATTTTGAACGTACATCGTCAAACAGTGGAATAATCCCTAGACTACGTTTGTATGGAAGAATTTTCGACTAGTGTAACCTTAATACAAGTTTGTGGAAGTTTGTCTAAGTACCCGTCTTGAGTAATCGCGGTGATCAATGCTCTTACCTTCTCTGTTTGAAGAGGTCTTTGCCCTGCTGTGGGACAGAAACAGACTGATATCTATACCAAGACATAAAGAGGAAATATTTTTTTCGATTGTTTGGTTGTACCGAATAGGCTCCGAAACTACTGGACCGATTGTAAAAAAAAATTCACCTATGGAAAGCTACATTATGCCCGAGTAACATAGGCTATAATTTTGACGGGAGCGAAGCCACGGGGGTCAGCTAGTTATTAATATTGCCCCTGAGGAGCTCGAGACTAGGCCGGTTACAGTGCCCGACCGACCGTCGTCGTCGAGTGGATCGAAAAACGGCTCTAGAAGAAAAGGTGTCGGTTTTTATGCTTGAAATGGTTTCTAATAACCAATATCATGCATTTAAATTTCATAGGATGCAATCTGGTAGGCAAAAGGTCAAGTTTTAATTTTTTTGGCTAAAAAAAATTATGGAGCTGATATAAAAAATGCATAAATCTTCGGAACTGCAAGACTAACCGTAATATCCTTGCACACGATTATAGAACTATTTATTTATGACTAGCTGTGCCCGCGGCTTCGCTCCGGCTTCTGTCTGCCAACCCTACCCTACTTACGTTCCTGCCAACCCTACCCTACTTACGTTCCTGACTAACCTAACCTTTTTTTTTTTTTTTTTTTTTTTTTTTGTTGCGCTGGGAAAAATGCATTACGCATCATCCTCCCTCCGGGGGAAGGGAGGGGTATGTGGGACTCCCCGGTCTGTTGCCGGTATACCCACTAAAAAACCCAACGGCACTCCCGCATCGTCTTAGTGGAGGAGGACTGGGAAACCGGCAGAGCCTTTACTCCAGTCCCCCGCCGACGACTGCCCGCTGCCCCTCATGCCCCTCTCAAACGGAGGGGCCCGGGAATGACCGCGAGTGCTCGGCCATTCCCTCCCGCGGGTGGTGATGTGCAATGCAGGCGAAGGGGCCCCCGCACCTGTCGCCCGCGTATCACCACCTTCGCCTCCTTTTGCGATTTACCACCCTCGCAAAAGGAGGCGACCGCTACCCAGACCCGTCGCCTTCCAGCATGGCGCTACCCACGCCAGGAAGCGAGGGGTCCAGGCCCTCCGACGCGCCGCAGTCATGCAGGCACGCCAGAGCTCCCCCTGTGACGGGTCGGGTCTGTGGCCCCGTCACCTACCACCTTTCGGCCGCAGGGGACAGGGACAGCGGCAACGATACACCGACAGTCCTCTTCCCCTGCGGCCCCACCGCGTCCGCCATCTGACGGTGGCGGCCCCGTTGAGGCCGCGGGAGGTAAGGGAGAATGGCCGAAGCCACACCGACACTCCCCTCCCCGCCGCGGCCCCCCGCACTCCGCCGCAATGCCCCCCCCATCAGAGGGGGGGGCATCGCAGCCCGCTCAGTTGCGATGCCGCTACAGGCGGCACCCACGGCACCGCAACTATTGGGCCACTCGTCGTTGGCTTAGCGGCAAAAGCCTAGACGAGCGGCCCCCGCCTAGGTTCCTCTTGGCTTCACCGTGGGTTTCCGCCACCACGGCTACTGAGCCCCCCCGCCACGACAAGGCGGGAACCAATTCGGGGGGGTGACTAACCTAACCTTTTTTTTTTTTTTTTTTTTTTTTTTTTTTTTTTTTTTTTTTTTGTTGCGCTGGGAAAAATGCATTACGCATCATCCTCCCTCCGGGGGAAGGGAGGGGTATGTGGGACTCCCCGGACTGTCTCCGGTATACCCACTAAAAAACCCAACGGCACTCCCGCATCGTCTTAGTGGAGGAGGACTGGGAAACCGGCAGAGCCTTTACTCCAGTCCCCCGCCGACGACTGCCCGCTGTCTCACAGCGGGCCCCTCATGCCCCTCTCAACGGAGGGGCCCGGAAATGACCGCGAGTGCTCGGCCATTCCCTCCCGCGGGTGGTGATGTGCAATGCAGGCGAAGGGGCCCCCGCACCTGTCGCCCGCGTATCACCACCTTCGCCTCCTTTTGCGATTTACCACCCTCGCAAAAGGAGGCGACCGCTACCCAGACCCGTCGCCTTCCAGCATGGCGCTACCCACGCCAGGAAGCGAGGGGTCCAGGCCCTCCGACGCGCCGCAGTCATGCAGGCACGCCGGAGCTCCCCCTGTGACGGGTCGGGTCTGTGGCCCCGTCACCTACCACCTTTCGGCCGCAGGGGACAGGGACAGCGGCAACGATACACCGACAGTCCTCTTCCCCTGCGGCCCCACCGCGTCCGCCATCTGACGGTGGCGGCCCCGTTGAGGCCGCGGGAGGTAAGGGAGAATGGCCGAAGCCACACCGACACTCCCCTCCCCGCCGCGGCCCCCCGCACTCCGCCGCAATGCCCCCCCCATCAGAGGGGGGGGCATCGCAGCCCGCTCAGTTGCGATGCCGCTACAGGCGGCACCCGCGGCACCGCAACTATTGGGCCACTCGTCGTTGGCTTAGCGGCAAAAGCCTAGACGAGCGGCCCCCGCCTAGGTTCCTCTTGGCTTCACCGTGGGTTTCCACCACCACGGCTACTGAGCCCCCCCGCCACGACAAGGCGGGAACCAATTCGGGGGGGTGACTAACCTAACCTAACCTTTTTTTTTTTTTTTTTGTTGCGCTGGGAAAAATGCATTACGCATCATCCTCCCTCCGGGGGAAGGGAGGGGTATGTGGGACTCCCCGGTCTACTTCCGGTATACCCACTAAAAAACCCAACGGCACTCCCGCATCGTCTTAGTGGAGGAGGACTGGGAAACCGGCAGAGCCTTTACTCCAGTCCCCCGCCGACGACTGCCCGCTGTCTCACAGCGGGCCCCTCATGCCCCTCTCAACGGAGGGGCCCGGGAATGACCGCGAGTGCTCGGCCATTCCCTCCCGCGGGTGGTGATGTGCAATGCGGGCGAAGGGGCCCCCGCCCCTGTCGCCCGCGTATCACCACCTTCGCCTCCTTTTGCGATTTACCACCCTCGCAAAAGGAGGCGACCGCTGCCCAGACCCGTCGCCTTCCAGCATGGCGCTACCCACGCCAGGAAGCGAGGGGTCCAGGCCCTCCGACGCGCCGCAGTCATGCAAGCACGCCGGAGCTCCCCCTGTGACGGGTCGGGTCTGTGGCCCCGTCACCTACCACCTTACGGCCGCAGGGGACAGGGACAGCGGCAACGATACACCGACAGTCCTCTTCCCCTGCGGCCCCACCGCGTCCGCCATCTGACGGTGGCGGCCCCGTTGAGGCCGCGAAGGTAAGGGAGAATGGCCGAAG
The DNA here is from genome assembly GCA_948252205.1 of Orthosia incerta. NCBI lineage: Eukaryota > Metazoa > Arthropoda > Insecta > Lepidoptera > Noctuidae > Orthosia > Orthosia incerta. The sequence goes on from OX411769.1 coordinate 3,762,996, forward strand.
CCACACCGACACTCCCCTCCCCGCCGCGGCCCCCCGCACTCCACCGCGATGCCCCCCCCCATCAGAGGGGGGGGGCATCGCAGCCCGCTCAGTTGCGATGCCGCTACAGGCGGCACCCGCGGCACCGCAACTATTGGGCCACTCGTCGTTGGCTTAGCGGCAAAAGCCTAGACGAGCGGCACCCGCCTAGGTTCCTCTTGGCTTCACCGTGGGTTTCCGCCACCACGGCTACTGAGCCCCCCCGCCACGACAAGGCGGGAACCAATTCGGGGGGGAACCTAACCTAACCTTTTTTTTTTTTTTTTTTTTTTTTTTTTTTTTTTTTTTTTTTTTTTTGTTGCGCTGGGAAAAATGCATTACGCATCATCCTCCCTCCGGGGGAAGGGAGGGGTATGTGGGACTCCCCGGATCCTGCTTCCGGTATACCCACTAAAAAACCCAACGGCACTCCCGCATCGTCTTAGTGGAGGAGGACTGGGAAACCGGCAGAGCCTTTACTCCAGTCCCCCGCCGACGACTGCCCGCTGTCTCACAGCGGGCCCCTCATGCCCCTCTCAACGGAGGGGCCCGGGAATGACCGCGAGTGCTCGGCCATTCCCTCCCGCGGGTGGTGATGTGCAATGCGGGCGAAGGGGCCCCCGCCCCCGTCGCCCGCGTATCACCACCTTCGCCTCCTTTTGCGATTTACCACCCTCGCAAAAGGAGGCGACCGCTGCCCAGACCCGTCGCCTTCCAGCATGGCGCTACCCACGCCAGGAAGCGAGGGGTCCAGGCCCTCCGACGCGCCGCAGTCATGCAGGCACGCCGGAGCTCCCCCTGTGACGGGTCGGGTCTGTGGCCCCGTCACCTACCACCTTTCGGCCGCAGGGGACAGGGACAGCGGCAACGATACACCGACAGTCCTCTTCCCCTGCGGCCCCACCGCGTCCGCCATCTGACGGTGGCGGCCCCGTTGAGGCCGCGGGAGGTAAGGGAGAATGGCCGAAGCCACACCGACACTCCCCTCCCCGCCGCGGCCCCCCGCACTCCGCCGCAATGCCACCCCTCATCAGAGGGGGGGGCATCGCAGCCCGCTCAGTTGCGATGCCGCTACAGGCGGCACCCACGGCACCGCAACTATTGGGCCACTCGTCGTTGGCTTAGCGGCAAAAGCCTAGACGAGCGGCCCCCGCCTAGGTTCCTCTTGGCTTCACCGTGGGTTTCCGCCACCACGGCTACTGAGCCCCCCCGCCACGACAAGGCGGGAACCAATTCGGGGGGGGAACCTAACCTTTTTTTTTTTTTTTTTTTTTTTGTTTCGTTGGGAAAAATGCATTACGCATCATCCTCCCTCCGGGGGAAGGGAGGGGTATGTGGGACTCCCCGGATCCTGCTTCCGGTATACCCACTAAAAAACCCAACGGCACTCCCGCATCGTCTTAGTGGAGGAGGACTGGGAAACCGGCAGAGCCTTTACTCCAGTCCCCCGCCGACGACTGCCCGCTGTCTCACAGCGGGCCCCTCATGCCCCTCTCAACGGAGGGGCCCGGGAATGACCGCGAGTGCTCGGCCATTCCCTCCCGCGGGTGGTGATGTGCAATGCGGGCGAAGGGGCCCCCGCACCTGTCGCCCGCGTATCACCACCTTCGCCTCCTTTTGCGATTTACCACCCTCGCAAAAGGAGGCGACCGGTGCCCAGACCCGTCGCCCTCCAGCATGGCGCTACCCACGCCAGGTAGCGAGGGGTCCAGGCCCTCCGACGCGCCGCAGTCATGCAGGCACGCCGGAGCTCCTCCTGTGACGGGTCGGGTCTGTGGCCCCGTCACCTACCACCTTTCGGCCGCAGGGGACAGGGACAGCGGCAACGATACACCGACAGTCCTCCTCCCCTGCGGCCCCACCGCGTCCGCCATCTGACGGTGGCGGCCCCGTCGAGGCCGCGGGAGGTAAGGGAGAATGGCCGAAGCCACACCGACACTCCCCTCCCCGCCGCGGCCTCCCGCACTCCTCTGCGATGCCCCCCCCATCAGAGGGGGGGCATCGCAGCCCGCTCAGTTGCGATGCCGCTACAGGCGGCACCCGCGGCACCGCAACTATTGGGCCACTCGTCGTTGGCTTAGCGGCAAAAGCCTAGACGAGCGGCCCCCGCCTAGGTTCCTCTTGGCTTCACCGTGGGTTTCCGCCACCACGGCTACTGAGCCCCCCCGCCACGACAAGGCGGGAACCAATTCGGGGGGGGGGGGGGGGGGGGAACCTAACCTAACCTTTTTTTTTTTTTTTTTTGATCACGCTGGGAAAAAATGCATTACGCATACCCACCCACTGGGGGAATGGGGGGCTATGTGGGACTCCCCGGGCTGAAGGCCCGGTATACCCACTAAAATAACCCAGCGGCACTCCCGCATCGTCTTTATGGAGGAGGACTGGGAAACTGGCACAGCCTTTACGTCCAGTCCTCCGCCGACGACCGCCCGCCTTTACAGCGGGGCCTTCACGCCCCTCCCTTAGTGGAGGGGCCCGGGAACAACCGCAGTGCTCGGCCGTTCCCGCCCGACGAGGGTGGCGATTAGTGCAATGCGAGCGAAAGGTGCCCCCGCACCTGTCGCCCGCTAATCGCCACCAGGAGGTGGGAGGAGACGATCGTACAACCGCCTTCTCCCACCCCTTCTTCGCCTGCGGAGCGGCGGCGCGAGAGGATCGTCCTCCCGCGCACGCTCCGCCGCCTCCTTTTGCGACATCACGACCTCGCAAAAGGAGGCAACCGCTGCCCAGGCCTCCTCACTCCCCAGCATGGAGTTGACCACGCCAGGGAGTGAGAGGTCCTGCCCGACAACATCGATCAGGGCACGACGCAGTTCAGCCCAGGCTGGGCACACCTCGAGGGTGTGCTGCGCCGTGTCCTCTGCCGCGCCGCAGTCGTGGCACGCTGGGGTTTCCTCCCTCCGGATCCGGTGCAGGTGCGTTCCGAAACAACCATGTCCGGACAACACCTGCACTAGACGGAACGAGAGGAAACCGTGAGGCCGCTCGAGCCAGTCCCGCAGGACTGGACCGAGCGCGTCCAGCGTCCGACGGCCAAAGGCGGCGGTGGCGAGGTCCTCCGTCCAATGGACGATGATAGCGTCCCTCGCCTCCCGCCGCACGGCCTCCCGCTCCTCCGCGGCGGGGCGCTCCCCGAGCGCCTTCCGCCGCGCAGTCCACTCATATACTCTGGCGAGCACCCATGCCTCCAACTCCCAGGGAGGGGTGCCCGCCAGAGCGCACGCCGCCGAAAAGCCCACTGAGCGGTAGGCCCTCGCCACCCGCTGTGCAATGGCCCTTTGTGGCCCGCGGATGGCGGTTGCATTCTCCCTCCTCTGGAGGGAGTCCGCCCAGATGGGTGCCCCGTAGAGGGCCATGCTCTTGAGGATGCCGGCATAGAGGCGCCGGCATCGCGTCTTGGGCCCCCCCAGGTTCGGGAGGAGCCATGAGAGGGCGTCCGCGGCTTTCAGCAGGCGCGTCGACAGCCCGCTGAAATGCGGGCCGAAGCGCCACCTGCTGTCAAGCACGAGGCCCAGATATTTCATCTGGACCCCGACCTCTATCCGGACGCCCTCCACCAAGATATGGGCGTCAGGAGGGCGGCGCTGCCGAGGCCCGTGGAAGAACACGGCCTCGGTCTTGTTCAGCGCCACCCTCAGTCCAAGCCGGCGGATCCTCCCCGCCACCAAGGATCCGCCGGCCGAGGCCAAACAGGCCGCCTCACCGAAGTCCCTCCCCCGGGCAACGAGGAGAGTGTCATCTGCGTAGCAAATGACACTCGTGCCCTGGAGGAGGGTGCCCCGCAGGAGCCAATTAAAACCGATGTTCCACAGGGGAGGGCCTAAAACCGACCCCTGCGGAACACCGGACTCCGCGCCGTAGCGCCTGATCCTGGCCGTCTTGTCCACCAGAAGGACCTCTCGGTCCTCCAGGTAGCTGGCCAGGATCGCCCGCAGATATTGGGGCACTCCATGGTATCGGAGTGCCTCCAATATGGTCGCGTGGGGGACGGAGTTGAAGGCGTTGGCAATGTCGAACGACACCGCCAACACTCCGTCCCCCGCGGCCACCGCCTCCTGCACCTGGCCCTTCAGCAGGGCCAAGGCATCGACCGTCGAACGCCCCTTTCGAAATCCGAACTGGGCGTCCGACAGGTCTGGTCCCACCCCCCGCAGATGGCTGTTGAGCCGGTCGGCGACTATCCCCTCGAACAATTTACCGACCTCATCGAGTAGAACGATGGGCCGGTATGCCGAGGGGGAGTCCGCCGGGCGTCCCTCTTTTCGGAGGAGGCAAAGCTGCCCCTCCCTCCACAGTTTCGGGAACCTCCCAGCCGTAAGGCACGCGCTGAAGAGGTCCCGAAACCTGTCCTCCATTTGGGAGGCAGCTATCGCCACCACCCGAGCGGGGACGCCGTCCGGCCCAGGGGCCGTCTTCTTCGCGCGGAGGCGAAGTATCCCCTCGTGGATTTCATCCACCGTCACCGGGGGTACCTCGTCCTCCGGCGTAGCCGCTTCCTGCGGGGGGTCCATTGCTGGTGGGGTGAAGTCGGTCCTGCGTGGAAACAGGGACCGGACCACCCCATCCAGCAACGCCGGCTCGAGGGTCTCCGACAGGGGGGGACCGCAGGGCCGCAGCTGGCTCCGCGCCAGCTTATACGGCCTCCCGTATGGATCCCTGTCGAGACCCTCCAACATCTCGGCCCTTGCCGAGTCCTTGGCGGCGCACATTCCCGTCCTGAGGACCGTCTTTGCCTCCACGTAGGAGGCGTAGAGGCGATCCTCCCCGGCCTGAGATCGGGTGGCGCGCCGCCGGCTCCGCGTGTAGGCCCTCCTGGCCGCCACGCAAGAGGCCCGGAGCCCCGCCAACTCCTCCGTCCACCAATAAACGGCGCGACGGGGAGGCGGACGGCGTGACCGAGGCATACTCGAGTTGCACACCTCGGTCAGGGACCCTCGGAGTTGGACCGCTGCGGCGTCAACGTCCAGGGCCTCCACAGGGGGCGAGAGCCAGTCCTGGAGGAACGCTGCCTCCTGGGCTGCCTCCCGGTCCAGGCGGGTGAGAGCCCACCGCGGGAAGGGAGATTGGCCCGGGCGGGCCATTCCCCCCCGCGGGCCATGGGTGGAGATGTCGAACCGCACATAGCGGTGGTCCGACAGGGTCTCCACCATCTCAACCCGCCAGTCCACGACGCGGGCGGCTAGCACGGGGGTGGCGAACGAAACGTCAACCACAGACCCTCCCCGCTGCCGCACACACGTGTGAACATCCCCCCTGTTTAGGAGGGACACACCGCACGAAGCCGCCCACAATTCGGCGGCGCGTCCCCGGACGTTGCATGAGGCGGCCGGGTTGCCCCAGGCTACCGACTTGGCGTTCAGGTCGCCCATTAGGATGACCTGACGTGGTGCCGCCCTCCCGGCGACTGCCGTAAGGACCTCGAGAAAATTCTCGAAGTCTCTTAGAGGGCGGTTTGGGGAGAAATATAACCCGACCAGGGCTATATCTCCCCACGCGGCGGCCACGTATCCCGGTCCCCTCTCTAAAAGCGAGAGGGGAGGGGAGTCCGTGGCGGGCCGCGACACCAACGCCACCAAGCCGTCCCGATCGCCCAGCCAGGTACTGGGGACCGAGTACGGCTCGGCGACCACTGCCACGTCCACCAACCACTCAGCCACGGTCTGCATCAGCAGATCCTGTGCCACTCTGCAGTGGTTGGTGTTCGCCTGGAGGATGCGATGTTGGACTCTATTCATTAGTCGGACATCGCACCCCCCTCCTCCACAGCCGCCGTAGCCTCTGGTACGGCGGTGGCAGTGACAGGCCGGGTCGGCGCCTGAACTTTGCCCCTCTTTGAGGGAGGACTACAGTTCCTCCCCCCCATAACGTGGCCCGCCGGGCGGCCATTGGCGGCACACACCGCGCAGTGCGGCTTGGCGGCCTTGCAGGCTGCGGCCTTATGGCCCTCCTTGCCGCAGCGGTAGCAGCTGTCCGTCCTGTCGATGCTGGACGGACAGAGGGGCCGGGTGTGTCCGATGCCAAAGCACCTGAAGCACCTCAGTGGCTGAGCCTCAAGCGCTCGGACTGCACCCGAGCCAAAGCCGACGGCAAGCCGTCCTTTGTCAAGGACGGCTTTGGCAACGGCGACTGGGCACTCCAGGCGAATAGTGCCCATGCCGCCGCGGCCGGGCCTAATGTCCCGGCCTTGCACCGCCGCGACATCGCAACCCCCTATGGCTGAGACCGCCGCCACGACCTCCTCCTTGGTGACTGTGTCATCCAAGTCGGAGATCTCTAAGGCCGCCGATTTCACCGGCCTGGCCACCTTGGCCGCGTCCGCGATGACCTCTTTCAGCTTTGCTGCAAAGAGGTCCGCATGCGCCCCACCCTCGGCTCCCGGGAACTCAAATAATCGAGCCCCAGCCTGCGTCCGGCGGCATGAGACCTTGCCAATCCCAAGTTTGCTGGGATCGGCATTCGCACGCGCCCGTATCATTACGGACGCGTACGTCTCACCCCGCTCCACAGCCTCCGCGGTGAGCGTCACCACGACGGCTGCGGTCCTGGGAGGAACCAAGTTCCTCTTGCCGGCTGGGGCCGAACCCTTCCCCTTTCCCCCTCCCTTGCCAGTCGACTGCGACTGGTTGGGAGGGATGGTAGCGGGGACGGCTGGGGGGGAGCTTTTCCCCTTCCCCTTTCCCTTGCCGATCGTCTGCGACCGGCCGGGAGGGGTGGTGGCGGCGGGGACGGGGACAGCAGGGACGACCGCTGATGCCCCCCCGCCCTTGTCCTTCCTTCTGCCCTTGCCGACCACCCTCGTCCATCCCTGCTGGTTGGTCGGGGTGGTGGCAGGCAGAAGGGGGTCCTCCTCCTTTTGTGGGGTTGGCTCCGGCCCACCCCTCCTCTTATCAGAGGCAAGCGGCAGCCGGTAGCTTTTCTCGGGCAGGAGCCGGTCCTCAATGCCTGCGATGCAGGCCCTCGTGAAGGACCTCTCCTCCATCACAACCTTGCGGACGATATCCTCAAGGCTGGGGGAGGCGGGGCCCTCTCCCGCAGGTCGCGGCTCAGCCTGAGTTGGCCGGGCCGTGGCTTCAGCCAGTTTCTGGTGAAGCTGGCTGACCTCCGTCTGCAGGCGATCGACCTTCGCCTGCAGTTGCCGCGTCTCGTCGGTCGCCTGCCGCTGCACCAGCTCCGCGACGATGCCACGCATGCTCACGGCCCGGCATTTCAGGGACTTTTGAAAAGTCCCCTTTAAGTGGGAGGACTTGGAGGCGACCACCACTATCTCCTCCTCGTCCTCTGCCGCCATCCGCTCCAGCTCGGCAAGGGAGTGGTCCGAGTACAAGACTCGGGACGCGCCGTATCCAGAGCTGGCCCGGGAGACGCGCGCCCGTTGCTCGTTGGCCTCAACCCGCTCCTCCAACTCCTGCTCGAGCTGTGTCCTCCGCGCCAGGTTCAACTGGCGTTGAGCGTCTGCCAGACCCACGTCGTGGGTGTCCGCTGCCGTTTGTGACGACGGCTTTTTGGCCTTAGGCCCTTTCCTCGGCTCCTTCGCCGAATCCGACGCCGAGGAGCCATCGGATGCTTCCTTCAGGAAGGCCGTCCTCTTCCGCGAGCCCGATCGTGATCGAGAGTCCTCGATCACCATCGAGCTGGCGTCCGACACAACGGACTCATTGTCGGGCAAAGAGTCGTCCATCCTTCCACCGTAGAAGGCTCTGCCTTCTTCTCCTTCTGGTTGGCCCTGAGAAGGGCCTTTTGGTTGGCCCTTAGAAGGGCCTTTTTTCTTCATACCGCCCTTACGGGGAGGCATAGCCACAAAACAAATTCGTCACTTTCCGCAGTAAAAAATAAAATAATAGCAACGATCGCACAGTTTACTTTGGCCGTACCCAGTTTGCCACTCCGTTACGGTGGTCAAACTGGGACGTTTCCGGGGGTCACGACGTGGACGTAAAAACTGTGAGGGGAACCCCCAACCTAACCTAATCTTTTTTTTTTTTTTTTTTTTTTTTTTTTTTTTTTTTTTTTTTTTTTTGTTGCGCTGGGAAAAAATGCATTACGCATCATCCTCCCTCCGGGGGAAGGGAGGGGTATGTGGGACTCCCCGGATCCTGCTTCCGGTATACCCACTAAAAAACCCAACGGCACTCCCGCATCGTCTTAGTGGAGGAGGACTGGGAAACCGGCAGAGCCTTTACTCCAGTCCCCCGCCGACGACTGCCCGCTGTCTCACAGCGGGCCCCTCATGCCCCTCTCAACGGAGGGGCCCGGGAATGACCGCGAGTGCTCGGCCATTCCCTCCCGCGGGTGGTGATGTGCAATGCAGGCGAAGGGGCCCCCGCACCTGTCGCCCGCGTATCACCACCTTCGCCTCCTTTTGCGATTTACCACCCTCGCAAAAGGAGGCGACCGCTGCCCAGACCCGTCGCCTTCCAGCATGGGGCTCCCACGCCAGGAAGCGAGGGGTCCAGGCCCTCCGACGCGCCGCAGTCATGGCACGCCGGAGCTCCCCATGTGACGGGTCGGGTCTGTGGCCCCGTCACCTACCACCTTTCGGCCGCAGGGGACAGGGAATGCGGCAACGATACACCGACAGTCCTCTTCCCCTGCGGCCCCACCGCGTCCGCCATCTGACGGTGGCGGCCCCGTTGAGGCCGCGGAAGTTAAGGGAGAATGGCCATAGCCACACCGACACTCCCCTCCCCGCCGCGGCCCCCCGCACTCCTCTGCGACGCCCCTCCCATCAGAGGGGGGCATCGCAGCCCGCTCAGTTGCGATGCCGCTACAGGCGGCACCCGCGGCACCGCAACTATTGGGCCACTCGTCGTTGGCTTATCGGCAAAAGCCTAGACGAGCGGCCCCCGCCTAGGTTCCTCTTGGCTTCACCGTGGGTTTCCGCCACCACGGCTACTGAGCCCCCCCGCCACGACAAGGCGGGAACCAATTCGGGGGGGGGAACCAATTCGGGGGGGAACCTAACCTAACCTAACCTAACCTAACCTAACCTAACTATAGAAAAAATATTGGTAGGTAGGTAAATCCTACCTACCAATATTTTTTCTATAGTTATCATTCTTTCGCGGCGAATTTTAACATCGCCATTCAGAAAATTACTTCAAATGCACAACGCCTTGTGTTGTGATAATTTTACTTCTTGAACTCTTTAAATTAATCTAACTTTTGATAGAGTGAACCGATTGCGATGAAACAAAAACTAAGTAATTCTTCAAGTTACGCACAATTTTTAACCGACTTTCGAAAAAGGAGATGGCTTTTCGGCGAAACGGACGCTCGATCGAATGGCTATTCGAAATTGTGGTAAATCGATGCTATGGAATTTCGGCGATTCGGACGTTCGCTCTCATGATTTCGGGGCATCGGCCATCGGGGATATGACATTCGGAAACAAGCAGTAAACCCGAAGTTTAGCGAGAACTATGCTATAGTGATTTCTATTACATAACGCGGCGAGGTGGCGCGGGAAAACAGCTTCTGAAGGGAATTAAGGCGGTCTTTGTCCAGCAATGGGACAGTATAGGCACGATTCGATTACGGGTTATTTATTGGTTAGGTATAGGTATTGCCCAATATTTGAGTACAAAAACTATAAATTGCTTTGCTAAGTGCAAAACTCGAAAAAGGCTAGATCGATTTTGGTTTAGATTCACAATTGGACCCGGTAGGTGGCGCAGCAAACGGGTTCAGGACTGGGCAGGACACCATCAGTCTGTCGAGTTCGCATGTTAATGAATAATAATAAAAAAAACACCAAATCTTTTGAAATTTCTCTAGACAATTTATTTACTTACAAATATGCAACCCTTTAGGGTCGGTGCACATCTGACGGAAGATGCGTCGAGCGTAGTCAGTTAGTACAGTAAACGCGCTAACGCATCATCGGTTGAGTGTGAACGGTCGAGTGTTTTTCTATACATTTGTCTGTTCTGGCGTTACGCGACCGATAATACGCGACGCATGTTCCGTCAGATATGAACCGACCCAAAGCTAAATTAATAAAATAATTTAATTACTTACACATGGTCCCTTAGCTATTAAAATATTTGTATAAAAACATTTAAATAACAGCTGATTGTACGTACATATTATTTTAATTATTGCATTTTACGATTTCCATATTGCAGGCTGACTGGCATTATATTTAACAACACACATGAAAACTGGATCTTATTATAGCGATTTAAGGTTCACAATGTAGTGTATAATTTCACACGCAGTTTGTTTTAAAAAGCGCGGCTCATACTATTCAGTATAGATATTATATTTTGAATAATAATATAAATTAGGCTGTTTGGCAGCTTGCTCTTTGCCCTACCTACAAAAATGAATAAAATCGCGAATCATAAAGCCATTTCTCACATTATAAAAAAAATATTATGTTTGTTAACTATTATTTATACAAGTGTGTTGAAAAACGTCGTTTGATACCCGTGAGCATTTATCATTGCACACTCGTCTGCTATGGATGAAAAACTTTGCCTATTTGTATGTATGTACTATTTTGATTCTGTTAATATTAAATATTGTAAAGTGTGTACTTGTGGTAAAGTATGATTTGTGAACAGGACATACAAAATTAAAATGAGTAAAAAAAGTATTCGAAAAATGTTAATAAGCGCAACAAGACTTAGAGAATGGTAAACATAATTGACAAAAGATTTCACTAGTAAATTACAAATAATTTAATGTTTTAAATAAGTACAACATTATGAGTAATATATTAATTTAAATGATTAAAATAAATCATTCAGAGTCAAATTAAATTAAAATGCCTATACTTCGTATACGATAGCATGATCTCTGCGACATATGTCAAACTGACGTATACGTTATTGTTACGGTATTGTTAGCCTGTCAAGCGCTATTGTTACTGTATTGATACTGACAGCTGTTGCGGAGATCAAGCTATCTTTTAAGAAGTATAGTGACTACACTAGCAGCGATTTTTGACTCTAATGACTTTTAGAGTCAAAACACGCTGCAACACATGTTCCTTGAAATTATAGTTAAGAATTTTTCCATTGAAGTAAGGCCCAACTCACAGATGACAGAGAGGGATGGCGTTGCATCTTGAGGCGAATCATGTCAGCCCGAAGTCTCAATGCAACATGATGGCCATGACTGCTCTGTCAAGAGTGTACTGAAGGAGATGAAGATATAGGAAGGACCTAGGACCGCGCTTGACATAAACTGCTGTGTTTCTTGTATAGTGAACACATATAAGCCACAGTTCCGACGATCTGTACTATTAAATCTATGAAAACTTTTTATTGTGTCCTCATTATATATCGATACCAATCACATCGGTGGAGTTTCGCTAATTAATATTATTCGACCCAGTATACTAGCTAGAAAACAAAATTAATACACCTATAGGTATTCACAACATTGCATAGACCCCAAAGCATAGACCCAAAGCGATTCTGCAGATATTCTTGTTCTCATTTAGCATTGGTTTTTATAACTAGATTGCCCGAAGCTTCAATTCCCATTGCTTATCCCAAAGTAACTGTGCTTTTTTTCAGGATAGAAGTAGCCTAGTAAACTCAGTATTAGTGTACCTATGTATTTTTTTTTTTTAATCTATTTTTTTTGAGGCTTCAGTGCACTCTGGGTGACTATGCCAGCCTCATAGGAACAAACAAAAGTAGTGTAACCAATACAATGCGCGCGCGCTGTGCAGCGCGCGCGCATTGTATTCCGCCAGCAGCCGGTACACTACCAGTATCTACTCACAATTCTTTTCTCTCATTCCTTCCTTTCCCTCTCTCATTCCTTTCTTTCCCTCTCTCATCTCTCATTCCTTTCTTTCTCACATAATTTCAAAAAGGTATAAATACTTATGGATTCTTTAGACAAAGGTCGGCCTAACGTCGCATTGATTCCCCCGTTAAAAAGATCAATATTCGACAATAACTTCCGTCTCAGATCAATATATCGATCACATTCCAGCAAAACGTGCATAATATCCTCCGGCTTGTGGCAGTGGTCACAGCATGGCGATGGTTTCACGCCCATAAGAAAATAAAACCCATTCAACGGAACATGACCAGCCCGTAACCGGAGGGCCACAACCAATGTCTCCCTAGAGAGGCTGGCACACTCGAACCAGGCCACTGAGCTTGGTGCATCTTGCATGGTGTAGTACCAAGCGCCCTTAGTCTGCGAGGACTCCTTAAAGGCCTTTTCCCACTTTCCTTTACACAGACCTTTAGCATAAGGAATTATTTCACTACCATAGGGCCAGTTCAAATCATCCACACCATACCTATGTATTAGGTATGGTGTGGATGTTTTATTATTACTGTATTCCAAGCGGAAACATATGCCATTATAACCTGCGCTCAAGAGAATATAGATAGAGGGACTAAAGGTAAATCCATATACAGGGTGGCCCAAAAGTCGTGGATCAAACGCTGCTAGGGGTTAGATGGGGTCATCAGCTGCAAAAAGTTGTTGTACGGGAGGTCCTTAAGGTCAACCCCTGCAGAGTTATAATTTATTTTGTGTTTTTATGAGAAAATTGACTTTTTTTAACTAATTCTTACTAAAATTCGGAAAAATCTACATCCTGTATCTTTTTTATAATTTTCACTAGATTGGTACTGATGAGTACTTGCGTTAAACATGCTATTTATGGTTGTTTATTGGGTGTGTTGAAGATAATATTAAGTTTTACGATTTTTTTTTTTCTCAAATCATAACTTTTTATTTACTTCGGACCCCACTGTGAAAAAAAAATACTCTACCGAAAAGTGACCCTGTATTACAAGTTTTGGCGCATTTAATAGGGATTCTGAAAAGGTATTACACATGGCTATGCGTGGCTTTGATATCTTTCAAAAAAAAAGAATAGCAGAAATGTGGCTGCAACATGACGGCGCCCCGCCTCACTACGCTCGAGCAGTTAGAGATCATTTGAACGAGCGCTTCCCCAACCGGTGGATTGGTCGAGGCGGACATATTGCGTGGCCACCCCGGTCGCCCGATTTAAATCCATTAGATTTTTAATATCAAAGCCACGCATAGCCATGTGTAATACCTTTTCAGAATCCCTATTAAATGCGCCAAAACTTGTAATACAGGGTCACTTTTCGGTAGAGTATTTTTTTTTCACAGTGGGGTCCGAAGTAAATAAAAAGTTATGATTTGAGAAAAAAAAAAATCGTAAAACTTAATATTATCTTCAACACACCCAATAAACAACCATAAATAGCATGTTTAACGCAAGTACTCATCAGTACCAATCTAGTGAAAATTATAAAAAAGATACAGGATGTAGATTTTTCCGAATTTTAGTAAGAATTAGTTAAAAAAAGTCAATTTTCTCATAAAAACACAAAATAAATTATAACTCTGCAGGGGTTGACCTTAAGGACCTCCCGTACAACAACTTTTTGCAGCTGATGACCCCATCTAACCCCTAGCAGCGTTTGATCCACGACTTTTGGGCCACCCTGTATATTCTTAGTGACAGTCAGGCTGCAATCAAAGCCATGGCATCCTACAAAGTGGACTCCGGACTTATTCTGGATGCTATCCAAACCCTAAACAGGCTTGGGAAGCACAACAGGGTAAAACTGATGTGGGTCCCTGGGCACAAAGGATTCCATGGTAACGAAGTGGCTGATGAACTGGCAAGAGAGGGCTCAGCGAATTATTTTGTGGGTCCAGAACCATGTGTAGGCATCTCGACGTGTCTCGTAAAAGCCGCATTTAGGGAGTTTGCAGATCACAGACAACGAACTTGTTGGCTGTCTACTACCGGTCTACAACACTCCAAGAGATTCCTGGGCTCCACTTTCAAAGCCCGGGATTGCATTTGGAACATGAGCAGGGGGCAAATCCGCTACCTGCTTGGGGCCTTTACTGGGCACTTTGGAACCAACGACATGCTCATGAAGATGGGTCTAACCGCGACACCCATGTGCAGGTTGTGTGGGGAACATACGGAACGCATGGAGCACCTACTGTGCACATGCGATGCACTGGCTGGTAAGCGAATGAGTCTCCTAGGGGTTGGATACCCAAAACCAGAAGATTATAGGCTCATATCTCCTAGTCTCGTTGTAAGACTAATGAAAACGGTTTTCAACGAGAATGAGGAGGAGTAAGTTATCTAGGGGACCACAAAAGATCCCAATGGGTCGAAGTGTCCGAGGTATTTCTCGGCCCCTCCATAAGATAAGATAAGATAAGATGTATTAGAGAAATAATTATGTTCGGTTTAATTCTGACAGAGTTTACCCTTATATCTTACTAATATTATAAACTAGCGACCCGCCCCGTGACAAATTATACAACATCCTCGTGTCTCGCTCATTCTATTGGTGAAAACTGCATGAAAATCCGTTCAGTAGATTTTGAGTTTATCGCGTACAAACGTGGCGGAAGACTTTATTTTATAATATGTAGTGTGTGAAAATTTGGATGGACGACTGTGTGGAAGTATGTTTGTTACTTAATTAAGCCAGAAACGTTGAACGGATCTGGATGAAATTTGGCACAGAGATGGATTATAGTCTGGAATAACACATAGGCTACTTTTTATCCTGGTATGATGTTCCCTTGGGATGATAAAATACGCTAGTAAACAATATTTTAGATAACTCTTGCACTTTCATATCTATTCTACTCAATAGAAACTTAATTTTTTTTGGAAAAATTCATAATAAACGGCTTAGCTTACAAAACTATAGTTTTCGCCAAACTTCTGGGGCGCCTTGAAGATGCACGAACCAATGCGCAAAAGATCAGTGCTGTTTTTGTATGTGATTTACTACTGCGCCATTGTAGCCAATTTTAGGGTGTCCAAGAAGTTTGGAGAGAACTATAAATACCAATACCATCACATGATCATTCTTCTTTCCATACAAAAGCGCTCAGCCTAAATGTTCCACTCATATCCCAGTTAAAGATACGTTCACCTGGTTTTGAGCCACCAGCTCCAGCAATCACAATTAAAGGCATAAAATGTTCAGCAGCTTTCATCGGATGGGCTTCCGTAGCCCCTTTCTGCTGCCTCCAGGAGACTAAGCCCTCCTGCCTAGCTTCTTCACTCTCTGCAGTGCAAACTTTATTTAAATATTCATCAAATTCTTTGTTCACTACTGCAGATTGGTACCTGTTAGTCATGAATTCTCTCATGTTGTGGTAAGACATTCCAGAGCCTAATACAGCTATACCGTCTTTTCTGAATTCATATAACACTTGTCCAAGCTTATAATGTTGTTCAGGGTCCTGGTTAGAAAGTACAGAGATTTGTACTATTGGAACACTGGCTGAAGGATTTATAAGCATCATAGGAACAAAAACTCCGTGGTCCCAACCTCTTTTCGGATCCAATTTTGAATTTATGCCCGCCTTTTTCAAAGTTTCGTGTATTCTTTCGGCCAGTGCTGGGTCTCCTGGCGCGTCGTATCGGTACTTGTAAGATTCTGGCGGAAAACCGTAGTAATCGAAGTACAGATCATGGTGTTCTGCCGAAGATATCGTTACTACCTTTTCTTCCCAATGGGCCGTGACTAATATAATCGCTTTGACCTCCTTCAAGTTCAAATGCTTTTGGACCCCGTCGCGAAGGAAACTTGTAAGTTCTGCGTGCTCTTTGTCTCCTAGGAGAGGCAGCGGTCCTCCACCGTGATTAACAAACATTGCAGGCGCGAATAAAGCCATCTTCTTAATACCACCAGTAAAATATCGAATTATATTCATGGACAGTAATGACATAGACACTATAAACGCCACTTGAAGTAAAATCGTGAGTGTATTAAGCACAAGCATGTAAACTGGTTTTGTATGACCTTATCGTGCATTAAATAATGATTACAATTAACCCCGAAGGTTATTGTTTTCGATCGTAAAAAAAAAATCTGCAAATAATTTGACGTTTATCAAAGTCACGATGGGTTTGTGTTTTTATGGTCACGTTCCAGAGCTATTTACTTGTGTTGTTTCCAAATGCAGCATGTATTCGTTCATACATTGTAAAATAACTATAAATATAATGAAAAATTTCAAATAACTGAAGCGAACCCAATAGACGGTGCGTTGGTCCCATTAGGCTCAACACTGCGATTTTAATTCGAGCGATTTTTTTAGCAAGATTTGAGCGCGATTTTTTTTCCGCAGTACATGTAGCTTCATACATTTTCATAGGTCACAGAATGGGCGGAAAAAAATCGCGCGAATAAAAATCGCAGTGCGTGCTATGCCTTACAGAATTCTATATCCATTTTCAGTTATAATATATTCCATGGTCCATTACAACAAATCTTCAAGACAAAGTTTTAGCCACTTGCAAATAACCATTATTGTTCCACTTTGAGAAAGAAAACTATATTTGATTTCCGAACGAAATCTTTCCAGGGGGAAAGGGATGCCACGAGTCGACCGCAAGAAAGAGAAAAGAACTTCCCTCCATTTAAAAATGGCGTCTCTCTGAGTTGTCCTTTTCGCACTGGCATAATTTATAATTATCTCAGATAACTGCTTACAAAACAATTAAACACTTTGTTTATTTACTATAGGTGAAGTTATTACGTGTCTTAAAATATAATTTAGCCGAAAAATACTCCTTCCTAATTATAAAATAGGTAAAAAATGTTGTATGGGCGAGGCGGTTTGTCCGAAAATCTATCACAATATTTAGCGTTGAAGTGCTCGTTTTAGTGTAAAAATTGACAAACAACGTGCAAAAATGGACAAGAAAAACAAAAAGAAAACTGTGATCAAACGCAAAAGTGATGATACAGGTGACAGTGAGAAAAAACAAAAACTAATGGTAAACCGTAAAAATGAAGAGAAAGAAAAAGTTGAAGTTGTAAATCAAGTGGTAGAAGTGCCTGTGGAGCAGGGGCAACAGATTGTACACACTGGGCAGCTGGTCGAGGGTAACTTCGAGCAGCCTGTCTTCGTGAATATGAAAGGGGAACCCGTTCAGTTGGGTCCAAACACCGTCATATTATACGAACAAAGCGGGAACCCTTCAAACTTCGCGTTCGGTGGGATGTGGACCATGGACTCTTCTGGCAGGATCGTGATGGCAGAGACAATCTATGACGTGAAAGGAGAGCCGGAGGAAGAAGGCGCTAACTTTGTGCAGAGTAATACTGAAGTTACAACGGTGAGTCTTGTTTGAAAAGATTATTTTATAGTCTCTAGAAGTTAAGCCCTGCCTTGGAGAAGACCGCTATTGCACTTATGCTGGACAAAGCCTGGAGACAGTGTTTCTTTTGTATTCTCTTAATATTAAGTATTTGATAGGGTTACTCCTTCTGTCTTTGAGGCAAGTTAAGGTTCTAGAGGAGTTGTCATTTAATCAGGAGTGTTTAAGAAATGAAGTACCTACCAGTTGGTTTTATACTTGAATGCCCTGGAGATAAGTTCATGAGTAGTTAAAACAACAGCTAGTCTCATTAGACTAGCTGAGATGTTTGATTATGTTTGTTAAAATGTAAATGATATTTGAAACACAATGGTATTGATGAATTTGACACAAGATACTTTTGACCAAGTGTTACAGGAGTTACATTCCAATCGGCAAACTTGACTTTCATGTAGGTGACAACACTACCAATAGCTAGTAAAAAGAAAGCAAGTAGACATTTGTCAGAACCACTGAATTGTATGAGTACACAGAAATGAAAACTGTTAAAGAGGAAGTCCAATACAAAGCAACAGTATTATGTGAACTTATAAGTGACAAAAGGTTCATATGGGACTTTGTTCACTAACAAATCCTAATTTTGATCAACTGCTGACTTCGTGTCACGGGTTCGAATTCCGTACAGACCTAATATTTGTATTGCCTATAGATAGTTGTTCCAGATCTGGGTGTCTTGTGTATGTTAGTTTAAATGTTTGTAAACGCACCCACAATATGGGAAGAAATACCTAGAAAGGCGACAACGTCAAAAAAAAATTAGTAAGAGACAGCTTGAACAGCTTCCTCACTGGAGGAACAGTTCTTTCCTGACACAATAAACTATTATAGCAAATCTGTTAGTCTTGTGAAGCCAATCGCTGGATGCTAATAGAAAAAAAAAGTTGATATTTGCTGACATTATTCTTGGTCATCCAGATATTGTTTTTGTTATTATTTTGATTATTCTTGAATATCAGTTATCAAGAATCACTAGGCTGAAACTGCAAGATACTGATGGCTGACCAAAATCCTTATATTCTCCTCTATAAGATTTTATAATTTTTTTATAAATAATTATTAATTTATAATTTAAGCAACAAGTAGAAGAACAACAGAACACATATCAACAGTTTGAGCTCAGCAGCGGTACCCAGGTGGATGGGCAGCAAGAGTATGAAGTGGCTATCATTGAGAACCCACCTGCCGAGACTACAGAAAGGTAAGGAAATTTCACCTAATTTATTTAAGAGGTTATTTTGTTTTTCTTGGCCGCCCTGAAGTTGGCTTTGAGATGCGCTTGGCACGGATTGGTGCTGTTTTTGTATGATATTTACTACTGCACAGCCATTGTACCCAACTCCAGCGGCCAAAAAGTTTGGCGAGACCTATACCAGACCAAACTTCTAAGCAGCCCTAAGATCTGAATGCAGCATTGCTGCTTTCTGTATTGAATTATACTTGCCTAAGAAGTTGGTGTAACCAGTCTAATGCAAACTAGAGGTCAAAACTACTCATCAAACCTTGGATTTATTTTGTAAATAAATTTTAATTGGTGTATTAATAAAAAAACATTCCAAAAATCGGTTTCATTTTAAAAAAATATCAGATGTTTTGCAATCATAATAACAAATGTTAGGTGTTACATAAGTTATTATAAGATGGGATAGCTAGAATGTTTTCATCAACTCAATTCAATTCTTTTGTTTTAATTAACAGGCACTTTTGAATTATCAAGGAGTCATTCAGTCATTTAATCAGAAAGCTTTTTTAATTATGTAGATAGTCTCGCACTTGACCACTATCTCACCTGATGGTAAGTGATGATGTGGTTGATGGTGAAGCATGCTTGCCTAGAAGTAACCTATTCACTCTTAACTTAAAGAGCCACAGGTTGTAGCTATCAGGAAACACAGACTCCAGCAGGGAATTCTGCTGCATACAGCATGCATAATGAAAGTATTTCAAAAGTTGAAGCTCTTCAAATGTATGCAGGCCATGTTCTAAATTCTAAAACATACATTAGTTCTCTATAGAGAAGTGAAGTATGTGGAAGAAACTCCATACTTAAAAAACCAAGTTGTTTCAATGTCAACTTCTTCATAATATTTTCTATTATTTCCAGCCCAGAACCTCAAGTGGTGACAAATGAAGACCAGCTGGTGGCCACAGGCACGGGTGCTGTGCGCTGGCTCAACCAGAAGTATGATTTTGTTGTCAGGAAGCTGCAGTTGAATTACGGTAAGCATTTTTGTCATTTTACAGTCTTACCAATAATAATAAAAGATATTAATATGTACAATCTGCACATCATATCTTATGGGAGTGTATTCTTTGGCAGAATGAACGCAATATTATGTTGAATAATGTATAGGCTGCATCAGGAGTTGTTTACTATACGGACCTTGTGGAAACTAGAACAAATTTCTGTGCGTTCAAGCGTTTTTGCCATAACTATTATTGGAATCAAATATAACAGCTCACAATGTTAGGACCCATTATTATTAATGCTAATTTTTATCCGTGGTGCTAGGCTAATCCCAGTTGTAAACGACCCTTTGTGCCTATTGGACTTGTTTGTTCCGTCTCCTGCTTGTTATGGAGGGAAGTGGAAATTTATATTATTTTTTCCTACTCCTCCGTTATTCTTTTCTGATTAATTGTTGCGGGATCCAAGACAGTTAAATTCATTCTCCGGGACTTCGTCGAGCTTCATTGCCTCGGCGCTTTTCTGGTGGTTGCCACTGTTGATTCTGCCTTTGAGGAGTTGCAAGACATGCACTAACATCTTAATCTCAACTGTATTTCTGGAAGGTCTCCCAAGATTTAAACTTGATGGATGAATCCTGAATCAACAATCCAGGCCCAGTGCAGATTGATGAATGTCATGTCTTTGAATTTTTGGTTCTAGTACATATTACCTCACAATGTTTTCCTTCACCTGCACCGTTTTTGATGCAACCAGGCTGATCTATGCCACCAATGATGCCCCTGGACGTGACCAGTGGTGTCTCATCCCATACAAAGAAACCGTGCCGACGTACTGTACTGATTATACTGATTATTTTTTGTATATCGATGGCGTTTCGCGATCGATTTACAAAAAATAATCGGTATAATCTGATGAAAACGCTAGTTACGTCGGCACGGTTTCTTTGTATGGGATATCTGTATGCTATAGTGCGCGCGGAACTAGTTGGCCGCGCCTTAGGTATGTGAGCGGTGGGACGGAGAAACGGAGCCAGTAAAACCCGGGTTGACCCATTGACAATAGGTGTGATGACCCATTGATGTTGTCATTGTCCATTGTCCTAACTCGCCCCCTCACCCCTGTCGCCACATAAGGCGCGGCCAACTAGTTCCGCGCGCACTATAGTATTATATTATCTGTGACGTGACTAAGTTTTGGGCCAAACAAATTTGAACGACTGTCCTGCCAACTAAAGAAAAAAGGGACTGTTTTTAGACTGCAGGAGACTGAATGAATTTATCTCTATTACAGATGCAGGTGTAAAACTTCTACACTCACCGTCGGGCTGCATTCAATGTGTCTACTTAACTACACCGAGCATGCAGCTGGCTTTCAACGCAGTACCGCAGTTCTTATGTATCGAGACTGGTAAGTTATCATCTTAGGGCCTGTGCACACCACGTTTTTTAAACGCGCCGTTGACGCGCGTTTGTAGCGATACAGACGCGATACGCACGCAAGTCAGACTGCTCTGTAGGATAAAAGCGCGCCGTCGACGCGCGTTTCTAAAAAGCGTCGACGGCGCGTTTAAAAATCGTGGTGCGCACAGCTTTAGTTTCACAAATTACCATATTTTATTAGGTTGTCAAAAACCGGACAAGTGTGTGTCCGACTTCGAGGTTACAGTACAGTATTTTTAACCGACTTTCGAAAAAGGAGGAGGTTCTATGTTCGACTTCTTGTGTTTTTTTTTTTTTTTTTTACGTATGTTCACCGATATCTCCGTCAATTGTGGACCGATTTTTAAAATTCTTTTTTTGTTTGAAAGAGTATGTTCCGAAATTGGTCCCATTTTAATTTGGTGAAGATCTGATGAAGAACTTCGGAGATATACAACAGAACTCTTCAATAAATAACGGCAAATCTCTCGGGACTGCTGCAATCGCATGTCTGTTTATTGTTTATACCATTTCATAACATAACATCACGCCAGTACGCTCTTAAGGGGTAAGCAGATCTCTCATTTGATCGGTTTTGTTCAAGTTTCATGATGCTTGTGTGCTCATGAACTTGCCTATTAGGTAGGTACAACTAAAAAGTGAAAAATAAAAAAAACTTTTTTACAAAAAAATACTACCGAATTCCAAATAAGAAAACTACAAAGAGAAAAATAACTTTATTTTTGGAAGTCGGTGTCCATAACGCAAAAAAATGGTGCCTACGAAAGACACCGACTTCCAAAAATAAAGTTATTTTCACTTTGTAGTTTTCTTATTTGGAAGTCGGTAGTATTTTTTTGTAAAAAAGTTTTTTTATTATTTTTTTAAATATTGGAAAACAAAAGAATGAGAAGCTACCAAAGTTTTTACAAAATTTTGTTGCAAAGAATATTTTAACTTCCCATTGACCTTTAAACTTGAAATTTAGTGATAATGTTTATTATTACGTATATTTTAGCAACTAATACCAATATATTGATAAATCAGATGTTTTCTTTGGAATTCCTTAATTTTTACTATTACAACCAACTTGATTTTGTGGTTTGGTACGTCACCCTAAATGTGCGAAGTCCGACACGCACTTGGTCCGTTTTTAGGGTTCCGTACCCAAAGGGTAAAAACGGAACCCTATTACTAAGACTCCGTCGTCCCTCTGTTTGTCTGTCACCAGATGATGTATTTCTATTGCCGCTATAACAACAAATACTAAAAACAGTAAAAATTAAATATTTAAGTGGGGCGCCCATACAACAAACGTGTTTTTTTGATGTTTTTTTTTGCGATAATGGTACGGAACCCTTCGTGCGCGAGTCCGACTCGCACTTTTGTTTTTTCATATTGTTTCAGTAAAAAGAAATCATCGTGGTTTCTGTTGTTGTAATACATGATTTCAAAATGAAAGATGCGCAAGGGACGTTGCGCAGAAAACGTAACGCAGTTGAGTACTCTTTCGAATGTGCCCCGTAGTCCACCATTCTCTTTGTAACCCCACTAAACTCAACCTTATTGTTACAGGCATAGAGTTCAACAGCACGATACCGACAGTCGGTGGCACGGGTACGCCGGCTCTCAAACACAATGTCACGCTGTTCTTAGCTGAAGATGGCAACGGGAAGTCTGTTATTGTTAGTGCTGGTAAGTTAATATTCTAAGGTCCACCCCAAGTTATTTTACTAACTCCGAGTTAGTAACGATCCAGTTGGGTAGGGCCAACTTCGAGAAAGAGGCCAACCGTCGAATCCGACTCGGCTGGGCAGCGTTCGGGAAGTTGCGCGGTGTCTTCTCGTCCAACTTACCACAGTGTCTCAAGACAAAAGTCTATGACCAGTGTGTGTTGCCAGTGATGACATATGGCTCTGAGACGTGGTCGCTAACAATGGGCCTTATCAGAAAGCTTACAGTCACTCAAAGGGCAATGGAGAGGGCTATGCTCGGCGTTTCCTTGCGTGATCGAATCAGAAATGTTGAGATCCGTAAGAGAACCAGGGTTACCGACATAGCCCGAAGAATTGCCAAACTTAAGTGGCAGTGGGCAGGGCACATTGCTCGCAGAACGGATGGCCGATGGGGCAGAAAGGTTCTGGAGTGGCGACCGCGAACCGGAAGACGTTGCGTTGGAAGGCCTCCCACCAGGTGGACCGATGACCTGGTGAAGGTTGCAGGAATCCGCTGGTTGCGGGACGCACGGGACCGGTCAATGTGGCGACGCTTGGGGGAGGCCTATGTCCAGCAGTGGACGTCTTTCGGCTGATATGATGATGATGATGATGAGTTAGTAGCTAACCCGGCCAATATGTATATGTATGACATATTTTTATTTGAATCTTGTGTTGGTAACTAGAGTCTGGCAAACGAAAGTAGAGACTGAAAATGCGCGGCAAATTTAAAAAATATCAGCATAGCAACCCCAAAACTAGTATTCCTGTACCTGGAATAACCTAATTTGATACTTTAGCATTATTTATTTTATTTCATCTGAATAGAAATACTGTAGCTAATTTAGGTAGGTAATATTTTAGACATTATTTATCAATCTCAATAAAAAATATATTCTATAATAATTTTGGTTTATTCAACTTATTAGCGTCATACTAACTTATCAAATCCAACACCACACGTAAACAATCTTGTTTTTGTTTGAATTCGACGACTTTCTCCTGATGTTTTTCTTGATATTTAGACATCATGCGAAACAACATCACCCGCAATCCACTTTTAATTGTTTTATTCGTTTTTCACTTACTAAATGCCATTATCAAGACCACACAAATCACCAAAAATTGATGTTGACATTAGTATAGCATTGCCATATTAAAAGTTTGCAAATAATTCGAGTGTCTACTTTCCTTTGCCAGACTCTAACTCTGAGTTAAGATTTTGTCGCATTTAGGCCTTAAGGTTATACTAGTCGACGGCACGAACTATTTTGTGCGCGGGGTTAAAATGCATTTTATATTAACCGACAACACGTGTGGAAGAGATAGATGCTGTGATGAGCAGTAGGAAGCTAGTTCGCGTACGAATACACACTTTTGCAAATTTTTAGCGAAATGAATAATGATTTAGGACGAAACCGAGCGCGCGAAATTTTATAATCAGACCTTTGGGAGTCTGGATATCATGTAAAAACGACTAAACGTATTTGTTCAAAATAAAATTATTTGCATTGTTGAACTACTAATCTATCCCTGCATGGTGGCCGTTTTTCGATATTCCGTCTTCTTATGGCATTTATTTGCGCCCAAAAATGCGTTAAAATTAGTGTTGAAATGTGGAACTTTCGACGCTCATAACTTTCAAATATTTACTTTTTTTACTTTTTTGCTTCCATACAGGGCTAGATAATGATGAGACAAATTGATATCACTTTTTATTTTGATCGTACATTGTTAAACAGTGGAATAATCCCTAGACTACGTTTGTATGGAAGAATTTTCGACTAGTGTACCCTTAAGCTACTATACAAAAAGATAATTTTAATGGAAGTGTCCATTCCGTCATAGTTGCATAATTATGTATTATTATTTTTTATATATTAGATAGGTATTCGTATTTATAGTTTTAATATTTATTTTATAAATATCTTTGTATTTATTATTATAACAGTAGGTATATTTAATTTGTTATCAGTATTGTTTAGTAGCTATTACTTAGTTTTAAATCGTTTTGTGTTAATTATTTTTCAACTCTACACACTATGTCTACATCTCTTTTTTTCTTCTTTCCTTTCGCAGGTATGCTGGAAGAGATTTCTATAGAAATAAGCATTACCTATGTACCTATTTTTCTGTTTCTTCATCTTGTCTGTATATTATGTGTGTGTGCATAAATGGTTAAATAAATTGTATTGTCATTCCTGTTAAAAAGCTAGGATGTCTCATCATACCGGCGGCGGCGTCTATACCTTTCAAATTTGAACACAGCATCTCTGGTTGGCAGCAAAACTGTAGTAGATACTGCCCCAAATAAATTCCTTTATAAATATTTCTATTACTACCAATAAAAAAGTTAATCCAAAATTCAAAGAACTAACTACTTAAAAAGCGAACTTTAAGGTTACACTAGTCGATGGCACGAATTATTTTGTGCGTGGGGTTAATTAAATTATTAAATTATAAAGAATTGCTACCTTACATAGCATAGGTAGGATAAGTATGTAGGTGAGGGTAGGTTGGGTTGGGTAGGGTAGGTAGTGTAGGGTAGGTAGGCTAGGGTAGTGTAGGTACGCCTGGGGGAGGCCTATGTCCAGCAGTGGACGTCTTCGGCTGATATGATGATGATGATACAATCGTTGCTAGTTTAAAGATTAGATAGATATATACAAGAATTTTACGTTTAAAGGTATTAGATTAGGCATAACTCCGCCCGCGCCTCGACTCCGATTCGACTATTCACGAACTACTGAGCGACGCCCCTTAAGGTTTATGTCCTTTGTCTTCAGGTATTTCAACCCTAATTGGTGAAGATCTGACATGGTTGTTGGAAACGTTCAAGTCTTGTAATCCTGCGTGGAGGCAAGTCAGATGCGTGGTCTGTGATCCTACTAAATGTCAACAGGTAAGATTTAAAACAGATAACAGCAATAAATTACTGCTGATTTTTTATTGTATAAAAAATAAATATCATCAAATTTTTTAGTTAATTCTCTGAATTTGTATTCCAACAGTCAGTACGCACTGCCTTCCCGTCAGCGCACGTGACCTGCTCAGTGTGGCAAGCCTCCCTAGCGAGTGCTCGCCTCTGTCTGGACTCAACTCGACGAGTAGACACGTCGCTCTCGCTCATAGAACTGGCTGCGAGGTGCAAGACGTACGCCCTGGCGCTGCTGAGGGGAGAGCACACTCATGCACAGTTACAGGTATGTAGACAATATCAGAACTAAACAATTCACACGACTACGAGACTCGCTACGCCATAGCTTAGTGTCTACGAGAGGTGCTACGCCGTGGCTAGTGTCTACGAGGTTTGCTACGCCGTAGCAATTGTCTACGAGAACTGCTACGCCGTGGCTAGTGTCTACGAGAGTCGCTACGACGTAGCTAGTGTCTACGAGAGTCGCTACGACGTAGCTAGTGTCTACGAGCGTCGCTACGACGTAGCTAGTGTCTATGAGAGTCGCTACGTCTGGCAAGCCCTAGCGAGCGCTCACCTCTGTCTGGAGTTTACCCGACGAGTAGACAGGTCGATTTCGCTCATAGAACTGGCTTCGAGGTGCAAGACGTACGGACTGACGCTCTATTGAGAGGAGAGCACACTCGTGCACAGTTACAGGTATGTTGAGGATAACGAAACTAAGCAAGTTACCCCTAGCTAGTGTTTACGAGCGTCGCTACGACGTAGCTAGTGCCTACGCCGTAGGTAGAGTTTATTAGAGTTCCTACGCCGTAGGTAGCTTCTAAAAGTGTTGCTACGCCGTAGCTACAGCATACGGCGTTTGCTATGCCGTAGCTAGTGTCTACGAGACTTGCTACGCCGTAGCTCGTGCTACACCGGCTACGCCGTAGCAAGTGCGTATGAAATTCTGCTGCGAAATTGACCGAGTCATAGCTACCTCTACGGCAATTATGCTTCGCCGTAGCTAAGAACGACCTAGCTTAAAACCCGCTCTAGCTTTGTCGTGCCAAACAACTCAAATTCATTAAAAAGGCTTTAATGACTGAGAGAGTTTAATAGATGCCGCTACAAAGTATGAACACTAAAAGACAGTTCTTTCGTTATCTGTAATAATATTTTCTAATCCAACGTATTTGCCAACAGGTCCTAAAGCGTGGCATCATCGGCACTGGCGCTGGCACGCTTGGGCTGTGGGAGCTCTTGAACAGACCCAACGGAGCCATCCCCAAGCTGGACTCGTGGCTCGAAGCTGACAACTATACTAATATACTGCACAAGGTAAATATTTCAACTAACTTAAACCCGGGGCATCCTCCTGTGAAGTTATTCCTCAGGAACTTGCCTCTAAGTCTCTGGCCTGTGCGTTACTGCTGAGGTCCTTAAACGAGGCATCATCGGACTGTGGGGGTTGCTGAACAGGTCCAACGGAGCCATCCCCAAGCTGGACTCATGGCTCGAAGCTGACAACTATACCAATATACTGCACTAGGTAAATGTTTCAACAAGCTTCACCCCGAGGCTTGGTCCCATGGAGTATCCCTCAGTCCGGCCTCTACATCTCTGGCCTATTCAAAGGTTGAATTATGCTTATGCTTAGATTTACTCAGTAATACTGCCAGATTCAGAATGAATGTTTAGCAGTCGCATTTATAGATGAGATATAAACCGTAAAGTCCTCCTTATAGTCTTAGAAGTAAAGGTAGTTTTTGTTTCAATATTACAATCTCTCTCTTGGTCGGTCCCTCATGTCTGAGGATCGTGGTCAGCATCAGGGTTGCACCTGGAGCGGATGATCTGCCTCCACCGGTTTCTGTCCAGCGTTTCCCTTACGACCGTGTAGAATTTGGAGGACGATGAGTCTTTCACTTGATCGGTCCATCTTGTTGGTGAACGACCGCGCGATCTTTTGCATTCAGTGTTCCCAACCACAATCAGCTTTTCCAAATTCTCGTCGCCTCTGCGCATTGTGTGACCGAAATACGTAAGAAATGCGTTGTTGGCTAATAGTGGACAAGCGAGTCTTTATTCGGAGCTGGGTCTGGATCGATGCATTGGTGCGTTTCGCTGTCCAAAGTATTCTTAGCATTCGTCTCCAACACCACATCTCGAATGCATCAATCCTTTGTCTCTCCCGGGTTAGAATTGTCCATGTCTCCAACCCATACAGGAAAATAGGGAATACCAGGGCCCGTATCAATCTCATCTTGGTTTTGCAATAAATATTACAATAGTTGACAATAATAGTCTATTTAGTCTGTCAATTAGATAACCTACAAATATTGGATACGAATTTTTCTCATAAACAAATAAATACGACGATACAGTGCGTTGAAATATCGTGTGACGTCACGGTGTGCTACACTTTATACCGACAAAGTGACGTCACAAGCCCCCACTCCTGAACTTTGATGCGCTTTATCTTTGTCAATTTTTATTTTATTTGATAAAGCAAAAAATACGGGTGCAATATTATTTATACCATTCCACCACTAAAAAGCTGATTTTATTCACTGAAAACAGTGAATAAAAAGCACTTTTTCTCACTGTTTTGGTGTTTGAATTTAGAACACACCAATATATATTCGACGTCCATCTCAATGCTATACAACCTCCTTGCGCATAAAATACTCGATACAAACTCCTTGTGCAAAGAATATTCGACTTTCAAACTTCTTCATCGATTTGATTTTCAGTTTGTTAATATTTGATTTTAGTCTGGGATGTTTAGTGAATACTTATTTATATTGTAATTCTAATACTAATTGCATTGGTGTTTAATTAATTATAAGTATGTAACGTAACGGAGAAACTGGCCCACTGGCCCCTGAAACACAGATGCTGTTACCTAGGTCTACTTTAATTTAGAAAAAATGTGTAACCCAGAGTTTTCATATTTTGAAGGAAATAAAACTTTTATTTAGTATTTTTCCTTGTGATTTTCGCTTAAATCTTTCTTTTTCTCGTAGTCATGGTATAAAATATAGTATGCAACTCTTGAATAAAACGGATTTATATCGAGGGCCATGAATCACTCGCGTCGCTCAGGATTCTAACACTTGAATCACTCGCTATGCTCGTGATTCAATCATCATGAATCACTCCCTACGGTCGTGATTCAGTTTTTAGAATCCTTCACTTGCTCGTGGTTCATCTATGGCCCTCGCTTTAAAAGCGTCCTTTATTCACTAGTTGCATAATATACTATTGATAATCTCACTGACGGTCTAAATAGAACTATCATTTTTCTATGTGCTATTCTAAAACATTAAGTTGTATTTCAACCTCAATATCTCCTTCCAGGGTCTAGAACGCCTAGTAACGAAGTTCCAGAACTTGGTTCGCAATCAGCTGCAGCTGGATGAGTTCGTCTCCATATTCTTCAACGTAGCAAATCAGCTGGAGAACGATAGAAGGACCTTTGCACTTAGCAGGTTACGAGTAAGTAGACTGTGTTCTCTCTAGGAAGGGGTTTGACCTAGCCACGGGGTCCCAGCACTTGAAAAAAAAATTGGTTCAAATAAATATCACTAGATTGCGCGATATCCATCGATTTTTATTGAATTTTGTGTAAAATTTACATTTTCTAGAATTGATCTTAATAATTTTATGTTTTTGTTTAATCAACTGTCCTAAGCACAAAATTATGGAATATATTGGGCTCTTAATTCACATTTCAAAGAATATTTGAGTGGATCATTCCAATAGATGGCGCGGTTTTAAATTTCTGAGGCATGCTACTCGATTTTAAAATTTGAATTGGTAACATTTCGGTACAATGAAACTGTAAAAAAGTGCAAAAATTTACTATAAATGTAAAAAATCTAATCGCCACTATATTTAAAAAAAAAGTTATGAGCCAAGTAAACCCTTTTACTTGCAAGTCAAAAATAATCAGTATAATCAGATGAAAAACGCTAGTTACGTCGGCATGGTTTCTTTGTATGAGATGAGGCATCTGTATGCTAGTATTATATTATCTGTGACATAGCCCAGAGAATTGCCAAACTTAAGTGGCAGTTGGCAGGGCACATTGCTCGCAGAACGGGTGGTTGATTGGGGCGAAAAGGTCTTCCATAAGCTCTTAGAGCAAGGTTATATCCATTGTGTGAAATAAACTTGCTCTAAGAGCTCACGGTAGCTGGTGACCGCGTTAAAATATATAACCGCCGAATATATTTCGCCTTTTATATACATGCCTTAAACTAAATAATGTTTATCTGTTTCAGGACACGGAAACCCTGAAGCAATCGCCAACGGACACGATCACACAATACGCTTACAACTTGATGTCGCATCAGACCAAACTCGCGCAAAAATGTCTTGATGATAGAGCTGGCAGGTGAGACATTATCTATGCTATTTTGCATGACTCACTCTACTCTGGGGTAACACAATTGCCCCATGGCAGGGCTGGTGTCAGATTGCGTGATTAAACTGTATGAGTGAAGATAAAATAGTGTTTGCATGGCATATAATTAGGCATTAAAACACGAGGGTGATAATAGTATCACACGAGTGTGTTACTATATGACCGATGCATAAACTACTATTTTGAGTGACAGAAAGGATTAGTTCCGAGATAATCAGGGTGACCACAGAGACGTAATTAGGGAACCAAAGGCCCTGGTGCTAAATAAAATTGGTGCCCTAACTGAATTGTTAAGGCTTGATCCAGTCATATAAATACTTGAAAAGTGTAAAGCTAATTTATCATCAGCTCTTTATCGTGCACTGCAGGGCACAGCAAAGCTGCAGTCAAACGGGTTGAATAGGAACGCAGGGGTGAATAGAAACAAAACTTAGAAGGGAATTTTCACGTTATTTAAATTTTTTTTGTAGCATTTTAGTAAGTACTCCAATATATTAAATAATTATTTAAAAAACCGGCCAAGTGCGAGTCGGACTCGCGCACGAAGGGTAGTAGTGGTAGTGGTGGTAGTGGTAGGGACTCCCTTTTCCACACTTAGACTCCCATTTGGTCCGTTGTGCGTGGGGGCTGTACTGGCTAACATAACCAGCCTAGCTCCGTCCAAAAGCACAGAAGCTTCCTGGGAGCTTCACAGGCTTCTCGGAACGACCTCACTGTTCCGAGGATTTCTTCGCGTTGAGATGCCACGGCCTCGCATTCCAGGATTACGTGTGCGGCTGATTCTTCGGCGTTAAAACAGCCCCTGCAAAGTGGGCTGTCCGTGGCACCTATGTTGAATAAATGTTTGTTAAGAAGGGTGTGGCCCGTTATTGTCCCTATAATTATTTTGAGGTTATTTCTACTCAGGCTGAGGAGTTTTTTAGTTAGACGCGGGTGTACATTTGGCAAAGCCATTTTCGACTGTCTACAGTCTGTTGCCCGTGTCCATCTGTTATTGTGTAGCTCTGTTGATCTTTGGCGAATCCACGCACGAAATTGCGAGAAGGGCAAGGGGATAAGCGGGTACGGGCCTAGCACTACCATCTCGGAGCCCCTCTTCGCAAGTTCGTCTGCGGCATCATTGCCTAGGGATCCACTGTGCCCCCTGGTCCACTGGAGGGTGATTCGATTGGATTTCGATATACTCTCCAGGGCGAGGTGGCATTCAAAGATAAGTTTATTGTTGGTAATTTTATTTTCTAAACCCTTGAGCACGGCCAGACTATCAGATAGGAAACTGATACCGTAGTCCTGGATGCCTAAGCGCTTTACGGTTTTTGCAGCTTGTGTTAAGGCGACACATTCACATTGAAATATCGAGCTGTGTGTGCCGAGCGGTATGTGAAAGTTAATGTTGAGGTCAAGGGAATGTACGCCAGCACCTGAGCCGTTATTAGTTTTCGAGCCATCTGTGAAAATTCGTACTTCATTGGCTCCTGACTGATCCCTTTCTTCCTCTATTGTTTGTATGTTATAGGTTTTGTTAAACATAGGTTGTTTTTGAATTCTGTCACACGGGGCAGCGATGAGAGGCTGATACTCAATCGCCCGGTCCAGGATTTTAGCGTGTGGACTGGTGAGGTTTTTGCCCCATATACCTAGATGCATTAGCCTGATGGCGGCTAGCGCCGCCTTTTGCTGTATGTACAGGTCCAGGGGTGTTAATTGTAGGGCTATCTCCATGGCTGCTGTTGGGGTGGTTCTCATGCAGCCAGTGATAGCTGAACAGGCCTGTCGCTGGAACCGTTGGAGTCGGGAGATGGTGGTCGAGAGTTCTGTTCTCGTCCACCAAACCAGAGCGCCATAAGCCAACATTGGCCTAATCACCGCTGTGTATAGCCACAGAGTAATCCTTGGAGAGAGCCCCCACGTTTTACCTAACATTTTTTTACACTGGTAGAGTGCAATTGTGCATTTGTTGAGTTTGTAATCAAGATGCTTGTTCCAGAGCAATTTGCTATCGAGGATCACCCCCAAGTACTTGACCTCATCTTTTAGTGTTAAATCTGTGTTAAAAAGTTTTGGGAGCCTATGTGGTCCAAAACTACGTTTGTTAGTGAACATTATTAGTTCCGTTTTTGAGGGGTTAACCGAAAGTTCATGCTTTGTGCACCAGTTCTCAATTATTTTGAAGGCTCTTTTCATGAGATCACATAAGATGCCCTCAAATTGCCCCGAAATTGGAATTGCTATGTCATCTGCGTAACCTACCGAGAAAAGACTGCTGGCGTTGAGCTCTGCAATGAGCTCATTTACGACCAAATTCCACAGAAGTGGTGACAGCACCCCACCTTGTGGGCAGCCCCTACTCACGATCCCTCGTGTGGTAGTGTTCACAGTGAATTGAATAGCACGGTTTTTAAGCATGTTGTTAATCCATTCAACGAGCGTCGGTGCAGCGCCGTGACGAGTGCTTGACCGATGCTGGTGAAATTAGTTTTATCAAAAGCCCCTTCAATATCAATGAAAGCGGCTAAAGTTGGATTTTTGTTTTTGAGAGCGCTTCCCACGCGTGAGACTACACTGTGGAGTGCTGATTCAGTTGATTTGCCAGCACAGTAGGCATGTTGGTTGGGGTGCAAGGGTTTATGTACCGAAATCTGGTTTCTGATCCTTATGTCCCCCAGCCTCTCCAATGTTTTCAAAAAGAACGAGGAGAGGCTTATGGGTCTAAAAGATTTAGGCTGGGTGTAGTCACCCTTACCTGGTTTCGGAATAAAGATTATTTTTACTTCGCGCCATTTCAAGATGATGTAGCGGTGGGCCAGACTGGCTCGAAATACTTTGACAAGGTATTCAGCCAGCAGACCGCCGCTCCACCTGAGCAGTGCTGGAAAGATTCCAGCCATACCCACGCACGAAGGGTTCCGTACTTGGTAAATTGCGGTTTACGAATTATGACGTATTAAAAAAAAACTACTTGTTAGATCTCGTTCAAACCAATTTTCGGTGGAAGTTTACATGGTACATCATATATTTTTTTAAAGTTTTATCATTCTCTTATTTTAGAAGTTACAGGGGCAGTGTCCCCCCCCCCCCCTGTTTTACTACTTTGGAAGTGTCTCTCGCGCAAACAATTCTGTTTAGGAAAAAGTTATATTAGACACCTCAATATCATTTTAGAACACACATTTTTCACGTATGGGATAAATGAAAAAAATATATTGAGTTTCAGTTCTAAGTATGAGGAACCCCCAAAATTTATTGTCTTTTTTTTCTATTTTGTGTGTAAATCTTAATGCGGTTCACAGACTACATCAACTTACCAAGTTTCATCAGCATAGTTCTTATAGTTTCGGAAAAAAGTGGCTGTGACATACGGACGGACAGACAGACAGACATAACGAATCCATAAGGGTTCCGTTTTTTGCCATTTGGCTACGGAATCCTAAAAAGACGATGCTTTGTTTGAAACCAATAAAGTGGTATCACAGTAAAAATTAACCTTCAAAGTTTTGTTTCTATTCACCCCCTTTGGCAGTACTGACTACTTATGAGCCCGAGTGATCGCCCAGGTTCTAATGTACAGGTGTGAAGATTTTAGGAACTTCTTGGGAATTCCCCTGTATTTTGTTCAAATAAGTTATGGCAACTCAGATTAAAGTCGTCTTGCAACTTATTTATACACCGTGAAATTTAAGTGGTTGTTTTCCCGCGGCAGAACGACTTGCCTTAAGGAGTACTTTCGAAGCATAGAGTTAAAGTAAAAAAATAACGATGTTTTTATTTTAAAATAATTTAAAAAATATTCATCAACTCGAAAAAGTGAGTAACAATAGTAACTTGTAGGTACTAGGTACTACTCGCGTCACCACCGTATTATTCACCGTAGTACCTTGTACCTACAAGATACTATTGTTACTCACTTTTTCGAGTTTATGTTTTTTTTTTTAAATTATTTTAAAACAAAAACATCGTTATTTTTTTACTTTAACTCTATGCTTCGAAAGTACTCCTTAAGGCAAGTCGTTCTGCCGCGGGAAAACAACCACTTAAATTTCACGGTGTATATTAAGGTGGCAGAAATTTTCGCTTTTAGTAACTTTGAACAGGGACCCCCTGACCTTGGGGGTCCTGGAGCACGGCACCGTCTATCCGCCTGATAGCTACGCCACTGGGTGACCACAAACTGGAAATTCAGGGCAGCTCAATATGATCAGCACAAGAAACGTGGGGCCATCTGAAAAATAAGGAAACATTAATTATTTCCTTGATTTGGTTTCTCTTCAAATAAAATAATTGATATGATTTCAGAAAACACAGCAGCGCAGCCATTTGCAAGTACGGCACATCAACACAGGAATGTTCTTGTTTGTTCAGCAAAGTGTTCCGCTTGCCGTGTAGACACATTCTCATGCTGACGACCGAGCTCAAGGTACGTCATAACATCACGCCTGGCCTATCTGAACAATGTCTAACAGGGATGTTTCAAGGATATAAAAAAATAATTCTATACGGACTAACAGTCAGTTAGATTATCAAAAAAATATTGGATTCGTATTTTTTGCTTTAGAATAGAATAGAATATTATTTATTTGCTCAGAATGTAGGTATTTACAATAACATTAAGAATCCATTTACATTCTACCATTTTGGCATGCAAACATTGATGCAATTTATCATTAACCGACTTACCAAAAAGGAGGAGGTTCTATGTTCGACTTCTTGTATGTTTTTCTTATGTATGTTCACCGATATCTCCGTCAATTGTGGACCGATTTTGAAAATTCTTTATTTGTTTGAAAGAGTATGTACCGAAATTGGTCCCATTTTAATTTAGTGAAGATATGATGAAGAACTTCGGAGATATACAACAGAACTCTTCAATAAATAATGGCAAATCTATTGGGATTGCTGCAATCACATGTCTGTTTATTGTTTATACCATTTCGTAACATAACATCACGCCAGTACACATAGTCTATATAGTAGTCTACATAGGTCTACCTACGTTTTAATATGTTTTATATTTGTATAATACTGACACATACTGTGACCCACCTTCTGTGTTTAGTCTACATAGGTCTACCTACGTTTTAATATGTTTTATATTTGTATAATACTGACACATACTGTGACCCACCTTCTGTGTTTATTCCATTTTTAACCGACTTACCAAAAAGGAGGAGGTTCTATGTTCGACATTATGTATGATTCTTTTTTTTTTATGTTCACCGATATCGCCGTCAATTGTGGCCCGATTTTGAAAATTCTTTTTTTGATTGATGAGCATATTTCGAAATTGGTCCCATTTTAATTTGGTGAAGATCTGATAAAGAACTGCGGAGATATACAACAGAACTCTTCAATAAATAACGGCAAACCTCTCGGGATTGCTGCAATCGCATGTCTGTTTATTGTTTATACCATTTCATAACATAACGCCAGTACGCTCGAAAGGGGTACGCAGATCCCTTATTTCACCGATTATGTTCAAGTTTCATGTTATTCGGGTAATCTATTCTGGCGTTATAGGTACTTACTTACTCGTACTATACAACTTGCCTATTAGGAGGTACAACTAAAAAGGGTAAAATAAAAAAACTTTTTTGCAAAAAAATACTACCGACTTCCAAATAAAAAACTACAAAGTGAAAAATAACTTTATTTCTGGAAGTCGGTGTCTATATAGCATAAAAATTGGTACCTACTACAGATGAAAGAAACCGACTTCCAAAAATAAAGTTATTTTTCACTTTGTAGTTTTTTATTTGGAAGTCGGTAGTATTTTTTTGCAAAAGTTTTTTTATCAAACATACAAACATTGATATACAACTCAACTAAAATTTATCAGCTAGAAAATCCGACACGGATTCGTAACATTTATTTAATAGAAGTAAAGTTAGTTTCTTTTTGAAAGTTGTTACTGATTTCTATTTTACGGAATTAGGAATGTGGTTAAAAATAACCGGTGCCATACCAAAAATACTTTTGCAATGCATGTCCTCGAAAAGAGCGTTTTCGAAGCAGCCAAACTCTGCGGAAAGTGTCACTTTTTTTTACTAGTGCTTTTTACTTTCCTGTTCTTTTTTAATTTTTAACTCCAACGTCAGCCCGCCGCATAGAGTTTTTATTATTTGAGAAAAGTTTTAAAAGTTAGTTAAGTACAGATTATCATTCATATAAAAGGTAAAACAAACTAATACTTCATTTAAGGCGTTTTTAATTACTCTAAGATTTAGATTTTGATCAATAAATTAATTTTAAATATTCATTAAATATGTTTGGCAGAATGAATACGTTACGACGTGACAGCTATTTGCACATGCGCAGTAGATATGCCCGAGGAACTATGAACTATTAGTTAATCTGTGGATATGCTGAGCGCCCTTGAATAAGCGCCATTTTATTAATTTCTTGCTTGGTTCAGATATTGTTTTTATTTCCTCGCACTATGTATAGTAAAATGTTGTATGATACACGTGCGTAAGATTATTGCCGACTCGTGTTGATTTATCCACTCATCGGAAATCACCTACTTTCCACACTTGTAGCATAAATAACTATTCCTCAACAAAACAGTCCTATAGCCACCTGTGCGTAACAAGTTTTGGTATTGAGATCGCAAAGTTACGTTTCGGCATCTGCTTTATCTTATCTTTAAAAATTGACAAAGATAAAGTGCATCAAAGTCAAGGAGTGGGGAACACTTAAGGTTACACTAGTCGAAAATTCTTCCATACAAACGTAGTCTAGGGATTATTCCACTGTTTGACGATGTACGTTCAAAATAAAAAGTGATATCAATTTGTCTCATCATTATCTAGCCCTGTATGGAAGCAAGAGTAAAAAAAAAAAAATTTGAAAGTTATGAGCGTCGAAAGTTCCACATTTCGACACAAATTTTAACGCATTTTTGGGCGCGAATTAATACCACAAGAAGACGGAAAATTGCAAAACGGCCTCCATACAGGGATAGATTAGTAGTTCAACAATGCAAATAATTTAATTTTGAACAGATAGATTTAGTCGTTTTTTCATGATATCTAGACTGCCAAAGGTCTGTTTATAAAATTTCGCGCGCATGGTTTCGTTGTAAATCATTATCAATTTCGCTACAAATTTGCAAAAGTGTGTATTCGTACGCGAACTAGCTTCCTACTGCTCATCACAGCATCTATCTCTTCCGCACGTGTTGTCGGTTGATATAAAATGCATTTTGACCCCGCACACAAAATAGTTCGTGCCGTCGACTAGTGTACCCTTAAAATACACTTAACTCTAAAGTGACGTCACAAACGTCACTTTCAGTCAAACATGACAAATAATAAATAATTTATTATAATTTTCAGGTGAAAACACACATTCCCTTCGAGCCACGTTGGACAGTGCAACACTGCTTATTTGGTTGCGAAAGTCTCAACTCTACAACGAGTAATAACGCAGGTGAGCTTACAAAGCTTTAGAAAAACCGGCCAAGTGCGAGCACGAAGGGTTCCGTACCACTATCGCAAGAAACGGCAAAAAAAACACGTTTGTTGTATGGGAGCCCCTCTTAAATTTTAATTTTATTCTGTTTTTAGAAATACATCATCTGTGAAAATTTCAACTGTTTAGCTATCACGGTTCATGAGATACAGCCTGGTGACAGACAGACAGACGGATCGCGGAGTCTTAGTAATAGGGTCCCGATTTTACCCTTTAGGTATGGAATCCTAAAAAAGTAAATTATTTATTTATTTCAGACATAATTCCAGTCCTTAGTTATACCACAGATAATATAATACTAGCATACAGATGCCTCATCCCAAACAAAGAAACCGTGCCGACGTAACTAGCGTTTTTCGTCTGATTAATCTGATATTTTTTGTACATCGAACGCGTTCGGTTCTGTTTCACGGTGATAGATAGATGGTGTTAGCAGTGACTTGCAA
Organism: Orthosia incerta; assembly: GCA_948252205.1. NCBI lineage: Eukaryota > Metazoa > Arthropoda > Insecta > Lepidoptera > Noctuidae > Orthosia > Orthosia incerta. The sequence continues at coordinate 3,800,746 of OX411769.1, forward strand.
GTAAAAGGGTTTACTAGGTTTGTGTTTTTTTTTTTAATACAGTGAAGGTTCGTTTTATAGTACTTTTTTTTTACAATGCAAATTTTTACAATCGAGTGGAATGCCTCAGAAATGTAAAAAAACGACATCTATTGGCATCAATTTTAAACGATCCTTTCAAGTAATCTTTCAAATGTGAATTAAGAGCCCAATATTCCATATTTTTGTACTTACGAGAGTTGATTAAACAAGGACATACAATGTTTATGTTAAATGCCAGAAAATGTTAATTTTACATACAGTCAATAACAGATAGGTGCATATCGCGCCATCTAGAAGAGATTTATTTGAACCAAATTTTCTTTCTTAGCAATGAAACCCCGTGGTTATACATACATAAACTATAAACAGATAAAAAAAACAAATAAAATTTATAAAAATATTCTAATGTTGTTTCGGTTTCCGACCGAAACTGAGTTTTACGACCGAAACCGAATTCCGGCAACAGTCTCAGTTTCGGCCGAAACCGAAACCGAAACTTCCTTACAAGGGTCACCTTTTGAGGGAAAAATAAAGAAAACGTTATTATAATCAGTCAGTCTTTATTTTTTTATCTTTAAATCACATAGCTTAGTTAAGTTATTTTTGTCTATTTTAAGTTTCCTTGTTCTTTCTACACACTGTGTCTTCGTTTTTATCGTCCAACTTTCCTGTCGCAGGTCTGCTGGAAGAAATTTCTATTGAAATAAGCAGTACCTTTGTGCTCTTCAATCTGTATTATTTCTTTTCTCTGTAAGGTGTTTTTGTGTGTACATAAATAAATAAATAGCTATGCAGTCTTCTACACTTTTACTTATTGGTATGATAATCAACATAACAACAAAAAAAAAACCCAAAAAAATACTCGCTTGGGTGGAATTTAACGCGCCGAACATGAATGATCACAGTGCGAGAACACCCGAATGCAGTTTCGGTTTCGGTCGAGATTCGGCAAAAAAAACGAGTTTCAGTTTCGGCGGCAATCCTGCCGAAACTGAAACTCATTTCTTTTGCCGAATCTCGACCGAAACCGAACTTTCGGTCGAGATACCTAAAATTTCATTAAAATCCATTCGATAGTGCTTCTTGCGTGAAACAGTAACAAACATCCGGCCTCACATTTTCCACATATATAATTATTATAGTAGGAAGTAGGATTTCGTAGTACATTGCTAATAGTTTGTAACTCTACCCGCCAGGTGGCGCCTCGTATATGGAGCAAGTGGTCGTGGAAACGGAAGATCAACAACATAGACAAACAATACAGCAGCAACCTCAGCAAGTACACCAGGTGCGTTAGATATCTATTTTCATGATAAAATGCATGTTTTTAGCAAATTTTAACCTTTTCCGACAACCCAGTTGCTTGCTGGGTTAAAAAGATAGGTGTTTATAAATAACTAGCTGAACCCAGTTGCTTGCTGGGTTAAAAAGATAGGTGCTTATAAATAACTAGCTGAACACAGTTGCTTGCTGGGTTTAAAAAGATAGGTGCTTATAAATAACTAGCTGAACCCAGTTGCTTGCTGGGTTAAAAAGATAGGTGTTTAAAATAACTAGCTGAACCCAGTTGCTTGCTGGGTTAAAAAGATAGGTGCTTATAAATAACTAGCTGAACCCAGTTGCTTGCTGGGTTATAAAGATAGGTGTTTATAAAAAACTAGCTGAACCCAGTTGCTTGCTGGGTTGAAAAGATAGGTTTTTATAAATATCTAGTTGAACCCAGTTGCTTGCTGGGTTAAAAAGATAAAGTGTTTATAAATAACTAGCTGAACCCAGTTGCTTGCTGGGTTAAAAATATAGGTGTTTATAAATAACTAGATGAGCGGCTTCGCTCCCGCCAACTGGCTATCTAGCACCTATACCTATCTACCCTATCTACCTACCCACCCATCTACCTACCAACCTACTCATCTGCACTACCGATCAATCTACCCTACCCTACATACCTACCCTACCTACTTAACCAATTTCCCTACCTACCTTACCTACCTACCTACCAATTTGATAAACAATTTATTTGAATAAGAATTAATACTACAATACGAATGTAACCAACTATTGTTTCTACCGGCGATCTAATTAAATTTTTGAACACAAAAGCTGATATTGTGACTTAACTATGATAGTTAAATACATTCTATCGCAGCCTTTTTTGTAGGTAATAATGAGTACTTTAATCATGTAGTACATATTTTTTATGTATCATCAATAGTTTTCTCAGCGCACGCCAAATAATAATATTTATAGGCAAAATTTTGCTGCTTTGGGTTACATTATTGAAAGTTTCATAAGGATCTCTAACTTTTTTGAAAATAAATCATAGCCTATGTTACTCGGGAATAATGTGGCTTTCCATAGATAAAAGAATTTTTAAATCAGTCCGGTTTTGGAGCCTATTCGTTACAAACATCATCACGTTCATCCCACCAGCCCCCTTCTACCATCGGACATCTAGACGCACTGCAAGTTACCATCCTTACCTTGTTGCCATTCCACCAATTCGCACCAAGCGCTTCCAATCCTTTATAATGCGCACAGCGAATGAATGGAACTCACTACCTGCGTCTGTGTTTCCGAACGCATTCAACCCGAATCTCTTCAAAGTTAGAGTGAACAGGCTTCTTCTGGGTAAGCTCACTCCATCGTAGACTCTGTCTCTGTCACCTATGACCTAGACTAGAGTCAAGAGCAAACCCATTACAAATAAAAAAATAAAACTTTCCTCTTTATAATATTGGTATAGATGATACAATGTCGCCTGTTCCAGGTAGGCGGCGTCAGGCAGCAGCAGTATGTACTAGCGACGCCCGGACAACCCGCCACGCCCGTCTCACAGGTACTGTTTACCAAGTTTCTATTTAAATGAGAAAAAATAATTAAAATGTGCTTATTGGGATAGCTAAATAACCCATTCTGTCACCGTTTTATGTCATAAAATCAGTGCGCCTCGCATATTTTTTTTTTTATTTGTAGTGGGTTTGCTCTTGACTCTAGTCTAGGTCATAGGTGACAGAGACAGAGTCTACGATGGAGTTACCGGATTCCTGCAGCCATAATCAGGTGCATGTTCCACCTGGTAGGATTTATTTTGGTTACATTAAAAAGTTTTCAAGGAAACTGAAATCCTGGAAAAATCTAATATCGATTCTCCATGGTGAAATATCGATTCAGCACTATCGATAAAATAAATGATTTTACAATGCATGTCCTCGAAAAGAGCGTTTTCAAGCAGCCAAACTGTGCGGAAAGTGTCACTTTTTTTCACTAGTGCTTTTTACTTGCCTGTACTTTTTTAATTTATAACTCCAACGTCAGCCCGCCGCATTGAGTTATTATTATTTGAGAAAAGTTTTAAAAGTTAGTTAAGTACAGATTATCATTCAAATTAAAGGTAAAACAAAACGAATACTTTTAAGGCGTTTTTAATTACTAGATTTAGATTTTGATCAATAAATTAATTTTAAATATTCATTAAATATGTTTGGTTGAATGAATATTTTGCTCGTATCTTTTTGCGTTACGACGTGACAGCTATTTGCACATGCGCAGTAGATATGCCCGAGGAACTATGAACTATTAGTTAATCTGTGGATATGCTGAGCGCCCTTGAATAAGCGCCATTTTATTATTTTATTGCTTGGTTCAGATATTTTTTTTATTTCCTCGCACAATGCATAGTAAAATGTTGTATGATACACGTGCGTAAGATGATTTCCGACTCGTGTCGATAAAATACCACTCATCGGAAATCACCTGCTTTCCGCACTTGTAGCATAAATAACTATTTATGGTCCCGAAAATGGATTATCGATCTGAGATCGCCATTCCTACTTCTAACACTGTGCCTTCCGGCACGCGGTCGCCACTTCAGAGATGCAAGATGCGCAGGTCCGGTCCGGTCGATGTGCCGAGAGTTGGGCAGGCCAATTTTCAGCAGTGTACGTCTTTAGCTGAAATGATGATGAATTCAATAATGTAACCAGTAATTTGTATTTCTAGGTGATATTCTGTGGCGGTGGCGTGGGAGGCGTGGGCGGCGTGAGTGGCGTGAGCGGCGCCGCGCCCGTCATCACGTCTGTGTTACCTGCGGGGGGGGCCGTACTTACCCCACACCACGGCTTACACCACTAGAGAACCCTGCACTAGACCAACAGCACACAGGGACCTACTGAGTATACCACTACACTTGACCAACAGAAGATCCTAGCTATCCTAGGAGAAGAAACACTCCTTGCCCGTTCCATCATCGAACTACAAGACTGCTGGGGGGCAGTACTTGCCCCGCATCACGGCTTACACCACTGACAAACTGACAGGCGACCCACTGGACTAGACGAACAGGAGGAAAGATCAAAGATATACTCCTTGCCCGTTCCATCATCGTACTACAAGACTGCTGGGGGGGCGGTACTTGCCCCGCATCACGGCTTACACCACTGACAAACTGACAGAAGACCCACTGGACTTGACGAACAGGAGGCAAAATCAAAGATATACTTCTAGCCTGCTCCATCATCGTACTACAAGACTGCTGGGGACGGTACTTGCCCCGCATCATGGCTTACACCACTGACAAACTGACAGGAGACCCCCCGGACTAGACGAACAGGGGGAAAGATCAAAGATATACTCCTAGCCTGCTCCATCATCGTACTACAAGACTGCTGGGGGTGGTACTTGCCCCGCATCACGGCTTACACCACTGACAAACTGACAGGAGATCCACTGGACTAGATGAACAGGAGGAAAGATCAAAGATGTACTCCTTGCCCGTTCCATCATCGTACTACAAGACTGCTGGGGGGGCGGTACTTGCCCCGCATCACGGCTTACACCACTGACAAACTGACAGGAGACCCCCACTGGACTAGACGAACAGGAGGAAAGATCAAAGATATACTCCTAGCCCTCTCCATCACCAGACTACAAGACTGCTGGGGCAGTTGTACTCTCCTTATCATGGCCTACACCACTGACCTGCACAGGGGATAGACACCAGCTGGAAACCCACTGCTTTTGAACAACAGGACACAGGAACTTACATGAGTACTGCCTCACTTGACCAACAGAAGGAAACATCAAAGATACTACATTTACATATCAGATTGAAGAAACGACTAATAAAAACACCAGAAGAAGAGAAAGTCCTCAGATCTTCTATACTTGTTAAATAAGATCTGGATACTACCTACTACACTTCATGTTAATGCTTCAATCTTCATCATCCTACTTTTACTTAACTTTGTGGTTGGCTATTAGTATTTTACAAATAGCCTCCACAACGCAGTAAAAGAGTAACACGACCATGGCAAAGGATTCCAGTGTTCTTCGAGATACGAAGCAGTCTCAATTTGTATCTAATGGATGGTGGTAGAATTCAGAGATTGACCTCGACAAACGTTTAACCTTGATGAAAAGTTAAGTTAAAATTTAAGTTAAGATGGGCTGGTGTCCGCAACTCCACGTCTAAGCGCGTATTTTGCGTACGGGTGGGATTCGTCTTCCTCACTCGATCCACCCCAGCTCCTCGAGGAAGGCCAGCAGCGCCGTGGTGTTGCCAACTATCCCCTGTACGGTACCTGGGTCACCGAGGAATGTGGCCCTGCAACCAGCGATTACTGGGCAGCTTAGGAGCAGGTGTGCTGCTGTCTCGTCCTCCTCTATGCATGCTCTGCACAGTGGGCTGTCCGTGATCCCTAAGACAAAAAGATGCTTGTTAAAAGTCCCATGGCCAGTTGTTACGGCTGTGACTGCACGTAACTGGTTTAGTCAGATTTCTTTCTTCTCATTCAGACAGAACCTTGATGATAAAGTTATTCGCTGGAATGCCTTGCTTGCTGCAAGGCATTCCAGTGCGAGATGCGACACACCAATGGAGCACAAACTTACATTGACTATAAGTCCAGACTATGAGCTCTTAGAGCAAGGTTATGTCCATAATGGACAGATGTATACAAGTCATAGCCCCAGGTCAGGAAACTCTTCTCAGTAACCTGTGGACACCTTGAGAGGAGTCCATCATCTCGTCCTGCCACCTCATCACACGCCGCCTGGCTGACTAACTGCCGCCAAGGAAAATACTAACGCATAAGATGCTTAATCTCCTATTCGTTAGTATTTTGCCTGTTGTCAGTAAAAAACACTTAATCATCAGAACTGCTGGACATCGGCCGCTCGTGGTGTGCTTCAATAAGTGATCACGTTGCTTCTGTATCCAAGGAAAATTCTAGAAATCTCTACAATTGATAAATAAGACAATTGATTTGGAATCTGAAGGAATAGGACCCTAGAAATATCACTAGACTTCATGATTTACCCAAGAGGGTAGTTGACAAAAAAATATATATTTAGTCCGTCAGTTAGATAACCCAAAAATATTACACATGTAATTTTTCTTTAGCCACCTAAAAAAAAAAGGACAGTGCGTTAAAATATCGTGTGACGTCACGGTGTGGTACACTTTATACTGACAAAGTGACGTCACAAGCCCCCACTCCTGAACTTAAGGTTACACTAGTCGAAAATTCTTCCATACAAACGTAGGCTAGGGATTATTCCACTGTTTGACGATGTACGTTCAAAATAAAAAGTGATATCAATTTGTCTCATCATTATCTAGCCCTGTATGGAAGTAAAAAAAGAAAATATTTGAAAGTTATGAGCGTCGATAGTTCCACATTTCGACACTAATTTTAACGCATTTTTGGGCGCGAATAAATACCATAAGAAGACGGAAAATTGCAAAACGGCCTCCATACAGGGATAGATTAGTAGTTCAAAAATGCAAATAATTTTATTTTGAACAGATACGTTTAGTCATCTAGACTGCCAAAGGTCTGTTTATAAAATTTCGCGCGCTCGGTTTCGTCCTAAATCATTATCCATTTCGCTACAAATTTGCAAAAGTGTGTATTCGTAGGCGAACTAGCTTCCTACTGCTCATCACAGCATCTATCTCTTCCGCACGTGTTGTCGGTTGATATAAAATGCATTTTAACCCCGCGCACAAAATAGTTCGTGCCGTCGACTAGTGTATCCTTAAATGCGCTTTTTTTGTCAATTTTTATTGATTTGGTAAAGCAAAAAATACGGGTGCAATATTATTTGATAAATTGATAATCTCACTGACGGACTATCATTTAAATATCAATTTTCTTGGGTAGAAAATAATAATAGAATTTTCATTTTCTACCCAAGAATCCCTATTATGTTGAGGTCGACTGTCAGTTTGTACAGGTGCAGCTGAGTACCAATACTTTATATGAAGCGACTGTATATATCTCGCAAATCAACACCTTTAAATTACTTGACCAAGGATTGAAGGATTTAACTGTAAAAGTGCAGTACAATTATTTTCGTAATGTCCCTCGGCAATCATCGCATTTCCGAATACAAACGAATGCGAATTTCCATGTCCATCAATTGTTACGCCGCCTCCACACGCTTGGCGAACAATGGCAAACAACAAACACGAACGTATGGATGGGTGTTTGTTTGTGTTCGGCATCGGTGTCGGTTTTTATGCACAAATCAAAGGGTGTTTGAAAAACGTGTTTGCAATTTATCCAGACGCTTGTTCAGTTTAGTAGTACACGCGAGCTTGCGGGCGACGGACGGAGTTAATAGTGATGGCGAAATTTACGAACCGTGACATTTTGTGTATCCGAAGCTAAATTGTAGAAAAAATGAGTTAAACCCGAAAGTAATCGCTGCCACAACAAGCTCGTCGTCCGCCATGTTTGCCAATCCCGAATATACAAGCACGTTCGCCAATCCTGTGGATGCCGTGTTTGTGTTGGGTGTTTGCTGTTCGCCACTGTTTGTGGCAAACAGCAAGCGTGTGGAGGCGGCATTAGATTCATCGTGTGTATTAATTTAAATTCAGAACTAAGTACTGTTTTGTTGTTTTGATTTTCGTGTGAAATATATAGAGCTGTAAAAATAGCAGCATGCCTTCCATTTTTTACACGCTTTTATTAGCTTGGTATGTATGTATCTATGTATCAAAGTAACGGAATCTTTGAACGTGATTTTCACCCACTTCAAAACGTTGGATTGATTTGAAACTTTGCACACTTATCAAGGACCGATGACAATGCAATAATTTAAACAGTTTTGTCCCATTATCCTTACCATTAAAGCGTGTTTTTTAGTTTTTAGAACTACAATTTTTTTAAATAAATTACATTATGTTAGAAGAGTATTAACAACTCTATATACTCCCGAGTTGATTGAGAGCATCCGGTCTGCACCAAGTGCAAAGGGCAAATCATAGAAATCCGACGACTGACGAAACACGAAGTTTGCCGAGGAACATTAAGAAAATGTTTGTACTGTAATCAGATAGAATCTTATTACAAGAATCAGGGCTAAAAGAGCCAGTGTACTGTGCCTCTATTGTCACAAAATTACAACTTGAAGATTACTTTTAAAAATACCTCGACTTCCCGTTCACAAGGCACCAGGCTGTGAAGAAGAGGCTTGTGTATGTGAATTGAAATGGAGAAGTGATTTTTAAAGGGGCTTATTGCCATTATAAACAATATTTCAGTTATAACTTTACACCCGGCTTAAAATTGTACCGAAAATGTGTCCTGTACGAAAATTAGAATTATGTCTGTAAGTTGCCAGAAATGTGTACTCTTTGTATTGGATTTTGGACTTAAGGCTAGTTTTTAGCATGACAGTGACGATGGCATTCATAAACCTTTTTTTTCTAGCAAAAATAGCAATATGCCCTTTTGAAATATCACTCCTCATAACGACATTCAGTCATTCTTAGTGTGTGGCAATGTATTTTTAAGTCAAGTAATGACCCATTTGTCTTTTTCGCAAATGTCCTCTATCATAGACAAGGCGGTGTTGACTGTTGTAAAAAATCTCTGAAATTACATTAGTATGAAAAGTTTTTTTTTCTAAAAATCTAGCAAAAATAGGCTATTAGTATAAGTTTGTAAATAATTTAGTAATAATTGTATGGCGGGTGCGTTGTTTTTATTTAATTTTTAGTTAAATAAAGTCATGTTTAACTGATATGGTTGGTTTATGTCTACAGTTAATAGATTGGTTCAAACCAGTTTGAGTGTTGATATCTCTTTCTGGCACGTTAGTATGAAAGAGATAAAAGTACACAGAATAAAACTTGGCAAGCGTTATAGTCCCAAGAGTTGAGCGACATAAAATTGCAAGTTATTAGTACATTTCGTGTCGAGCATAAAATGTCGAGATTTTAACACGAGCGATGTAGCCAATTTCGGCGTACGTGAGCCGAAGGCGAACATCGAAAGCTACATTGCGAGTGTTAAAATAAAGACTTTTTATGCGAGACAAGAACGATTGTTTTTCTATTACCTGATGAGCTTACTTAATTAAATGCAAAGAAGTTCCAACAACAATTTATTACAAACTTTCAGATTAAAAACCAAAGACTATATACACACAATCAACGCGCGCTTTTTCGGGAGACGCTGACGAGAACTTTTTATGAAAAATCAAATTTTCGTTTTTGGGTATTGCTCAAGGCTTCCTTTGAAAAAGTTGGTAATTTACATGGCCTGAAGCAGTTTTAAAAATATGGACGCAACTTTCCGTGGCGTTACCCCCTGTTAACAAGTAAATGGATATCCATCAAGACTGGGCAGTTCCACTAGGCCTTTGCTCCTGTACAACTTAAGGTTACACTAGTCGATTTTTTTTTCCATACAAACGTAGTCTAGGAATTATTCCACTGTTTGACGATGTACGTTCAAAGTAAAAAGTGATATCAATTTGTCTCATCATTATCTAGTCCTGTATCGAAGCGGAAAAGTAAAAAAAGAAAACATTTGAAAGTTATGAGCGTCGAAAGTTCCACATTTCGACACAAATTTTAACGCATTTTTGGGCGCGAATAAATACCATAAGAAGACGGAAAATTGCAAAACGGCCACCATACAGGGATAGATTAGTAGTTCAACAAAGCAAATAATTTTATTGTGAACAGTTACGTTTAGTCGTTTTTCATGATATCCAGACTCCCAAAGGTCTGTTTATAAAATTTCGCGCGCTCGGTTTCGTCCTAGATCAGTATACAGTATACATTTCGCTACAAATTTGCAAAAGTGTGTATTCGTAGGCCAACTAGCTTCCCACTGCTCATCACAGCATCTATCTCTTCCGCACGTGCACAATATAGTTCGTGCCGTTGACTAGTGTAACCTAAACTGTCAAAACTCTGTAAAGAGCAAAGACCTTATACTTAAGTACCTACTTAAGTACAAGGTCTTTGGTAAAGAGATGTGATTTCACGTTGGTATTATTTTTAGTCAGCCAATGGCATTAAGTTTAACAGTTAGTCATGTTTCTCAGTAACCACTCCTAATATACTTCTGTCTCTTTCTCACTATAGTTGCAAGAAAGGCATAGCAATACTTTTGTTCGTGTGACGGTAGCAAACGCTCTTTTAATATCAATCTTAGCACATTACAATGTAACTTATTACTAGAGTTGTATTTTATAAATATTGTATGAAATAAACCAATGAAGGTACCTACATTTATTTTGTCGTATTTTATTTAACATTTCCTTGAAGATGGCATGGTTGGAATTTAGCAATTAAAATCGCCTCCAAATGATAAAAATTTGGCTATCAACGAATTATATACAACTAGAGGTCAAAAAATATCTTTTTCAACACGCACATAATGATACCTGTTATCAAACTGTGACTTTTTCATTGCTATTATTCACAAGTGAGTTATAGAGTATTTTTTTTAATTTATTGGTTGAGTTGCTTTGTTCTTAAAAAAGTTTCGATACAAAAAAGATCGTGCTCAATAGTACAAATAAATTAATGTACCTATTGCTTGCTCATTTCATGCAACTTCGTATTAATTTCAACTTGTACCTGCTTAATAAATAAAACATTCACTCAAATATAAATTTTATTTGCTCTGTAATTAAGATAAATTGAAATTCCCTATTTTGTACGTGGCTAAAAAACTATCCACGAAAAGCCAAAAAAAAAGAAACCTCATTCTTTTAGTCTATGGCCGATCGCCATTGTTAGATGCGCGCGAATAGGAAACCTGATTAATTTTGCCCGCTATTGTGAAAAAATTTCACAACTCGTTTTTACTGTTGAAAATGTTTTTTTTTGTATTATTTTCTTCACAAGTGTGTTGAAAAACGTCGTATGATACACGTGTGTATTGATGATTACCGTCCTCGGCTCTCTTCACCTACGGCTCGGGCCTCAATGGCGCCTCAGCGGTAATCACCAAGATTGCACACTTGTACCATAATGTACTATTTAATATGGAAGTCAATCAAACAATGGTTATGCATTCCGAGCGCGACGCGCGACCGGCTAGCGGTCTTCAGTTTCGCGAGCGATCTAAAGGTAGAATTCGGTTCTTAGCGACAGCTATCGGGTCGCGTGACCTACTGCTTGGTATGGATTTATATGGAGTACTAAACAAATCCAGCGACCGGTGGGCGTGGCGACTGCGACCCGGTCGCATCGGAAGCAGTGCGATCACACGACGCAGGCGGGAAACACCAAAATACAATATTTTCTGAACATTTCTGCTTTATAATCTAAATGTAGTTTTATGAGTATTTGAAAGCAACCCTCTTTTTCTCGTGATGTGAAAATTAAGTCAATTTTCATCCTTTTTTCCTGAGGCATAGATAATAACATAAGAATATCATCATCTTCTTCATCCTCCAATAACTGCTGAATAACTATTTCCCTAGCTGCGGATAAACTGTGCGTCATATCGTACTGCAATAGAACGCAACCGTCATCCATAAAAACTGCGGGAAGAGTGGCGCAGTCGCCGTCGCTGACATCGGAAAGCTAGAGGTCGCTCCGCGACAGGCGACCATGGTCGCGTAATTCATTCATAATTCATGGTCGCCGTCGCTAAGAACCGAACCCTACCTTAACCTTAAAGGTAGGATTCGGTTCTTAGCGACCGCGACGTGCGACTGCGACCATTCAACTACGCGACCATGGTCGCCTATCGCGGGGCGACCCCTAGCTTTCCGATGTCAGCGACGGCGACATCGCCACTCTTCCCGCAGTTTTTATGGGTTACGGTTGTGTTCTATTACACTACGATATATCGCACAATTTATCCGCAGCTAGGGAAATAGTTATTCAGCAGTTATTGGAGGATGAAGAAGATGATGATATTCTTATGTTATTATCTATGTCTTAGGAAAAAGGATGAAGATTGACTCAATTTTCACATCACGAGAAAAAGAGGGTTGCTTTCAATTACTCATAAAACGACATTTAGATTATAAAGAATAAATGTTCAGAAAATATTGTATTTTGATTTGTTTTCCGCCTGCGTCGTGTGATCGCACTGCTTCCGATGCGACCGGGTCGCAGTCGCCACGCCCACCGGTCGCTGGATTTGTTTAGTACTCCATATAAATCCATACCAAGCAGTGGATCGCGCGACCCGATCGCGGTCGCGGGTCGCGGTCACGCGTCTCGGTCGCTAAGAACCGAATCCTACCTTAACACGCCCTTGGTAAGACTAGATGACAAACTTGAATGCGACCATCATATTCTTTAGTTTTGACAGTGGTGTCTCATCCCATACAAAGAAACCGTGCCGACGTTCTATACTGATTATTTTTTGTACATCGATCGCGTTCGGTTCCGTTCCGTTCTGTTCCGACATACATGGTGATCTATCTATCGCCGTGGAACGGAACCGAAGGCGATCGATTTACAAAAAATAATCGGTATAATCAGATGAAAAACGCTAGTTACGTCGGCACGGTTTCTTTGTATGGGATGAGGCATCTGTATGCTAGTATTATATTATCTGTGGTTTTGAGGACTCATTGATTGAATCATTCATCAATGATGACCTTGAAAATATCAACAAGTGGGCTAAGTCCTTTGGACTTCTCCTGAACCCAACTAAATCTCAAGCGCTCGTTATTGGTGGCAAATACATGCTCAATTTGGTAGATCCCCAGTCCCTCCCGCCAGTAATGTATAATTCTGTGCCCATATATTACTCCAAAAGCGCGAAAAACTTGGGCGTCCATATAGACACTAACCTCTCTTGGGAGGTTCATATTGCTGATGTGAGTAAGAAGGTCTTCTACTCGTTTCAGTCTCTTAAACGTCTCCAAAAATTCTTACCATTTCACACTAAGGTAACTCTTGCGCAATCTCTTCTTCTGCCGCTAATAGACTATGCGGATGTATGTTTTCTAGATGCAACGGAGGTACTCCTAAACAAACTCGAGCGACTGCAGAACTTGTGCATCCGCTTTATTTTTGGCCTCCGCAAGTACGACCATCAGTCTAATTGCGTAAGTGAATTCTCCAAAGCAAACAAGTCGATTCTTTCCCAAAAACGACTTTACGTATTGCATATTACACTCTGAAACGGAAAGGTTATGCTCCTTTCCATTACCAATATTTTGACGTAGAATTAATTGTAAAGAATGAATGAAAGCGGAAGAATCGAGATAAAACTTCACTATTGGTATTGTGTAATGTTCGAGTTTGATGAAACATAACGCAGTAGATGAACTTCAACTCAAAGGAGGATGTTTGTACTCTTTCCAAATTATTTTCGCAATACCGAAAAAGTTGAAAGAAATGATTCTGATTCTTTGAAGGAATCGACTCATTTGCTTTGGAGAATTCACTTACGCAATAAGGGTGCAGGTGTCGGATTTTCGGACCAGATTGAAGTGGCTGCCAATTCGGCGTCGACGAGATACCCACATCCTATCCCTTCTCTATAATAGCCTGCACAATCCTACTTCTCCTCAATATCTTCGCGAACGGTTTGAGTACCTCGTCCCGAGGGGTAAACCTTGTCGCACAGCTTCTTCGAACTCCGCGTCACACTTCCAGCCGCTATGATGGCTCCTTCTCTGTTACTGCAGTGCATCTCTGGAACTCTCTCCCACACTCCCTACGCGATAGCCCTTCTCTCGATGTCTTAAAAAGGAGCATTTTCTTTCGACACAATAAAAAATATTAGTAGATTTATATATATATATATATATTTGTATTAATGAACATAGTTCTTCTATGTATGTATTATTATTATATATTTAATTGTTATGTTACTGTTAAATTGTACACTGGATTAGCCCTGAATTAAAATGATATCTATCACTCAAAGGTTTGCTGGAAGAAAACTCCATTTTGGAGTTAAGCTCGCCTTTGTACATGAAAATTGATTTCACTTTGTATAAATGTATTGTTTTGGTGTACAATAAAGAATTAAGTTAAGAATTAAGTTAAATCTATGGATTGAATGAAATTGCCAATTGGAGTGTCTGACACTTAACTAACTTAACCTTGATAACAATCAGGAAATTATATCACTTAACTTTGAGTTTAAGTTCTGAATTACTAATAATAATTAAGTAATAATTCATAGGTCTTATTTTTGTGTTGCTTAGTGCAACTTTGTAACTTTTTATGATTAAAAAGAAACAGATGATATATTGTGTGAAACATGACCGGCGCAGCATGTCTACTACTTAATTTTATCCATTCTAATATTATAAATGCGAAAGTAATAGGATACTTTTCATTCCGGGAACATGTTCCCATGGAATGATTTCCGACTTTAACGCGAGCGAAGCCACGGGCAGAAGCTAGTATAAATAATTCTGAAGGCACCAACTTATTACAAATAATTAAAATTAATATTTGTTTCGGGATATTTACCATGAATATTTTGTTAGCAAAAAACAAAATATACATGGTAAATATCCCGAAATAAATATTAATTCTAATGATTGTGACCAGAGAGCAGTGGTGGCCCAGTGGTATCGGCCGCGACTTACAAGTTGTAGGTCGTGGGTTCGAGCCCAGGTAGGCGCTTCACTTTGTGTAAATTATTTCATCACCACTGCTGTCAAAACGGTGAAGGAAAACATCGTGAGGAAACCGGCATGTCCTAGAACCAAAAATTCGAAGATATGTGACATCCACCAACCCGCAATGGGCCCGCGTGGTGGATTACGGCCCATTCCCTCTCACAGAGAGGAGGCCTGTGTCCCAGCAGTGGCAACATTAATAGGCTGATGATGTGATGTGTGTGTCATGTGATTAATAATAATAATAATTTCTTTATTTGTATAGAATGCAGGTATTACAATAATGATGTTAGTTTCAGATATATTCCCAGTACATTCTGCCTGTTGGCATACAAAAATATAGTGGTTACAGATAATTTAGAAACTAAAATTAAATTAAATTAGTTAGTACTTAAATTCAAAATGAGATCATGAATCAGCTGAGTCTAAAATAATTTACATAATAATTAAGATACAGTGAAGCAAATATTACAATTCATCATTTATAAACTCGGTAACAGAGTAATAACATTTCTCTGTCAGCAACGTCGATAGGAGTTTCTTGAATTTTATTAAGGGCTGATCCTTAATACAATTTGGCAATTTGTTAAATATGATAGGAGCCATACCAATAATGTTTTTTTTAAGCAAAACAGTGTTATATCTACCAGTACACAATAGACTCTGATATTTTGATCTCAAGGCAGTAGTTCGCATCCTCGTATCATTCAATGCAGGAAATAGATGCTTGTTAGTTTTAACGAATATAGCTACTTCGAGAATGTATAAACTAGGAAAAAATAGTAATTTGTGTTTCTTGAAAAATGGAATGCAACTATCTGTAGTCTTGAGATTAAAAATGGATCTTATGCACCGTTTTTGGGCTTTAAATATAGACTCCCTTTCGGAACAATTACCCCAGAATACTACACCAAATCTTAGAACAGAGACCACCAAACCGTGATATGCAACCATTAATGTATCAACGTTAACTTTCTTGGACAGATTGTAGAGAGCATACGCAGACGTGCTTAATCTTTTGCAAACTTCTTCAGCCTGCGGTTTCCACGTTAATTGACTGTCAATCAATATACCCAAGAATTTAGCCACGCTAACGCTATCAATAGTTTGTTCTTTATAATTAATTTTTAGGTTTAGAGGAAGAATTTTTTGATAAAAATGCATTATATTTGTTTTATTGAGGTTTATGATTAAATTATTGTCGTTGAGCCAGTTTATTATTAATTTTAGAGTATTATTTATTTCCTTTTCAGCTCTTTGTTGAGGCAGTCTATTAGGATTGTACTGTCATCGGCAAATAACACACAAGGGTATGGGATGTGTCGGGGTAGATCATTTATATATAGCAAGAATAATAATGGCCCAAGAACGCTGTCCTGCGGAACGCCATATTTAATGGCCCTAGGACCAGATAAATATTTAACCTCACGTTTTGATTTGATGCATATTTTAGTGATTTCCGTATATTGAAGACGCCCACTTAGATACGATTTTATTAGACGTAGGGCATTCCCTCGTATGCCGTAAGGTTCAAGTTTGGCCAAAAGCGTTTCATGGTTCACGTAATCAAAAGCTTTGGTCATATCGGTAAAAATGGCACAAATTGGTATTTTTTTATCCACATTAACCATTATTTTATTTATTAGATCGTATATGGCCATATTTATATTTTTATTTTTACGAAAACCTTTTTGTTCCTCACATAATATATGATATTTGGACAGAAATGAATAAAATGACTCATAAATTACTTTTTCGATTATTTTGGAAAATACGGGGATTAAAGCTATTGGTCGATAGTTAGCCATGTCTTCTTTAGTGTTCTTCTTATGAAGTGGTTTAACTATTGTGGTTTTAAGACTATCGGGGAATGTTCCAGCGGATATGCTTGCGTTAATAATGTGGCTTAGAGGATTAGCTATAGCACAACTGACAAATTTTATAACGTTTGTAGAAATACCGTCATATCCATAACTCTTCTTGTTCTTTAAAGATTTGATCACCCTTATAATGTCTTGAGGGACAACAGGGGCCATAAAAATAGAATGAGGGTTATACGTAATTCTTAGAGTATCTTTAGTTGTGTCCAAGGGTGGATTTGAGATCTGATCAATAAAGAAATCGTTGAATGACTGAGCTATTTCATTAGGGTCAGTTAATATTAAATCATGTTTTTTTATTCTTGATATGGGTTCACTTATAGATTTTGTATTATTTATTATTTGCCAGGATGTTTTAGATTTATTTTTGGAATTTTTTATTAAAAAGTTGTTCTGTGCTTTCTGGGTTAGTTTGATATTTTTTTTAAATTTTTTTGAGTACTCTTTAAATGTCGTTTTATTTTCCCTAGTAGGGTTAAGTCTTTGTTTCCAGAGTAATTGGCGTTGTTTTTTGCTGCAGATTCTAATACCTCTAGATACCCATTTTATCTTTTTTTCAGATCTTAATATGACAGTTTTGAAGGGGAAGCATAGTTCATACAGGAGTTGAAATATTTCTAAAAAGTTATCATAGGCTTCATTTGGATCCTCTGTGCTATATATATCTAAAAACGATAAGTTTTGGAGATGATTTCTAAAGATAATTAAATTTTCTTCAGATATGTCTCGTCTTGATGTTTTCCATGTTTTAACTTGACTAAACTTACTAACTTTTATTGTAAATATTTGGGCCGTATGATCGGATAATCCGAAGTCTATTATTTTACTTTGGCCGCTCTGTTTTGTATTGTGCGCAAAATTATCTAAGCAAGTTTTACTTTGAAATCTGGTCGGTCTATTTATTTCTAGTTTTAAATCGTAGTTCATAAGGAAATATTCAAAATCCATGCTAATTCTGTTCTTTTTTAGAATATCTATGTTAAAATCTCCGCACATAATATATTTTTTGCTAGGTTTAGAAATCTTTTTAAGTATAATATCTAGGTTTTCATAGAATTGGTGTAGATTAGTGGTTTTTGGTGGTCTATACACACATAGAATTGTAAGTTTTTGTGAAGGTAATTCAATTGCGCAACATTCTATAATTCCCGTTATCGAATGTCTCATAATGTCGGGGAGTTCTTTATATTCGATGCCTTTTTTAACTAAGATACAGGCTCCACCGCGCTTAATGTTTTGTCTAGAATAACATGCTGCTAGCTTATAATTTGGTATATGTAAAAGTTTCTCTTGGCCAGACATTATGAAATGTTCGGTTATACATAAAACATCCAAATTAATTTGTTTACTTAACAATTCCTTTATATAAATAACCAGTAAGTCGGACTTGCTTAAGAGACCGGCAATATTTTGATGCATTATATTTATATTATTAAAGAAAAAAATCGCATCGTGGAGACGATATGCTTGTTTGGTTGTCAGCTATATTTTCTTGTTTAGAAAATGAATTATAATCAGCTATAGTTACCGACAGATTATAGAACACATTTCGCATACCACGATCGTTTATTTTCCTATTAAACTTAGAGAACATTGTAAAATCGTAACACAAGTCTAAATTTGAGTCAAACGCCATTGCATAGTTGTACGTCTGCAAGTCTAAATGAAGTAGATTATTGAAGGTCTCTATGCGCCAGTTGAACAATGTTGAATGATCACTTAATTTGAAAGTAGGAACACATATTATAATATTCGTGTGCTGTATTTTCTGCAATTTTTCTCTAAGTTTTATTATTATATCCACATAGTTTTCAGTTTTATAGAAGTCTTTTTCTCCAATTAAAATAATGCAGAAATCATTAATTGTATAATCTATTAACTTTTTCTCCAAGTTGTTGATAAGCTGCTCCGTGCCACAATTCGGGGAAACATAATGACAAATTTCACAGTTTTGAAATGACTTCTCGGCTATAGATAAAATCTTGTTGTTTTTATTTGCACTCACAATACATAGCTTATGTTTGATGCTTTTAGGCTTGATGGATCGATCTGTTTCTTGGGATTGAAGTGCCTCAGTGTGTCTATTTTGTACAGAGAGCTTTTCCTTGACAGCTGGTGACTGTGATGGAATGTCAATTTCTGGAGGAGTAGTAGTAACATTTGCACATGATTTAGCCAGTATTTTTTTTGTTTTTTTCTTTGGGGTAACGGTTATCTCAGATGTTAATTGATTGTAACCATGTCAGTAACGGTTATCTCAGATGTTAATTGATTGTAATCATGACAGATTGTAACCATGTCAGCTTAAAAACTTATTACAAATAATAATGATAACACGAACAATAAACCGACTTAGACAGGGCATAGGTCGCACTGTTTATGATTCCTTCAGTTTCGTCATTTCAGAGATAACCTATAGACACAGCGGTACTCTGAAATGGATTCGGCGCATAGTGCCAAATTCGCAGAATAATCTTTTAAATATCGTGTGACGTCACGCCGCTAGTACATTTTATACTGCCTTAGGGCAAATTTTTCAATAGTCTGGTATCTTTTAACTGAAGAATAAAAATGGCCGTTTGACATATTTTCTATACAAAAGCTGTCAAACCGCCATTTTTATTCAATGAGGTAGGAAAACTATGGAGACGGCATATTCTACTATATGAAGAATAGTTAAACAAAATATCTATAATATCGACACACGCATGTCAAAAAGCGTTTTGTCTCTTTTTAACTAACCAAGAGCTGCATATGAAAAGAGAGACATCTTAATGTTTGTCAAGGACTAAACTTGGTAACACTTTTGAGTGACGTCAAAATCATGTCTATGCGTGACCGGTCGCCATGTTGATTGCCGAGTAAAATTGGTAGTTGTGTGCTGTATATGTAAGTTTATCTGTGTAGTTGTGCTGTCAAACAGTTGCATATGGCCTACCTCATTGGCCAATGGGCAGCCATCTTAATTGCCCGATATATGTAGGTATGCACGCTAATTTCGTAGGTATGGCAAGTCCATAGGTTTATAAGTCAGTTAAAAGTTAACAGACTATTGAAAAATAAGCCCTTAGTAACTTTGATGCGCTTTAACTTTCTCAATTTTTATTGATTTGGTAAAGCAAAAAATACGGGTGCAATATTATTTGATAATCTCACTCTGACGGGCTAAATAGAATTATAATTTTTCTACCCAGACAACATCCGTATTATCCGAGGGCCGTTTGATAAGTCCGTGACTATTTTATTTTCTCGCGTAGGTAACACTACTTCTGTGAACTACCATCTTTTAATAAGCTACCGTAAAAATATGAGCAAGCTAAGTTATTGGGTTTGTGTTTGCCAACCATTTAAAGCAGGCAACCGCGAGAACTTTCACGAAAATGGGAAAATGAGAATTTTGTAAGCTGATTAAGCATTATTTTTTTCGGCAAAAAAACCATCATCGATATGCTTGATAAACATTACGAGGACTGTGCACCATCAATTGAAGTGGTTTACTTAGTTCCGTTGAGGTCGTACCAGCACAAATGTCGCCGAACGTTCAGATCACCCAAAAAAGGTCGTCACGCCAGAAATCGTCGATAAAATCCATGGAATGATATTGGGATTATAGGAGAATGAAAGTGCGTGAGGGGGCTGAGGCTGCAGGCATTTCAACTGAGCAAAATAGAGCCTTCGCAAAATGGGTGCCGCGATTGCTCACACTCGACCATAAGCGCAACCGTGTGACAACTTCGAAGTAGTGTTTGGGGATGTTTACCCGTAATTTGGACGAGTTTTTGCGCCGTTTCGTAACCGGGGACGCAAAGAAGAGGCAAAAGAACAATCAAGACAGTGAGTTTCTACGCGTGAACATGCACCAAAGAAGGCAAAATTGGGTTTACCGACCAATAAGAACATGACCACAGTTTTCTGAAATGTACGCGGTGTGAATGAATCATTCACACCGCGACTACCTCTAAAAGGGTAAAACAATAACCAGCGAATATTATTTAGAGCTTTTGGACAGATTTGATATTGATTTGTAGCAAAAACGACCACATTTGGTGAAGAAAAAGTGCTGTTCCATCAAGACAATGCACGGGTGCATACCTGTGTAGGCTACGAACTGCTACCTCATGCAGCATTTTCACAAGATTAGGCCCCCTGCGACTATTTCCTGTTTCCAAACCTGAAGGAATAGTTGAGTGGAAGCAGATTTGGCTCTAATAAAAAGGTCATCACTGAAACAAACGCCTATTTTGAAGGCCTTTATAAAACCTATTATTTTAAAAGGATTTTGTTTTTTAAATGGTGGATTAAATGAATTGGCCTAAAAGAAGACTGTGTTGGGAAATAAAATGATTTTTAGCCGAAAACTATTTTTTGAAATCGGAAAGTCACGGACTTATCAAACTGCCCTCGTATATCAACAATCTTTATTTCACATGTTCCGGCAGAATATTATATATTTTGTTTCTCAGTAACAACGTGACATATTGTTTACGTGACCCCTCCCGGTCACCTACCTATCTGTAATAATGAGGAGTGTTGGTTATCAGAGTCTTTCTTATCATCGACCAATGCCTAAAAAACATAACATAAGGGACAGATGTATATGACATGTATACATACACATGTATACATGTCATATACATCTGTCCCTTACACACACTCAAAGTAACCTTACTCTAAGTGTTTTTGGTCACCCCCCTGTTGTATATCTCCGAAGTTCTTCATCAGATCTTTACCAAATTTATAGACGCCATATTGCCCATTTTTTTTTCTTCCATACCCATCATGTGGGGTATCAAAATAAAGGGTTTCAAAAGGTTATTTCAAAAATATGTAACACTTACATGTTTGTAACACTTGATGTACGTAAATCTAAAGAAAAAAAACTAAAAAGTTATAAATAAAAAAAAGGTTCATTCAAAAATCAAAAACCCAACTGCTTTAGAAGCTAACTAAAAATACGTAAACAAGAAGATTAATTACAATTAATATTTGTTTCGGGATATTTACCATGTATATTTACCATGTCAGCTTAAAAACTTATAAGAAGATTCATGATGTGCAACCGGCGGATACAGAGATACGGTTTTGGTCAGCCAGCTCGCGAATATGTATTCCCCGACTGCACAGCATGATTTTCTTCTTGTTTACGTCTTTTTAGTTCGCTTCTTAAGCAGTCGGGTTTTTTGATATTTTGAATTAATTTTTTTCCAGAATTTGAAAGGTACTAATGTTAAAATTAATTTATAGTGTAAAAAAGAGCTCACAACTATCGGTGGGTTTTTGACTTAAAAATGGCTCAATAACATCCCTTTTGTGCTTTAAATGCAATTTATATAATAGCTGAGTTGATCCAAAAGATAAATCCATATCTAAGAATAGTTTCAGTCAGCCCATATACAGGCGTATGCACTACACAATATAATAGTTTAACTTACTAGTTTAGAAGAATGGGTAACTATAGTATCTACCGCTCTCAATGAGACTACGCCCCACATCATCATCACAACTTCAGCCGAAGGACGTCCACTGCTGAACACAGACCTCTGCCAAGTGTCACCACTTGGACCGGTCCCTTGCGTCTCGCATCTAGCGGATTCCCGCAACTTTAACCAGGTCATCGATCCACCTAGGACTGCGCCCTTAGTTTAACGCTTTTCTTTTGTTTCAGACTTCGCCGTAAGCTTAGGAGATCAACTTATATTTTACACTAGCGACGGAACCAAAACTGACACCGTACATTTTGAGTCTCAAAACGTCACTGCAATAGCGTTCGATGAAGTTCACAACAGAATGTTGTACGTCGACAAACAGAGCGAGAACGACACCATATGTGGATACTACATTTCATCCAAAGAAAACGAATGTTTCCTGAAGAGTTGCGGTCGTAATATTAATAGAATCGCCTACGATCCAGCAACGGAAAAATCTTCTTCACTGATACCAAAAAAAAAGCATTAATTGGATTTCATTAAAACCCGGACTTAATACCAATGTTAACGATTTAATCGAGATGGATGATCGGACCCCCAGAGATATTGCCGTCGACAGCTGTAGAGGGTACGTTCCCAGTGGTGGTTTCATAAAAAAATTGGATTACAACAAGATCACTTATGAAGCGGTTATCATTTTAAACTAAGAACTACACGCAGTTAACTTATCTGTGCACCTGGCGCGTTAACGTCACTCTGAGGTTCGACGCGGGGCGCCGCGCGGGTAGGCAGGATTGGGATCATATTCCAGTAAGGTGCCCAGTCAAGTTAACCGTGTACTAGGGCTGAATCAGCTGCTAGTTTTAGGACCTGGTTAGTTTTTAGTTTAGTTGCTAAGTTATAGCAGTTGATAACAACATCACTTTTTTATGTCGTTGAGGCCCAGTGGCTAAGACCTCGCTTCTCGTGCTTGAAGTCGTGGGTTCAAATCCGGACTAGTACCAATGTAACTTTTTCAATTCATATGTACTTTCTAAGTTTTTCTTAGACATCGCTGACAACGGTGAAGGAAAACATCGTGAGTAAAGCTGGACTTATAGTTGACCGAGCGAGAGCGTAGCGTCTCCGTTTCACCTTGGGCAAAAATGCTTTCGTATGTCCGGATGTCCATATCTCCGGATATTTCTCAACCGATTCTCCTTAAATTTTGTGAACCCGTTCGATAGTTAAATTGTTTTTTTTGTCGATTGATTGATCGAGCTGAATCGGCAAAAAATAAAAGACAGACTCTCGAGGTCTACTGCTCACAGAGCCATTAGGTAGTACCAGTTTGTACTCCATTGGTGTAATTGCTGCAAGGCAATGCAGTGCGAGAATTCGCATATAAGTAAATAAAAAATCATGAAATCTCTGTCTATTTCGTAATATTCAAAGTTGGTATTTAACTTACAGGTACATTTACTGGTCGAACGGAAACAATATGGAGAGATCTCGTCTTGATGGTTCCGGAAGAGAGGCCGTGCGCTATACTCATGGCTATACTGAAGTTTCGACCTTGGCTATCAATACTCAAACAAAAAAAAATTACTATATTTTTGGAAGCTCTTTTAACTTCTTAAGTTCCGCAGATCTGGACGGAAGTAACGAACATATCCTTAAAAGTTCTTCAAAGGCTGAACAAAAAGAGACCGTCTCAAAAGATTACATCTACTGGTTACACAGTACCAACGGGATTTACGACTCTGTTTTGCAATTTGTAAAGAACCCAGGGAGTGTTAAAACCAAAAAAACCAAAGAGATAATAAAGTTCTCTAACAGTAGTATACTCGGTTTAGCAGCAAGCTATAAAATAGATGACCAAATCAAGGGAATTCACGATTGCGATGCACTGTCGAGTCTGTTACCAATCACTGAAGCTCCTGCTACCACCCAGCGAAGTGTCTCTGTGTGTGACAACTACTGTCTGCAAGGTACCTGCAGCGTTAATGATGAGGGGCTTCCTAAATGCAGTTAAAACAAACATCTTCTTACTTCTTCTCAAATATAATACTAGCTGATATTACCCGCAGCTTCGCCCGCGTTAATATAGATTATGTCAATAAATTCTGGTTGTCGACATACAGGGTGAGAAAATCTAGTGGGACAGATTTAGTTTTAATCAAAATCGGTCCCGTGACTCCTTTGATTGATTTGGCCATCCACACCCACTTGGAAAAATCAACCTGTATAGGTACAGGCAGCATAAACGTACAAACGATTAACTTATTTAATTGAAGACGTTGCTCAGGTATAGGTTAAATAGTTAAAAAAGGAAACAAATAAACTATAGAGTCATAGGTTCTGCTTTGCTGCGAATTTAAGTTACCACTCTATCATCAATTTTATCTAAAGTTTTATTGACATTCCTTAATTATGCCGTTAATCACCCAAGCAACACAGATTGGCTGAATAAACAGTGTATAAAAGCGTTTCTGTAAACTTCAAGCTGACATAGTTGACTGGTTAATGTCTGGTTATGCGCTTACACAGATGTCATTCAAGCAATTTGAGCACAAAATAAAGTGCTTTAATTTGTATAGTAGCAATATAATCGCAACATAGTAGCTGAATAAATGTACAACAAGCGTAATAGTACATTGTTATCCTAGGGGTGAAAGTAACTTATTTAGTCCCGAGACGGGGTTTGGCGCCCGGAACGAAGTGAGGGCGCCAATAGTTCGAGGGACTAAATAAGTCTTTAACCCGAGGTAAACACTGTGCTTTTCATTACAAATACAAGGAAATAAAAATAAAAACATGAATTAGCTAAAGAAAAAATGATTGCCGCTTTCCCGCCTATTTTGTTTGTTTTTTTTTCTGTGGCCGGCCTACTATTCAGCCATTATTTTTTATTTTCATCATTGAAAAAATGGTAAATATTTTGCCCAAATCTAAGTTATTTTAAAGAAATTGGTGAAACTAAATTATAATAAAGTTATTTAAAAAATATATATTCTTTAATCAATACTTAACTTTTAGTTATTTCAATTTTACTTCGTGGTTGTATAGAAAGTTGGAACATGGTTCAATAGATATGTGAAAAGGAACTAGTTTTTTTTTAAATAATTTGACAGCTGTCAGTTGAAAGCGATTCTCCCCAGGGCTGAAAAGTATTACTTTCAACCCGCTCCTCAGGCAACTTAAGACCTACCTTCAGAGTATGAGTAATGAAAAATTGTTTGTATAATCGCTGATCTACCTTTTCAACTGCTATTTCAACTCTTTTAACCGCTTAAAACTGTTCAAATTTAGTTAGTCAGTCATTATTCAGTATTAAGATTATTTATTGATAACATTATCGACAATGTAAAGGGAAGTAGATGCGTAACGGTCGAATTGGCGTTGTCGGATCATACAGCACAACTGCTACAATGTCCTGTTAAAAAAACTTGCGTACTCCCATCTTGGTACATATTAAGACGTAGTTACTGTAGAGAAAATATGCAAAAGTTTCAAAGTTGTTTACAAAATTTGACATTTAATGATATTTATTCCTCCAAAGAACCCAATGACGCTTTTAATAAGTTTCACGATACGTTCAAATTATTTTATGATATGTGCTTTCCGCTTAAGAGACTAAAACGATATGCAGTAAAATCACCTAAGTGGATCAGTAGAGGTATAAAGTTATGCTGTAAACGGAAGCGCGAAATGTTGTGGCAATTTCGAAGAGACCCCAACCCCAATACTAAAAACTTTTCAAAACGTATACGAAACGCTTAAAAACCATAATTCGTTTGACTAAGAAGTCGCAAAATAACAATTACATTATCAATGCGTCTAATAAGAGCAAAGCTACATGGCAAATAATAAATAACTCCAAGAATAATAAGCTGGTTGAAGGGATACCAAGACTTAGAATAAATGACGAAAATTTAACTGACCCAAAAAGTATCGCCCAAACTTTTAATGACTATTTTATTGACGAAATTGAATTAGCATCTGACATTAATATTAATAATCAAAATTTTAAATTTGACATGCATCTTGACTCTTTATTTTTAATACCTACGGTTCCCCTTGACATTATAAAATTAATAAATTCATTAAACAATACAAATAGCTCTGGTTATGATGACATTACAACAAATACTATTAAATCTGTCTCAACTGTTATAGCACCGGTACTTAGCTACATAATAAATATGTGCTTAGAATCGGGTGTGTTTCCGGATAGGTTAAAATTAGCTGTTATAAAACCAATACATAAGAAAGGTAGCAAACATGATCCAGCCAACTACCGGCCTATTGCCTTACTACCCATATTCTCTAAAATTATGGAAAAAGTTATATACAACAGTTTATATACATTTTTTGAACGTAATAATCTTTTTGCTGATGAACAGTACGGTTTTAGAAGAAAAAAGAACATAAACATGGCAATTTTCAATCTCTTTGAGAAAATTATAACTGGTATTGATAACAGTCGTCCGGTGGCTGCTCTATTCATGGACATGAATAAACAAGGCTTTTGATTTTGTGGATAGAACAATACTTTTAAAGAAGTTGGAAAGATATGGAGTAAGGGGCAATGCTTTGAACCTATTGAAATCTTACTTGTCCGATAGAAAACAAGTTACGAAAATAGATAAGGTCTGCATTACCTCAAAAACCGAGCGTACGTATCTTTCAAGTCAGAGAGATAATAACTACGGTGTACCCCAAGGATGTATTTTAGGATCTCTATTATTTATTATTTACATTAATGACATGCCCAGAGAAACACATCACCCGATGGTGTTGTTTGCTGATGATAGTACGGTCGTTTTTAGTGATAATAATGATGCGAAGACACTTGAGGGTGAGATAAACAACTGTCTCCAAATATTAATAGAATGGATGGGCGCGAATAATTTAAACATTAATATTAGCAAAACTAAAATAATGACTTTTGAGCAGAGAACCAACCATAAAAAACCTGACATAAAATTTCGAGACAATATAATTTCAGAAACGACAACTACAAAATTCTTGGCACTGGAACTGGATAGAGACATGTCGTGGAAAACTCACACTGACAATGTATGTAAACGCCTGAGCCAGCATTCATATGCTTTGCGAAATCTCGCAAAGGAGGTACACCAAAACGTTATGGTTACAGCGTATCATGCATATGTTACGTCCACGTTACGCTACGGGATTATATATTGGGGTAACTCCACAAACATGGACACTGTGTTTAGAGCGCAAAAAAGGTGTGTTAGGGCGATATGCGGCATTCAAAGCACGGAGAGCTGTAAACAAGTCTTTGCATATTTTCATATATTAACAGTACCCTGCCTCTACATATATGAAGTAGCTCTTTTTGTAAAAACAAACTTGCATTTATTTGAAACACTACACAGCGCGCGACATAAAAATAAGATAAGCGGTAAACAACACAAAAAAGCAGTATTACATAAGAACTTTTTGGGAATGGCACCACGGATCTACAATAAACTTCCTAATGATATATTAAATATTAACGATATTAATATGTTTAAAAAGCAACTTAATAACTTACTGCTAAGTAAGAGCTACTACACAATACACGAGTTCATATCAGACAGAAATTTATCTGTAGGTACAATAATAGTATGAATACTTAAGTCCGATTTATTTTCATCTATTTTCTGTAATTAATTAATTTATGTGTTGTCCTATGTAACAGACTCTGACATTATTTTTTTATTTTTTTTTATGACATTTTACACTATGAAGTTATTTTGTGATTTCAAATGATGTCATTGTATACATTTTAATTTATGACATGGTATGATCTTAGTGATAATTGATGACATTCTATAATTTTTGTAATAATGTATGGCATTGTATATTTTTAATAATGATTTATGACATGGTACGATATTAATAATAATTTGTGACATTGTATATATAAAACAATAATTTTGCATGCCTAAGCTGGTACAACACAGTGAACTGCGCATTCACCTAACAGCTGGAAATGTATAATTATATACTGTGTTAAGCAATAAAGATTTGAATTTGAATTTATGTACTTTTCTTCTTATCAACACATCATAATCTGCCATGAGTATGCATTTAATTTTAATAAGTAAATTATTTTGTTTGTTTATGTTAAAGGCAAGTGAATTATTACTGCGCATGTAACTTTATTGTGAATATACAAATATATCTTTACTGTAATTTTTTAAGCGCTACAAGATAGGTAATGCTACCATTCAAGAATTTAAAAAAGGTTTTATAATAGGCTAGGTATGACAAGTAATAAAAATTCAATGCTTTTGTGAATTTCAGTGTGCAAAAACAACAAAAACAAAATTAATTAAATGCAGTTTCATTTCAAACGCAGTTTTATTCTTTCTATTATTTGCCTGTTTTTCCATTAATGAAGACGTGTTTGTTTATCTTTTAACACGGCGACATTTTGTCATGGTTTCCTATAACAGCCCTATGACTCTTCAATATCCAGTTATCTTCTGTATAAAGATCTTCATTTCATATTTGTTAACGCTATTAGATGTATAAAATGGTAATAGTGCGCTAAGCGCTTTAAGTTAGTTGAAAGAGCTTACTCATTTTCAATTATAAAGCCTTCTGCTTTAAAAAAACGAAATAAACCTCAAATATTCAGCTACTGAATAAGTGCTTATGATTGAAGTGTAATACCTACAGCTTGAGCTGAACAGAAAATAGGTTATTCAGCATTAAGCAGCATAATGAAAATGTATACCAAAGTTATACAGATAAATGCTATCAATTCAGCTATTATGCAGCATTCAGTGGTCTCGGATGTCTTAAACTGAATACCGTATCTTTAATAGTTCTGTTCATGACCAATATTAAGCTTCAAAAAAGTAAATCAGTGTTACAAAGACTTTATTAAGATGAAAGAGTAATAATAGCCCAAAACCCATTCAATACAGCATATGTCTGTCCCGTAAGCTTTAATAACTTTGTAATAAAGTTTTAAACCGCTTATTAGTACACTTTTATTCTGTTATCTAGCATATCTGTTGCTTGGGCATGGGTACAACATTTTAGGACGCCCGCCGCTATATACTATGTTGCATGTCCTTTCATTTGGTGCTAATACATACACATTCTGGGCCTTGGACATACGCGAACATCAGCATCTACATGTAGCTGGCCGTGGGTACAGCATGCCTACCACGCTTCAGCTTTGTTAATAGTAATAGCAAAACTAAATTTGACTGGAAACTGGAGTCTTTTGAATTGAAATTATAGGTCACTGGGGATTTTTGGGATTCGACGTATGAACACGCTTTCCCCTTTTCTCATATCTGTTAATATATTGGCACCTATTATATTTAGCCCATATTGTGTAAGACGAAGCCTCATCCTATTAGATAACTAATCTAAATAAATATTCAGATCTCAATCATATGCTATCAAAATCATGCCTGCAAAGTTTCAACCGAATCGAAAGCCGTAGTAAAAAATTTCGTCAAAATTCTAATTTTCAAAAAAATTTTCATGACCAACTTTAATTTTTTTATACTATCAC
Source organism: Orthosia incerta (assembly GCA_948252205.1). NCBI lineage: Eukaryota > Metazoa > Arthropoda > Insecta > Lepidoptera > Noctuidae > Orthosia > Orthosia incerta. Next base: position 3,830,457 of record OX411769.1, read on the forward strand.
CTGCCAAAATTCAGCTTGATGAAGAAAATTTGAACATCTTATTTTTACAACCCTTTAACACTTTAATTATTTGTTAGGGAAGTATTTCTGCAAAGTTTGAAGCATTTCGATTCCCATAATAAGAAGTTTCATACAAAACTAACTCCACCCATTTCTTCCCCATTGATTTTTATGCACAAAGAAGTAGCCTAAGTCCTTCTCAGGGTCTCAAACTATCTCCATACCTAATGTCATTTAAATCGGTCCATAAATAAATAATAATAATATAACGAGAACTGGCGCAAACCTATAATATTAGATACTAATGACCGCAGGGAGGTATGGCAGACCAAGGAGCTTCACGGACGCTTCTACCGGGTCCTACATGGGGCCGATGTAGATCTTTTAGCGTCCGTGGCCTGGCTGCGATTTGGTGACCTTTTCGGGGAAACCGAAGGTTTTGTCTTTGCGATTATGGACGAAGTTTTGATGACAAACAACTACTAAATATATTGTGAAGGACGGCACGGTTGACATCTGTCGGGCGTGTCACTGGCCTGAGGAATCCATCCGTCACATTATCTCCGGTTGTTCTAGTCTAGCTAACGGAGACTATTTGCATAGACACAACCTTGTAGCCAGGATTATCCATCAGCAACTTGCTCTTAAATACAATCTTGTGGAATCGGAAGTGCCTTACTATAGGTATGAGCCCGACCCAGTTTTCGAGAATGGCAATGTCACGTTGTATTGGGATCGGTCTATCATCATTGACAGGACTATTGTTGCCAATAAGCCTGACATAGTGGTGATAGACTAGAGCGTCACGCAATGATTGTTGATATAGCGGTCCCCCATGACGAGAACCTCGTGAAGGCTGAGAGAGATAAGAAAAGTAACTATCTTGATCTGGCTCGCGAGGTTGTCGACATGTGGGATGTGAATACAGCGATCATTGTGCCGATAGTCGATACGGTCAATGACATAATAGCCAAGAGCCTCGACGAACATCTGAGGAGGCTCTCGTTGGGCAGCTGGATCAAGGGCTTGATCCAGAAAGCGGTACTCCTGGACACAGCGCGTATCGTTTGGAGGTTCCTCTCTCAGGAGCCCTGACCACCGGTAGCTTGGACCCTGTTCCCGATACCAGTGGGCTACTATTTTTTATATTATTAAATGTTTTTCTTTTTTGTATGTATTTTGTAAAAATATTTAAAAATGTGTGGCGACTTGCGCGCCACCTTATTTATATACGTACTGCTTGATTGTACATAGTTACTGGCTGTTTGTAAATATTTTATAAGTAAGTGTTTTGAATGTTTTGGTTGGCAGTTGAGGTGCCCTTGTTTTGGCTGTTCAGAATGATATTGTCATCCAATCCTGGTGATATCAAATATTCCAAGTCACCCTTTATCCAGTTTATGTATAACCTTGTTAATAGAGTAAATATACGAGTCACTTAAAGCTGTGCAGTTTCCCTTCTGATATCCGAACAATCGAAACAAACTGAAAGGAATAAAATTCCTTCAAATGTAAGAAATAAGAAATAATATTAATTAAAGGACATAATAATAATAAATCTTTATTTCTCCATAAATGCATTACATTATTATGATCTAAAATATGCTTAAGCTAGTGTTCCAGAGTGAAAAACCCTGACTACTAAACTAGGTTTATACCTGTATCGTAGAAGCCAGTGTACCTTCAAAGTGATGTGCTTAAAGAAAATAGGACCCACATTAAACACAATAATCGATTAGGGCAAGTTCAAGAGAAACAAAAAAAAAATACATTAAATAAAAGTGTAGTGTATGTCTCTAGTGTATTTGTCTGATGTAATGTGTGTGTAGGTGTTGCATGATAAGAAGTTACATACAAAATCAACCCTCCCCCCATTTCTTCCCCTTCATGTTTTATGCAAACAAAGTAGTTTATGTACTTCTCAGTGTCATACTATCTCCATACCAAATTGCATCTAAATCAGTCCGCAAAAAGGCAACAGACAGACAGACAGACTAGAGTTACTTTCGAATTTATTATAATAATATATAATCGCACTACTATTATAAAGGTCAAAGTTTGTAAGTTTGTTTGTTACTTCTTCTTTGGGAAATTCTTTCTATGGGAAAAGGAAATATAAAAAACACCTTAATTTTTAGGGTTCCGTACCTCAAAAAGTTAAAAAAGGAACCCCTATAAGATCACTCTCTTTTCCGTCTGTCCATCTTTCCTTCTGTCCGTCTGTCCGTGTGTCACCACTGATTTTCATAGGAACGGATGAACCTAGCAAGTTGAAATTTATACCAGATACTTAGGAATCAAGGTCCTGAGTCAACATGATAAAATGCTATGGGCAAAATTAGATTTTCGTGAAGTAAGTAACAAAATTTGCTTACATAGTTTATATACTTTTTTATTTTTCGGAATTTGCCCTTGTCCTGTAAGACCTTGCTTTTAACCAAAATTTACAATTCTAGGTCAACCGGAAGTACCCTATAGGTTTTGAGTCGAAAACTTATATGGTAGTTCCCGTTGACTTAGAATCACGAAATTTGGCAAAAAGTAAGGTCTTACAGCACAAATAAAGGGAAAATCCCAAAAAAAAAAAAGTAGAGAGCAGTGGTGGCCCAGTGGTATCGGAAGCGACTTACAAGTTGTAGGTCGTGGGTTCGAGCCCAGGCAGGCGCTTTACTTTGTGTAAATTATATCATCACCACTGCTCTCAAAACGGTGAAGGAAAACATCGTGAGGAAACCGGCATGTCGTAGAATCAAGACATGTGACATCCACCAACCCGCACTGGGCCCGCGTGATGGATAACGGCCCATTCCCTCTCACAGAGAGGAAGCCTGTGTCCCAGCAGTGGGAACATTAATAGGCTGATGATGTGAAATGAAATGAAATGAAATCGTTTATTTGCTAAATGTAGGTGTACAGATTAGATGTTCTTTTAGTAGAGAGTCCCTATACATTTTGCCTTGCGGCATGCAAATATTTTTCTTTTTTAATTTACAGAAACACCAGTTTTTTTATTAATTATCAACATTTCAAAGCAATAACCGGTCCTGTATCGGCGCGGCAGTGCACACCAAACACGCGCGGTGCGCTAGGTTCAAGAAGTAGATGGCTAGACCTAGGGAAAACAGACGGGTCGGTATGCTGAGAGAGATGCTGCATTAAACAAAGCTACGACTAACCTCAGAGGCGGGTTTCCTCGTGCTCGTTCTGGTTAATTCTGGCAGCGCTCCTTCTCTGTTCCACTGGACGTCTTGGTTTGAAGCTTCCTGGGTACTGGCACAATTTGCTGACGCGAGAGTGGACTGTATGCGGCGCGGTAGAACGGCGAGCCACGTGACGCTGGCTCAAGGTGATGATCAGAGGTGATCACCACGAATCCGACGACGACGAGAGTCGATCGCAGACGATGCGGTTTAATAAAGCGGTGGGATCTCACAGCGGGTGAGGAATCCAGGGTGAATAGCCAGGCGGTTGACTTCCACGAGCGGTGAGGCTACCCTCGACGAGGGCCGAACGTAGACTGTTCGAAAATCGAACATGTAGTTTAATGCAGCGAAAATTTACAAGAAAAGGGTAGATAAAATATTAAGAGAAATGTGGGTAACTAAACAATAAGCGCGCCTAGAGGTGGCGCAAACAATAAGTACAAAAATATATTTTAAATATATTTCTTAAAATTAAAAACAATAAAAAGTAGTTTTCTTATCTTACCTACTGGTTTTAAACAACAAGCATTTTTTAAATCTTAATTATAAGTACTATAATGGTTCCAATACTTACTGGTAATGTGATATAAAAATAATTGATTATTTAATTAAATTGTGCTGTATTTCTTTACAAATATAAACAGGAAATAAAGATATAATAAAAACACACAAAATTTTAAAAAAAACCTTAAACAAAATTAAAAGTTCGTTCCGAAACATAGACTAAAGAATTGACTGAGCAATAACCTCACAAAATTAAATACTGTCGGGCCTCTCGCTTCAGGCACTGCCGACAACACCTTCCGGATCGCCACATGTCTGCGTATGGGTGCTCTTAGCGGAGCTCCACATCGTTGTCAATGTGGTGAAGCAGTCGACCGCCTCGGTCACCATGGCCTATCCTGCAGTAGGAGTGCTAGCCTGATAGCACGGCATGCCAGCATTAATGACATCATACGTCGGGCTCTTGTCACCGCCGGGGTGCCAGCTGTTTTAGAACCCAATGGTTTGGCACGCGACGATGGGAAGAGACCAGACGGGATGACCATAATGCCTTGGAAGGTAAGTAGGCCTTTGGTGTGGGATGCAACATGTGTCGACACCATGGCGCCATCCCATCTTCTTAAAACTGCAGGCTTTACTGGGGACGGGATAAACAGAAAAGACGAGGACGCGTCGCAGACGCGACGGCCCTTCAATAAATTTTCATACAAAACGTATAGAAGCGTTGCGACACAAAAAGACAGGGTGCGGACGAGACACAGACTTTTTTGCACCCACTGGGGCGGCTGCTGCCGGTGCAGAAAACCTCAAACTGCGCAAATATAACATCCTTATTGGAAGTTATATGTTTGAGCCGTTTGGGGTTGAAACATTAGGTCCATGGGTGTGTCATGTCTGAGTGCGCATCGAATTTTCGAGGAATTAGCAGAAAGCTCTCTTCACGTAAACAGAGGGCTGGCCTTTTCTTCGGCCAGATAATCAGCATTGCCATTCAACGTGGCAATGCTGCAAGCGTTCCCCGTTTCCCGTTGACATCGATGTGGACGATTTCATCGATGCACAATGAGCCCTTTTCCCTCTCCCTTTTGTTTTGAATATAGGCTTGTTTTTATTTTTTTGAATATTCAATTGTATATGATAATATATTCATGTCTGTTAAGGATTAAATAACACTTAAACAGAAAGAGACAAAGAGAATTATCAGGCAATATGTTGGTACCTGTCTCTTTTCTGTTGGTCACTGCAAAACAAACAACAAAGACCTTATGTAAGAAGGTCTTTGTTACTGCAAGACTAACCAGAAATCTAGAACAAGACAACGCCTGGCTATACAACCTCTTATATCTTTTACTCTTTTCTGTCCTTAATCTTTGTCTATCGTTCGGAAACCCACACGAAAAACTGACTAATAAAAGACGAATCTAGTCAAAAATGCCAGGGTAATTAAAGTGATCATTGAATAGAAGCTGCGGTTTGCAAGGCCAGCGATTGGTGGAGCGGTACCCGTGCACGCTTGCAAATGTCTGAACAATTCAATGTAGTTCCTTGCGGGTTCGTGGCTAGATGCAGCAGTAGGTTCCGTAAGGCCAATGGTGGAATCTTTGAAGAGCAAGTCGGTGGTTCTGTTAAGAGGAGAGAAGATTTTTAAGTTGATCAACTGGTTGCCGCCGGCTGCTGTGTATCCGAAGTAGGTATCCAGATCATCGAATAGGCGTTGTAAAGTAGAATAAATACTATTAAAATCAAGTCGAAGTTATCGGGATTAATATTGCAGGTCTAAATTGGACGAGTAAACATTAATCTCCTTCGGGACAGTTGGGTAAACACGCCTACAATAAGTAGATATTTAGCAGTGGCTGTGACTCCAAATCTGCAAGACAAATGCCTTTTTCATTCATTGCAGTAATCATGAAGCTTGGTTTGCCTCGCTTATATTTTCTCTCTGAGACTGTTGATCGTCATTCACACGTCACGTTGCAATAAAAAAACTGATTTACACTCTTCACCCCACACACATCAGGTCCAGTTGAAAACCAGCGTCAGGCACTAGTCTGGCATTTTTGCTGAACCGGGCCTTTTAGGCGCAGACGTGAGGCACGCTTTTTTATTTTAATTTGTTTTACTTTTTATCTGATATACATGTATCTTGTATGTTGTGTCTTTAAGTCTGTACTAAATAAAATGTATTTTCTTTCTTTCTTTTTTTTTATTTATACCTGTCTGTTATAATCTGTCAGTTTTCAATATTATGCACTTAATTTTGCAAGGTGTCTTTTGTAAACCAACATACAACCTACAAAGTGTATGCTACAAAGTTTAGATAATTACTTGTGCCGCAATTATGGTTCCAGTGTAAGAGAGGCAAGGAGCCCTATATAGGACGAATAGTACTATGCCCTTTTCACCAACGAAACATTATAGGATTGTCTCGTCATAATATGGCCCCTTATGATCAGCATATTATGATGTCCCCACTGCTATGACACAAGCTTCTTCTCTGTTAGAGAATGGGCTGTAATCCACCAAGCGGACCCAGTTCAAGTTGGTGGATGTATACCACTTTAAGAAAAAACTGTATAACCCACCTCAAAACAACCTACATGAAATCGACTTAAGCTTACTTCCTGGTGACGACCTCAGCATCCACAACGTAGGCCAGAAGACATCCATCATCGATGACAATGCCAGGGCTGGCAGCCAGAGAGTTGTTGCGGCAGAGAGCGCGGAACTGGTTGGCTTGGAGACCCAGGGCGGTCAAGTGAGCTGGGGAGTTAAGTTGAAGAAAATTAGCACAGAACTCAAGCTTTATAGAAAATACTCGGTTTTTGACGTTTCTGTCAAAGTCAAAGTAAATGATTTGATTCGTTGTTGTTCTTCCAGTCAGCCAATTACAGTAGTTTACTTGTACAACCTGTATCATTAGAAGGAGTAAGCAAAGGGAGCCCGCATGTCGTCAGTTATTCTGCTATGTATATATTATTCGACACAAGCGATCCGCCCCGGCTTCGCCCGTGACAAATTATATACAAGGAGCTTCCTCGTTTCTCACTCCTTCTATTGGTGAAACCCGCATGAAAATCCGTTCAGCAGTTTTTGAGTTTATTGCGAACATACGCGGTGGGAGGACTTTGTTTTATAATATGTAGTGGTATTACACTTGGGTTCCCAAACTCAACAGAGATACCGGGCTGTTACTGAGGAATTCCAGATGAAGAAGCCCAGTAACACTGCTTGACCAGGGAATCGGGCCCAAGACCTCATGCTCAGGAGTAGCGCTTGCAACTACTAGACCAACGAGGAAGAATATTAATAAATCAATAATTATTTTTGTCAAATCAAAAATCAAATCAAAATATTTATTTGCTAGAAATACATTGTTCAGAAGGGAAGATCTTAAAGCCTAAAAGTAATTGTATTCTACCTGCAAGCAAGCGTGCAAATGAATTATAATATAAATTGTAACATTAAAAAACAAAGAATGAAAACACTGGTGCATTTCAATAAATAAATTAAATTACAACTGTCCATAAATCAACATTAAAATTCAATCAACTCACTCAAAAGGTATACATAAACATGTGAAAATATAAAAAAAACTGGCCAAGTGCGAGTCGGACTCGCGCATGAAGGGTTCCGTACCATTATCGCAAAAAACGGCAAAAAATTCACGTTTTTTGTATGGGAGCCCCCCTTAATTTATTTTATTTTAATTTAATAATTATTATTTTTGAAGTGAATATACAACTAAATATTCTGTGAATATTTCAAGCGTCTACCTGTTGCCGTTATTAATATCGTGCAAAAAACGGCAAAAAAATCACGTTTGTTGTATGGGAGCCCCCCTTAAATATTAATTTTATTCTATTTTTAGTATTTGTTGTTATAGCGGCAATAGAAATACATCATCTGTGAAAATTTCAACTTTCTAGCTATCACGGTTCATGAGATACAGCCTGGTGACAGACGGACAGACAGACAGACAGACGGATCGCGGAGTCTTAGTAATAGGGTCCCGTTTTTACCCTTTGGGTACGGAACCCTAAAAACAATGTCAAAAATCAATATCTAATCTATCTAATCTGTCTTACCACTCGCATTCCTCATGTTCTAAAATGCGACGTTAGTGTTGACATCGTTGAGACACGCCAGAGAGCCGTTGTTGCCGTAGTACCTGTTGGTGTTTTAGTCGTAGGAGCAGGTAGCTGAAAAATAAATAGGTTTACAATGAATAAGTGTCTGCTTGTACCTACATCAATATGTTCCCAACTATATTGTGGTCTAACCGGATGCAGGTGCAGCTGAATACCAGTATTTTTATCCGGTTCTCGACGATTTTTAATTTAATTCAAACAAGGAATAGGATTTATTCCATATTTGAATTAAATATTGTATGCGTCTTCACTCCCGTGCTCTGACACCACAAGAATTGTGGTGATTTTGCTAAGAAAAGAACTTTTGAACAAAGAGATTAATCCGACTGTCAAAACAAAACACTACAAAGCGAAAAATAAAATATTTTTCTCAAACATGCTCGGAAATTTGAGCATTATTTTGACAACCTCCTTCGAGATAAATCGAAATTGCAGTACTTGCCAAATACATGCGAGCAGCGGCTGGCAAAAGTTGTATGAAAATCCATATCTATCGTGTCTAGCAGCCAAATAAATTACATAGTAAACTCATATCTGTCGTGTTATTTAAAAATGGAACGATCTTTTACTCCGAAACATGGCAACCAAGGAGGTAACTTATCAAGGGTTTTATTTAATTTTCGAACGGGCTTGCAAATAGAACGCTGTTTATTGACAAAAAAAAACAAAAGAACACTAACGCGGGAACAATCATTCTTGGTCGTCATTGATTTTGACAAAAAGAGTTCTAGGTACTACTTAGTTTTAATTTCCGCGCATGATTTGAGAAAAGTACTATACAAGCCTTGGCCACAACTAGGTTTTGATGGACTTACGTATGTGTTGTACATTTATACGTTCGTCCATCAATGCCTCTTTTGCTGGCCGCTGCAGTAATGTACTATTTTCGTTTTTGACACAGATTTCCGAAAGGAAAGTAATGTTTTTGCTTTGTAGTGTTTTGTTTTGGAAATATGTTTAATTTTTTTTTGTTATAAAGTATCTAATTTTTTTATGCGTACAGCTAAGGAGTCGAACTCCCTCTGAGGAGTCTGTATTTCCTGATAGCTACAACCAGGGAGGTTTCAAGTCAAGAGTGAATAGGTTACTTCTAGGCAAGCGTATTTCACCGTCGACCATATCATTGTTTACCATCAGGTAAAACGCGAGCCTAACAATAATCAATTTTTTTTATCTTCTTTTGGCTTTCAAAAAATATCTTAGTAAGTAGATTACCTAGTACCTACATAAAAATCTGTTTTCGGTTTTCCCGATGCGCAATTTCAAGATATTTTTTATCGTCTCGTTCAATAGCGACCCAATCAAAGGTCAAACCTCTATCCAAATGCCACTATTCATTGGTTGATAAAAATTCTTATTATATACAGAGTTCTAGCTGTCCCCCGCGGCTTCGCTCCCGTCTACTGGCTACCTACCTACCTACTCCACCCTGTCCTATCCTACCTACCTACCCTACCTACCTATGAAGTTTTTTTTACCAAATGTTGCTTAGTCCTGCCCCAGGATGCCATCTATCTCCTTGTCAAATTTCATTGAAATCGGTTCAGTGGTTTAGGCGTGAAAAGGAAACTGACAGACAAGAGTTGCTTTCGAATTTATAATATTAGTAAGGATACCTACTTGTAACATTGAGCAGGGCCACACAATAACAGCCAACCAGATTGATCTTCAAGGTTAAGCAACACTTGCCATGGTCGTTTCGTGGATGGGTGACCATCTATACATAGCGTGATTCCTCCGTGCCTCGGACAGCACATTATGCTATTGGTACCGACTGTCATTTGAATATCATTGACAGTCGTTACGGATAATCAGAAGCCGGGCAATCTGAAGCTGTCTTACCAAGGGTTATCGTGTTAGGTACCTACCCAGTTACTATGTTGTGGAGGTCAGATAGGCAGTCCCTTCATGTAAAATACTTGTACTCAGCTGCGTCCGGTATCCACATTTCAGTTATGCTAGTTAGGGACCTTATACCGCACACAAATCCACACTCCGGGCAGCTACTACTAATGAGAAATTCCATATGGAAAACCCAATACAACTGTGCCCGACCCCGGGACTTGAAGCCAGGACCTCATGCTGAGCAGTGCACTACCTACCTAACACTTGCGATCACTAAACCAACGAAGGAGTTCTTATTTAGATCTAATTGATTGACCCATTTGAGGTTGAATCTACAACCTTGGGTTTTGAGTAAGCGAGTACCGACCTACTTAGTTTTCAGGGTTCCGTAACGGTCCAAGCGGCACCCTATTTACTAGAGTCTGTTCCTCTGTCACTAGAGTCTAGCGGCTAAACCATCGATGCTATATAGTCTTCATATTTACACTATTTATCAATCTTACTGACCCATAGGCAAATAAGTATTCAACAAAAAATGTCTCTGTATGTAAAAATACGCGCAAAAATAATGCGTGATCGAATCAGAAATTTAGAGATCCGCAAGAGAACCAGGGTTACCGACATGGCCCGAACAATTGCCAAACTTAAGTGGCAGTGGGCAGGGCACATTGCTCGCAGAACGGATGGCCGATGGGGCAGAAAGGTTCTGGAGTGGCGACCGCGAACCGGAAGACGTTGCGTTGGAAGGCCTCCCACCAGGTGGACCGATGACCTGGTGAAGGTTGTGGGGATCCGCTGGTTGCGGGACGCACGAGACCGGTCAATGTGGCGACGCTTGGGGGAGGCCTATGTCCAGCAGTGGGCTTCTTTCAGCTGATATGATGATGATGTAAAAATATGTGGGTACTATGCCTACATATTGTTTTCCTTATGCTCTTAGTATCTTAAATGCTTAACTCTTCTCAACCTCGTAATTTGCAGTTTCAGGGCTCCTATTCCTGTCAGCAGTTTTTTTTTATCTTATATTGGCTCGCCCTTGACAACCATCTCACCTAATGGAAAGCGATTTTGTGGGCGATGATGGAGCACGCTTGCCTAGAAGTAACCTATTCACTCTTGACTTAAAGACCCCTAGGTTGTAGCTATCGGGAAACACAGACTCCGGCAGGGAATTCCACTCCTTAGCTGTACGCATAATAAAAGTATTCTCAAAACGTTTAGTGCGTATGGGTGGGATGTCCACCATGTACCGACGTCATACGTCTGGTAGTCCGATGATGAAACGGGCTGGGTGGAATAAGATTATGCAATTCCATCGCACACTCGACAAGCTGGCAACTCGGCGACGATGTTCAAGGCTCTGGAGCTTTGACTTAACCAATGCCTCATCGCCGATGAGCCTCTTGGCCCACTTTTTGATCGAATCTAGTGCATCAAGTTGTTATTTGGCAGATCCGTCCCAGAGATGAGAACAGTACTCCATGCATGATCGAACTTGCGCTTGATACAAGCTGAGCAGCTGTTCTGGCGTGAAGTACCTTCTCACCTTTGCAAGGATCCCCAGCTCCTTGGCAGCCAGCTGAACCTTTGCCTCAATGTATGGGTCAAAATTGAGTCTAAAGTAACCTAACATGAAGGAGATGACGGGAGCCGAGTTCGCTCGCTTTGCTCACTCACTTCAGCTCCCGTCATCTCCTTCGAACCTAATCTGCTAAGCTATATTCATAATGACCAGACAGTGGGATAAATATAGAGTATTAATCAGTATTCTTTACATTTTTCGAGTTTTGAGAACATCAAAGCCATAATCACAAACTGTTTACAAGGAGATCAATCAGGTACATACTAAAAACGTCTTCGGTATGTTATGTCGGCTAATTATAAATTGAAAGATCAATTTCAGGGGATTTCGGAATACAATCAGGAACTTGAATGTTAAGGTCTGTTTTGTGCTCATGGTATAAAAGTAATTGGTCAATCTTTTTGCAAATGCACGTCCGGGTATACCGGTGAGCGATGCGACTGTAGTACCACTGAAGATGGACTTCCTAAATGCAGGTAAAACATACTCTACACCTTTTTAGGATATTTTATTTTGGTCTTATTTATGTGATTGCTTGTGAAGTGAACCTTTGTTACGGTTACTGCTTGAACAACGGCAGCCTGTCAATGTGTTGGTAGTCACGTGAGTTCTAGACGTAAAACTGATAAAAATGAGCGTGTAGTGAGTAGTGGTAATTACTTCTACGCACTACTTACCAGTGAGAAATATAAAAATTACCGTAGTTGTTGAAAAAAATCTAATAACAGATAGGGATGCGTAAAATAGTTTTTTAGCCTAACAGGAAAATTAATAAAAAAACAATGAAGACATATTTATTATTTTGTCATGTAAACAAAAAATAACGAGCCTGAACTCCTAAACTTTGATGCGCGTTATCTTTGTGTTTTCTTTTGATAAAGTAAAAAATACGTGTCCAATACTTTTTGATAAGCTATCTGACGTACTTACTATCCATACTTATAATATAATATTATAAATGCGAAAGTAAGTCTGTCTGTCTGTTTGTTACCTTTTCACGCTTAAACCGCTGCACCAATTTAGATCAAAGTTGGTATGGAGATAATTTGAGACCCGGGAAAGGACATAGGATACATTTTTTCATATAACACGAAGGGGGAGAAATATTTATGGGGTAATTTTGTATAAAACTTCTTATAATGGCTTAAACCTTTGAACCGATTTAGATGAAATTTGGTATGAAGATAGTTTGAGACTCGGGAAAGGACATAGGCTATTTTTTTTCATCACCATAAGGGGAGAAATGAGGGCATTTTAATTTTGTATGTAACTCCTTATCATGCAACTTCATCTAAATATAAACCGATTTAGTTGATATTTGGTATACAGATAGTTTGAGACCATGATAAGGACACAGGCTACTTGCATAAAACATAAAAGGGGAGAAATGGAGGATGGGGCGTTACTTTTGTATGAAACTTCTTAATAGGGCTTAAACCGATGACTCGATATTGATGGAATTTGCTATGGAGGAGATAGTTTGAGATCTTGGGAAGGACATAGATTACTTTATTTGCACAAAACATGAAGGAGGATAAATATGTAACTTCTTATCATGTAACTTCTTCTTATTTTTAACAGATTTAAATAAAATTTAGTATGGAGATAGTTTGAGACCCTGAGAAGGACATAGGCTACTTGCATAAAACACGAAAGGGGAGAAATGGAGGATGGGGCGTTACTGTTGTATGAAATTTCTTAATAGGGCTTAAACCGATGAACCAATTTTGATAGGGAAATAGTTTGATACCTTGGGAAGGACATAGACTACTTTGTTTGCATAGTTCTAGTTCTAGTTAGGGGGGTTTTGGTTTCCGCACTTAGTCCTGGATGGACCTTTGTACGTGAGCCATGGCGGCCGTTGGGTGGTCATTCCATCCAGCCCACCTCCCTCCAGAAGTCAATTAGAGCTCCTGGTTTCATCAAAACATCCGTGTACGATCTGGGTGACCCGAGGGTTCGTGTTCTTATTTGTGTGATACCTGTGCATTCAAAGAGAACGTGCGCGACGGTTTCTTCGGCCTCCATGCATGCCCTGCACAGAGGACTGTCCGTTATGCCTATTGTGTGGAAGTGTTTGTTGAGTGAGCAGTGTCCCGTGATGGTCCCCGTCACCAGGCGCAGGCCATTCCTGTCCAGGCGTAAAAGACGTCTGGTAAGCTTACTGTCCAAGGATGGCAGAGCTTCTTTGGATTGCCTACAGCCCGGTACCGAGGCCCACCAGCTCTCTGCCTGTGTCTGGGTGAATTCCTGTAGCCACCTGCGTATTTGGTTGAAAGGGATGGGTACAATAGGCTCAGGTCCATAGACCTCCGAGCTGGATCCGCGTCTCGCAAGCTCGTCAGCCGCATCGTTGCCCAGCGATCCGCTATGTCCCTTTATCCATTGTAGTGTCACCGTGTTACGGCTGGATACAGTTGTTTGTTCTAGTGCGTTGTGACATTCTAGTACTAGTTTTGATGTGGTGTATTTTTTTCCGTAAGGATTGTAGGACTGATGCGCTGTCGGAGAGTATCCGTATGTGGCTGTCCGTAACCCTCCTGACTTCTAGGGCTTGGACCGCTTGTATGATGGCCACACACTCCGCCTGATAGACGGTGTTGAAACCTCCTAGCGGTCTGGATATATTTATGTTGAAATCGTGTGAGAAGACTCCGACTCCGGTACCCGAGTCCGTTTTCGATCCGTCAGTGTATATTCTCATCTCTTTCAGGCCAGAGTAGTCACATCTTTCCTCTGTGAGTATTATGTTATAGTGCCTAAGGAAGTGGTATGTTTTTGGGGCTTTGTCGCATGGTGATGCTAACATCGGTTTACGCTTGATCGCATCTTCCCTTATGCGTGTGTGCTTAATTCTGGAGTCTTTATTTAGGGAACCTGATAGGTGGAGTCTAAAGGTGGCTAGGGCTGCCTCCTCCCGCACTATTAGGTGTAGAGGTGGCAGCCCCAGCATTGCCTGTAGGGCGGCAGTGGGTGTGGTTCTCATACTACTGGTAACTGCAACGCAGGCGTACCGCTGCAGTTTCTCGAGATCTCTTTGGGCTGTGCTGAGGTCTGTCCTGGGCCACCAGACCAGTGAGCCATATGTGATGATTGGTCGGATGACTGTGGTGTATAGCCAGTAAGTGACCATGGGGCTAATCCCCCAGTTCCTGCCTAGCAGTCGCTTGCACTGCCACAGGGATATGCTGGCTTTTGTTGTGATATGGTTCATGTGTTTTGCCCAATTCAATTGTTTGTCCAAGTAAATGCCCAGGTACTTGGTTTCGGTTGAAAGGCTTAGGGTTGTTCCGAAGAAACGCGGTAGTTGCAGTGTCATCGGTTTTCTCTTTTTTGTGAATAGAATTAGTTCAGTTTTTGTGGGGTTCACTGAGAGTTGGTGCTCGTTGCACCATTCCTCTACTATTTTCAGGGCTTGACGCATGAGATTGCATAGAGTGTTTTCGTGGGTTCCATTTATTATTATTGTTATGTCATCCGCGTAGCCAACGGTGAAATAACCTTTGTCGTTGAGTGTTTTGATGAGGCTGTCAGCTACCAGGTTCCACAGAAGTGGCGAAAGGACGCCCCCCTGCGGACAGCCCTTCGCGACAATGGCTCTTGTAGTGTCGTTAACCGTGACTTGAACAGCTCTCAGTTTGAGCATATTGGTGATCCAGCCCCCCAGGGTCGGGTCTATGCCGTGTCTGTCGAGGGCCGTGTTTATACTATTGAACATAGTTTTATCGAAGGCGCCCTCGATGTCAATGAAGGCAGCCAGTGCTGAGCATTTGTGGTCCACTGCGCATTCAATTTTAGAAACCACGCTGTGCAACGCGGATTCTGTCGATTTGCCTGTGGAGTACGCATGCTGTTGTTTGTGTAGTGGTTTTTCCCGAAGAGGCCCATCACGGATGTGCCTGTCACAGAGTCTTTCGAGGGTTTTCAATAAAAAGGATGTGAGGCTTATAGGTCTATATGCCTTGGGTTGTGTGTAATCAGATTTTCCAGGTTTGGGTATGAAGATGACTTTCACCTCGCGCCATCCGAGAGGTATGTATCTAAGTGCTATGCAGGCTCGATAGATCTCCAACAACCATGGCGTTAGATAATCTACCCCCCACTGTAGCAGGGCTGGGAAAATGCCATCCAGCCCCGCCGACTTGTATGGCTGAAAGGTATTGATAGCCCATTTTATTCGGTCTATTGTTACTATACTGTGGGCTCTT
This sequence comes from Orthosia incerta, assembly GCA_948252205.1. Lineage (NCBI taxonomy): Eukaryota > Metazoa > Arthropoda > Insecta > Lepidoptera > Noctuidae > Orthosia > Orthosia incerta. The sequence continues at coordinate 3,845,950 of OX411769.1, forward strand.
GACCAGTCTTGTTCCGTTGGGGTCCATTCGGGTTCGGCCTCCCACGTCTTTTCCTCCAGGACTTGGCAGTCCGGGAAGTGTGTTTCGAGGAGGACCTTGCTGGTTTCATAGTCGGTTTGTGTGTATGAGTTGTCGGGTTTTTTCAGCGCGCCAAGGGATCGATCCTGATCAGTTGATAGGATCTTCCGTACCCTTGCGGCTTCATTATTTGTTTCAATGGATTCACAGAATTGCCGCCATGCCTTCCTCCTGGCAGTTCTTGTCTGTTTTTTGAATGCATATTGGGTCTCTTTGTATATCTCCCAGTCTTCCGGGAGTCTCGTGTTTTTTGCTCTGTTAAATTGCTTACGCAGCGTATCTCTGAGTTTACCAAGTTCAGCGTTCCACCAGGGGTTCCTTTCGTTCCTGCATTGTGGCGCTCTTGATTTACAGCATGCGTGGTAAGCTTCTGTTATGTATTTGGATAATTCTGCTACGGTGTGTTCTAAATGTGCTTGGTCTCTTACGGTTGCCAGTGCTAGATGTCCAGCTAATAGTGAGGCCAAAAGGCTTTTAAACCCGGGGATGTTAGTACGCCTCGGGTTTCGCCTTGGTGCGGGTGTTTTAGTGTTTGTAGTTAGTGTAAAGCGGATCCTTCTGTGGTCTGAGCATGAAGGCTCGTCCGATACGTGCCAGTTTGTAATAAGATTTGTCGCGTTTTCTGTGGCTAGTGTTAAATCTATGATCGTTTGTCCACGGGCCGTGACCCAGGTGGGTTCTGTGCCGCGGTTAACAATGTTAAGATTAGTAGTGAATAAAAAGGTGGATAGTACCTCTCCTCTGGAGTTCGGTGTGACACTGCCCCAGAGCGGGTGGTGGGCGTTCGAATCTGTGCCGATGATCAGGTCCAAACCGGCGCGCTCACAGTGCTGCACCAGGTCAGCTAGCTCCTTTGGCGGGCAATCTGTGTCCTCGCCTGGCATGTACGCCGAGGCCAGTACGACGTCTGGAGCGCTACCTTCGGTATGGAGCCTGACAGATGTCAGGTCTCTGGAACAGAATTGGGTCAGTGTCGTAAAGGGAATTTCTTTGGGTATGTAGATGCAGGTTCTTGGCTTATCTGAGCCGTGTGTGTCGAGAATTGTCTTACCTCCGATGTTACCGAGGCCACATATTCTGTTGTTCCTGATCCACGGCTCTTGGATCAGTGCGATTGTTCGGTGTTTAACCTCCAGTGCCCTGCGTAAGCTAGCCGTGGCAGTCTGGCTATGCTGGAGGTTATTTTGGATTATGTTGAGGGGGACTGGTGGAGGTGGAGTGGGGTTAATCGGAGACGGATCCATCGGAAAGTCCCTCCGTCTCCACCTCCCGGTGTTTGTCGTCGTCGTGTATGTCCCCTGGCGACGAGGCCAGGAGTTGGTCGTTCCAGCCGGGTGATGCGGCCGGTATGGTGTCGTCGTCATCGGCCATTGCCGCTCGGGCCATCTCCTCCTCGAGCTGGGCAATGTCCGTGTCGCCCGTCTGTGTCATCGTCGTCGGGTTTGTCGTCTGTGTGCTGTCGGTCTGGGTGTCGGCGGGGCGGGTCGTGGGCCAGAAGCGCACGTATATCGACCCTAACAGGTACGATATCCGTCGCTCCCGCCCCAGGACCTTTTCAGCTTCCTCCGGTGGCAGCCCCAGGGTCAGGTAAGTCCCGTAACGGTCGCCACCGATGGTAGTTGCCCTGTACAACGACCACCTTGTAAGGTCGTACCAAGTGTTCTGGCGGATCAGGATACCGTGGAGCCTGCTTATGTCACCTCTATAGCGAGGGACGAAGAGCGAGGCTCGGACACGGGTGGGTACGTCGGTCTGTCTGAGCACCGTCAGTGTCTGGTCATTTTCGGGTAGTCTGATGTGGGGCACATTTTGGGTCAGCCAGGTCAGGGCATTGTCATCTTCGCACCATATCTGCACCGTGCCCTCCGCTACCCGTGGGTATCCGCGGAAGGCCGGGAGTGGCGTCGACGGGTCCGAGTCCAATAGTCTGTCCTCTAGGGCGGTCTTGATGTGCTCGGCCTCATCCCTAGTTAGCTCCCTACCGGGGTGGGGAAGGCAGATTGCTACGGCGAGCCGCGCGGGAATGTCCTTCGTGGCGCGCGCGTAGGTCCTCTGCCCCCCCTGTGCGGAGTGAACCCTCACACGCTTAGCGTCCCCCTGGAGCGTGCTAGGTGAGGCCGTGTCGTCGGGGCGCGTCCTCTTCCCCGGCCCCGTTCCACTCGGTACAGGCTTCGGGTTTGAGGTGCCGGGCTGGGCGTTGGGTGATGGCAACGTCCGGCGTGTGGCATGGGAGCGCTTGCCCCTGGTGCGTTTAGGTCGGGTGTGGGTTATGTCAGTGTCTTGGGGTCGGGCGGCGACCCCGGCAGGTACTTTCGCTTTCGCTTGCGGAGGCTCTTCGCGCTGGGTTGCCCCTGCGCGTACCTGTCCCCGCTCGCTTGGGTCCGCGTCCGGTCGCTTTTCGCACTGGGTTTCCCCTACGCGTACTTGCGACTGGTCGCGTGGCTCCGCGTCCGGCCGCCTGTCGCGCTGGGTTTCCCCTTCGCGTGCATGCAGCCGGTCGCGTGGCCCCTTGTCCAGCCCCTTTTCGCGCTCTGCGCGTACTCGTGGCTGGACTCGTACCCACCCTTCAGCGTCCGATCGCGCTTCGCGCTGGCTGTTGCCTTCGCGAGAACTACGCTCTCGGTCGCCTACTTCATTTTCTCTGGCTGGGAGTTTTCCGCGCTTTTCCAGGCGTACTTCGTCAACTACAGCCGTGAGATTGGTACAACTGCCAGGTTCGTCATCTTTCCCCGTGTCAGTCTTTTTGTGTCGGTCTGGGTTATGGTCTATGTGGGTGGAGCTGCCCCGCACGACGCTCTGTTGCCAGAGGTTCGCGGGGGTCATGCCTCGTGTCGTGGGTGTTGGCGCGTGAGTCGCAGCCGGAGTTGGGTTTAAGGGCGCGTTAGTCGCAGCCAGGTTCGGGTTTGTGGGCGCGTTATTCGCAGCCTGTGGATTGGGCGCTAAGTCAGCTGCCAGCCGCGCAGAAAAGCGTGGCATCAGTAAATCGACGTTGCAGATTGGTGCTCCCCCCATAATACGATGGGAGCTAACCGCCGAAGCGGTGTGGGATTCCCCGGCTTGGCCGGGACCCACCTGGGTATTTAGTTTGTCATTCTGCATTATATATTCATTTTGTTGGGGGGTGGGCTTTTTTGGAACCGAGGTTACCCTTCCTCTGGGAGCGACAGGAATGAGGGATAGGAGGGAGGAAATTTTATGGATGTGGGTGTGGGTTCTTTGTGGGTCACCCTAGGCCTGGGAGTTGACCTAGGGATTTAAGGATCGACGGGATCTGTGCGGATAAGGAGGGATGGCTTTGTTGGGTGATGGGCACATAGGACGATGGTATACGGGTTACCCTAAGCCTGGGATTTTGGCTTTCGGGAACTTCTCTTGTCCGGGATCTCTTTGAGAGATGCCCCGACCACGGGATCACCCACCAGCAGCGATGCAGCTGCCAGCGGTCGGCCCCGCAGCCGGAGTCGGGCTATCCGCAACCTGCCCACCCGCTCGGTTGCATGAGAAGAAGTGCCTGGCAGTCCGGGTCGCCCCACCACGGATGTACGTGTACATTCGTGTTGGGTCAATCCAGCCTCCCCCTTGTTTGCATAATGAAGGGGGAGAAATAGGGGAGTGTTAAATTTGTATGTAACTTCTTATCATGCAACTTCTTATATATATCATCAGCCTATTAATGTTCCCACTGCTGGGACACAGGCCTCCTCTCTGTGAGAGGGAATGGGCCGTAATCCACCACGCGCGCCCAGTGCGGGTTGGTGGATGTCACATGTCTTCGAATTTTTGGTTCTAGCACATGCCGGTTTCCTCACGACGTTTTCCTTCACCGTTTTGAAAGCAGTGGTTATGAAATAATTTACACAAAGTAAAGCGCCTACCTGGGTTCGAACCCACGACCTACAACTTGTAAGTCGCGGCCGATACCACTGGGCCACCAATGCTCGTCAACTTCTTATTATGAACCGATTTAGATGAAATTTAGTATGGAGATACTTTGGGCCCTGAGAAGGATATAGGCTACTTTTTTTACTTAAAATACGATGGTGGCGAAATGGGCGGGGGGGATAGGGTTAATTTTGTATGTAACTTCTTATCACGCAACTTCTTCTTATTATGTACCGTTTTCTATGTAATTTGGTATGAGAAAAGGGGAAAGTGTTCATACGTCGAATCCCAATATGTCCTATCATATGACTGTCCTATCATTTAAATTCAAAATACTCCAGTTTCCAATTAAATTTAGTTTTGCTTTTACTATTAACAAAGCTCAAGGTTAGCAGGTGTGCTTTTGCCATGCTTTACTCACGGCCAGCTACATGTAGCTGCTGATATTCGGATATGTCCTGGGCCCAGAATACGTATATGTGTTAGCACCAAATGAAACGACATACAGCATAGTATATAGCAGCGTCCTAAAATTTGTACCCTTGAGTAATTGCATAATTTTAATATTTATGATAGAGTGGTAACTTCAATTCGCAGCAAAGCAGAAACAAAGACTCGATAGTTTATTTATTTCCTTTTTTAACCTTTATTGACCAACATCTCTTAATTATTTAAGTTAATCGATTTGACGTTAATAATTCCTGTACCTATACAGGCTGAGTTTACCAGGTGGGCGTGGATGGCCAAATCATCACTATGTAGGATAGCACAAAACAATCAAAGAAGCCACGGGGCCGAATTTGATTAAAACTACAACTGCAACATTGGATTTTTCTCACCCTATATGACGACAACCAGAATTGATTGACAAAATCTATATTAACGCGGGCGGAGCTGCGGGTAACAGCTAGTATAGAATAATTATTTTGGTTCCCAGGAATCAAGCTATCAATTTATTGAGTCTACACTCTTTCCTCGTTAAGTAGGCAGGGCCGGATCTAGGGGGAGGGGCGAGCCGGGCAAATGCCCAGAGCTGCATAAATGAGGGGCGGCCAAACTGCAAATAACAGCCCGTTTCATTTCATCAAAAAACCTAACTTATTCGTGGTGTGGTGCTAAAATTTCCAAGCTCGCTTCGCTGTCGAATGTTATTGGTTCTTGTTGTAAACCCACCGTTAAATAACTTAACATTTTTATAATGATGCAAAAATTCTCAACTGAAATTTTCGAGCTCACTTCGTTTTCATTTCGCTCGAAGTTGTCAAAAAAGTGGCTTTATCCGATCCGACGGTTAAAAACTGCATTTTTTCAATAGATTTTATCTTGAAACATTTACCTCCTTATAAGGCGTTATTTTGAACGGCGCCAAGAGTGTCTGACACTTAACTAGAACCTTGTTATCAATCAGGAAATAAAATCACTTAACTTTTACTATAAGTATTGAATATATTGTATTTCATAGATCTGGTTTTTATCTGTTGCTTGGTGTATTTAGTGTAACACTTTTTAACCGACTTCCCAAAAAGGAGGAGATTTTCAATTCGGATGTTTATATATATTCTTGTATGTATGTGCAGGCATAACTATGTCATATATAAACTGATTTGAAAAAATATTTTTTTGTTCGAAAGAAGTTTATTCCAATCAATCAATCTGCCCAGCTTTCTCCAAACTATGTTGGAATCGGCTTCCAGTCTAACCAGATTGAGCTGAGCTGTGTTTTACATGGAGCGACTGCCTATCTGACCTCCACAACCCAGTAACTGGCTGACACGGTAACCCTTGGCAAGACTGGTGTCAGATCTCAAGCTTGGCAAATGCCGGAGATTTCGTATCGGCTGGCCGCCTGGATTGGGGGGTTACTATGCTTGAGCGCAGTGTCAAAGAAGCGCTTTATTTTAATTAAAGCAAAGCATGTATTTTGCTCAGCTCTGCCTATAGGCAATTATTTATTCTGTGCTATTTTGTTTTTTTGGGTTATTCCATCTGGAATTTCTCAGTAACAACGTGACACATTGTTTACGTGACCCCTCCAGGTCACCTACCTATCTGTAATAATGAGGAGTGTTGGTTATCAGAGAGTCTTTCTTATCACCGACCAATGCCTAAAAGACATTTATATATGGCGCAAAACGCCAGTTCTTTGTATTAATATTCCAAGAGTGATCACCAGCAGTGGTCACACCATCTACATTTGAATAAATAACTTGGACATCTGAATAATAATAATATGTGTAGGGCACAGTTCGTTCTGGTGATGGTGACGTGGTTCGTCGGAGCGGCGCATTCTTGGGGTAAGCGTTACCTTTTGCATTCCCCAATTTTGGTATCAGTAAGGTTTATTAATTTTATATGTTTTAACTGTTTCCTTATTACGAAGCATAGTTTGGAATTAGGGTTACCAACTGTTTCTAGAAGAAAAAGAGTTTTTTTAAGAAAAGTTACAATTTATTGTTATTATTTTTAAAACAAAACCTGTTGCCACTGTTTTAGGGTTCCGTACCCAAAGGGTAAAAAAGGGATCTTATTACTAAGACTCCGCGGTACATCTGTCTATTTGTCTGTCACCAGGCTGTATCTCATAAACCGTGATAGCTAGACAGTAGAATTTTTCAAAGATGATGTATTTTTGTTGCCACATAAATATTTAAGTGGTAGAAAGGGAGCCCCCTTACAACAAACGTGTTTTTTTGCCGTTTTTGCTATTATTGTACGGAACCTTTCGTGCGCAATTCTCTGGACTCGCACTTGGCTGGTTTTCTTGTTTTAAAAATAATTTAAAGGATTGCTAGACGTGAATTTCAATGTAGCCCAGATATCGCTGGCCATCAATTTACAATTATGACATAAGAAAATAACATTAACTCCAAAAGTGTTACCTCAGTACTTTTTTTAACCGACTTCAAAAAGGAGGAGGTACACAATTCGACTGTATTTTGTCACCGCAGTCCTTTTTACTAGGAGAACCGATTTTGATTATTCTTTTTTTTATTAGAATGCTGTTGCTTCCCATGTGGGCTTATTTAAATGTAATAAAGATATTTTGAAGAACTTCGGAGTACCTAATACAACAGAACTCTTAGATAGATGACGCAAATCTCTCGGGATTGCTGCAATCATATGTATGTTTGAAAAATAACTTCAAATTCGAAAGTCTGTGTTCTTGTTTTTGTTTCTTTTTTTTTTTTCCAGCGAATGCCGAACATGCAGTTATTTTTCACGTTGTAGTGTTTTTATTTGGTAGTCGATAGTTTGTATTTGGTAGTCGGTTGTATACGTTATTTTCACTTTTCTCTTGTAGTACATATCTATAATGCCCACAGTTATGCCAGAATAGATTATCCGAATAACATGAATCTTGAATACAATCGGTAAAATTAGAATGCACCAGGGTGAATGGGCGTAGTGTTAGAGCATACTGGCGTGATGTTATTTTATGAAATGGTGTAAACAATAAACAGACATGCGATCGCATCAATCCCGAGAGATTTGCCATCATTTATTGAAGAGTTATGGTGGGTGACCATAAGCTCTTAGATTAAGGTTATTTTGAGTGTGCGTATATCTCCGAAGTTCTTCATCAGATCTTTACCAAATTTAAATAGGCCAATTTCGGAATAAACTTCTTTCGGTCAAAAAATAATTTTGCAAATCCGTCTATATATGACGCAGTTATGTCCGAACATACATAAAATATAGATACATATATATAAATATATCGGAGGTAGGTATAGGTATGATTAATAATCAGGAATAAAAAAATATCGCTTGTTAACTTATTAATTCAGTTTTGTTTAATTGGCAACATTTAGCTTCTGATTCAAACGTCAGTTCGATTTTATTCGATAGACAACACTTCCTTTTTCTTATATCAAAATACTTACTGTGGGTACTCCGCGCAGTGTAGTACGGCTCCCAGTATATACGTATTTAAAAATATAATAATGGCCCAAAAGGCCCTTGAAGGTGTAGTGCGCGAGCTACATAAAGTAGTGAGTGGTCTCGCGACGAAAATCAGTGCTCTCGAGTGCAAAATAGACGAGCAAAGTGCTATAATACTTAAGCAAGAGCATTCGTTGACCTTGTTGACATTAGCTGTTGAGGGTACACCGATATCTGTTCCTCCGAAATTAGTGGACGCCGACGGCGGTCATGAGCAGCCAGCGATTCCAGTGACTACGCAGCGACCCATGCGGCAAGCGCGAATTAATTCTAGCGCTAAAACTAAAACTGGATATGCAGCCGCTGCAAAAAAGTCAGCCGCTGCAAAATCAACGATCGAGGGTGACGTAGGTGAGACTAGAAGCCTACCCGAAACCGAACGAGTGAAGACAATTGTCACTATGACAGCTACGAGTGCAAATCGCACATCACCCACAAAAACAACTTTGTCATCGCAGCAGTATGAGGCCACGAAATCAGCGGGAATAAGCATGGACGACGTAAAGGACAATCGCCACGAAAACCCTGCCTCTGATGAAGGCTGGCAACCGGCACGTAAAGCACGTAACTCCAAACGGCGAGTCGTTACTGGCAGCGGACAAGAGGATGACGAACTCAAGAGTGTAGAAAAGCTGAAATATGTACAGGCTTGGTCTTTTAAACCGGAGACCACGGAACAAAACGTACTTAACTATTTGAATAAGCTTCAAAGTTGTATACACTATCTCGTTGAGAAACGTGTAATTAAAACTACAAGGCACGCTGCCTTCGTAATTGCCTATCCGGAGAGCTTAAACGAGCGGATAAACACGCCGGCGGCGTGGCCCGCGGGAGTGAAGTTGTCAGACTGGTTTCCGAGGCGGCCCCGCGAGCGGCGGGGGGACACAAGCTCCGAAATTCACACCGGCGCCAGTGCAGGCGCAGTCGTCGGCCGCTCCACTCAGTGAACACTGTGCGAAACGACGAAACGTGAATGACTTTAAGTGTCGGTATGCTACTCGTATTGCTAATAGTTTAAATGCTTCCCACTCGCAAATGTCAGGATTACAGTGCTCGAACGGTGTGAATGTGGTCCAAGCTATTAATAGGAAATGTTCCTTAGAACTTTTCTACCAAAATGTTAGAGGACTACGCACGAAATTGAAAACATTTTATAATAATATTGTAGGTTCTATGGCTGACTTGGTAGCCATAACCGAGACCGGCATTAATGACTCGATTCATGATGGTGAACTGGCCCCGAGTGGATACACATTACTTAGATGTGACCGCGCGGATGGCCGTAAACATGGAGGGGTCATGCTGGCCGCCTCCCCGCGCGGCGCTCTCGACTTACGCAGAGTACCGTTGCCTAATAACGCTAGTTTGGACCACCATCCGTTCGAAATCGTATGTGCGACGGTATATAGACAAAATATTCTTCTCTTTTTGTGTTGTGTTGCGTACATTCCACCAAAAACGATCGAAAGGGAATATATGTATATGTTCCATCTGCTGGAACAGTTATGTATTAACTATGATAAAGTTGTGTTAGTAGCTGATCTCAATATGTACTCAACAAACCAAGCTGTACAATGCTATTATGAGTACTTTGTCACCTTCTGTGGGTTTCGCCAATGTAATAATATTAGGAATTGTAACAATCGTACACTCGATGTAGTTCTTACTACTTTGCCCGAAGACGACATTGTCGTAAGCGAGGAACGTAGTGAGTATTTATCATGTATAGACCCACAGCATCCGCCACTGCGAGTAAGTGTAAGTCGTGCGCGAGTCACTGCTAGCCCTGGCGGCCCTGCACCGCAGGTTTCTACCTCTCTACCGCGATGGAATTATAGCAAGGCGGATTTCCAATCTTTATACCTAGCACTTGCAGGGGTAGACTGGAGCGCTCTGTATGAAACGAGTAATGCCGACGAAGCATATAGGATATTTTACGACATATTTTATGGGATTTTAGATGGTAGCACTCCAAGAAAGAGCTCCAAGCGTGATTGCTCTCGTTATCACTACCCAGAATGGTTCACTGCTGACCTAATTAGTCATATTAAGCAGAAGGCTTTTTGGCATAAGTCTTATAAGAAGACTAGGTCGGACAGCGACTATATAAATTTTTCATACTTTCGTTCTGTTGTCAAATGTAAAATTAGAACCGCATACAGTGAATATCAGAATCGAATTGAACAACAATTTGTAAAAGAACCGAAGTCTTTTTGGGGTTTTATTGGGAGCAAGCGTTCAAAACGTAGCAAAGTGAAGCTAGCTAGGAATGGTGAGCCGTTGCCAGAGCATGAGTGCGCTCAGGCGTTCGCTGACTACTTCCATTCAGTTTATGGAGCGGTGGTGCCGCGGCTGGATGCGGCTGCCGCTGGGCAGGCGGCGCCCGAGCGCGGCGCCCGCGTTCACGTGGGGCAGCTGTCTCTCGGCGAGGTGGGTGCCGCGCTCTTGCGCCTCAAGCCCAAGCGTTCGGTTGGACCAGACGGGGTGCCACCCTTCATTGTTAAGGATTGTAGGAGTGTACTGGCCCGGCCGCTCGTACATCTATTCAATATCTTCTTGCGAGAATGCTCGTATCCGGACGGTTGGAAGTTGACCAGGGTTACTCCGGTACCGAAAGGTGCCCCAAGCTCAGACGTCAGTGGATATAGACCAGTAGCAATACTGTCAGCATTTGCTAAAGTCTTCGAGTCAGCGTTGTGTTCATCAATCTACTCGCAAGTAGCCTCGCAGCTCAACGACGCGCAGCATGGCTTCCGTGCGGGCCGCAGTACGAATTCCAACTTGATGTGTTTTTTAAACCAGGCCGCCACTATACTGGACTCAGGGGCAGGTGCCCAACTGGACGTCGCTTACTTTGACTTCAGGAAGGCATTCGATAGTGTGGATAATGATATTTTGCTGAGTAAATTTGCGAGGGCTGGTTTTACCCCTGCCCTTCTAAAGTTCTTTTCCAGCTACTTGGGCAACCGCAAGCAAATGGTGGAATACGCAGGATACACCTCGGACCCGTATTGCACCCTTACGGGGGTAAGCCAGGGGACGAATTTAGGACCCTTGGAATTCTTAATCATGGTCAATGATCTCCCGGAGGTCATTGAAGACGCTGGCTGTCTATTATTTGCTGACGATCTGAAGTTGTTCATGCGGATAACCAACGAGTCACAATGTGAAAAGCTTCAGCGTGACATCGATCGGGTGGTAGCGTGGAGTTTAGAAAACAAGTTGCACTTCAATGTGACAAAGTGTAATATGATGTCCTTCACGCGGGCCGTGGTACCCCGACATCACGAATATAATATGGGCGGTCACGTCATACTGCGGGTGAGGTCGGTGCGAGATCTAGGGGTCACTTTTTTTGAAGATCTGTCATTTCGAGCTCACATCGTGCAAGTGTGCAAAAAGGCCTTCAAAAATCTTGGGTTTGTCATGCGTGAAACCCGTGAATTCACTAACATGGCAGCAGTGAAATCGCTTTATAACGCGTTGGTACGAAGCAACTTGGAAACTAGTGCTATCATCTGGAATCCTTATGAAATGAAATATTCTCAGATGGTGGAAAAGATGCAGAATAAATTCACACGGTACTTATACATGAGGCAATTTGGCGTCTATCCGTTTTACCCGCTTATGTACCCAACTCTCTTTGTAATAGGGATGGTTGGGTACTATAAGTTGGAAGTGAGACGCAATCTTGCTCTGGTAAAATACGTATTTATGGTTTTTCGGGGGATGCTAAACAATCCACAAATCTTGGAATCGTTGGGATTACTCGTTCCAAACAGTAGGCTAAGGTTGGGACCAAGGGAGAGTCTGTTCGAAACTCCGGTAGCCCGTACAAATCTATTAAAGTTTGCACCAGTGTGTCGGGCTGTTGCGATTCTTAATGGCATTTCTCAGCGTTTGGACATTTTTTCCTGCTCTTTGGCGGAATTCCAGAGGGTGACAATTACTGTATTGTCCTCTAGTTAACTTGTGCGGACGCCCAGAGCCGTTACTTGGGACTGGTCAATCATGGACGCGAAAAGGTGTGTGATCAGTTTTACGGGGCGCCTCTGAGTGTCGCATTGTATGACTACTTTTGTTACCTTGGGTTCTACCTGTAAAAATAATTGTATGTGTAAATGAATAAATAAATAAATAAATAAATAAAACTTAATTCCGATTGGACGTTAAAAGCTGTGTAATTTGCCGGATGTATTCTTGAGCCAATGAAAAGCGAGGAAATTCTATGCTGGCAACTAGAGTGGAGTCTTCCGCCATGTTTCGTGGGGATAGAAAAGAAACGCGCGGACGCGCGTTTTGGAGTTGAAAAAGAATTATGAGGAAAAGAGTTGAGAAGTAGCCTAAAGTTGCGTGTATAAACTTAAATAAGTGTGTTTTTGTTGGGAGAAAGCGAAACGATTGGTGGGCGAATCCGCTGCTTTGCTAATGGACCAAGGACTATCTCTAAAACGGCATAAGTTACCTGCTTTGTGCATGCATACCCACAGAGAAAGCCCACAAGACCGAGGGTATTATTGAGGGTAGCCCTCCTATTTGCGATATATATTATAAACATCCGAGTTATGAACCTCGTCCTTTTTGGGCAGTCGGTTAAAAGTAACTGTTACTAGGAAAATCTGCTATTCGCAAAAATAAATGATCTAGATACGCGGCAGCGTGTCAAGCCAAGTTCAAGCAAAAAAGGAACTGGCGACGCAGCAGCTGTGTGTAATATTACATGAACCATTTGGAGCCACGTTTGTCATCTTAATAACTCAAAATCTATTTAACATAAACCCACGAAATTTGGTTTATGTATTAAACTCGCCAAGATGAACTATAAACCAAAATTTCATAAATGTAGCTTTAACGATTATTTAGATATTAACGTCCAAAAATCTTCATTTTTATCACTGACTGACCTATAGATAAAAACTCTAACCTAGTTCCAGATGACCTAGAAAGTTCAAATTTGGCATCCAGATACGTAATTGGGTGAATACACAGGAATAAATCTGAAACTAGTAATTTTTTATCATTTTTCAATAAATTGCTTCTATTAAGGTTACACTAGTCGAAAATTCTTCCATACAAACGTAGTCTAGGGATAATGCCACTGTTTGACGATGTACGTTCAAAATAAAAAGTGATATCAATTTGTCTCATCATTATCTAGCCCTGTATGGAAGCAAAAAAGTAAAAAAATAAAATATTTGAAAGTTATGAGCGTCGAAAGTTCCACATTTCGACACTAATTTTAATGCATTATTGGGCGCAAATAAATACCATAAGAAGACGGAAAATTGCAAAACGGCCTCCATACAGGGATAGATTAGTAGTTCAACAAATTTTATTTTGAATAGATAGATTTAGTCGTTTTTTCATGATATCTAGACTGCCAAAGGTCTGTTTTTATAATTTCGCGCGCTCGGTTTCGTCCTAAATCATTATTCATTTCGCTACAAATTTGCAAAAGTGTGTATTCGTACGCGACCTAGCTTCCTACTGCTCATCACAGCATCTATCTCTTCCGCACGTGTTGTCGGTTAATATAAAATGCATTTTAACCCCGCGCACAAAATAGTTCGTGCCGTCGACTAGTGTACCCTCAAGAACACTTACCTAAAGTGCCTGTAATGTAAGAATCAGTAATGTATATGTTAATTAACAGGGAACAATTCCTTATTTGTTTAGCATAATGGTATTACATCCACAAATCGCAAGGCCTTAGCCTTGACAGTGCTCTTCTTGTCACATGCTCCTCTATATTAGTAAAGGGCAGACTTACGTTGGACTCTCCAGAGTTAAAACCTTAGATGAAGTACATCTTATCACTTTAGATCCAAGTCAAATCAAGGCACAAGAGCGCTCTATTGTAGAGTACAACCGCCTGCCCACGTTATACCGCCCTGACTTGGCCAAATTAAGGATAAGCAGAAACCGCGTAAAAAAAAAGATTCGGGTACTGAATGGGCAATTTACTCGAACATTTCAAAGGTACAAGAAAATATAGAAAACAACACAAAAAAGACAATTATACCCCGTAAACGTAGGAAAATACAGTAGATTAACAAAAACCATTTGTTATTAATTTTATTATGAATAAGTAACTACTAATAATTTCTGTACAAAAAGTAATGATATCCCATCAATGATTTGACTTGACTAGTTTTCACATACAAGTTATCTTATATTTGGCTGATAAAGTTATCTTCTTTATGTTACACGAAATTTACGTTTTATCGTAAAATCTATATGACACTACACATCGGCTACTACTAGCTTACTTAACATTGGTGTACAATGTACACTCTACATTAATGTATCGAACCATTAAGTAAGGCTTATTTGGAAGAAGTTGTGAATGTTCACTGGCAGATCATGTTGATCATAATGAGGTAATTTTATTTTTTATAATGATAAAGGTATTTATTAAAATGTTGTGACGATATAGTATTTGTGAAAACCAGCCAAGTCTAATCTTGAGCTACAATTTATCTTAAGCTATCTGCTTTATGTAAATAATTCCACTATTCAAATATAAGAAGTTATCTTTTAAAACAGCAAATATTTTTGTAGCAGAAAAATAATGAAAATGTGTTTTCATTCTTTGAAATTCTAATGAAATAATCTAATGAAAATTTAAATTGTAAATAAATTTCAGGACACAGTACTTGACACCCATTTAGATCTCAATGCTTTTGTCGGTGTTATCAACAACCACGTATATTCTTAGTATTGAACTTGGTTCCCTTTTTCACATTTATGTTTTTGATGGGATTATTAAATCCAAGAACTATTCCTTTTTCTAGAATTTTAAAGGTACTAATGTTAAAATTAATTTGTAGTGTACTAGCGGACGCCTCGCGGTTTCACCGCGGACCTACATAGGCTTCTTTATATCCCTGTATTCCGAATACAGGGATAAACAAGTTATTTAAAAGAGTCAAAAACCCGACGGATATATATTCGCGAGCTGGCCTACCAAAACCAGATATATCCTCCGACTGCACAGCATGATTTTTTTCTTGTTTACGTCTTTTTAGTTCGCTTTTTAAGCAGTCCGTTTTTTGTTTTATTTTATTAAGTGTTTTTTTATTTACAACTTTTTAGTTATTTTTTTCTAGAATTAGGTACCTTTAAGAGTTCTACATTTTTGTAATCACCTCTTAAAACTCTTTATTTTCATACCCCACACGATGGGTTTGGAAGATTATTCACCCCCTCAAAATAGCGCCCAAAATCCGCCACTTTTTTCTCTTTTCTTTCGTTAAGACGAATCGATTGACTTAAGAATCATCAAAATCGGCCAACGCGTTTGGTTTCTAGAACACCACATAGGAACAAACATACATACACAGACTGATAAACACGTATGCATTACCTTCCTTCGGCAGTCGGGTAAAAAGAAGCTTGCTGGGGTGGGTATGGGATCTACCTCCTTGCGGTCCATCCCGGGCAACGGCACCACAGGCTTGCTTGTGGTACGGCTGAACGATCTCACTTAAGCGGTGGTAGGCTCCGCAAGGGGCCGCCTAGCTCGCGACCACCATCCCACCGGAGCCCGGCGCCAAGCAGCTTGCTGTGTTCCGTCGGTGTGTGGGACTGCCAGTGCCTTTGGGGGAGAAGGAGGATGTCAGTTGCGCTGTTCAGAACCGGTCTTGGTCTCTGGGAAAAACTGACAGGGAAACTCATTTTGGAGGGTAGCGGGATCCGAAGCATGGTGCCAGCCGTTTGCCGACCGCAGTCAGTAGGGGGCCCAAGTAGCACGCCAGCCACGTGTCAAAGGCTGCCCCGCCAACTCGCGAAAAATCCCGGTATGCTCCACCGTGCCAGCTGGCGACTGGATGGGAGGACCCGGTGGCCATATCCAGGGGGGTTCGGGCGTCCCCGCAGTCTCCAAATGAGTATTTTTACTATAAACAATATAAAATATAGTAAAAATAACAAAGAAAAAAAAACGAGCCCAAACCAGCTAATAGTGATAAAAATAAAATGGCCTGTAGATTAATAAAAATAGTCTTTAATGTAGTATGTAACCTCAGTAGTCCCATCCGTTTTTTTTTTTTTTTTTGCGTGGAGAAATGCTCATGCATACTGCACTACCACGGGGAGATAGTGCAGTTATGTGGGACTCTAACCCACTAAAACTCCACGGTGTCCTCCAGTGCCGCTTATGGCGGGAACACGGGCACGCGTTAGCACTCACCGCGAACCCGCCGCGGCTGTCCGTCACCGGACCCTCCTCGGGGGAGTACCCCCCATCACCGGCGCACCAGAACACACTGTCGCCGTGACCACCCCAGGGACCAATTCAGAACATGGGTGCCAGGCGACCCCGTGTATAGCACCCTTGGTCCCACTGTGACGGGTCGAGGTCAATGGCCCCGCCATCTACCATTTTGCGGCCGCAGGAGATAGGGAGAGCGGCTAACGCTATACCAACACTCCTCTTCCCCTGCGGCCCCACCGCGTCCGCCATCAGACGGTGGCGACTCCGTCTAGGCCGCGGAAGCTAGGGAGAGCGGCGCACCGCAATACCGGCACTCCTCTCCCGCCGCGGCCTCCAACCCTCAGCCGCGATATCGTATGGGACCTGGGAATCTCCATAAGACATCGCGGCCCGCCTCAGTTGCGATGACGCCTGTTACCAAGTGGCACCGCAACCTACTAGTTGGCCGCTACGTCGTCGGCTTAATCGGCAAAAGCCCTGACGAGCGGCCCCTCCTCGGGTTCCTCTTCGCTTCACCGTGGGTGACCAAGCCACGGTTACTGAACCCCCCCGCCTCGACAAAGCGGGAACCCACCGGGGGGCAGTAGTCCCATCCCGCGACTACAATTATATTGATAATATTATAAATACTGTTATACTCGTAAAATTGTCACAGAAAAATAATCCTCCGACCGCAATATCGGGGCGAATCGTGTACAAGTTATATATACCTTGAAGACAACAATTTCCTCAGTGACCGTCAATATGGTATTCGCCGGGGACGCTCAACTAGCGATCATCTTGTGTATGTCAGGCACTGCTGGGGCGAAGCCATCGAGAGACATGGCGAAGTAATTGCTGTTTCGCTTGATATCTCGAAGGCCTTTGACAGGGTCTGGCACGCGTGTCTACTCAGTAAGCTTCCTGCTTATGGCATCCCCGCTGGTTTTTGTAGCTGGATATCAGACTTCCTCAGTGAACGGTCGATCCGAGTAGTCATTGACGGCTGCTCCTCTGACTTCATGGCTATTGATGCCGGAGTTCCTCAGGGGTCTGTTCTCTCTGCAACTCTTTTCCTGCTGCACATCAATGACTTACTTCAGCCTGGTATTGCTGTGTACGCAGATGACAGTACTGTTTCAGAGAGATACTTGTCCAGCGCAAAAACCAGCGTGGATGAAGTTCTTTCCTTGAGAGAGGCTATGGTGGAGCGGACAGATTTGACCTTAAGTCTTGTCTCCCAGTGGGGTGATGACAATCTGGTCTCCTTTAACGCCACCAAAACACAGGCGTGTCTTTTTACCGCAAAAAGGAGTATTTTCGATCAAACTCCTCCTTTTCGGGGTGCTTCTGTTCCTGTGACTGATCGGCTCGAGCTCCTAGGCATGGAGTTGACATCCAGTCCTAACTTCGGCGCCTCCATTGAGTACAAAGCCCAAATTGCGGCCAAAAAACTGGGCATCCTAAAAAGAGTGAAGCGATACTTTACGCCTGGACAGCTTTTAACCCTATACAAAGCGCAAGTCCGATCCTGCATGGAGTATTGCAGCCACCTTTAGGATGGCTCAGCTAAGTATCAGCTTGCCGCACTTGACTCGGTGGAACGCAGAGCCCAGAAGCTCATTGGCGACGTTGAGCTGGCGGATGCCAAGCTACACAGCTTGGCTCATCGCCGCAAGGTTGCCTGCTTGTCGGTCTTCTACAGGCTGTACTTCGGTGAGTGTACTCCACGACCTTATCCCACCAGCCCCCTTCTACCATCGGACATCTAGACGCACTGCAAGTTATCATCCTTACCTTGTTGCCATTCCACCAATTCGCACCAAGCGCTTCCAAACATCCTTCATAATGCGCACATCGAATGAATGGAACTCACTACCTGCGTCTGTGTTTCGGAACGCATTCAACCCGAATCTCTTCAAAGTTAGAGTGAACAGGCTTCTTCTGGGTAAGCTCACTCCATCGTCGACTCTGTCTCTTGTCACCTGTGACCTAGACTAGAGTCAAGACCCATCAAAAAAAAAAAGCCTATGTGACCCGTGAATACCTTCCCAACAGTGAAAGATTTTTTTAAAGTTTATTCGTTACATACAAAAATTCAAATCTTTCTTCTTTATAATATTAATATTAGTATAGATAAAAAGGGTTCATAACTATCGGTTGGTTTTAGCTTAAAATGGTCTCAAAGACATCCCTTTTGTGCTTTATATGCAATTTATATAATAGCTGAGTTAATCCAAACAATAAATCCATATCTGAGTACAGTTTCAGTCAGCCCGTAGTATGCGGTTGACAGCGCATCATCATAATATACAGGCATATGCACTACACAATATAATAGTTTAGCTTACTAATTTAGAACAATGAGTAACTGTAGTAGTATGAGTAAATATTTGTATGACTTACAGATAGTTGTTCCGGCTCTGGGTGTTTGTGTATGTGAGTTTATATGTTTGTAAACGCACCCACGATACAGGAAGAAATTCCTAGTGTTTATAAAAAAAAAAAAAAAAAATTGTAACTGCCGTTCTCAATGAAACTACGCCCTTCATCGTTGTCATCATTTCAGCCGAAAGATGTCCACTGCTGAACAAAGACCTCCCCCAAGACCTCATTGACCGGTCCCTTGCGTCTCGCATCCAGCGGATAACTCGGTCCACCTAGGACATAGGACCCTTAGTAAAACGCTTTTGTTTTGTTTCAGACTTCGCCGTAAGCTTCGGCAATCAACTTATATTCTACACTAGCGACGGAACCACAACTGACACCGTACATTTTGAGTCTCAAAACGTCACTGCAATAGAATACGATGCAGTTCACAACAGAATGCTGTACGTCGACAAACAGAGCGACAACCAAGCCATATGTGGATACTACTTAACATCCAAAGAAAACAAATGTTTCCTGAATAGTTGCGGTCGCAATATTCATAGCATCGCTTACGATCCAGCAACGGAAAAACTCTTCTTCACTGATACCAATAAAAAAAGCATTAATTGGATTTCATTAAAACCCGGACTTTATACCAATGTTTACGATTTAATCGAGATGGATGATCAGACCCCCAGAGATATTGCCGTCGACAGCTGTAGAGGGTAAGTTCCCAGTGGCGGTTTATTAAAAAAAATTGGATCACAACAAGATCATTTACGAAGCGGATATCATTTTAAACTAAGTCTACACACAGTCAACTTGTCTGTGCACCTGGCGCGCTGACATCACTCTGAGCATAGTAAAAATCTGTGCTCTGAGGTTCGAAGCACGATATTGGCGCACGAGGAGATGGTGTGGGATCGCATTCTAGTAAGGTTGTCGATTTAGTAGGGCTGAATCGGTGGCTATTATTAGGACCTGGCAACTGCAGAAGCAGTTGAAGGTAGTAATTTTAGTTTAGTGGCTAAATTATAGCAGTTGGTAACAACATCACTTTTATATTATGTCATGGAGGCCCAGTGGCTAAGACCTCGCTTCTCGTGCTTGCAGTCGTGGGTTCAAATCCGGGCAAGTACCAATGTGAGTTTTTCAATTCATATGTACTTTCTAAGTTTATCCTTGGACACCGCTGATAACGGTGAAGGAAAACATCGTGAGTAAACCTGGACTTATAGTTCACCGAGCGAGAGCGAAGCGTCTCCGTTTAGCTTTCATATGTCCGGATGTCCGGCTGTTCTCTCTGTTGTTTTTTACTTCCTTTCTTTCTTTCTACAGGTCGCATATCTGAACCTATTCTCGTGAAATTTTTGGTTCGATAATTAAATGGATTAAATAAAAATCATGAAATCACTGTCTATTTCGTAATATTCAAAAGTGGTATTTAACTTACAGGTACATTTACTGGTGCTACGGAAACAATATAAAGAGAGCTCGTCTTAATGGTTCCGGAAGACAGGACGTGAACTATCCTATGGACTCGACATGGGAGGTTTTTAACTTGGCTATCGATACACAAACACAAAAAATTTACTATACCGATGGAGGTAGTAATAGACACTGCTTAAATGTCGTGGATCTGGATGGATATAACAATATTTATAAAGTGATTAAACTTCAAGAGATTATGACCGTCTCAAAAGATTACATCTACTTGTTAAACGGTAACAACGACTCTGTTTGGCAATATCCAAAGAAACCAGGAAGTGATACACAACCCAAAGAGTTATTAAAGTTCTCTGACAGTGCACTCGGTTTAGCTGCAAACTATAAAATAGATGACCAAATCAAGGGAGTTCACGATTGCGATGCACTGTCGAGTCTGTTACCAATCACTGAAGCTCCTGCTACCACCCAGCGAAGTGTCTCTGTGTGTGACTACTACTGTCTGCAAGGTACCTGCAGCGTTAATGATGAGGGGCTTCCTAAATGCAGGTAAAACAATCATCTTCTTACATTAATATTATAAAGGCGAAAGTTTGTGAGCGAGTGTGTGTGTTTATATATTTGTTACTTCTTCACGCTCAAACGGCTGGACGGATCTGTATGAAATTTGGCACAGTGATAGATTGCGTGCGGGCGAAGCTGCTGGCAGAAGATATGTATTCGATATTTCTACCGCTTGTGTTAATCTCCTTGTTTAAATAATTGTAAGGTCACTTGTTCTGCCTTTTCTCAGCTATGTCGGGGTCGGCTTCCAGTCTTAGGGTCAATTCATACTAGCTCAGAGTCAAAGCGCATCGAAGCGTCAATCTGAACTTTACATAGCAAGTTCACTCTTATCTCCACAACGTAATGCACATATTTCTTCAGAGATACAAAAACAAGACGCGAAGGAATTCGCGCGTCTGAGCACGTACAACGCTGATAGGTGCGCGCGCGTTCGCGCGACCCCAATCGCCTATTACGCGAACCAATGCGTCGTCACTCGTCAGTCGGACGGAATCGTAAACTTTCCTGTTATTATGTGTTGGCATTTAGCGTGCGAGCGAATGCGCGCTAATTCTCGCGAATACTCGCGCATGCCTGCAACTTCGATTTAATTGTGAAGAATTTGACGCTTCGATGCGCTTTGTAGTATGAATTGATCCTAACCAGATTCAGCTGAGTACCAATATTTTACATGGAGCGACTGCATACCTGACCTTCAGAACCCAGTAACTGGTAACACGATACCACTTGGTAAGACTGGTGTCAGATTTCAGGCTTCTGACTATCCGTAACGACTGTAAAAGGTGTTCAAATGACTGCAGCGACCAACGGCAAAACGTGCTTCTCGAGGCACGGAGAAAACATGTTATGTAAAGATTGGTCACCCATCCACGGGCCGACCGCGGCAACCATTGCTTAACCTTGGAGAGTGAGCGAGCCACGATCTACTCTATTATATATATCTCTCGTTAAACAATGTATCCGTGCATGTATTAATACAACTTTAAGGCCGTTAAATGCAATAAAGAGCGGACTCTAGTCAACAAGAATTTGAAAAATCGGTATTTGAAGAAACTATTGCCGTCGCGCTGCGCCCGACCAAGCGAGCTATCAATGTGTGAACGAGTAGTGTATTTGTGTGTGTAAGAGCGCCGCAGCGGCCGACCGACTCCGGTGCACGCGCCATCGCCGCGAGTACCGAGCCGCTTTACACTTTACGAAAAAAAATAAAGAGACGATGAATTTTGGAGAAATGTAGTTTTTTTTAAATGCCTTCCACCAGAAATAATTGATGGTCGTATACTACGAAATTTACCGGCAAGTGAAAGGATTGAAATTACGATAGATAATGCACATTTTTACACGACTGCCTAAAAGAGGAGTGTTATTATGTTTATAGGGCTCATGTATGTTTGTGAGTTTCTTCATTCCACCATAATTTCTAAACGGCTTAACCGGTATCAATTTATGTGGTATCTTTAGAATCTTAACGTTATTAACAATTTTTAAAAATCTAATGGGGAAAAAAACATAAAAAATTTACTACCTATTCTATCATCGTCTAGCTAGTCTAGAGCCTACTTAGTATATGTATAATAATATATAACAGTATTATTAAATAATCATTCGTTCCCTAATAACATATCAAAAGAAATTAAATAAATATAACAGTAGGTACTATTCAATATCCCATAGAAAAATTATAAAATAAATTGTTTTTGCAAAAATTTCGTTTTATTACTAAAAGTGGTATGATATAAAAAATAAATCATTAAAAATAATTAAAAACAGACCTGCATTGCAGTCGGGGGACGGTTCCTTGGATCAGTTTTTTACAGGTCCCCCGACTTCGTTGAAAAGGTTGGTTTTCAGTTGAGCCCATTCAACACAAAAATAATTTCGATTGTTTTTAATTTTTTTGTTCAATTTTTTCATTCACTTTTCGACAAGCTGCCTTGTCAAAAAGTGCTTTTAATTAATAAGCGTGTTTATTTTTTTTATTTATTATTTCAATTAAATTCTATATTTTAATTTAAATATCCACAAACCCCACTTCTCCAAAATTCATTAAAAAAAATATAAGTATCTGCTTTATAAGAAATCAAAATTTAGTTTGCATGATACTGGGTGTAAGACCAACCGAAACAATGCAAATCAGCAGACAGGATGTAAGGTGAGCGAACGATTCAGTACATCAGAGCCATCATTTTGAGGGCCGGGTCACCCGCGTCCGTAGGAAAATAAGCGTTTTGAATCCCTATACGTGGTCCCCGGATGGTGCTAATCATGTGACATACTGGTGGTAGGTTTCGACCGAAGGGCTTGTGACCACATAGCGGGCAAAGACATACCGCCACGTGGCCTAGCCGTGATCCGGTTACGATGCCCGGTGCAGCCATTAGAGGAGTTGGGTCGAGATAGCTGTTCCACTGATGGCTGGCCGGCCAGACTCACGCTGTTATGGATGTATCGGAAGACTGATCGCAGAGGGCAGTGAGCACGTACGCAGCCACTTTAAAAAATAAGATGAATATACCATTCGTATTATGAATTTGTAAATTTATATTGCAATTTTAAAGTAACATTTTATTTGCAAGTTATTGCACCGGCAAAGGTCAAATACTATTTCTAGAAGGGAACCTTTGGAAGACATAAATTTATTATATTTATATTATAACTACAGCGAGCGTCTTTTGTTCACTAAAAAGATC
The DNA here is from genome assembly GCA_948252205.1 of Orthosia incerta. Lineage (NCBI taxonomy): Eukaryota > Metazoa > Arthropoda > Insecta > Lepidoptera > Noctuidae > Orthosia > Orthosia incerta. The sequence continues at coordinate 3,869,119 of OX411769.1, forward strand.
CAATTTCATCCGGCTCCATCTTTCCGTGGCGTAACTTTGACATCGACACTCAATTTTTGACCATTATATTGAGGAATGCCTCAACATGCTGCTAAGAAGTTGAGACGGTACTTCACGCCAGAACAGGTGCTTAAATTGTATCAAGCGCAAGTTCGATCTTGCATGAAGTACTGTTCTCATCTCTGGGACGGATCTGCCAAATACCAGCTTGATGCACTAGATTTGATCGAAAAACGGGTCAGCGGGCTCATCGGCAATGGTCGAGTCAAAGCTCCAGAATTTTGAACATCGTCGCAGAGTTGCCAGCTTGTCGTTTTTTTATCGATTGCATTTCGGGAATTTTGCGATGGAATTGCATGATCTAATTCCATATAGCCCGTTTCATCATCGGACTACAAGACGTACGGCGATGCGCCATCGGTACAAGGTGGACATCCCGCCCATATAGGCACTAAACATTTTGGAAATACTTTAATTTTGCGTACAGCAAGCCTTCAACAATAATAATTAAAACAATCACACGATTTATTAAATAAAATCATTGCATAGTGTAAATATCGACATCGGTGTATATCACTAGAGTCACGATAAAAATATCGACAACTGCCACTTCCTTATTAGTGTACGTGTAAGCCTTACCCTCCCTCACCGCCAAAGGCCCCCCGTAAAGTGCGAAAGGGACAACTGCAGCTCAGGCTGATTTTACCTACAAAAACCTTGACCAAAAGGCGTTTCGTATTCTGCTGTTTTCTTCTTCAAAACTGGCCTGATCTTAAAAATTCTTAAATAAAAATTTAGAGGAAAAGTATATCTATGCTTCTATCATTTTCTTTTTTGTTAAAAACTTATCAATTTTGTCTGAAAGTCGTCTGAACATGGCGGTAAAAACGGGTATATTTTTCTGGTTTTTGGATTGTCATATTTCTTTTAGTGATTATGTTTTCGAAAATAAATAATGATAGGGGCACGTATGAATTAGACCTTGATTTTATGGGAAAAAATCATTGCTCTGGAGGCATTATCCACGAAGAAAACAGCAGAATGTTTTTGTATGGAGAAAGGACCATCAGAGACCCCTCTTAAGGTTATCGATAAAAACATGAGAAAAAATTGTTAAAAATGATCTTTTATGGCTCAATACAAAAATATATTAGCTTTTGTGCGTTATTTGACTATCTTTTTAGATTATCTGTGCTATGGTAGTAAAAATAACAATAAATGTGCATTTTGTGAGACCGACATCCAAAGTTATGGTCGTTAGGCTACGTGGATATCGTCATGTTATGTAAGACAATTAATAAAACTGCTCTATCTTTAAAAGTGTTGGGATTGGACGATCTAGCTCTTATAGGGTTTTTATCGATAAAATTAAGTGTATTTAACGACCTTAAAGTTTTATTATTACATGCACGGACTAATAGTATAAATAATTTTAAGGACACATTATGATTATTTCAGTTGTAACGCCGGACACACCGGGCCAAGATGTCAAGTCGACGTGTGTCTAGGCTATTGCATCCACGGCAACTGTAGTCTTAATGATGAGGGACATCCTACATGCGGGTAAAACATTCACTACTTCTTTAGATGGTTTTCTTGTTAAATGTCATCATCATCAGCCTTTTAATGTTCCCACTGCCGGGACACAGGCCTCCTCGCTGTGTGAGGGAAAGAGCCATAATTCACCATACGCGCCCAGTGTGGGTTGGTGGATGTCACTTGTCTTCAAATTATTGGTCCAAGGACATACCGGTTTTCTCACGATGTTTTCTTTCATGGTTGAATGTAGTTAACTTTAACGTTTTCTTTCATCGTTGAATGTAGTTAAGTTTAATGATTTCTTTCATTGTCGATTGTATAAGATAAGTTCAATATTTTCATTATTTCAGCTGTGACGCAGGTTACTCAGGAGAAAGATGCGAGGTCTCCGCGTGTCATAGCTACTGTCTGAACGACGGTGAATGTTCTCTTAACGAGGAGGATGATCCAGTCTGCCAATGTGTTGGAAACCACGAGGGATCAAGATGTGAAGCCGATATAAACGAAACTACCCCTACGTACGAATTAACGAAAAGAAACCTCACTCTAGCTGATTTATTGCCTACTTGGCGAAATACTTCGTCAAACATTTATTTAACTGTCAATAATAATAGTAATGGTAGCGTAATAGTAATGGGGCAAAATTTCATGGGTCCCCGGGATGACGGGGCACAAACACCCGTGAGCACCGGAGGACACTGACATTTATTACAAAATTATGAAAAATCTTTTAATTTGTTGGTACCATTATACAAATAAATGATCAATATAATAAACTATGTTGTTATCGAAATAATTAAATCGGATTTTAAAATTGATCTATCTTTAAGACTGTTGGTTTGTTATCATCTGTGCCGGACGGGCGTGATCGCTGGGCACGGCATTGGGAGGTTGTAAGTCTCCTGTACTAGCGTATATACTTCTATAACCTTTAGGCACTTAACGGCCTGAAACTGCTAATCTGATAAAAATGTGTAATCTCACGATCTTACAAGTTGATTTTCGATTTTCGATTGATATAAAATAAACACTGTAAAATACAAAAATCATGTTTCTATACAATATTGACTAAGAAAAAGTGTTCAGGAATGGCACGTTGGCAGTACGCCCTCCGCACTACTTGCGCCCGCGATCCCAGTTAGGATCTCGCGGACATTGAATCTATGTTAAATTGCCTGGCTGGAGGCTATATAGCTTACACTCCACAGGATCGCCTGGTTAAGCAGTAGACGATCACTCAGATTGAACTGCAAGACGCCCCACAGTAAATAACATAAAAACTAGGTTAACTCAAAGTATTTACATTAAACGTTTTTGTGACGCTACGTCGCGAATACATAGGTTTGACAGTTAGTATGATCGTGATCTCAGTAACCAGTCCTGATGGTGAACTGCAGTGGCCTGTATGGAAAGTATTCAATCGATTGTGTACCCAGGTAGACAAGTTGTCTTTCGCAAAGACAATTTGGCGAAATGAGGATTTATAGACTCGTCAGACACGCAATGTGAGTGCCCCAAGTGCCCTCACACTTGCACTTTGGAGGATCTAATGAACGCTACTGACGCTACTATTGCTGTGGCTGCCTGCTGGTCCCAAAATATCTAAAGTGTTTTCCATGGACTCGACAAGAAGAAGAGAAGTAACCAGTCCTAATAGACTTCCGTCTCTTTCTCACTATAGTTGCAAGTAAGGCAAAGCAATACTTTTGTTGGTGCAGTTTCGATGCAAATGAGACGGTAGCAAATGCTCTTTTAATATCAATCTTAGCACATTACAATTTAACTTATTACTAGAGTTGTATTTTATAAATATTGTATAAAATAAACTAATGAAGGTACATTTATTTTGTCTTTTTATTTATTGATGGCTCCCTTGAACTTATTAAACTTTTCTGGAAGCGTTAAAGCCAGTTAGGTATCAAAATGAAGGGTTTTAAGAGGTGATTACAAAAATATGTACCAATATGTTTCTATATAAGTGGTATATATCTTAAAAATCTATATATATAAAAGGCAATGTTCCGACTGACATATCAACGCCCAGCCTAAACCACTAATGATAGAAGTTTGAAATTTTGAGAGGATGTTGATTTTATACTGTAGGCGTCATTTAAGAAGGGATTTTTGGAAATTCATCCTCTAAAGGGGTGAAATAGGGGATGAAAGTTTATATGAAACTCAGTCATGTTTAATTTAAAATGAATGAAATGTGGTATTTATACAGCCTCTAAATGTAAAATCATTAAATATGTCTTTAAGGTATTTTGAATTTCATCCCTTAAAGGGGAAAAAGGGATGTTATTATCACTTGAAATTTACTATATACACTCATCAATACAATTTTTAAAGTTCATCCCTTAAAGAGGTGTTTAAGTTTGCATGAAAAATAAATTGTTTGTCATAAAAATACTGCACAAAAATAGAGGTCACTGTGATTACTGGATTTGCTCGAGAGAATCAGTTTTATACCTCGAATTTCACTGGTACCCTCTGACTATGTCTTTGAGTTTAAACGATTACAATCGAAGTCTGCTTTGCAATGATCATAAATAAAACTCAGTGTCAGTCACTAAGGCAAAGCATTTAAAGGCAATATTGCTTAACAAACGGGCAATTCTACTTTGCCTGCTCCAAAGTTGGTACTAATAGCAGCCTGATCATTTCGGCACCAGACAGAAAAACCACTAATGCGGTATACAAAGAAGTGCTTAATTAAATTCTAACTGCCTGATGGCGACTTTGATCTTCGATCTAAACTGTACAGGATTGCGAAAAACTCATCACCCTATCGGAAGGTGCTACAATTTTTGCATATGGCGGTAAACATCAATTCTGTTTAGACATTTGTGACGTAAAATAATACAATATACTACAAAAAATACAATTGACTTCCAAATAAAAACACCACAAAGTGAAAAATAACTTCAATTTCGATAATATTTGTTTCTTCGTTAAAAGAATACCCATCTTCGTACCCTTTTAAAGCGTACTGGCGTGATGTTGTGTTATGAAATGGCGTAAACAATAAACAGACATGCGATTACAGCAATCCCGAGAGATTTGCTGTTATTTTGGAAGAATTCTGTTGTATATCTCCGAAGTTCTTCATCAAATCTTCACCAAATTTAAATGGGATCAATTCGGGAACATACTATTTCAAACAAAACGAATTTTCAAAATCGGTCTACAAGTAACGGAAAAATCGGTGAAAATATACAAAAAAAAGCACAAACAAACATACAGCTGAACATAGAACCTTCTCCTTTTTGGAAAGTCGCATAAACATATAGCTTTAGCTATACACATATATAGCTAAACATATAGCTGATAACTTCCAAGCGCGTGTAGTCTACGTCAAGCCATTCTAAATTGCGACCACGAGGAAGGAAATTTTTCGTCGAAAATCATAACGAGCAAGCTCTGTGAATATGTCAATAAGCAAAATTATCACTTCTATGGCATCGAAAATCCGCTGTATAATCCAGAAAGAGTCATTATACCCGCTCAAAGTTACTGCATGGTGTGCTGTTTACGCTGGAGGCGTCATTGGGCCGCCAAACGACTACTGTGGTCAACGAGGTCACACAGCCATGATCAACGTCTTTATCTATCCCTTAAAAGGAATACTTAAATTGGAACTGAAGAACATGTGGTTCCAACAGGATAGAGCAACGGCGCTTACTGCACGAGCCACAACCAAAATTCGAAGGGCTGCCATAAATCAGGGTCATCCCTAGATTTATGGCAGCCCCCATTAGCTCTTAGAGCAAGGTTATTTTGTGTGTACGTACGAGACATATGTATATGACATGTATACATCTGTCCCTTTTTCACATTTGAACCATTTTTGTTTTGATACGGCATGGTACGGGGGCAGGCCAAAATGTTTATCAATTCTGGTGGCGGACACAGCCGTATCATTTAATCGAATAAATTGAAAAAAATATGGGTAGTATTTAAACGCAAATCAAAAAATATACTTTTTCTATGCAATAAAATTCCGAATTCTCATCAAAATTACTGATTGCGCAGCAAAATATTCAACGCAAAATATCACTAAACACACTACAATTTATTTTCGCAGCGTACAGCGATTTTTCCTAAAGCAAAAGCTTTTTTATTAATGCACAGCTAATAATCTTAATGCACATCATACATGTTAACTCTTTTTCTTTTAAATCCATGGTTAAAGTTTTTACAATTACTATTTAACGACAATGTCGACGGAGCCCCGCTGCCCGAGCACGATTGCAAATGTCTGAACAATTCAATGTAGTTCCTTGCGGGTTCGTGGCTAGATGCAGCAGTAGGTTCGGTAAGACCAATGGTGGAATCTTTGAAGAGCAAGTCGGTGGTTCTGTTAAGAGGAGAGAAGATTTCTAAGTTGATCAACTGGTTGCCGCCGGCTGCGGTGTATCCGAAGTAGGTATCCAGATCATCGAATAGGCGTTGTAAAGAGGCTCATTTCTGAAAGTAGAATAAATACTATTAAAATCAAGTCGAAGTTATCGGGATTAATATTGCAGGTCTAAATTGGACGAGTAAACATTAATCTCCTTCGGGTCAGTTGGGTAAACACGCCTACAATAAGTAGATATTTAGCAGTGGCTGTGACTCCAAATCTGTTTTTTCATTCATTGCAGTAATCATCAAGCTTGGTCTGCCTCGCTTATATTTTCTTTCTGAGACTGTTGATCGTTATTCACACGTCACGTTGCAATATAAAACTGATTTACACCTGTCACCCCACACGTCAGGTCCAGTTGAAAACCAGCGTCAGGCACTAGTCTGGCATTTTTGCTGAACCGGGCCTTATTGGCGCAGACGTGAGGCACGATTTTTTATTTTAATTTGTTTTTATCTGATATACATGTATCTTGTATGTTGTGTCTTTAAGTCTGTACTAAATAAAATGTATTTTATTTCTTTCTTATTTTTTATTTACACCTGTCTGTTATAATCTGTCAGTTTTCAATATTATGCACTTAATTTTGCAAGGTGTCTTTTGTAAACCAACATACAACCTACAAAGTGTATGCTACAAAGTTTAGATAATTACTTGTGCCGCAATTATGGTTCCAGTGTAAGAGAGGCAAGGAGCCCTATATAGGACGAATAGTACTATGCCCTTTTCACCAACGAAACATTATAGGATTGTCTCGTCATAATATGGCCCCTTATGATCAGCATATTATGATGTCCCCACTGCTATGACACAAGCTTCTTCTCTGTTAGAGAATGGGCTGTAATCCACCAAGCGGACCCAGTTCAAGTTGGTGGATGTATACCACTTTAAGAAAAAACTGTATACCCCACCTCAAAACAACCTACATGAAATCGACTTAAGCTTACTTCCTGGTGACGACCTCAGCATCCACAACGTAGGCCAGAAGACATCCATCATCGATGACAATGCCAGGGCTGGCAGCCAGAGAGTTGTTGCGGCAGAGAGCGCGGAACTGGTTGGCTTGGAGACCCAGGGCGGTCAAGTGAGCTGGGGAGTTAAGTTGAAGAAAATTAGCACAGAACTCAAGCTTTATAGAAAATACTCGGTTTTTGACGTTTCTGTCAAAGTCAAAGTAAATGATTTGATTCGTTGTTGTTCTTCCAGTCAGCCAATTACAGTAGTTTACTTGTACAACCTGTATCATTAGAAGGAGTAAGCAAAGGGAGCCCGCATGTCGTCAGTTATTCTGCTATGTATATATTATTCGACACAAGCGATCCGCCCCGGCTTCGCCCGTGACAAATTATATACAAGAACCTTCCTCGTTTCTCACTCCTTCTATTGGTGAAACCCGCATGAAAATCCGTTCAGCAGTTTTTGAGTTTATTGCGAACATACGCGGTGGGAGGACTTTGTTTTATAATATGTAGTGGTATTACACTTGGGTTCCCAAACTCAACAGAGATACCGGGCTGTTACTGAGGAATTCCAGATGAAGAAGCCCAGTAACACTGCTTGACCAGGGAATCGGGCCCAAGACCTCATGCTCAGGAGTAGCGCTTGCAACTACTAGACCAACGAGGAAGAATATTAATAAATCAATAATTATTTTTGTCAAATCAAAAATCAAATCAAAATATTTATTTGCTAGAAATACATTGTTCAGAAGGGAAGATCTTAAAGCCTAAAAGTAATTGTATTCTACCTGCAAGCAAGCGTGCAAATTAATTATAATATAAATTATAACATTAAAAAACAAAGAATGAAAACACTGGTGCATTTCAATAAATAAATTAAATTACAACTGTCCATAAATCAACATTAAAATTCAATCAACTCACTCAAAAGGTATACATAAACATGTGAAAATATAAAAAAAACTGGCCAAGTGCGAGTCGGACTCGCGCATGAAGGGTTCCGTACCATTATCGCAAAAAACGGCAAAAAATTCATGTTTGTTGTATGGGAGCCCCCCTTAATTTATTTTATTTTAATTTAATAATTATTATTTTTGAAGTGAATATACAACTAAATATTCTGTGAATATTTCAAGCATCTACCTGTTGCCGTTATTAATATCGAGCAAAAAACGGCAAAAAAATCACGTTTGTTGTATGGGAGCCCCCCTTAAATATTAATTTTATTCTATTTTTAGTATTTGTTGTTATAGCGGCAATAGAAATACATCATCTGTGAAAATTTCAACTGTCTAGCTATCACGGTTCATGAGATACAGCCTGGTGACAGACGGACAGACAGACAGACAGACGGATCGCGGAGTCTTAGTAATAGGGTCCCGTTTTTACCCTTTGGGTACGGAACCCTAAAAACAATGTCAAAAATCAATATCTAATCTATCTAATCTGTCTTACCACTCGCATTCCTCATGTTCTAAAATGCGACGTTAGTGTTGACATCGTTGAGACACGCCAGAGAGCCGTTGTTGCCGTAGTACCTGTTGGTGTTTTAGTCGTAGGAGCAGGTAGCTGAAAAATAAATAGGTTTACAATGAATAAGTGTCTGCTTGTACCTACATCAATCTGTTCCCAACTATATTGTGCTTGACTTCTAGTCTAGCCGGATGCAGGTGCAGCTGAATACCAGTATTTTTATCCGGTTCTCGACGATTTTTAATTTAATTCAAACAAGGAATAGGATTTATTCTATATTTGAATTAAATATTGTATGCGTCTTCACTCCCGTGCTCTGACACCACAAGAATTGTGGTGATTTTGCTAAGAAAAGAACTTTTGAACAAAGAGATTAATCCGACTGTCAAAACAAAACACTACAAAGCGAAAAATAAAATATTTTTCTCAAACATGCTTGGAAATTTGAGCATTATTTTGACAACCTCCTTCGAGATAAATCGAAATTGCAGTACTTGCCAAATACATGCGAGCAGCGGCCGGCAAAAGTTGTATGAAAATCCATATCTGTCGTGTCTAGCGGCCAAATAAATTACATATTAAACTCATATCTGTCGTGTTATTTAAAAATGGAACGATCTTTTACTCCCAAACATGGCAATCAAGGAGGTAACTTATCAAGGGTTTTATTTAATTTTCGAACGGGCTTGCAAATAGAACGCTGTTTATTGACAAAAAAAAACAAAATAACACTAACGCGGGAACAATCATTCTTGGTCGTCATTGATTTTGACAAAATGAGTTCTAGGTACTACTTAGTTTTAATTTCCGGGCATGATTTGAGAAAAGTACTATACAAGCCTTGGCCACAACTAGATTTTGATGGACTTACGTATGTGTTGTACATTTATACGTTCGTCCATCAATGCCTCTTTTGCTGGCCGCTGCAGTAATGTACTATTTTCGTTTTTGACACAGATTTCCGAAAGGAAAGTAATGTTTTTGCTTTGAAGTGTTTTGTTTTGGAAATATGTTTAATTTTTTTTTTGTTATAAAGTAATTTTTTTATGCGTACAGCTAAGGAGTCGAACTCCCTCTGAGGAGTCTGTATTTCCTGATAGCTACAACCAGGGAGGCTTCAAGTCAAGAGTGAATAGGTTACTTCTAGGCAAGCGTATTTCACCGTCGACCATATCATTGTTTACCATCAGGTAAAACGCGAGCCTAACAATAATCAAATTTTTTTATCTTCTTTTGGCTTTCAAAAAATATCTCAGTAAGTAGATTACCTAGTACCAACATAAAAATCAGTTTTCGGTTTTCCCGATGCGCAATTTCAAGATATTTTTTATCGTCTCGTTCAATAGCGACCCAGTCAAAGGTCAAACCTCTAACCAAATGCCACTATTCATTGGTTGATAAAAATTCTTATTACATACAGAGTTCTAGCTGTCCCCCGCGGCTTCGCTCCCGTCAACTGGCTACCTACCTACCTACCTACCCTACCTACCTATCAAGTTTGTTTTTTACCAAATGTTGCTTAGTCCTGCCCCAGGATGCCATCTATCTCCTTGTCAAATTTCATTGAAATCGTTTCAGTGGTTTAGGCGTGAAAAGGAAACTGACAGACAAGAGTTGCTTTCGAATTTATAATATTAGTAAGGATACCTACTTGTAACATTGAGCAGGGCCACACAATAACAGCCAACCAGATTGATCTTCAAGGTTAAGCAACACTTGCCATGGTCGGTTCGTGGATGGGTGACCATCTATACATAGCGTGATTCCTCCGTGCTTCGGACAGCACAATAAGCTATTGGTACCGACTGTCATTTGAATATCATTGACAGTCGTTACGGATAATCAGAAGCCGGGCAATCTGAAGCTGTCTTACCAAGGGTTATCGTGTTAGGTACCTACCCAGTTACTATGTTGTGGAGGTCAGATAGGCAGTCCCTTCATGTAAAATACTTGTACTCAGCTGCGTCCGGTATCCACATTTCAGTTATGCTAGTTAGGGACCTTATACCGCACACAAATCCACACTCCGGGCAGCTACTACTAATGAGAAATTCCATATGGAAAACCCAATACAACTGTGCCCGACCCCGGGACTTGAAGCCAGGACCTCATGCTGAGCAGTGCACTACCTACCTAACACTTGCGATCACTAAACCAACGAAGGAGTTCTTATTTAGATCTAATTGATTGACCCATTTGAGGTTGAATCTACAACCTTGGGTTTTGAGTAAGCGAGTACCGACCTACTTAGTTTTCAGGGTTCCGTAACGGTCCAAGCGGCACCCTATTTACTAGAGTCTGTTCCTCTGTCACTAGAGTCTAGCGGCTAAACCATCGATGCTATATAGTCTTCATATTTACACTATTTATCAATCTTACTGACCCATAGGCAAATAAGTATTCAACAAAAAATGTCTCTGTATGTAAAAATACGCGCAAAAATAATGCGTGATCGAATCAGAAATTTAGAGATCCGCAAGAGAACCAGGGTTACCGACATGGCCCGAACAATTGCCAAACTTAAGTGGCAGTGGGCAGGGCACATTGCTCGCAGAACGGATGGCCGATGGGGCAGAAAGGTTCTGGAGTGGCGACCGCGAACCGGAAGACGTTGCGTTGGAAGGCCTCCCACCAGGTGGACCGATGACCTGGTGAAGGTTGTGGGGATCCGCTGGTTGCGGGACGCACGAGACCGGTCAATGTGGCGACGCTTGGGGGAGGCCTATGTCCAGCAGTGGGCTTCTTTCAGCTGATATGATGATGATGTAAAAATATGTGGGTACTATGCCTACATATTGTTTTCCTTATGCTCTTAGTATCTTAAATGCTTAACTCTTCTCAACCTCGTAATTTGCAGTTTCAGGGCTCCTATTCCTGTCAGCAGTTTTTTTTTATCTTATATTGGCTCGCCCTTGACAACCATCTCACCTAATGGAAAGCGATTTTGTGGGCGATGATGGAGCACGCTTGCCTAGAAGTAACCTATTCACTCTTGACTTAAAGACCCCTAGGTTGTAGCTATCGGGAAACACAGACTCCGGCAGGGAATTCCACTCCTTAGCTGTACGCATAATAAAAGTATTCTCAAAACGTTTAGTGCGTATGGGTGGGATGTCCACCATGTACCGATGTCATACGTCTGGTAGTCCGATGATGAAACGGGCTGGGTGGAATAAGATTATGCAATTCCATCGCACACTCGACAAGCTGGCAACTCGGCGACGATGTTCAAGGCTCTGGAGCTTTGACTTAACCAATGCCTCATCGCCGATGAGCCTCTTGGCCCGCTTTTTGATCGAATCTAGTACATCAAGTTGTTATTTGGCAGATCCGTCCCAGAGATGAGAACAGTACTCCATGCATGATCGAACTTGCGCTTGATACAAGCTGAGCAGCTGTTCTGGCGTGAAGTACCTTCTCACCTTTGCAAGGATCCCCAGCTCCTTGGCAGCCAGCTGAACCTTTGCCTCAATGTATGGGTCAAAATTGAGTCTAAAGTAACCTAACATGAAGGAGATGACGGGAGCCGAGTTCGCTCGCTTTGCTCACTCACTTCAGCTCCCGTCATCTCCTTCGAACCTAATCTGCTAAGCTATATTCATAATGACCAGACAGTGGGATAAATATAGAGTATTAATCAGTATTCTTTACATTTTTCGAGTTTTGAGAACATCAAAGCCATAATCACAAACTGTTTACAAGGAGATCAATCAGGTACATACTAAAAACGTCTTCGGTATGTTATGTCGGCTAATTATAAATTGAAAGATCAATTTCAGGGGATTTCGGAATACAATCAGGAACTTGAATGTTAAGGTCTGTTTTGTGCTCATGGTATAAAAGTAATTGGTCAATCTTTTTGCAAATGCACGTCCGGGTATATCGGTGAGCGATGCGACTGTAGTACCACTGAAGATGGACTTCCTAAATGCAGGTAAAACATACTCTACACCTTTTTAGGATATTTTATTTTGGTCTTATTTATGTGATTGCTTGTGAAGTGAACCTTTGTTACGGTTACTGCTTGAACAACGGCAGCCTGTCAATGTGTTGGTAGTCACGTGAGTTCTAGACGTAAAACTGATAAAAATGAGCGTGTAGTGAGTAGTGGTAATTACTTCTACGCACTACTTACCAGTGAGAAATATAAAAATTACCGTAGTTGTTGAAAAAAATCTAATAACAGATAGGGATGCGTAAAATAGTTTTTTAGCCTAACAGGAAAATTAATAAAAAAACAATGAAGACATATTTATTATTTTGTCATGTAAACAAAAAATAACGAGCCTGAACTCCTAAACTTTGATGCGCGTTATCTTTGTGTTTTCTTTTGATAAAGTAAAAAATACGTGTCCAATACTTTTTGATAAGCTATCTGACGTACTTACTATCCATACTTATAATATAATATTATAAATGCGAAAGTAAGTCTGTCTGTCTGTTTGTTACCTTTTCACGCTTAAGCCGCTGCACCAATTTAGATCAAAGTTGGTATGGAGATAATTTGAGACCCGGGAAAGGACATATGATACATTTTTTCATATAACACGAAGGGGGAGAAATATTTATGGGGTAATTTTGTATAAAACTTCTTATAATGGCTTAAACCTTTGAACCGATTTAGATGAAATTTGGTATGAAGATAGTTTGAGACTCGGGAAAGGACATAGGCTATTTTTTTTCATCACCATAAGGGGAGAAATGAGGGCATTTTAATTTTGTATGTAACTCCTTATCATGCAACTTCATCTAAATATAAACCGATTTAGTTGATATTTGGTATACAGATAGTTTGAGACCATGATAAGGACACAGGCTACTTGCATAAAACATAAAAGGGGAGAAATGGAGGATGGGGCGTTACTTTTGTATGAAACTTCTTAATAGGGCTTAAACCGATGACTCGATATTGATGGAATTTGCTATGGAGGAGATAGTTTGAGATCTTGGGAAGGACATAGATTACTTTATTTGCACAAAACATGAAGGAGGATAAATATGTAACTTCTTATCATGTAACTTCTTCTTATTTTTAACAGATTTAAATAAAATTTAGTATGGAGATAGTTTGAGACCCTGAGAAGGACATAGGCTACTTGCATAAAACACGAAAGGGGAGAAATGGAGGATGGGGCGTTACTGTTGTATGAAATTTCTTAATAGGGCTTAAACCGATGAACCAATTTTGATAGGGAAATAGTTTGATACCTTGGGAAGGACATAGACTACTTTGTTTGCATAATGAAGGGGTAGAAATAGGGGAGTGTTAATTTTGTATGTAACTTCTTATCATGCAACTTCTTATATATATCATCAGCCTATTAATGTTCCCACTGCTGGGACACAGGCCTCCTCTCTGTGAGAGGGAATGGGCCGTAATCCACCACGCGCGCCCAGTGCGGGTTGGTGGATGTCACATGTCTTCGAATTTTTGGTTCTAGCACATGCCGGTTTCCTCACGACGTTTTCCTTCACCGTTTTGAAAGCAGTGGTTATGAAATAATTTACACAAAGTAAAGCGCCTACCTGGGTTCGAACCCACGACCTACAACTTGTAAGTCGCGGCCGATACCACTGGGCCACCAATGCTCGTCAACTTCTTATTATGAACCGATTTAGATGAAATTTAGTATGGAGATACTTTGGGCCCTGAGAAGGATATAGGCTACTTTTTTTACTTAAAATACGATGGTGGCGAAATGGGCGGGGGGGATAGGGTTAATTTTGTATGTAACTTCTTATCACGCAACTTCTTCTTATTATGTACCGTTTTCTATGTAATTTGGTATGAGAAAAGGGGAAAGTGTTCATACGTCGAATCCCAATATGTCCTATCATATGACTGTCCTATCATTTAAATTCAAAATACTCCAGTTTCCAATTAAATTTAGTTTTGCTTTTACTATTAACAAAGCTCAAGGTTAGCAGGTGTGCTTTTGCCATGCTTTACTCACGGCCAGCTACATGTAGCTGCTGATATTCGGATATGTCCTGGGCCCAGAATACGTATATGTGTTAGCACCAAATGAAACGACATACAACGTAGTATATAGCAGCGTCCTAAAATTTGTACCCTTGAGTAATTGCATAATTTTAATATTTATGATAGAGTGGTAACTTCAATTCGCAGCAAAGCAGAAACAAAGACTCGATAGTTTATTTATTTCCTTTTTTAACCTTTATTGACCAACATCTCTTAATTATTTAAGTTAATCGATTTGACGTTAATAATTCCTGTACCTATACAGGCTGAGTTTACCAGGTGGGCGTGGATGGCCAAATCATCACTATGTAGGATAGCACAAAACAATCAAAGAAGCCACGGGGCCGAATTTGATTAAAACTACAACTGCAACATTGGATTTTTCTCACCCTATATGACGACAACCAGAATTGATTGACAAAATCTATATTAAATCTATATTAACGCCCGCGCTAGATTTTGCAGACAGCTAATAAAGAATAATTATTTTAGTTCCCAGGAATCAACCTATCAATTTATTGAGTCTACACTCTTTCCTCGTTAAGTAGGCAGGGCCGGATCTAGGGGGTGGGGCGAGCCGGGCAAATGCCCAGAGCTGCATAAATGAGGGGCGGCCAAACTGCAAATAACAGCCCTTTTCATTTCATCAGAAAACCTAACTTATTCGTGGTGTGGTGCTAAAATTTTCAAGCTCGCTTCGCTGTCGAATGTTATTGGTTCTTGTTGTAAACCCACCGTTAAATAACTTAACATTTTTATAATGATGCAAAAATTCTCAACTGAAATTTTGGAGCTCACTTCGTTTTCACTTCGCTCGAAGTTGTCAAAAAAGTGGCTTTATCCGATCCGACGGTTAAAAACCGCATTTTTTCAATAGATTTTATCTTGAAACATTTACCTCCTTATAAGGCGTTATTTTAAAGGGCGCCAAGAGTGTCTGACACTTAACTAGAACCTTGTTATCAATCAGGAAATAAAATCACTTAACTTTTACTATAAGTATTGAATATGTATTTCATAGATCTGGTTTTTATCTGTTGCTTGGTGTATTTAGTGTAACACTTTTTAACCGACTTCCCAAAAAGGAGGAGATTTTTAAATTCGGATGTTTATATATATTTTTGTATGTATGTAGGATTTGGGCTTGATGAGAGAAACACTTTTTTGGTTATCTTCGTTTATTTTGGCTCGTTAAACACTCAATACAAATTTTCTTCCTAAACATCGTCGTTAGATTTTCAATCGTCCGCCATTCATTCTTTTTCTCCCTCTCTCACACTCCCACCTCTCATTCATCCATCTTACGTTCCATTCTACTATTGAATTTAAATGTTTCGTTTCACGGTTAACTTTAATTGTTTTAATTTAAAAGAAAATAAGCCCACAGTTCGGCCATTCTGACTTATAGTCTGTCCTCAGACTATACTATGTTAAACTAAACTACTGCATTCTACTAAGTATTGTTATGCTAATTATTAAGCCAGATCGACACATATCACTTTTGTTGTACTTGTATAAATTATGTTAAAATGAACCTCATGGCCGAATACTGTCTCTTAAGATACAGGTTATCCTAGTTTAAGAGGCAGGGTTAATCTATTAAGTAGGTACAGATTTTGTAACATACAATATTGTGTCATAATAATATTCTACCTATTAGTTGTAACATATCTTCATATTATGTTCTTGTACCAAACTGTATTTTTCCGTGAATAAAAACTTTTTTTTTTTTTTTTTTTTTTTTTTTTTTTTTTTTTTTTTTTTTTTTTACAATGCTTACAATACTATGGTTCAAATTTTGTATTTACTTCTGAGAACCCTCTTATACAATGAATTTTACGTAACTCATTCCTATCTTCTATCATCCTTACCAACTTACATACTTCATCATCTTTAACTTGAACTTAAATTTAATTACTTATACAGCACAACTTACAAATATTTATTAATTTAATTTTAACATAATTTTTAAAGTGCGTTAATTTGTAAAGTGTATGTCACTTTATCTATTTAAATTAAAGGAAAAGAAATAGACTTTGTTATGCAACAACACAATGTATTACATCTCATTATGGGAATATTATTATCATGTTTACATGACAGATTTATGTTAACATTTGTTTGTGTGACATTAGTCATTAATAAAGAACTACAACAAAATTTGTTGTATTACAACAACAATGATGAGCTACTTCTTATAAGTAACTGATAAATCTTACACACCTTAAATTCTTAACTCTTAATTTTTACAGTGACTCCAAGTTAGGTAAGTACATACTTCTTATAGCAACAAAATTTCAAAGATATACCGACACATCAAAGATTAAGTTATACCACATCATTAAGAAAAGATTTAATGAAGGTTATGCCTCTAATATAGTTAGCATCTACCTATCACATTCTATTAGTCAAAATAGGATGAGTAAGAGATTAACTAGTCAGACAAGAGTACAGAATAAGCTCATGGCCATAACTTCATACAGTCCGTACCTGTTGAAGTCTTAATAGGTCCTTCCGCATTAAGGTCTACCTTTTGCACATGATATCTTCCTTTACCTACTTTCTTGACAACTTTATATGGTCCTAAAAATTTTGGTTTTAGCTTCATTACATTTCCAAATTGTGTTCTGCGAATGGCAACTATGTCACGTTCTTTATATGCTTGTTCTTCTTTCCTTCTTTGATTAAATGACTTGATATTTTCCTCTTGAACTTTTAGAATGTGTGCTTTAGCTTCCTGTCTTAAATTATGTCGTCTTTCAATAAAATCTTGCCTGCATTCTTCTTCTATTAATTCCAAAATTGGCATATCTTCTTCCTGCTTCATTTTTGTTCCAATAAACAAATAAAAAGGTGAGGTATTTATTGATCTTTGATAGGTACTATTGATAGCCCTTTGAACATGACTTACATACTTATACCAGTGAGTTGGTTCTTGTACACACATCTTAGTTAACACAGAGATAATTACCCTATGGATACGCTCCACTTGCCCATTGCCTCTTGGGATGCCTGTAGTGACAGTGTGATGCTGAATAACCTCTTGGTTACAGTAATCTTGAAAATCCTTTCCTGTAAAGGCTGTCCCTTTATCAGTGATAATAAAATTCTTGATGGATTTCCATAATCTTTTTGATGAATTTTCAGTTTGTCTACTGTCTCTTTAGATGTTAAAGTCTTCGTGAGATATATCCAAACGAATTTGGTATAGGCATCAACAACAGTCAAAATGTAATTATATAATTTCTTTGTAGCATCCAATGGCCCAAGATGATCACAGTGTAGCGTCTCTAATGGAAGTTCTCCTTTTTCTATTGGGTTGAGGAAGCCTTCTTGTTTTCCCTCCTTCTTACTGGCTAAAATACATGGAACACATCCAAATATTATCTTATCTATCTTCTTAGTTAAATCTTTTATGTAATAATCTTTTTCTATCATATCAATAGTTTTCTTCTTTCCAAAATGTCCAACTTCATGTGCTCTTCTTATAATTTCGGTGTCCATGACTTCTGGTATAACTAATTTCTTCTCTATTCCTTTGTAAACTAAATCATTTTCAATTTAAAAATCTTTGTATTCTTTCTCCTTCAAAATATCTCTTATCCAAGCCAACTTCAAATATTTTAAACACAGGTACACTGCAAAGTATAGATTTTAAAATTTCAAATGCTCTTCTTTCTTCTTCTCCAAAGTAAAATGCCTTATCTTTCTTTAGTAATTCAGTTAGTGGTCTAGCTATTATTGCGTAACTTTCAATATACTTGCGAAAGTATGATGTTAACCCCACAAAACTATGAACCTGCTTGGTTGACTTTGGTTCTGGAAAACGAGCAACTGCATCAGTCTTACCAGGTGATGGTTTGACAGTTCCATTTTCAATTACATGACCTAAATATTCTACTTTTCTTTGTAATAGCTGACACTTTTTCCAATTAATTTCTAACCCATATTCAGAAGATACCTTTAAAACTAGACTGAGATGATCTAGAGCCTCTTTTTCATCTTTAGCAAGTACTACAATATCATCGATAAAAATTAAAACTATTCCCCGACCAACTAAATCTCTAAAAATGATATTAATGAACCTACTGAAGTAGTTTGGACATATAGACAGACCAAAAGGTGCCCGCAAAAACTCGTATTGCCCTTCTGGACTGCTAGTCACAAATGAACCTCACCGAGTCCTCATCTACTGGCAAATGAAAAAAACCATTTTTTAAATCAAGTGTACTAAAAACTTTTGACTTACTCAATTTATCAATATGGTCATCTATGACTGGCAAGGGAAACTCATCTTTAACCATCTTTTGATTTACTTTTCTGTAATCTACGCAAACTCTATAGCTACTATCTTTCTTCTTGACCAATACTAATGGACTGCATACTCCGAATAGCTAGGTCTTATTATTCCCTTCTTCAACCACTCTTTAACCTGTTGCTTAACTACTTCTTCTTCTTTGATAGCTAATCTTCTTGGACGCTGAGCAACTGGGATATCATCTTTCATAATAATCTTTAATTTGATAGGTGCCTCCTTGACCTTTAATGGCTTATAGTTGTCAATGAGCTCTTGAACCGCAGGGATCTGAGAAATTTGCTCCTCAGATTCGCTAGGTAAACTTAACAAACACAGACTGTAATCATCTTGTCGTGGCATAAGCTTGACTGCACCTTTGTCTAATAAGATAGTTGCATTTACTAAGAAAGATTGACCTAATATGACCTGATAGGGAATAACACCTGATGGAACAACATAAAAACAGGTTTCAAAACTTTTATTGTCAACTTCTAATAATGTTTTGAACTTACCCAGAGTACACACCTTCGCCGATCCTAATCCTGTTAGTATAACTTTATCTTTGACGTATGCGACGTCACTTAACCCGAAAAATAATTCAGACGTTATTAAATTATAGTCACAGCCCGTATCTATTAACGTATCAACCGTAACACCGCACATTTTAACACTTTTCACAGACCTGTTCGTTTTGTTGTTGTTTACGTTCAAAACGTCGAACTGATTTTGACAGCTACGGCATCTTTGACCACTGTCAACAGAAGTACCAACATCACAAATGTCTCTGGTCGATCCATTCGGTCCGTCGTCATATCGTTCGGTGTTGTCACTACCAATTACATTATCGGTCACACACATCGAATTTCCAGTTCCGCTTGCTTTCTTTGTGTTTGATTTTGATGCATCACTAGGAATAACATGGCCGCTGCAATCTTTGCTTAGGTGACCGAACTTATTGCACCGAAAACATTTCACACCATTCGGACACTGACTGGCCAGATGATCCTTTTCACCACACTTAAAACACACACGACCGGATGGTGATGACCGCTTTTCACCTGATGTTTTCTGCTTACTGTCACCGCCTTGTTTACTCGCACTGGCCGCACTATTTTTGCTTTCGTTGCTTCTTTTCATCTTTGATTTCATTGTCTCGTATATTGAGAATTTTTCTTTCAGCACGCTGTACGATGTGACTCCGTATAATATCGCCTTATTACTTTCGTAATCAGATATGCCGTCTACGATGTATTGTATAGCGATGTAATCGGGAAATTTTGCCCTTTTTCCCAACTCCTTCATAATAAGCATGTACTGATACACAGTTTCGTCTTTTCTTTTCTTGCGGCTTGCCATGAATTCATGCATTTCTTTAGAATTTAGGGCGTCTGGAAATTCCTTGAGAACCGCCGTCTTTAACTCATCGTATGTCTTATACGTCTTTTCGGATTTAAGCCACAATGCCGCAGTACCCACGAGCGATCGTCGAGCGATAATAAGCTTCTGCTGGGCGGTCCACCCAAATATCTCAGCATTATCGTCGATGTCGGCAGCCCATTTTGACGAAGAATAGGTTTTGTCCTCGCCACTGAACTTAATTATGCCGTAGGTAGCATCCAGCGACATCATGGCCGACGCCCCCGCCGCCGCGGCAGTACCGATGCCGGTAGGTATTCCGGTATCGACACCCCTTATTTCCTTATCCACAGGCATCTTCTTGTGGAGATCTTCGTTTGTAGTGAATAGTAGCAGCCACCTCGCCGCTTATTACCCAGCTATTTCCTCGTTCGTCTTTCTTCTTTTGCGTACCGCGTATCGCGTGGCACACGCCGGCGATCCGCTGCAGCCAAATGTTTCCAGTCAATCCCGGACGAGCCCCCAATTGTAGGATTTGGGCTTGATGAGAGAAACACTTTTTTGGTTATCTTCGTTTATTTTGGCTCGTTAAACACTCAATACAAATTTTCTTCCTAAACATCGTCGTTAGATTTTCAATCGTCCGCCATTCATTCTTTTTCTCCCTCTCTCACACTCCCACCTCTCATTCATCCATCTTACGTTCCATTCTACTATTGAATTTAAATGTTTCGTTTCACGGTTAACTTTAATTGTTTTAATTTAAAAGAAAATAAGCCCACATGTATGTGCAGGCATAACTATGTCATATATAAACTGATTTGAAAAAATATTTTTTTGTTCGAAAGAAGTTTATTCCAATCAATCAATCTACCCAGCTTTCTCCAAACTATGTTGGAATCGGCTTCCAGTCTAACCAGATTGAACTGAGCTGTGTTTTACATGGAGCGACTGCCTATCTGACCTCCACAACCCAGTAACTGGCTGACACGGTAACCCTTGGCAAGACTGGTGTCAAATCTCAAGCTTGGCAAATTCGGGTGATTTCGTATCGGCTGGCCGCTTGGATTGGGGGGTTACTATGCTTGAGCGCAGTGTCAAAGAAGCGCTTTATTTTAATTAAACCAAAGCATGTATTTTGCTCAGCTCTGCCTATAGGCAATTATTTATTCTGTGCTATTTTGTTTTTTTGGGTTATTCCATCTGGAATTTCTCAGTAACAACGTGACACATTGTTTACGTGACCCCTCCCGGTCACCTACCTATCTGTAATAATGAGGAGTGTTGGTTATCAGAGTCTTTCTTATCATCGACCAATGCCTAAAAGACATATATATAGTCGCAAAAAGCCAGTTCTTTGTATTAATATTCCAAGAGTGATCACCAGCAGTGGTCATCTACATTTGAATAAATAACTTGGACATCTGAAGAAAAATAATATGTGTAGGGCGCAGTTCGTTCTGGTGTTGGTGGCGTGGTACGTCGGAGCGGCGCATTCATGGGGTAAGTGTGATCTACCTCTTGCATTCCCCGATTTTGTTATTAGTAAGGTTTATTAATTTTAGACATTTTAACTGGTTCCTTCCCCTTTTTTTAAGAAAAGTTACAATTTATTGTTATTATTTTTGAAACAAAACTTGTTGCCACTGTTTTAGAGTTCCCTACCCAAAGGGTAAAAAAGGGACCCTATTACTAAGACTCTGCGGTCCGTCTGTCTGTCTGTCACCAGGCTGTATCTCATGAACCGTGATAGCTAGACAGTTGAAATTTTTAAAGATGATGTATTTTTGTTGCCGCTATAAAAACAAATACTGAAAACAGAATAAAATAAATATTTAAGTTTGGCTCCCTTACAACAAACGTGATTTTTATGCCGTTTTATGCGATAATTGTACGGAACCTTTCGTGCGCGATTCCGACACGCACTTGGCTGGTTTTCTTGTTTTAAAAATAATTTAAACGATTGCTAGACGTGAATTTCAATGAAGCCCAGATGTCGCTGCCCATCAATTTGCCATTATAACATAAATAAATAACATGAACTCCAAAAGTGTTACCTCAGTACTTTTTAACCGACTTCAAAAAGGAGGAAGTACACAATTTGATGGCATTTTGTCACCTCAGTCCTTTTTACTAGGAGAACCGTTTTTGATTATTCTTTTTTTATTAAAAAGCTGTTGCTTCTCATGTGGGCTTATTTAAATGTTATAAAGTTCTTTTGTAGAACTTCGGAGTAATACAACAGAACTCTTCAATAAATGACGGCAAATCTATCGGGATTGCTGCAATCGTATGTATGTTTATTGTTTACACCTGAAAAACATTACATTACGACGGTACGGTCTAAAGGGGTACGTAGATGTGTACAATTCACCCTAGTGCATTCTAATTTTACCGACATTATAGATTTGTACCACAAGAGAAAAGTAAAAATAAAAACAAATACAACCAACTACCAAATAAAAACACTACAACGTGAAAAATAACTTCAATTTTGGAATTCCGTGGCAAAAAAAGAAGAAACTAAAACAAGAACACAGACTGCCAAAATTGAAGTTATTTTTCACTTTGTAGTGTTTTTATTTGGAAGTCGGTTGTACTTTCTTGTCATTTTTTTTACTAGACTTAAGTAAAGCCTTCGACTTCGTAAATCAATCCATTCTTATCGATAAATTATGTAAACTTGGTATTAATGAGCCAGCCGTGGAATGGTTGAAAACGTATTTAATTTATTCTATATTAAGATAAGCTCGCATTTGACCACTATTCTGCCTATGGCTTAGCACGCTTGCCTAGAATTAAACTGCTCACTCTTGACTTAAAGACCCTATCGGTTGTAGCTATTAGAAAACAAAGACTCCGGCAGGGAATGCCACTCCTTAGCTGTACGCACTATGGCAGTATTTGCGATACGCTTTGTGCGTATGGGCGGGATGTCTACCATGTACCGATGGTGCATTGCCTTTCCTACGTCTTGTAGACCGATAATGCTTAGGGCTAGACGGTATCAAATTGTGCAGTTCCATCGCATACTCCCCGAAATGTAACCGATAAAAAACCGCCAGGCTGGCTTTGACTCGAGCAGTGCATCGTTGCAGATAAGCCTCTTTATATAAAGTAAATATGTAAACTCAGAATAAGAACATTACAAAATTTGATGACAATAAAAAACTTTCTTACAAAAAAATACAACCGACTTCCAAATAAAAACACTACAAAGTGAAAAACAACTTCAATTTCGGAAGTCGTTTTTTCTGTTTTCTTTCATTCGTTCTTTGTTTTTTGACACCGATTGCCGAAATTGCAGTAATTTTTCACTTTGTAGTGTTTTTATTAAGAAGGCGGTTGATTTTTTTGTAAAAAAGCTTTTTATTTTTCACTTTTTATTGGTTCTTATTGAACAAGTTCTATTGCTTACTAATATAATAATAATATAATATTGTACGTATAATGCCCCCAGTGATGCCAGAATAGGTTACCCGAATAACATGTAACTTGAACATAACCGGTGGAATGAGAGTGTACCAGGGTGAACTGTACACATCTGCGTACCTGTTTAGAGCATACTGGCGTGATGTTATGTTATGAAATGGTGTACACAATAAACAGACATGCGTTCGCAGCAATCCCGAGAGATTTGCCGTCATTTATTGAAGAGTTATGGGAGGTGACCATAAGCTCGTAGAGTAAGGTTATTTTGATTGTGCGTAAGGGAGACATGTATACATGTCATATACATCTGTCCCTTACACAAACTCAAAAAAACCTTACTCTAAGTGCTTATCGACTCGGCTGGGCAGCGTTCGGGAAGTTGCGCGGTATCTTCTCGTCCAACTTACCACAGTGTCTCAAGACGAAAGTCTATTACCACTGTGTGTTGCCAATGATGATATATGGCTCTGAGACGTGGTCGCTTACAATGGGCCTCATCAGAAAGCTTACAGTCACCCAAAGGGCAACGGAGAAGGCTATGCTCGGAGTTTCCTTGCGTGATCGAATCAGAAATTTAGAGAACCGCAAGAGCTTAACTTAAGTGACTGTGGGCAGGGCACATTGCTCGCAGAACGGATGGCCGATGGGGCAGAAAGGTTCTGGAGTGGCGACCGCGAACTGGAAGACGTTGCGTTGGAAGGCCTTCCACCAGGTGGACCGATGACCTGGTGAAGGTTGCGGGGATCCGCTGGTTGCGGACGCACGAGACCGGTCAATGTGGCGACGCTTGGGGGAGGCCCCAGCAGTGGACGTCTTTCGGCTGATATGATGATGATGATGATGAAGTACTTATGGTTACCCCCTGTTGTATATCTCCGAAGTTCTTCATCAGATCTTTATCAAATTTAAATGGGACCATTTCGGAATAAACTTCTTTATATATATAAATATATATTATAAACATCCCAACTGAGAACCTCGTCCTTTTTGGGCAGTAAGTTAAGTAAGATAACTGTTACTAGGCAAATCTGCCATTCGCGAAAATAACTGTTTATTACTCGTATATCTAAGCAACATAAAAATAACTGTTACTAGGCAAATCTGCCATTCGCGAAAATAACTGTTTATTACTCGTATATCTAAGAAACATGCCTTTTTCTAGAATTAGAAAGGTAAGGTTTCACCCGCGTTGTTCCTGTCTCCGGGAGAATACAGAGATAAAAAGAAGCCTATGTGATCCGTAAATAGTGAACCTTCCCAACAGTTAAAGAATTGTTTAAATCGGTCCAGTAGTTTTTATGTTTATTCGTTACATACAAAAAATTAAAAATACAAATCTTTCTTCTTTATAATATAAGTATTTAGATAAAACCGGCCAAGTGCGAGTAGGACTCGCGCACGAAGGGTTCCGTACCATTATCGCAAAAAAACGGCAAAAAATCACGTTTGTTGTATGGGAGCCCCACTTAAATATTTATTTTATTCGGTTTTTAGTATTTGCTGTTATAGCGGCAACAGAAATACATAATTTGTGAAAATTTCAGCTGTCTAGCTATCACGGTTCATGAGATACAGTCTGGTGACAGACGGACAGACAGACAGACAGGCAGACAGTCAGACGGATCGCGGAGTCTTAGTAATAGGGTCCCGTTTTTACCCTTTGGGTACGGAACCCTAAAAAGGGCTCATAACTATCGATTGGTTTTAGCTTTTGTGCTTTAAATGCAATTTATATAATAGCTAAGTTAATCCAAACGATAAATCCATAACTGAGGACACTGTCAGTCAGCTCGCAGTACGCGGTTGACAGCGCATCATCATAATATACAGGCATATGCACTACACAATATAATAGTTTAGCTTACTAGTTTAGAACAATGGGTAACTATAGTAACTGCCGTTCTCAATGAATTTACGCCCTTCATCGTCATCATCATTTCAGCCGAAAGATGTCCTCTGCTGAACAAAGACCTCCCCCAAGACCACATTGACCGGTCCCTTGCGTCTCGCATCCAGCGGATTACTCGGTCCACCTAGGACATAGGACCCTTAGTAAAACGCTTTTCTTTTGTTTCAGACTTCGCCGTAAGCTTCGGCAATCAACTTATATTCTACACTAGCGACGGAACCAAAACTGACACCGTACATTTTGAGTCTCAAAACGTCACTGCAATAGCGTTCGATGAAGTTCACAACAGAATGCTGTACGTCGACAAACAGAGCAACAACGAAGCCATATGTGGATACTACTTAACATCCAAAGAAAACAAATGTTTCCTGAATAGTTCCGGTCGCAATATTCATAGCATCGCTTACGATCCAGCAACGGAAAAACTCTTCTTCAGTGATACCAATAAAAAAAGCATTAATTGGATTTCATTAAAACCCGGACTTTATACCAATGTTTACGATTTAATCGTGATGGATAATCAGACCCCCAGAGATATTGCCGTCGACAGCTGTAGAGGGTAAGTTCCCAGTGGCGGTTTATTAAAAAAAATTGGATCACAACAAGATCATTTACGAAGCGGATATCATTTTAAACTAAGTCTACACACAGTCAACTTGTCTGTGCACCTGGCGCGCTGACATCACTCTGAGCATAGTAAAAATCTGTGCTCTGAGGTTCGAAGCACGATATTGGCGCACGAGGAGATGGTGTGGGATCGCATTCTAGTAAGGTTGTCGATTTAGTAGGGCTGAATCGGTGGCTATTATTAGGACCTGGCAACTGCAGAAGCAGTTGAAGGTAGTAATTTTAGTTTAGTGGCTAAATTATAGCAGTTGGTAACAACATCACTTTTATATTATGTCATGGAGGCCCAGTGGCTAAGACCTCGCTTCTCGTGCTTGCAGTCGTGGGTTCAAATCCGGGCAAGTACCAATGTGAGTTTTTCAATTCATATGTACTTTCTAAGTTTATCCTTGGACACCGCTGATAACGGTGAAGGAAAACATCGTGAGTAAACCTGGACTTATAGTTCACCGAGCGAGAGCGAAGCGTCTCCGTTTAGCTTTCATATGTCCGGATGTCCGGCTGTTCTCTCTGTTGTTTTTTACTTCCTTTCTTTCTTTCTACAGGTCGCATATCTGAACCTATTCTCGTGAAATTTTTGGTTCGATAATTAAATGGATTAAATAAAAATCATGAAATCACTGTCTATTTCGTAATATTCAAAAGTGGTATTTAACTTACAGGTACATTTACTGGTGCTACGGAAACAATATAAAGAGAGCTCGTCTTAATGGTTCCGGAAGACAGGACGTGAACTATCCTATGGACTCGACATGGGAGGTTTTTAACTTGGCTATCGATACACAAACACAAAAAATTTACTATACCGATGGAGGTAGTAATAGACACTGCTTAAATGTCGTGGATCTGGATGGATATAACAATATTTATAAAGTGATTAAACTTCAAGAGATTATGACCGTCTCAAAAGATTACATCTACTTGTTAAACGGTAACAACGACTCTGTTTGGCAATATCCAAAGAAACCAGGAAGTGATACACAACCCAAAGAGTTATTAAAGTTCTCTGACAGTGCACTCGGTTTAGCTGCAAACTATAAAATAGATGACCAAATCAAGGGAGTTCACGATTGCGATGCACTGTCGAGTCTGTTACCAATCACTGAAGCTCCTGCTACCACCCAGCGAAGTGTCTCTGTGTGTGACTACTACTGTCTGCAAGGTACCTGCAGCGTTAATGATGAGGGGCTTCCTAAATGCAGGTAAAACAATCATCTTCTTACATTAATATTATAAAGGCGAAAGTTTGTGAGCGAGTGTGTGTGTTTATATATTTGTTACTTCTTCACGCTCAAACGGCTGGACGGATCTGTATGAAATTTGGCACAGTGATAGATTGCGTGCGGGCGAAGCTGCTGGCAGAAGATATGTATTCGATATTTCTACCGCTTGTGTTAATCTCCTTGTTTAAATAATTGTAAGGTCACTTGTTCTGCCTTTTCTCAGCTATGTCGGGGTCGGCTTCCAGTCTTAGGGTCAATTCATACTAGCTCAGAGTCAAAGCGCATCGAAGCGTCAATCTGAACTTTACATAGCAAGTTCACTCTTATCTCCACAACGTAATGCACATATTTCTTCAGAGATACAAAAACAAGACGCGAAGGAATTCGCGCGTCTGAGCACGTACAACGCTGATAGGTGCGCGCGCGTTCGCGCGACCCCAATCGCCTATTACGCGAACCAATGCGTCGTCACTCGTCAGTCGGACGGAATCGTAAACTTTCCTGTTATTATGTGTTGGCATTTAGCGTGCGAGCGAATGCGCGCTAATTCTCGCGAATACTCGCGCATGCCTGCAACTTCGATTTAATTGTGAAGAATTTGACGCTTCGATGCGCTTTGTAGTATGAATTGATCCTAACCAGATTCAGCTGAGTACCAATATTTTACATGGAGCGACTGCATACCTGACCTTCAGAACCCAGTAACTGGTAACACGATACCACTTGGTAAGACTGGTGTCAGATTTCAGGCTTCTGACTATCCGTAACGACTGTAAAAGGTGTTCAAATGACTGCAGCGACCAACGGCAAAACGTGCTTCTCGAGGCACGGAGAAAACATGTTATGTAAAGATTGGTCACCCATCCACGGGCCGACCGCGGCAACCATTGCTTAACCTTGGAGAGTGAGCGAGCCACGATCTACTCTATTATATATATCTCTCGTTAAACAATGTATCCGTGCATGTATTAATACAACTTTAAGGCCGTTAAATGCAATAAAGAGCGGACTCTAGTCAACAAGAATTTGAAAAATCGGTATTTGAAGAAACTATTGCCGTCGCGCTGCGCCCGACCAAGCGAGCTATCAATGTGTGAACGAGTAGTGTATTTGTGTGTGTAAGAGCGCCGCAGCGGCCGACCGACTCCGGTGCACGCGCCATCGCCGCGAGTACCGAGCCGCTTTACACTTTACGAAAAAAAATAAAGAGACGATGAATTTTGGAGAAATGTAGTTTTTTTTAAATGCCTTCCACCAGAAATAATTGATGGTCGTATACTACGAAATTTACCGGCAAGTGAAAGGATTGAAATTACGATAGATAATGCACATTTTTACACGACTGCCTAAAAGAGGAGTGTTATTATGTTTATAGGGCTCATGTATGTTTGTGAGTTTCTTCATTCCACCATAATTTCTAAACGGCTTAACCGGTATCAATTTATGTGGTATCTTTAGAATCTTAACGTTATTAACAATTTTTAAAAATCTAATGGGGAAAAAAACATAAAAAATTTACTACCTATTCTATCATCGTCTAGCTAGTCTAGAGCCTACTTAGTATATGTATAATAATATATAACAGTATTATTAAATAATCATTCGTTCCCTAATAACATATCAAAAGAAATTAAATAAATATAACAGTAGGTACTATTCAATATCCCATAGAAAAATTATAAAATAAATTGTTTTTGCAAAAATTTCGTTTTATTACTAAAAGTGGTATGATATAAAAAATAAATCATTAAAAATAATTAAAAACAGACCTGCATTGCAGTCGGGGGACGGTTCCTTGGATCAGTTTTTTACAGGTCCCCCGACTTCGTTGAAAAGGTTGGTTTTCAGTTGAGCCCATTCAACACAAAAATAATTTCGATTGTTTTTAATTTTTTTGTTCAATTTTTTCATTCACTTTTCGACAAGCTGCCTTGTCAAAAAGTGCTTTTAATTAATAAGCGTGTTTATTTTTTTTATTTATTATTTCAATTAAATTCTATATTTTAATTTAAATATCCACAAACCCCACTTCTCCAAAATTCATTAAAAAAAATATAAGTATCTGCTTTATAAGAAATCAAAATTTAGTTTGCATGATACTGGGTGTAAGACCAACCGAAACAATGCAAATCAGCAGACAGGATGTAAGGTGAGCGAACGATTCAGTACATCAGAGCCATCATTTTGAGGGCCGGGTCACCCGCGTCCGTAGGAAAATAAGCGTTTTGAATCCCTATACGTGGTCCCCGGATGGTGCTAATCATGTGACATACTGGTGGTAGGTTTCGACCGAAGGGCTTGTGACCACATAGCGGGCAAAGACATACCGCCACGTGGCCTAGCCGTGATCCGGTTACGATGCCCGGTGCAGCCATTAGAGGAGTTGGGTCGAGATAGCTGTTCCACTGATGGCTGGCCGGCCAGACTCACGCTGTTATGGATGTATCGGAAGACTGATCGCAGAGGGCAGTGAGCACGTACGCAGCCACTTTAAAAAATAAGATGAATATACCATTCGTATTATGAATTTGTAAATTTATATTGCAATTTTAAAGTAACATTTTATTTGCAAGTTATTGCACCGGCAAAGGTCAAATACTATTTCTAGAAGGGAACCTTTGGAAGACATAAATTTATTATATTTATATTATAACTACAGCGAGCGTCTTTTGTTCACTAAAAAGATCCAATTTCATCCGGCTCCATCTTTCCGTGGCGTAACTTTGACATCGACACTCAATTTTTGACCATTATATTGAGGAATGCCTCAACATGCTGCTAAGAAGTTGAGACGGTACTTCACGCCAGAACAGGTGCTTAAATTGTATCAAGCGCAAGTTCGATCTTGCATGAAGTACTGTTCTCATCTCTGGGACGGATCTGCCAAATACCAGCTTGATGCACTAGATTTGATCGAAAAACGGGTCAGCGGGCTCATCGGCAATGGTCGAGTCAAAGCTCCAGAATTTTGAACATCGTCGCAGAGTTGCCAGCTTGTCGTTTTTTTATCGATTGCATTTCGGGAATTTTGCGATGGAATTGCATGATCTAATTCCATATAGCCCGTTTCATCATCGGACTACAAGACGTACGGCGATGCGCCATCGGTACAAGGTGGACATCCCGCCCATATAGGCACTAAACATTTTGGAAATACTTTAATTTTGCGTACAGCAAGCCTTCAACAATAATAATTAAAACAATCACACGATTTATTAAATAAAATCATTGCATAGTGTAAATATCGACATCGGTGTATATCACTAGAGTCACGATAAAAATATCGACAACTGCCACTTCCTTATTAGTGTACGTGTAAGCCTTACCCTCCCTCACCGCCAAAGGCCCCCCGTAAAGTGCGAAAGGGACAACTGCAGCTCAGGCTGATTTTACCTACAAAAACCTTGACCAAAAGGCGTTTCGTATTCTGCTGTTTTCTTCTTCAAAACTGGCCTGATCTTAAAAATTCTTAAATAAAAATTTAGAGGAAAAGTATATCTATGCTTCTATCATTTTCTTTTTTGTTAAAAACTTATCAATTTTGTCTGAAAGTCGTCTGAACATGGCGGTAAAAACGGGTATATTTTTCTGGTTTTTGGATTGTCATATTTCTTTTAGTGATTATGTTTTCGAAAATAAATAATGATAGGGGCACGTATGAATTAGACCTTGATTTTATGGGAAAAAATCATTGCTCTGGAGGCATTATCCACGAAGAAAACAGCAGAATGTTTTTGTATGGAGAAAGGACCATCAGAGACCCCTCTTAAGGTTATCGATAAAAACATGAGAAAAAATTGTTAAAAATGATCTTTTATGGCTCAATACAAAAATATATTAGCTTTTGTGCGTTATTTGACTATCTTTTTAGATTATCTGTGCTATGGTAGTAAAAATAACAATAAATGTGCATTTTGTGAGACCGACATCCAAAGTTATGGTCGTTAGGCTACGTGGATATCGTCATGTTATGTAAGACAATTAATAAAACTGCTCTATCTTTAAAAGTGTTGGGATTGGACGATCTAGCTCTTATAGGGTTTTTATCGATAAAATTAAGTGTATTTAACGACCTTAAAGTTTTATTATTACATGCACGGACTAATAGTATAAATAATTTTAAGGACACATTATGATTATTTCAGTTGTAACGCCGGACACACCGGGCCAAGATGTCAAGTCGACGTGTGTCTAGGCTATTGCATCCACGGCAACTGTAGTCTTAATGATGAGGGACATCCTACATGCGGGTAAAACATTCACTACTTCTTTAGATGGTTTTCTTGTTAAATGTCATCATCATCAGCCTTTTAATGTTCCCACTGCCGGGACACAGGCCTCCTCGCTGTGTGAGGGAAAGAGCCATAATTCACCATACGCGCCCAGTGTGGGTTGGTGGATGTCACTTGTCTTCAAATTATTGGTCCAAGGACATACCGGTTTTCTCACGATGTTTTCTTTCATGGTTGAATGTAGTTAACTTTAACGTTTTCTTTCATCGTTGAATGTAGTTAAGTTTAATGATTTCTTTCATTGTCGATTGTATAAGATAAGTTCAATATTTTCATTATTTCAGCTGTGACGCAGGTTACTCAGGAGAAAGATGCGAGGTCTCCGCGTGTCATAGCTACTGTCTGAACGACGGTGAATGTTCTCTTAACGAGGAGGATGATCCAGTCTGCCAATGTGTTGGAAACCACGAGGGATCAAGATGTGAAGCCGATATAAACGAAACTACCCCTACGTACGAATTAACGAAAAGAAACCTCACTCTAGCTGATTTATTGCCTACTTGGCGAAATACTTCGTCAAACATTTATTTAACTGTCAATAATAATAGTAATGGTAGCGTAATAGTAATGGGGCAAAATTTCATGGGTCCCCGGGATGACGGGGCACAAACACCCGTGAGCACCGGAGGACACTGACATTTATTACAAAATTATGAAAAATCTTTTAATTTGTTGGTACCATTATACAAATAAATGATCAATATAATAAACTATGTTGTTATCGAAATAATTAAATCGGATTTTAAAATTGATCTATCTTTAAGACTGTTGGTTTGTTATCATCTGTGCCGGACGGGCGTGATCGCTGGGCACGGCATTGGGAGGTTGTAAGTCTCCTGTACTAGCGTATATACTTCTATAACCTTTAGGCACTTAACGGCCTGAAACTGCTAATCTGATAAAAATGTGTAATCTCACGATCTTACAAGTTGATTTTCGATTTTCGATTGATATAAAATAAACACTGTAAAATACAAAAATCATGTTTCTATACAATATTGACTAAGAAAAAGTGTTCAGGAATGGCACGTTGGCAGTACGCCCTCCGCACTACTTGCGCCCGCGATCCCAGTTAGGATCTCGCGGACATTGAATCTATGTTAAATTGCCTGGCTGGAGGCTATATAGCTTACACTCCACAGGATCGCCTGGTTAAGCAGTAGACGATCACTCAGATTGAACTGCAAGACGCCCCACAGTAAATAACATAAAAACTAGGTTAACTCAAAGTATTTACATTAAACGTTTTTGTGACGCTACGTCGCGAATACATAGGTTTGACAGTTAGTATGATCGTGATCTCAGTAACCAGTCCTGATGGTGAACTGCAGTGGCCTGTATGGAAAGTATTCAATCGATTGTGTACCCAGGTAGACAAGTTGTCTTTCGCAAAGACAATTTGGCGAAATGAGGATTTATAGACTCGTCAGACACGCAATGTGAGTGCCCCAAGTGCCCTCACACTTGCACTTTGGAGGATCTAATGAACGCTACTGACGCTACTATTGCTGTGGCTGCCTGCTGGTCCCAAAATATCTAAAGTGTTTTCCATGGACTCGACAAGAAGAAGAGAAGTAACCAGTCCTAATAGACTTCCGTCTCTTTCTCACTATAGTTGCAAGTAAGGCAAAGCAATACTTTTGTTGGTGCAGTTTCGATGCAAATGAGACGGTAGCAAATGCTCTTTTAATATCAATCTTAGCACATTACAATTTAACTTATTACTAGAGTTGTATTTTATAAATATTGTATAAAATAAACTAATGAAGGTACATTTATTTTGTCTTTTTATTTATTGATGGCTCCCTTGAACTTATTAAACTTTTCTGGAAGCGTTAAAGCCAGTTAGGTATCAAAATGAAGGGTTTTAAGAGGTGATTACAAAAATATGTACCAATATGTTTCTATATAAGTGGTATATATCTTAAAAATCTATATATATAAAAGGCAATGTTCCGACTGACATATCAACGCCCAGCCTAAACCACTAATGATAGAAGTTTGAAATTTTGAGAGGATGTTGATTTTATACTGTAGGCGTCATTTAAGAAGGGATTTTTGGAAATTCATCCTCTAAAGGGGTGAAATAGGGGATGAAAGTTTATATGAAACTCAGTCATGTTTAATTTAAAATGAATGAAATGTGGTATTTATACAGCCTCTAAATGTAAAATCATTAAATATGTCTTTAAGGTATTTTGAATTTCATCCCTTAAAGGGGAAAAAGGGATGTTATTATCACTTGAAATTTACTATATACACTCATCAATACAATTTTTAAAGTTCATCCCTTAAAGAGGTGTTTAAGTTTGCATGAAAAATAAATTGTTTGTCATAAAAATACTGCACAAAAATAGAGGTCACTGTGATTACTGGATTTGCTCGAGAGAATCAGTTTTATACCTCGAATTTCACTGGTACCCTCTGACTATGTCTTTGAGTTTAAACGATTACAATCGAAGTCTGCTTTGCAATGATCATAAATAAAACTCAGTGTCAGTCACTAAGGCAAAGCATTTAAAGGCAATATTGCTTAACAAACGGGCAATTCTACTTTGCCTGCTCCAAAGTTGGTACTAATAGCAGCCTGATCATTTCGGCACCAGACAGAAAAACCACTAATGCGGTATACAAAGAAGTGCTTAATTAAATTCTAACTGCCTGATGGCGACTTTGATCTTCGATCTAAACTGTACAGGATTGCGAAAAACTCATCACCCTATCGGAAGGTGCTACAATTTTTGCATATGGCGGTAAACATCAATTCTGTTTAGACATTTGTGACGTAAAATAATACAATATACTACAAAAAATACAATTGACTTCCAAATAAAAACACCACAAAGTGAAAAATAACTTCAATTTCGATAATATTTGTTTCTTCGTTAAAAGAATACCCATCTTCGTACCCTTTTAAAGCGTACTGGCGTGATGTTGTGTTATGAAATGGCGTAAACAATAAACAGACATGCGATTACAGCAATCCCGAGAGATTTGCTGTTATTTTGGAAGAATTCTGTTGTATATCTCCGAAGTTCTTCATCAAATCTTCACCAAATTTAAATGGGATCAATTCGGGAACATACTATTTCAAACAAAACGAATTTTCAAAATCGGTCTACAAGTAACGGAAAAATCGGTGAAAATATACAAAAAAAAGCACAAACAAACATACAGCTGAACATAGAACCTTCTCCTTTTTGGAAAGTCGCATAAACATATAGCTTTAGCTATACACATATATAGCTAAACATATAGCTGATAACTTCCAAGCGCGTGTAGTCTACGTCAAGCCATTCTAAATTGCGACCACGAGGAAGGAAATTTTTCGTCGAAAATCATAACGAGCAAGCTCTGTGAATATGTCAATAAGCAAAATTATCACTTCTATGGCATCGAAAATCCGCTGTATAATCCAGAAAGAGTCATTATACCCGCTCAAAGTTACTGCATGGTGTGCTGTTTACGCTGGAGGCGTCATTGGGCCGCCAAACGACTACTGTGGTCAACGAGGTCACACAGCCATGATCAACGTCTTTATCTATCCCTTAAAAGGAATACTTAAATTGGAACTGAAGAACATGTGGTTCCAACAGGATAGAGCAACGGCGCTTAC
Source organism: Orthosia incerta (assembly GCA_948252205.1). NCBI lineage: Eukaryota > Metazoa > Arthropoda > Insecta > Lepidoptera > Noctuidae > Orthosia > Orthosia incerta. The sequence continues at coordinate 3,904,230 of OX411769.1, forward strand.
TGCACGAGCCACAACCAAAATTCGAAGGGCTGCCATAAATCAGGGTCATCCCTAGATTTATGGCAGCCCCCATTAGCTCTTAGAGCAAGGTTATTTTGTGTGTACGTACGAGACATATGTATATGACATGTATACATCTGTCCCTTTTTCACATTTGAACCATTTTTGTTTTGATACGGCATGGTACGGGGGCAGGCCAAAATGTTTATCAATTCTGGTGGCGGACACAGCCGTATCATTTAATCGAATAAATTGAAAAAAATATGGGTAGTATTTAAACGCAAATCAAAAAATATACTTTTTCTATGCAATAAAATTCCGAATTCTCATCAAAATTACTGATTGCGCAGCAAAATATTCAACGCAAAATATCACTAAACACACTACAATTTATTTTCGCAGCGTACAGCGATTTTTCCTAAAGCAAAAGCTTTTTTATTAATGCACAGCTAATAATCTTAATGCACATCATACATGTTAACTCTTTTTCTTTTAAATCCATGGTTAAAGTTTTTACAATTACTATTTAACGACAATGTCGACGGAGCCCCGCTGCCCGAGCACGATTGCAAATGTCTGAACAATTCAATGTAGTTCCTTGCGGGTTCGTGGCTAGATGCAGCAGTAGGTTCGGTAAGACCAATGGTGGAATCTTTGAAGAGCAAGTCGGTGGTTCTGTTAAGAGGAGAGAAGATTTCTAAGTTGATCAACTGGTTGCCGCCGGCTGCGGTGTATCCGAAGTAGGTATCCAGATCATCGAATAGGCGTTGTAAAGAGGCTCATTTCTGAAAGTAGAATAAATACTATTAAAATCAAGTCGAAGTTATCGGGATTAATATTGCAGGTCTAAATTGGACGAGTAAACATTAATCTCCTTCGGGTCAGTTGGGTAAACACGCCTACAATAAGTAGATATTTAGCAGTGGCTGTGACTCCAAATCTGTTTTTTCATTCATTGCAGTAATCATCAAGCTTGGTCTGCCTCGCTTATATTTTCTTTCTGAGACTGTTGATCGTTATTCACACGTCACGTTGCAATATAAAACTGATTTACACCTGTCACCCCACACGTCAGGTCCAGTTGAAAACCAGCGTCAGGCACTAGTCTGGCATTTTTGCTGAACCGGGCCTTATTGGCGCAGACGTGAGGCACGATTTTTTATTTTAATTTGTTTTTATCTGATATACATGTATCTTGTATGTTGTGTCTTTAAGTCTGTACTAAATAAAATGTATTTTATTTCTTTCTTATTTTTTATTTACACCTGTCTGTTATAATCTGTCAGTTTTCAATATTATGCACTTAATTTTGCAAGGTGTCTTTTGTAAACCAACATACAACCTACAAAGTGTATGCTACAAAGTTTAGATAATTACTTGTGCCGCAATTATGGTTCCAGTGTAAGAGAGGCAAGGAGCCCTATATAGGACGAATAGTACTATGCCCTTTTCACCAACGAAACATTATAGGATTGTCTCGTCATAATATGGCCCCTTATGATCAGCATATTATGATGTCCCCACTGCTATGACACAAGCTTCTTCTCTGTTAGAGAATGGGCTGTAATCCACCAAGCGGACCCAGTTCAAGTTGGTGGATGTATACCACTTTAAGAAAAAACTGTATACCCCACCTCAAAACAACCTACATGAAATCGACTTAAGCTTACTTCCTGGTGACGACCTCAGCATCCACAACGTAGGCCAGAAGACATCCATCATCGATGACAATGCCAGGGCTGGCAGCCAGAGAGTTGTTGCGGCAGAGAGCGCGGAACTGGTTGGCTTGGAGACCCAGGGCGGTCAAGTGAGCTGGGGAGTTAAGTTGAAGAAAATTAGCACAGAACTCAAGCTTTATAGAAAATACTCGGTTTTTGACGTTTCTGTCAAAGTCAAAGTAAATGATTTGATTCGTTGTTGTTCTTCCAGTCAGCCAATTACAGTAGTTTACTTGTACAACCTGTATCATTAGAAGGAGTAAGCAAAGGGAGCCCGCATGTCGTCAGTTATTCTGCTATGTATATATTATTCGACACAAGCGATCCGCCCCGGCTTCGCCCGTGACAAATTATATACAAGAACCTTCCTCGTTTCTCACTCCTTCTATTGGTGAAACCCGCATGAAAATCCGTTCAGCAGTTTTTGAGTTTATTGCGAACATACGCGGTGGGAGGACTTTGTTTTATAATATGTAGTGGTATTACACTTGGGTTCCCAAACTCAACAGAGATACCGGGCTGTTACTGAGGAATTCCAGATGAAGAAGCCCAGTAACACTGCTTGACCAGGGAATCGGGCCCAAGACCTCATGCTCAGGAGTAGCGCTTGCAACTACTAGACCAACGAGGAAGAATATTAATAAATCAATAATTATTTTTGTCAAATCAAAAATCAAATTAAAATATTTATTTGCTAGAAATACATTGTTCAGAAGGGAAGATCTTAAAGCCTAAAAGTAATTGCATTCTACCTGCAAGCAAGCGTGCAAATTAATTATAATATAAATTGTAACATTAAAAAACAAAGAATGAAAACACTGGTGCATTTCAATAAATAAATTAAATTACAACTGTCCATAAATCAACATTAAAATTCAATCAACTCACTCAAAAGGTATACATAAACATGTGAAAATATAAAAAAAACTGGCCAAGTGCGAGTCGGACTCGCGCATGAAGGGTTCCGTACCATTATCGCAAAAAACGGCAAAAAATTCATGTTTGTTGTATGGGAGCCCCCCTTAATTTATTTTATTTTAATTTAATAATTATTATTTTTGAAGTGAATATACAACTAAATATTCTGTGAATATTTCAAGCATCTACCTGTTGCCGTTATTAATATCGAGCAAAAAACGGCAAAAAAATCACGTTTGTTGTTTGGGAGCCCCCCTTAAATATTAATTTTATTCTATTTTTAGTATTTGTTGTTATAGCGGCAATAGAAATACATCATCTGTGAAAATTTCAACTTTCTAGCTATCACGGTTCATGAGATACAGCCTGGTGACAGACGGACAGACAGACAGACAGACAGACAGACAGACGGATCGCGGAGTCTTAGTAATAGGGTCCCGTTTTTACCCTTTGGGTACGGAACCCTAAAAACAATGTCAAAAATCAATATCTAATCTATCTAACCTGTCTTACCACTCACATTCCTCATGTTCAAAAATGCGACGTTAGTGTTGACATCGTTGAGACACGCCAGAGAGCCATTGTTGCCGTAGTACCTGTTGGTGTTTTAGTCGTAGGAGCAGGTAGCTGAAAAATAAATAGGTTTACAATGAATAAGTGTCTGCTTGTACCTACATCAATCTGTTCCCAACTATATTGTGGTTGACTTCTAGTCTAGCCGGATGCAGGTGCAGCTGAATACCAGTATTTTTATCCGGTTCTCGACGATTTTTAATTTAATTCAAACAAGGAATAGGATTTATTCCATATTTGAATTAAATGTTGTATGCGTCTTCACTCCCGTGGTCTGACACCACAAGAATTGTGGTGATTTTGCTAAGAAAAGAACTTTTGAACAAAGAGATTAATCCGACTGCCAAAACAAACACTAAAAAGCGAAAAATAAAATATTTTTCTCAAACATGCTTGGAAATTTGAGCATTATTTTGACAACCTCCTTCGAGATAAATCGAAATTGCAGTACTTGCCAAATACATGCGAGCAGCGGCTGGCAAAAGTTGTATGAAAATCCATATCTATCGTGTCTAGCAGCCAAATAAATTACATAGTAAACTCATATCTGTCGTGTTATTTAAAAATGGAACGATCTTTTACTCCGAAACATGGCAACCAAGGAGGTAACTTATCAAGGGTTTTATTTAATTTTCGAACGGGCTTGCAAATAGAACGCTGTTTATTGACAAAAAAAAACAAAAGAACACTTAGAAATTAAACGAACTTACCTAAGTGAAGTTCCATTTTAATTGTACGAACTGCATAGTCTCGAAATGATAAAGAACACATGTAGTAGTCGTATCCGCTAGCCGTCTGTCACGATTTTTTAGAGCTCAAATACTCAGTACCCACCCCAACTCTAGAATCTACCTTGCATGGGCACAACACTATAACTGTCATTTAGTTCAGAGATTCAGCCTAAAAACTTAGGTACATTGAATATTTTACGACAAACATTTCTTGTTTACAGGGTAGAAATTATTTTTAAATAAGTTTGGGGGGGTTGGGTTATAGGTTATCATTTCGAGACTATGCAGTTCGTACAATTAAAATGGAACTTCACTTAGGTAAGTTCGTTTAATTTCTAATTGTACTTCACTGCATAGTCTCTTCATGATAAAGAACACATGTAGATGTTCAGAGTGTCGTAAAATAATTATAACATGCATAGAAAATATTTATATTTTTATTACTTAAGTATGTTTAGTTTAAATAACCATAATTTTAAGCAATCGAATTTAAAACAATAGATAAATTTTCCTCAGTAACAACCTCCCTATTATAAAACTGAGCAAAAATTCTCGAAGAACTGCTCCAACCAGCTGTTCTTCTAATGGTATCAATGCTGACACCCAGGCGCTTAGCCGCCGAGCTGGCTGCGTGTCGTGTGCTGTGTGCTGAAAATATCGACACGTCTATTCCGCTCCTTTCCAGAGTAGTCTTGATCCAGCGGCTAAGCGTCTGAGGCGTCACCGGTTTGTGAGGTTTTTTATAGGCAATAAAGAGGTTGTCGCAGTCTCTTAAACATGACGTACGTTCTAAATAATTAAGTAAGGCACTGGCCGGACAAATTTTAGCATTGCTTGTAAAAAATGGTAACATCAGATTTGGCTGTACACTGCCTGGCCTCGACGTTTTAATAAGATCTGGTATTTTAATATATACTTTTTCAGGTAAAACTTGAATGTTGGTTATCTTAATAAGGGAAAATGTTTGAACTCTATGGGCTGTTACAATTGCTAAAAGGGTAATTAATTTTTTTGAAATATCTTCTAGAGATAGAAGATTATTTTCGCAGCTTTGAGTTAAATAATTGAGAACAATTGATGGATCCCAAGTAATATCGTACTTAGGATGCGGTGGGCGAAGTCTAAATACTCCTTTCAAGAAACGGGAGATCCTATCGTCATTGCATATTTTTGAACCAATAATAAGAGATAAAGCTGACCTGCAACAGTTTATGCTACTATAAACTGCACCATCGTCATATAATTTTGACAAAAATGCCAGAATATGTGGCACTGATGTTTGTTGGTAATCTAAATTAAATTTAAGACAGTATTCATACCACTGCTTCAAGTAAGTACTGTACTGTTTGAAAGTATTTTCAGATAATGAGGCCAGCATGACAGTCATTGGGCCCGCAGACACGCCGCGTCTTGCAAGCGCTTCCCTGACAAGCGCGCGGCAACCAGGATAAGACGTTGGCGAAATTGGAGATTGCTGGAATAAGATTTTAGCAAGTTATCACAGGGGCCAAAGCGTATAGGTTTAGAAATAGCAATTCTGTGAAATACCGGGTACCAAGGCTGTGTTGGCCAGTCTGGTACTACCACTATACCCTCCGATTGTTCAGAGATTATCTTTTGCAGGGCTTTTGTAATCAAGACAAAAGGAGGAAAAGCATAGAAGAAGTATGGCTTCCATGATAAAGTGAAAGCATCAAGCTTAAAAGCATCAGGATCATTTTTCCATGCCACATACAAATCACACTTAGCATTAGCCCGAGTAGCAAATAAATCTATTTCTGGGACACCATATGCTCTTACAATAGACTTATAATAAACATCATTCAGTTCACATTCAATATCAGAATGGGATTTTCTAGACTCTGTATCTGCAGTCACATTCTGTGTAGATTTTATATAAGATGCAAACAAATAAAGTTTTCGCTTTTCACACCATTGCCATATTTGCCTAGCAACAGCACATAAATGTGGGTGTTGTATGCCTCCCATGCGGTTTATGTATGAAATAGCTGTAGTGTTATCCACGCGCAGTAGAATCTCACAGTTTTGAAGGTTGTTAGTAAAAGCTTTAAGAGCAAGGAAAGCTGCTGTTAATTCTAAGTAATTGATGTGCTGTTGTCTTTCCTTTTCATTCCACAACCCTGCAGCTCTTTCATTACCGCATGAGGCACCCCAGCCAGTGAGCGAAGAGTCTGAAAATATTTCAAGGATGTAATTACTGCATTTTATCTTGCTGACATCTGTGTCAATGTGTGAAAACCACCACTGAAGGTCAGGTTTTAATTTTTCTGATAAGGGCATGAGTTTTTCAAAATTATTATTAAACTTGTTTAAATAAAGAAATTTTTGTCTTTCCATTTCCTTTGTGTACAAAAAACCATAATCTATAGCAGGACATGCAGCTACAAGTAATCCAGTCAGATGTGCAAGTTCTCTTATTTTACAAAATTTTAAAGATATTTTTTTTTGAATTTCTTGTTTTATAATAAGTCTCTTTTTAGTAGGCAAAGAAATAGTGTATTCTTTAGAATTGAATTTAAAACCTAAAAATGTAACACACATACTGGGTGATAAAGAACTTTTTTCTTTGTTTATTATAAATCCCAGATCAGATAAAGTTGTCATGGTTTTTTGTACATTTATACAACAATCATCATATGTACTACTGGAGCACCATAAATCATCTAAGTATATAACCGATATGAATCCCATTGATCTAAGATGTTGCACTACTGGTTTTAAAATCTTTGTGAACACATAAGGGGCAGTATTAAGCCCAAATGGGAGAACCTGAAACTCATATAATTTTTGTTTCCAATGAAAACGTAGGTATTTTTTGTCACTATTGTGAAAAGGTACTAAAAAATAAGCATCTTTAAGGTCAATGGTGCTCATGTAGCAATTTCGAGTAAGTAATTTGGTAACTGTACGGTAATCTTCTAGTTTGAAGTGTTCGGTGATAATAAACTTATTTAGTTCTTTTAGGTTTAAGATAAATCTAGTCTCACCATTAGGTTTAGGTACTGTAAAAATTTTAGAAAGAAATTGTCCTTCACATGGTTCACAACAAGTTATAGCGCCACTATTCAATAACAGTTTTACAGATTTGTCTATTTCTAGACTATCTTTTAGGGACAATTTTGTATTTTTTGGTATGTCTTGTTGTGATGGTGTACAACTGAAAGGAATTTTATAGCCAGTTATCCAGCTTAAAATTCTAGGGTCAGAAGTTATAGTCATCCATTGATGTTTAAAATATTTCAATCTACCACAGTGCGTTTGACTAACCTCATTTAGTTGCGATTGTTTATTCGCATTGGAGTCTTGTTCGGATAAGTTTTCTGGAGAGCTGATTGTGCCACTGGTATTGGCTTCTTGTAAGACTGGTAGAAACGTTGTGGCCCGGACTGGTATACACGTCCCCGAGGCTGGTGTGTTGCCGGGCCCTTGAAGTTTAAATGCTTCTGATGCTGTTGTATTGTTGGCCTCTTGGTTTTATTCATACTGATTTCTTGAGCAGATTTTTTAATTGCCTTTGAAGCCTTAAGTTTTTCAGCAAAACCTTCTCCAAAAAGCCATGTGTCTGTTTCTGTGTCTTTGATTGCCTCCCTAGTAGATTGCTCCAACCCTTGCAGTATGAAATTTTTTCTTGTTGTGGTCTCCTGATGTTGGTGGTCACATAACAGACGAGCAGCATCCACAACTATATTGATTACAGGGGCATTTTCTTTGTTTTTGCATAGCTTTCCAAAAACTGTAGCAAGTGCACTTAATGTGCGACCAACTTGGTCTTGTTTGGCAGCAATAGCTTTGTCTCTTTTTACTGCCACATCTACTATGGCAGCTTGTGCCTCTAAGTTCAATTTGGGAGCCCCAAGGGTTTTGCAATTTTCTGGTGGTAGATATTTTTCTTTGAGTTCATTTCTTTTTTCTTTGGTTAGGCCATTTTTAATAATGTCAGCCCATCTTGTGGCCAATTCTTTGTGGATTGGTGGTCCAAAATTGCTATCTTGGGGGGCATCCCCGAGCAGATTTAAGATGTCGTCATCTAAGGGCTCTTCTGTAAGAAGAATGAAAGGGCCATGTCAATACATGGAAACAAACGACATACTTATTTCTACTAAATAGTAGAAAATAGAATAGTGGGTGAATACCCATCTAGATACGATTGAATATGGCTAAATAGCCCGTATTATAGTACGGTTTGTTGAATAGTAGAACGCCTCAATAGGCCTCTGTTTCACAACCACGTGGTTTCGCTATACCACTGTATTTTCATAACCTATAAAAGAGGAAAGAACACTAGGTAAAAAAATAAAAAAGTATGAACATTTACCTTCTTGGTCCTTATTTTCTCCAAAGTTACAATTCTCATCATCCTGAATAGGATTTTCCTGTGTGAGATCTTCGATTGAACCCACGATTAAATCGCTATCTGGCAGTATGGCTGACGGCGATGGCGTCCGCGTGCGCGAACGGCGCCGACGACGCTTCATATTTTGCAATAAGTCGTTGTATTTCTTTAGTTTTCTTTCAATTTTTTCTTCGCTGCACTCACGTTTACGTTTAGGCATAGTTTATAGCGTAAGAAATCTGTTTTGAACGAATTTTATTGGGAATAATTTTTTTGTGCTGTGACGCAGGCTGCACGAAAAACGATAATGACAGTTATAGTGTTGTGCCCATGCAAGGTAGATTCTAGAGTTGGGGTGGGTACTGAGTATTTGAGCTCTAAAAAATCGTGACAGACGGCTAGCGGATACGACTACTACATGTGTTCTTTATCATGAAGAGACTATGCAGTGAAGTACAATAACGCGGGAACAATCATTCTTGGTCGTCATTGATTTTGACAAAAAGAGTTCTAGGTACTACTTAGTTTTAATTTCCGCGCATGATTTGAGAAAAGTACTATACAAGCCTTGGCCACAACTAGGTTTTGATGGACTTACGTATGTGTTGTACATTTATACGTTCGTCCATCAATGCCTCTTTTGCTGGCCGCTGCAGTAATGTACTATTTTCGTTTTTGACACAGATTTCCGAAAGGAAAGTAATGTTTTTGCTTTGTAGTGTTTTGTTTTGGAAATATGTTTAATTTTTTTTTGTTATAAAGTATCTAATTTTTTTATGCGTACAGCTAAGGAGTCGAACTCCCTCTGAGGAGTCTGTATTTCCTGATAGCTACAACCAGGGAGGTTTCAAGTCAAGAGTGAATAGGTTACTTCTAGGCAAGCGTATTTCACCGTCGACCATATCATTGTTTACCATCAGGTAAAACGCGAGCCTAACAATAATCAATTTTTTTTATCTTCTTTTGGCTTTCAAACAATATCTCACTAAGTAGATTACCTAGTACCTACATAAAAATCTGTTTTCGGTTTTCCCGATGCGCAATTTCAAGATATTTTTTATCGTCTCGTTCAATAGCGACCCAATCAAAGGTCAAACCTCTATCCAAATGCCACTATTCATTGGTTGATAAAAATTCTTATTATATACAGAGTTCTAGCTGTCCCCCGCGGCTTCGCTCCCGTCAACTGGCTACCTACCTACCTACTCCACCCTGTCCTATCCTACCTACCTACCCTACCTACCTATGAAGTTTTTTTTACCAAATGTTGCTTAGTCCTGCCCCAGGATGCCATCTATCTCCTTGTCAAATTTCATTGAAATCGGTTCAGTGGTTTAGGCGTGAAAAGGAAACTGACAGACAAGAGTTGCTTTCGAATTTATAATATTAGTAAGGATACCTACTTGTAACATTGAGCAGGGCCACACAATAACAGCCAACCAGATTGATCTTCAAGGTTAAGCAACACTTGCCATGGTCGGTTCGTGGATGGGTGACCATCTATACATAGCGTGATTCCTCCGTGCCTCGGACAGCACAATAAGCTATTGGTACCGACTGTCATTTGAATATCATTGACAGTCGTTACGGATAATCAGAAGCCGGGCAATCTGAAGCTGTCTTACCAAGGGTTATCGTGTTAGGTACCTACCCAGTTACTATGTTGTGGAGGTCAGATAGGCAGTCCCTTCATGTAAAATACTTGTACTCAGCTGCGTCCGGTATCCACATTTCAGTTATGCTAGTTAGGGACCTTATACCGCACACAAATCCACACTCCGGGCAGCTACTACTAATGAGAAATTCCATATGGAAAACCCAATACAACTGTGCCCGACCCCGGGACTTGAAGCCAGGACCTCATGCTGAGCAGTGCACTACCTACCTAACACTTGCGATCACTAAACCAACGAAGGAGTTCTTATTTAGATCTAATTGATTGACCCATTTGAGGTTGAATCTACAACCTTGGGTTTTGAGTAAGCGAGTACCGACCTACTTAGTTTTCAGGGTTCCGTAACGGTCCAAGCGGCACCCTATTTACTAGAGTCTGTTCCTCTGTCACTAGAGTCTAGCGGCTAAACCATCGATGCTATATAGTCTTCATATTTACACTATTTATCAATCTTACTGACCCATAGGCAAATAAGTATTCAACAAAAAATGTCTCTGTATGTAAAAATACGCGCAAAAATAATGCGTGATTGAATCAGAAATTTAGAGATCCGCAAGAGAACCAGGGTTACCGACATGGCCCGAACAATTGCCAAACTTAAGTGGCAGTGGGCAGGGCACATTGCTCGCAGAACGGATGGCCGATGGGGCAGAAAGGTTCTGGAGTGGCGACCGCGAACCGGAAGTCGTTGCGTTGGAAGGCCTCCCACCAGGTGGACCGATGACCTGGTGAAGGTTGTGGGGATCCGCTGGTTGCGGGACGCACGAGACCGGTCAATGTGGCGACGCTTGGGGGAGGCCTATGTCCAGCAGTGGGCTTCTTTCAGCTGATATGATGATGATGTAAAAATATGTGGGTACTATGCCTACATATTGTTTTCCTTATGCTCTTAGTATCTTAAATGCTTAACTCTTCTCAACCTCGTAATTTGCAGTTTCAGGGCTCCTATTCCTGTCAGCAGTTTTTTTTTATCTTATATTGGCTCGCCCTTGACAACCATCTCACCTAATGGAAAGCGATTTTGTGGGCGATGATGGAGCACGCTTGCCTAGAAGTAACCTATTCACTCTTGACTTAAAGACCCCTAGGTTGTAGCTATCGGGAAACACAGACTCCGGCAGGGAATTCCACTCCTTAGCTGTACGCATAATAAAAGTATTCTCAAAACGTTTAGTGCGTATGGGTGGAATGTCCACCATGTACCGATGTCATACGTCTGGTAGTCCGATGATGAAACGGGCTGGGTGGAATAAGATTATGCAATTCCATCGCACACTCGACAAGCTGGCAACTCGGCGACGATGTTCAAGGCTCTGGAGCTTTGACTTAACCAATGCCTCATCGCCGATGAGCCTCTTGGCCCGCTTTTTGATCGAATCTAGTGCATCAAGTTGTTATTTGGCAGATCCGTCCCAGAGATGAGAACAGTACTCCATGCATGATCGAACTTGCGCTTGATACAAGCTGAGCAGCTGTTCTGGCGTGAAGTACCTTCTCACCTTTGCAAGGATCCCCAGCTCCTTGGCAGCCAGATGAACCTTTGCCTCAATGTATGGGTCAAAATTGAGTCTAAAGTAACCTAACATGAAGGAGATGACGGGAGCCGAGTTCGCTCGCTTTGCTCACTCACTTCAGCTCCCGTCATCTCCTTCGAACCTTATCTGCTAAGCTATATTCATAATGACCAGACAGTGGGATAAATATAGAGTATTAATCAGTATTCTTTACATTTTTCGAGTTTTGAGAACATCAAAGCCATAATCACAAACTGTTTACAAGGAGATCAATCAGGTACATACTAAAAACGTCTTCGGTATGTTATGTCGGCTAATTATAAATTGAAAGATCAATTTCAGGGGATTTCGGAATACAATCAGGAACTTGAATGTTAAGGTCTGTTTTGTGCTCATGGTATAAAAGTAATTGGTCAATCTTTTTGCAAATGCACGTCCGGGTATATCGGTGAGCGATGCGACTGTAGTACCACTGAAGATGGACTTCCTAAATGCAGGTAAAACATACTCTACACCTTTTTAGGATATTTTATTTTGGTCTTATTTATGTGATTGCTTGTGAAGTGAACCTTTGTTACGGTTACTGCTTGAACAACGGCAGCCTGTCAATGTGTTGGTAGTCACGTGAGTTCTAGACGTAAAACTGATAAAAATGAGCGTGTAGTGAGTAGTGGTAATTACTTCTACGCACTACTTACCAGTGAGAAATATAAAAATTACCGTAGTTGTTGAAAAAAATCTAATAACAGATAGGGATGCGTAAAATAGTTTTTTAGCCTAACAGGAAAATTAATAAAAAAACAATGAAGACATATTTATTATTTTCTCATGTAAACAAAAAATAACGAGCCTGAACTCCTAAACTTTGATGCGCGTTATCTTTGTGTTTTCTTTTGATAAAGTAAAAAATACGTGTCCAATACTTTTTGATAAGCTATCTGACGTACTTACTATCCATACTTATAATATAATATTATAAATGCGAAAGTAAGTCTGTCTGTCTGTTTGTTACCTTTTCACGCTTAAGCCGCTGCACCAATTTAGATCAAAGTTGGTATGGAGATAATTTGAGACCCGGGAAAGGACATAGGATACATTTTTTCATATAACACGAAGGGGGAGAAATATTTATGGGGTAATTTTGTATAAAACTTCTTATAATGGCTTAAACCTTTGAACCGATTTAGATGAAATTTGGTATGAAGATAGTTTGAGACTCGGGAAAGGACATAGGCTATTTTTTTTCATCACCATAAGGGGAGAAATGAGGGCATTTTAATTTTGTATGTAACTCCTTATCATGCAACTTCATCTAAATATAAACCGATTTAGTTGATATTTGGTATACAGATAGTTTGAGACCATGATAAGGACACAGGCTACTTGCATAAAACATAAAAGGGGAGAAATGGAGGATGGGGCGTTACTTTTGTATGAAACTTCTTAATAGGGCTTAAACCGATGACTCGATATTGATGGAATTTGCTATGGAGGAGATAGTTTGAGATCTTGGGAAGGACATAGATTACTTTATTTGCACAAAACATGAAGGAGGATAAATATGTAACTTCTTATCATGTAACTTCTTCTTATTTTTAACAGATTTAAATAAAATTTAGTATGGAGATAGTTTGAGACCCTGAGAAGGACATAGGCTACTTGCATAAAACACGAAAGGGGAGAAATGGAGGATGGGGCGTTACTGTTGTATGAAATTTCTTAATAGGGCTTAAACCGATGAACCAATTTTGATAGGGAAATAGTTTGATACCTTGGGAAGGACATAGACTACTTTGTTTGCATAATGAAGGGGGAGAAATAGGGGAGTGTTAATTTTGTATGTAACTTCTTATCATGCAACTTCTTATATATATCATCAGCCTATTAATGTTCCCACTGCTGGGACACAGGCCTCCTCTCTGTGAGAGGGAATGGGCCGTAATCCACCACGCGCGCCCAGTGCGGGTTGGTGGATGTCACATGTCTTCGAATTTTTGGTTCTAGCACATGCCGGTTTCCTCACGACGTTTTCCTTCACCGTTTTGAAAGCAGTGGTTATGAAATAATTTACACAAAGTAAAGCGCCTACCTGGGTTCGAACCCACGACCTACAACTTGTAAGTCGCGGCCGATACCACTGGGCCACCAATGCTCGTCAACTTCTTATTATGAACCGATTTAGATGAAATTTAGTATGGAGATACTTTGGGCCCTGAGAAGGATATAGGCTACTTTTTTTACTTAAAATACGATGGTGGCGAAATGGGCGGGGGGGATAGGGTTAATTTTGTATGTAACTTCTTATCACGCAACTTCTTCTTATTATGTACCGTTTTCTATGTAATTTGGTATGAGAAAAGGGGAAAGTGTTCATACGTCGAATCCCAATATGTCCTATCATATGACTGTCCTATCATTTAAATTCAAAATACTCCAGTTTCCAATTAAATTTAGTTTTGCTTTTACTATTAACAAAGCTCAAGGTTAGCAGGTGTGCTTTTGCCATGCTTTACTCACGGCCAGCTACATGTAGCTGCTGATATTCGGATATGTCCTGGGCCCAGAATACGTATATGTGTTAGCACCAAATGAAACGACATACAACGTAGTATATAGCAGCGTCCTAAAATTTGTACCCTTGAGTAATTGCATAATTTTAATATTTATGATAGAGTGGTAACTTCAATTCGCAGCAAAGCAGAAACAAAGACTCGATAGTTTATTTATTTCCTTTTTTAACCTTTATTGACCAACATCTCTTAATTATTTAAGTTAATCGATTTGACGTTAATAATTCCTGTACCTATACAGGCTGAGTTTACCAGGTGGGCGTGGATGGCCAAATCATCACTATGTAGGATAGCACAAAACAATCAAAGAAGCCACGGGGCCGAATTTGATTAAAACTACAACTGCAACATTGGATTTTTCTCACCCTATGACGACAACCAGAATTGATTGACAAAATCTATATTAACGCGGGCGGAGCTGCGGGTAACAGCTAGTATAGAATAATTATTTTGGTTCCCAGGAATCAAGCTATCAATTTATTGAGTCTACACTCTTTCCTCGTTAAGTAGGCAGGGCCGGATCTAGGGGGAGGGGCGAGCCGGGCAAATGCCCAGAGCTGCATAAATGAGGGGCGGCCAAACTGCAAATAACAGCCCGTTTCATTTCATCAAAAAACCTAACTTATTCGTGGTGTGGTGCTAAAATTTCCAAGCTCGCTTCGCTGTCGAATGTTATTGGTTCTTGTTGTAAACCCACCGTTAAATAACTTAACATTTTTATAATGATGCAAAAATTCTTAACTGAAATTTTCGAGCTCACTTCGTTTTCACTTCGCTCGAAGTTGTCAAAAAAGTTGCTTTATCTGATCCGACGGTTAAAAACCGCATTTTTTCAATAGATTTTATCTTGAAACATTTACCTCCTTATAAGGCGTTATTTAAAAGGGCGCCAAGAGTGTCTGACACTTAACTAGAACCTTGTTATCAATCAGGAAATTAAATCACGTAACTTTTACTACAAGTATTGAATATGTATTTCATAGATCTGGTTTTTATCTGTTGTTTGGTGTATTTAGTGTAACACTTTTTAACCGACTTCCCAAAAAGGAGGAGATTTTCCATTTGGATGTTTTTTTTTTTTTATGAATGTGCAGGCATAACTATGTCATATATAAACTGATTTGAAAAATTATTTTTTTGTTCGAAAGAAGTTTATTCCAATCAATCAATCTACCCAGCTTTCTCCAAACTATGTTGGAATCGGCTTCCAGTCTAACCAGATTGAGCTGAGCTGTGTTTTACATGGAGCGACTGCCTATCTGACCTCCACAACCCAGTAACTGGCTAACACGGTAACCCTTGGCAAGACTGGTGTCAGATCTCAAGCTTGGCAAATTCCGGAGATTTCGTATCGGCTGGCCGCCTGGATTGGGGGGTTACTATGCTTGAGCGCAGTGTCAAAGAAGCGCTTTATTTTAATTAAACCAAAGCATGTATTTTGCTCAGCTCTGCCTATAGGCAATTATTTATTCTGTGCTATTTTGTTTTTTTGTGTTATTCCATCTGGAATTTCTCAGTAACAACGTGACACATTGTTTACGTGACCCCTCCCGGTCACCGACCTATCTGTAATAATGAGGACTGTTGGTTATCAGAGAGTCTTTCTTATCACCGACCAATGCCTAAAGACATTTATATAGTCGCAAAAAGCCAGTTTTTTTTATTAATATTCCAAGAGTGATCACCAGCAGTGGTCACATCATCTACATTTGAATAAATAACTTGGACATCTGAAGAAAAATAATATGTGTAAGGCACAGTTCGTTCTGGTGTTGGTGACGTGGTTCGTTGGAGCGGCGCATTCTTGGGGTAAGTGTGAACTACCTCTCTACCTCTCATTCCCCAATTTTGGTATTAGTAAGGTTTATTAATTTTAGATATTTTAACTGGTTCCTTATTACGAAAAATAGTTTGGAATTAGGGTGACCAACAGTTTCTAGAAGAAAGAGAGTTTTTAAGAAAAGTTACAATTTATTGTTATTATTTATAAAACAAAACTTGTTGCCACTGTTTTAGGGTTCCGTACACAAAGGGTAAAAAAGGACAAGGGTATTACTAAGACTCCGCGGTCCGTCTGTCTGTCTGTTTGTCACCAGGCTGTATCGCATAAACCGTGATAGCTAGACAGTTGATTTTTTCAAAGATGATTAATTTTGTTGCCGCTTTGACAACAAATACTAAAAACAGAATAAAATAAATATTTAAGTCGGCAAAAGAATTTAAAAACGGCAAAAATTCACGTTTGTTGTAAGGGAGCCCCCTTCCAACAAACGTGATTTTTTTGCTGTTTTTTGCAATAATTGTACGGAACCTTTCGTGCGCGATTCCGACTCGCACTTAGCTGGTTTTCTTGTTTTAAAAATAATTTATACGATTGCTAGATATGAATTTCAATAAAGCCGAGTTGTCGCTGCCCATCAATTTGCAATTATGACATAAATAAATAACATTAACTCCAAAAGTGTTACCTCAGTACTTTTTTAACTGACTTCAAAAAGGAGGAGGTACTCAATTCGACTGTATTTTATCACCTCAGTCCTTTTTACTTGGTGAACCGATTTTGATTATTCTTTTTTTATTAGAAAGCTGTTGCTTCTCATGTGGGCTTATTTAAATGTGATAAAGTTCTTTTGTAGAACTTCGGATTAATACAACAGAACTCTTCAATAAATGACGGCAAATCTATCGGGATTGCTGCAATCGTATGTATGTTTATTGTTTACACCATTTCATAACATAACATCACGCCGGTACGTTCTAAAGGGGTACGTAGATGTGTACAATTCACCCTAGTGCATTCTAATTTTACCAGCATTATAGATTTGTACCACAAGAGAAAAATAAAAACAAATACAACCGACTACCAAATACAAACTACCGACTACCAAATAAAAACACTACAACGTGAAAAATAACTTCAATTTCGGAAGTCGGTGGAAAAAATGAAGAAACAAAAACAAGAACTCAGACTGCCAAAATTTAAGTTATTTTTCACTTTGTAGTGTTTTTATTTGGAAGTCGGTTGTACTTTCTTGTAATTTTTTTTTATTAGACTTAAGGTTACACTAGTCAAAAATTCTTCCATACAAAGGTAGTTTGGGGATTATTCCACTGTTTGACCATGTACGTTCAAAATAAAAAAAGATATCAATTTGTCTCATCATTATCTAGCCCTGTATGGAAGCAAAAAAGTAAAAACATAAAATATTTAAAAGTTATGAGCGTCGAAAGTTCCACGTTTTGACACTATTTTTAACGCATTTTTGGGCGCAAATAAATGCCATAAGAAGACGGAAAATTGCAAAACGGCCTCCATACAGGGATAGATTAGTAGTTCAACAATGCAAATAATTTTATTTTGAACAGATAGATTTAGTAGTTTTTTCATGATATCTAGACAGCCAAAGGTCTGTTTATAAAATTTCGCGCGCTCGATTTCGTCCTAAATCATTATCCATTTCGCTACAAATTTGCAAAAGTGTGTATTCGTACGCGAACTAGCTTCCTACTGGTCATGACAGCATCTATATCTTCCACACGTGTTGTCGTGTTGATATAAAACGCATTTTAACCCCACGCACAAAATAGTTCGTGCCGTCGACTAGTGTACCCTTAAGTAAAGCCTTCGACTTCGTAAATCAATCCATTCTTATCGATAAATTTTGTAAACTTGGTATTAATGAGCCAGCCGTGGAATGGTTGAAAACGTATTTAATTTATTCTATATTAAGATAGGCTCGCATTTGACCACTATTCTGCCTATGGCTTAGCACGCTTGTCTAGAATTAAACTGCTCACTCTTGACTTAAAGACCCTATCGGTTGTAGCTATTAGGAAACAAAGACTCCGGCAGGGAATGCCACTCCTTAGCTGTACGCACTATGGCAGTATTTGCGATACGCTTTGTGCGTATAGGTGGGATGTCTACCATGTACCGATGGTGCATTGCCTTTCCTACGTCTTGTAGTCCGATAATGCTTAGGGCTAGACGGAATCAAATTGTGCAGTTCCATCGCATACTCCCCGAAATGTAACCGATAAAAAACCGCCAGGCTGGCTTTGACTCGAGCAGTGCATCGTTGCAGATAAGCCTCTTTATATAAAGTAAATATGTAAACTCAGAATAAGAACATTACAAAATTTGATGACAATAAAAAACTTTCTTACAAAAAAATACAACCGACTTCCAAATAAAAACACTACAAAGTGAAAAACAACTTCAATTTCGGAAGTAGTTTTTTCTGTTTTCGTTCGTTCGTTCTTTGTTTTTTGACACCGATTGCCGAAATTGCAGTTATTTTTCACTTTGTAGTGTTTTTATTTAGAAGGCGGTTGATTTTTTTGTAAAAAAGCTTTTTATTTTTCACTTTTTATTGGTTCTTATTGAACAAGTTCTATAGCTTACTAATATAATAATAATATAATATTGTACCTATAATGCCCCCAGTGATGCCAGAATAGGTTACCCGAATAACATGTAACTTGAACATAACCGGTGGAATGAGAGTGTACCAGGGTGAACTGTACACATCTGCGTACCTGTTTAGAGCATACTGGCGTGGTGTTATGTTATGAAATAGTGTACACAATAAACAGATATGCATTCGCAGCAATCCCGAGAGATTTGCCGTAATTTATTGAAGAGTTATGGTGTGCGTAAGGGAGACATGTGTACATGTCATATACATCTGTCCCTTACACACTCAAAGTAACCTTACTTTAAGTGCTTATAGTCACCCCCCTGTTGTATATCTCCAAAGTTCTTCATCAGATCTTTACCAAATTTTGATGGGACCATTTCGGAATAAACTTCATTCGGTCAAAAAATTTTGCAAATCCGTTTATATATGACGCAGTTATATCCGAACATACATTACATATAGATACTTAAATATATATTATAAACATCCGAATGAGAACCTCGTCTTTTTTGGGCAATAAGTTAAGTAAGATAACTGTTACTAGGCAAATCTGCCAATCGCGAAAATAACTGTTTATTACTCGTATATCTAAAAAACATTCCTTTTTCTAGAATTAGAAAGGTAGAAACCAATCTTAAAATTAATTTATAGTGTACTAGCGGATGCCTCGCGGTTTCACCCGCGTTGTTCTTCTTCCCGGGAGAACACAGAGATAAAAAGAAGTCTATGTGACCCTTAAATAGTGTAGCTTCCCAACAGTTAAAGTATTTTTTAAATCGGTCCAGTAGTTTTTAAGTTTATTCGTTACATAAAAAAATCAAAAATACAAATCTTTATTCTTTATAATATTAGTATAGATAGAAAGGGCTCATAACTATCGGTTGGTTTTAGCTTAAAAAGGGCTCTGAGACATCCTTTGTGTACTATAAATGCAATTAAAATAATAGCTGAGTTAATCCAAAAGATAAATCTATATCTGAGGACAGTTTCAGTCAGCCCGTAGCACGCAGTTGACAGCGCATCATCATATTATACAGGCATTTATACAGTACATAATATAATAGTTTAGCTTACTAGTTTAGAAGAATGGGTAACTATAGTATCTGCCGTTCTAAATGAGACTGCGCCCTTCATCGTCATCATTTTTTCAGCCGGAAGACGTCCACTGCTGAACATAGACCTCGCCCAAGTGTCACCACATTGACCGGTCCCATGCGTCTCGCATCCAGCGAATTAATCGGTCCACCTAGGACCTAGGACCCTTAGTAAAACGCTTATCTTTTAATGTTGTTTCAGACTTCGCCGTAAGCTTAGGAGATCAACTTATATTTTACACTAGCGACGGCACCAAAACTGACACCGTACATTTTGAGTCCCAAAACGTCACTGCAATAGCGTTCGATGAAGTTCACAACAGAATGTTGTACGTCGACAAACAGAGCGACAACCAAGCCATATGTGGATACTACATTTCATCCAAAGAAAACGAATGTTTCCTGAAGAGTTCCGATCGTAATATTCGTAGCATCGCCTACGATCCAGCAACGGAAAAAATTTTCTTCACTGATACCAATAAAAAAAGCATTAATTGGATTTCATTAAAACCCGGACTTAGTACCAATGTTAATCATTTAATCCAGATGGATGATCGGACCCCCACAGATATTGCCGTCGAAAGCTGTAGAGGGTACGTTCCCAGTGGAGGTTTCATAAAAAAAATTGGATCACTATGGTGAACGCGCACTTACACGCGCTGCAGGAGCCGCACGCGCCGCAGTCATCGCATTTTATCAAGGCCCCGTGCAATCCGCACCGAACGCACTGAACGCTTCGCACGCTTTATATCCACTTCTGTAGTACATCTTATTATATCAATATTTTCTATACGGATACGGATGACGTCTCCGCACCACACTCGCCGCAAGCATCGAACGCGCCGAATCTGATGACGTCATCCAGCATTTTGCTGAAGTGCGGGTCGTGCGGCGCGGATAGGTGCGCGAGGCTGCATACGATTTCATAAAAATATTTATAATACGCGACGACTGCGGCGCGTGTGGCTGTTGCGGTGCATCTAGGTGCGCGTTCACCTTTATAAAGCGGTTATCATTTTAAACTAAGAACTACACACAGTCAACTTATCTGTGCACCTGGCGCGGTGACGTCACTTTGGGTTACAACTATCGTTATTGGCGCACGAGGCGAACGCGGGGCGCCGAGCGGCGGGAGTGGTATCACATTCCAGTAAGGTGCACAGTCAAGTTGACCGTTTAGTAGGGCTGAATCGGCTACTAGTTTTAAGACTTGGCAACTGCAGATACAGTTAAAGGTAGTCATTTTAGTTTAAACTACAACAACATCACTTTTTAAATCGTAGTGGCCTAGTGGCTAAGACCTCGCTTCTCGTGCTTGAGGTCGTGGGTTCAAATCCGGGCAAGTACCAATGTGAGTTTTTCAATTCATATGTACTTTCTAAGTTTATCTAGGACATCGCTGCCAACGGTGAAGGAAAACATCGTGAGTAAACCTGGATTTATAGTTGACCGACCGAGAGCGAAGCGTCTTCGTTTTAGTTTGGGCAAAAATACTTTCGTATGTCCGGATGTTATCTCTGTCGTTTTTTCTTTCTTTATTTCTTTCTACAGGTCCCATATCTCAACCGATTCTCGAGAAATTTTGTGAGCAGGTTCGATAATTAAATGGATTTTTTTGTCGATTGATTGATCGAGCCGAATCGGCCAAAGAATAAAAGGACAGACTCGCGATTGCTACAGTTCACAGAGTCACTAATTACTATAAGATTATGCTTTATTGGTGTAATTGCTGCAAGGCCTTGCAGTGCGAGGATAAACGAATAAACAAATAAAAAATCATGAAATCTCTGTCTACTTCGTAATGTTCAAAAGTGGTATTTAACTTACAGGTACATTTACTGGTGCTACGGAAACAATATAAAGAGAGCTCGTCTTAATGGTTCCGGAAGACAGGACGTGTTCTATCCTCAGGGAGATTTTTGGGAGGTTTTTAACTTGGCTATCGATACACAAACACAAAAAATGTACTATACCGACCGCTACTTATTCACACTTGATCACTTCTTAACTTTCGGAGATCTGGACGGAGGTAACGATCATGTCCTGCAAAGTTATACAAAGACGTTTAGTCGTTCAGTTAAATTGATTATGACCATCTCAAAAGATTACATCTACTGGTTAAACGGTAACAACGGGAGTTACGAAACTGTTTGGCAATATCCAAAGAACCCAAAGAGTGGTGTACAACTCAAAGAGTTATTAAAGTTCTCTGACAGTATACTCGGTTTAGCCACAAACTATAAAATAGATGACCAAATCAAGGGAATCCACGATTGCGATGCACTGTCGAGTCTGTTACCAATCACTGAAGCTCCTGCTACCACCCAGCGGAGCGATGTCTCTGTGTGTGACAACTACTGTCTGCAAGGTACCTGCAACGTTAATGATGAGGGGCTTCCTAAATGCAGGTAAAACAAACATCTTCTTTCTTCTTATATATACTAATATTATAAATGCGAAAGTAACTCTGTCTGTCTGTTACCTCCTCACGCTTCAACCGCTGAACAAATTTAGATGAAAGTTGGTATGGAGATAGATTGACACCCGGGCAAGGACATAGGCTATTTTTATTGATAAAACCACGAAGGGGAAGAAATGGGGGGTGGGGTAGTTTTGCATGATACTTCTTATTATGGCTTAAGCCGCTGAACCGTTTTAGATAATATTTGGTGTGGAGATAGTTTTAGATCCTTGGAAGGACAAATACTCTTTTTTAAATAAAAGAGTAGTGGGGTAGAAATGGGGTATGGGGAGTTAGTTTTGTATCAAACTTCTTAATAGGGCTTAAACCGATGAATCGATTTAAATGAAATTTGGTATGAAGATAGTTTGAGACCTTGGAAAGACATAGACTACTTTGTTTGCATAAAACATGAAGGGGGAGAAATGGGGTGAGGGTTAATTTTGTATTTATTTATTTATTAAAACTTCATGCAACATAAAAGTACATAGGCGGACTTAATGCCTGAGGCATTCTCTACCAGTCAACCATGGGCGGTGAAGAGATAGCATGGCAGGTGCATAACAAAAAAAAAATGAAATAATAAACACAAAATGAGTATATAGTTAAAATAAACATACATAAATAGGTACTATAATAAATACTATATATACATAAATTAATAGAAAGGCGCGTATTGAGACGACTCTGCTATTCGTTTAGAAAATAATGCCGCAACTTCCGCTTAAATGCATACTGACTGGTGGCCGTCCTGATATCGAGAGGAAGCGCATTCCAGAGAAGAATGGATTGAATGTGAAAGGATGAATGAACAAAATCAGAAGTATGAGAAGGACAGAGCAAGAGAAGATTGTTAGATGAACGCAGATCCCTAGCGTGTGAAGTACATAGGTATTGAAAGTGAGGAATGAGATAAGAAGGAGGTGTATGAGAGTTCAGTAGAGAGAAAAGCGCAGTCAAAGCGCGAAAATTTCTTCTCTGCCGAATGGGCATCCATTTGAGTTCAGTTCTGCAGCTCGACACATGGTCATATTTCCGGAGGTTGAATATGAACCGGATGCAGTTGTTTAAGAGCCTATCCAGCTTATCCAGGAATACCGAATATATTGTATGTTACTTCTTCTCATGCAACTTCTTCTAATTATGACCAATTTTGATGAAATTTGGGATGGAGATAGTTTCAGACCCTGAGTAGGACATAAGCATAGTCGCACGTACTTGCATAAATCACGAAGGGAGAGTAATGGGGGATGGGGCGTTACTTTTGTATGAAACATCTTAATAAGGCCTAAACCGATCAAAAAAAATTAAATAGAATTTGGTATGGAGATAGTTTGAGATCTTGGGAAGGACATATACTACTTTTTTGCGTAAAACATGAAGGGGAGATATGGGGGTGTGTAAAGAGTCCCTACAAGTTTCACGAGATAAAAACAGAAAACAGCAACTATTTTAGGGCAAATTTCTCAATAACTACAAGATATATGATAAATATTTTAATGCAAGATTTTGCGTCACATAGTTATCTAGTAAAAGTACATTACACATTTTACACGTTTTTACATAATCCCGAAACACCAGGTTTTTCAATTGCTTTTTCAGCTTACTGGTGGCGAATAACAATCTGCAAAAAATGGTGTGGACTGGGCAAATAATATACTAGTAAGCCACCAATTTTGTTTTTTAAAGTATTTGTACTTAAAAAAATTGTCCACGCGGAAAAAAGGCAATTCTATCATGTGCGAAAGCGTCGCCTATTAATAAGTTTCATAAAAAACTAACTCCGTATCCCCCATTCTCCCCCTTCATTTTAATGAAAAAAAGGAGTATTTGTCCTTCGAAGGATCTAAAACTATCTCCATACCAAATATTATCTAAAACGGTTCAGCGGCTTAAGCCATAATAAGAAGTTTCATGCAAAACTGCCCCAAACCCCATTTCTTCCTCTTCGTGTTTAATAAAAAAAAGTCCTTGCCCGGGTGTCAATCTATCTCCATACCAACTTTCATCTAAATTTGTTCAGCGGTTTAAGCGTGAAAAGGTAACAGACAGACAGACAGACAGAGTTACTTTCGCATTTATAATATTAGTATGGATGAATGTATTTGAATAGTTAATGTGTATATGAATGTTTAATTTAATGAGTCTGTGAAACTTTAAATAAATGGTTATATCTAAGATGATGCTGATGATGATGATATGTATATATTATGATTATTTCAGTTGTAATTCCGGACACACCGGATCAAGATGTCAAGTCGACGTGTGTCTTGGCTATTGCATCCACGGCAACTGTAGTCTTAGTGATGAGGGACATCCTACATGCAGGTAAAACATGTTCTACTTCTTCTGGTGGTTTTCTTGTTGAATGTCATCATCATCAGCCTTTTAATGTTACCACACAGGCATCTTCTATGTAAGAGGAAAAGGGCCGTAATCCACCAAACGGGCCCAGTGCTGGTTGGTGGATGTCACATGGCTTCGAATTTTTGGTCCTAGAACATTCCGGTTTCCTCACGATGTTTTCCTGCACCGTCGAATGTAGTTACAATATTTTCATTATTTCAGCTGTGACGCCGGTTACTCAGGAAAAAGATGCGAGGTCTCCGTGTGTCATGGCTACTGTCTGAACGACGGTGAATGTTCTCTTAACGAGGAGGATGAGCCAGTCTGCCAATGTGTTGGAAACCACGAGGGATCAAGATGTGAAGCCGATTTAAACGAAACTAACCCTACGTACGAATTAACGAAAAGAAACCTCACTCTACCTGATTTATTGTCTACTTGGCGAAATACTTCGTCAAATATTTATTTAACTGTCAATTATTATATTAACAGTAGCGTAACAATAGGGGGGCAAGACGGGCAAAATGTCAAGGGTCTCCGGCCTGATGGGGCACAAACACCCGTGAGCACCGAAGGACACTAACATTTATAAAAAAAAATAGAAATCATATTTGTGTGTATTTATTAAATACAAAAACCTAAGTAGGTACCTATTATACAAATAAATGATCAAGATAATAAACTATGTAGATATCGAAATAAGTAAGTCGGATACTCAAATTGGTCTATCTTTGAGTGTGGGGTTGTATATCATCTGTGCCAGATGGGCGTGGTCGCCGGGCTTCTACTGCCCAATCACGCTAAAGTCCTGCACCTATAGGCTCAGTTCCAGGAGATCTGATCTGACGTGATGATCGCTGACTGCTAAGTGTTGATGTGTAAGAGCTTCTTGTGTAGAAAATGAAACACCAGATTCTTCATTAGAGTTCGGGAAGCGATTCTGCGGTCCCCAGAGGTTGTCAGGAAGACAAGAGAAAAGAGGAAGAAGTACCTTTCCGTTGACACAATTAGGACAGTGCACTGGTGTGCTTATGACCCCCGAGACTTAATCGTAGTGAGGACCCCAAAAACGCTTCCAAAATTTTCCCTTTATTTACATTCTTAAAATCAATAAAACTCCCCATGTTTTCATCGAAAACACAAAAGATGTTATATAGGTGGATGCTCCGTAAAGCCTTCTATCTATAGGACCTATAATTATCTATAACTATACACACTGAAAATATTTTTCAGTGGGAATACGGAAAGGAAGGAAATTTCATTGATTTTACAACTTACAAGTTAATTTTCTCTTAAACTATCATTGCGATTTCCACCTTACAAAAACAGCCTGGTAGCTATGCCAGCAGGCTATCGAAAGGTAATAATTTAATGAGTACATCTATAACCCTCAGGCAGGTACCGGGCCCGAAAGTGCCAATCTAATAAAAATAGTGTGATATCGCAACCTTACAAGTTGATTTCCTCCCAAACTATCTAAGCAATTTCCATTTTACAAAGACGGCTTGGTAGTCATTCTAGCAGGCTATCGAATAGTAGTACTTCAGAAAGTATATCTATAACTTTGAGGCACCTAGCGCACCTGAAAGTGCCAACCCGATAAAATGTTAAAAGAAAATCAACAAAATTGACTCGTACAAACGCATTGTCTCAACTAAATGGACTTTATTTACAAGAACTAAATTAGTTTAATCTTGATACACACAGGGCCTAGGTAGAAACGATGCACTAAAACGACAATAATATGGCTATAGCCCACTCAATTTGAGAAATCCTATCCACTATTTACTTCTATTGTTTACTGATTCTAGATCAAGTATATAAAATAAACACTATAAAACATAAAAATCATGTTACTATGCAATATTGACTAAGAAAAAAGTGTTCAGGAATGTTGCGTTGGCAGTACGCCCTCCGCACTACTTGCGCCCGCGATCCCAGTTAGGGTCTCGCGGACATTGAATCTAAGTTAATGGGACAAGATGCTTAGCGAGTTAGTGCTCAAGCCTTCTGGCACCTCCAGAGGAAATTACGCCTCACTAAACAGGCAGCCCTCTCATTCGCCCCGATAAGAGTGTCGCTTTCGACAACTCTGAAATAGCTGAATGCCTGGCAGCCAGCCTAGAACAACAATGTTCGCCTAGCTCACAACCAGTAGACCAAGCCCACCTAGAAATGGTGTATGCTGAAATCGAACGCAGAGCTTCCCTCCCTCCCGTCGAAGACCCTGATAATCCCCTACCTCCCGTCTCTCAAGACGAAGTAGAGGATATTATCATAAGGCTTCGCCCTCGGAAGGCTTGGATGGCATCAAAAAGGTGATAAAACTATATATACGGAAATAGTATTTTTGTAATGGCTCCAAGGGTCTATAATAAATTACCAAAATGTATAAGGGATGAAGATAATATCCGCAAATTCAAAAGTAAATTATATGTATTTCTAATAGATAAGACATATTACTCTATCGAAGAATTTTTAAATGATAAAATATGACATTACTATCTATTCTAATTTACCATTGACATGTATGTAAAAATAAATTATAATTGATTAATTATTAAATAATAATACTTTTAATTGACATTATTTACAATATAATAAAATATGACGTTACTAATTCTTAATATAATTTACCATTGACATGCATGTGCAGTAAATTATAATTGATTTATTATTTATAAATAATACCTACATTTAATAGACATTATCTACTCGAACTTGACTTTGTATTGTATAGATTGAGATTTATTACTGAAAAACCTAACATATTTATACACCAATTTCATTGGTAGGACATAGAGCTCGACTGAATTGTAAACATAAGACCTTTATTGTAATACCTGTGTTCACGAATAAAGATTGATTGATTGATTGAAACTTCTCCCTGCCCGCTGCATTAAACAATAATATTTTTCCACAATTGTGGAAACAAGCCACTGTAATAGGTATCCCGAAACCAGGTAAACCCAAATCGGAGCCTACCAGTTACCGCCCTTTTAGTCTGCTCAGCGTCCTAGGCAAAATCTACGAGAGGCTCATTTACAAGCATATCAAAGACTACGCCGAGGCCAAGAGTATTATCCCACATGAGCAATTTGGCTTTGAATCAAACACTAGTAAATTCAACAAGTCCACCGCATCGTCGAACATACGAACGCTGGTTTCCAGCGTGGTTCGATGACGGGCGCCTTATTATTCGACATAACGAAAGCGTTCGACAAATTTTGGCACAATGGCTTAATATAGAAGCTATACCACGGGGTCTCAATTCAAACAAATTATAATTACTCTTAAAAAAATATCATAGATGGCAGCATAGGTAACAATTGTGAAAGTAACAATCATGATTGACTTTTCATTTTGTTTTGAGCTTTTTGCAATAGATGGCGTTTTTCCCAATTTGTCCTAAACTATATATACATCGTAAGTACCATTTTGTATTATTATTATTTATTATTAGCGTCGAATCCGACAGCTTACAGTCACTCAAAGGGCCATGGAGAGGGCTATGCTCGGTGTTTCCTTGCGTGATTGAATCAGAAATGTGGAGATCCGCAAGAAAACCAGGGTTACCGACATAGTCCGAAGAATTAGCAAACTTAAGTGGCAGTGGGCAGGGCACATCGCTCGCAGAACGGATGGCCGATGGGGCCGAAAAGTTCTGGAATGGCGACCGCGAACCGGCAGTCGATACGTTGGAAGGCATCCCACTAGGTGGACCGATGACCTGGTTAAGGTTGCGGGAAGGCGCTTGATGCGAGACGCACGGGATCGGTCAATGTGGCGGCGCCTGGGGGAGGCATATGTCCAGCAGTGGACGTCTTTCTGAAATGATGTCGGCTGAAATGATGATGATGAGATATGATTATAAGCGTAATTTAAGAGATATTATTTATTATAGGCGTAATTCAAAAGATATTAATTATTTTTGGCGTAACTTTCAATATTTACTTCTTAGTATAATACTTAAAATCACTTGTAGGGAATACTGTGTAATTGTCAGGAATGGCCATTATTGGCATAGGTTCTTTTCGGGCTACGCTAAACAAACCAACTTCTTTGCTTGTATGTAGGCTCACAATGTAACTAATCACGTTATGTATTGGCGAATAACTTAAACGACATAAAGACTAAGCACGTAGTTTGATCTACACGAACAATCAGTAACTCTCACTGAATTTCTCCTTAGGTTTTATCACGAATTCACAACTCAATCCAACCCGCCATATTCTTACTTGATATCTTGTCTAATTCCCCCTTGTTCGCGCCAAAAACTAGTGCTTAGTGTTACGTCAAGTTGACATCTGTCAAATTCATTCGAAACCATAGCTATCTTCAAAACGAAATCTTTAGAAATGTCGACACGGCCTCCTGACAATTGCGAGGCCGCGAGCATTTACGAGAGCAGTGGTGGCCCAGTGGTATCAGCCGCGACTTACAAGTTGTAGGTCGTGGGTTCGAGCCCAGGCAGGCGCTTTACTTTGTGTAAATTATTTCATCACCACTGCTCTCAAAACGGTGAAGGAAAACATCGTGAGGAAACCGGCATGTCCTAGAACCAAAAATTCGAAGACATGTGACATCCACCAACCCGCACTGGGCCCGCGTGGTGGATTACGGCCCATTCCCTCTCACAGAGAGGAGGCCTGTGTCCCAGCAGTGGAAACATTAATAGGCTGATGATGTGATGTGATGTGAGCATTTAACAATCCTTATATTGGCCCGTCTGACGTTAAATGTCAACAATTTCAAAATTAGTATAGGCAATGTCCCGACTGACATATCAACGCCCAGCCTAAACCACTAACGATAGAAGTTTGAAATTTTTAGAGGATGTAGATTTTATACTGAAGGCGTCATTTAAGAAAGGATTTTTGGAAATTCATCTTCTAAAGGGGTGAAATAGGGGATGCAAGTTTGTATGAAACTCTGTCATTTTTAATTTAAAATGAATAAAATTTGGTATTTAGCCTCTAAATATAAAATAATAAAAGACGTCTTCAAGTTAATTTTGGATTTCGTCCCCTATTGGGATAAAAAGGGATGTTAAAATTTGTATGAAAACTAAATTGTTTATTATCAAAATTACTTGGAATTCAGTATTTATGCTCTTCAATAAAATTAAAGAAACACGTATTTGAGGATTTTTTGAATTTCATCACTTAAAGGGGTAAAAAGGGATGTTAACGTTTGAATGAAAAATAAATTGCTCATTATCAAAATTAATTGAAATTTAGTCATTCTGCTCTTCAACACAATTAAAGAAACATGAATTTGAGGATTTTCTGAATTTCTTCCCTTAAAGGGTAAAAAGGGGTGTTAAAGTTTGAATGAAAAATAAATTGCTCATTATCAACATTAATTGAAATTTAGACATTCTGCTCTTCAACACAATTAAAGAAACATGAATTTAAGGATTTACTGAATTTCTTCCCTTAAAGGGGTAAAAAGGGGTGTTAAAGTTTGTGTGAAAACTAAATTGTTAACTGTCAAATTTACTTGAAATTTTGTATTTCTGCTCTTCTATACAATTAAACACACAATAATTTAAGGATTATTTGAATTTCATTCCTTAAAGGGGTAAAAAGGGGTGTTAAAGTTTATTTGAATTATTACTGGATGTGCTCGGGGGGGAAACAGTTTTCATAACTCAAGTACCACTGATTCCTTCCATGTCTTTGAGTTTAAACGATTACAATTCCTCTTAACGTCTGCTTTGCAATGATCACATAAATCTCAAGGCCAGTCATTAAGGGTGGCAGGCATAGATTTAAGGCAAGATTGGAGCTGGTAACCTCCAAGCGGGTGTAACATTTTTTTTGGTTCCGGTGTGGAAAATCCTCATTGGATTCCTCCGCCCTGGGGGAAGCGAAGGGGTCTGTCAGACGCCTACTGACTAAAATCCACCCCAGTATTCCATCTCACACTTACGCTGGGCCACCACGACCACGAGGAAGACAACTTTTCATCGAAAATCATCATGAGCAAGCTCTGTGAATATGTGAATCAGCAAAACTATCACCTCTGTGGCATCGAAAAGCCGCGTATAATACAGACGAGTCCTTACACCCGCTCAAAGTTACTACAAGATGTATGTTTTACGCTGAAGGCGTCATCGGGCCACCGAACCACTATTGTGGTCGACAGGGTCACAGAGTTATGATCAACATATTTCGCTATCCTTAAAAGCAATCAATTTTAACTAGAGTGGGTTTTTTTAAGTCACGAGTCTAAGTCAACACGCCTCAACTCTTGAAGCCCTCAAGAGTGATGGCAAATTCCATACACGGGCCCAAATGTTTATCAATTCTGGCGACGCGACGGCCACTTAGCCGTATCATTTTCTGGACTAAATGGAAAATAAATTAAGGCACCAAATAAATATTATCCAAAAGCAGAAACAAAGTTATTAATTCTTAAAAAAAATACAAAGTCAAAGTCAAAGCACTTTATTTCAAGTAGGCCAGTTACAGGCACTTTTGAATTGTCAAAAGACAAAATAAAATATTACAAAATTATGGTGCTACAGTCCCAGTAACAAGAAATAATAACGGTGAAAGTACCGTAGATGCCCATTCCAAGGCGTAGATCTCTATGGAGAAGAACGGGCAAGAAACTCCATGGACACTCTTTTTCAATTAGGTAATTATTACAAATCATTTGTTACATCATTCATGTTGAGATTACACATTATGTGAGAACGATGTAGAAAGTTTAAAGTGTCCATAGTAAATATAAAAAGACAATTCAGAAATAAAATTAGAATCAATTAAAATAAACCATGGCAGCTAAGAGATGACCAGTCCCAACCGACAGCGCCCGTTCACGAACATGACACATGTATCAGCACCATTCAGCTCAACCATTTTGAAGGGAGCTAAATGATCCGACACACGCGCCACCATCGGCGAGACATTTGAGTGAGCATGACATACTCTCAACCACCGGAGTCATTCAAGTCAATAGAAGACGTAGGTATCTAGACAATGATAGCTCTGAAGTACATGGTACTCACACAATGCTGGCTATGCTGCTATATAATACTAGAAAGATTGAAAGAAAAAAAATAGTAAAAAAGTAGCAAAGATAGTAGCAATCTTTATCAGCTCCGACAATAACAGTAAACGATACCTACGACAGCCTTACCAAAAAATAAAATTTAAAAAATACACATAAAAACGATTTTAAAAAATAATAATATTTAACCTGACAGCAAGCTAATTTTGGTAAAAGAACACGAACATTGTCTTGAGTTCAACACAGCGACCAACTATGCTTATCATCTAAATAATCATTAATAGAATAGTATGCCTTAGAACAGAGATTAGCTTTTACTTTTGCTTTAAATGCGTTAAATGGCAAATCTAGAAAAGAAGACGGTAACTTGTTGTAAAAAGTTATACCAACCCCAACGAATGAACTATGCACCTTATGAAGTCGATGAAAGGGAGCTCGTAATTTGTCCTTATTTCTGGTGTTAAAGTTGTGAATATCACTATTGTTACTGTACAAATGAATGTTCTGCCTAATATATAAAATGTTGGCGAATATGTACTGTGAAGCCGCTGTGAGAATACCAATCTTTTTAAAAAAATCTCTTAGTGAAACACGCGCACCTAATTGGTAAGCCGAAGATGTCTGAAGTAGGATTTAGAAATTGAAAGCAAAGTGGTCTTCCTATATTTGTATCTCCCTGTGGAAATCGATCCTACGAGACCTCCGGAATGAAAGTATAAAATAGCTCTAGCTATTAGAACAGGAAGGCAGTGCAGTTTATGCTCATTTTATATAAATTTCCACCTAATTTTTAAAATTCGGTAATATAATAATGTTGAGCAAATTTTGTGGTCTACGCGAACAAAGACGCGGGCGGTAAACTATGTTTGGATAATAATTTGCAATATCCCACCAGAACTGATAAAAAACGAAACAGCCAATATCGTGTCGTCCACGCAGGCGAAGCTGCGGGCGGAAAGCTAGTACATGTATATGCACCAACAGATGCTGCAAATGATACTGAAATAGAGTGTTTTTATGATACCATCGACAAAACCTGAAAATATCAGAAAAGAACATAATAGTCATGGGGGACTTTGACGCCAAAATTGGTCAACCAAAACGAGAAGAAAATTTAATTATGAAAAACCACGGTTATGGCACAAGAAACAGCAAAGGTGAACGACTAATAGAATTCGCTTTTGAAAACAATAAACACATTCTATAAAAAGAAGAAAAATCAGAAATGGACCTGGCGATCTCCAGACGGCAACACAAAAAATGAACTAGACTACATACTGCCAAATTTACAGAAGAACGTGCAGAATCTACAAGTCATCAACTTAAATTTCTCTACAGATCATTGATTCGTATGGACAACATTTCTTATACAGAAGCTAAAGGTAAACAGAATGAATTATGGCAACAACTTAAGAAGCTCACTTAAAAACGAAAAATAAATATCGATGTATAAACAATCACTCAGTGAACGCAGCGAGGAACTTATGAGCTGCCAAGATATCAACTCGGTACAGGAGTGTTACGACAAAATAGTTAATATTTTAGAAACTAGTTTGAAGAAGGCGCTCATACATAATAAAGACAAAGAAAGAAGCAGCGTGATTTCAGCTCATACTACAAAGCTAATCCAACGCAGAAGTGTTCTACAGAAAATAAAGCCAAAGACGTGAGTTATGAAAAATATATTGAAAGCACTCTATAAACTGGTAAGCAAATATGTTCGAAAAGACTACTCAAACTATCGAAAATAAATCATCAAAATACATCATAACTCCACAGGGGGTGTTAGAAAAGCATACAAGGAACTGCGATCTCACAAGACTTGGATTGAAGGACTTCACGACCCTCAAAAAACAACACATGACCCAAAAGAGATCCTACACATGGCAACCAACTTTTATGAAAACTTGTATAGTGCCCAAGTACGCCAATACATATACCAAAGTGAATAAGAAAATGACGACAATAATGAAGAAATTTGTCCAGTGGACGAAGCAGAAATTATAATGGGAATCAAACGGCTAAAAGAAGAGAAGAGCCCAGGACCTGACAGAATAACAAACGAGGCCATAAAAATAGCTGGTGCTTACCTAGTTAACCCTCTGACTCATTTATTTAATTTGATATTAAGGTCCTCGGTAACACCTAAACAGTGGTCTGAGTCCAATATTATCTTGTTGTTTAAAAAAGGCAATCCAAAGAAGATAGGCAATTACCGACTCATAAGCCTTCTTCCATCATTGTATAAATTATTCTCGTCAACTATAGAGAAGAGAATCAGAACTACGCTCGAAAAATGTCAACCGACCGAACAAGCTGGGTTTCGAAAGAGCTACTCCACAATAGACCACATCCACTCTCTGGAATTGCTTGTTGAAAAATACTAAGAGTACCAACGTCCACTCTACATAGGGTTTGTAGACTACCAGAAAGCTTTTGATACAATACTGCATTCCTTAATATGGAAGGCTTTGCAATCCCAGAAAGTGGAGAAAAATACGTGCAAGTCTTAATATACCTTTACGAGAATAACACTAGTGGAGTGAAGCTAGAGACAACAGGACCACCTATCCCTGTCAAAAGAGGAGTACGGCAAGGCGACCCCCTATCGCCTCGAATCTTCATAGCAGTACTGGAAACGATTATCGGAAAACTAAATTGGTATAGAAAGGTATATATCATGCATAGAAGGGATCAATCTTCAAAGTTAAGCAACACTTTCCAAGGTCTGGTCGTGGATGGGTGACCATCTTTACATAGCGAGATTCTTCCGTGCCTCGGATAGCACATGAAGCTTTTGGTACCGACTGTCATTTGAAGATCTTTGACAGTTATTACGGATAATCAGAAGCCGAGAATCTGAAGCTGTCTTAACAAGGGAGATCGTTTAAGATACCCAGTTACTGGGTTGTGTGGAGGTCAGATAGGCAGTCCCTTCATGTAAAATACTTGTACTCTGCCTTTCGGTATCCCCTGGTATTAGCTGCGTCCGGTATCCCCATTCCAGTTATGTTAGTTAGGGGACGAGTCTATTGCCTTATACCGCGCACAAATCCACACTCCGGGCAGCTACTACTACTGAGAATTTCTAGATGGAAAAACCCAATAAAACTGTGCCCGGCCCAGGACTCGAACCCACTTGCTGAGCAGTGCACTACCTACCTAACACCTGCGATCACTAAACCAGCGAAGGCGTTCTCATTAAGATTTAATTGTTTGACTCATTTGAGGTTGAATCTACGGCCTGGGGTTCTGAGAAAGCTAGTAGCCACCTACTTAGTTTTTAGGGTTCTGTACCCAAACGTTCTAAACGGAGTCCCTCTGTCACTAGAGTCTAGCGGTAAAACCGTTGAAGCTATAGTCTTCATATTTACACTACTCGTATTTATATATCTTACTGAACCAAAGACAAATAGATATAAATAAAAAAATGTCGCTGTATATAGTACCTACATATTTTTTTCCTTATCCTCTTAGTATCTTAAATGCTTAACTCTTCACAACCTCGAAATTTGCAGTTTCAGGGCTCCTATTCCTGTCTGCACGGTCTAAAGTAACCTAACTTTAAGGAGATGACGGGAGCCGAGTTCGCTCGCTTTGCTCACTCACTTTAGCTCCCGTCATCTCCTTCGAACCTAATCTATCCGTGTCGGGGTGCCCTAAGCTACCGAGCTCGCTTCGAGCGACTAATTTGTTTACCATAATTATCGAATTTCTCAACCGTAACGTAGCTATATTCATAATGACCAGACAATGGGATAAGTATAAAGTTTTAATCAGTATGCTTTACATTTTTCGAGTTTTGAGAACATCAAAGCCATTATCACAAACTGAAGAGACTCACCGAATATTCCATTCCAACCATGCGTGCTTCCGACCTCACAGCTGATTTCATGACGTTCGGCTACCACCTGCGAACTGCTAGCCTGCCTTTCCTCTTAACCTCTCAGACGTCAACCTTCGCATTCAGCATCTGAACCGCTAGCCTGCAGCAGAGGCTCCACTGCGACATTATGGTATCTGAAACATGAAAAACCCTACGAGAGTACATGTTCACACAGTTATCTTAACCATACACAGTTTAGATTAACCGGTGCAGCGGTGTAGTAACCTAAACCGGCACGGCAAAATAGGTTATTATGGACACTGAATATGTGTGGAGGGTGAACCACACATTACATTGTCCCAATTTTTCAGGACGACTGTACTGTGTCGTCGGCTGGAGGTTTGTCTACCCCCCTGTACCATCCCCACCACTCGGAGCCCTATGGTTATGGAGATATCCATGGTTGAAGTTTTCAGGTTAGAATAAAAATTTCCATGAATGTCCATTGTTTTAAGGGGCGGGGAGGGAGGGAGGGGAAGGGTGGTAGGGGGCTACCCCCCCAGCACCATCCCCACCCCACGGAACCCCATGTATATGGAGATATCCATGGTTAAAGTTTTTACGATTACTATTTAACAACAAAGCAACAAAGTCGAAGACGCCCCGCTGCGCGCTCCTATTTCTGTCTGAAGGGTCTAAAGTAACCTAACACGAAGGAGATGACGGGCGCTGAGTTCGCTCGCTTTGCTCGCTCACTTCAGCTCCCGACATCTCTTCGAACCTAACCTGTCCATGTCGGGGTGCGTTAAGCTCCCGAGCTCGCTTCGCTCGCTCTTGGACTAATTCACATTTTTTTACCTCGCTAATCATATTTAAGTAAAAATTATATCTAATATCGCCAGAACCATGGGGTTCCGTAGGGTGGGGATGGTACAGTGGGGAAGCCCCCCTACCTTCCTTGCCCTCCCTCCCTCCCCGCCCCTCAAAACGATGGACATTTACGTAAATTTTTAGTCTAACCTGAAAACTTTAACTAGGGATATCTCCATAACCATGGGGCTCCGAGTGGTGGGGATGGTACAGGGGTGTAGCCAAACCTCCCCCTTCGCATCCTCCCCGCGTCAAAAATCAACGGCCCATAATGGAAAGTTTATCCAAGTCGCCGCCTGTCAGTACGCTTTCCGCCCGGCCCGGGCCGTGCATTGGGTCTCGATAAAACGGTTATATTTTCGAGTGTATGGTGAATTTAGTGCTGTGGGTGTTAAAATATCATGGAATAATAAGTGATGAAGTGTTTTTACTAGCGTAATTGGGTATGTGTCGTGAATTCCAGCAGATATACGTATTTCAACGAACAAAGTCCTCTATTTGTTCTAGCCATGACGACCGTTTTGCCGTAAGACCTTTTTTCGACATCTAATTTTGCCTAATTCTTATCAAACTGTCGTTATTTATAATAGTAGGTTAACTAGCAACGCCTCTAAAGCCACTAATTGAAGTGCTAACGCCAGTTCTTTGAATTTAGTCGAAAACAATAACAAACAAAAGCGCTGATGCGCTGATAAAGCCGACGCCACAGACGCATTTTTTTTTGTTTTATTCTGGGTTTGTTTTTAGGTAAAATACCTTTGTTTTGTGTTTTTCCAATAGTAATTAAAATAATATAGCGGATTGTGGAAAAAAGGCAAAAAAATGTTTTTTTTTTAAATATGCAAGTGTCGTTTTTGGCGCTCTTTTTCAAGTGTTTACATTGTGACTCATTGTTCGGAAACTAAACAATTCTAACACCTAAGCCTTTGTCTGTGATAAGACTATGTACCAAACTATGTAATAGGATACTATGCCATGTCAAGTGGCTTACAGAATGCCCTGAACCGAAATGTAAACATACCCATTCTTTTGTGACGGCGGCCGGGTCAAGTACCTGAGGCGTAATTTTGTAAAGCTTGTGTTTTAAAAAATATGTATGGGGAGGTGTGATTTGTTGATTGATTCATGTGAAATAGAGTGTACTTTTGTAAATATAATAAAAAAACATTGAAATAATGATTCATTTTTTCATTTCTTACTACCTCTGTACACAAAACTGGGCAAAATTCCCTTCCGCTGACTTTACACTTTTTTTACAACTACAAAACAAGTCCAAACATAAAAAATCCATTTGAAATCTGATAGCTTAGTTCATTGACATTACAAAAACATAAGTTTCATGTATAGCTCACATACAAAACTTTCGTGATAACGGCGTTTATAAACAACGGCAAATCTCTCGGGATTGCTGCAATTGCATGTCTGTTTATTGTTTACACCATTTCATACTCGTAACATAGCATCACGCCAGTACGCTCTACGGTATGCAAATGTGTACAGTTCACCTTGGTATCTGCAACTCATCCCACGATACTGTTTGTGTGGAAATTTAAACTTTATCAACGTTTGGTACAATTACTAAGACTAACACATTTTTTTTATAAAAATTTTAGATTTTAGTTTCATTTTGTTATTTAATGTAAAAAAACTAAATAAAATACTGTAATACACCTCATTACTATGAACCTTTTTTTGCCCATTTACCTTTTCATGTATAATGTTTCTTACAACTAGCGCCATCTGCTTATAAAGCTTTAAACTGTTTAAGATTACGATTCCTTTGAAGAACGTAAGTAGTAGAGGACTCACTTAGTCAACTTCATTGACTGCATTGTAAGTGGTTCGCAGTATTACTACTAGATGTCGCTGTTTATTGGTGTCTTGATCCTGAATCGCGGTGTTGTAAATCACTGCCATTGAATGAGTTCGACAGATTATTTATTTATTTTATTATTAATTTAAACACAGAAAATACATACAGAAAACACATCATGACAAAGGAGTACAAAGCTACTGCTTATTTCTTAAGAAATTTCTACCAGCAGACCCGCGAAAAGGAGAAATGAAGACGAAATGTAGACAAATATTGTGTGAGAACAGAAAGAGAAGAAAAGTGAACGACTAATCTAAGATATAAATACATACACATATAGTGTAAGTGATATATACTTAAATAAATACATAACTCTAAAATATATAGATACTAAATATATATACATATGCTTATAAAGATCAGAGTGAATCTTAAAATTGAATGAAAATGAATTGAATCAGAGGAAAGATAATGCTCTTTTAAACGTTTTTTAAAAAGCGAGATAGTATCTAGATCTCTGATACTAGGCGGAAGTGAGTTCCACAATCCCACAGCATGGACAGAGAAGGAATAGGAATAATAGTTGGTTTAATGAGGATGGGATTTAAGGAGGGATCTAAGATGTGACCTACATAATGCATCTCTAGGGCGAGCGTAAGAAAATCGCTCACGCAGGTAGGAAGGATAAGACGGGTTGTGTAAGATGTTGAAGAGGAGACATAAATTCCGAGTTTTCCTGCGAAGACGGATTGGGAGCCGCTTGAGTTCACTGCGAAGGTGAGAAACATGATCATACTTACGTAGACCATAAACAAAGCGAATTCATAAGTTTTGCATCCAGGTAGCAGGCGTCAGCATAAACAATAATCGGCTGAATAAGTGGTTGCGCCAAATAAATTTTCCAAACGACTTCGCCCATGAGCTGATACATGCCAGGTCCCGGTTCATAGCCGCAATAGCAGAACCAGCATCGTCTAAAGTAAAATTTCGATACAGCTGCAAGTCATCTTTGTAAAGATGGAAACTAGATGAGATTACTCTGGTAACAAAGTTAATGAAGATTGAAAAAAGAAGAGGAGAGAGAACGCTACCCTGAGGAACCCCCTCAGTGAGGCTACACCAATCAGAGAAGGACTCATCAAGGCGAACACACTGAGAACGTCCCCGAAGATAAGAATTGAACCATGCTAAAGCGGAAGAAGAGAAATTAATGGATTCCAGAACACCGAGTAAAATGTCGAAATCCACTAAGTTGAAGGCACTGCTAAAGTCAAGCAATACAAGTACAGTAAGGAACTTATTCTCCATAGCCCAACGGATATCGTCAGTTACATTTAAAAGTGCAGAATTATTATCGTTCTTACAATGCTATTGCCAGCTAGCAGAAAGGTGCATCTGCGGATCCTCGTAAGGAAAGCGTGTACATACGTCGACTCCCAATAATCACCACTGACCTATCATTTCAATTTAAAAGACTCCAATTTCCAATCAAATTTAGTTTTGCTATTACTATTAACAAAGCTCAAGGATAGCAGGGGTGCATTACCAGCTACATGTAGCTGGTGATATGCGCGTATGTCCAAGGCCCAAAATGTGTAAGTATTAGCATCAAATGAAAGGACATACAACATAGTTTACCACCCTGTATGTCGTCAACCAGAATTGATTGACAGTTAACGCGGACGAATGTGCGGCTAACAGTTAGTAATAATATAAACTACCTATCGGTACAAACATGGTGAACATCCCACCCATACGCACTAAACGGTATGGGAATACTTTTACTGTGCGTGCAGCTAAGGAGTGGAATTCCATGCCGGAGTATGTATTTCCTGGTAGCTGGGAGTCTTTAAGTCAAGAGTATTTTGGTTACTTCTAGGCAAGCGTGCTTTACCGTCGACCACATCATCGCTTACTATTACAGTGGACATTTGGTCAAACGCGTGCCTAAAAATAATAAAACATATTATCTGTTTACTCTAAAATAATATATCACTCAGTAGAATCTAGTACCTACATAAAAAACTGTTTTCGGTATGCCCGATGCGCAATTTCAAGATAATTTGTATCGCCTCGTTCAACAGCGACCCAGTCAAAGGTCCTGACCTATGCAAATTCCACTATACATTGGTTGATATTTTTTTTTATTATATACAGTACTAGCTGTACCCCGCGGCTTCGCTCCCGTCAATGGCTACCTACCTACCTACCCTACCCAACCCTATACTATCCTACCTAACTACCCTACCCTGCCTACCTATATTACCTATCTACCCTACCTACATACCTACCCACCCACTACCTATCCTACCCACTTACTGTCCCTGCCCTACATACCTACCTACCCTACTCTACCCTACCCACCTACTGACCCTACCCTACCCTATCTATCCTACCCTACCTACTCTTCCGTACCTACCTATATTTTATTTTTATTTTACCAAATGTTGCCTATGTCCTTCCCCGGGATGCTATCTATCTCCTTGCCAAATTTCACAGTGGTTTAGGCGTGAAAATGTAACAGACAGACCGAGTTACTTTCGAATTTATAATATAGGTATGGATACCTACATGTAATATTGAGCAGAGCTAAATAATAACAGCCGACCGCATAAATCTTCAAGGTAAAGCAACACTTGCCAAGGTCGGTTCGTGGATGGGTGACCATGTTTACATAGCGAGATTCCTCCTCGAGTGCCTTGGATAGCACATTAAGCCCAACATCGGTACCGACTGCTATTTAAAGATCTTTGACAGTAGGTACGGATAATCAGAATCCGGGAAATCTGAAGCTGTCTTAACAAGAGGTATCGCCAGGTACCCAGTTACTGGGTTGTGGAGGTCAGATGTATTTGTGCAGAGTGCAATTTATAGTGAAATACCATACTGTTTTCAAGAGACTTTGTCTTCACAGAGCACTGGTGTGTATCCTGTTATTATAATCGAGTTTTGAGAACATCAAAGCCATTATCACGAACTGTTTACAAGGTACATACTAAAAACGTCTTCGGTATGGTGGCCAATAATTGAAAGATTAATTTCAGGGGATATCGGAATGCAAGTAGGAACTTGAATGTGAAGGTCCGTTTTGTGTTCATGGTATAAAAGTTATTGGTCAATCTTTTTGCAAATGCACGTCCGGGTATACCGGTGAGCGATGCGAATGAGTGGTGCTACCACTGAAAATGGACTTCCTAAATGCATGTATAACATACTCTACACCTTTTTGATATCTTATTTTGGGCTTATTTATTTTGGTATGGGTACTTCACAATTTTACTATTTCAGATGTAATTCTGGCTATTCCAGTGAACGTTGTGAAGTGATCCTGTGTTACGGTTACTGCTTGAAAAACCGCTGTTCTTTAAACGAGGAGGATGAGGCAGTCTGTGAATGCATAAGAGAGTACGAAGTTGAAATGTGCCAGTACTTCCAAACAGTTGTGACGGAACAGGTGTTCCGTAAACGAGGAGGTTGAACCAGCCTGTCAATGTGTTGATAGTCACGAGAGTTCTAGATGTAAAACTGATAAAAATTAGCCTATTACCACTACTTCTACGCACTACTCACCAGAGGGAAATAGAAAAATTAACGTAGTTGTTGAAAACGTGATGCTATAAATAGTTTTTTAGCCGGACAGGTATTTTAATAAAAATATTGGACACGTAGTTATTCTTTTGTCATGTAAACAAAATAACGAGCCTGAACTCCTAAACTTTGATGCGCTTTATCTTTGTTTTTTTTTTGATAAGTTATTGACGTACTAGAATTATTATTTAAGTACCCAGGAATCAAACTATCAATTTATTGAGTTTACACTCTTTCCTCGTTTAGTAGGTATAACCACGCATTTAGGATGCTGATGGGACTGCCCCACTTCTGTGTGCGTCGGGAATGTTCGCAGATGCGCATGTAGCTTGCTTTTACACAACAATTAGTAAAAGTGCGCTTCTCAGAGGCTCTAGACAATTAAAGTAACAATAAACGAAAGCGTAGCGATTGTAAATACGTCAAAAGTGTACCGGATTTTCAAGAGCTATCGAAATGTCACGTGTAACTAAATGACATTTCGAGCATCGCCGTCGCTGACGTCGAATGACACCGCAGATTGTACCATATTAAGTACTATAATGATTTTGATTCAGTATAGAATATTCTACGAAGATTGGTTCATGTTATCAAATAAATGATACGTGTTTTTGTAGATTTTGTAGTAAAATAACGTTCTAACAAAAAAATAAACCGACTTCCAAAACAAAACACTACAAAGCAAAAAGTAACTTCTTTTTTGTAAGTCGGTTTCTGTGGGACTTTTATATTTTCGTTTTTGTCAGCGATTTCCGAAAATAAAGTTATTTTTCGGTTTGTAGTGTTTTGTTTTGGAAGAGTTTTTTTTTTTGATAATAAGTTTTCTATTTTTTCAACCAACTATAAAAAAGGAGGAGAATCTCAATTCTACGGATACTATTTTTATTTTATGTATGTATGTTTAATTTTGGTGCCTTATTTATTTCCGTGAAAATACGCATTAGGATAACTAAACAACTACTCGTTAGATATTGATCAAATTTATATGGGACACGGGCAGCACTGCCAGCTTTCAAATAATATAAGAATCATCAAGATCGGTTCTTCTAGTAAAAAGTTCTGCGGTAAATATAAAAATTGTCACAAAGTTACAACTTGAAGATTACTTTTAATAAGAAACTTTTAACCAAAAAATTCAAACCGACTTCCAAAACAAAGCGAAAAATAAATTTCTTTTCCGAAGTCGGTGTCTTTGGTACCTATCGTTTTCCATTTTTCGACACCGACTTCGGAAAATAAAGTTATTTTTCGCTTTGAAGTGTTTTGTTTTGGAAGTCGGTTTGATGGTTTTGTTAAAAAGTTTTTATCTCTCTTTTTAGTTTTTTGGTAGGTACCTCCAATTAGCATGAAATTCATTTATAGCCAAAGTAAATCTCATTTCTTCTCATCTCTCTCTCTCTCATCTCTCAATAAGCCCAAACATGGCTAGAATTCATTGTTTTATTTCGGAGTTCCATTACCGACCTTCCGGCTTCATCATCAGATGGTTGATAGTACCAATTTCACCAGTACGATTTATTTATAAGTATTTGCTTCATCATAGTAGGTTAATTATTTTATACCCGTGACATACGTAGTATTAAGGAGTTCCAGTGGCCATCTGTGGTCTTCTTCATCAGTTCCACTTCACCTAATGATACTTTCTGAGTGCAAATGATTGCATTGTTGATGAAAATACCAAAATTGCTATATATGTATGCCTATAATATTTGAGGCGATTCCTCGATTTCTCCACGATGCCATCATCAGATCCGGACCTGATGTCTAGACCACCTTGGTTGGAAGTATACCCTTTCCAAATTGGTCCAGGCGTCTTTGAGTAATTATTGGGAAACAAACATTAAAAAAAGATGCCAACGAATTAAGAACCTCCTCCTTTTTTGAAGTCGAATAAAAATGCCTTGTCTTCCCGTTCACAAGGTACGAGGCTGTGATTATGAGGCTTGTGTATGTGAATTTAAATGGAGGAGTGAATTTATATTATTATTTCCATGATAAACAATTTTTCAGTAATATAGCTTCTAACCATGACTTAAAATTATACTGGAAATGTTCCTTCTGTACGAAAATTAGATTTTTGTCTGTAAGTTTCCGGAAATGTGGGAATTTTGGATTTTGGACTAAAGGCTAGTTTTTAACATGACAGTGCCGATGGCATTCATACATCTTTCTTTTTCTAGCAAAAATGGAAATAAGCCCTTTTGAAAAATCACTCCTCGTAACGATACAGGAGTTATTCTTAGTGTGTGGCAATGTTTTTTTTTAAGCAAAGTAATGACCCATTTGTCTTTTTCGCAAATGTCTTCTATCATAGACAAGGCGCTGTTGACTGTAGTAAAAAATC
The DNA here is from genome assembly GCA_948252205.1 of Orthosia incerta. Classification (NCBI taxonomy): domain Eukaryota; kingdom Metazoa; phylum Arthropoda; class Insecta; order Lepidoptera; family Noctuidae; genus Orthosia; species Orthosia incerta. The sequence goes on from OX411769.1 coordinate 3,948,066, forward strand.
TCTGAAATTTGTGTATGAATGTAAGTTCATACATACTTCATACTACATACTTCAGTAAGTGTGATCGATCATAATGAATTCGTGAACTTTTTTGTAAATCCAGAATGGCGGCAGTTTGAGGGTATTTAAAGCTGATGGTAACAAAAAGTAAATCCAAGAGTGCGGCTGCAATAATTATCAACTGTTTCGTTAAGGGTGTCGTTTTCATGGTTTGTGAGGGTGTTAAAGCCGATAGTGCTGTCATAATTTAAATCCAAGATGGCGGCTGCAATAAATTATCAACTTTTTCGTCATGGAGGTCGTTTTCATAACAATATCAATAACATTGAAAGTTACAACCCTATTGCTTCAATGGAGCGTAGGTAATTATATCATCAACTAGGCTTAATTTCGTTACTGCTTGTATATTTTACTGTGGCAAGACCAGCTAGCCGTCTTCAGTCGCGCGTCGCGGTCTCGCGAGTGAACTCACTCCCAAAGATTAGTATATTATACTGGGTACTCACTCCCATCAGAAGCCTAAGGACAAGTGGTGTCGCGTGTCTCCTACCTCGGTCGCAAGTTACGGTCGCGCTTTGAACTAACACCTTAACACGTTACACTTGGTAAGACTAGATGACAAACTTGAATGCGCCCATCATACAGTTTTGAGGACTCATTGATTGAATGACATTGCCACTTTGAGTGTCTGACCACAGAACAGATAAAAGAGGTTAGAAAGGAAATAGTTCCTGATTTGTACTAGAACGCGTGTCGCCGCTTGTGTCCCACTCTTTAAAGCCGAATCCCATAGACAAAGACAAAAGACAAAGACAAAGATATTTTATTTCAAGTAGGCCTCCAAGCGGCACTTTTGAACGTTACATTAAAATTTACAAATAATAATAGTTGATTCTACCGTGCATTCGGAAAGTAGCATGTAATGGAGAATAATGCACAAGAAACTCAATACTTACGCTTTAAAAAAAAAAAAAAATTTTTTTTACAATATTTAGGTACATAGGTACATACCTTGATGAATGAAATTGAGTTTATACAAAACAAATATACATATTTATACAGTCTTCAGAAGGTCCAACAATACTTCAAAACAATAAAGTTCTGCATATCACTTGTTTTTGCGCCCTAGTGGATGTGGAGCAGGACTAGCATTTAGCCAAGCATTTTTATCAGTGATGTAATCCCCCAACTTATAATATGCCAGCCTGCATAGTGTGCGTTTTATACAAGTTTTAAATTTCGTCTCATTCAGTTCAAGAATGTGGGGAGGAATTTTATTGTAACATTTTGTACAGTGCCCCATGAAAGATGAGGCTACTTTAGCCAGTCTGAAACCTGGTTGAACTAATTGGTCCCTATTTCTAGTAACGTAATTATATCTGTCGACGTTTTTACTAAAAAGATGTAAATTCTTTCTCACGTACATGATGTTTTCATAAATATATTGACAAGGAACCGTCATGATGTTAATGTCCTTAAACAGTTCCCTTAGAGAATCGCGCCGGCGAAGATTGTACATCGCTCTGATGGCTCGTTTTTGCAGAATAAAACATACGTACGCAAATTACGCACACAAATAACCTACACGCACTTAGATCGCGAGCTTGCTATTGATTGTCACACTAACGCAAACACTGTGCTTGACGTGCACTCACACACGCGCAAAAGCAATTTATTTCTCATACATGTTACGGTGACCAAAAGGTCGATTATCGATATCAATAAAATTACTGTCATTCTTTAAATTTTTGTTATTAAGTTTTGCAATTTTTCGCTATAATATCGGGAGGGGGACGGGGTACAAATAGTGTGGACCTTCTAATAAATAATAATAGTGTCATTCATTTCTACCGGTTGCCTCAACCCACAATTTTCTTATATCTGGAGCTGTTGGAAACCTAATAAGAAAATGTATGTTTTCATTATAAACGGCTAACCTCAAACCAAATTTTAGACGAAAACCCCACTCAGAAACTAAGACAAAGACAAAGATATTTTATTTCAAGTAGGCCACCAAGCGGCACTTTTGAACGTTACATTTTACAAATAATAATAGTTGATTCTACCGTGCATTCGGAAAGTAGCTTGTAATGGAGAAGAATGCACAAGAAACTCCATACTTACTCTTTTTAAAAAAAAAACTTTTTACAATATTAGGTACATAAGTACATACCTTGATGAATGAAATTGAGTTTATACAATACAAATATATTTATACAGTCTTCAGAAGGTCCAACAATAATTCAAAACAATAATGTTCTGCATGTCACTTGTTTTTGCGCCCTAGTGGCTGTGGAGCAGGACTAGCATTTAGCCAAGCATTTTTATCATTGATGTAATCCCCCAACTTATAATATGCCAGCCTGCATAGTGTGCGTTTTATACAAGTTTTAAATTTCGTCTCATTCAGTTCAAGAATGTGGGGAGGAATTTTATTGTAACATTTCCATGAAAGATGAGGCTACTTTAGCCAGTCTGAAACCTGGTTGAACTAATTGGTCCCTATTTCTAGTAACATAATTATGTCTGTCGCCGTTTTTACTGAAAAGATGTAAATTCTTTCTCACGTACATGATGTTTTCATAAATATATTGACAAGGAACCATCATGATGTTAATGCCCTTAAACAGTTCCCTTAGAGAATCGCGCCGGCGAAGATTGTATATCGCTCTGATGGCTCGTTTTTGCAGAATAAAAATTTACTCAATGTCTGCAGCCCTTCCCCATAGTAAGATACCGTAAGACATTATACTATGAAAATAACTAAAATAGACTAGTCTGGCGGTATCCACATCCGTTAACCGACGAATCTTTCCAACAGCATAAGCCGCCGAACTCAGCCGCCCCGCAAGGGATACCAAATGAGGACCCCATTGCAACCCTGAGTCCAGCGTGATCCCCAGAAAAACCGTTTTATCGACGAATTCTAGCTTCTCCTTGTTTAATATAATGTCACAATCAGTAGTTTTGACATTCGGCAAGGAAAATTTTACGCACTTGGTTTTTTTACCATTTAAAACTAAATTATTGGCAGTGAACCAATCCTGAACCTGCCGTAGCGCGTTATTTACGTCGTCAACCTGACAAGTACGTCTATTTATTTTAAAAATTAAAGATGTGTCATCAGCAAATAACACCATGTTAAGTTTGTTTTCCAATAAACGGGGTAAATCGTTTATGTATACTAAAAATAAGAAAGGACCTAAAATTGAGCCCTGGGGTACCCCCATTTTCACGTTTAACCCGGACGAATTCACACCGTTTATTTGAACTAATTGCTGTCTATCATTCAAATAAGATTTAACCAAACTTAAAGCTGATTGACCTAGCCCGTAATGCTCAAGTTTCAGAAGTAATGTTTCATGATTAACGCAATCAAACGCCTTCGACAGGTCGCAGAAGATACCTATGGCATCCTGCGAATCTTCCCACGCATCAAAGATGTGATTTAATAGAGCGACACCAGCGTCAGTTGTACAACGTCCTCTGGTGAAACCATACTGTCTATCATGCAAGATGTTATTCGTATTAAAATAATGAGCATTTGATTTAGCATTATCCTCTCAAATACCTTGCTGAAAACCGGCAACACGGATACTGGTCTATAATTATTTGTGTCTTTACTGTTCCCGGATTTAAAAAGTGGTATAACCTTACTATATTTCATTAGATCCGGAAAAACTCCTTGATCCACACACAAATTGAAAATCAACGCTAAGTACGGCGCTATAGTCTGAATAATGGAGGTACAAGCCTTGATGGACATTCCCCACAGATCTTCAGTCGGTTTGATCTTGATTTGCTTAAAAGCTTTTATTACTGTCATGGGGTTTATATGTGAAAAGTTAAATACAATCGGGCAGGCTGAAACGTTCGCGTTTAATAATCCAAAAGCAAGCGAGGGCGAAGAATTTAAAGTTTCAGTAGTTTTAATTGGGATGTTGGTAAAGAAATTAACAAATTCTTGCGCAACTTTTTTGTTATCTCTAATAAGTCCGTGTGTGGTCTCAAGCGTGTAATCACTACTATTTCTTTTATTCCTATTCGTTTCATTGTTTATAATTTTCCAAACCGTCTTGATTTTATTTTCTGCTAATTTAACCTTATTGCTAATGTACAAGACCTTAGCTGCCTTGCAGGAATTTAAAAAAATTCTTGAGTAAGTAGCAACATACTTATTAAACGTTTCAGTGCTTAATACAAGGCTTAAGCCCATATAGCTCGTAAAGTCTTTCCCTACTTTTTCTAAGTCCTGTAGTCGCCCAGTCACTGAATAAAAACTTAGGGCATATAGTTTTAGTTTTCTTCTTAAAAGTGTTATTGAACTCTTTTTGAACCACTGAGAAAACTTCATCATACAAAATATTACCATCATTCACTGTGAGGTCCTGGTTGCTTAACTTACTGATTAAAGTGCTGTTAAATTTATTTAATTTACCGGATGTTATTGGTCTGGATTGAATCTGCACTTGTTTTATCAGCATAATGGACTCAAAGGCTACCAGTAGCCCACTATGATCCGAAGACAGATAATTTATAATGGCCTTGTCCAAGTAGTTGCAGCTACAAAAAACATTATCAATACATGTAGCAGAAGTCAGTGTAGTTCGGGTTGGTTCCATAAACACATGTGACAAATTAAATGATTTAAAGAGATTTAATAACCTACTGCTGTCTGAATTATCTTCTAGAATATTAATATTAAAGTCACCACAGACAATTATTAGTTTATTACCCATTGCAAGTTTTGCCAAAACATCTTCCATCACTGACTCGAATATAGAGTAGTTCTTATAATTAGGGGGTCTGTAAACGCACACTATGACATGCTTATCCAGCTCAACACAGGACAGCTCAACACTATGTTCAACCGGTAGGTCTACTATTTTTTTTCGAGGTTTTGATTTAATACCATTTTAATTAATATAAGTGAACCCCCACGCAACATAATGTTTCTGTTAAAACAACTGCCCACAGTATAATTTTCATAATTGATTAACATTGCATAATCTTTCAGCCAATGCTCAGTGAAACAAACAATTTCAAACATTGATTTTTCTAAAAACAGTTCGATTTCCAATTCCTTCGAAGAAAAACCCTGAATATTCTGATGAAATAATTTCAGAGAATTCTGCTCAGACCTTTTTTTCAAATTAATTTTTTGCGAGCAAGAAGGTACCTTTTTGATGGTGGATATACTCGTAACTACTCCGTTATTGGTACCCTCCCTTGTCCTATCAACTAGTTTAAAGAATAAATATTAATAGCATTTTTGCTAACGTTATTCAAGGTATAGACCATATTTAAATTAGTACTATTACTAATATCAATAATAACTGGATACTTCGACATACTACTTATGTCGGAGTTTATTGTATAAGATAATAGCCGAGCTATTTGATGTCTTACCCTAAGAGGCAGATACAAAGTGACGGAATACCAGCAATTGTTCTTAGAACCTGTGCGCCTGAACTGTCTCCGATCTTGACACGCCTATTCCGCCTTTCGTATAGGGCTGGAAAAGTGCCGAATGCTTGGAAGCAGGCTAACGTACAGCCCGTGCCCAAGAAGGGCAGCCGAGCTGACCCGGCCAACTACAGACCCATATCTGTAACCTCCATACTCTGTAAGAGTATGGAACACGTACTCAATATTAAGCTCCTGGCATACCTAGAAACTAGCGATATCCTGAGTGACCGCCAATACGGCTTCCGCCGAAATCGGTCTACTGGGGATCTTCTAGCGTATGCCATTCACATCTGGAGTGAGGCCATCGAGAGGCATGGGGAAGCGCTTGTCGTCTCCCTCGACATCTCGAAGGCTTTTGATAGGGTCTGGCACGAAAGCCTTATTGGTAAGCTTCCTTCATTCGGTTTGCCCGGTGGTCTGTGTGATTGGATTGCAGACTTCCTGAGAGATCGGTTCATTCGAGTGGTTATCGATGGCTGCTCGTCGGACCACTTGGATATTAATGCCGGTGTCCCTCAGGGGTCAGTACTCTCAGCAACTTTATTCTTGCTGCACATTAACGATCTGCTAAAACCCGGTACCTTTGGGTATGCAGACGACAGCACTGTTGCTGAGAGATACTTGTCCAACGCTCGTACTACCGGGCCTCAGGTCCAGTCTCTCCGGGAGGCCATGGTGGAGCGCTTAAACCTGTCCTTGCAGGCTGTCTCCGAATGGGGCGATGCCAATCTGGTCAGGTTTAATGCTGCTAAAACCCAGGCGTGTCTTTTTTCCGCTAAAAAGAGTCAATTTCACCCGGCTCCAACTTTCCGAAGTGTGACCGTGCCAATGACTGACCATCTTGAGCTGCTTGGCGTTACGTTGACATCGACTCTCAATTTTGGCCCTTACATTGAGGCAAAGGCTCAGCTGGCTGCCAAGAAGCTGGGGATCCTTGCAAAGGTGAGAAGGTACTTCACGCCAGAACAGCTGCTCAGCTTGTATCAAGCGCAAGTTCGATCATGCATGGAGTACTGTTCTCATCTCTGGGACGGCTCTGCCAAATACCAACTTGATGCACTAGAGTCGATCGAAAAGCGGGCCAAGAGGCTCATCGGCGATGAGGCATTGGTTAAGACAAAGCTCCAGAGCCTTGAACATCGTCGCCGAGTTGCCGGCTTGTCGGTTTTTTATCGATTACATTTCGGGGAATGTGCGATGGAATTGCATAATCTAATTCCGCCCAGCCCATTTCATCATCGGACTACCAGACGTACGGCGATGCGCCATCGGTACATGGTGGACATCCCACCCATACGCACTAAACGTTTTGGAAATACTTTTATTATGCGTACAGCTAAGGAGTGGAATTCCCTGCCGGAGTCTGTGTTTCCCGATAGCTACAACCTGGGGGTCTTTAAGTCAAGAGTGAATAGGTTACTTCTAGGCAAGCTTGCTCCATCATCAACCACATCATCGCTTACCATCAGGTGGGATGGTGGTCAAGCGCGAGCCTATATAAGATAAAAAAAAAAACTAAGTATCGCCTGTCGACTTTAATTTACCAACAAAAAAGTTGATGTCAAAAAAAACTAGTCTATCACTATAGTGACGCAAGAAAGTGCAGATGCTTATTAAGCATGTGAATGTGATTATTTTGTCTATTTGACACACACTCAGTGATGTCATATTTTTTTACTTTTATACTATTACCTACAAATACAGTTATATTGGTATCTGGTTTATATATATTCTTTGTCACAGATTCCATTATTTGCTTGTATGATGACCCGGGCATGCAATAATTAAAAGTGGAATGACTCTGATTGCCATTTATTAATTTACCTAAACCTTTTCCAACACCATCCGAAAACATAACCGAATGAAAACCTTCTTTTCTATGACTAGATGAAAAGCTAGCACTTTCAGGCCGGTCTAATTGAGGCAAATCCTGTGCAATCCACTATATTGTTAACCACAATTAACAATAATTGATGGTAATAAACCAAAGTATTTTAATTACAATATTACTAATAATAATCATTTGACATTCATTTCGACAGTGTTTACAACTTGGTACAACACTATCGATGCGCATGGAATTTCGCGGCATTCAAGCATTGGCTCGGCACACGCGACTCTCGCAATGAACGGAATACATTGCGCGATCGCTCGCGTATTACAAGATGGTACCCATGCATTGCAAGCAATGTATAATTTTGCGATTGCTTCGTTTTTTTCTACAAAATACATAATACTATTGTAATAATTACAAATAACACTCGTATTATAAGGTTTTAAGGTGAAAAAGTGAAAAGTAATCCCTTCTCGGGCTTCACTATCACACCTGGCTTCTTTACCGACACGTTATGATAGCGCAAGATGGCATAATTCTTTTTTTTTTTCGCGGAGTTTCGTACGATGTCACAATATGAGCGCGACTGTTGGCCAGTGACGCTAATTTCGGTCGGCATATGAGCGTTATATGAGTGGCGCGCCCTCCCCGCCCACAAGGCCTTTCTCACCTCTTTTATCTGTTTGTGTGTCTGACACATAACTAGAACCTTGATATCAATCAGGAAATGATAACACTTAACTTTTACTATTATAAGTATTGAATCAAATTTCATAGATCTGATTTTTATCTGTTGCTTGGTGCATTAAGTGTATATTTTTTTAACCAATTTCCCAAAAAGGAGGAGGTTTTCTATTCAGATGTTTCTATATATTTTTTTATGTTAGTGCGGGCAGTCCGTCCGTCCTCCGTCATATATAAACGGATTAGTAAAATATTTTTTTTGTTCAAAAGAAATTTATTCCTAAATGGACCTTTTAAATTTGGTAAAGATCTCTTCAATAAAGGATGGCACATCTCTCGGGATTACTGCAATCGCATGTCTGTTTATTGTTCATACCATTTCATATCATAAGATTATGCCAGTATGCTCTAAACGGGTACGCAGGTGTGTAAAGTTCACCCTGGTACAATTTTTTTATTGTGTGGCGTCTAGCATGTCAATCCGAGTGGTTAGCTACTGCTTAGCCAGGCGATCCTGTGGAGACTAAACTAGAGCCTCCAGCCAGGCATAAAAAGCTAAACCTAAGCGACCACGCTGAGGGCTACCCCTATGGGGTCGAACCTCGGCTCAGAGCGTCGCTGGGGGGACAACTAGGGCTTGATCTTTATAAAGTGATTTTACCATCCGTTCGGAAAATACCTACGTGAAGAAGAACGGACAAGAAACTCCTATTTATTATCTAATTATTTAACTACGGCTCAGCATTGCGCGGGCTGCCTTGAACATCAAGACGGGGACGTCACGGCGAGCCGCGGCGGCGAGGACGGAACGAAGGCGGTTTGTGTTTTTTAAGTGTGCTGGTCTCTTGGAGCAGGGTAGTGACGTCGTCAGGGTAGTGAGAGCAAGCCTCAGTAGGCGAATTCGGGTGATTTGGGAGATTTCGTATCGACTGACCGCTTGGATTAGGAGGTTACTATGCTTGACCGCAGTGTCAAGAAAGCGCTTTATTTTAATTAAACCAAGGCATATATTTTGCGCAGCTCTGTAGGCAATTATTTATCACAGCGATACGCTAAGATATTAGAATATTTTTTTTTAGTTATTCCTTCTAGAATTTCTCAGTAACAACGTGACACATATTGTTTACGTGACCCCTTCCGGTCACCTACCTATCTGTAATAATGAGAAGTGTTGGTTAATCTGAGAGTTTTTCTTATCATCAACCAATGCCTAAAAGACATGTATATATGTCGCATAAAGCCAGTTTTTTGTATTAATATTGCAAGAGTAGGTAATCATCAGCAGTCACCATCACAACACCATCTAAATTTGAATAAAAAACATAGACATCTGAAGAACAATAATATGTGTAGGGCACAGTTCATTCTGGTGTTGGTGGCGTGGTACGTCGGAGCGGCGCATTCTTGGGGTAAGTGTGATCTACCTCTTGCATGCCCCGATTTTGGTTTTAGTAAGGTTTATTATTTTGAATATTTTAACTGGTTCCTTATTACGAAGCTTAGTTTGGAATTAGGGTTACCAACAATTTCTAGAAGAAAAAGAGTATATTTGATTTATACATATTATCTGTGTTTAAGAGAAGTTACAATTTATTGTTATTATTTTTAAAACAAAACTTGTTGCCACTGTTTTAAGGTTCCGTACCCAAAGGGTAAAAATAAAATATTTATTGTCGTTTTTTGCAATAATTGTACGGAACTCTTCAATAAATGACGGCAAATCTCTCGGGATTGTTGCAATCGCATGTCTGTTTATTGTTTACACCATTTCATACCATATCGGTACGCTCTAAAGGGGTACGCTTATGAGTACAGTTCACCCTGGTATATTCTAATTTTGCCGGTTATGTTCAAGTTACTGTTATTCGTGTAACCTATTCTGCCATCAGTGTGGGCACAAAAACTGTTGTATATCGCCGAAGTACTTCATCAGATCTTTACCGAATTTAAATGGGACCATTTCGGAATATACTTTTTTCGAACAAAACAAATATTTTGCAAATCCGTAAATATATGACAGCAGGCAGCTTTTCCTTACCCAACCAGCAAACTCATGGGTAGCAAGTAGCTTGAGCCAATTGCAGGGACTAACTCATATGAAGCTGACTGAAGTAAAAGACATTTAAGTTTGGTCAACTAATTTAATTCTTCAAGCACACATTCCATCAATACAATATCTTGAGGTTAACAAAGTATGAACCACTCACTTTCTGAAGGGATATAGTTTACCCACAATATTCAATGCTGGAGATATGATTCCTCAAACAGCATCGTTCTCTGTGTAGCTGTCCGTGAGCTTGCTGGATACCAGATGATAACTATAATGCTCGGAACCTTTTGCAAGAGGAGACTGCTGTAGCTTGAACAGCTAGTTGACCATTAGCTTTATTATATAGATAAAAATTATAGCTAAAGAGGCATTTGGAGCCCTGCCAAGGAGAAGAAAATTGCATGTTAAGATCAAACGCACATGTGTCATGAAAATGGGCATTCAGACAAATTCAAAACTAATACTCACAGCGCCTACTGAATCATTGATTATGATGAGCTTTTCATCTTGACGCTAGCCAGCCTTGCCCCATATAACATCACGTATCTTTTTGGATCCTTGCCTTTGAGGTTATTTTTTGGACACCGTCCTCTCAACGCAAGTTCACTCGTAGTAAAGACTCAAGTCATCGCAAATACAGACCTTGAACACTTTACTTTTAAGCCATAGGCCCATTTACTAAAATATCCTTTATGTAACCAATTTGAAAAGAATTTAATAATTTATTAATTTGTATGTTGAATTTGTGTGTTTATTGAATTAAATGATTTCACACAAATAGAATATATTTTATTTTAACTTTCATCTATGTCATACATATGTCAGCGCCATCTAGTACCCAAATGATCAAACAATCGAGTAGTGACACAACTAATTGAACTTGTTTGGCAAAAAGGAGGCAGATGTCGCTAACATACATAGTGTGAACAAAATATATGTTACACATACATGAAATAAATAAACATATATATATATATATATATATTATAAACATCTGAATTGGGAACCTCGTCTTTAGGAAATCGGTTAAAATAACTGTTACTAGGTAAATCTGCCATTCGCGAAAATATCTGATTATTATATCTAAGAAACATTCCTTTTTCCAGAATTTGAAAGGTACCAACAAAGTTAAAAATAATTTATAGTGTATGAAAAAGGGCTCACAACTATCGGTGGGTTTAAACATAAAAAGGGCTCTAAGACATCTCTTTTATGCTTTAAAAGCAATTTATATAATAGCAGAGTTAATCCAAAAGATAAATCCATATCTGAGAACAGTTTAAGTCAGCCCGTAGTATGCCGTTGACAGCGCATCATCATAACATGCAGGCATATGCACTACACAATATAATAGTTTGGCTTACTAGTTTAGAAGAATGGGTAACTATAGTATCTGCAGCTCTCAATGAGACTTCGCCCTACATCATCATGATATTTTCAGCCGAAAGACTTCCTCTGCTGATCATAGACCTACCCCAAGTGTCACCACATTGACCTCTCCTCTGCATCTTCCTCTGCATCTCGCATCTAGCGGATTACTCAGTCCACCTAGGACATAGGACCCTTAGTAAAACGCTTTTCTTTTGTTTCAGACTTCGCCGTAAGCTTAGGAGATCAACTCATATTCTACACTAGCGACGGAAACAAAACTGACACCGTTCATTTTGAGTCCCATAAAGTCACTGCAATAGCGTACGATGAAGTTCACAACAGAATGCTGTACGTCGACAAAAAGAGAGACAACGATACCATATGTGGATACTACATTTCATCCAAAGAAAATGAATGTTTATCTATGAGATTCGGTCTTAATATTCGTAGCATCGCCTACGATCCAGCAACAGAAAAACTTTTCTTCACTGATATCAATAAAAAAAGCATTAGTTGGATGTCATTAAAATCCGGACAACCAAGAAATGTTTACGATTTAATCGTGATCGAAGGTCGTACCCCTGATATTGCCATCGACAGCTGTAGAGGGTAAGTTCCCAGTGGTGGATCACTTATGAAGCGGTTATCATTCTTAACTAAGAATTACACTCGGTCAACTTATCTGTACACCACGTTGACGGCACTCTGTCGTTCGACTGTCGCAATCGGCGCAAGAGGCGAATGTGGGGTGCCAGTACCAGGGAGAGAGGGCGCATTCCAGCGAGGTGCATAGTTAAGTTGACCGTTTAGGAGGGCTGAATCAGCTGCTAGTTTTAAGACCTGACAACTCCAGATGCAGTTTGTTGTAGTCAATTTAGTTTAGTGGCTAAATTACAGTTGATAACAGCATCACTTTTATATGTCATAGTGACCCAGTGTCTTATACCTCGCTTCTCTTGCTTGAAGTCGTGGTTTCAAATCCGGGCCATTAACCAATGTGACTTATTCAATTCATATGTACTTTCTAAGTTTATCCTTGGACATCGCTGACAACGGTGAAGGAAAACATCGTGAGTAAACGGACTTATAGTTGATCAAGCGAGAGCGAAGCGTCTCCGTTTCAGCTTAAGCAAAAAAAACTTTTTACAAAAAAATACTACCGACTTCCAGAAAACTACAAAGTGAAAAATAACTTTATTTTTGGAAGTCGGTGTCTTTCGTAGGTACCATTTTTTTGCGTTATGGACACCGACTTCCAAAAATAAAGTTATTTTTCACTTTGTAGTTTTCTGGAAGTCGGTAGTATTTTTTTGTAAAAAAGTTTTTTTATTTTTCACTTTTTAGTTGTACCTACCTAATAGGCAAGTTGTTTAGTAAGTTTCCTATAACGACAGAATAGATTACCCGAATATCATGAAACTTGAACAAAACCGATCAAATGAGAGATCTGCTTACCCCTTAAGAGCGTACTGGCGTGATGTTATGTTATGAAATGGTATAAACAATAAACAGACATGCGATTGTAGCAGTCCCGAGAGATTTGCCGTTATTTATTGAAGAGTTCTGTTGTATATCTTCGAAGTTCTTCATCAGATCTTCACCAAATTAAAATGGGACCAATTTCGAAACATACTATTTCAAACAGAAAAAGAAATTTTAAAATCGGTCCACAATTGACGGAGATATCGATGAACATACATAAAAAAAAACATACAAGAAGTCGAACATAGAAACTCCTCCTTTTTTCAAAAGTCGGTTAAAAATGTCTTCGTATGTCCGGATGTTCTCTCTGTTGTTTTTTCTTTCATTCTTTCTACAGGTCGCATATCTCAACCGATTCTCGTGAGCAGGATCGATGATTAAAATGTTTTTTTTTCGATTGATCTTTCGAGCTGAATTGGCAAAAAATAAAGAGACAGACTCGCGAGGTCTACAGCTCACAGAGTCACTAATTACTAAAAGTTTCTGCTCCATTGGTGTAATTTCTGCAAGGCATTGCGAGGATAAAAAATAAAAAAATACACACACAAACTATTTCGTAATATTCAAAAGTGGTGTTTAACTAACAGGTACATTTACTGGTGCTACGGAAACAATGTGGAGAGAGCTCGTCTTGATGGAACCGGAAGCAAGCTCTTGCACTATCCTTTTGACTTTTTAAACGAAGTTGTTAACTTGGCTATCGATTCAAAAACGCAAACAATCTACTATATATCTGGCCTTGATATTTATACATCTTACTTCTTAAAAGCCGCAAATCTGGAAGGACATAACCGCCATGATCTTAGATTAATAAACACTGAACCAACAAAAGTGATGACCGTCTCAAAATATTACATCTACTGGTTGTACAGTAACGGACCCTCTGTTTGGCAATATTCAAAGAACCCAAGGAATGATGAAGAACCCAAAGAGATAATGAAGTTCTATAACATACTCGGTTTAGCCACAAACAATAAAATAGATGACCAAATCAAGGGAATTAATGATTGCGATGCACTGTCGAGTCTGTTACCAATCACTGAAGCTCCTGCTACCACCCAGCGAAGTGTCTCTGTGTGTGACAACTACTGTCTGCAAGGTATCTGCATCGTTAATGATGAGGGGCTTCCTAAGTGCAGGTAAAACAAATTTATTCTTTCTTCTTATAATACACTTACATTATGAAGGCAAAAGTATGTGAGCGTGTTTGTTACTTCTTCACGCTCCAACGGCTGGACGGCTCTGAATGAAATTTGACAAAGAGAAAGATTAAAGTCTGGAATAGCACATGACTACATGTTATCTCGAGAATATGTACCCTTGGGATGATACAGCACATTATACTAGCGCTTCGTCCTCGAGATTAGTACTAATTATTTTCACATAATATGTAGTATCACACAAGTGACACCACTCAGACACTGTAGTTGAGAGTTTTTTTTTTTATTTTTTTTTTTTTCGGGTACTTCTGTTTCTCCCACGTTATAAGTGTAGGTGACCTGGAATCTCTCATCATTCACATTTTAGTGTTCAACCGCTCAACACATTCAACATTTTACTTTACTGTGCAGTGAATATAATGTCGAAAAGAAAGAGTAATGTAGATTACGAGCATCTAACGAAGAAATTACAAAAATATGAACGCAGATTACGGCGTTTATACCCGCCTTCGCAAGACTCAACTTCCCCGATCGCGCAAACTCCGCACGAACAAGAAGGTATGTTATCTGGTGATTGTGTACACATTGAGTATTTAAATAACGTATATATGTTAAAAAATAAGTTTTGCACTCCGGGCTACCTATGGGTTTTCCGACGCACTAACTTTACTACCAATTAATAAAAAAAAAAAAAAAAAAAAAAAAAAAAAAAAAAAAAAAAAAAAAAAAAAATGTTTAATAAAATTTTAATTTAAAAAATGGTCAATAAAATTTCAATTAACAAAAATGTTTAATAAAATTTCAATGAATAAAATAAAATTTATCGATAATTCAATTAAAATAAATTAGAAAATTGCAATTAAAAATAAAAACACTTGGTAAATTGGATTGAGAATAATAAACAATAATAAAAATATGGACTAGAACAGATATTAATTTTAATTTTTGGATACCCAAGATTGGGCATAGGCCTCCTCCATGCATTTCCATACTCTCCTATCTCTTGCTAGCCTGGTCCAAATGTGTCCCGCGACTCTCACCACGTCGTCGCTCCAGCGGCGGCGCGGGCGGCCGCGGCGGCGCGCCTCGCCGCGCGGCCACCAGTGCAGCACACGCTCGCTCCAGCGTCCGTCGCCTGCGCGTGCCGCGTGACCTGCCCATCGCCATTTAAGCCGACAGGCTAAGTCTGCCACGTCTATTAGCTTAGTATTCATTCTGATTTCACTGTTTCTAACTCTGTCTCTCAGTTTTAATCCTAGCATACTTCTTTCGACGGCCCGCTGGAAAACTCGAAGTTTGTTCAACGTTTCCTTTGTTAGTGCCCAGCTCTGGCATCCGTAAAGCAGTGTAGGAGACACAACAGTTTCGAATGCTTTTTTCTTTATTGTCATTGGGAGTTTAGATTTAAAGATTTGTTTTAATGACCAATATCTTTTCCAAGCGAGTTTGATTCTACGCTCTACTTCGCCCGCAGTTTGATCTTTAAATTTGATGTTCTGTCCTAAGTAAACATACTCTTCCACGTACTCTATTTCCTTAGATGATATTTGTACTGGTATGTTTACTGCGTTGGTCATTATACGAGTTTTCTCCAAATTCATTGTCAGCCCACATTTTCTACTCTCTGTATCTAAGGTTTGCAGCATGTATTTCAAGTGTCTGTGGTTATCGCAGATCAGCACGATATCATCTGCGAAGCGTAAGTGGTTTAACATTTCACCATTTATGTTGATCCCTATACAGTCCCATTCTAAGTTTCGGAAAATGGTTTCCAGGAGAGCGGTAAATAGATTCGGTGATATCGGGTCGCCTTGCCTGACTCCACGTTGTACCTCAAAAGGTCTTCCTTGCCTTTCTAGTTTCACTTTGGCTTTACCTCTCTTGTAGATTTCCCTTAGTATATTTAAATACTTGTATGGGACTCCTTGCTGACCCAGGGCCCTCCACAGAGCTAAGTGTCCAATAGAGTCGAAAGCCTTCGAATAGTCAACGAAAGCAATGTAGAGCCTCTTGCCGAATTCTTCGTACCTTTCGATGACTTGTGTCACCGTGAATATATGGTCAACTGTAGAGTATCTTGGGCGGAAACCGGCTTGTTCTTTAGGTTGATTTAATTCTAGAGTAGGCATGATTCGTCTAAGCAACACTTGCGTAAATAATTTGTACGTAGTCTGTAATAAGCTTATAGGCCTATAGTTACCCATGTCCTCCGGATTTCCCTTCTTGTACAGTAATGTTATGATTGAAGTCTCCCATTCCGTGGGTATGCTTTCATAATCCAATATATTATTGAATAATTTCGTAATAATAGGAGACAGTGGTTCGATCAGAGTCTTCAATATGTCGTTGGTAATACCATCTTCTCCCGGGCTCTTTAAGGACTTTAGAGACGAAATAGCGTGGCTTATTTCACTTTCCATAAATATTGGTACATCTGCATTTACATCTTCCGGTCTAATTATAGTTAAATCATTGTTAAATTCGTCTCTGCGTTGGTACAAATCTTCGTAAAACTCCGTTGCAGCCTCAACCAGCTCTTTTCTATTGGAAGTACATCTGCCGTCCTTCAATTTTAAAGAGGGAATCCATTTTCTTACATCGTTCAACCGTTGTTGTCCTCTCTTCACAGAATTATTCAAGGTTAGCTCCTCCTCAATTATTTTTAGTCTATCTGTGTGTTTCTTTCTCTTTATTTTTCTCTTAATAGTTTTGTATAGTTTGGTGAGTTCAAATTTTTCGGTTTTAGTTTTATTTTTCTTTTCTTTTAGGAGAGTTCTTCGTTCTATGAGTTCAGCAATATCTCGTGAAATATTTACTTTGGGTGATGTTTTTTTAGAATGATGGGTTGATGATGAAGTTATGTTTTTAATAGTTTTAATAATTGAAGAGTATGATTCTTGTACATCTTCAGAATTAATTATAGATGCAGAATCCTCAATAAATTTGTTTTTGAATGTTTCTTTTTCCAGTGGTGTCAGGGCGCAGACACTACCTTTAAAAGATTTTCTTGATTTTATTTGCATCCCTATTGAGTATTTTGCTCGTATCATTCTGTGGTCAGTAGGGTGCGATGTGCTTATAATATTAACATCTCTAACTCTGTTTTTATTATTTGTAAGGAAGTAATCAATTTCATTGTATGTTTTACCGTCAGGGGAACACCAAGTCCATTTTTGTTTTTGTTTCTTCTTAAAATAAGTATTCATAATATGAAGCCGGTGTTCTATGCAAAACTCTGTTAATAATTTTCCTCTTTCGCTTCTTTTGCCAATGTAGCAAAAAGGGCCCATTATGTCTCTGTCCTCAATTTTAGCGGTGCCAATTTTGGCATTAAAGTCTCCCATTATTATTGTATTTGGGCCTGTATTGTACAAAGCCATATTTAAATTTTCGTAGAACAGTTGTATGTCTTCGTCTTTTGATTTTTCTGTTGGGCTGTAGACTTGGATAATGTTAATTTGGGTATTGTTTACGTTTATGTCGAGTCGAGCTACTCTGTCTGAGATTGTTTTTAAATCCATTATATGTATTTTCATGTATTCTTTCAACAAAAAGCCAACGCCACTGAAGCCGCTCTTGTTTCCTGAGTACATAAAAATGAGATTGTCTTTTTCCAGGATTTCACAGTCTTTTTTTCTTGTCTCCGATATACCTAAAATATCCCAATGGATATCCTTCAAGCCATGTAGCAGTTCTTCCTGTCTCGTATCGCTTGCTATGGATCTGACGTTAAGTGTGCATATATTAAGATATGATGTGGTGCTATTTTCATTATAATGCAAGGAGGGTTTCAGTCGATCACTCCCGCGGGGACCAGCCGTACTGGGAGATCTTGTGTCTGATGTTTTTTTCATGTTATATTTTGTTTTTAAACTACAAATATTACAATTGACTTTATTTTTCTTGATTACCTTTGAAGGGTCGACCTCTCCCACGCTGACCGAACGTACTGGGAGATGAGGAGGGAGAAGAGGGTCCGATTTTGGTTGCTATGTTAGGTTGTGCTGTGTTGTTTTCGCTTGGCTTTGAGAGGATTCTGTCCGATTGAAGGTGAGTTTAGGTTTCTGTAATATGTAGTCTTTCATGTTAGTAACTTTGTTTTTCTTCTGTGGCTGTTTATTCTCAGTTTGAGCTTTTTGTCCGCTAGGGTGCGATGTCTCCGGGGATTCAGACAGGTTCCTCTTATGTGACTGATTACGAGGGCTGCGCTTGTTGTTGCTTAACACTATAAGTTTGTCATATTTTATGAAAGCCGTGTTGCCTGCCTCTATTTCATTCTGCAGTTCAACTTGTAGTTCTCTGCGCTTATTTAGGACATCGATTGGGTAGTCATCCTTTATGTAATACGGAGTATTTTGTAGGCAAGACTTGTTTTTTTGAATATTTATTTTATAACCCAATGTGTTGAATGATATTACAACCGGTCTTATTTTTTCACCTTTCTTCCCCATTCTTCTGACGGCTTCAATGTTATTTCTGTCACATGGCAGTTTGAAGTAAGTGTTTACTATATTGATTATTATTTCCTCCAGTTCGCAATACGATTTTTCACACTCTTCTACTCCGAACATGATTAGGTTTTTGCGTCTTATATGCCTTTCTAAGTTGTTTATTTTTGTGTTTTGTTCCTCCACCTTTTTCTCTAAAAGTTCATTTTTCAATTCCAGACTATTAACTTTGTCATTAATGTTGTTGATTATTGTGCTTTTTATGTCTTCTTTCATTTCTAACATGTGTTGTTTTTGTTGTTTCATATCTTGTTGCATTCCTATCAACATTTGTTTTAATTCTTCCATTTTGTGAAAATAACCAAGGTCCAAAACAATGCTCTAATAGTGGATACAATTTACACAATGTCCTCTATAAAAAGTGCCAAGATCCACGATCAAAAAAAATATATTTCGCTTATTGAAAGTGCACACTAATAAATGCCCACACCGAGAGTGTGTCTCGGAGTTCGCGACCAAAAGATCGTAAGTGCGCGGCAGACAGCGTCGCTTACGCGTTCGCTTCAAGGGCACTGTATTTCGGGTGTGGTTGGGTATGTTAACAAAAAGCTCTCATATTATTCTATAAATTAGTCTTATTTCTAATGTTTATTTGTAAATTGTTCCACTCACAGATAGTATGTATTTCCAAACACAACTGAATCACCAACACTTAGCCGAAACGTTGTTAGAACTATTTTAAAACTATTTATGATTGAGGAGCGTTATCACTGCACTGTTCACTTTCGGCTGGTCGCCTACCCTTACATTTTTGTCAGTCATAAATTGATACCATATTAAAATTGTTTGACATAATTGTTTAAATTGAATGTGACATTTTTAGTGAAATTTATACCTATTGTAATGTAGCTATAATAGTAAATTATTTATTCATAGTGTTATAATCAAATTTATTTCTATACATTGAATTTTGCCAAATGTTTTATATTTATTGATTGATTACTGTATGGATCATAACTGTAGTATATATTGAAATTATCTAACTGATTTAAATTATTAGAAATTTTGATGAACTATAGACTAATTGAAATGCATATTGATGATGTTATTATGAATTGTATTTATTGTAAATTGGAACTTTTATCAATCATTTATTATTAATTAATTACAATTTTATTTGGCATAATTGATATCATATACAAGTATCGGACTGGGGGCCGATTTTTCGGTGGTTTTGATGGCTTTTGATTGGGGAGTGGGAATGGCCGTTTGACATATTTTCTATACCAGAGCTATTTCGGCCGCCATTTTGTGCCCCGGTTGCGGGTTGTCGGAGTATTGGGGATCGGGCCTTGGTTGTTTGTTTAAATTGATTGTGATATTTTGATGGAATCGATTGGATTGATTGTAATGTAGATATAATGGAATCATAGGATCTATAGATATCATATTTGTTATTGTTATAGTGAGGTAATTTGTGTGGTTTCTTTCCGCATGAAATGGATTAGATGTTAGCGATTGTAATGGTTGTAATATTTTATGTTTTTGGAAATAAATGGCTTATTATTATTATTATTATTATAACTTTACTACCAATACTCAATAATTTCGCGTGGTTATGGCCAAACGTATTTACGTTTAAACAAGCCTTGCACTCCGGGCTGCCTGTGGGCTGTCCCGACGCAAGGACAAATTACCAAACACCCTATAATGCTATAGATAGGTGCCTAGCTGCCCACTTATTAAACGTCCTACGATCGTTCAACAAACTTAAGATTTAGAATATTTTACATAAGTAATTTAATATGTTTCACCTAACGGTAAATCATACTAGTAGATATTTATCTACATAATGTTCCTTTCTACCTACAGTAAATCAATTATTCAATTTTACGATTCTACCTACTGTGTTTCTTTTTAGAATACACTGGTATTGAGACTGAAGACTGGATACAAGACTCCCCTGAGGTCAGTCAAACCGATCCGGATGTAACCATGTTTCCTGCAGACCCAACTACTCCTGTTTTGTCGACGGAACGTATCATTCCACTGGATCCGGTCATACCAAGCGAACCTGCGCGTGACAAACCTGGTACCTCGCAAGAAGCACCAGGTGACATCATAAACGTGGACCTAGACCAGGACACGATGGTCATTCTAGGAGAAGACCCGTCGTCATCCGTCAAGTACGGACCAGATTTGCATAAGGAGTTAAGCAAACGCTTGCAGTACATCGCCTCCGAGGGTCTTGATAAAGACTGCAGGAAGACAACAGTCGAGAAGTATTTGGTGCCTGCAAACTGTCATTATATCGCTGCCCCGTTGTTAAACGCGGAGTTAAAAGCAGCGATACCAGAAGTCGCAGCTAAGCGCGATAAGGCCATAGTCGTCAAACAAAACCAGATGGCGAGTGTTATCTCGTGCTTAGGGCAGGTAATCACCAATCAACTCGTTTCAAAAAACAACGAGTTACTCCCCAAACTAATGGACGCTGCGCGCATCTTATGCGACATCCAGCACTACGATTCAGTCACCCGCAGAAATTTTATTTTATCTGCGCTAAAGAGGGACATGAAGGAAGCGTTAAACAACACTAAGATTGATGAGTACCTCTTCGGTGAAAATCTATCAGAAACAATAAAATCAGCCAAGGCTGTGACGAAATCAGGTACAGATCTGAAGCCCGATAATGTCAACAAAAACCCACCGAAACGACCAAGCAACCTAATGCCTCAGAGACATTTAAACCGAAGAGCTCCTGCCCCAGCGCGCAGGCCGCAGGGAGCCACGCCGAGGAGCCGCGAGCCTGCAGCGCCGCGCCCGCCGCCGCCGCTCGCCAGCTCATCGAAGAGGTTGCCGCCACAGCGCCTACCGCAGCGCCGCTACTAAATCCAGTTAAGTATGCGGGCCGCTTGTCATATTTCTATAGACAATGGTCACTTATAACGAGCGATCAATCGATACTTTCGTGGATTGATGGATACAAACTTACCTTTTCCTCTCAGGTAATCCAAAAGGTAGTACCTGCTGAGCAAAGCTATTCTACTTCAGAATTTACTCATTTTTCCGAAGCTATTAATAGCCTATTAGATATAGGTGCCATTTCGAAATGTGATCCATGCTCAGGTCAATTCGTTTCTAACGCGTTTCTTACTCCTAAACCAAATGGAAAAATGAGGTTCATACTGAACCTCAAAAAATTAAATAAGTTTATTAATACACAACATTTTAAATTAGAAGACCTAAGAACCGCTGTAAAACTTGTTACTAAGGACTGCTATATGGCGACCTTTGACTTAAAAGACGCTTATTTTTCGATCAAAATACACGAAAATTCACGTAAATATCTTAGATTCTCGTTTAATAACCAATTATACGAATTCAATGCTTTGCCATTCGGTTTGAATACAGCGCCATACTTGTTTACAAAAATAATGAAACCTGTTGTAAAATTATTGCGGTCAGCGGGTTTTTTATCTACCCTCTACTTAGACGATTGGTTGTTAATAGCGGATACATGCAAAAATTGCAAAACAAATGTCGCAATAACAAAGAAACTGCTTTGTTCTTTAGGTTTTATTATTAACTATGATAAAAGCAACTTGTATCCTTCTACTATATGTAAATTCTTAGGAGTATTTATAAATTCGGTCGACTTAGAAATTAGTTTACCCGCAGATAAAAAAGCACGCATTAAAAACGAAATCCGTAAATTTATCAACATGAAAAGTTGCAAAATTAGAACCTTCGCACAATTAGTAGGCATTTTAGTGTCAGCCTGCCCAGCTGTTGAATACGGATGGGTACACACTAAACAATTTGAACGATGCAAATTCTTGAATCTCAGGGGTGATGAAGATTACAATAAACGAATGATTCTTCCTGACTCGTTATTGCCTGATTTTAATTGGTGGTTAAAGGTGATTGATAGTTCAAAGCACCCTATTAGAGATGACCACTATAGCATCGAAATATTTTCTGACGCCTCAACAACGGGATGGGGCGCCTCCTGTGATGGTGAAAATGCAAGTGGTCAATGGTCGAATAGCGAACGAGACAAACATATTAATTATTTAGAGCTATTAGCTGCATTCATTGCCCTAAAAAATTTTACTAAGGACTTGTACGACTGCCAGGTATTACTTCGTATTGACAATTCGACCGCTATAGCATACTTTAACCGTATGGGCGGGGTTCAATTCCCCCACTTAAGTGGTTTGTCAAGGGAGATATGGAAATGGTGCGAGGACCGCAAACTGTACATTTTTGCTTCATATATACGATCTTGTGATAATAACGTCGCAGACGCTGAGTCGCGTCGCAATCACCCAGACATAGAATGGGAATTATCAGAGGGGGTCTTCAACACTCTTATGTGTAGGTTTGGGCAACCCGATATAGATTTGTTTGCTAGTCGTATCAACAAAAAATGTGCAAAATATATTTCCTGGCACAAAGACCCAGATGCCTATGCCATAAATTCATTCACAATCGACTGGGGCCTGTCTTTTTTCTATGCATTTCCCCCCTTCTCGATAATTTTAAAAAGTCTTAGAAAAATTATTAACGATAAGGCGCAGGGAATTTTTGTTGCTCCTTTATGGCCGACGCAACCGTGGTACCCCCTATATAGGTCTCTGTTAATATCAGATTCAATTATATTTACCCCTAACGAAAACATTTTGATATCTCATTCCAGCAACCGTCAAGTGCTCTCGACGACTACCCTGGTTGCCGGGGTGTTATCCGGGAGGCGTTTTCACGAAGATGCCTGCCACCTTCGTCGATAGATATCATGATGGCTTCTTTATCAGATAGCTCGATAAAACAATATGACGTTTGTCTAAAAAAATGGTGGACCTTTTGCAAAGAATTGGGTGTTAACACTTACGAGGCCTCAGTTCCATCAGTAATATATTTCCTGACACATTTTTTTAATACTGGTAGTCAATATGGTACTTTAAATTCTTATCGATCAGCTTTGTCATTGATTTTGGGTTCAAATATTTCTAAAGATGATCGAATTCTTCGCTTTTTTAAAGGTGTTTTCCGTCTGCGGCCGCCTAGGCCAAAATATAATGTAACATGGGATACCAACTGTGTGCTAAATTTCTTACGAACTAAATATCCCAATGATCAACTTTCACTAGTTGAAATTTCAAAGAAATGTGTAACGTTACTGGCCCATAGCACGGCCCATAGGGTCCAAACACTTTCAAAAATTAAAATAGATAATATAGATAGAATGCCATCTAAAATTGTTATAAAAATTCCTGACCTAATAAAAACTTCTCAAGTGGGGTCTAAACAACCCCTTTTAACTTTGCCCTTCTTTAATGAAAGTGTAGAAATTTGCCCCGCTAACACATTAGTGTTTTACTTAAATAAAACCAAAGATCTACGTAAATCTGGCATACTTTTTATAAACCCTAAAAAGCCTCATAACTCTGTAAGTACGCAAACACTTAGCCGCTGGATTAAGTGCACACTAAACGATAGTGGGTTAGACGTGTCTGTGTTTTCGGCACATAGCACGCGTCACGCGGCTACGTCGCGTGCGCTTGCCCTTGGGGTTAGTATAGATGAAATTCGTAGGACTGCCGGCTGGAGCGGCAGCTCTGAAACATTTGCTAGATTTTATAATCGCACCATCACTGATTATGATGAAAGTTCCATAGCTAGGTCAATAATTAATTAGAAAATAACCATATTTTTTCATAATTGTCGCTGTTGCAACTTGTTGTTTAAAAATAATCTGTACTCATGCACAAAATTAGGATCTTATTTAATTTAACTAATTGGTGATATATATCTCATTTATATATTTATAATTTAATTACGACTTTCTCGCTGTTGCAATGCAACTTAGAATAACTTTATCGAAAAATTGGATCTATGTTCCTATGTATTTATATGATTGTTTACATTGAAATCTTTATAAGTAAATACTGATTCTTTTTTGTTACTTGAAAAACATTGTTTTTGAAATATGTAATAAATGATCCCGAAGTTGTAACAATGCGTTGTTAATATCTCCAGAAGTAACTCTCAAAGTCTACATATGTGAAAATAATTAGTACTAATCTCGAGGACGAAGCGCTAGTATAATTAGTGATTAAACGAACTTACCTGTAAGCGAAGTTCTATCATAATTATACGAAGCGCTTCGTCCGAAGAGATTAGTACTCCCGCCCTCCCACGCTTCCGCTGTACCTACCCTTACACTTCTTCAGAAAATATTAAGCAACTCATTTTCCTCTTAACTTTAAACTAAATGATGAGAGATTCCAGGTCACCTACACTTATAACGTGGGAGAAACAGAAGTACCCGAAAAAAAAAAAAAAAAAAAAAAAACTCAACTACAGTGTCTGAGTGGTGTCACTTGTGTGATACTACATATGTGAAAATAATTAGTACTAATCTCTTCGGACGAAGCGCTTCGTATAATTATGATAGAACTTCGCTTACAGGTAAGTTCGTTTAATCACTAATTATACGTTAATAAATGATGTAGTGAATAAATTAAATTGTAAAATGAGGGTAGCGGGTATTTATCTGGATTTAAGCGCAGCTTTCGACACTATTGACCATAAATTACTAATTACAAAAATGGAGCACTATGGCGTAAGAGGTAAAGCCTTACAACTCTTCTCGTCATATCTCAAGAATAGAAAAATGTTTGTCGTACTTGATTCTACACAACCAAACGGGTATAAAGGAAAGTATAGGTCATCTATGTTAAATATTACAGCCGGTGTGCCTCCAGGATCAATTTTGGGCCCTTTATTATACATATTGTTCACTAATGACCTAATCAGTTTCATACACGAACTTTTACCGGACATAAAACTTGTAGTTTTTGCGGATGACACAAATGCTATAATTGCAGCTAAGGACATTCAAGACCTTACTGTTAAGGTGAATGCAGCGCTAGAGGCCTTTCAAACGTGGTTTAATGCTAATAAGCTTATAATAAACGCGAATAAAACCAACATTATGTTGTTTAGAACTACTGCGCGTAACACTGACAATATGGACATTGAACTTAACAACGTTAAATTTAAGCTTGTCAGGGAAGTCAAGTTTTTGGGTATGTACATTGATGAATTGTTAAATTGGAAGAAAGAATTAGCCGCATTGGATTCGTCTATATCATCTGCTTGTTATGCCTTGAGGACTGTGAGGGATGAAGTGAGCATTGCACATTTAAAACTGGTATACTATGCGCTGATAGAGTCCAAACTGAGGTATAGCATACAGTTTTGGGGAAACAGCTACCATTATAACTGGCATAGGGCTTTCGTTCTCCAAAAAAGAGCGATACGAACCATGGTCCGCATTTCTCAGCGAGACACCTGTCGACCATATTTCAAGGAACTTGGTATCCTCACAGTACCTAGCCTTTACGTAGTGGTGCTTTTAAACAATTTAAAAAAATATGTATTTGAATACGAAACAGACGAGGACAGATTGGTAAGGGAAAAAACGCGTAGGAAGGACCTTGGCAACAAAATCGTTCCGCGTTTTGGTATAGTTAAACATAGTCCACAGTATCAGGCAGTTAAAATATTTAATAAGTTGCCGCTTGAGTTGAAAAGCATATTGTACACAGGCTCATTTAAAGCAAAACTCAAGGCATTCCTGTTGGAAAGATGTCTCTACTCATTAGATGATTTGTAGTAGTCTTGTTGCCCTTAAACTGACATGTGGTTATTTGTTTATGGATTTTTATTTTTTTGTTTTCATGTTATTTACATTTTTTTTTTAATACATTATAATAATATTTTTAAATTGAAATAAAATTGCATGTATTCTTGTATATTTGTACCGTCATCTTATTAATGCTGATTATGTTAATGTTTAATGCTGGATTATTTTCGAACGCAATGTGAATTGTTACTGAATAAACTGAATTGAATTGAATTGAATCATCTGTGAAAATTTCAATTATCTAGCTATAACGGTTCATGAGATACAGCCTAGTGACAGACGGTCAGACAGACAGACAGATCGCGGAGTCTTAGTGATAGGGTCCCATTTTTACCATTTGGGTACGGAACCCTAAAAAGGGGTCACACATCCAGACACTGACCTTGATAAGTGTTGCTTACCCTGGCAGGGTTACCCATCCAAAACAAGAAAACCAAAAAAAAGTGGTTACCCATCCAAAAACCGTCCTTGGTAAGGTTTGCTTTACTTGGCGGCTACACCAACCCAGCCTCTCAAGATAAAATACTGTTTTAAGTTACTGATTACGTTATAGTAGTGAATAAATTGATGCCGATTATTCAATGGAACAAGCGATTATGTAATTTTTCGATGATGCAGTTCTAAGAAACCCACTGACAACTGAGGGCTCGCTAATTTGTGACAAATTGTCAGCGGATTTGAGATGTGATATCGTCTTCAGAAACCGGCCCTATTTTCCCGTTCGCAAGACTGGCGACAGATTTTCTGACATCTGAGTACTCGTAAACGACTGCCAAAGACGTACAAATGAAAGGCAGAAACAATACGCTTAACGTGCTTTCGACGCCCGAAGAAGTCTCGATATGTACCTAGTGGCGAGCGTTGCTTAACCTTGAAGATCGATCCGTGCGGCTGTTATTATTTAGCCACGAGTGCACTAAAAACTTAAAATTACTTTAGGTCATGCTTGCAATATTTTTTCAATTTCGCGGCATGAGTTCACCAATGTGATGTTTAATATAAACTACATGACGATGACTCGACTAGTTTTATTACGATTCGTAACAAGTATAGTTCTCGCCAAACTTCTTGGCCGCCCTGAAGTTGGCTACAATAATAAATAAACTTGGCGAGGACTATACTGCAATATGAAGAATAATTGTATTTTAGTCGTGTTCGTAAATTTGTGACAGGTATTTTTCAACTGTTAATTCTTCGATCACTAATAAAAAAAAGAAAACCAATAAGTATGCTGTTACAAAAGCGCGAGAGCGCGGTGGAACGCAACGGTAACGGGCGGAGGGGTCATACTCATACTCCGCTGCGCCTGCCGACCAGTCACTATCGCCAGAAAATAGCCACATCAAAGAAAATAGTATATTATGTAACTAGTGAATAAAGGACGGTTTTAAAGCGAGGGCCATAGATGAACCACGAGCAAGTGAAGGATTCTAACAACTGAATCACGACCGTAGGGAGTGATTCATGATGATTGAATCACGAGCATAGCGAGTGATTCGAGTGTTAGAATCCTGAGCGACGTGAGTGATTCATGGTCTCGATATAAATCCGTTTTATTCAAGAGTTGCATACTATATTTTATACCATGACTACGAGAAAAAGAAAGATTTAAGTGAAAATCACAAGGAAAAATACTAAATAAAAGTAAAACTTTTATTTACCTTCAAAATTTAAAAAAAAATGTGAAAACTCAGGGTTTCACATTTTTTCTAAATTAAAGCAGAGCTAGGTAACAGCAACTGTGTTTCAGGGACCAGTGACCACCTCCGTTTCGTTACATAATTATAATTAATTAACACCAATGCAATTAATATTAGAATTACAATCCAAATAAGTATTCACTATATATCCCAGACTAAAATCAAAATCATTATTAAAATCCTAAACATTAACAAACTGAAAATCAAATCGAAAAAGGAGTTTGAAAGTCGAATATTCTTTGCACAAGGAGTTCGTATAGAGTATTTTATGCGCATGTAGGTTGTATAGCATTGAGATGGACGTCGAATATATATTGGTGTGTTCTAAATTCAAACACCAAAACAGTGAGTAAAAGTGCTTTTTATTCACTGTTTTCAGTGAATAAAATAAGCTTTTTAGAGGGGGAATGGTATAAAATAAATAAAGAAAGTGGCCTATCTTGAACTGAATTTCTTAGGGTTATTATACGACTTTGGCCGAAAGTTGTTGCGTCAACTTCTGTTGGTACCTTCAGTCGGACATTAGCAACTAGAGACAAAACTGGCATGTCCCATAAACCAAACAAGGTATTATCTGAATATTGTGGCAATGTTGATACTTATACAAATTATGAAGTGCGGCGTTCTATCTATCTTTCTAAAACCCTTCTCCCCCCCGGTTTTTAGTTGTGTCTCAGAGCAAAATTGACGGCAAAATCTATAATATAAAGAACCAAAGTAGTGGTACGGTCACATAAGTTGTTATTATTGTACTTATATGGACTTAATTCGAAGTTTAACAATTATTCCAAAGGTCGAAAGCACTCGCTATGAGATCTTTTCGCGACTGCCTTCTCCTGTAATTCCATTTAACTTCCTGACCCTCCTCCCCGTCCTGTTCTTACACATTATCACCTAAGTTCATAATAACACAAGGTCATCTATTGTACAGTACGACGCGCGGCGATGAGTCTTGGCCCGTCTGAACATAGGCTTTGCGAACTTTTACGCATGTACACTCGTGAAAAAAACAGCTATTTGGTTCGTAAAGTATGTTCTGCGCAACCACTTGGCGCTAACTTCAGACGGGCCACGACTCATCGGTCGTACAGTAATGATCTAGTTCTAGTTCTAGTTAGGGGGGTTTTGGTTTCCGCACTTAGTCCTGGATGGACCTTTGTACGTGAGCCATGGCGGCCGTTGGGTGGTCATTCCATCCAGCCCACTCCCTCCAGAAGTCAATTAGAGCTCCTGGTTTCATCAAAACATCCGTGTACGATCTGGGTGACCCGAGGGTTCGTGTTCTTATTTGTGTGATACCTGTGCACTCAAAGAGAACGTGCGCGACGGTTTCTTCGGCCTCCATGCATGCCCTGCACAGAGGACTGTCCGTTATGCCTATTGTGTGGAAGTGTTTGTTGAGTTAGCAGTGTCCCGTGATGGTCCCCGTCACCAGGCGCAGGCCATTCCTGTCCAGGCGTAAAAGACGTCTTCTCAAGCTTACTGTCCAAGGATGGCAGAGCTTCTACAGTAATGATATATTTAGCGTATAATTATAAACTGTAATATAGGTATCTACTAGTTATGTGATAAATGATAAATGATTTTATTTCTGTAAGTTGGTTTGTACAAACACTTTTACATGTCGATCATATTTTTAAAACTAGATGAGGTCGGCGTTTCCTATCTGACTACTCTGAGAAGAAAGGCCGAAACAAACTCAGAGGTCACAGTCTCTTTTAAAGTCCAGACAAAAATCTTGGTTAGATCATGTGAAGACCATGTAGATTGATGTCTGAAATGGTCTTTTGAGGAAAGAACCAGCCAGATTGAGTGGACCTGTCCAGTCAGTGTACGCATTTGTCAATAACCGAGCAGCTCAACACAGAATTTAAGGAGCTCAACGCATCGACGAACAATACCAAAGAAAGGACATTCGGGTAGGCCGCAAAACTACTCAAACTGCCAGACCACGATTAAAAACTAAGATAAATGAAAAATAAAAACAAAAAAAAAATAGTCCACATAGTCTTCACATTCACAATAATTAAAATAAAATAATATAATACTTTAAAAAGTAAATATTCTTGTCATTGCAAGAAAACCAAAAAAAGAATAATAAAACAAAATTCACGGTGGAAAATATAAGAAATCAAAATTAATTTTTAATTGGAGCAGCTCAATCCCAAGCCTTTTTGTCCTCAACGTAATCTTTGATGGTATAAAACGCTTTCTGGCACAACAATAAAAACGCATGTAGGCGACAACAATAAAAACTTTAATAAAATAAAACAGTGGGGTATTACTCCATATCATATTAGGTACAATGAGGAATAATATCCCACTACAATACGGCAGCAACTAGCACAGAGGGTATTGTGGTGACTGATACTAGCCTTTTATCAACAGTATAGGTACCTACTTAAGATAACATGTTATATGTGTTAAATTAAATAATTATTACTTCTAGTTTCAACAGCCAAAGCAAAGCTGTTACAGACAAACGGACACGCTAAAGCACTACAAGACTATCTAAATTCTTCACCAGAAATACGGCAAAGGCTTTTTCTCAAAAATGGTATGTAATGTTGTCATAACATCTCTAGAAAGTATCCAGAAAGTGAACTCTACCGGAGACTTATTCACAACTGTCCAGTAAGAAGTAAGTAAGTATGTAATTTACTTACTGGACAGTAGTAGGGATTGGTCCGATATATAAAAAGGTAACTTATATCGGATATGTGTTAGATATCATATCATATCGATATCTATATCAAAATAACCGATATTACAAAAAATGTATCTAATAAAAACCTTACTAGCGTGCGAGAACGAATAAGTCAAAACATAAAACCGTAACTATGCGAAAATGTACGAACTACGTAAAAAACACAACATTCACAAACGATAGGAACCATATGCGGTACCTCTCTTTCTAAGTATTATTTCGCCATATGACTCAAAGTCGGAAAACTGGTTACATTGATCATATTGAACATAAATTTGATAGAAAAAGAGAACGAATCTTGGAAGAAAACGTGAATACTGTGCTAAATTCTAAGATTTTCGAAATAAATGAAGGTAATTCTTATATTCCTCGTGAAAATGATTAAAATTGTTATGAATAACTATAGTAGTTTTTGTTTTATTTACTAGACGATTTCGTTTAAAAATTGACCCAGTGAAGACCTTGCCTCTCGATTTTGAGTCGTGAATTCAATACTTTGTACACGAAAATTTTGTCGAGTTATGCAAAGCCACAGACTTCAGAATGAAGGTTGCGAGAGCGAGCAAAGCGAGCTCGAAAATTTTAGCACACCACCTCGGATCAATATTAGATTTTTTTACCATTCAGGGATCTAGAAAATACGAAGCAGCACACCAGAATAAGAAAAAGTGAGCACAGGCAGTTTACCTGGCAAAGCCCCGATGGGAGGCCTGAGTCCCAGCAGTGGGAACATTAAAAGGCTGATAACGATGATGATGACAAGCGTCCTCACGGGCAGTCTCTGTTCTGTATTGGTACATAGGACACTTTGTGACAACCCGCAGCCTAATTGCGTCAGTGAATCCGGCAAGGCGAACATCGCGTCTTTCATCTCGCATATGATTGATCGATTGATGGTGGTCAAACCCTTTGCCTTGCTGAATTCACTTACGCAATTAGGCTTTCGTTCCCTTGGAGTAATTGCCGACTTTCACGCAGGTGAAGCCGCTGACAGAAGCTTAAGAATAATAATCTAAACTACCTATCAGACGTACGGCGATGCGACATCGGTACATACATGGTAGACATCCCACCCATACGCACTAAACGGTTTAGGAATACTTTTATTATGCGTACAGCTAAAGAGTGGAATTCCCTGCCGGAGTGTGTATTTCCTGATAGCAACAATTTGGGAGTCTTCAAGTCAGGAGTGCTTCACCGTCGACCACATCATCTTTTACCATCAAGTAAAACGCGAGCCTAACAATAATTTAAAAAAATCTTCATTTGAGACAAGAAAAATATCTCACACACACATTAGTATACCTATAGTACCTACATAAAAAACTGTTCGGTTTTCCCGATGCGCATCGGGCTTCAATATAATTTTTATCGTCTCGTTTAACAGCGATCAGATAGGATCTAGTCAAAGGTCAGCTTCGGATTTCCCGGCTTCTGATTAAACAGTTTAGTTGTCTATCAGCACAAAACGTCTTCTTATAGGGGTAGTTTCAAGTACAGTGCAGCTAAAATTTGGAACGATCTGCCTCCGCCTCTCAGACAGAACATGTCTCAACCCGTATTCAAGGCAAGAGTTAAAAGGTTATTGTTTCTCAAACAGAAATGTAATGAGTAATGTTGTACTGCCACTACCTCTATGTATACAAATTAGGCATTATGATTAAATGCATTTGGTGGGTTTTCAATTGTTATTTAATGTAAATATGTATAGTTATTACGGGTATTTTGTTTGTATTTAATTTTTGGGGCATCTATATGTATAATTATTAGTATTAAGATTAGTTATATTATTATATTATATGAGTTGAGGGTTAGAAGGGAACTGACACTCACCTCATATATGTTTAAAATATTGAGAGGGAAGGTGCATAATGCAACTGTTTTAAGACAGGTGTGTGTCTGTGTATTCCGGACAGGTACGTATGGCGACGCCGGCGGCCGAGCTTGCTAGTTGAGCCGCGCAGTCGAACCAACCTTTTAAGGCGCCGATTCCCTTGAGTAGCTGATTTTAGAATGAGAATCACGTCTAAATGGCTAGTCGTATTTTTTTGAAAAAAAATATGTTGTATTAGACTATTTTCTTAATAATTTGATCTAAGCATATTTTGAGTTTTATTCGTATAACATAGTTTAATTAATTTGTAAAGTTATGTCTAAAACCGACAAAAACATGACAATCACACCAAAACCGCTGTGCGTATTTTAATGAAATCAACACCATCTCAAAGACAATTTAATTATCTACATTTTGATCTGAGGCTTTTTTTTTAAGTCATAGAATAATAAGGAAAGTACAAAAAACTACTAAATTTTGGGTCGCGCGGGTGTGAAACGAGTGCGCGTTTTGTTCCTTCAAGGTCGTTGGCGTTAGTCGTCGTCTTTCTTTCTTCTATTCGTATCCACTATCAAAGATCTTCAAATGGCAGTCGGTACCAATAGCTTAATGTGCTATCCGAGGCACGGAGGAATCTCGCTATTTAAAGATGGTCACCTATCCACGAACCGACCTTGACAAGTGTTGCTTAACCTTAAAGATCGATCCGGTCAGCTGTTACTATTTAGCCCTGCTCTATATTACAAATCCATACTAATATAATTTTGAAAGTAACTCTGTCGGTTTGTCTGTTACCTTTTCACGCCTAAACCACCGAACCGATTTCAATGAAATTTGGCAAGGAGATAGATGGCATCATGGGGAAGGACATGGCAACTTTTTGTAAAAAAACAAAAATCCTTGGAAGGTAGGTACGGTACGTAGGCAGGGGTAGATAGGTGTAGGTAGGGTAGGGTAGGTAGGGTAGAATAGATACGGTAGGGTAGGATATGTAGGATAGTGTAGGTAGGTGGGTAGGGTAGGGTAGGTAGGTATCATATGTCTCACTTGATATGGAGGAAAGTGGAAATATTTTTTTTTGTTATTTCTCCGGGGCATCGTCGAGCTTCATAGCCTCGGTGCTTTTCTGGTGGTCATCACTATTGATTCTGGTTTTTAGGAGTTGCAGTGGGATGTCCCAAAAAAAAGCGATCAAACCATCCGATATCGTTTATGTGAAGTGGGTCTGAGTCCCCGAAGGCCGCAGAGAGTTCCACTAATAGCACCCCGCAATAGTAGTAAGTTACACGTGTTTACAATGGACTCGCAAACACAGAAATTGGGAGGAAGAAGACTGGCGTTGTGTTTGCTTTTCCGATGAATCTCGCTTCGGTATGAGGTCGGATACAAGACGTTCTCGAGTTTGGTAGACCTCTGGACGTCAAGAACGTTTGAAATTTGGTCAGGAATTTGATTTATATGGAGGGGGAACAATAATGGTTTAGGCCGGTATTTGGATCGGTAGAAGATCCGATCTCATTTGGATCAGGGGCAACCTCAATGCCCAGATTTATGTGGAGAGGATCGTTTCAGACGTGATCATTCCTTTGCGTCGCCAGTTTTATTACGTTTACGTTTCGTTAAATATGTGGTGCTGGCTGGTGTTGATTGTACCACTCTTAATTATGGAATCAGTTTTGGCCCATTGATATCCAGTTGTCCAATCAGAAAACTGCAATTCAGGTTGTGTCGCGAATTTTTCTTCTGTTGCTTGTTGTGACCAGCTATTAACCATTTTCTCTGCCACCACTAAGAATCGAGCCAACGGTATACGCTCACGGAGTTGTGGTCTTTTATAACTCTGTTAAAAGATTTGAGAGCGTTGTTCGTCGCTGGTGATATTGGTATTTCCATTTCTTCAAAAACAATTTCGAAGCAGCAGAAACATCAAGGGATGTAGCTGATTGTAGTGCATCAATGTGTTTTAGAAAATTCTTCTACGTTGTTTGGTCCAATTTAGTGCAAATCTTCTTATTAGCGTGAGCCCACCACATTTTCACAATATTTTCTTCTCAAAAACGTCACGAAATGCATTCTGTATACTTTTCGCTGCATCGCAATGTTCGGTTCATAAGTATGCGAAAAAATTACAAAAGTCAATGATTTAATCCTTGAAACATTGTTTTAAAATCAGCGTTACATTCATTCGTTAGATACTGTCAAGCAAATCGGGTGGAATTTCCTGTTTTTATCGGTTGTTCCCACTATCAATACAGGAAACCCTTTATTTATTCAGCATAACTAATACACGAAAATTGTTTAAAAATATCCAGTTCTGAGATTCATCTCGCTTTATTTTCGACAGCTGAACTTCTTCTTCAGATTCCTCGTCAGAACAGTACAAAGGTACTTCATTTTCACTTTTAAACGTCATAGCTAATTAAAACTCGTCGAAAACTTTAATTTAATTACAGATGAAACAATTGCAATACGAACGCACGAACGACAATAAACAACATGTGACTAAATCGTCGGTACATGAATCGAATGGCACTCTCTGATTGGTGCAAATGGCCGGTCGCTGTCGTCTCACGCACTCGCACCAAATCTTGCAGTTGCTACGTTCACGATAAAAGAATATGATGTATTATTTTACATGCTAAATTATTATAAATGATTTTGTCTATAGAAGCTTGAATTATATTTTTTTGAGGACCATGTTGAAGCTGTAAAACGTAAAATGGTGATGAAATAAATATTAATGCCGTGGCTGAGTTAGTAAATTAGGTGGCAATGTATAAATAAGAAGGACAAGTTAAGAAAATTGCTAGGTTTGCACACATCCCCGGGCCCATCCAGCCGGGGAAGATACCCCTTCCGGCGCTCACCGGCTTATTTAAAAATGTCGCTCGCATTAGGCGTGGACCTCCTGCAGGAGATCCTCCTCGCAGACCCAAAACTTAAAAAGAGGTATGCAGCAGCCTTCAAAGCTGCTACTTACCCCACCCCGCCAGCTTCGGGCCCGATTGTGGCCCCTCTCAAGGCTTTTAAGTCTTTTCCCAATGACGACTCACCAAGGTCGCCCACCCCCATCCTCATGCCTAGCCAAGAGCCTAGGTCGCCCACCCTTTCCCAGGCCAACGAGCATAACTCCCGCTCCGACTCCCCTATGGAAGACGCCTCTATCCCAGAGGACGAAGCTCATGACTCTTCCCAACCTCCACCTCCTCGGAGGAAGACGACTTCCAGGTCGTAGGAGGAAAGAGGAAGAAGAACAAAGCCTCAGCCCAGGCCTCTAAGGCCAAAAAGACCTTCGTCGCAACCCCGTTTGCGTCGCCCGCTGCCTCCCCTTGCCCCCCCCCCCCCTCTGCCGTCTACCCAAGCTGACCCACAAACCGCCCCCGCTACCGATTCCCAGCGGTCATGTCGCCCCAAGCCCCATGCTTACAGATACCACCAGGAAGCTCTCTCCCCCTCCACCCATTTATCTCCAAGATAAAGGGAAATGGAACGACATTTCAAACGCTTGCACTGAGCGTAAAATCAGTTTTTCTAACGCCACTGCATGCCAACAAGGCATTAAAATCCTAGTCCCCACAACCAGAGATTACCGTGATCTAACTCGAATGCTTAATCTTTGCGCGTTTACGCGCGTAGCGATACACCCCTCCCACTGACACAGCCACGCGGCGCGCATATAAAAACGAGGGAACCCGTGTTTGGGCGTTATGGAGAGGAACATTTCGTTCCATACCTATACTCTGCCGGAGGAACGGTCCATCCAGTGGTGATTCACCGCATCCCAAAGAGATCCCTACGGAGGAAGCCCGTCACTAAAATCCACCGATTGCATAAAGCAAGAGGCGGCAAACAGTATGACATTGTCATGGTTGCCTGTAGCCCTACTGAGGGACTCAATCCTATTTTCAATGTGAAAACCGTATGCTGTCGAGCATTCCCATTGAGAAACCTTATTGCCCTCATCTCATTGGTCAGGGTCACAACTGCCAACTCTATGGTCACTCTTAGACCAATTGCTTCGCGCAGAATGCACGGCGCCTTCCAGCTACGTGCTCTGTGGCCAAGTAGGACACCCTGCAAATTACCGGGGTTGCCCTAAAGCCCCAAAACTTGCACCCAAAGCGGCCAAGAACTTCGCTTCTCGCCAACAGCGCAAAAAGCCCGCTGCAAGCTTGCTCTCCCTCAGAGACTCGCCCCCCCAAAGAGCTTCACCATGGGGAAAATTGAATCACCAAAAGGCCTTCCCGGCCCTTGGTGCCTCTCAATCTAACAACCAGCCCATTCCTGCACTGATGGACCTTAACATCCCAGTGCCTAGCCCACCCCCGGCCGCAGCGGCCCCAGCGCAAACCAACAAGGTGGCTTCCACCACCGTCGTTGAAGCGCGCTCACCCTCTGCATCCCAACCCACCCAGACGTCTTATCGCAGTGTCGCTGAGACTATATTCAGTGCATACGCGATCTGGATGACTCCAGAAGACCGAGCCCTACACGCTGAATGAGTAAATTCAGCAAACTCAATTAACCCTGTTTCTTGCCTCCAAATTTTCGAGAGGTAACCCTCCATTACGAAGGAACTTGATTCCCTAGTTTTTAAAAACGGTCAATGGATACGCAATTAAGAGCTAATTGCCGCAAACCCCGATCCCTTAGGTTAGGTTTCTTCAATGCCAATGGCATTAGTACATAGCGTGATGAGATCGCCACGTTTATTCTCGACCATCAGCTGGACATCTTCCTGATCCAGGAGACCTACTTAAAACCCCACCAACGTGATCCCAAAATTGCCAACTTTCGTATAGTTCGCAATGATAGGACACGCTCCCACGGCGGAGGCACTCTCATTTACTACAAAAATGAGCTCCACTGTAGCGTAGATACCCCACCCGACACCACTTCGTACCTCGAGTACTCAGCCTGTCGGCTAGGAATGACTGGTCATCAAGCGATCACCATTATCTCCGCCCTCTACCCTCTGCGTCATCGGTAAATAACCCTGATGGTCTCAAAAAAGACTTAACTGCCCTCTTCAGCTTGAGTGACTCCGTTATTCTAGCGGGTGATCTCAATGCTTAACATCCAGCCTGGAACAGTGCCGTTACCAACCCTAGGGGAAGGTTGGTGCTGAACCTAAGCTCTTCCCTCCATTACGACGTCTTTGCCCCAATGAGCTTCACTGTTATTCCCGAATAATGTCGCACATAGACCAGATATCCTCGATATAGCGTTATTTAAGAACGTTAACCTTCGGTTACGCTCGATAGACACGCTTGACGAGCTCTAATCCGATCACCGCCCTGTGGTCATAGAATTAGGTAATCGCTTAGGCCTCCCAGATCTAGGTCAGCCACCCCTTACTAAAAAGATCACCGACTAGTAAGTAAGTGAGAAACTGACCACCAAGTCACCCCAGTTAGACTCAATCCCCAACCTCATAGACTCAGTCGCTAACGCGACAACGGTGATCGACTTGCTTACAACTCACGTACAATCTGTCCTGAACGAATGTTCGAGGGAAGTTCCAGTGCTGGACATCCAGCAAGGGAAACTCCCGGACGATGTACGGAAGATTGATAACCAAGAAGAACGCAGCTGTCCGTGTCCGCAGTAACTTTCCCAGTGGCGCAAACGTACCTCACATGCGTAAACTATAGCTTGCTGTAAAATAACGTACTGATGAGCACCATAATGCGACATGGAATAAGTTGCTGAGCGAGCTTGAGCCCGTCCACCATACCTTCTGGCACCTTCAGAGGACGCTACGCTCCACTGAAGATTCTGCCTTTCAATGCTCACCCAACTCCCAACCAGTAGACCAAGCTCACCTAGACATGGTAGACGCTGAAGCCGAACTCCCTTCCTCCCGTCGAAGACCCTGATGATCCACTACCTCCCGTCACCCCAGACGAAGTAGAGGAGGTCATCAAAAGTCTTCACCCCAACAAAGCCCAGGGCTTAGATGGCATCACCAATAAGGTGTTGAAACTCCTCCCTGCCCAAATAATATCGCTAATGACGGCCATTTTTAACGCTGCATTAAGCAAAAATATCTTCCCGCCAGCTTGGAAACAGGCCACTGTGATAGGTATCCCTAAACCGTGTAAAC
This sequence comes from Orthosia incerta, assembly GCA_948252205.1. Taxonomy (NCBI): domain Eukaryota; kingdom Metazoa; phylum Arthropoda; class Insecta; order Lepidoptera; family Noctuidae; genus Orthosia; species Orthosia incerta. The sequence continues at coordinate 3,986,622 of OX411769.1, forward strand.
CCAAATCGGAGCCTACCAGTTATCGTCCCATCAGTCTGGTAAATTCTCTCGGAAAAGTCTATGAGCGGCTTATTTATAAGCGGCTCAAAGATTTTGCCGAGCGAAAGAACCTCATCCCCCAGGAGCAATTCGGCTCTTGAGCCAAACACTCTTGGGTCCAACAAGTTCACCGCATCGTTGAACACACTAGTGCTGGTTTCCAGCGTGGTCTGATGACGGGTGCCTTGTGTTTCGACATAACGAAAGCTTTCGACAAAGTCTGGCACAATGGCTTAATTTATAAGCTATATAAACTTGGCGTGCCGGATCGTCTCGTGCTTATCTTACGAGACTGGTTGTCGAATCGAACTTTCCGCTATCGTGTCGAGGGAGAACTCTCCTCCCCTCACCCCATACGAGCCGGGGTCCTCCAAGGCTGCGTACTATCTCCATTATCTTTCACGCTGTACACCAGCGATATCCCAAAAACTAAAGAGGGCCAGTTGGCACTATTCGCTGACGACACGGCCTTCTACTGCACTGGCACAGTCCCCAATGCCATCGCCCAAAAACTCCAGAGACCCGCCAACGCATTGGTCAAGTGGTTCCGCCTCTGGAGAATAGAAGTCAATCCCGACAAAAGCCAGGCTGTCCTCTTCTCGAGGCCTGACCGAAAATACAACTATCGTTTTAAAAACCCCCGTCCCCCCACACCCATCACTATGTACGGCAAGCTGATCCCCTGGGAACAGCAAGCCAAGTACCTAGGTGTCACCCTAGATAACCTCACTTTCGCCAAGCACATTAAGGCGGCGCGGTCGCGAGCTGCGTTCGCTATGGGCAGACTTCATGGGATGGTAAACGCAAAGAGCGGCTTGTCACTTAGGTGCAAGCTGCGCACTTTCACTGCGGTTATCCGTCCCATCATGACCTATGCTTGCGCTGTCTTCGCACACGCAAAGCCCCACTATATTCACAAGCTACAGGTTATACAAAACCGATTTCTCCGAAAGATCACGGGAGCCCCCTGGTATGTTCGTGACCAGGATCTCCATGTTGATCTCAAAAGCCCCACAATCCAACAATTTATGAAGCGCATTACAAAGCGCTTTTTCGACTCAGCTATTAACCATAGCAACCCACTAATTCAAGCTGTCTCCTGCTATGAACTCTCCCAAATCTCTAAAGTTCGCCGACCACCATTCCTCTCTCTCTCTCTCCATCCCTGATGACGCCACTACCCTGCTCCAAGAGAGCAAAAAAGAGACCAGCACAATTAGAAAACACAGACTGCCTTCGTTTCGTCCTCGCCGCCGAGGCCCGCCGCGACATTCCCGTCAAAATAACCTAGCCAGCCCGCGCAATGCTGAGCCGTAGTTAACTACGGCCAATTAACTGACTTGAATTTAAATTCTAGTCAGTTAATTGGAGTTTCTTGTCCGTTCTTCTCCACGTAGGCTTATTCCGAACGGATGGTAGAATCACCTTATTAAGATCCAGCCTTAGCTGTCCCCTCAGCGACGCCCTAAGCCGAGGTTTGACCCAACAGGGGGTAGCCCTCAGCGTTGTCGCTTAGGTTTAGAAATTTGTGCCTGGCTGGAGGCTATATAGCTCAGTCTCCACAGGGAAGCCCGGTTAAGCAGTTGTCGGTCACTTTGACTGAACTGCGAGAAGCAACGTAAAAAAAAAAAGTAAGAAAATTGCTTATCTTTTCTTGACGCTTTCTATAGAATGTTTAGTTGGCTTGGTAAAAAAGACGAATTAGTTTATTGGAGGCTATTTCATTTTCCCGTTGCTTAGTTATAAATTAATTTAATTAATAATTAAATTAATTTTGTTTTTGCATGCTGTGTCTATCGCGTCATATTGTATACTATGCTTGTATCATATTGCTTGTATTATTAGAATAAACAGTGTAACAATTGTAGATAGGCCAATAAATAAATGAGAAAGTTGATCACGTGTCTAATAAAGAAATGTGTGGATTGACTTATAATTTCTCTATCAAAACCAGCTTGTGCGCTCGAAAAAGCATCACCCCAAGTATCTTCCCTAAAAATAATAGTAAAAAAAAATACATTTACAGTTTTACTATAAAATATACTTTTTGTGTTTGTTTAAAACTATTATTTATTTTTAACTTTTTAGTTGAATTGCTAATCCTAAAAATCCTGGTAAGGATAATTGGCCAACTATTTAAATTATTTCATTGTCATTGGTCCTTGATATGTGTGCAAAGTTTTAAACTAATCCGACGTTTTAAAGGGGGTGAAAATTACGTTCAAAGATTCCGTTACATAGATTCATAGATACATATATACCAAGCTAATAAAAGCGTTTTAATAAAAAGTAACACCGTATCGTCAGCAAACGTGAAAATTTTTGCCTTTGGAAAATTGTATTGACAGAGATAGTTGATTTTGGCAAAGGATAAAGTCGGGCCCAAGATGCTACCTTGTAGAACCCCGAAATGAACTGAGTCGTCAATACTTGTAATGTTATCAAGTTTCACACATTGTGTTCTTGCAGTGAGGTAACTATCCAACTGAAGGTCCCTCATTCCTAGAAACTCAATGTTTTATAGGTCTACATCCGATTTGGCTACGTTACTTAAATGATCTATGATATGGGGCTTCCCGGCTGTGATGCAGCGTTCATTATTGAGATTGCCCTGTGCGATAAGACCGCCCATTGTACACTTGCTTTTATGATTGTTTGTCCTGTATATATATTTTTGTGGTGTAAAATAAAGAATATAATATATAATACATTATCTGAGTCAAAAGTTATCTGAATGATGTAATAACCTATAAATGTAACATTTATCAAGGGGTCTCTTATCACTTAAAATACAATGTTTTTATGTTTGAGGAAAAAGCAACGATATGTACTATTTACGAGCGTACATTGAGGGTGGACCAGTATTGTTTCATGTTCTGTCGTGGACACATCATCCTCTGGTGAAACAATGTCTATTCTGAAAAATAAAATGTGTAGATGGCAGAGTGTACTATTGGTAGCACTGTTCGTCGGGCTAGCACACGCTTGGGGTAAGTTTATATTTTTTTTTTGCATTATTTTTGTCAAAAGCTGGTCAGACCGATTTGGAGTGGCGGTTAACCCTGCTATCATAGTTGGGAGTCCCTATAGCTTGAGAAAGCTTTATGGATTTACTGTTCCACCCTTAATCTTTGACAACGTAGCAATTCCGTTTGGCTCCGAGGTTAAGGATCTTGGTCTGCTCGTCGACACTTGCCTTGATTGACGAAAATAGGTAACGGGTGTCAGCTAAAAGGTCACCGGTACGTTCATCGTATCGATAAAAATCTTCTTCCAGCTCACATAAAAGCCATGCTTGTACAGTCCCTAATCTTTCCGATAATTGACTATGGTGATGTATGCTACTATGAACTGAATGCAGATCTGCTCATTAAACTTGACCGCCTTCTATATAACTGCATTTGATTTGTCTTCAACCTCCGCAACTATGACCTGACCTGGTTACCCAATCGTCAGCGTAGAGCGCTGAGGGCCTTGACTACTCTGTTTTTATTTATTGATAAACCCACTTCTCCTTCTTATCTGACTTCATATATTCAATTTCATTGTTCTGGCCATAGTAAAAATCTTCGTTCCACCAATAATCATCTTCTAGAATGTCCCTCTCACCGCTCTGGGTTTATCCATTCCTCCTTCTTTGTCCAGGCGATCTCCCTTTGGAATGCGCTCCCTCAGAACATCAGGATGGCAAGCAGTCGGTACTCCTTAAAATTAAAGGCACGTGAAAAATTGCAGAATCTTAACACAGTTAATTTATTGGATTCGGTTTCTCAATGACATTGCTTATGTATGTATGTATCTAAGTATATATTTATATATAATTTCTTTAATTTTGTATTCTACCTCTTCTTTTATTTAGTTGCACCTACCATGTTTTATCTCTGCACCTACTAAGTTCAACTGGTAGAAAATGCCTAAGGCATTCAGTCCGTCTTTGTATTTGTGCATAAAGTTTTAATTAATAAATAAATAAATTTGCTTTCCGTTTATGGAAGTACCCGCATCTTTGGAAGAACCGGCCAAGTGCGAGTCTGACTCGCGCATAGAGTTTTTCGTATAAACAGTTACATTCACCAAAATATATAGGTAACAGAGTACTAACGTTATTTAGCTCAAACTTTAATTCAGCCGATCATAGATTATGCCGATGCCTGCTACCTGGATGCCACTGAGGAGCTCTTAAATAAGCTTGAGCGCTTGCAAAATCTGTGCATTCGTTTGGTTTTTGGTCTGAGGAAATACGATCATGTCTCTCAGTTCCGCAAAGATCTCAAGTGGCTCCATATCCGTCTTCGCAGGAATACTCGAATATTATGTCTCCTGTACAACATCCTTTTTAACCCTGCGTACCCTGGCTACCTGCGCGATCGTTTTTCTTTTACTCGCCCTGCTGATGCAATGTGCAGATCCCGCCTTAAACTACATCTCAATTTCCCATCCCATAAAACCCATTTCTATTCCCACTCCTTCTCTGTTCATGCAGTACGATTGTGGAACTCACTTCCACCTAAAATCCGTGACTCTCAAAATGTAACTTTATTCAAGAAAAGAGTCAAAGAACATGATCTCTCCACCATCTTGTAATTTTATATATTAAGTATGTGTATGTATTTTTATTTTCTATATTTATTAAGTTAAGGTGTAATTTATATATGATTAGTTAAGTTATTTTTGTCTATTTTAAGTTTCCTTGTTCTTTCTACACACTGTGTCTTCGTTTTTATCATCCAACTTTCCTGTCGCAGGTCTGCTGGAAGAAATTTCTGTTGAAATAAGCAGTACCTTTGTGAACTTCAACCTGTATTATTTCTTTTCTATGTGAAGTGTTTTTGTGTGTACATAAATAAATAAATAACGTTCATAAACAATGAAAGCACCGAACATTGCTGTAACGAAGGTACAAAATTAACTTTGCCGTTCGGAAGCTGTTGTCCTCATACGTCAATATACAAATTTTTTACTTTTTTAAGTGTAGGTACTGTTTATTTGGGTTTCAGGGTATTTAAATGTGATGTGATTGTAATTTTATGCAAATAATGAAATGCAAGTAATGAATTTATGAAAAATTTCCACTCAAGTCATAAAATTTGTTGCCAATAGTATAGCTGGCCCTTTATCGCATATTATTAACGTTAGCATATTATCAGGAACATTTCCTGACAAATTAAAAACTGTAATTGTAAAACCAATTCATAAAAAGAACAGTAAAGATGATATGTCGAACTATAGGCCGATAGCTTTACTATCATTTTTTTCTAAAATAATAGAAAAAGTCATATATGAAGCAATATTATCTTTCCTGACTAAATATATGATACTGTGCCATGAGCAATACGGGTTCAGGAAAAATAGGAATATAAACATGGCAATTTTTGACCTGTTAAATACTATTATGTCGAATGTTGATACTAAAACGCCTATATGTACAGATATGTCGAAGGCGTTCGATTATGTCAACCATAACATACTTCTTCAAAAACTGAACGCCTATGGCATTCGAGGTAATATACTGAACCTAATAAAAACATATTTATCCGGTCGCAAACAGATGACAGAAATTAACAAAGTATGCGTCAAGTCTAAATTAGAACAAAAATACGTGTCTTCCAATAGAGAAATTAAATTCGGTGTACCCCAGGGAAGCGTTCTTGGTCCTCCGTTATTTTTAATTTACATCAATGACCTACCTAATGACGATAGTACAGTACTCTTAAAATGTGACAATACTGAAAATTATGAAAATGATATAAACCACACCATTAAAATTATAATAAATTGGCTAAATACTAACAACTTGCAAATGAACATACAAAAAACAAAAATAATGCATTTTTACCAAAGACTTCGTATCAACGATCTAAATATTAATTATAATAGTCAAAATGTGGACAGAGTAGATGTTACAAAATTTCTAGGCATTTTAATTGACAGTCAACTGACGTGGCGGGCACAGGCAGAAGAAATCTGTAAAAAACTTAGCGCATCTGCTTATGCGCTTTATAATCTAAAAAAAAAGTTAATATCAAAACAGTATTACTAGCATATCATAGTCTTGTCGTTTCTATTTTAAGGTTTGGTATTATATATTGGGGCAATTGTACCGATAGAGAGAGTATTTTTAAGGCCCAAAAACGCTGCCTACGAGCAATATTTAGTTTAAGAATTACTGACAGCTGTGTTCCAATTTTTAAAAGTTATAATTTGTTGACATTTCCGTGCCTATACATTTTAGAAATTGCTCTTTATGTTAAATGTAATGGACATCTATTTTTAACTTTATCGGCAAGCAGATGCCGAAACGTATCTTTGCGATCTCAATACCAAAACTTGTTACGCACAGGTGGATATAGGACTGCTTTGTTGAGGAAAAGTATTTTTGGTATGGCACCGGTTATTTTTAACCACATTCCTAATTCCATAAAAGAGGAATCAGTAAAAACTTTCAAAAATAAACTAACTTTACTTCTATTAAATAAATGTTACTATTCCGTGTCGGATTTTCTAGCTGATAAATTTTAGTTGTATAGATATCAATGTCTGTATGTTTGATGATAAATTGCATCAATGTTTGTAAGTTTCATGATAAATTGCATCAATGTTTGCATGCCAAAATGGTAGAATGTACAAGGATTCTTGATATTATTGTAACCACCTTATTGTAAATACCTACATTCTGAGCAAATAAATAATATTCTATTCTATTCTATTCTAATGTGCCTCAAAAAACACTGCGCAATCTTATCACCATCTATGCGCAACTTTACACACTGGGGTGTGTAAAGTTGCGCAAGTCCCGGCTTTGGTTTTTTGTTATTTAATTAAATAGTGATTAAGTTTGCTCGATAAATTAGTATTAAAAGCGATTCGATTTTATTATAATAAAGAAACCTGTAAATCCGTATGTTTCATTTTTGTGGTCGAATGATTCAAAACTACGCAAACTTACACCCCTCTGCCCTATTTTATACTGTGTACTTTTTTGAATAAATTGTACATAGTTGTATATAGACTACGTAAATAATATATTTATGTTTTTGTTTGTTTATTGAAGGATTTAAAACAGTTATAACATAGAAAACACCGACCAAGTGCAAGTCGGACTCGCGCACGAAGTGTTCCGTACCATTATCGCAAAAAAGGGCAAAACAACTCGTTTTTTGTATGGGAGCCCAACTTAAAATATTTATTTTATTCTGATTTTAGTATTTGTTATATAATACATCATCTGTGAAAATTTCAACTGTCTAGCTATCACGGTTCCTGAGATACAGCCTGGTGATAGACAGACGGACCGTAGAGCCTTAGTAATAGGGTCCCATTTTTACCCTTCAAGTGCGTGTCGGACAACGCACATATATCCTAAATGTGCGTTGTCCAACACGCACTTTTTCAAGATATTCGTATGTGTTAGTAAAATATACGTAATAAGCATTATCACCAAATTTCAAGTACATAGAAGTTAAAAAATTCTTCGGCACAAAATTGTGTGACAGACGACGTTTGGGTCCTTCGGATACGGGGAAACCAAAAAACTAAAACCAGACATTAAAAAAATCGCGTCCTGAAAAGTATTAACCAAAAATATATTATATCGTTTACCCTGTATTTATATTCTCTACTCTGGGTTGCCAGTGAGAAATTCCTAATGGACAAACCCAAAAACACTCTTTGCCCGACCTAGGAATCGAACCCGGGACCCTACGCAGGTCCACTTACGTTTGCGACCACGAGACTGATGAGTCTCACCTATGTTTTTTCAGACATTGCCGTAACAGTTGGAGATCGACTAGAATTTTACACTGACGATGGAAAAAAAATAGACACCGTACTTTTCGACTCCCAAAACTTGACTGCGTTAGCCTATGACGAAGTTCATAATATGCTGCTGTACGTCGACACACAGACAGACAACGACTACATATGTGGTTACAACATAACTTCTGGAGAATACAAATGCTACATAGAAAGGAGCAGTAGAAACATCCACGGCCTGGCCTTTGACCCTATCACAGAATTACTGTTCTTCACAGATATTAAGGAAAGGAGCATTAATTGGTTTTCATTTAAAACTGGGACCATAAACAATGTTCACGGCAATCTTCTTTTTAAGATGGATGACAGTATCCCCACGAACATCGCCGTGGATAGTTGTCGGGGGTAAGTTACTAACAACAGTCTGATAACTTATCATAATCTTCCTGCCCTTGTCCCATGTTACTTGGGGGCGGCACAATTTTTTTTCATCCATACCGTGCTGTCCCCTGTCACGCTATCATTGACTCCCTTTTCTTATATTACTCATCACAAAGTTTACGTTGTGAGCTGCTTCTTTCAATATCCAGACCCTGTTGCTCCTCATATACATAATCACCGTCACGTCTTGCAGACTCTCGCAGGCTGCAAAGTTATCGTTGGCGCTGATGTTAATGCGTCTTCGACTTTATGGTATGGCAAATTTCGGTCTACGGATTATGAACGATGCTGCGCGTGAAGATTTCATTCTGACTATTCATAATACCCCTTACGTACCACCAACTTTTTGCAGCCAAATGGGCGAATCTTGTATTGACGTCACACTTTCTAGTGCAGATGTACGCTTGGATAGGTGGCGTGTCCTACCGGACGCGTCTTGTAGTGATCATCGCTTGATCTTGTACGAATTTGTTCCGGTTTTTACTCAGGTTACGTACATGCCATTGGTAATTTTAGGTATAAATGTAAGGGTGCGAATCGGAAATTCTTTAGCTCGCTTCTTGCGTGTCACGCCAAAGATTTCAATCGTGATGGGCTGTCAGCTGAAGAAAGTGCTGAAATTATGTCAGACACCCTTACTTACTGTCCTGACATTGCCATTGGTCGTGGATCTATAACCAATGTACGTAGATGTGATTGGTGGTGTGACTACCTAACTGAACAGCGTAAGGGTTATCGCCGAGCGCGTAAACATCTTAAAAAGCTTAAAAAACGTAAGGTCATTGGTGACCCTCTTTCCATTGCGTTGAATGCTTTTAGAGTTGCCAGGTCCCGCTACAGAGCATCTGTGGACATCATCTAAGGGTAATTTATTGCGTAAAATAGTAGAAAAAATAGATAAAGAAGGTCCGTGGTCTCTTTTATACCATGAGTTTAAAGCCAATCGATCAGTCGACCTCGCGTTTGTTCAGAACATTAAAGTAAATAATAAACACACCACCGGTATTGAGGAAACAACTGAATTTTTGCTGAACACTCTTATACCTGATGACTTACTTTCTAATGACAACGACTACCATCAACAGATCAGAGCGTGGGCAGCTGTACCACCTGAATCACCAGCGTCAGACCTTCCGTCCACTGACGAATTTATTAACGTTGTCAAGAGGTTACACTCAACAAGTCATCAGGTGAACATAAAATATCTAATCGGGTGATTATAGAAACGTGTAAAACAGCCGGTGATGCGATTTTAACCGTTTACAACCGTTGTATTGCGGAGGGCGTATTTCCTTGTATTTGGTGACGTGGATTTATACGAACCATCTCGAAAAGTGGCGACAAACCTCCGGACTACCCAAAGTCATACCGGCCCATAATATTACTTCCATCTTTGGGAAAACTCCTGGAGCACCTTATCGTTCCACGTTTGATACCGGACGGACCAAAATTTCATAACAATCAATTCGGTTTCACTATGGGAAAATCTACCGTAGACGCGGCCCTTACTGTTAGGAAAATAGTTAATACATCTGAACATAAGTACCTAATTGGGATTTTTCTAGATATTTCTGGGGCTTTTGATAACACATGGTGGCCAATGCTATTACTTAAAATGAAAACTCGGGGCTGCTATAGAAATATATACAATTTAGTTTACTCTTACGTTTTAAATGGTTCCGCGAAACTTAAACATCATTCCATGTCGAAGTCTCTCACCATGGGATGTCCTCAGGGTTCGGTTATTGGTCCACCTTTATGGAATTTAGGCTTTGATGATTTCCTCGCGATTCCGCTGCCAAGCGGCTGTTCATTAACCGGTTACGCGGACGACGGTCTTCTGCTCATTCAATCAAGTACTCGAGCTGGACTCGAGAACTTGGCTGACACTTGCCTACGATTAACCTTGTGGAAACTTGAACAAATTTTCGTGCGTTCAAGCGTTTTTGCAATACCTAGTATTGGAAACAAATATAGCAGCACAATGTAGGACCCATTATTATTAATGCTCATTTTTTTCCGTGGTGTTATGCAACTGAGCTTATCCCAGTTGTAAATGACCCTTTGTGCCTATTGGCCTTGTTTGTTCTGTCTCCTGCTTGATATGGCGGGCAGTGGAAATTTGTACTTTTTCCTACTCCTCCGTTATTCTTTTCTGATTAATTTCCTTGCGGGTTCCAAGACAGTTAAATTCATTCGCTAGGACTTCATTGAGCTTCATTGCCTCGGCGCATTTCTGGTGGTCGCCACTGTTGATTCTGGTTTTCAGGAGTTGCAGTGGTTTGGGAATAGTGCGGTGGGATGTCCTAAAAAAAAAAAAAAACTTCAATCCATCTTTTTTTTGGTCTACCTATCCCTCTCCCCTCTTAATTACTATGAATAAATAATTTGCGCTTCATCGCCCCTCATCACATGACCATACCAGTCTGATATCTTATAATATCAAAGAATCTGATCTGTATTGGGATAAGAACTCATGGTTTTTAATTTGCAGATATGTTTACTGGACCACCGCAAACCTTTCGACGTCCACAATAGAGAGAGCGCGATTTAATGGAGCAGATAGACAAGTTGTTATTAAACAAAACAAATTGCACCTACACGGCTTGGTTATTGACCATCAGACACGGAAAATATTCTGGTACATGCCAAATACAGCAGTAGCTTACTATATTTATAGAGCCGATTTGAATGGAAAGAATATGGAGTCATTTGTTCACTTTATTAACCTACCTGATGATAATGTCCCGTATTTTTTCCCAAATACCATACTGTTTTCAAGAGAATTCGCCTTCACGGAGCAATGGATCGTATCCGATGGTTACAGGCAAGTTATGAAAACATCAAAGCCATTATCACAAACTGGTTACAATGAGATCTTTCAGGTTCATACTAAAAACGTCTTCAATATGGTGGCCAATTACAAATTGAAAGATCAATTTCAGGGGATTTCGGAATGCAATCAGGAACTTGACTATGATACCAACGACTCATTCAAAATTGCTAGAGAATATGCAGGTCCGTTTTGTGTTCATGGTATAAAAGTTATTGGTCAATCTTTTTGCAAATGCACGTCCGGATATACCGGTGAGCGATGCGACGTGTCCGCTTGTGAAAACTATTGTTTTCAAGGCCTCTGTAGTATCACTGAAGATGGACTTCCTAAATGCAGGTAAAACATATTCTACACCTTTTTTGGTTGTCTTATTTCATTTATTTTGGTATAGGTATTTCACAATTAATTATTTATATATTTCAGATGTAATGCTGGTTATACCGGGGAACGTTGTGAAGTGAACCTATGTTACAGTTACTGCTTGAACAACGGTAGCTGTTCTTTAAACGAGGAGGATGAGGCAGTCTGTGAATGCATAGGAGAGTACGAAGGTGAAAGGTGTGATGTTCCAGTACGCCCAAAAAATGGTGACGTTTTCGTAAACGAGGAGGTTGAGCCAGCTTGTCAATGTGTTGGTAGTCAAGAGATTTCTGGACGTAAAACTGATAAAAATGAACCTATTATCACTAATTCTACGCACTACTCACCAGAGGGAAATATAAAAATTTCCGTAGTTGTTGAAGTAAAGTCTAATAGGGATAATAACTAAATATTGTTTTTTATTCTGTCAGATAAATTAATGAAAAACATTGGCCACGTATTTTTTCTTTTGTCGCGTAAACAAAAAATGACGACGATACAGTCACAATCCTGAACCGTTTTGATGCGTTTTATCTTTGTCAATTTGTTTTGATAAAGCAGAAAACACTTATTTATTTATTTGTTAAAGTACAAGTTTATAAAATCTGAACTTAAGAACTATGCCCCACAAAACCGTTTGTCCAAAATGTTTTGCAAATCTTTCTAAAGGACTATATAGCTAATTTATATTTTTGTATTCAGGAATCATCCTATTAATTAATTGAGTCTAAAACACTCTCTACGTATAGCAGCCCGTATAACAATGCGGTTATAAATGCTAGTGGGACTGTCCCACTTCTGTTATGCGTCGGGAATGTTCGAAGATGCGCATGTAGCTTGCTTTTACACAACTATGAGTAAAACGTGCGCATCCCTGAGGCTTTAGACTAGACAAGTGACATTCTATAGATAAAAGCGGAGCGATTGGAAATACGTCAAAAGTGTATGGGATTCTCAAGCGCTATGGAAAGGTGACCAATCGTCTAAATTTTAGAATTTCGACCATCGCCATCGCTGACATCGAATGAAACTTGTCTAGAGTCTATGGAGCACAGACTGTGGGCAGCTCCAACAGTCTCCTATGCATGATTGCGAGTCGCCTCGACTGTGGGTCGCTGTAGTGCCATCTCTCATGGGTTCTCGCAACGGTGATCCACTGTTAACGTGTCAGTATGTTTAATGTTTATATTTGTGTTACTAACATATTCCTATGTTTTACTTACCTTTTTTGAGTCATGGATACTCTAAGAAAGATACACTATACTGTATGAAAACCTATTTTAGTTTTTAATGCTTTATAATTATGAACTATATTATCGTATTTGTGACGTAGATATGTAACTGAAAAATACTGAAATAAGCCTGATGTCTATGTATAGAATTCATAAAAATCTGTAATAGTTTTTACATGAAAGGATGACAAACATCCTAACTCACAGACCTTCACATTTACGATATTAGGGTAGGTAGAATTTAGATATTAAATAAACTATTTCTGTACCACTTGTGATTAATTTATGCTTGTCCAGTAGTAAGTACTATCGAAAATATAAAAAGACTAGATTATTCCCGCGCCTTCACTTCCTGAGGCCCATACAGTATGAGATCCGAAGGCAAAAGTCTGCAGGGGACAGGGTTTTTGATAAAACGTTATTTAAATGAATACGTAATTGATACAACTTTTTACAAAAAAAATACAACCGATTTCCAAATAAATCACTACTAACTTCTTTTTCGGAAGTCGGTGATGAAGTTTTATGATATTCGGGTAACCTATTCTGGCATTATAGGTACCATAACTAAAAAGAGAACAAATAAAAAATTTAAATTTCCAAAACTTTTTATACTACATAATTTATCTAGTAGTAGACACGCTTCAATCAACAATCTATCGAACATGTAATTATGACACGATATTTTGTTTAGATACCCCGATTCAAACAGTAAATAACTCATATCTTTTGAACGGCTGAACCGATGTTCATCAAACATAGCTAAGAACACTACCGATAATGTCACCCTTTAAACAAAAAGCAACTGAATAAATATCGGTTCATCCGTTTAGGAGCTATGATGCTACAGACATATACACAAATATACAAACACACAGGTACACACATCTAACTTATAACACCCATCTTTTTCCGCCAAGGAAAAAATAAAAAAAAGTAAAGTATTTTTTATAAAAAAAGTGAATAAAAAAGTGAATCCGGAGAAAGTGAATAATAACAAAAAGCTTTTTATTATTCACTTTCTCCGGACTTGGACTTGTGCCCGGTTGATGACAATTGGTTTGACTTCTATTTCATGGGAATAAACCATAGCTGGCGATCAGTGGATGTAATGTTGGCGCACGGTTGGCGCAGTGGTTGAGCGATTGACTGCTGCGCTGCGTGTCGCGGGTTCGATTCCCGCACGGAACAAATATTTGTATGACCTACAGATAGTTGTTCCGGCGCTGGATGTTGTGTATGTAAGTTTATATGTTTGTAAACGCACCCACGATACAGGAAGAAATTCCTAGTCCCCACACTAGGAATTTCTTCCTGTATCGTGGTTACGATTTTATAAAAAAAAAAAAAAAATGTAGATCCGACACTGTCTAACCCTACGACTAATATTGCCCTGATGTTATGTTTAGAGATAACATTATGCTAGTTTTGCCCGCCGCCGTGTAACCGAAACAATCGGACAGAAAAACCAACAAACAATAAGGCTTACTTTCTCATTTGTATAATACATAATTAATTAGTATCGGGTGAAAGTAAAGAAAACAACGTTTTCTAACAATGAAACCTAGCTAGATCCATTATCACCCCCCCCCCCCCCCCCCGCCGAAACCCCCTGCATACAAAATTTCATGAAAACCGTTGGAGCCGTTGCCGAGATTCAGATTATATTATATATAATAATAATAATTTTATTTTACAACTAGTGCCTCAATAGTATGTGAACCTCATTCAGGACATGTACGAAACCGTTAACACGCAGGTTCTAAGCCCAGCCGGCATCAGTGAACAGTTTGATCTGGAGGTCGAAGTGCATCAGGGTTCTGCTCTTAGCCCACTGCTATTCAACTCCACAATTGACTATTTAACGAAACACTGCCAGAAAACAATCCCCTGGAACGTACTGTATGCAGACGATGTTGTTTTGATGTCGGAAGACAATGCTTGGGTTAGAGCACTCGAAAATAATGGTCTAAAAATAAGAAGAAAAAAACCGAGCATATGACATGCATATTTTACGGCATCACGGACCCTGATAGCACAAAATTCACTATTGATACATGCCAAGTCCCCACAGTCAAACAGTTCAAATACTTAGGTTCAATCATTACGAATGAGCAGTGGTGGCCGAGTGGTATCGCCCGCGACTTACAAGTTGTAGGTTGTATGTTTACCTAAGAACAACGAATAAAAACCTAAAAACTACGAGTAGTAGGTAGTAGTAGGAGCCATGCAGAAGACACTTTTGCGCATAAGTGCCGTCCTACTTCTATGCAGACGGACTTGACTCTGATCACGCCTGTTTCTTAGGGAATTTATCCGCCATTAGGGGAAATAAGTGATTATTCGGCCTAACAAACATGATCGTTTCTAGAATATAAAGGGATGCCAATGATCATATCGTATGAAATAGGGCTTACAACTATCGGTGGTTTTTAAATTAAACATAGCTCTAATGCATCTCTTTTGTGCTTTGAAAGAAAATTCTTTATTAGTAGAGTTGCCCCAAAAGATAACCCCGTTAGTCCGTAGTACGCGGTTATTCGCGCATTTTATGTTAACCGTCCGTGAAAGAATGTACAAAGCGTACTCGCTACTGCTTATTATTTTAGTCAGGGCCTCTATGTGCGCCTTCCAGTTTGAATTCCTATCTATAGTCAATCCTAGAAACTTAGTTGTATTCACTGCGTCAATTGTATTGTAGTATGTTATGTCAAAATTGGGCAAAGTCAGTGCGCGTTGGCTAAAATGCATTATCATAGTCTTATTTAAATTATTTTTTAAATTGTAATTCTCTAACCATCCTATAGTTTCTTTTAATGTTTTGTTTATGTCTTCTTCATACAAATCTTTTTGATTGCACGGTATTGTAATTGTACTGTCATCCGCAAACAGTACCATCGGATGTTTGATTGCCATTGGAATGTCATTAATGTACAGTGTGAAAAGCTGTGTTCCTAAAATGCTTCCTTGTGGAACTCCGTACATCACATTACGTTCCTCCGATTGAAATATTTCTTCCCTTTTAGTGCTTGTATTTATTTTGCTTCATCATCATCACATCATCAGCCTATTAATGTTCCCACTGCTGGGACACAGGCCTCCTCTCTGTGAGAGGGAATGGACCGTTATCCGCCACGCGGGCCCAGTGCGGGTTGGTGGATGTCACGTCTTCGAATTATTGGTTCTAGGGTTCTAGGACATGCCGGTTTCCTCACGATGTTTTCCTTCACCGTTTTGAGAGCAGTGGTGATGAAATAATTTACCCAAAGTAAAGCGCCTGCCTGGGCTCGAACCCACGACCTACAACTTGTAAGTCGCGGCCGATACCACTGGGCCACCACTGCTTATTTTGCTTATTTCTGTTATTTGTTTTCTGCCACTTAGGTACGATTTTAAAAGCTCAAGGACATTATCCCTTATACCATAAGCATCAAGATTTTTAAGTAAAATATTATGTTGAACGTAATCAAATGCTTGTGTCATGACACAGAATATCGCACACACCGGAGTATTTGTGTCCATATTTGTCATGACAGTATGCAAAAAGTCATAAATGGCCATGTTAAATATTTTGTTTTTCCTAAATCCCTTTTGTTCGTCACATATAATATTATTTGCGTTTAAATAAACATTGAGTTCTTTATATATGTATTTTTAAATTTTTTCGAGAATATTGGTATCAGTGATATTGGCCTGTAGTATTCCCTTAATTCTTTATCTTCTTTTTTGAACAATGGCTTTATTACCAATTTTTTTGGGCGTCTGGAAAAGCACCTTCTGTTATACATACATTTATAATATAACTTAATGGCCACAAATTTCTTCGGCTACCGCTTTGATTATTTTGGTACAGATGCCATCATAACCGACACAGTTCGTATTTTTAGGGCTAATGTTATTTTTTAAACGTCGTTTGGCAAACATGGAACAATAAACATTGATTCCTGCCTGGGGGCCTACTCCCTAAGCTCGAAGTCCGTAGTTTCGACCTTAGTTACGGGCGTTTCCTACCCCCTAACACCTACGGACGGATGATTCGTTCGGGGCCCGAACGAAGAATGAATGACAACACAATTTGACAGTTGTACCTACTCCCTATGCGTTTTTATCCGTTCGAAAAATCGAATTTGACACTTGTTTTATCGGATCGTTATGTCAGATATTACGACATCAAAATAGTTATCGTGCGGTCGACGAAACTTAGAATTCCCAACGATGGCTACTTTTTTAATGCTCGCAGAAGATCTACAGGAAGAGCGGAGGCAACGTCGACGACACGTGCGCCAAAACTACTAGTTGGCAAGTATTCCCGACGTTGAGTTCATAGGGTCGTATAACTCTAACATAACTATAGGCTCACTCGGGAATTATTTGAGGATTTGTGTGAGGACCTAATAAATACCTCTCCTCTTTTGCCTCACCACTTACGGCGAAGTGGTTTTGATACAAGAATGAAGGTAAGGATATATTAAAGATACTCTTAACTTATTGAGCTGTATTACCAATCCGTCCCACCCATTTACTGTTGTTATTGTTTTATTTCAGATCCTCGCTGCTCTTAATTTTTATGCCCGGGGGAGCTACCAATATTCAGTGGGCCTTAGCAGTGACGTTCCAATGGCCCAACAGACAGTGTCACGGTGTCTGCGGCATGTCACAAATGCACTGAACAGCCCCTCATTAATAATAAAGTAGATAAGGTTTCCACAGAATTTGGCTGAGAGGAACCTTATATAAAGACAGTAAGTTTAAAAGCTTGTACCATTTTTCTAAAACAAATATCTATAGGTATTTAATAAAATATAACCTGCCGATTAAACAATAACTACCTATGCTATGAAGAATTTTATACCTACCTAAAGAGTACACTTAAATAAATTGTATTATTAAAATATTTACAGATTTTATGAAAAATTCAGGGAACCCACTTCGGGAATTCATGATGACCCCAATAGACAATGCTGTTGAAGACCCCAATAGACATTAACATGCAAAAACATACTCGGTCCACGGTACAGCGTATATTTGACATTTTAAAAGGCCGTTTAAGATGCCTCTTAGCAGCAAGAGAGCTGCATTATGCACCGGTCACAGTTGGTACATAAGCTTCTGAAGGTGGGCTGGTTGGAATAATCTACCCAACGGCCGCCATGGCCCACCTGAAGGACTAAGTGTGGAAACCAAACCCCATAACACAGAACATCGAACACAGTTGGTATTTGTCACAATTTATACTAGGTATAGCTATGTTTTTCTAATAATATATTGAACGGGTGATCAATGTTTTTTTTTCATCAATAAGAGCATATTTTAATTATTTTTTCAGGTAAAATTGTCATTGCCTACTTTGTTTTACACAATATGTTTAGTCAGGCGGACTTAGAAGCACCTTCCTTCAGCGAGAAGATCTTCAATTTGGACGTAGTAGACAGGGAGAAGTGTCTATAAATATATTATCTGCCCATCAAGTTCTTCAGCAAGGGCAAAGAGACAGAGACACAGATTAGTGCAATTGCTGGAAAAAAATTAATACTTATGCAGTCTCACAAGAAATCTACAAATAAAACAAATATAAATGCAGTGGGTATGTGTATGACTAGATGTATGAATGTGAGTGCAGCAAAATAAGTATGTAAGGATCGTAGCAGGTGGCGTTCTGTAGTTTCTGTCTACCCCCATGGGAAAAAGGCGTGAGTTTTTGTATGTATGTATTATTGACTTTTCACAATAAAAGCATTGTTTTTATTATTTTTTTTTATTTGTCACCATTCAAATCTGAATAAATTTAACAATCAACAACACACCATGACTTATACAATAACTACAAAAATAGAACTACAAGAGGCAAAAAAAACGTTTTATTTAGTAAACAAAGTAGTTTTGAATTTGGTAGTTTACACAATTGATTATTTACCGAAATTAAGTTTATACAAAGTACTTTATACCTATGTACCATACTTTAATTACAAAAATCGCCAAAATGTTAAATGAAAAGAAAAATATTTATTTGTGACCCGCACAGGAGACACGAGAAATAAGCAAATAATTAAACAATAATAAAAATAAAACCCCGAGCGAGACCAAAATGGCTTATGTCAGCATATGCAGCGATACTCAAAAAGGAAATAATGCTGCGCTGATATTCTAACAATTTATATTGACACTTCAACGTGGTTTTCCTTTTACTTATCAGTCTTAAATTATTGCTAGGAACTTAGTTTTTCCAGAATAATCAGCTTTACTTCATCGAGCATCTCATTTCTCCTAGTTTCGATTATCAGCCTTTGCACATTCTCCTTCGGCAGGTTTAGCAACATGGGTGGGTGAGATGGCGGCTGGCTCTCTTACTGGTGGACCCTGTACAACAAAAACTGAATATCATTGACCGATACAACAAAAATATATAATATATTGTGTATCTGTAATTTATTAATATTTAGTAAAAAAAATAGTCTACTACTATAAATTATAAATTTTGTTAAGTATTACCATTGAAAAAGCTGGTTGGACTCTTGACTAAGTTTGTGGCTCTCCAATAATCGATAGGATATTAAACTCCATTTGGAAGCGGGTTGGTGCCACCAATGGACCTGTAGCACATGCTGACCGTCTGGCAGCTCCAGCAACTTTCTTGGCCAAATGTGTTTAACAGCCCACACCTAAAATTTGGATATATGGTTAATTTAAATTGCAAGAAAGGTATAATATATAAAAACACTAAACTCGTAAGTACTCCTACAGATAATACCCAGTCAGTAAATAATTAAAAATGTCTTTACCAAAGCTGGGTTAGTCATGATTTTCACATACGTAATCGTGATTGTAACCCCTACTGACTGGGTTATTAGTATTTGCAGGATGACTTACTATCATTGTATGCACTTTTCTGAGGACAACACCTTAAAATCATATTAATATTGACGAGTAATGTATTAAACTCACCCTTTGCTAATGCTCCACGGACTTTGTGCAACTTTCCATTGAATTAAGGTTTTCCCACAGCCGTTTTAAGCGAGCTTATGAAGTCGACGAGGGCCTCAATTTGCGCGGAACTTGCTGCAGCGGTTGGGGTCATTCTAATTAATTATTATTGAAAACTAAATTCTTCCAAGGTAGTTATTATTTATTTCTTGGCATTACATTTGAAAGTTGCCGTCATAAAGAAAAAAAAGCAAAGGTATCAACAGGATAATGCCGCTTGCCGGACAAACATGACTAAAGTAATTCATTTCTATATTTATAGACATAAAAAGAGTAAATTGTTAAAGATATGGTCATTTCCTAACGTAAAAAATATTTAATTTTTCGTTTAGTAAGCTTGAAACCACAAACTAGGAAAACCGGTAATCGACCGATAAAATAGTGCAACTCTAACGTCATCCGTCGTTCGTTCACGAAAATTGTCTATGATCCCTTTCGAAGCTCTATAACCCGAAATCGTTAGGGGGTAGGGTTCACTCCGAAGTTTCGGAATAGTTTCGGACGGCCCGTAACTTCGTCGACGTAGATAGGGAGTAGACGTCCTGATCCGATTATGATGAAACTCAATCTATACCAATATTATAAAGAGGAAAGATTTTTTTGTTTGTTTGTATGTTTGTTTGTACCGAATAGGCTCCGAAACTACTGGACCGATTTAAAAAATTCTTTCACCAATAGAAAGCTACATTATTCCTGAGTGACATGAAAACGGGTTGACACATTAGGAAGAAACCACCAAATAAATAACTTGGCTTTTATTAACTAAAGAAATCAAGTCGTAAATAAAATAATGTATGACAGAAGATTATAACATTTCAAGTGACGAGTGATGGTTGTCAATATCATAGATATTGATACGAAGCACGAAGGAGATTATATGTCATTCTCCCCCTCTATGGTTTCAGCATCAAGAAGATAGTCATTGAGATGTAAGGGTAATCTCTTTGGCCTTGTAGATCTTCTGACTTGTGGGGCCTCAACATTTTGCAGTGGAGTTCTAAAAACTTCTTCTTCATGTATTCCCCCATCATCAGCCCTGTCTTCCAGTACGGGCCTTTCAAAGTCTTCGTTTTCGACTGTCGGGTTTTCATCATCCGCTATTGCTGGAAGTGGGGCTAAGTGTCTGTTCGATACGGTTGTCTCTTGACCACTACGCCGTCTCACGTAAGAGTAGCTGGGGTTTGTTTGAAGCAACTCAACTTCCTCAACGTAAGGTTCAGTTTTCGAACGAACAAACTTTTTTAAAAGTATCGGACCGGGAACAAGCCACGACGGTAGCGATTCGCCGACTGGCGTTCTCCGAGGAAAGTTGAATAACTTCTCGTGGGGAGTGGCATTTATTGAAGTGCATAGTAGAGAACGCACACAGTGAAGGGAGGGCTTTAAAACATGTTCCCAATGTTCTATTGGCAAATTCTTGGACTTGAGACTCAGCTGTATCGTCCGCCAGAGCGTTCCATTAAGCCTCTCCACCTGGCCGTTCCCCTGCGGATTATAAGGTGTCGTGCGAGAAGTGGCAATATTACAGTTTTTGAGAAAGGTCTGTATTTCTTCCGACATGAAAGAGGATCCTCTGTCGCTGTGTATGTACAAAGGCTGACTGTATTCGTAAAAAAGATCTCTTAGACACTTAATAACAGTAGCCGAAGTAGTATCAGGACATGCGTAAGCGAATGGATATCTTGAAAATTCATCGATAATTGTCAGGATGTACTTGTTTTTTGTATTCGATGGCAGAAGACCTTTGAAGTCTATATTTAATCTTTCGAACGGCGATACAGCTTTAATTAGTGTCCCCTTTGATTTGGCAAAGCGAGGTTTGACTTCCGCACATACGCGACAAGAAGCGGTCATCTGTTTAATATCGTCTAGGGAGTAAGGAAGATTCTTTAATTTAATCCAGTGATACATTCTGGTTATTCCAGGATGAGAGAGTGCATCGTGCAATTCGTATAATTTAGAGTTACTCATGAGTGCACACACCCTTGACAGTGCATCCGCGGCAACATTTTCGATTCCTGGTCTGTAGATTATGTCATATTTGTAACATGACAGTTCTAGCCTCCATCTTTCGATTTTATCGTTTTTTATTTTACTGGTATGGTTTTGATTGAATATATAGCTGACGGATTTCTGATCCGTGATAAGAAGAAAATGTCTGTTAATGAGATAGTGGCGCCATTTTCTGAGACTCTCGACGATAGCGCAAGCCTCTTTCTCAACGGAAGCATGTTTACGTTCGCTGTCCGACAATGTTCTAGAAAAGAAAGCGACAGGGCGTCCATTCTGGGCTAGCGTCGCGGCTATGGCAAACTCAGATGCGTCAGTCTCTACAGTTAAAGTTTCTTTGTCGTCTATGGCGACTAATGCAGCCTTCACAATATCCGATTTTAATAGATCAAAACTACGCCGTCCGCTTTCGCTTAATGGGAAGTTTACGTTGCCGACGAGAGGATGTACTTTTTCGGAGAATTTGTGTACCCATTTGGCGTAGTGAGCAAAGAGACCAAGAGCTCGTTTGAGTTCAGCGGCGTTATGTGGTGGTGGCAGTTTTAACAGTGGATCAAGTCTGTCTTTATCAGGCTCTATTATATTGTTTTGAATAGTATAGCCCAAGAGGCTAATAGACGTTTTGCCAAAATTACATTTTTGTTCGTTTAGTGTTAGTTTGTACTTCTCTGCTGCAGCCATGAACTGTCGTAAGTTTTTGTCATGTTCCTCCTTATCTTTACCACAAATTGTAACATCATCAAGATACGCAAATGTTCCATGTAATACTTCTTGCCCGATAATGTGTTCAAGTGTACGTTGAAAGGCAGCAACTCCGTTAGTTACGCCGAATGGAATTCTTTTGAATTGGTATAATTTGCCACAGGCTTCAAACGCCGTATAAATTTTTTCCCGTTCTACAATAGGAACTTGGTGGTAAGCGCTTTTTAAATCTATTTGGCTAAAATAATTAAACTTAGCCACTTTCGTCACGATTGTTTCAATATTTGGAAGTGGGTAGGCGTCCAAGTACGTAAATTTATTGATTGTTCTTGAATAGTCGACTACCATCCTCCTTCGATGAGTTCCACCTCCCGGGACAAGGACCTGAGCACGCCATGGCGATACGCTTGGTTCAATTATTCCATCTTCTAAAAGATTTGATATCTCGGCTTGGATAAATTCTTCTTCATCTTTATTATGACGTCGAGATTTAATGGCAATAGGCGTGATGTCGGCAGATAAGTGCGTAAAGACAGATGCTGGTGGCACTGAAGCTTCCATAACGCACACTTGTAGAGGCTCCCTGGTACCTCCGAATTGAAATTCTAGCTTGGCGTGATCTTTAAGAATGTCGTGTCCAATGATGACATCTGCACACAAGTTGTTAATTACGAGAAGAGGTCGCTGTTTGTATATGTGTTTGTTAATTTCTAGCGTTACGAAACATAGTCCGTCGACATGTGATGTATGGTTTAGCGAAGCCAGATTTATTGTTTGTTTACAAGGTCGTTGCTTGAGGTTCATCATTCGCGCTATGTTGCGATCAATAAAGCTGACGGAGCTCCCAGTATCTATCAACGCATCAGCACGAGTATGATTAACGGTGATGGAAATCGTAGCTTTTACCAAACTGGACGGAGATGCAGCTGAGTAAACGGTGCTTATCGCTTGAAAAGAACTTGGTGACTGCATATATTCGACGGGAACAGTGGGACTCGGACAAGAAATAGCATTGCTAGTTGAAGAGTTGATGCGAGAACGGCAAACTGAAGTGAAATGTCCCTTCTTAGAACAAAGTTGACAATAGGCGTGGAATGCTGGGCATTTAACCCTTTGATGCACTTTTCCACCGCAAAAGAAGCAGCGTCTTGCAGTTGGAGGAGGTGAGGACGAGACCGCTGCATTGTTTGAACTCGGTATTAGGAGTTTAAGTTGTTCTTGTTGTGGGACATTCACTGGTAAAGCATTCAAAGCATTTGGTACACCAACGCCCATTATTGCGGAGTCTTTTTCAGCTGTTTCAAGGACGACGGCTTGGTTGAAGGCTTCATCCATCGAAAGCGTTGAGTTTTCGAGTAACCGCTCTCTTATTTTCGCCGAAATAATTCCTGCGATGAAAGCGCTCCTTATTGCTTGGTTTCTATGTTCGTCGGCGGAGACAGATTTGAAATTACAATTTTGCGCTAGAAGTTGTAAAGCGCGACAATATTCAGCAATTGTTTCGACATGTTTTTGTTTTCGCGCGCCGAGGACATATCGAGCTAAGATTTCGTTCTGAGGCTTGAGATACGTTTTATTCAGAACCGAAATAGCGTCATCATAAGTTTGACAATCTTTTATATGTATGTAAATGTTTGCAGTTAAATGGTTTGCTAGTAATTTTAGTTTTATTGAATCCGTGACGTCACCAGGTATTTCTTCAATCAAGAAGTTTGAAAAGATGTGTTGCCAATGAGCCCACTGTTCACCCGCTGCGGGAGCATTAGGTTCAACGTCGAATCGATCAGGTCGAAGATACCTGGCTAAAGAATATGTTTTCGCCGGTTCTTTCTTCTTATCAGACATAGTTGTATTTAGTTAATAAAATTGACACATTAGGAAGAAACCACCAAATAAATAACTTGGCTTTTATTAACTAAAGAAATCAAGTCGTAAATAAAATAATGTATGACAGAAGATTATAACATTTCAAGTGACGAGTGATGGTTGTCAATATCATAGATATTGATACGAAGCACGAAGGAGATTATATGTCACGGGTCCTGTGGGGTGGTCCACGGGAGCGAAGCCGCGGGGAACAGCTAGTCCAATATAAAAAGAATGATCGCATTCTGATAAGTCGTTTCAGAGAAATGTGTGGACAAACATACATACACTTATTAAGAAATATATAAATATATTGCCTTAGTGCAAAATGGACCGATGTATATGTCATGGACTAAGTGAGTAATCAGGGCACTAAGTGTAATTAATTAGTACCCGGGCATTATGAATCTAGTCAAATCAAATCGGGCAATGTAATGATTACTGTTTTGAACTCTATATTTATTACATTGTCTGATCATTATTAATATTGCTACGTAACGGTTGGGCGATTCAATAATTATGGTCACTGAATTAGTCCAGAGGCAAGGTTACTTTAGACCCTGCAGACAGAAATAGCAGCCCTGAAACTGCAAATTTCTGGGTTGAGAATAGAGCATTTAAGATACTAAGAGCAAAAGGAAAAAAATATGTAGTTAGTTACAGCGACATTTTTTGTTTTAGACTTATTTCCCTTTGGTTCAGTAAGATATGTATAATAGCTTCAACGGTTTAGCTGCTAGACTCTAGTGACAGAAGGACAGACCTGGAGGCTGGATAGGGATTCATTTGGACCGTTTGGGTACGGAACCCAGAACTAAATAGGTATTCGCTTACTTTGACCCCATAGCCGTAGATTCAACCTCAAATGAATCAAACAATTAAATATAAATGAAAACGCCCTCGCTGGTTTAGTGATCGCAAGTGTTAGGTAGATAATGCACTGCTCAGCACGAGGCCCTGGGTTCCAGTCTCGGGTCAGGCTAAGTTTTATTACGATTATCCATCTGGAATTTCTCGGTAGTAGTAGCTGCCCGGAGTGTGGCTTTGTGCCCGGTACAAGGCAATTGGCTCGCCCTCTAACTAACTGGAATGGGGACACTGGACGCAGCGGAGTACAAATATTTTACAGGAAGGGACTGCCTATCTGGCCTCCACAACCCAGTAACTGGGTACCTGGCGATACCTCTAACTTGTTAAGACAGCTTCAGAATTCCCGGCTTCTGATTATCGGTAACGACTGTCAAAGATCTTCTTCAAATGACAGTCGGTACCATTAGCTTAATGTGCTATTCGAGGCACGGAGGAAACTCGCTATGTAATGATGATCACATAACGACCTTGCCAAGTGTTGCTTAACCTTGAAGATCAACCCGTGCGGCTGTTTTTATTTTTAGCTGTGCTCTATATTTCAAGTAGGTATACTGTATATTGTTATGTATGCTACCTTTATTTATTTGAACTTGAAACAAAGGTTATCTGTATCAATAAAGTTATACAATAAGAAGTTTTATCATCCAATGAATAGTGGAATTTGGATAGAGGTCAGGACCTTTGACTGGGTCGCTGTTAAACGAGACGATAATAATTATCTTGAAGCCCGTTGCGCATCGCGGAACTGTGGATTTCCTTCTATGTGATTGGTCAATTGATGGCGTCAAACCCTTTGCGTTGCCGAATTCACTTACGCAATTAGGCAGCGGGTTGCCGCGACACAGAGTATCATATGTACTAATACAGGCCAGAGTCTGCCCGTGAGGACGCTTTTCATCATCGTCGTCATCAGTCTTTTAATGTACCCACTGCTGGGACTCAGGCCTCCTGTCTGTGAGAGGGAGTGGGCTATAATCCACCACGCGGGCAAAGTGCGGGTTGGTGGATGTTGGTTATGAAATAAACTATACAACGTAAAGCGCCTGCTCGGTTTCGAACCTACGACCTAACCGGGTCGGGGTCGTACCACTAGGCCACCACTGCTCTCGCCGCATGTACACGCTAAAAAAATTCACCGTGTCTGTTGCAGACAGGACCAATTCATCATGTACACGACAAGAGTTTTGTCGGACCAAGGCGCGAAAACTTGTCGAGTCCGTAGCAGACCGCAACAAACACAGTGCGTCGCGTCGGGAGTTCTCATTTGATTGTTTGAGTCGATTGGGTCGTTTGGGTTTGAAGTAAGCGAGTACCTACTTAGTTTTCAGGATTCCAAAAAAAGATTTTTTCTTCTACAGAACCGTGGCAGTGTACACAGCTCTTGTGTAAAAATGCCTTGAATTCTTGCGTAGGCCCGGTAACTTTTTGTAGTCTGCACAAGCGGTCTGAAAGAGTAACAAACATCTACAAACTTTCACACAATCTTTCACATTTATAGCATTTAGTAGAAATAGGATAGGTTAATTAAATATGTAAAACCGTGTTCAATCAACCGTGTGTCAACCGACGTGACTGATTAATCGATTTTTAGCCAGAATCGGCCATCATCATCAACATCATCATCACCCGCGGCCTGACTTCGCCCACTGCTGCATAGGCCTCTCTTTTCTTGTGTCATTATTCATGTTCTCATTACATAACCGAATAAACAACAAAACCAATTTTATTGTTTACATAACTAACTCATTAAAATTGCATTCTTCATCGTATTTATTTAAAAATCTTCTCATCGTCTTATTTGCGAGAAGCCTTTTGTTAAGTTCCTGAATCACAAACGTCCTCAGAGCTCTCTGGTTCTTTTCATAGGGTGAATAGCTTCTACGCTCTATGTTGTCTATGTCATCGAGAATGGAGATTCTGAAAGAAAGAAAGTCATTATCTTGCTACCCTTAGGCACTTGTCCCACCGCCCCGGTGACGAATCGATTAGCTATCGACTAATTTCTCGCTGAAGAAATGAACAAATAAAACAGATACCGTGTCAATAAAAGAGGCACATAAGTACATAAATAGTTGATCGCTGGCTATTCACGCTGCCGGCGAAAACTCTCTCACCACTAGTTTGTTGTAGAGACAAGAACTATCTAAGATTATTACTCACTTAGCGTTATTCGCTCGGTGATGCTCGTTTGGCGGTCAGAACTCACGCTGAGAGACCAGCCAACCAACAGCGTGCAGGACTGACCGCCCGAGCGAGTGGTGCCTGTAATCGTCCATCGCACAAAAACATTCGCTCATAGCCGAGCGAGCGGTAAAACTATCAAACTATCGGAACAACGCACTCGCTTCTCGCTGACTCGTATTTAGGTTCTAGCTCTACTCGCTGCTCGCTGATCGTTGGCGGTGTAACTAGTGCCTTATCCCATGGGCCATAAACAAGTGACAGTCAAAAATGTATGAGAATGTCAAACACTATTGAAATGTCAAGTCAGCATTTCGACCATCGCCATTGCTGACATGGAATGACACTTGTCTAGGGCCTGCTGTTATTTTAGGTCGGCGCAACACGTTTTCTTCTTCCTTACCGTCCTGTCAACTGTAACGTTATCACTGCCTCCCTTGTCTTTTATATCGCTCGTCACACAATCCATCAGCAAAGAATGAAAAGAATAACAAAAACGACACCGACATACCAGAGTTACTTTCGCATTTATAATAGTAGCTTCTGTCCGCAGCTTCGCCTGTGTAATTCTAAATTATCCCAAGAGATCATACTCGGGATAAAAAGTATCCTGAGTCCAACTCAAAGGTCCATTATATAACTATGCCAAAATTCATTAAAATTGGTTCAGCGGTCTTGGTGCGAAAACTTAACAAACAGACCGACTGACAAAGCTACTTGTGTATCACTTTGCAGGACCTGGAAATTGAACCAGGGACCTCACGCTTAGGAGACTCACTTGCTGCCGCGAGCCCAACAGGCAGTTAAAATGTTTGTAGTAGCAGCCCGAAGTTCGACAGTAGTGTCACCTCCGTGCCATGCCGTGCAAATGTTTGCGCACACACTTGTGCTCTCTAATATCCCCCGCGCCGATGGTAAGTCTCCAGTCTCCACTGAGATTCCGCCTCATGGCAGAAATTCGGTCTGGAGGACTAGCGTTAATATTTTGTAAGATCGTACGCATTTCGATGCCTGCATTAGTACATTAATACCTCAATGGATGCCTGCAATATTATGACAGTGTAAGGGTGTGTGGTAAGTTGTACGTGTGGAGTGTAAGATATCCCAAGAGAACATACTCGGGATAAAAGATCCTGAGTCCTACTCAAAGGACCTTTATATAACTTTATGACAATGTAAGAGTGTGTGGTAAGTTGTACGTGTGGAGTGTAAGATGAGTGATTATGTAATGTAAACACACGAGTCATCATCTGCCTAGCCTTTTCCCAACTATATTGGGGTCGGCTTCCAGTCTTACCGGATTCAGCTGAGTAACAGTGTTTTACATGGAGCGACTGCCTATCTGACCGCCACAACCCAGTAACTGGGTAACACGAGAACTCTTGGCTAGACTAGTGTCAGATCTCAAGCTTCTGACTACCTGTAACGACTGTCAAAGATCTTCAAATGACAGCCGGGACCAACGGCTTAACGTGCTTTCCGAGGCACGGAGGAAACTCGATATGTTGAAATAGTCACCCATCCACGGACCGACATCGTCAAGCGTTGCTTAACCTTGAAGATCAACCAGTGCGGCTGTTATTATTTAGCCACGAGCTCCTCAACAAAAAAAAAACACACGAGTAATAATACTAAATATAAACAAAACATAAGATAAAAAATAATAAAATACAGAGGGGTTATCACAGTAGGTTTATCTGAGAAAGAAGCTGTTTCAACAATAATTGGCGTGTTTTTTATTTCATTGTTTTTGCCTTTTACTCTGTAAATATCTTTAATATCGTATTTGCCTATATTACAGTCTATATTTTTTTAAAGACACATTGGCATAGTTTTAAGGTCTTCTTTAGTCTCGTAATTCGTATGCGGAACATTTTTAATAACAAAGTTGGTTTTTCTGGCGCCTAATTAAGTTTCTTCAAATTTATTATCCAATAGACTGATGTGCTTTCTGTGTTCTTTGGCCTGGGTTTCCAACATGCAAATTTTATTTTGAAGGTCCTCATTCTGTGTAGTCACATAGGCAATTGATTTCTCAATATTAGTATTTGAATTTTTAATTTCATTCAAAATAAGTAAAATTTGTTGTATCTCATTAGTCTGCTTTGCTAAGAAGTAGAAAAATTTCTAGCATCTCCTTCCTAAATTCAGACCTAAATTCTTTCCTAAATTCATCTAGCTTCTCATCTAGCAATATATCATCACGGCTTCTTGTGCACCATCATCATCATCTGCCTAGCCTTTTCCCAACTATATTGGGTTCGGCTTCCAGTCTTACCGGATTCAGCTAAGTACCAGTGTTTTACATGGAGCAACTGCCTATCTGACCTCCACAACACAGTTACTGGGTAACACGATACCTCTTGGCTATACTGGTGTCAGATCTCAAGCTTCTGACTACCCGTAACGACTGTCAAAGATCTTCAAATGACAGCCGGGACCAACGGCTAAACGTGCTTGCCGAAGCACCGAGGAAACTCGGTATGTTGAAATGGTCACCCATCCACGGACCGACCTCGTCAAGTTTTAACCTTGATGATCGACCCGTGCGGCTGTTATTATTTAGCCACGAGCTCCACGGCTTCTTGTGCACCGTTGATACATAATTAGGCGGCGTCTTATGTCCGCCGCCAGCAAATTCAACTGTGTGTCAGATACCGATTTATCCATAGTCGAGGTCATTATAAAGGTTTGGTAGCAGATTCTGGCAAGCACAGAAAACTACAAGTCGTGGTGGCCCAGTGCCTAAGACCCCGCCTCTCGTGCTTTGAGGTCGTGGGTTCGAATCCGGGCAAGTACCAATGTGACTTTTTCAATTCATATGTACTTTCTAAGTTTATCTTGGACCACGGTGAAGGAAAAACATCGTGAAGAAACCTGGACTTATAGTAAAATCAAATCAAATTCAAATATTTTTATTGAGAAACAAGTATTTACAACATAATTGAAACCCTGACTTCTGAGCTAGGTAAAAACCTGTGTTACAGAAATCAGTGTCCTCTCCCCTTGTTGACACTTGTTTACATTAAAAAAGAAAACCATGAAGAAAAACATGCTTAAAAATAAGATTAAAATTACATGCATTTATAATTAAATCAGAATAAAATTAGGTCAATTTGTAGTGTAATTTAGAGTTCATTATAAGATTGTGCTCCATTGGTGTAATTTCTGCAAGGCGTTCCAGTGCGAGGATAAACGAATATATAAATAACTAGCTGTGCCCGCGGCTTCGCTCCCGTCATCTGAACTCATCTGTCTGCCATCCCTACCCTACTTACCTTACGGCCTACCCTACATAAACATATATGTACATTCTACATACCAATTTTATTTACTAGTCTGATTCTGTCGCGTAGAATCTTAACACCGCGATTCAGAAAATGACTTTAAATTAACAACGCCATCTATCGAATAGCGAGTTCAACTGTCCGAGTAACTGAATTGCGTGAGCTGTGATAATTTTACTTCTTGAACACTTTAAATTCATCTAACTTTTGATAGAGTGCACCGATTGCGATGAAACAAAAACTAAGTAATTCTTTAAGTTACGCACAATTTTTATGTATAAAAGTTATCTACATTGGTTTCGTGCATTTCACGTGATGCGTGCACAAATAAACAGACAAACAGACAAAAATTCCAAAAATGCTGGAAATGTGTTGTGTTGGTTATCCTTTAACACCCTGACTATTTTTTTTGGAAATTTTTTCGATGTACAAAAAATATTTTTCTACAGATTTATTATATGTATATTGATCATAAGAATTCTATAAAAACACTGCTTTGCTGGCGCTAATGACTTAGATGTGGCTTTTTAGGTGTCAATTGGGTCACGCATTGATAGGCGGGACACTTATTAGTTAATGAGCTGATAAGCTACTGAGTCAGTTAGCTCCCGTTCTCAAATCGCTTGTTGTCGTGGGTGTGGTAATTGACCTAAGCTATGAACTTGAAATTTTGTGATGATGTTTATTATTACGTATATTTTACTAACAAATATATTGATAAATCAGATTTTTTCTATGAAATACCTTCTACTTCATTTTGCCTATTATGGTGGGTACACACGTGCGTACATGCTCATCGAGCAAGTGACACAGAGGTGGAGTTTGTGAGGTTGTAGGGGGTAGTCTCTGGATCTACTGAACCGATTGTTTGTATTCTGCCGGGATGATAAAAATCTTTTTACGCGGGTGAAACCACGAGCAGAAGCTAGTTAAAAATAAAATCAAACATAGAGTTCAAAATACAATTAAAAATATAATTAACATACCATTAAAATATAATTAACATACAATTAAAACTCTGTCTAATAAATGTAAGTAAAATAAAGTATAAGTATATAATAAATATTGTAATAAATCATTACATATGAAATTGGCGTTTTGGATGGATCCGCTTCCACAATAGCCTTCAATTCTTCAATATCAACTTTGGTCTCCGGCCGTCCACGGGGCTTGTTCTGCAGAAATTTCCAGAACGAAAACGTTGGAACCAAAAACGCACTGTGTTTTCTTTTGCGACACCGTCGCCATACACATCATTAATCCTTCGAGCCGTTTCTGCAGCACTGGTGCCACGATGGAACTCGTAGGTACTCGTAAAGAAAAAACCAAAAGAGGAAAAATCAAATGAATTACAAACACAAAAGCATGAGTGAATAGCTGTATAAAAAAATTGGAATTCCAAACCCAAGAGGAGATATTTGAGATCAAAGTGGCCAGTAAGACAAAACGCCAATTTCATAGGTAAGGACCTAAAAATTGCTCCGGATTCTACGCTTAAATGTTTTTTTTTTTTTTTTCTTTGTTTCCATCTTTTACGTACATAAGTTCATACAGAACATCCGTAATTCCAGGATCGTTTCTACTGGAGGTGACGTTCACACCACATTTACAGTACCGTTTTAACGGATCCGTCGCTACGTTGGTATGTTCACACCGCATTTAGTCAGTGTACCACCAGCTTTAAAACAAAACGGTTCAGTATTTTAATACTGTTGTGTGCGCGAACTCGCTCATATATAAAAATATAATACACAATACCTACGCCATTGCCAAATAAAAAGGTGTGCGATAAAGTAGACCTATAAAACGTCTGCTGTATATTTTGTCGGATCGGTATTTTTTACTGGATCTGGAATACTGTCATGTGTACTCGCTCATACAACTACCTACGTCAGCGCCGAATAAAACCTATACAATAAAGTGGACCTGTAAAACGGGCTTGTAAGTTCTTTCCGATCCACGGACCAACCTCAGCAACCGTTGTTGTTTAAACATGAAGATCGTCTCGTGCGGCTGTTTAAACTTAGCCATGAGCTCCAAAATATAAAACCTCCAAGCGCTTTCGAATATTTAGAAAAAAACCAAGAGTAATAATAATCAAAATGTTTAATAGAGTACTCTTCTTTATATTGATGTATTCCTTTTAAAGGTAGACTTTTGAGCAAAGTGACTCCACCGTCTCTAACATAGCGTCATTGGAAATGCATGGGGCACCATTGGGGTCGTCCATCATTGATCACGTGTTGCTTTTAGCAACTTGTAACCATGTCCATTCCCTCTGGTGATACGTGGTGTGGTTTAAGACTCCCAACCCAAATTCTCGTGTATTTTTTCTGGTAGTAGTATAGTCTAGTATCTTGAAAATATTCAGAATATTATTTTTAAACACAGATATAATTTAAATAATTCTGGAAAATTAAGCACCGTAATAAAAAAAGTCCAGACAACCGCTTTTCGGTTTAGAAATTGTGCATTCAACTTCGCGTTCAACGTAAAAATAAATGCATATGATATCCCACTACAACCCAACCCAAATATCCCCTCCCCTCCTTTTGAAGCCTCACGCGATTAGGGGACGGTCCCATTCGAGTACTGCGACACTATCGTGGTGACAGGAAATGATAGAGCTGTCCGAGTGGCTGCATACTGGTCGGACAACATCTGAATGGTTGTATAGTTTGAGTTAATCGACACGAAAGAAGAAGAAGTGACAGTGGTACGACTCGAACGTGTAAGTGACTTGTATTAAGGATTGTTTATCTGTGACTGTATGTTCTCTCTGGTTCTACTGCTCTGCTGATTAAAAATGGTGCCCGAATATTTAGTGTTTTATTATCTAAATATAATAAAGAATTAATACGCTTCCACTGCGCTAAGTGCAAAAAGTTTGCTATGTGCCGTCGATAATAAGTATTACTACGAAAGTAAATTATGTATACGAAAAGTTGAGTTGAGTTGAAAAAATGGCGGATGAAGCGGTGAGAAAAATGCTGCCGCAATTCACAGGCACGAATTTTAGCACATGGATATTTAGAATGAAATGCATTCTGGAAGAGAGAGAGTGCAAAGAAACTATAGAAGATAATATAAAGTCGGAGATTGCAAATACTGAAGATTTCAGAAAAAAGGATGCGAAAGCGAGCAGCTTAATAGTATACAGCCTAAGCGACAAGTACTTGGAATACGTGAGGGATGCAAAAAGTGCAAGGGAAATGATAGAAAACTTGAAGAAGGTATTTGAGAGGAAGAGTACACTATCTGCATTATACTTAAGAAAGAAATTGCTTACCTTAAAATGTGATGCCAATAAGGAATTGTGTGACCACTTCAACGACTTTGACACATTGATCAGACAATTAGAGGAAACTGGAGGTACAATGGGAGAGCAAGATAAGGTGTGTCATCTATTGTTAACCATGCCTGAAACCTATAATACGACGATTGCTGCTCTGGAAACGACCAATATGGAACTCACGACGGAATACGTCAAAAGTAAATTGTTGGATGCGGAGTTGAAAACTCAGAGTCACCCGGTAGTATCAGAAGATGCCCACAGTTTTTTAACCTGTTTCAAATGTGGTAAAAATGGACACAAAGCCTACCAATGTAAGAAACCAGAACGTCCAAATACAAGAGGACGAGGCTACTCAAGAGGCACGAGGAGCAGAGGTCGAGGCTTCAACTCAAGATCAAATGGAACGCCGTCACAGACTGTTAGAATGGCGCAGACTGAAGATGAAGACAAGGTAATGATGTTTACAGCGTTCAGTGTAAGTGATTTTGATAATAAAATAGATGATTGTGTTCAATTAATTGTTGACTCAGGAGCTACCGAACATTTAATAATGTCTCAATACTTACCATATATGACTAATATAACTGATTTAGATAAGGAAGTTAAAATCTTTGTAGCAAATGGTCAATATTTAATAAGTAATAAAAGAGGCAAATTAAGATTGAAATATAAAAATATTGTAATGGAACTAGAAGGACTAATTATTTCTGGATTGACACATAACTTATTATCAGTCAGAAAATTACTAGAGAAAGGATTTAAAGTACAATTTTATAATAATACTGTATCTATTTGTAATTCAAAAGGTAAGGTCATAGGGCAAAATAAAAGTAGATTATATGTTATAGACACAAAATTAATTGATGAAAAATGTTTTATTACAAAGGATGTTTGGCATCAGAGACTAGGTCATGCCAACAGGAAAACGCTAAAAATGATGCATCTTCCATATAGCGACAAACCATGCGAGCCATGTATGAAAGGTAAGTCCACTAGATTACCATTTTATCACACTCCAAAACCACGTTCCCAGTATATTGTGGAATTGATACATACTGACATATCTGGACCGGTAAGCACTCCTACATCTAAAGGTGAGATATATTATCATACAATCATAGATGATTACACACATTTTTGTGAGGTATACTTACTAAAAAGGAAAAGCGAAGCAACTGATAGACTTATAGAATATGTCAATAGAATGGAACGACAAACAGGAAATAAAGTTAAGAAAATAAGAAGCGACAATGGTGGTGAGTTCAAAAATGAAAAGCTTTATAAATTTTGCAGAGACCAAGGAATTATTCAGCAATTCACTACACCATATAGTCCACAGTCGAATGGGGTTGCAGAAAGAATGAATCGCAACATCTACAACAGAGCAAGAACACTATTGATTGAAACAGAATTACCTAAAATGCTATGGGGTGAGGCGGTAAAATGTGCTGTGTATCAAATTAATAGATGTACATCAGCTGCTATCAATTTTCTAACACCAGCTGAAAAGATGATTGGAAACAAAGACTTGACAAAACTAAAGGTATTCGGATCAAAAGCTTGGGTACATATATTACCAAAACAAGACAAACTACTAGAAAGAGCAAAAGAGATGAGATTTGTGGGATATAGCTTAAATGGATATCGTTTATGGGATGCTGAAACAAATCAGGTAATAATATCTAGAGATGTGAGCTTTGACGAGGCTCAAATAAAATACAAAGAAGAGATGAAGAACAAAGTTCATGGTGAATGGGAAAGACAACTAGAAGACGAGTTAGAACAAGAAAAAGATATGAAGAAGGACCAAGAAGATAACCTGAAAAAGAAAAAACATGATCAGAATGTAGAAAATATACAGAAATATCAAATAAAAGGAAAAGAAGGCAGGGAAGAAATACAGGAGAATAAAGAAGAAAATAAGGAAACTGAACAAATAGATCAAGAAAGTGAAAATGAAGAGAATACAAAAGAAGTAAAATACTATACAACAAGGTCAGGCAGAAATGTGCACAAGCCAAAGAATATTGAAGAAGACTATGAGTTGTATACAGCATACTGTCTATTGTCAGGAGATCCTCAAGAATATGAAGAAGCAGTTCAGGATATAGATTGGAAAAATGCAATACAGAAAGAATTAAGCTCACAGATAAAATTACAAACATGGGAAGAAGCTACATTAACTAGAGGCAGTAAAGCGATAGATACTAAGTGGATATTCAGATCAAAGCAAGATGGTACCAAGAAAGCAAGGCTGGTAGCTAAAGGTTTTCAACTACATAGTAATGATAATCATTATGCTCCAGTAGCCAAACTATCAACAATAAGATTGATGATGAGCTTAGCAGTCCAACAGGATTTAACAATGAAACAATTGGATGTGCCAACAGCATTTTTAAATGGTAATTTGAATAAAGAAATATATATAAAATGTCCTAAAGGAATGAATATAAGTGAAGGAAAGGTTTTAAAATTAAAAAAGGCCCTATACGGATTAAAAGAAGCACCAAAATGCTGGAATCAAAGATTTCACGACTTCATAACTAAAAAAGGATACATACAATCAAAGCATGATGCATGTTTATATGGAAAAGGAAATACATGGATACTACTATATGTCGATGACATTCTACATCTGGGAGATGACGCTGAGATGATAAAAGCTTTAGAAAAGGAATTTAAAGTGAAGAACTTGGGAGAAGTACATCAATATTTAGGACTAGAAATTACAAGGAAAAAGGACACACTGGAAATAAGACAAAGTGAAATGATTAAAAGACTTTTAGAGAAATTTCAAATGCAAGATTGCAAAGCATGTAAAACTCCAATGGAAGTCAACTTCAATGCAAGCACTGAATCTGAAGTGATTAAAGTACCATTCAAGGAATTAATAGGTTCTTTATTGTACAT
Organism: Orthosia incerta; assembly: GCA_948252205.1. NCBI lineage: Eukaryota > Metazoa > Arthropoda > Insecta > Lepidoptera > Noctuidae > Orthosia > Orthosia incerta. The sequence continues at coordinate 4,023,384 of OX411769.1, forward strand.
TGCAATGAATAGTAGACCAGACATTACTTATGCTGTTGCCTATTTGAGCAGATTTTTAGATAAGCCTACTCAGGAATTATGGTTGGCAGGTAAGAGAGTGTTACGTTACCTCAAAGGAACAACCAGACAGGGGCTGTTATATACTAAGACAGGTAATTTCATGAAACTTATAGCATACTCAGATGCAGACTGGGCAGCTGATAAAACCGACCGCAAAAGTACAAGTGGTTGTGTTATATATCAAGGTAACAATTTAATATCATGGTTCTCTAGGAAGCAGACTTGTACAGCCCTGTCAACAGCAGAGGCTGAATATGTGGCAGGAGCACACACGGTAAGTGAACTTATTCACATAAAAGGCTTACTCTCTGATTTCTCAGGTGATGAAAGTGTTTCAGCTCATTTGTTGATCGATAATCAGAGCACTATTAAATTGATTCAGAATCAAATTAATACTAAAGCATCAAAGCATATTGAAATAAAATACCATTATATAAAAGATTTAATTTACAAGAAAGTTGTGTCTATTTCATATATACCTACAAATGAAAACATTTCAGACATGTTTACCAAATCATTATCTATTCAAAAACATAACTATTTTTGTATAAAGCTGAATTTGATTTGAAGCACATAATGTTATTATTGCTGTGTTAACTAAAATTATTATTGTATTGCATAGATTTATAAGAAAAATAATTAATCTTGAATTAATAATGTATAGAGTGAACATTGAAACAGGATTGTAATGGAGTTGTCGGTTGGGTTCTTGGTTTGTAAGCAATTTGAGAATGTTAATAAAATGGTTAAGAAACTATAAATTCTGCAAATTGAGGGGCTGTATTAAGGATTGTTTATCTGTGACTGTATGTTCTCTCTGGTTCTACTGCTCTGCTGATTAAAAATGGTGCCCGAATATTTAGTGTTTTATTATCTAAATATAATAAAGAATTAATAACTTGAAGACTTACCATGACGTGCAAATACAGTGTCTGTGTCTCACAGTGGAACCATGACAGTTTTGATACGTCATGGTAAGGGCTCCGTCACGGCGGTTAGGACCATCTTTCCGTGAATTTCCAGAGACTCGTCATCAGTGACACCGGAATCGCATGAAGATTGGCGCACACATATCAACTCGTAAACGGATCATCACCGCATCAGTTCTAGCCGTTCGGTATTCTTTGTATTGAAAATCCGTACTGTAACGCACACTTATCAGCATCGTAACGGCATAACCTCGCCTCGGGGCAAGCTCACGAACCTGAAGCGGTGCGTGATCAACTCGCTGTCCTCGCGCTTACGGCGAGTCGACGCCCAGCTTGCCACTCCTATTAAAGACGGCCAACTACAGCGCGACTCCTAGCCGAAAGCGCGGCGTTGCCTATCCTTAGCCTAGTCGATGTGCCGATCGTGTTAATCCGCTCCGGTAATGTGCTTGCGTTAGGTTGACCTATCGCTGCCGGCCGTAGTCGAGTCTATGGTCGGCAGTGAGGAGTCCTGGAACGCGGTGGTATCGTTCTGCGAAACAGTCGTCTCGCAGAAGGAGGCTGCGGAGAGGCAGAGGGAGAGGGAGATTTCATCCGCTCACCCAATCCGCAGAAGATGCGCCGGGCGTCGGCGGAGGGCGGACAACGCCCTCTGCCAGCCCCCCTAAATGGGTCCAGGGGTGACGGACTCGGGGACGTCCGTCGCCCCCCACACATCAGGGCCCGAGGTGGCGCCCCGCTTAGATGTCGCGGGGGGAATCTAACACCTCACTCCCCCCCCCCCAACCCGAGATCGAGGCCCGCAGAGGCGGGCCGGCACTAGCCGGGGGTTGCGGAAGTATCGTTGTTCCCGCGACCCCCAGCGTAGGTGTGAGATGGAACACCGGGGTGGTTTTTATTCAGTACGAGTCTGACAGACCCCTCCACCCTCCCCAGGGCGGAGGACATCCAATGAGGATTTTCCACACCGAGAAAAAAAAAATGTTTTATCGCCTGGTTGACGGCGAGGCGGTGACGTTCCGTTTCAGAGTTGATAAGGGTGCGAAAATCTGTTGGAAGTTTACATTAAACTTACTCCCTCCTACGGTTAGGATAAAGTACAGGTATACCATTTTTCATCACGTTTTCGAGGTATTGCTTATAAATCCTATACGAACGATTTTTATCGTCGCTCAACCCCTGAAATGACGGTCTACCATTTCCTTCTTCTGATTCGTACTCGTCGTTATATTGCGGTCCTCCGATTTCTTCATGTGAATCGTAATCTGTCTGATACAGCGGTCGTCCTTTGTTTGTATAGTGCCTTCCCTCGTCAAAATTATAGACCGGAGCGCCATACTTAATCAAATTCTCGAGATATCGCATGTAAAGCTTGTAGACACGAGATTCTTTGCCATATTTTGGGCCATTTCCTTCAGCGTTGGTATTTTCTTGAGCACGGATAACTGTAACGATATGTTTTATTTAGAAATAGTGAAAATATCTGCGTTTACAGTGGTTCAAGAAGGAAGCGCCTGCGAAACTTAAATTGCAATTTGCAGCTCAGTATATGAAAAAAGTGATAAGATATATTAAAAATATATTTATGAAGATATATCTCCAACCCGTTGAGCAAGCGTGGTGATTAATGCTCGTGTCTTCTCCGTATGAGAAGAGGCCTTTGCCCTGCAGTGGGACAGCATCAGACTGATATTATCAGTATATTTACCGTCAATGTCTTGATTTCATGAAATGACTAGCACCTGCCAGCGGCTTTCCCCACGTGAAAGTCTAAAATTATCCTGAGGAAACATATTCCCAGGATAAAAAGTATCCTATTGCTATGCCTGACTAGAGTCTGGCAAACGAAAGTAGAGACAGAAAAAGCGCGGCAAATTTCAAAAATATCAGCATAGCAACCCCAAAACTAGTATGACATACCTTTTTTTTTTTTTTTTTTTTTTTTTTTTTTTTTTTTTTTTTTTTTTTTGGGTGGGAAATCATCCAATGACTTCTCCCGCTCTGGGTGAAGCGGGAGGGCGTGTCAGACTTTTACTGACTAAAACCCACCCGTGTTCCCTCAGTTGCTTGTGCCAGGGCCACGGTAACTCTCTTTCAAATTTATCCGCGACAGTATGACATACCTGGAATAACCTAATTTGATACTTTAGAATTATTTATTTTATTTCGTCTGAATAAAAATACTATAGGTAATTGAGGTAGGTAATATTTTAGATAATAAGTATCAATCTCAATAAAAAACAAAAGTATTCTATAATCATTTTGGTTAATACAACTTATTAACGTCATTCTAACTTATGAACTTTTGATTCTAACACCACACTTAAACAATCTTGTTTTTGTTTGAATTCGACGTCTTTTCCCTAATGTTCTTCTTGATATTTAGACATCATGCGAAACGACATCTCCCGTAATCCACTTTTAATTGTTTTATTCATTTTTCGCATAATAAATGCTATTATCAAGACCACAACAAATCACAATGTTGACATTAGTATAGCATTGCCATATAAAAAGTTTGCAAATAATTCGAGTGTCTACTTTCGTTTGCCAGACTCTATAATCTATCTCTGTGCCAAACATCCAGATCCGTCCAGCGTCCGTTTGAGCGTGCAGAAGTAACAAACACACTCAACAAATTTTCGCCTTTATGATTAGTGTAATAATACAAGCGAAACATAAAAGTTACGTACCTGCAATGATTGCGAGGAAGAATAGGAATATGACTTGCCTCATTGTCATTATGTCTTAAGAAGTATATGGATAGAAAATCTTGGGATACAGACATATGCTGGCACTGCGGCAAATAAATCTGCAATTAAATTAGTCAAGTCAGTCAATCGCAAATCAGTATTAGAATAGAATTATTGTACATCAAATTATGCGCATTCCTTACCGGTTCGGTGCATTTATTACCTAACTATGGTGAAGCAAAAGGGGTTATGTTTTGGACCAGTATGCATGTAAGCTCATCTGTTCCGTCATAACTTCTAAACTACTTATCATAATTTGACAAATGAGGTGTCGTTTGAAGCGTCTTGTTTGTCCTCTGGTTATAGGCAATGTGATGTTGTATTAAATTTAATATGTCGCCCTCTAGGGGGCATGAAGTCAATAACAAAAAAAATACCACCCAATCATGTGTGGTATCTATCATTGATATGGTATTTTGAAATGAAGATAGGGTTTGGTATTTCGACACTAATTTTAACGCATTTTTGGGCGCAAATAAATACCCTAAGAAGACGGAAAATTGCAAAACGGCCTCCATACAGGGATAGATCTTAGTTCAACAATGCATATAAATTTATTTAGAACCGATAGATTTAGTCGTTTTTCCATGGTATCTAGACTGCCAAAGGTCTGTTTATAAAATTTCACGCGCTCAGTTTCGTCCTTAATCATTATCCATTACGCTACAAATTTGCAAAAGTGTGAATTCGTACGCGAACTAGCTTCCTACTGCTCATCACAGCATCTATCTCTTCCGCACGTGTTGTCGGTTGATATAAAATGCATTTTAACCCCGCGCACAAAATAGTTCGTGCCGTCGACTAGTGTACCCTTAAGACGACGACTAACGCCAACGACCTTGAGGGAACAAAACGCGCACTCTTTTCACAGCCGCGCAACCCAAAATTTAGTAGTTTTTTGTACTTTCCTTATTATTATATGACTTTAAAAAAAAAGCCTCAGATCAAAATGTAGATAATTAAATTGTCTTTGAGATGGTGGCGATTTCATTAAAATACGCTCAGCGGTTTTAGTGTGGTTGTCGTGTTTTTGTCCGTTCTAGACATAATTTTACAAATTAATTACACTATGTTATACGAATCAAACTCAAAATTTGCTCAGATCAAATTATTAAGAAAATAGTCTAATATAACATATATATATTTTTTTTAATTACGACTAGCCATTTTGACGTGATTCTCATTTTAAAATCAGCTACTCAAGGGAATCGGCGCCTTAAACAAGAAATACTTACCAGGTCGGAAAGATTGCATACCCTCAGGGGTAAGGATGTAACTGGCATTGTGAGCTAGTACAATTTCAGTTTATCCTAATCTCCTAAGCACCATTTTTTTTTTGTTTACGGATGGAAAACTTTAAAAGCTCCGGTCTTTATTCGACGCTTATACATAACTTTCAAATGTTTTCTTTTTTTACTGTTTTGCTTCCATACAGGGCTAGATAATGATGAGACAAATTGATATCACTTTTTATTTTGAACGTATCCCTAGACTACGTTTGTATGGAAACATTTTCGACTAGTGTAACCTTAAGAATCACTTCAGCAGACTCACTATTTTACCAACAGACGAAATTATAATAGTTATTTTAATTAGTATACCCTAAAATCTAGTAGAACTATTGGACACGACATTATTAGCAATTAAATAAAAACTAAACAGACAGTCATGCTATAGGGAGTCCTATTTCATACATTTGCAACTTAAGCATGTCCTCTGGTGTAGCAACAAATGACTTGCAAATAGCCAAAATGATACCTATACTGAAAGAAGGCGACTCATATCAACCAGTAAACTATAGGCCTATCTCGCTTCTGAGTGTTTTTTTTTTTTTTTATTTAAAAAAAACGTTGCCCCACACTAGGAATTTCTCCTGTATCGTGGGTGCGTTTACAAACATATAAACTCACATACACAAACACCCAGAGCCGGAACAACTATTTGTAGATCATACAAATAATTGTTCCGTGCGGGAATCGAACCCGCGACACGCAGCGCAGCAGTCAATCGCTCAACCACTGCGCCAACCGTGCGCCCTGTTGAAAAGGAAAATTGAAAAGGAGATAAAGGGTACACTAGTCGCCGGCACGAACTATTTTGTGCGCGGGGTTAAAATGCATTTTATATCAACCGACAACACGTGCGGAAGAGATAGATGCTATGATGAGCAGTAGGAAGCTAGTTCGCGTACGAATACACGCTTTTGCAAATTTGTAGCGAAATGGATAATGTTTTAGGACGAAACCGAGCGCGCGAAATTTTATAAACAGACCTTTGGCAGTCTAGATATCATGAAAAAACGACTAAATCTATCTGTTCAAAATAAAATTATTTAAGTAGTTGAACTACTAATCTATCTCTGTATGGAGGCCGTTTTGTTTAACTCCTAAAGAATATGAATATTGTTAGTTTACAGGTACTTACATTACGTGCGTATTCTCAAGTAATATCCTTGCAAAGAATCTGACACTGGTATGAAATTAATTGGGTTTCTATAAAATAATATAAGTAGCCATTAGAAAATGAGATTTGTCCGTTTGTTTTTTTTTCTATCACACTAGTAAACTTTATTGCACTGCTTTCCTCAGAATACAATACTACTCGTCCTCTTCGCTTCACCGTGGGTGACCAAGCTACGGTTATTGAGCCTCCCTACCTCGAGAATGCTGGAACCCACCGGGGGGTTTACTTAGGTGCCTACCAAATAAAATACCACTCCTTTAGTCGAGTTTGCCTTTATTTATTGCTATAAACAATGGTTTGCTGTGGGCAACTCCACGTGAAAGTGGCGGTTACACCAGAACTAAATATAGTACTTAATTGGGTTCCTACATTAGACAGATTTGATTATGCTTAGCTCATATTCCGAACTTTAAGCTATGTTACTGTAAATTATCGTCAAAATCCTTTTAGTAGTTTTGGGTAAAAAGAGTACCTACCAACCACGGAGCACACAACCAGTGGAGAGAGCATCGGCACGTTTTTGTTCTAAATCGAAGTCACCAAGAAACAGCGGGGGCAGAGGTAAGCTTCCCCCGCTGTGATTGGGTGACAGATTGACAGCCAAATGACAACTGATTCTCTAAGGATTCCAAAAAAGTAATAAAAACTAAATCGATATCGATAATTTTTTTACCGATATCGAAATTGTTTTTTTTTTTTTATAGTTAGTACTAAAAAGTTAAACAATAAGTAAGTTATACTTATTTTTTAACTTATTATTAGTCTATATAAGGATTTCTTTGGGATACAGACAAACAAAAAAATTAATTTCTTAGAATATTTAAATATTCATTCAAGCGTAGGTTACGGAACTATTACTTATCCTCTCTTACATAGCTCGGTCTTCGTCATAGTTATTACATTTAAATTTCTGTCTCATTTAGAATAGGATATTTATTATAATATTTATTAGTCTATTGTTTTAAAAATTATTTATGTATTTTATTAGTTAGATAGTTTATTAATATCCGCCTTAATTATTGTTCATATTTATATTTTTCATACCCCAACCTCTGTTGTGTTCTTTTTTAACCCAAAGGTTGACTGGTAGAGAATGCCTTGCTGCATTAAGTCCGCCTATGTATCACCATTGTACATAAAGTTTAAATAAATAAATATTCGGTACGTATAATAAACATTTATTATGAGGTAAACACGGGCTAGACAATAACAAACAAAAGGACGTACACAGCTGTAGTTCTTATATTTTTTTATAAGCTTATTAAGCCTTACATATCGACATAATCGTCGTGATGCTGCAAACAGCACTATCGAGAAAAAAAAAGACAACTACTGATGTGCAAATCAGTGTACGAGAAAGAGACAGCAAAGCGAACCATCCAGAAATAAATATATTTGATTTTACTTAATGAAATTGATAAAATGGACTAGAAAACCACATAACTGTGAAATGTCATCCAATCTTTTGTGTAACTTGAATACAGTTCACGGCAAACCTCTTAGCCTCCCTAAAGTTAGCTACAATGGCTGCGCAGTAGTAAATCTCATACAAAAACAGCACCGCGCCGTGCCTTGCGCATCCGAAAAACAACTTCAGGATGGCCAAGAAGTTTTGCGAGTACTGTACACGTCACGGCCGTGTGACGCTGGACCAAGAAGCTCATCGGCGATGAGGCACTGGTTAAGTCAAAGCTTGAACAAGCTTGCCAGTTGCCAGCTTGTCGGCTTTTTATCGATTACATTCCGGGGAGTGTGCGATGGAATTGCATGATCTAATTCCGCCCAGCCCGTTACATCATCGGACTACAAGACGTACGGCGATGCGTCATCGGTACATGGTGGACATCCCACCCACTAAAATTTTTGAGTATACTTTTATTATGCGTACAGCTAAGGAGTGGAATTCCCTGCCGGAGTCTGTGTTTCCCGATAGCTACAATCTGGGAGTCTTTAAGTCAAGAGTGAATAGATTCTAGGCAAGCGTGCTCCATCGTCGACCACATCATCGCTTACCATCAGGTGAGATGGTGGTCAAGCGCGAGCCTATAAGAGATAAAAAAAAACACTATCCACGACATAACTAACGTATAATTAGTATTTTACATGGAGCGACTTCATATTGGACCAAATCTTTCTAATATACAGTCAAGATAACTGTGCACTTCGTTCCCATACCCGCCTACTCGCGCTGTGCCTCGCGTTCGCCTCTTGCGCCAATAACGAGAATCGAACGTCAGACGCAACAGCAGCATAAACCATGATAAAATGCGTGTCTCAAGTCTATCACCCGGCGGCAGAAAGTTTGGCCAGGTCCACAGTTATTTTGGCCGAGCAGTATAGTTCATGCCAAACTTCATGGCCACCCTGAAGTTGGGTATCCGATGCGCAAGGCGCGGCGTGTTGCTGTTTTTGTATGAGATTTACTCAGACTTTAATCTGAGGTGATTTATTACTGCGCAGCCATTGTAGACAACTTCAAAATGGCCATAAGTTTGGAGATAACACTACACGAAACGGTTTTTGCGAGTAATAGAGCAGGAGCACGGTACGAAAATTAAAAAAGGCAAACCTATCTATATATATAAAAAAAAAAAAAAAAAAAAAAAAAAAAAACATACAAGAAGTCGAACATAGAACCTCCTCCTTTTTCGAAAGTCGGTTAAAAATCAATGCCACTTTTCGTTGTGATTTTATAACTCAAGAACGGGCTCACCTATCCAAACCAAATGTTTAGGCTTTGTTCGGACTATTTAGTAGATGGATTATGTGAAGTTTTTTTTTTTTAGGTATTGTAGGTAGGGTAGGGTATGTAGGGTATGTAGGGTAGGTAGGGTAGGTAGGGTAGGTAGGGTAGGGTATGTAGGGTATGTAGGGTAGGTAGGGTAGGTAGGGTAGGTAGGGTAGGTAGGGTAGGTAGGGTAGGTTGGGTAGGGTAGGGTAGTGTAGGTAGGGTAGAGTAGGTAGGGTACAGTAGGTAGGGTAGGTTAGGGTAGGGTATATTAGGGTCCCCCCCGAATTGGTTCCCGCCTTGTCGTGGCGTGGGGGCTCAGTAGCCGTGGTGGCGGAAACCCACGGTGAAGCCAAGAGGAACCTTGGCGGGGGCCGCTCGTCTAGGCTTTTGGCGATAAGCCGACGACGAGTGGCCCAATAGTTGCGGTGCCGCGGGTGCCGCCTGTAGCGGCATCGCAACTGAGCGGGCTGCGATGTCTGATGGGGGGGGGCATCGCGGCGGAGTGCGGGGGGCGCGTCGGTGTGGCTTCGGCCATTCTCCCTTCCGCCCTTACCCTTACCTTCCGCGGCCTCAACGGGGCCGCCACCGTCAGATGGCGGACGCGGTGGGCCCGCAGGGGAAGAGGACTGTCGGTGTATCGTTGCCGCTCTCCCTGTCCCCTGCGGCCGAAAGGTGGTAGGTGACGGGGCCACAGACCCGACCCGTCACAGGGGGAGCTCCGACGTGCCATGACTGCGGCGCGTCTGGGCAGCGGTCGCCTCCTCTTGCGAGGGTGGTAAATCGCAAAAGGAGGCGAAGGTGGTGATACGCGGGCGACAGGTGCGAGGGCCCCTTCGCCCGCATTGCACATCACCACCCGCGGGAGGGAATGGCCGAGCACTCGCGGTCATTCCCGGGCCCCTCCGTTGAGAGGGGCATGAGGGACCCGCTGTGAGAGAGCGGGCAGTCGTCGGCGGGGGACTGGAGGTAAAGGCTCTGCCGGTTTCCCAGTCCTCCTCCACTAAGACGATGCGGGAGTGCCGTTGGGTTTTTTAGTGCGTATACCGGCAGCAGACCGGGGAGTCCCACATACCCCTCCCTTCCCCCGGAGGGAGGATGATGCGTAACGCATTTTTCCCAGCGAAACCAAATAAAAAAAAAGGGTATGTTAGGGTAGGTAGGGTAGTGTAGGTTGGGTAGGGTAGATAGGTAGGGTAGGGTAGGTAGAGTAGGGTAGATGAATGTTTGGTGTTTTTATGGCAAAACAAAGTTTGCCGGGTTAGCTAGTTATTTTATAAAATAGCCAGAGTCGGGGCAAACAATACGTATTTATGTAATCTTTAATTCGACAAATTATCGCATTTAAGCCGTGAAATTAAGCTAAAAGCATAACTAGCTTAATTAAACATACATTAAGAATTACTGTTTTTAAGATTACCTCATTGGTCCAGTGGTGGCAATTACACTATTATTGACCATGGTCTTGACTTCGATTCCTGAGTCGCGCAAAGTGTTATTAGGTTTTGCCATCTGAAACTTCTCGGTAGCATCCAGCTAACTCTAAATTTGTGCCCGGTAGATGGCAATAGGCTCACACGACATCTGCCTAGCCTTTTCCCAACTATATTGGGGTTGGCTTTCAGTCTTACCGGATTCAGCTGAGTACCAGTGTTTTACATGGAGCGACTGCCTAACAGACCTCCAAAACCCAGTAAGTGGGTAACACGGTACCCCTTGGCAAGACTGGCGTCAGATCTCAAGCTTGTGACTACCCGTAACGACTGTCAAATATCTTCAAATGACAGCCGGGACCAACGGCTTAACGTGCTTTCCGAGGCACGGAGGAAACTCGGTATGTTGAAATGGTCACCCATCCACGGACCGACCTCGTCAAGCGTTGCTTAACCTCGATGATCGACCCGTGCGGCTGTAATAATTTAGCCACTGGCACTTATAACTGGCGAGATGTAGATACAGGCTGTCCGGAGTGGCACTGGGGAGGTACTTTTTCGGTCTCCCCAGGGATGTGCCCTAACAGGCGTTCACAGAGGACAGAGGGGGCTCCGGGGTGGTCTTTTAAGAGGGCACCGGGCCTCTTCTACGTGCTGATGGTGATCACCGGGGTTGTTTTAGTGAGGTAAAAATCCCACACTCCCTGGTCTTTTACCAAAAAGTCCAAGCGCCTTTTGAAGGTATCCCGCCGTAAAATAAAGGGCAGGGGCGCAAATTTTTAGTCAGAATTGAGCTAGCTCCAACCGTTTCCGAGATATGGAGGTTTTTAGGTTTTCTGATTTGTTCGCCTGTTCGTTATTAGTGGCGGCTCGAGGTCGGTTTTCGAGTAGTGTCGACTCGAGTCGCCCTGTGGTGGAGGATTTTGTACGTCTGGCGTTAAGAAACTAAATATATATATATATGTAATACACATATATATATGGCGTATAGGTTAGAACACGCACGAAACACGCGCACTCCACGGCTTACAACTATAGCAAAAAGTGTCGTTACAACTTAACGTCACAATTTTTTCCGTCTAGCCCCCTTTCGCAACGCGCGATAAGGAACTTCGTTCCAAAAACGCTGTCCGGAGTGAATATTGTTGGCGAAGGTTAATGGCATCCCGACATCACTTCGCCAGCGAGTGTCACTGAATACGAAGGCCAGATACCAAGAGTGTGTCCGAAGTGATGGTCAAGATTTAGATGGAAAAATTAAAAAAAAAATCCGCACTTGTCTTCTTTGTAATAGTTACGGAAATAACTATATTAGCAGTTCTTTTTAAATTAAACTTTTAAGGTTACACTAGTCGAAATTTTTCCATACAAACGTGCAATGCATATAATTTTATTTTGAACGAGATTTAGTCGTTTTTTCATGATATCTAGACTGCCAAAGGACTGTTAATAAAATTTCGCGCGCTCGGTTTCGTCGTAAATCATTATCCATTTCGCTACAAATTTGGAAAAGTGTGTATTCGCACGCGAACTAGCTTCCTACTGCTCATCACAGCATCTATCTCTTCCGCACGTGTTGTTGGTTGATATAAAATGCATTTTAACCCCGCGCACAAAATAGTTAGTGCCGTCGACTAGTGTACCCTTAATTCCTAACTCTGCCACCGGACACCCTGTAATTACAGTTTATTTATTTATGTATTATATTCTTTATTGTACACCACAAAAATATATGTACTGTAGTCGTGTGTAGTTTAAACCTTTTCCTACTAAAAGCAGGTGTACCTCTGCGGTGTTCCCTCACACACTCGCGTCGAGAGTTGCGGATGCGTGTGCAACTTTCAGTCCCATGGCAAAAAAAAAATACCGGGCAAATATAAAAAGAAACTTGGAGATAAGTATAGTGTAAATTTACTAAAAGCGTATATAAAGTACAAAATAAAACAAATAAAATAATAATAATAAAACAGTCAAGTCCACCCACGCAAACACATTTACACCCACACACAAACACACCACACACCAGAATCCCACACACACACATGTTCATACATGCACACTCTTATGATAACAGTAATTAATTAATTATAGTGTAATTTTGATACTTACTTTTTCACCGCACCACACTTGTAATGGCAGGTCGAACACGGTGGTGACGGAAGTAACTGGTGCTTATAGCACAGGAATCCTCCTAGTTTAAGCCCAGTTGCACATATTTTGTATATTGCCACTAACTTAATGAGTCTAATTTAAGGTACAATAATTGTGAATAGGTTTAAGTCTTGAACAAATAAATATTGTTTATACAACATAACTCTTCAATAAATGACGGCCAATCTCTCGGGATTACTGCAATCGTATGACTGTTTATTGAAAATTCCTACACGTTGTTTTATTTTCTCTGTGAATTGATATAGAACTTGCCCACTAGGTACCAAAACTAAACAGTCAAAAATTAAAGTTAAATAGTTAGTTAAAGCACAGATAATATAATACTAGCATACAGATGCCTCATCCCATACAAAGAAACCGTGCCGACGAAACTAGCGTTTTTCATCTGATTAATCTTGTTATTTTTGTAAGTACATCAATCGCATTCGATCCCGTTTCACGGCAATAGATGGTGTTAGCAGCGACTTGCAAGTAAAAGGGTTTACTAGGTTCGTGAATATTTTATTCTTTAAATTCAGTAAAGGTTCGTTTTATAGTATTTTCTGGCCCCACTGGCCCCTAAAACACAGGTGCTGTTACCTAACTCAGCTTCAAAATTTAAACCAAAGGTTTCACTTTTTTTGTAAATTTTCAAGGTAATAAACCATTTATTTATTTTTATTCCTTGTGCTTTTCGCTTAAATCTTTCTTTTTCTCGTAGTGGTATAAAATATAGTATGCAACTCTTGAATAAAACGGATTTATATCGAGGGCCATGAATCACTCGCGTCGCTCAGGATTCTAACACTTGAATCACTCGCTATGCTCGTGATTCAATCATCATGAATCACTCCCTACGGTCGTGTTTCAGTTGTTAGAATCCTTCACTTGCTCGTGGTTCATCTACGGCCCTCGCTTTAAAACCGTCCTTTATTCACTAGTTGCATAATATACTATTCTTAGCAATGAGACCCCGTGGTTAAAGTAAGACTCTAACTTAAATTTTTCACCGTCAAAAACGAAAAAAGAAACCATAAACACCGACTTCCGAAATTCAAGTTATTTTCACACTGTAGTGTTAGTTATTAACCGATTTCCAAAAAAGGAGGAGATTATATGTTCGAATGTATGTATAATTTTTAGTTCTTTTTAGGCAATATATAATATTATATATAGTTTAGATAAAATTATCTGCAGTTTTCTATACCACCCCTATTGTTAACTCCGAATTCGGAACTAGATGGCGTTATGATCGAATTAGTTTGCGGTATGGTTGCTTTAGATGGCATTAATCACTATCATAATAATGTGTCATTATTTCCCACCCAAGCTTGAATTACACAATTTAGTTAAATAAATATTTTTAACACATTAATTCCAATTTTTGAATTCAACATAGTCATGTAAGGTAATTTTGATTATTTTCTTAATTCGTGATATATTATTTGAGGTCATATTCCAACAGGATGCAGCCAGTGGCGTCGAAAAGATGGAGCGGCTGGGGCGGACCGCACCAGTTGTCACCCTTTTGGGGTGACACCCGGTGACTGAACTTCAAGAACAAAAATAATACGACGATAAGAAAAAAGGTGATAACTATTGAGACCGACTGTATAATAACAGTATTACAGTAAGGAATAAAATTGAAAATACTAATCACGACAGTATTTTCATTCCTACAACAAGACCCCAACGAACAACCAAATACACAGTCCACTTCAGTCTGGTTATATTAGGGCAATTTACAAAAATATCCTAACTTGTATGTATACCTACATTATCTGCAAATAAATTACGTGGTCGACGGTAAAGCACGCTTGCCTAGAAGTAACCTAATCACTCTTGACTTAAGACCCCTAGGTTGGTTGTAGATTTATTGTTGTTGTTGTGTTATTTGTTGTTTTTTTACATTAATTCATATAATCCTACGACATTGGTACAGATTATTTTGTTTTTGCATAGGCCTTCCCCACTCTTCCAATGGTCACGGTCATGACATACCTACTCTACAACATCTTATACAGGGCCTTTCTGTTTCCCTCTCTATGGTAACCCTCTTCATCATCATCATCATATCAGCCGAAATACGTCCACTGCTGGACATAGGCCGCCCCCAAGCGTCGCCACATTGACCGGTCTCGTGCGTCCCGCAACCAGCGGATCCCCGCAACCTTCATCGGTCATCGGTCCACCTGGTGGGAGGCCTTCCAACGCAACGTCTTCCGGTTCGCGGTCGTCACTCCAGAATCTTTCTGCCCCATCGGCCATCCGTTCTGCGAGCAATGTGCCCTGCCCACTGCCACTTAAGTTTGGCAATTCTTCGGGCTAGGGTTACCGACATAGCCCGAAGAATTTCCAAACTTCTCATGCGGATCTCTAAATTTCTGATTCGATCACGCAAGGACACTCCGAGCATAGCCCTCTCCATTGCCCTTTGGGTGACTTTAAGCTTTCTGATGAGGCCCATTGTAAGCGACCACGTCTCAGAGCCATATGTCATCACTGGCAACACACACTGGTCATAGACTTTCGTCTTGAGACACTGTGGTAAGTTGGACGAGAACCCTCTTAAGTTACTATTTTAACGACTGTTAAGGATCTACAAATAAAGCCGGGACCTTTACGGTTGGCAGTTGCAGTAACGTCTAAATTACAAGAAAAAGGTTGTTACGGGTTGCAAGTTTCCAAAACTGGAGAATCAAAACCCCTTCGATTTTGGAGATTATCTAGTAAGGAATAAACAGTATGAGTATACGAGAAAAAAATAAAACATTGATTTGTTGAATTTATTCACAAATTCATTAACTAAATAAAACATAACAAAACATAATTGCCTATATAATCTACGTCTACCTATTCTTCTATAAAACTCCTGCACGTTTTAAATATGTCAAAATTAAAAATTATACATTAAAGTTGCTATAATTATCTTGCCAGAAACTTAGTATTATTACAAATATTCAAATAGGTACGTACGTCCAGGAGTTAAAATCCGTCACCATTTTTGACTTTTCAGTCTTGGAAAGGTATTAAAAATAAAAAAACAGGGTATCTCCGTCAGGAACGAAGTTCCTCACGCCTTTCACTCACTCCGAATCCGAAAGTAATTTGATACTTATGGATAAAAGTCACATTTTACACAAATGACGTAAACAGGTATGGCGGCCAGCGCTTGACGATAATAGTCGAACTATGCCGAAATTTGTTTGTGTATATATTGTGCGCAGCGCGGTGTTTTTATCAGGAACGTGTATAGTTGTCTGCCGAGGATCCGGTCCAGAACACGTCGATTGTCCCTAATTATTATATATATTTTCCCCCTATAACCCCCGACCGTACACGGGATTGAACGAGAGCAGGAGCCCACCACGGACAAATGTAAGTGTAGATGTAGGTTGTGTATGCTTGTAGAATTGTAGGACTATCACCTTACAGCTACACGGGAATCGGTATCCCAAAGAACAAACCCCTAGTTTACCGCTGCAGCGTATCGCGGTTTCGCGGGTATTGATAGACCTTGTAGGATCCAAGATTCGCAACATTGCTCATGGGCCCCAATGTTGCCTCTTGGCTTGTGATCCGCAGGCCTGTATTCAACATTTTGGTCAAAGAGGGGGCATAACGGTTTTTCGTGACGTGACGATTTCTACCTACCGCAAGCCGCGTTAAGGAACTTCGTTCCAAGAAAATACAGTTCGCCTAGTTTACCGTGTTATGCGCCGTTTAGCATCGTAATGTTCCCATTGTTGGGGCTTCCTCTTTGAAGAGGGTATTTGTTCTAATTCGAAAAAATGCAAAGAACAGCTGATTTTATTAAACGGTTGCACGGTTGCCGCAGTGGTTGAGCGATTGACTGCTGCGCTGCGTGTCGCGGGTTCGATTCCCACACGGAACAATTATTTTGTATGATCTACAAATAGTTATTCCGGCTCTGGGTGTTTGTGTATGTGAGTTTATATGTTTGTAAACGCACCCACGATACAGGAGAAATTCCTAGTGTGGGGCAACGTTTTTTTTAAAAGAATATAAAAGAATATTAAGTACTAGCTTCCGACACCCGCTTTGCCCGCATAAAATTCTCCCAAGGAAACAAACTCCCGGTATAAAAAGCATCACATGTTCAGGACATGTCGTACACGTGTTTTGTTGGGATTCTAGGCGTACTGTTAGTTAAAAAAATATTTTATACAATCTCACTTGTCATTTTGTCAAAGTTTTTAACAAAATACACTGCCTCTAAGTTTAAAAGAAAATACAGTCAAAGTTATACTTTGAATAACTTTATATGAAAATAATATTAACATTTATTAGGTATATAATGTACCTAGTTTTTGTGATTTATTCTAGAAATAAATACAGATAATTTTGTTTCTTACAAATGTATTAATAATAATGTTTATTTGAGTCTCTTTATTTTAGAGGACTCAAAAATATGACCGTAAAACTTAAATTGACAATGTAGGAGTAACTAAGTATGTATTAGGGACATCATAATATCACGGCGGACGGTACTACAGTCAGTAATATAATAGGCACCCACAACAAAACGACAGCCGTTCACATATTGTACTAAATTAAAAATAAACTATAAAAAGGGAATAAAAACTATATGGGGTGGGCAAAAATCGTGAATCAAACGAAACGGTGATAATTGGGGTTATTTTCAGTAGATAAATCGAGTAGCTCGTGGCTAAATAATAACAGCCGCACTGGTAGATCATGAAGGTTAAGCAACGCTTGACGAGGTCGGTCCGTGGATGGGTGACCATTTCAAAATACCGAGTTTCCTCCGTGCCTCGGCAAGCACGTTAAGCCGTTGGTCCCGGCTGTCATTTGATGATCTTTGTCAGTCGTTACGGGTAGTCTGACACCAGTCTTGCAAAGGTGTACCGTGTTACCCAGTTACTGGGTTGTGGAGGTCAGATAGGCAGAGGCTCGAGTAAAACACTGGTACCCAGCTGAATCCGGTAAGACTGGAAGCCGACCCCAATATAGTTATGAAAAGGCTAGGCAGATGATGATGCTGCAGTAGATAAATCAGTGTGAAGGTTAAGATGTAAAAAATTGGTAAATAATCACAAAACTTTGTGATTATTTATTTACACATTACCATTCGTTAGTAAATCAGCTTTCTGTACATATTTTTTGTTTTCATCGTGCTGTAATAGATAGCTAGATATAAGCGAATATATAACGCGCAAGTGTCCTTCATTTAGTGTCCTAAGCAGGTGGTGGCCCAGTGGTATCGGCCGCGACTTACAAGTTGTAGGTCGTGGGTTCGAGCCCAGGCAGGCGCTTTACTTTGTGTAAATTATTTCATCACCACTGCTCTCAAAACTTAGCTCATAACGTTGGGACGAGCTAGGTACAACAGTGGGAGCGCGAGCGGGACTTGAAAGTGGCGTAGACAAAAAAAATACATGAATTCTCCCCAACTACCGCCGTTTCGTTTGATTCACGATTTTTTGCCAACCTGTATATTCACATTCTATTACACTAAACCGGGTAAAGCAGTAAGAGAAGCAATGTCAATTTCAACCTCGTCAATTTATTCAAATGAGTCTGCATAATCTTTTCCAAACTATGTTGTCGGCTTGCAGTTTAGCCGGATGCAACTGACATTTTTGACCTCTACAACCTACTGGACGACACGATAATCCTTGGAAGACTGAACCACGGATAATATTATACTAGCATACAGATGCCTCATCCCATACAAAGAAACCGTGCCGACGAAACAAGCGTTTTTCGTCTGATGATCTTATTATTTTTTGTACATCGATCGCATTCGGTTTCGTTCCACGGCGCTAGATAGATGGTGTTTGCAGCGACTTGCAAGTAAAAGGTTTTACTCGGTTTGTGAATATTTTTTCTTTAAATACAGTGACGATTTATTTTATAGTATTTTTGCACCAAAATGTGTTACAATACAAATTTAAACAATCGAGTGGCATACCTTAGAAATTTAAAACCGCGCCATCTATTGGCATCAATTTTAAATGGTCCGTTCAAATAATCTTGGCAATGTGAATTAAGAGCCCAATATTCCATAATTTTGTGCTTTAGGAGAGTTGATTAAACAAGAACATACAATGTTTATGTTCAATTCCAGAAATTGTTAATATTACATAGTATTCTATAACAAATCAGTGCATATCGCGCCATCTAGTGAGATTTATTTGAACCAAATTTCCTTTCTTAGCACTGGGACACCGTGACTGAACCAAATTTTCAAATGAATTTTTCGATTATTTTCGCCCCAGAACTGGGCAAGTTGTTCAAGTGATATTCCACCTTTTAGAGACTGGTGGTCTTATGGATATCGCTGTCAGCGATAAGACAGCCATTGTATTAATAAAATGTGGATTTTCTGGATAATTCACCAGTAGGCGTCACTTTGGCGCCAATTTGGCGTGGGTGGGCCTCCACTTGAAAAACGTAATTTAGGTATGTCATCAACATGACGTTAACGTCAATTAAACTAATATCAGAAAATATAGGCTATTTGACAGGTGGTTGGACCTGAAAACTCTCATAAATTTACTTTGCAAAAGAGATTGTAATGTAACTTTTTTGTTGTACGATATAGTATAATTTTATTCATTCTAAACATCAATTTATCCGAGTGTAAATTGACACTGCTTCATAAATACTGCAAATATAAATAACTTTTCACTATAACTGCAAATATAATTTACTATTATTATTTATTTTACATGTTTTTTATTTTTTTGTGAAAATATAAATCTTTTTATAGACAACTATGAGGTACTTATTGTAAACAACATTGTATTATTATTGTCGGTATTTTTGGAAGATATGTTGTAATAAATTTAATTACCGTTTACTTATCTTTAATAATTTTCGTACTGTCAAAATAAATAAAATAAAAACACACTCTTTACATAATTTAAAAAGTCCCCCTATATGCCCGTATACAGCATAAAAACAACCTGTACACAGAATTTAAAAAGTTACCTTCAATACAGAATACAAAGAGTCACTTTAAAAAAATCGTATATTTAAATATTTTTCAAAAATATCAACAACTTTTAACTTATATGTACCCCAGGGCTAATACTAGCTAGATACCGAATTCCACATCTCTATGATATTAAATATTTAATAAAATAAAGGAAGTTGGTATTGCCACAATTCGCCACTATGTTTTATTATTAGGAACTTTTAATTTAAGCGATTTCTGCAAACAAAAATAAATTGTTTAAAAATTTCCAGCTGTTTGCTTTACCCGTATAGGCGTACTATTGTGGCGTAAGTTTAACGTCACATTTGGTCAAATGTTTTTCTACAGTTGGTCAACTATAGGGCCGCCGTTGGTCAACTGTTGGTCCGTCTTCGGTCAACTATTGACCCAGGTTGCCATCTATTAGCCAACAGTTGGTCAACTATAGGCCAACAGATAGCCAACTTCAGGTCCACCGTTAGGTTAACTAATAGCCCATCGTCGTCGGTCAACTACAGGCCCACTGTTGGTCAACTATTGGCCAACAGTTGGTCAACTATAATAGGACCAAAGTTTCTTAAATTATTGCCCAAAGTCATTTACAATAATTACTACAGTCTAGCTGCAAAAATCTCTTAAATCTCAAGCCCTTATAGCCTACACGACTCTATGCATCAACTCCTGGCGTCGTTGATTGTCTCTGGAACTTTGACTTCTAGCCCATCCATGTCTTTGGTCAGCGTTATCTGGCAGCCTAGGCGGGATGTGTCAGTCAGGCCATAGGCTAGGTCTAACATGTCTCTCTCTTCGTCGCAAGCTTCTTCTGGTAATCTGGGGAAAATTAAAGAAATCATTTAAAGCAATAGTAGTAGTTGGGCTTTTGCCCTGTATTGGGACAGTAACAGGTTCAAATTATATTATTTATTAATTTACTAGCTTCCACCCAAGCGCGGATCCACCGTTGTATGCACGATTGGCATGCCCATAAGCCTAATAGACTTGTAACGTCACATTTTCATGGTTTATTGAGGTCGATAGGCTGATGATATTACATAACCTTAATAAAATAACAAAATCTTGTTCAGAGCGTCATATAGTTTTACCCGACCGCGCGACGTAAAGGAGGGTAATGTGTTTATTAGAGACCAACATTTTTGATGATTCTTACGTCAATCGATTCATCTTAACATTGCAAGTGTATGCACTGGCTAAATTAAAATTGAAAACAAAAATGGCGGATTTTGGGCGCCATATTGTGAGGGTCATAATTTTTGTTTTCTTTCAAACCTATCGTGTGGGGTATCAAAATGAAGGTTTTCAAGAGGTGATCACATTTTTAGGTGGTTGTGACCACAACCTTTTTTGAGGGCTGGATCCGCGCCTGCTTCCACCCGCGTGAAAAGCGTTTTATTATACCAAGGGAACATTATGACTAGTTTATCAGGATAAAAAATACCGCTATTCTAGACAATAATCTCTATCTCTGTGCCAAATTTCATTCAAATCCATGCAGGAGTTCTGGCGTGATTGAGTAACAAACGTCCATCCATCCAAACCTTCGCGTTTATAATATTCGTTTTAAAATATTAATATGATAAGATAGTACTCATTCGTCATCTGCTTAGACTTGTCACAAATGTATTGAGGTCGGCTTCGCTTTTTAAGAGGCAATGCGAGCAGACAGCTCCGATAGAATTTCCTTAATAAATGTCACAATTCGAGGTTTGGCTCTCGCCTATTTCCTCCTCCAGTATTAGACAAATTTAAAATTTATTCCATAATTTGAATATAAAATATATAATAATGTTGTGATCTGTTTTTCTTTTTCATTAAAAGTTGTCAAATTTGTACACTAGACATCAGTTGATAGCGCAATTTTGTGCATCTTTTGAGTGATATAGATGGCGTTGCCCTATCTTGAAACAATGCATTGTATTGTATTGTTTCAATATAGGGCAACGCCATCTAGTGATGAGGGAAGAAATAGTAGTAGCTAGTTCCGCCATCTAGTATCGAATAACGAAACTAATCTTCTCGAAAGCTTGTGTCGAATTGAACTTTCCAGAATGTTCGAGCCGAACATTCTGAAAGTTTTTAGTCGCTTCGGGAACAATGGGTTCGAATGTCAAATATCTGGAAATTTCTCGAAGTATCTAGAACAGTATGCTATTTAAACAGCTGTCTGGTTCGTCGTGAGACAGTTTCGATTGGGAAGAGCGATACGAAGCGATTAAAGCGAAAATAAAATATGGTGAAGTAATAAAGTTGTTTAAGAAGTGTTGCAGTAATAAAGAGAGATTAATTAAAGTCTGCTGTTTAAATAATTTATCCCAAACTCAGATCGCAACAGAATCATCAAAAAAAAGTTAATTGAAAAATCAAAAGATCCGACTGCTAAAAAAGTGAACTAAAAAGACGTAAACAAGAAGAAAATCATGCTGTGCAGTCGGAGGATACATGTTCGCGAGCTGACTGACCAAAGCCTCGTAGTATCCTCCGACTGCACAGCATGATTTTCTAGGCAGAAAAAAAAATTTGGTCCCCACAATACGGCGCCTAAAATCCGCCATTTTTCTACTGTCCATTTTTAATGTAGCCAGTGACACTCGCAGGGTTAAGACGAATTGATTGACGTAGGAATCATCAAAAACGGGCCAACGCGTTTGGTATCAAGAACGCCACATAGGAACAAACATACTTACATACATACATAGACTGATAAACACATTACCCTCCTTCGGCAGTCGGGTAAAAGATAAATAGGGACACAGTATATATCTTTCTTTTTCAGTTTGTAGAATATCTTCTAAATTGGTTCAATATTGGAGGAGGAAATTTAATAAGCGACGAGATCCAAACCTAGAATTATGGACTTTTTACTTAGGATATTCAGTCGGATGTCTGCGTCCACATTTCCTCTTAATCGGATGCAATACCATTTTTTTAAATGGATCCAATGCTTATTTAGCCGCCACATAATATGTAAAGCGAGGCTGCACAACGAAATCTATTTGTTGTAACAGGTAAAAACGGCCCCAATTGGAACGGTAGAAATGCATAATGGATATATTTATGCTGATAAGTCGCAAGCTTCGTGGTAATAAAAAGAATAACGTCGGTTCGTGCTAGTCCCTCGTAAAAATTGATCTATTTTAATTCTGTCGGTCGGTATACAAATTATATTTTATATCACACGATCTACAAGTTAAGTATTTACAAAGTATAAATACATGCCCCTATTATAAGCAAAACAATTCATGACTTCCCGCGAAATCGGTGCCTTTGACCTTGACCCGTCGGGGTCGTCTGGCACCCATGTGCTGGTTTGGTCTCTGGGGTGGTCACGGTGTACAGTGTGTTCTAATGCGCCGGTGATGGGGGGTACTCCCCAGAGGAGGGTCCGGTGACGGACAGCCGCGGCAGGTTCGCGGTGAGTGCTAACGAGTGCCCGTGTTCCCGCCATAAACGGCACATGAGAACAGCGTGGAGTTTTAGTGGGTTGGAGTCCCACATAACTGGGCTATCTTCCCGTGGTGGCGCAGTATGCATGAGAATTTCTCCACGCAAAAAAAGAAATAAAAAAAGGGTCCTATCTATGCATATGCCAAAATTCATCAAAATAGGGTCAGCGATTTTGGCATGAAAACGTAGCCTAGCCAACAGACAGACAGAGTTGCTTTGGCATTTATAATAATAGTTTTTTTTTTTTTGTAATCTATAGGCTCGCGTTTGACCACTATATCGCCTGATGTTAAGCGATGACGTGGTCTACGGTAAAGCACGCTTGCCTAAAAGAAACCTATTCACTCTTGATCTAAAGACCCCAAGGTTGTAGCTATCAGGGAACAAAGACCCCGGAAGGGAATTCCACTCCTTAGCTGTACGCACAATGAAAGTATTAGCAAAACGCTTTGTGCGTATGGGAGGGATGTCCACCATGTACCGATGGCGCATGGCCGTACGTCTTGTAGTCCGATGATGGAAAGGGCTAGGCGGAATCAAATTGTGCAGTTCCGTCGCACACTCTTCGAAATGTAACCGATAAAAAACCGACAGGCTGGCAACTCGGCTTCGATGTTCGAGGCTCTGGAGCTTTGAGGCGACCAGTGCATCGTTGCCAATAAGCCTTTTGGCCCGTCTGTCGATCGACTCAAGTGCATCAAGCTGGTATTTGGCAGATCCATCCCAGAGGTGAGAGCAGTACTCCATGCATGACCGAACTTGCGCTTTATACAAGTTGAGCAGCTGTTCAGGCGTGAAGTACCGTCTCACCTTAGCAAGAATCCCGAACTTTTTTGCAGCTAACTGAGCTTTCGCCTCAATGAATGGATGATGTGGATATGGATGTATCCACGCGAAAGAGATGTTCAACTCGAGTTGCGCCTAGCGAGTTGACTCGAGAGGTATTCTTCGGAACTGGAGTTGCTATCACTAAAATCTAAAATGAAATATTTCATAGAACACATGTCAAACATTTAAACTATTATTTCTTCTTTTTTTTTTACAGCGAACCAATATTTTTAAAGTTTGAACCAAAAAAAGGCGAATCCTACAACCAACATTAAAAAGCATTTTGAAGGCCAGGATACGGAACTATTATGATAACAAATAAAAGAGTGCTACAAAAGTAACCATTTTGCGTTGTAAGGTCAAGCTTGTAAAATACAACAAGCTTTTATTTAACTTGCAATGTATGTATGTAAGTGTGTTTGGCCACAGA
This sequence comes from Orthosia incerta, assembly GCA_948252205.1. Lineage (NCBI taxonomy): Eukaryota > Metazoa > Arthropoda > Insecta > Lepidoptera > Noctuidae > Orthosia > Orthosia incerta. The sequence goes on from OX411769.1 coordinate 4,047,585, forward strand.
TAATATAATACTAGCATACAGATGCCTCATCCCATACAAAGAAACCGTGCCGAAGAAACTAGCGTTTTTCATCTGATTAATCTTGTTATTTTTGTAAGTACATCAATCGCGTTCGATCCCGTTTCACGGCAATAGATGGTGTTAGCAGCGACTTGCAAGTAAAAGGGTTTACTAGGTTCGTGATTTCTTTTTTCTTTAAATACAGTGATAGTTCGTTTTATAGTATTTTTTTGCACGTTTTTACAGTTTTTTTGCACCAAAATGTGTTACAATGCAAATTTTAACAATCGGGTGGAACGCCTCAGAAATTAAAAAATGCGGCATCTATTGGCATCAATTTTAAATAATCTGTTGAAATAATCTTTGAAATGTAAATTAAGAGCCCAATATTTCATATTTTTTTACTTTGGAGAGTTGATTAAACAAGAACATACAATTTTTATGTTCAATTCCAGAAAATGTTAATTTTACACACAATTCTATTGAATTAAGTGTACATGTCGCGCCATCTAGTGAGATTTATTTGAACCAAATTTTCTTACTTACCAATGAGACCCCGTGGTTTGGGTCAAATGTTGCAACTGAATTTTAAAGCATTTATCCGGTACGATGATGAAATTTTGTATACACGTTTAGTTTGAATGACAATGCATAGTTAGATAAGTGACGTCATTGGATTCTAAATCCAATATGGCGGACGGCCCAAGATGGCGGACTAGTTATTTTTTGTGCACTGCCATGATATGGGTATCCAATGAAAGGGATTGCTAAGAAGTATACGAAAAAAGCTTGTTTAGAAAAAGTTTTTTCTTAATTATTCTGATTATAACTGTTTGACATGTGTTTGTTTACAAAAAGTTTTTCCCTCAGCGAATAGGGTATACACCGTGAAATTTAAATGGTTGTTTTCCCGCAGCGAAATGGTTTTTCTATGTAATACAATCGTTTCGAAGTTATGTAAAATATTAGAAACAAAAACTGGCATATTTAACATTGTGAAAAACTTAACTCGAAAGCGATCACGAACCAATAGTAATACCTCCCGATATCTACGGCCGAACGACAGCGGGGCGTTGACCCGGGTGCTAAGTAGGTAAGGATCACCGTCGAAAGGATTAGGTTCGAAGGCGGCTCCGTTTAATAATGTTGCGCGCGGGCTAGTTTATGCCGTATTACTACACGCGAGAGCTAATTTTACTTTGAATATTTCTAAATCGGTCTTTTCTTTGTCGGCTTCGCGGCGATTTTTTGGATTGTTCCGTGCAAACTATTTTATGACTTATCACTACGTGCGAGAGTTTATTTTGGTTTGAACATTATCTCGTGCATCGCTTTTCTTTGCCGGTGGTGACGCGAGTAGTACCTAGTACCTACAAGTTACTATTGTTACTCACTTTTTCGAGTTGATGAATATTTTTTAAATTATTTTAAAACAAAAACATCGTTATTTTTTTACTTTAACTCTATGCTTCGAAAGTACTCCTTAAGGCAAGTCGTTCTGCCGCGGGAAAACAACCAATTAAATTTCACGGTGTATATTTACTAAAAAAAATTCTTAGCCCGTTTTGTTTTTTTTTTCGATGTACAAAAAATATTTTTCTACAGATTTATTATATGTATTGATGATTGATAATGTATTCTAACTAAACTAGCTTCGTTCTGCTAACTCGAGTTAACTCCGGTCGTGTTTATACCGAAATCCGAGTTGGCACATCACTACGCGAATATTTCCTAACTTACCTATCATAATCCTCCTGCTTCAGAACAACGTGACATGTGGAACAGGTAAGAGTGCCTTCACACGCGCCGTACCCCTCAATGTTAAGGTCATTGTTCACGATCACATCGAGCAGTGTGTCGCCAACCTTAGCTTCTGTTTCCAGCTTCTTGCCATCGTAGAGGACGAAGGTGACTTTTACTCTGAAAAGGTAAATAAGAATTATGTAAAAAAATACAATTAAAAAAATCAAAAAACCCGACTCAATTTGCAAATTTTTGCAAATTTGTAGCGAAATGGATAATGATTTAGGACGAAACCGAGCGCGCGAATTTTTATAAACAGACCTGTGGCAGTCTAGATATCATGAAAAAACTACTAAATCTATCTGTTCAGAATAAAATTATTTGTATTGTTGAACTACTAATCTATCCCTGTATGGAGGCCGTTTTGCAAATTTCCGTCTTCTTATGGTATTTATTTGCGCCCAAAAATGCGTTAAAATTAGTGTCGAAATGTGGAACTTTCGACGCTCATAACTTTTAAATATTTTCTTTTTTTACTTTTTCGCTTCCATACAGGGCTAGATAATGATATAAAATTATTATAAAATTGATATCACTTTTTATTTTGAATGTACATCGTCAAACAGTGGAATAATCTCTAGACTAAGTTTGTATGGAAAAAAATCGATTAGTGTACGCCGTACGGAAGGTAGTTGATTCTTGATGAGTGGCATTTTTATTCACGAGCGAGCGAAGCGAGTTAGTGAATAAATCGACACGAGTCGGGAATCATCTTACGTACGTGTATCATACAACATTTTATTATGCATTGTGCGAGGTAATAAAAAAAAATATCTGAACCAAGCAAGAAATTAATAAAATGGCGGGCTTATTCAAGCACGCTCAGCATATCCACAGGTTAACTAATAGGGCATATCTACTGCGCATGTGCAAATAGCTGTCACGTCGTAACGCAAAAAGGCACGAGCAAAATATACGTTCTTCCAAACATATTTAATTAATATTTTTAATTTATTGATCAAATCTATATCTAGAGTAATTAAAATCGCCTTTAATGAAGTATTTAAGAAAGAAAACTAGTCTATTTGGCACACACAGATACACACAATGTAGGTACAAATAAAAGGGAACTTAATTTTAAAACAATTACATACATAGTGTGCCCCGCGGCTGCGCCAAAAAAGGTCCAGTTCAGCAAAATGCCAGACAACTAAGAGTTGTGGTTGTTGTTATTAGTTATCTTTTACGTTTTATAGGAATGATAATCTGTACTTAACTAATTAGTAAAACTTTTCTCAAATAATAAAAACTCTTGCCTGTTAGCAACAAGGGGACATTCGAACTTTATTCACTCCTAAACCCTATGTCAGTCCCACAATTAATACGAATCCAACAACACCTCATAGATCAGAATCCGTCATGCCGTTTGGCCAGTAGAGCGTGCCAAAGAAATGCACATACATACATTCATTCGCTCGAATACCATAACCTTCCTTCCCCAGTCTTGTAAAAATAGCTTACAGAAGAAACAAACGTGCGTGAAAATTTCAGCTCAATCGAACACAGGGAAGTGATATTTCAGTTCAATCGAACAGAGAGACAAAATAATTATTTTATCTTCCAGTGGCTTCGCCCGGAATAAAAAATAAGAATCCTATGTGCTTTGCCTGACTATAATTTATATCTGTACCAAATGTCATCTAGATCCGTCCAGCCGTGTGAGCGTAAAGAGGTAACAAACATAAAAACACACACACTGGCAAACTTTCGCATTTATAATATTACTAGCTTCTGTCAGCGGCTTCGCCCGCGTGGATCACCATCTATATCTGTGGAACGGAACCGAACGCGATCGATTTAAAAAAATATATCAAGCGTTGCTTAACCATGATGATAGACCCATCCAGCTGTTATTATTTAGCTACGAGCCCCTCTTTCACCAGATCATCTAATAAAAAGAAACACGTCAAAGATCATTACCTCTCCACCATATTGTAATTATTATAGCGTTTATTCAAATTTCTACACACTTTATATTTACACATTTAGATATTTCTTTATAAAAAACAAATCATTCAAAAAAACAACCGTTATAATCAGATGAAAAACGCTAGTTACGTCGGCACGGTTTCTTTGTATGGGATGAGACATCTGTATGCTAGTATTATATTATCTGTGCTATAAGTAATTTTTTTGATATTACTCACAGACACTTGAATTTTATTTATTTGTATAGATGTAGATATAGTCGTTATGGTTAATCTTCAGCCCGAAAATCACACAATTGATTTGACCTTACAATGTCGGTTCTAAAGAGTAATTGGGTTGTGGTGTTCTGGAGGTCAGATGAGAGTTTTAAATTCGTTCAAACTAGACTCGATGCGTAGATTTCGACTAGGTTTAACTGACCAATAAAGTAGGCGACCACGGTCTTACTTGTTAGGAAGCGAGCTCATTGCCAAGTCATGTTTTTTTTGAACTCCGCACACTAGCCAAATTTAAAACTTTGCACACTAGCAATTTTCTAAACTTTGCACACTAGCAATTTTTTAAACTTTGCACACTAGCAATTTTTCTTGTATCGTGGGTACGTGTACAAACATTTAAACTCGCATACACAAACAGACAGACCCATATTATCTATCTGTAGACTATACAAATATTTGTCCCACACGAACCTGCGACACACAGCGCAGCAACTGAATGCTCAACCACCGCGCCAACCGTATCGTCAATCGTCATGTCTCATTGCCGTAGCGGGCTTTTCTACTTAGACTCTCAATTTTGGCCCATCCTTTCAGGCAAAGGCTCAATGTATGGCTGCCAAAAAGTTGGGGATCCTTGCAAAGGTGAGAAGGTACTGTGAGGACTCTGCCAGAAGGCAACCTATTTGCCTTAGTAAGACTGGCAGTAGATAACTAGTTTTGCAAGGTAGTTAAAATAAGAACGCTTGTCATGTATATATAAAATTATGATAGAAGAGATCTAGATTGTTCGCCTGAAGGCAGGCTCATATTGGCAAAAATATAATAAGTAAAACTAATTTATCTTTTATTACCGGTACACCTCTGTCTACCCCCCTACATTTGGTGGAGGCGCCGGGTAAAGTATCCCGGGAAATAATAAAAAATATATAATATATTTCGCGTGTATACGGCGTACAGTATACGTATAAGAAAAAAACCTAGAAGAAAAGTGTATTAAAGACGGTATAGTTCGCGTGTGCATGGCGATACAGTGCACGAAGCCCTATCGGCGTATATAAAGCGAGATAACTGATATCAGAGAGTGCCGTTACCTCTCATTCCCTCCCATAAGCGGATGGAAGGAAAAATAAAGCTAAGTGGTTTTCTTATTTTGTATTATCGAGCGTAAAGCAAGCATGATGAATAAGTATTATTCAGGCACGGACGGCTACTGCCTGGAGGAATTCCTGACCGAATTCAAGTCGGTGGCCGAAATGAATGAATGGAGAAAGAGCGACTACAGTCTGATTTTAGGAGGATTTCTACACGGAGCCGCATATTATTATTATCGTACTATTTTTAAGTATGATATGGACTTCGCAGTGTTGTGCGATTGCTTGAGGAGTGAATTTTTAAAATTTCATCGCAGATGTCTTTATTGCGAACAGCGCATAATAATCTCTGAAATAAAAGCTGAAGAAAAACAACTTGATGTATTGTGTGAGGATGTTAATACACATTTATTTTCTAGTGTTGTGATGAAGGACGAACAAACACAAAACGATGTTCAGTGCAGTGAGGAAATTGTTGACCACGTTGACGAAGAGGCCGACGCAATTGTTGACGATGTTGATCACGCCGACGGAGAGAGCTGCTTGTTCGAGAACGATGTTGACCAGTCCAGCAGAGACGACAGCCCCGTCGATGACAAGTTTGAGGTTGAGTCTACGTTCCAGGGCGAGCGCTCGGACGGCCCAGCTGACGACGTGTTGGAGCCCCTACCCAGCAGCGTATGTGCGGACAAGGGTATTGTATTGTATCGGTCCAGTCCAATTTATTCCGATAATTCCGATTATCTTTCAGAGAACCATGTTCGGATTCCATCAGAACAACGAATTGCAGTTCCAACTGAATGCCAAAGTGGTGTTTTAGATGTTAACATGCACATTGATTTCAACCATATTATCGAAAATAATATCGAAATTTCTCGATCTGACATAAAACAGAAAATTATAAATGTCATTTTGAAAAGAAATGATTTGACAGCATTTAAGAAAAGTTTTTCTCGACCGAAAGAGAACCGTAGGAAATTTAAAGGAGTGTTTAATAAGGTTTCTTATTGCGCCAACATACATTCAAAGAAGGCGATCGTTAAAAAGGGTATGATCCGAATTAAATATAAAAGAATTTATAATGAAACTTCTTGGGGAGCAAGATTTCGTAGAAAGAAGATGACTATGTTTGTTGTAAATAAAAATCCGATTCAGTTCTACCATAGATGTAATTTAGCATTAGAATATTTGCATTATGTTCACGATAAACAAATAGAACTCGTAAAATGCAAGTTTTGGAAATTTTATAGAAAGAAGATTAGGTATAAAGTGTAGTAAACAATTCATTATTATTGTGTAAATAATTTTTTAGGTAACATGATGTGATTGTTGTGATGTCTTATATTTTGTGCTTTATTAACCAATGTTTTCTTTTCATGTCGAGCAAATGAATAGAATCCAACCTTGAAGGAATATGCGATGCGCGCTGGGCATCGATAGAAATTTAATGCAATTTATTATTTTAATGATTTATCTGTATATGTGTTGGTGAAATTAAATACTCTTCGGTCTTGTCTTTATTTGTAAAATAGGATTAGCTTTTGAAATAGCAGACAAAGTCTCAAATACAAATCCATAAGGACTAAGTCTGAAACAGTAAAATGTTAATAAGAAATATTTATATATAAGCCCATAAGGCAAATAAATGATAAAAAGCACAGTTGTCATTTTAAGAAATGGTTTGACACATAGTGCCACAGATAATATAAAAAGCACAAGTGTCAAAACCTTGTCAAAAGTAAAGCTTAGTGGTCATTAAAAAATTGGTTCGACACATAGTGCTATAAAGAAATAATATTGACATGATTGATTATGTAGAATGTCATGAGCTAAGGAATAGTTTGACACGTTGTGCCATAGATAATATAAAAAGGTACAGGTTAAATATAAAACGCGATATGATAGAAAAGCTAAGTTGAGAATATTTATGCCGAATGAATTAGTGTTGCTCTAAACCTAAATAGAAGAACCATAAATAGAAGTCAAAAAAAAAATAAAAAATGTATATTATATAAAGGCCCATACCGAATAGTTAGGAGATTATCTGATGTAAATTATGTAATTAAAAAAAAAAATAAAAAAATAGTAGACGAGAGATAGTACATGTAAATAGATTAAAACCTTTTAATATTAGAGTAGTAGAGATAGGTTTAAATAGATAAGAATAGGGTAAAAAGGTTTCAATAACGGCATAGGCCTGCGACCAAAAAAAAAAAAAGATAAAAAAAATATAGGAATGTCAACTGTCAATTTAATTCACTGAAGCTAATAGGGATGGGGGAGTAGGAAAATGTATCGATAGTTTTCTTGCGACTTTTCCAAATAGTATCGATATATATCATGTTTTTCTCTTTTGCATATACTGATGGATTGTATGCCGCTGGGTGAAGAAGAGGCTGGCAACATTAGCGACGCATCGAAGAAATGTGTGATTATTTGTTATGCGATTAGGGCTACATAGGCTCAAACCAGGATAATAGTATAACCCAGTGGGTTCCTTAAGGTATTAGTCATAACTGAAACCGACTTTGCTAACGGGGCATAGCCTTTGCAAAGGATGTCGAGTTGACATCATTGGTCCAGTTGATGGCTGTTGTTTAATTAAAAATATAAATATATTTATCAATTTGAATCCTGGTGCAAGTTCTATGAATAGGATTTGAATTCGATGCGATCCAGCCTTTCCTTCTCTGGCCTGATAAACGCACGAGATCGAAAAATTGTATCATATCTGAATTTTTAGAAATTTAAACCCCATCCGGGTCGATGTGAGTTGACGCATCATTTTGTTAGTGTCGGGAGGACGCCTTGGTCCTTTTCCTGGGGTTTTGGGCAAGGAGGTTCAAGCATGACGGCGTAGATTTGTTAATGCGTATGCGCACGTTAGCCGAAGTTAAAAGCACATATTGGAGCATCCGATAACTCGTTTGTCATGACTTAAGCCTTCCCCTTTTAAGGGTCGTACCTCAATTGTTAATGTGATTCCCCAGTTAGGTAAATGCTCGGGTTAGTATAAGGTAGGATTGATGTTTCCTTTCAAAACTTGGAATAGAAGCACCTCGTATGACTCTGCGCGTCTATTCTGGGGCGTAGCTCATGTGAGGACTCTGCCAGAAGGCAACCTATTTGCCTTAGTAAGACTGGCAGTAGATAACTAGTTTTGCAAGGTAGTTAAAATAAGAACGCTTGTCATGTATATATAAAATTATGATAGAAGAGATCTAGATTGTTCGCCTGAAGGCAGGCTCATATTGGCAAAAATATAATAAGTAAAACTAATTTATCTTTTATTACCGGTACACCTCTGTCTACCCCCCTACAGTACTTCACGCCGGAACAGCTGCTCAACTTGTATCAAGCGCAAGTTCGATCATGCAAGGAGTACTGTTCTCATCGGACAGGATTTTATTATAGTAACATAAACTGAACAGAGTATAGTAAGATGGTTTGGTCATGTTGAGAGGATGAAAACAAGGGACTAACAAAAGGTATTTACTAGAAAGAAGCAAGTGGAAAAGCCGGGAGGGGACGCTCTAGAACAGGGTTTCTTAAAGTGGGGTCCACAGACCGCTACGGGGTCCGTGGCATGTGCATCAGGGGTTCGCAGTAGGTCAGTTAACTCTTTAACCTATTTACTAGGAAATAGTGTAATAATCTCGTCTAGGTTAAGCCAAGAATTCACCGCGAAGACAATTTATTGTCAGTCACAAAACATGAGTAAATTGAACAAAGACTAAACTTCAAAGGCAGGGTTTCTTCGCAGCGCAGTTGTTTCAAGTTTGTCTCTGATCTGTTCATTTACTCCTGTGGCACCACGTCTCTCACTCTCTGTGCGCCGACATGAGATCTAAAGCAGTTTTGAAGGCTGAACTTCATGCAAAAGGTCTTGGCGAGTTTTGGTGTTCTTTAAGTCAAGCTTACCCTCTTCTTGTCAAGCGAACTATGTCCGTTCTGATACCATTTGCTACTACGTATCTTTGCGAGGCAGGGGTCTCGGTTATGGTGTCAATAAAAATAAAAAGTCATAATATTTTTAACGTCGCTGATGACATGCGCCATGCTTTGTCGAAGACAACCCCACAATTTAACGGTCTTATTGAGGGCAAAAAGCAACATCCTTCTCATTCTCTCTCACTCAGCTTAGATTAGAAGTAAGAGTAATGAAACTACCAATAGTGATTTTTCAATATAGATATGGCTTGTTTTATTTACTTAAAATATTCTTTGACAGGGGTCCGTGGAAGAGTTTATATTGTAGAAGTGGTCCGTGACTGCAAAAAGTTAAAGAAACCCTGCTCTAGAAGGACATACATGGCCAGGCACGCAGTACTTATAACCAGCGTGCGTGTATGACTAGATGTATGGACGTAATTGAAGCAATAGGAGTATATAAGGATCGTAGCAGACAATCTGCAGTTTCTGTATATCCCCAAAAAAGGCATGAGTTTATTTACATATTCATAGTTAAATGTGTGCTCTCTGGACTGTCAGCTCAACTCGAAAATACCTTTGGCGAGAGCAGTGCTGGCCCAGTGGTAACGGCCGCAACTTTCAAGTTGTAGGTCGTGGGTTCGTACCCAGGCAGGACCTTTATCTTATGGAGGGGCCGAGAAATAACTTGGACACTTCGACCTATTGGGATCTATTGTGGTCCCCTAGATAAACTACTCCTCCCCAATCTCGTTGAAAACTCAGGCAGGATCTTTACTTTTTGTAAATGATTTCATCACCACTGCTCTCAAAACGGAGAAGGAAAACATCGTGAGGAAACCGGCATGTCCTAGAACCAAAAATTCTAAGACATATGACATCCACCTACCCGCACCGGGCCCGCGTGGTGGATTATGGCTCATTCCCTCTCAGAGAGGAGGCCTGCACGTCTAAGTGCGGAAAAGGGGGTCCAACTATCCTGTCCTAATACTTTTAGCGAGGCATGACGGTTTTCATACAAAGATCACACAAGAAAATAGCTTTATTATCAATAACTTATTAATACAAATAAACTATTAAGGAACTATTTATCTATAAACAAAATAATCTGAATGTTATCATGCGACTTGATAACATTGGCTATTAACCATTGTATTTTTATATATCAATACAATTAGAAAAACACTGAGAGTCACAGATACTTAACTACAGAACAGAAAGAGGGTTATGTGTTTCATATACCACTTTTTTCATTTTTCTTTTAAGAAATGCTTATGCATAATGCGCTACCACGAGAAGATAGCGCAGTTATGTGGGACTCTAACCCACTAAAACTCCACGGTGTCCTCCGCTGCCGCTTATGACGGGAACACGGGCACGCGTTAGCACTCACCGCGAACCCGCCGCTGCTGTCCGTCACCGGACCCTCCTCTAGGGAGTACCCCCCATCAGCAGCGCACCAGAACACACTGTGCGCCGTGACCACTCCAGGCACCAAACCAGCACATGGGTGCCAGACGACTTCGAGTATGGCACCCTAGTCCCCTTGTGACGGGTCAAGTTTTTCGGCCGCAGGGGATAGGGAGAGCGACCAACGCTATACCGACACTTCTCCTCCCCTGCAGCCCCACCGCGTCCGCCATCAGACGTCGGCGACCCCGTCTAGGCCGCGGAAGGTAGGGACGTAGAGCGGCACACCGCAATACCGGCACTGCTCTCCCACCGCGGCCTTCAACCCTCACCCGCGATATCGTATGGGTATGAGAGACCCCATAGAATACGACATCGCGGCCCGCCTCAGTTGCGATGTCGCCTAGGCAGCACCGCAACCTACATGTTGGCCGCTGCGTCGGTGGCTTATCGGCAAAAGCCCTGACGAGCGGCCCCTCCTCGGGTTCCTCTTAACTTCACCGTCGGTGACCAAGCCACGGTTACTGAGCCCCCCAGCCTCGACAATGCGGGAACCCACCGGGGGGGTTTCATTTATCCCAGGTTTCTAAAATACATGTTGAATTAATCCTAACTAATATTAGGTATATCATGCAAATGTGAGCTTATGTTTGCCCCGCTTTAGCACCCTAACAGCTGAACAGATATGGATGAAACATGGCATATGGATAGACCAGAACCTGGATTAGGACGTAGGATTCCTTGCAAAAAAAAACATGCTGGCCACAGGCAGAAGATTAAGTAGATGTTACGTATACACTCCTAAAATGCTGAACCAATATTCTTAAAATTTGTTATAGTGATAGATTGGACCTTGGTGAAGGACATAGAAGAGGAGAACCAAAGCACAGATAATATAATACTAGCATACAGATGCCTCATCCCATACAAAGAAACCGTGCCGACGTAACTAGCGTTTTTCATCTGATTAATCTTGTTATTTTTTTGTACATCGAACGCGTTCGGTTCTGTTTCACGGTGATAGATAGATGGTGTTAGCAGCGACTCGCAAGTAAAATGATTTATTAGGTTCGTGAATATTTTTTTCTTTAAATACAGTGAAGGTTCGTTTCATAGTATTTTTTTGCACGTTTTTACAGTTTTTTTGCACCAAAATGTGATACAATGCAAATTTTAACAATTTAGTGGAATGCCTCAGAAATTTAAAAATGCGCCATCTATTGGCATCAATTTTAAGTGATCCGTTGAAACAATCTTTCAAATGTGAATTAAGAGCCAAATATTCCATAATTTTGTACTTAGGAGAGTTGATTAAACAAGAACATACAATTTTTATGTTGTAATTCCAGAAAATATTAATTTTACACACATTCAATAACAGACAGGTGCATACTGCGCCATCTAGTGAGATTTATTTGAACCAACTTTTCTTTGTTAGCAATGAGACCCCGTGACCAAAGTAACTGACGTAGCCCGAAGAATTGCGAAACTTAAGTGACATTGCTCGCAGAACAGGCTGATGGGCCGACCGCGAACCGGAAGATGATGCGTTGGAGGGCCTCCCACCAGATGGACTGATGACCTGATTAAGGTTGCGGAAATTCGCTGGATGCGAGACGCACGGGATCGGTAAACGTGGCGACGCCTGGAGGAGGCCTATGTCCAGCAGTCGAACTCTTTCGGCTGAAATGATGATGATGAATGATGATAGACATAGGATATGTTTTATCCCAGAAGCATGTTCTCTTGTAATAATTTTCGAAATTTATGGGGGCGAAGCCACTGGCAGACATTTGAATTTGACAGAGCATTAGTCAAGTTTTTGTGGTAATCACTTAACAAAAACAATACGCCAATATGAAGTATTTTTTTCTGAATTATAAAAAGATACAATTTTTTGCCAGTACTATAGTTTTTTTTGCTACCATTGAAAACATATATCTTAATAGGTACTCTTACTATTTTACTAATATAATAAATATATATTATATTTTTTTTGTTTTTGAACAAAAAAAAACTGAAATATCTAGTTTATTTCTCACCATTGAAAGTTACAATTATACAAATAGGTGAGAACATGACAAGTAGGTATGAGCTGGGCCTGCAGTCTCGACTTAGTTAACGATCGATAAGTAAGCTAACGATCGTTAACTCTTACCGATAAAATACGCTTGCCGTAACGACGCTAACGTTAAATGCAAGTCTCGACAGCCGAGTTATCGTGCAAAATCGGTCACTATCTTGACTTAGCGTTGTCGGTACGATAACGATGTTCGTATTCATAGTGCGGTGATTTTATTGCAAAATTATGGCAGTTGAAAAAAATCCTTGTATTTTAGGGAAAATTGGTAGACAAGATATTCAAAAAAAACTATTTTTCTTTGAAAATTGTGCTGAAGATAGGTAAACCTTATCATGTTAACAATTTTTTGCATCGAAACGTGTAAGCAGCTTATACCGTTTTTAAGTATACGCATAACAAAGAAGAAAATAGTTCGCTTCCTTGCAACACAGACGTTGAACATGGGAAACAAACTGTCAATGTCAACTTTGTTTGTACACAAATTATGACATTGAGATAGAATTGGAATTGATAGAAAAACTGGAAAAGAACCGTATTTTGATGGTGGAGGACAGTGTCAAAGGCGCAGGCCCAAGCCCGAGTGCCAGCAGCGTGAGCGTCAGGTAAATACAACCTACAACAATTTTCGATTTCAATTTTTGGTACTAAATTGAATACTTTGCGTATTTCCAAAGAAGTTCGTGTTTATGTTTACTTAATGAATATCTTAAATGTTTCAGGCGTACTTCGGGGCAGATTGATCCGCTTTTGGTGACTTTAGAAGCCCGACCATATCCCCACACGGGCAAATTTTGAAACAGGCTGGAAGGAGGTTGCCAAGGAATCCATCAAGTAGCCCGAGCAGTGCATGACGTTAAATCACAAGTTGCTTTTTAATTGTACGTACAATTCACGTCAGTTTTATTTATATTTAGTAAAATACACTATTCTAATTACAGCTTGAACTAAGGCAGCAAAATTAAATAAATAAATAATACAGTCTGGCAACCGAGGCATCATCACTGCTCCTTTGACTGAGGTGGAGAGATGTATGACATCCTTAATTGGTGTAGAGAACACATTTGGCATCGACTGCCCGGACATTAAAAAGTTTCAAAAGAGTAACCGTGGAGTTTCTTGAAGGTTCTTCTCCATAGGAAATGACCAACCCGAACTGTGCACCTTTTGTCGACGTTTTATAAGTGCCCATGAAGGCCTATGTGAAATAAAAAGAAATATTTTGATATTGTTATGCTATTTCCTTTTTTATTATTAGAATCACAAGCACGCTAGAGGGTATTAAGAGACATTTTTAGTACATTTAACTTTTTTACAGATGCTGGCAGCTGCAACTCAAGTGCAAGCAGACGCTGCCAAGATGCAGGCTGAGGCAGCCAAGGTACAAGCCGAGGCGGGAATGCTATTTGCATAGGCTGCAAATAAAATAACTGATGCTTTTACAACATTTGTAAATAAAAATATTAAATGAATTTATATGTTTTTTATTTAAATCACAGAGGGTCAATAAAATAAAATTATGTAAATCTAGTATTAATGAGTCTTCTTCTTATACACTCTGCAACAGCTCGCCCAGTGCACGATACAAGTTCTGTATAACAAAAACAAGATTTTAGGAGTATTCATACAATGGTGTTACATAAGGCGGACTTGATGCTGTAAGTCATTATCTATCACCTTTGGGTCAAATAAATGGAGATTCCAATGAAATAGGTATAAAGATCTGGGGAAAATTATATATTCTGCAAATATAGGTAATTAATAAATAGAATATATTCACCGGTAGCTTGGACCCGATACCGGTGGGCTACTATTTTATATGTTTTTTTTTATAAGCTAATATTTTAAAATGTTTTTAGTATGTACATTAATTGAATAAAAGAAATATAATATAATAAAATATTAAATGAATACCTTACCTTAAAATAAATCAATTGATTTGGCACCTGTAACTTCTAGGCCATCATCATGAACTCTTACCATAATTGTCCACTATTTGCATAGATGTAGTGACCTCCGGTTCATGTAATTTATATTTTATGTGCATGTTGTGTATCACTGCACATGCATTGACTATTAGGCCAGCAGTGTATGGCTCATATGATGTATGAGCCATACACCACTACACACTGGCGTTGGTGGGATAGATACCTAAAAACAGAATTTAGCACACCAAAGCATATTACAACGACGTTCATGGTTGAACAATGAACATTTGTTTATTGATACTCCGGTGTCCCCAGGGTGTTGCAGCATTTCTAAACTTCTCTTTAACTACCCACCGTTCTTCTTGGGTTATGGGAAATTTGACGTATCTTCTTCAAAGGTTTTCATTGATAGCCTAAGTTACAGCATGTATTTTGGCTTATGCTGCATCCCCACTACAAGCTAGCACTGGTAATGGCACTGGTAGTTGGTAGCACCCTCTTGCGTAAAATCGGAGTGCCGTCAGTATCTATTAAAAAGAAAATTTTATGTACATCTTGGATATTAGAAAAATATTATAGAAATATTATTTAGGCACGGTAGTTACCCAACGCAAAGACACTCACTTGAATAGATGGGCGAAGTTCATGAAACATGTCCTTGTTGATTCGGTAAATATAGAGAATTTGGCCATCCTCTAAATCCAAAGGGTTTCACGCCGGTTTTGTGCAATTTGCCACCTCATTATTATATCGCGTCTGTGTTGGAGCACGACCAAAGCCCACGCTAAATACTATACAGCCATATTACTCCAATTAATATTTATTTATTGTTGCGTAAACTCAAAAAACCAATGTTAACGATCGTTACGAATACTTATCGGGCTGTCAAAAATGCTCGCTAGGAAATACCGATAAATCGTTAACTTATCGTAAATATACGTTAAGTTAACGATGACAAACGTCAAAAATCGATAGCTTTGAAAGTCGAGACTACCAAAAATCCATATTTAACGATCGTTAGGACTTATCGACCGATCGTTACGAGTTATCGATCGTTATCTATGTCGAGACTGCAGGCCCTGGATGTATGTTTATTACTCAATCATCAATGATAAGTTAATTAGTGACAATGAAATAATGTCAAAAATGGATGAGTCTGAGTCTCGTAGCAGGTGGCGTTCTGTAGTTTCTGCCTACCCCCATGGGAAAAAGGCGTGAGTTTATGTATGTATGTATGTATGGATGAGTCTGATAAAGTTATATATCTATTGCGAGCTTTACCAGGAAAATTTTGCAATGTCATATCAGTATTAGATACAATGAGCGAAGGCTTGACTTTGGAGAAAACAAAGGCAACTTTATTAGATGCGGAAATAAGACTAGATGATAAAGATATAGTCAACACAAACCAAGATAATGCATTTAACATTGTTTGCTGGTATTGTCAAGTTCAACAAGAGCTGCATAAACAATATTCCCACATTTCACCAGTTATGTTTAAGCCCCTAAAAAAATTGGTTGGTGCAAGCTCGTTGCCTCACCTTTATGTCAGTGTTGTACGTCTGACTGCGAATATGTACAATCTGCACATGATATCTTATGGGAGTGTATTCTTTGGCAGAATGAGTGCAATTTTATGTTGAATAATGTACAGGCTGCATCTGGAGTTGTTTACTATACGGACCTTGTGGAAACTAGAACAAATTACCGTGCGTTCAAGCATTTTTGCCATACCTATTATTGGAAACAAATATAGCAGCTCACAATGTAGGACCCCTTAATATTAATGCAAATTTTTATCCGTGGTGCTAGGCAACTGGGCTTATCCCAGTTGTAAACAACCCTTTGTGCCTATTGGCCTTGTTTGTTCTGTCTCCTGCTTGATATGGAGGGAAGTGGAAATTTGTACTTTTTCCTACTCCTCCGTTATTATTTTCTGATTAATTTGGTTGTGGGATCCAAGACAGTTAAATTCATTCTCCGGGACTTCGTCGAGCTTCATTGCCTCGGCACTTTTCTGGTGGTTGCCACTGTTGATTCTGGCTTTCAGGAGTTGCAGTGGTTTGGGAATAGTGTGGTGGGATTGTCCCAAAAAAAAAAAGCAACATACCAGGAATTATGGCAAGCTATGGGGAGGCTTCTGCCCAGTAGTTGGGACAGAATACGTAGACAAAAAAATAACCTTTTATTTTTTGCTTCTGAGTCCGTCAGTATCATGCATTTCTCTGAGAAAGGCTATAGGACCGAACGCGCGGGAGAAAGTTAGTATAGATTTTCGAAGCCAGATAGATTCATAAATAAATAAATAGCACTTTTATATTTTAATAGCTTAATCGTGTTATAGCTGGATGACGCAGCTAAGGTTTTAAGATGTTCTCAAAAACTTTCAGCTTTCTTCATATACCTAACGGTATATTCTTACTATGTATAACATTACGTGGTACTGATTTATTATGCGAAATATCTACTTACTTCTCCTCCTTTAACGCTGGTTCAGTCGTCGATAATGGCGCTATGCTTCTCCGATTAACGAAACTCGATGTCACACCGTTGTTCTTAACAGAACAACGTAGATTTCGTGCAGCCAAATTTTTCACAAAATTCCGTAACATTTTGTCTTATTTCTAAGCCACAGGACTGTCCAAAAACGCTGAATCACTGAGCGTTGTACCACCGTATATTAACTAATTCAACGAGATAGCTCCTCCAAGATTTATGATAATAAAAATATGATAATTCACAATTTACTATTGACCTTTCGAATTTTAGGTTACACAAGATACGTTCCGTTTATGATATTGAATTTTATGTCAAGTCGTCCTCGTCGACTTTTAAGTTGTTGCATACTGATAAGTTCAGGGTTCTGTATTTATTTATAATTTATACCAAATAAGGTTACTGAAAATTCAAAGTTCAAACCGTAGTCTGAACATATTTGCTTACATTTTGCATTTTAGTATAAAATTTTAGAAAAGACATCATTAAAATTTTGCTGCGTGGAGAGAAAAACTAAACACCTGACGTTGACGTTTTGACGTTGTACTTACGTTTAGTTTTCGCTGTTTGTTTATTGACACGCATCAAATTCACTTTAAAAACGTCTAGGCCAATTTTATTGTTGATTCTGATGATTTTGCAAGCATTTTTCAGTTGCTTTTTTGGACTTAACTAAACTAAAAGTTCCTTGGCCTGAAACTGAAGAAAAAATGCTAGTTGTGTTCCACTTCTATTGCGTAAATGTTTTAATATATTTAGCATATGGATACAATAGATAGGATTTGAACAAAAACAAAATGAAAAGAAAGAGGTATTACTTAAACCACCTTGTAACATTTATTAAGTACTACGACAAATACAACTTGATGTATTGCCCCTTACTAAGTTAAAAAGAAAATCACTTATGAATTCATGGACTTTTCAAAAATATCATGCTTACTTTTTCGTGTCAACAAATCTGGAACGCTTCTTCCGCACAATTGTCAAAATTGCCATCGTTGATCGTACATTTATATTTTGTAGTGAAAATATTCGAGATTTTACTCGATATCCGTATTTCCTTGAATTCCAAATCTTAAATATTAATACTTCATCTACGAAGTATTAAGAACATAAAATCAAAAATGTCGGATAGATTAAAAAGTACGGGTCCAGCCAATGAAGAAGTTATAGATGAATTAACAAAAGACTTGAAAACATCATTGAAAACGAACGAATCTGTCGAAGAATTTGTTATTAGTCCTGGTACAAGCGCAGAAGATTTCCCTAAGGCTAGCGGAGACGCCCCACACACTAGCGGTATGTTTTTTTATGACTTTGTTACATCTTAGTAAGGGCGTAGTCTTGAACGAAAATGTTAATTTTTCAATGCCATAGGTTATTAATTTGGCATAATTGAACCATGTTGTTATTTTCACACCCTCACCTCCTACAGTTTCAACCGCAAATAATTAAAAATGACATGTTGAATGCTCCACCACCAATCACTCTTTGTACTGTATTAATTTAAACCACTTGAATCGACAAGAATGGTCACCCGTTAGGCAAGCAAGTAAATATAATCTTAGAAATTTAGAAATATTCATAACCAAAACTAAATTAATAGAATAATGCTTGGCGGAGGCCGATGTTCTTCAGTGGACGTCTTTTGGCCAAAATTATTATGAAGAAAACTTACCTACTATAATAACGATAAATTTCCTAAAACATAAAAATATATAATTTGGTTGTTACCGCAAAACCCATAGGTACATTCACTCTTTATAGTGCAACAGCCATTCTCTATTTCGAAGATTTTTTTACATGTAGATATCATCTAAATATTAATTATATGTTGTCAGTTTACAAAATGCTTAGTTACCGAAATTTCTTTAACTCAAGATATATATATGTCGCAAATAGGAGGGCTATCTTGGATAAACACTCGATCTTGTGGGCTTTCGTGGGTATATGCATGCTACAAAGCAGGTAACTTATGCCGATTTGGAGATAGTCCTTGTTCCAATCTTATCAAAGCAGCGAATTCGGCCACCTATTCGTTTCGCTTTCTTTCAACAAAACACACTTTCAAGTTTATAACGCCACACTTTAGGCTACTTCTCAATTATTTCCCTCGCAACTCTGTTTTCAACTTTTTGCAAACGCGTACCGCGCGTTCCTTTTTCTAACTTTTTCCGACCAAATATGGCGGGCGACTTCGCTCAGGTCGCCATTATCCTTGGCTACCCTGCTTTCATTGGTTTAAGAACACCTCGGGCAAAGTTCTCAGCTTTTAACATCCAATCAAAATCGAGTATTTTGACATAAGCCAAATAAAGTTTTGTCAATCGAATAAAATCGAACTGAGATTGAATCATAGGCTAAATGTTGCCAATTAAACAAAACTGAATTAATAAGTTTAAATGCGTCATACTTCTTTGTTCTAGATTATTATTAGTAATATACCTTCCTCCTACATATATATATAATCTAAACAGCTGCCTCGCATTTATTATTTTTAATTACCTTGAATTCGTGTATAATTTTACTATTGGATTGCATTGTCTCTAGGACTTGATGGTTTCAGTTCTTCCCTTCATGTAATGATAACTCTATTAACGATAAATGCATGGACCCTTAATTTAAGAGTATACACTGTATTTCAATTATAAAAATGTGCAGTACTTAATAAATGTAAACTCAAAATGATATTCACTCTTGAATCCTTTCCATTTTTTAGAAACACCAACACATTCCGAATCAACAGAAGACCACGATTTAGACAAAGATCACGATGAGAAAGATGCTGAAGCCAAAGAAGACAGCGATTCAGATATTGATGAAGAGTCGTTAAAGGATGCAGAGGTAGACCTCACGGATGACCAGAAGGAAGAACGAAAGATCATTGCCGAGGAGTTGAAGAAGGCTGGTAACGAGGCGTTCAAAGTTGGAGACTTTGATAGGAGTATTGAGAAATATACTGAAGGTACGTTGATGATCATCATAAGAACACAATATTATCACTCCAGCTAATAAGGGGATGGTTTTGCTCAGCCAGCTCACGAATATGTATCCTCCAACTGCAAAGCATGACGGCGGCTCGTACACCAGTGTCAGGAAAACGCGCAAGCAAGCGGTCACAAAATATTCTAAAATCGGAATTCTGTCTACGTTTCCAACCGATGCAGTGCCCGATATAATATCATCATTTATACAGTCCTCTCATTTGATTGAAGATCCAAACAAACCCCCAACAGTCTTTTTAGTTCGCTTCTTAAGCAGTCAGGTTATTTGATTTTTTGAATAAAATTTTTCTTTCTTCCAAACATACAATTTCCTACACAACTAATCTCCATTTCAACTCTCCAGGTCTCCGAACTTGTCCACTACAGTTCTCTCAGCAGCGTTCGGTATTGTACTGCAACCGGAGCGCCGCCAAGATGAAGCTGCAGAAGTACTCGCAAGCTGCCAAGGACTGCAGCAAGGCTATCGAGCTGGACGACAAATATGTTAAGGCTTATATTAGGTGAGGATAAACACAAGAGCCAATTTATTGCCACATGGTCCCAGCGCTAACAATGGAATGTTCATGTTTAATCAACTCTCCTAAGCACAAAATTATGGAATATTGGGCTCTTAATTCACATTTCATAGATTATTTGAACGGATCATTTAAGGCGCCGATTCCCTTGAGTAGCTGATTTTAAAATGAGAATCACGTCTAAACGGCTAGTCCTAATTTTTTGGAAAAAAATATATGTTACATTAGACCATTTTCTTAATTATTTGATTTAAGAATATTTTAAGTTTTAGTCGTATAACATACTCGTATATAATTAATTTGTAAAGTTATGTCTAAAATAGACAAAAACACGACAATCGCACTAAAACCGCTTCATCGCTTACCATCAGGTGAGATGGTGGTCAAGCGCGAGCCTATATAAGATAAAAAAAAAAAAAAAAAAAAAAACCGCTGTGCGTATTTTAATGAAATCGACACCATCTCAAAGACAATTTAATTGTCTACATTTTGATCTGAGGCTTTTTTTTTAAAGTCATAGAATAATAAGGAAAGTACAAAAAACTACTAAACTTTGGGTCGCGCGGGTGTGAAACGAGTGCGCGTTATGTTCTCTCAAGGACGTTGGCGTTATTCGTCGTCTTAAAAATTGAGATCGCGCGGTTTTAAGTTTTAGTATTACATTCGGCATTACATAAAAATTTATCCATTCGAAATTAAAATAAAATGTCATTCATTAGAATTAGATTATAAATTTTTAATGTTAATCAATGCTTGCTGAGGCTCCATGGATGCTACATACAGGCAGGCTTATTACGTAAGAAACAGCAATCAGCAATCATCGCGCGAGCAATCAACTTCAAAGATCCTACACAATCGCTTTTTTTGCTAATCGCTCGCTCGCTGTTTGTCAATAGCACTTGATTTCTAAATAAACCGCCACAAATTCTAAAACTACTGTATTGAAGAGCAATTATTGCGCAAAAATCGCCAACCTTTTGCTCTTGAAAGATACGTAATTAAATAAGCCTGCAGTTTTAAATTTTGTGATAGTGTTTATTAAGGTTACACTTGTCGAAAATTCTTCCATACAAACGTAGTCTAGGGATTATTTCACTGTTTGACGATGTACGTTCAAAATAAAAAGTGATATCAATTTGTCTCATCATTATCTAGCCCTGTATGGAAGCAAAAAAAGTAAAAAAAAGAAAAATTTTAAAGTTATGAGCGTCAAAAGTTCCACATTTCGACTAATTTTAACGCATTTTTGGGCGCAAATAAATATCATAAGAAGACGGAAATTGCCATACAGAGATAGATTAGTAGTTCAACAATGCAAATAATTATTTCATGATATCTAGAATGCCAAAGGTCTGTTTATAAAATTTCGCGCGCTTAGTTTCGTCCTAAATCATTATTCATTTTGCTTATTCGTACGCGAACTAGCTTCCTACTGCTCATCACAGCATCTATCTCTTCCGCACGTGTTGTCGGTTGATATAAAATGCATTTTAACCCCGCGCACAATATAGTTCGTGCCGTCGACTAGTGTAACCTTAATACGTATATTTCACTAACAAATACGAATAAATTGATAAATCAGATTTTTCTATGAAATTCCCTCATTTTTTCTGTTACAACCAACTTATTTTGCGGTTTGTTACGAAACCCTAAATGAGCTAAGTCCGACGCACTTGGCCGGTTTTCTTGGCACTTTTCATAGTAATCCATGACTGTTTGTGTAACATAAAACCGTTATAAATCACTTGCCCTTATCTCGAATTGAATCAACACAAAATTTCTTCTTGTTCCATGCGTAATATAAAAATCCGGCGTGCATGTATGCCTAGATATATCACACATCATCAGCCTATTAATGTTCCCACTGCTGGGACACAGGCCTCCTCTCTGTGAGAGGGAATGGGCATTTATACACCACGCGGGCCCAGTGCGGGTTGGTGGATGTCACATGTCTTCGAATTATTGGTTCTAGGACATGCCGGTTTCCTCACGATGTTTTCCTTCACCGTTTTGAGAGCAGTGGTGATGAAATAATGTACACAAAGTAAAGCGCCTGCCTGGGCTCGAAACCACGACCTACAACTTTTAAGTCGCGGCCGATACCACTGGGCCACCACTGCTCTGCCTAGATATATCATCATCTGCCTAGCCTTTTCCCAACTATATTGGGGTCGGCTTCCAGTCTTACCAGATTCAGCTAAGTACCAGTGTTATACATTGAGCGACTGCCTATCTGACCTCCACAACCCAGTAACTGGGTAACACGGTACCTCTTGGCAAGACTGGTGTCAGATCTCAAGCTTCTGACTACCCGTAACGACTGTTAAAGATCTTCAAATGACAGCCGGGACCAACGGCTTAACGTGCTTTCCGAGGCAAGGAGGAAACTCGGTATGTTGGAATGGTCACCCATCCACGGACCGACCTCGTGAAGCGTTGCTTAACCTTGATGATCGACCCGTGCGGCTGTTGAGCCTAGATATATGAACTTAAATAATTCTAAAGGAGTACCTATGTTAGGATCGTAGTTTCTGCCTACCCCCATTTGAAAAAGGCGACAGTTTAGGTAAATTAAAATCTTATTAATTTTTTCAGGAGAGCGCAGTCATACGAAGCCACGGAAAAACTCGACGAGTCATTAGCAGATTACAAGAAGATTCTTGAACTGGACCCCTCTCATAAGGATGCTAAAATGGCTACCATACGCCTCCCACCACTGATAGAAGAGAAAAATGAGAAATTAAAGACAGAAATGCTTGGAAAACTAAAGGATTTGGGCAACATGATTTTAAAACCTTTTGGCTTGTCAACAGAAAATTTCCAAATGGAACAAGATCCTGAGACCAAGGGATACAAAATTAATTTCAAGCAATGAGTAATGATTAAGAAAAATTGTGATATTATTATATTTATGGATACTTTATGGCGTTTTTTTTAATCTTTGCCCCACGCTAGGAATTTCTCCTGTATCGTGGACAGGGGCGGCTGTACTTTAAGTTCACTCGTGCGCTGAACTGCCAGATTTTAATAGGTTTACAAAAAAAAACTGTTTAATAATATCTGATTAACGATCTATTCAATATTCACGAAATTATGACGAACCAATTTAAACTCTTTGCTAAAGTAATAAGACGTATATTGCTGTAAAAAATATTCTCCGTGCGGTAGGCTTAAGCGTGTGGCTGACTCTGGCTTGGCCACCATCAGGGGTTTTAAACTTGGTAACACAAATATTTAGTCGCTAATTAGTCTCCAAATATGAGATTTAGTCGTGTGGCTGACTCTGGCTTGGCCACCATCAGGGATTTTAATGTTGATCACACAAATATTTAGTCGCTAATTAGTCGCCAAATATCAGATTTAGTCGGTCACTGGTTCAAAAGTTAGAAGGGTTGTTAGGTGGCCGATCTGGAGAGACTCCCCAGCTTGGCCAAATTTATATCTCAAAAACTAGGGCACCTAGCGAAGATCTGTTTTCGCCCAGATTTAGTCGAAATTAGTCGCCAAATATCAGTAGGTATTAGTCGATCACTGGTTCAAAAGTTAGAATGGTTTATCGGTGGCCGATCTGGAGAGACTCTCCCCGGCTTGCCCACATTTATATCTCAAAAACTAGGGCACCTAACGAATATCTGTTTTCACCCAGATTTAGTCGAAATTAGTCGCCAAGTCACAGATTTAGTCGGTGTGTAATTAAAAAGATTTTAAAGTAATAATTTCCTCCATACATTGGTACAAGTAAGTACAAAACATTTTAAGTAATTTCTAGACAATACCTATGACGTCTTAAGGTGGAATGTTTGTTTCGAAATATAAACCTAAATATGAAGTTATTCTATTTTATTACATACCAAAAAGGAAAGCAGTATGCATTAACTAGAAACAGATCTACAACAAATATAATGTAATTATTTATTGAACATAATGTACCTAGCTGTCGCTGGCAGATAGATCGCTGCGCTCTTGTGCGCTCCGTTTCATTTATGTATGGTAAGTAAGAAAGAGATAGATGCGCGTGTACAGACGAACTACATAGAGCGAATTGCCCGTGACGTAAATTAAAGTCAGCCAGTTTACAGTGGAACTTGTTAAGACTAGTTAAGAACTCGAGTAATACCGGTTTTGTAATAAATTAGTGTGCGTTTTATATATTTTATCTACTCTCATATCGTAATATTCGAATTATAAACTTCAAAACGAGTTTATATTGACATACTTTATAAACACAATACCGAAATTTATAAATAGAATTTTATTATTACAAATCGGTACATATCTCGACATCTAGTAATATGTATTTGAACCAATTTTTCTTTCTTAGCGCTGGGTCCCCGTGCTAGCATAGTATTAGGTAGATACATCATATATTCTTATTTGGTAACAGAATATAATTATATTATTAACAGAATATATAATTTGGTAAAACAGTTGTATGCGACTGTACATCTTGACACCAAACAGAACAAGAGCAAGGTTTAATGTTTTCAAAGAAGATTAAGGTACTCTAACCTAGTAATATAAAACATAAAAATATATATTTAATTGAGAATGTATATCTCTCTGACATTTCTAAGGACTTTAGACCGATAAAACTAGAAGTATATTACACATATTAATAGAAACATTTTTTTCTAGGCTATTTTTCGTAAACTTTTCGATCTAGCTCTTGAACTATACCTTAAAAGTTGAACTCATTTTATCTTCTAAACTAAGACCCGACTAAATCTGTGACTTGGCGACTAATTAGCGACTAAATCTGGGCGAAAACAGATCTTCGTTAGGCGCCCTAGTTTTTTACTGTTTTTTAGATATAAATGTGGCCAAGCCGGGGAGAGTCTCTCCAGATCGGCTACCTAACAACCATTCTAACTTTTGAACCAGTGATCGACTAATACTGATATTTGGCGACTAATTTCGACTAAATCTGGGCGAAAACAGATCTTCGCTAGGTGCCCTAGTTTTTGAGATATAAATTTGGCCAAGCTGGGGAGAGTCTCTCCAGATCGGCCACCTAACAACCCTTCTAACTTTTGAACCAGTGACCTATATACTAAATCTGATATTTGGAGACTAATTTCGACTAATTAGCGACTAAATATTTGTGTTATCAAAATTAAAATCCCTGATGGTGGCCAAACCAGAGTCAGCCACACGGCTTAAGCGCACGGCGAGAGTTCATACAACTTCTACGAGAAACAAGCGAAAACGCCTGGCGAGTGAGACAGAGATAGTTCAATAGAAAATGTACGGCAAAATATGACCACTCTCGTGCGCCCAGCGAACCGAAGATTACCGAGAGAGGGCGAGGTTTGATGAACGCAATTTCGAAATGGCGTTGGCGTCGAATTCGAAAAAGAAAAAGAAGTCGCTAGCGAGATGGTTTGCCGTCTATCTAGCACAATCTACCTAATGAGACGGCAAAGTGCACTACTACTTCTATGATGCACCAGCCGCCACTGATCGTGGATGTGTTTATAAAGAATTGAAATTTACTTAGACAATCAACCAGATCCGGTAAGTATCCTGTAATTCCTGTAGGCCATAACAATATTTGTTCCGTGCGAGAATCGAACCCGTGTCACTCAGCTAGAGAAATATACTTACACGAAACTCGTATGCCAATCCCGGGACTTTTATTTGGCTAATCCTGGGATTCTGCTGGGATTAATGCTGTGCGAAATCGATTAACAAGATTATCGATTATCATTTTAGATAATCGATTATTGGGCGGAAGCTATTTAAACTATGATAACCAAGTAGGGTTATCATAATTTAAATAGCTTTCTCGTAAAAAGTCTAGTGAAGCGTCGGGTTTTCCCCTATAATAGAGCAGTTTAATGCCGAAGTATTAAGGCGATATATACACCCCAATGCTAACGCAGTACTGGCCGTGCGCCCGCTCGGTGCCAAAATATCAAAATTGAACCTCCTTTTGAACAGTTTTGTTTGCAATAGTTATTTATGCTACAAGTGCGGGAAGTATGTGATTTCCGATGAGTGCTATTTTTATTCACGAGCGAGCGAAGCGAGTGAGTGGATAAATCGAGACGAGTCGGAAATCATCTTACGCACGTGTATCATACAACATTTTACTATGCATTGTGCGAGGAAATAAAAAAATATATCTGAACCAAGCAAGAAATTAATAAAATGGCGCTTAAGGCGGAACCACACTTACGTGGCGTGGCGTGTCGTGGCGCCTTCTGACGCAGTTGATTGGCTACAAAACTCGTTGCGCTATGACGTAGGCTGGAACAGAGTCGTTTGATTGGTGGATCCCGCGCCACGCCACGCCACGACACGTAAGTGTGTTTCCGTCTTTATTCAAAGGCGCTCAGCATATCCACAGATTAACTAATAAAAGCTGTCACGTCGTAACGCAAAAAGGCACGAGCAAAATATTCATTCTGCCAAACATATTTAATGAATACTTATTTAAAATTAATTTATTGATCAAAATCTAAATCTAGAGTAATAAAAACGCCTTAAATGAAGTATTAGTTTTGTTTTACCTTTTATATGAATGATAATATGTACTTAACTAATTTTTAAAACTTTTCTCAAATAATAAAAACTCTATGCGGCGGGCTGACGTTGGAGTTAAAAATAAAAAAAAGTACAGGAAAGTAAAAAGCACTAGTAAAAAAAAGTGACACTTTCCGCACAGTTTGGCTGCTTGGAAAACGCTCTTTTCGAGGACATGCATTGTAAAATATTATTTGATTTACATATGCTATGTTAGTTATGAAGAAATACCAGCCATGAATTTTTCTGTGTAAAAATATGTTTTTAGCATTTTTTACGGTTTTAGTACATGAGACATACATATCTTCGATTTATTCGTTTGATTTTTAATATAAATAATAGTTATTTTTTGTTAATAAATTCAATTCTGTTATTTTTGTATCATTTTTATAATCTTTTCTAAGACAATTTGTAACAATTTTTATTTCGAGCTAATAATTTAACCATAACGATTAATAATCGATAAATTTTAATCACATTATCGATTAGTAAACAGCACTACCTGGGATTATCGGGTTTGCCAAAATGTGCCTTGACAATGATCTTGCCAAAATTACATTAAGGGCACTTATAATTACTTATTAATGATGTTAAGCCCGTTTTAACCTTTTCTTTTTTTTTTTTTGGTTTCGCTGGGAAAAAATGCATTACGCATACCCACCCATGGGGGAATATGGGGGGGCTATGTGGGACTCCCCGGGCTGAGGCCCGGTATACCCACTAAAATAACCCAGCGGCACTCCCGCATCGTCTGTATGGAGGAGGACTGGGAAACTGGCACAGCCTTTACGTCCAGTCCTCCGCCGACGACCGTTCGGCAAACTCGCCTACGGGGCTTCCGCGTGCCCCGCTGGCGCTGCTCCTTAAAGGAGCCCTCCTCTGCGGGGCGAAGCTAAGTCCCGCCAAGACTCTCTGCCCCGCCCCAATACACCTCCACTTCCATCTTCTCCTCGCACTGAATCGCCCTGGCGCGTGAGCGACCCAGTGCGCGGGACCTTTGTGTGGACGAAGGATCCCCCAATCCTCCGCCCACGGCCCCCATCGCTACGGCACTTGACCCGCGAGGGCCAAACGCCACCCTCCACGTTTGTGGCGGAGCATCGATACCAATGCTACGCCACCTCCCTCCTAACCTAACCTACCCTCCCGCCCAGAGGCCCAGAAGTGAGCCCCTGTGTCGCATCCGGAGTGTTCCCTGCTAGTCAGAGGAACACCCAGAGCGAACCTACCTCCTCCTCTATTCTCTCCCTACTGATTTCCCTCTGGTGATTCCCCCGTGTACCTAAGGGGAACACCCAGAGCGAAGTCCTCATCGTCCGCCGACTCATCGCTGTCGACCATCCCGACGCCGAGGGAGGGCCGGCAGCGAGGAGTCATCCCCTCCTGCCGCACAACGGCGGCATACCGCCGAGGGCTTCCCTCCTGCCCCCAGGCGGGGCCACCCCCCACCGAAGGAGAGCCGTCGCTTGATCCGGCTAAATCCGCAAAGCCGGGTGCAGAGCCAGGTGCAGAGCGGGCTTGAGCAGGGTGCAGAGCTGGGGTGCTCACGACGTCCTCCCGAAGGAGAGCCGTCGCTTGATCCGGGCCGAGCCGGGTGCAGAGCGGGCTCGAAGCAGGGTGCAGAGCTGGTGTGCTCACGACGGCCCCCCGCAGAGGCAGGCAGCCCGCCCAGAGGCCCACCGCTTACCTACCTAACCTAAACTAACCTATCCTACCCAGCCTAGCCTACCTAACCTTGCCTACCTATCCTAGCCTACCCCTATGTCGCATCTGGAGTGTCCTCTGCTAATCAGGGGAACACCCAGAGCGACGCCTACCCCCCCCCTGTCAGATTATTCGCCACCGCCAACAAGAACCCACGAATGGGAAGTTATTGACGGTGCCCAGGGTGCACCGGCCCAGCCGGTTGCGCTTCCCACCGGACGTGTCCGAAAGAGACTAGCAACCAACCAAGCACACGTGGAGGTTACCTGACCCGCACCCCAGCCCGTTTTAACCTAACCTAACCTAGTTAAATCAACCTAAGGTACGCCGCACGGTGAAAGAACTACACAGGTACATACAGGGTAGGTACACGAGAAATGAGCCTGTTTGAAAATGGAGGAGTTCGTAGATATCACTTACAATTAGCAAATAAATATCTGTTGTCTATACTTCATACCAGTGTGGAAACTGAGCGAACGTTTTGAACTGTTGCTTATAACCATACTAACCAATAAGGTATCACATCCTACATGTCTAACAAAGCCTCTGCGAGAGTTGGCTCCTGGTACACCTTTCAAAGGTCTGGGACCCTAGAGTCCCGAGAATCTCAAATATATATAAAAAAAATGCGAAATTTAAAAATGCTTTAATTGCTGAACCTATTTAGATGAAATTTGGTATGGAGATATTTTGAGACCCTGGGAAGGACATAGGATAGTTTTTATCCCAGAAGTGTGTTTCCTTGGGATGATAATAGTACATTCGTGTCGAGCAAAAAAAGTCGAGATTTTAACACGAGCGATGTAGCCAATTTCGACATGAGCCGAAGGCGAACGTCGAAACTTACATGCGAGCAGGCACGTATACAGAGAGGGGGATAGTTGGGATTTATCCCCCCCGAAATCTGACTGTGTTTATTTATTCGCTTGTGTGTTCTTTAAATAAGTAGTTAAAATAAAATATAGATAGATCTTGATCTGAAAAATCGCTGTAATCACTGTACTATAATTTTTAATAACTTAAAGAAGTACTGTCCGACGTCCGTAGTTTAGTCACACACTTATAAGTATTTTATATTTAGATATAAGTATTATATAAGTATTTTTCTGTTTCCACTGGCAGCCATTACGTCTAGTACCATATCTGGATCTGGCGCCAAAGCGGAATGAATAGACAATAGAGCGAGACGTTCTCGTTTTTCATTGAACAGAATGATTGAACATTATTCTTTAAACATTTTTATATTAAACCCATACATGACATCTATACAGACGACATATTCAGATGGCGGAGGCTTAGACCGGCCCTCCGCCAGAACCGGTTACCCAAGTAGCAATGGACTTCCCAGAGCGAGACCTCTCGCCCGATGTTCTATTCCTTAAAAAGGATTTTATTCTCTTTAGGCATGAAAATGACCGCTCCACAGATGCCGTTGAAACCGGAAGGGTGGCCAGAATATGTATTAGCCTGTTAATGGTAGGAAAGAAAATTTTGTCACACGTGTCTAAAATTTCCATAATTTCGACATGTTTGTTTCAATGTTTGTCCCCCCCCCAAACCAAAAGTCTGGATACGTGCCTGTGCGAGTGTTAAAATAAAACCTTTTTATGCGAGACACGAATGATTATTTTTCCACTACCTGATGAGCTTACTTAGTAAATTCAAATAAGTTCTAACAACAATTTATTAGAAACGTTCAGACTAAAAACCACAGACTATATACACACAATCAACGCGCGCTTTTTCGAGAGGTGACAGGTTCAGTATCATTCTGCCAGTTACTTATTGATATCAAAACTCCATACAAAAGTCATTTCGTTACTGATAAACTTGCCTATCGAAAAGTTTTCATAGCTATGTTTAATTGAATTAATTGAAATCATTTTTTTTGGAAGTCGATGTCCATAACGCAAATAAATGCTACCTACGAAAGACACCGACTTCCAAAAATAAAGTTATTTTTCACTTTGTAGTTTTCTTATTTGGAAGTCGGTAGTATTTTTTTGGAAAAAAGTTTTATTTTATTTTGAACGTACATTGTCAAACAGTGGAATAATCACTAGACTACGTTTGTATGAAAGAATTTTCGACTAGTGTACCCTTAAGTGATTTTTTTCATTACAATAATCAGAAACCACATAGTCATATCCCGGGATCCCAGGATTACACAAGCAAAATCTTGTAATCCCGGGATTGAAAAACATGCTCTGGATTACATTCTCTACATGCAGCAACGGGGTGCCAACGCTAAGAAATAGAATTCGGTTCAAATAAATATCACTAGATGGCGCGATATGCAACGATTTTTATTGAATTGTTTGTAAACATAACATTTGCAGGAATTTAACATAAAAATATAGTTATTTATGCTACAAGTGCGGCAAGTAGGTGATTTCCGATGAGTGGATAAAACTACACGAATCGGAAATCATCTTACGCACGTATATACGTGCGTAAGATTATTTCCGACTCGTGTAGCTTTTACAACATTAATGATAATCTGTACTTAACTAATTTTTAAAACTTTTCTCAAATAATAAAAACTCTATGCGGCGGGCTGACGTTGGAGTTAAAAATTAAAAAAGTACAGGAAAGTAAAAAGCACTAGTAAAAAAAGTGACACTTTCCGCACAGTTTGGCTGCTTGGAAAACGCTCTTTTCGAGGACATGCATTGTAAAATATTTTCTTGTTTAATCAAATATCCTAAGCACAAGATTATGGAAAATTGGGCTCTTAATTCACATTTCAAAGATTATTTGAACGGATCATTTAAAATTAATTCAAATAGATGGCGCGATTTAAAATTTCTGAGGCATTCCACTCGATTGTTTAAATTTGTATTGTAACACATTTTGTTGCAATGAAACTGTAAAAAAGTGCAAAAAATACTATAAAACAAATAGTCACTGTATTTAAAGAAAATAATATTCACGAACCGAGTAAAACCTTTTACTTGCAAGTCGCTGCTAACACCATCTATCTATCGCCGTGGAATGGAACCGAACGCGATCTACTTCGATCGCGTATAATAATAATTTTAATAATATCGGTTTAATTAGAGGACACGGCACGGTTTCTTTGTATGGCACTAGCTGTTGCCCGCGGCTTCGCTCCCGTGTACCACCCCACAGGACCCATTTTCGGGATTTAAAAATAGCCGATGACACTCAGGAATGATATAGCTTTCTATTGGTAAAAATGTTTTCAAATCGGTCCAGTAGTTTCGGAGCCTATTCGGTACATACAAAAACAAAAAAATCTTATCTCTTTATAATATTGGTATAGATGAAGCATCTGTATGCTAGTATTATACTATCTGTGATGCAGTGCAGTAGCCGATCGCTCAACACTTACGTCAACCGTGTCGTCATAATCTTTGCCCCAGTCGTAGACATAACCCATCTAATTTTAGGGCCTGTTTCTAAATTGAATATTTGGAGTTCAGAACGTGTCAAACCTTAATGCCAAAGTTTGATAAAATACTCAACTTCAATTTCTTAATTCAGTACACCCTCGATGGGTGTCATTTTCTCTACTCAACTTGACAGTTAATTGTTACATATTTATTGACATTAATCCGTGGTCATGGCGACGAAGTGGAGGAAATTATCTTAAAAGTACTGAGCCCCGATTTCTGAATCAAGACCCCCCCTCCCCTCCTCTAACCCTGGACCGGACACGGGCATGACCAGGAGACCACCGCGAACAAAAGTGATTAATAGTTGTAATTTGTGTACCTTTGTATCACTTTCCACCTGTCTGACAGGAATCGGTATCTCAAAGAACAAACCCCTAGTTTACCGCTGCCGCGTATCGCGGTTTCGTGGGTATAGACCTTGTAGGGCCCAAGAGTCGCAGCATTGCTCATGGGCCCCAGTGTTTGCCTCGTGGCTGTGCCAAGAGTGACGAAGTGTGATTGAACTAGCCCAGGAGTCCCTCGCGGGAATCAATGTGAGTACTAGTTGTAATTTGTGTACCTCTGTATCATTTACCACCTGTCTGACAGGAATCGGTATCTCAAAGAACAAATCCCTAGTTTACCGCTGCCGCGTGTCGCGGTTTCTAGTAACTAGGGCTTTGTTCTTTGAGATACCGATCCCCAAAGAACATTATCTTCTGTCAGTTTCAGGGCGGCCAAGAAGTTTGGCTAGAACTGCTTATACCCTAGTCACTCCATGTAAAATATTGGTACTCATTGCAGCCGGTTAGACTTAGAAGCCGACCCCAACCTTGTTGTACAAAGGACAAGACAGAGAGGTAGCTAAATCTAGACAGAAGAGAGCAGAATGTATTTTTTTTTATTTTTTTTTACCTTTGTATAGATTCTTTTACCGATTGTTTTGTGAATGTGTGAACATTGTAGGCCTTCTAGATTTCTAGATGATTGTTAACATTTGTTAACTTTTTATTTCGTTTTACATTATTTTTTTGTTTTTTTAATTTCGTACGACTTATTGTCGGGCCTACGTTGTCCCCCCATATCCAAGTACTAATGCTGTAAACACAAACAAAATTTTAAAAGAGTAACCATGGAGTTTCTTGCCGGTTCTTCTCCATATACGACTAACCCGAACCGTGCACCTTTTGTCGACGTTTTATAAGTGCCCATGTAGGCCTATGTAAAATAAAATAAAATGATTTGATTTGTATTTTACCCACTTATTGCAAACATGTGCCTAAAATAAAACATCGTGTTCGTCCTTGCTAATAAGTAATCAGTTATGTTTTTATTGATTTATTTTGTAACCAATATTCGTTGCCATCATAAATCATCGTCTGGCACATTTCGATGCTTTAAACTGACATCGGAACTACGCAGTTTGCCAGGTAATCAATCAAAGAGGGGACGGAGGGCAGTATTCAACACTATAAAACTTGCCATTCATGTTGTTACTCTAGACACTTTCACGTGCACGTTTTTATGCGACTGTGTGACGCAAAAGAGGGTAATGTGTTTATCAGTATATGTATGTATGTTTGTTCCTATGTGGCGTTTCTAGAGACTAAACGCGTTGGCCGATTTTGATGTATTATATGTCGTTATAGATTCGTCTTAGTAGCGCGAGTGTCATTGGCGGGTATTTTTTCATACAAACTCATCGAGTGGAGTATTAAAATGATTTCAAGAGGTGATTACATTAATATATACCACTTGTATGCTTAAAAGTAGGTAATTCGAAATAGAAATGGTACTCATCTGAAAAGTTGTCGCGAGCTGGCTGATCTTCTTCTTCTTCTTTCGTGTGAGGTATGGCCACCTTTGGTGTCAGAGTCAAGCCGCCTCTGGCAACACCATAGGCCTCTGACTTGGCTATTTCAGACTTACATTAACTATGTAAGTCCAGGTTTCCTCACGATGTTTTCCTTCACCGTTGTCTGTGATGTCCAAGATAAACTTAGAAAGTACATATTAATTTGAAAAAGTCACATTGGTACTTGTCCGGATTTGAACCCACGACCTCAAGCACGAGAGGCGAGGTCTTAGCCACTGGGCCACCACGACATTTTGATGCTGGCTGATCAAAACCATAATATATTATGTATCCTCCGACTGTGTTGTATATAGCCTTTGTGCTACGATTGTCAGATTTGAAAAATAAAGTTGAAGGCCTTCTGGTTCTGTCATCTTGAATGGATGGTTTTATTTTACAAAAATTAAATATATTAATTTTGTAACATCTCAACTTAACATGGCGCAGTCGGTACCTAAGTGGTAATTAATTCAGGAATAAATGACAGGTGGAGCTGGAGCAGACGCGCGGGTAAAAAGAGATAGGAAGGAAACTTCCGAGCAAATTTTTTTTTCTAATGGCGACGTCAACCACCTTTGGGGCTATAAAACCCCCATGTGAGATGAGTTGGACGGGAAATATGTCCGAGAACTGGAGGTTCTTTCGCCAGAAGTTTGAGATTTATCTTCTAGCGTCAGGAAACAAAGAAAAAGCAACTGACATAAAAACAGCATTACTTCTCAGTTGCATCGGAGACAGAGCACTGAGAATTTACAATACGTTCATGTATGAAAAGAACGAGCATAAGAATGATGTAGATAAAGTTATACTAAAGTTTGATGAGCACTTTAATCCGGAAAAGAATGTCACTTACGAGAGGTACAAGTTTTTTACGAAAAACCAAGGTCACGGACAGACATATCAAGATTATATCGTAGAACTCAGAGATTTGAGTGCGACGTGTGAGTTTGAGCAACTGACTGAGAGCTTGATCAAGGATCGTTTGGTGTGTGGCATAATAGATATCACAGTCAAAGATCGTCTCTTGAGGACAAAAGACCTTACACTGCCGAAAGCTGCTCAGATTTGCCGGGCCTCTCAGGAGACTAAGCAGCAGATGCAAGAAATGTGCTCGGCATCTTCATCATCATCATCATCTTCAACTGGAATGATGATGGTCAACAATATGGAAATTGTTCAGGACCGTGACATTACAGACAATAATAACATTGCAAAAGTTAATCAGAGACAGCAACTACCTAATACGAATCGTGCAAGTGCGAGTGCTTCAGCGTCAAATAGACGACAAAGTCAAACTAATTCGTCAACACCAACAGAGTACCAAAACAAAAGGGTTTGTTCCAAATGTGGTTATAATCATTCAGCTAAAAATTGTTTTGCTTTCAATAAGCAGTGTATGAAGTGCCATAAGTTAAACCACTTCGCAAACATGTGTAAGGCTAAAACGGCGTTTTTACTTGAGGAAAATAGTGATAGCGAAATTATCAACACATTATTTCTAGGTGCACTTTTTGTAAGTTCTGTAACTAAAAAAGTAAAGGACTGGATAATAACAGTTGGTGTTAACGATACTCCAGTACAACTAAAGGTAGACACAGGGGCGCAGGCCAATATATTGGCACTAGGAGCTGTCCAGCTGAGGCATCTTGGGCTGGATCAAAACAACCTCATGCAAAGTAAGACTAGACTTACTACTTTTACGGGGGAAGCAATTGGGTGCTTAGGTAAGTGTTCTTTACCTTGTAAGTTTGACGGAAATATTCATACCTTAGATTTTTTCGTGGTAGCTTTTGGAGGCGCTTGCAACATTATCGGCCTGCAGTCAGCCATCAAATTAAATTTAGTTGATCCAGTTCATAACATCTCTGTTTCAACGAGTATCCTTAGTGATTATAATGATCTGTTTCAAGGATTAGGATGTGTTGAAGGCGAGTATGATATTAAGCTCAAAGATAATGCTGTTCCGGTTGTACATGCATCACGCAAAGTTCCATTGGCCATTCAGCCTAAATTAAAAGCCAAGCTGGATGAGATGGAGAGGATGGGAGTTATAGAAAAAGTTTCACATCCTACTAATTGGGTAAATTCTCTAGTGATTGCCTACAAGCCTAATGGAGATTTAAGACTTTGCATTGACCCTAAAGACCTAAACAAGGTTATTCAGCGACAGCATTTTGATTTGCCAGTTTTTGATGAGATTAGTAGTAAGTTGGCAGGAGCAACCGTGTTTAGTACACTTGATTTGAGCAATGGCTTTTGGAATATAAAGCTTTCAAGTAGTAGTTCAGACCTGTGTTGTTTCAACACTCCTTTCGGGAGGTATAAATTTCTGAGAATGCCTTTTGGGCTATGTAGTGCCTCAGAAGTTTTTCAGCTTCGTATGCGTCAACTTCTTGAAGGTATTGACGGAATAGAGGTATATATTGATGATATTTTAATTTGGGGACGTACACAAGTTGAACACGATAGGAAATTGAGACAAGTTTTGGACAAACTCAGACAAGAGAATGTAAAATTGAACAAAACTAAATGTAAGATTGGTGTTTCTGAGGTCAAGTACTTAGGACACATTATTACTCCAAGTGGAATTAAACTGGATGATGCCCGAATTGAAGCAATTTTATCAATGAAGAGTCCTAGAGACCGCAAGGAATTGGAGAGATTTTTAGGGGTCATTAATTATATTGGAAAGTTTATTCCAAATTTCGCTACAGTAAATGCTCCATTAAGGAACCTGCTAAAGAAAGGCGTAGATTATGTCTGGTTGCCTGAGCATCAGAAAGTATTTCAGGAACTAAAGGGTTTGCTGGTTAAAAAACCAGTATTACAATTTTTTGATGAGAAGTTGCCTTTGGTTTTATCCGTTGATGCCTCAAAAGATGGTTTGGGTGCAGTTCTTTTTCAGAACAACCTTCCGGTAGCTTATGCTTCAAAGGCATTGACTGAGTGTCAAAAAAGATATGCTCAAATTGAAAAGGAGCTCTTAGCGATTCTCTTTGGTTGTGATAAGTTCAATCAATTTATTTTTGGTAGAGAAATAACCATTGAAACAGATCATGCTCCTTTGGTGAGTATAGTTAAAAAATCATTGAATTCATGTTCACCGCGTATTCAAAGAATGTTGTTGAAACTGCAAAAGTATCAATTCAATTTGGTTTACAAGCGTGGTAAGGAGTTGTATTTAGCAGATACATTATCTAGGTCTTTTATGGAGAGTCAAAGCTCAGAACTTGAACTGGACTCAAGTGAGATTGAAGCTCACATTGATATGTTAATTTCCAACATAAATGCCAGTGATGGGCAGTTAAGAAACATACAAAATTTAACTGAAAGCGATGAGGAGTTGAGAGTTCTGAAGGACTTTATTCTCAATGGATGGCCAGAGCACAAAAACTCGCTGCCTGATATAGTGAGAAAGTACTGGCATGTTAGAGGAGATCTCACTTATAAGTCCAATATTATATTTAGAAATAACTGCATTGTTGTACCTAGTCAGCTCCGAAAAGAAATGTTGTATCGTTTACATTATCCGCATTTAGGTATAAATAAGACGTTGTTACGAGCTCAAGATGCTATATACTGGCCAGGTATTCATTCTCAAATATTAGATATGATTTCAACCTGTGAAACATGTAAACTGTATAGTAACAACAACAAAAGAGAGGTTCTCATACCTCATGATGTACCACTCTTTCCATGGGAGAAGATTGCACTTGATATATTCGAGTTAGACGGTAAAATGTATTTACTTGTAGTTGATTACTTAACAAAGTTTCCGGAGTTAGCTTTATTGAACTCGCTTACAAGTGATTCTATTATAAATAACTTAAAACGGATTTTCAGCCGGAATGGTATACCCAAATCAATAATGAGTGATGGTGGTCCTCAGTTCACATCTCAACGCTTTGCTGAGTTTGCTGACAGTTGGGGTTTTGATCTAATTCGTTCAAGCCCTGAATACGCTCAATCCAATGGGTTAGTAGAGAGAACTGTTCAAAGTGTTAAAAAACTTCTCAAAAAAACAATTTATGAAAAAAGAGACCCATACTTAGCATTGTTAGAATTTAGGAATACGCCTATTTCAAAAGAAATTCCTTCACCGGCTGAAAATTTATTCAGTAGAAAGATAAGGGGTATTTTACCTATGCAACTTAAGCAATTTATACCCAAAGTCAATAGGAATTTAAGAAAGTCTTTATTAGAAAAGCAGCTTATAGATAAATATTATTATGATAGGAACAAGGCTGTTTTGAGACCATTAGCAACTGGTGAACCTGTATTTTTTAAGATTGGCAAAGCTTGGAGGAAGGGGATAATACAGGAGAGGCTTAATGAGAGATCATACAAAATTAATGTTTATGATCGGTTTTACATCCGTAATAGGTTTCACATAAAACCCCTAAGGAATAGTATTCCACAATACTACATTCCTGACGAAGATGTACCTTCGTCATCTTTCTTGCCCGAGTCAAATGCCAATGAGTCTCTTGTGGGGCCAGATGTGCTTCAGAATGTTGTTATGGCACCAGCCACACACTGTGCTAGAACAGGCTTACATCGCAATGAGGATGGCCTTTTAGTGACATCATCGGGTCGAGTTGTGAGACCTCCAGCTAGACTTAATTTGTAGTTGGTCAAGCACGAGCCGTTATGTTTTATTTTTATTATTGTAATAAGTTTCTTAAGTTATACTAATACAATACCTTGACTTTGTTTATAAGAAGGAGATGTTGTATATAGCCTTTGTGCTACGATTGTCAGATTTGAAAAATAAAGTTGAAGGCCTTCTGGTTCTGTCATCTTGAATGGATGGTTTTATTTTTCAAAAATTAAATATATTAATTTTGTAACATCTCAACTTAACAGACTGCACAGCATGATTTGCATTGCCTTGCCTTGCCGAATTCACTTGCGCAATTAGACTGCGGGTAACCAACAGTAATGAATGAGATTCATAATTATTATTATTTGAAATATCATTTTTGTTACGGGTTTGGGTATTTACTGTAATATTATACCTATTATCAGTGTCTTGGGTAACAACGGCTATTGATCAAGTCAATTCATCATCTTCCTAGCCTTTTCCCAACTATATTGGAGTCGGCTTCCAGTCTTACCGGATTCAGCTAAGTACCAGTGTTTTACATGGAGCGACTGCCTATCTGACCTCCACAACCCAGTAACTGGGTAAACACGGTACCCCTTGGCAAGACTGGTGTCAGATCTCAAGCTTCTAACTACCCGTAACGACTGTCAAAGATCTTCAAATAACAGCCAACGGCTTAATGTGCTTTCCGAGGCACGTAGGACACTCGGTTTGTTGAAAATGGTCACCCATCCACGGACCGACATCGTCAAGCGTTGCTTAACCTTGATGATCGACCCGTGCGGCTGTTATTATTTAGCCACGAGCTCCTCCTATTGATCAAGTCAATTATAAATGGAAAAAAGGAAGATATTGTTTTTGTTTATCGCCATTAGATTTCGATCGGTTGGCCATTCCCCCGTCATTTCTGTGTAGTGTCGCTTGTATAAGTACTAAGCAATACTGTATGACTTCTGAAAATATTTAGGTAATTCAATCATGATATTGTCTTCCTAACTTTATAGGAAGGCAAACCAGCTTTATCCTCGACAGCCTCATTGCAAATAGTATTCCAACTAGCAAGTTTACTAACCAAGAAACACAACAATTCTTTGGCCACCACCGCAGTCAGCCAAAACAAAACATCACGAATAGCCAGCTTTATTGGCGGCGCATCTGTGCCACAACCGCGGGACGCAAGCGCGAGAACACCCTCCCTCAGCACCCCTAATTTATTGAGCCCTTTCTTCACAGCATCGCCCTTTGGACCTCCAGTCTCTGCCCAGTCGCTGTCCAAAGCGCACGTCACTCCATTCAAAAAACAGTGGTGTCTTGCCTACTTTCCTTTGTGTGAGCAGGCTTCCATTACCATGGAGCCGATTTACGACGAGCAGACCAAACTATGCTTCACTCTACGAGGAGGCAATCTGAACGACAAATCTCACTATATGAACTTTCTGCGAGCATTCGTGAGGAAGGATATCGCCAGTATTGAAAAATTCATCGCTTCTAAGTCTCATGAAGAAATTGAACAGGCGATTGATTTGCTAAACCATCTGGAGGTACATTCGCCATTCTGTGCGAATCTCAGGCGTGCGACCAATACGTTTACCGCTCATGTGACATCTCACTCCCCGAAACACTGTTCCAAGCTCTGAACCTCCTTGGAGAAGATCCGTACAAGTGTAGCTTTAGATGCACAGATAAATACCCATATAATTCAGTGAGGTGAACATCCAAAATCAAGCTTTTCCTTCATAGAAAGCCGTAGAAGAAACATGACGCTAGAGTTGGCAGCCGCAGTCTGGCAAGTCGTCGGAAAAAAAACCTTTGAAACGGATGTCGAGTAAAACTGCATGAAGAAGATGTGAAGATATAGAAGAAATCTTCGAGATGCAGGAGAAAGAACAAGACAAAATCTGGGACGGGAAGATTGTCAAGCTAGCTGAACTACGGAGCTGTTCAGCTGGTACCTAGAAGCTAGAAGTCAAGTGGTCACGACTCCTGCTGCTAATTCTAAATTCAATGGTATGACGGTTTAAAATACTAATTATAATACTTAAAGTTCACTAGCAAATTTTTAACGCGCAATTTGGCGCTAGCAATTCACCAATGAGGTAGGAAAACTATGGAGACGGCATATTCTAATATATGAAGAATAGTTATACAATTTTTTTTGTACAAATATCTATAAATAATATCGACACACGCATGTCAAAAAGCGTTTTGTCTCTTTTTAAATAAGCAAGAGCTGCATATGAAAATAGAGACATCTAAATGTTTGTCAGGGACTAAACTTGACAACACTTTTGAGTGACGTCAAAATCATGTCTATGCACTGACTTATAAACCTATGGACTTGCCATACCTACGAAATTAGCGTGCATACCTACAAAAATCGGGCAATTAAGATGGCTGCCCATTTGCACCCGTTTGACAGCACAACGTTTTTTTTTTACGTTTATCTGTGTAGTTGTGCTGTGAAATAGTTGCTAGCTCAAAATATGTTTGTTGTTTTAAAAGAGAAATACGTGTAGAAACTAGGTATTTTGGTGATCTGAGTTTGAAATTAATGGCAAATCATGGCCTCGTGTTTTAAAAAACAGTGTGGTGCGAGAAAAACAAAAATGGGCAGCCATCTTAAGTGCCCGATTTTTGTAGGTGTGCACGCTAATTTCGTAGGTATGGCAAGTCCATAGGTTTCTAACTGAGTCAGTGCAATTCAATTGCTGCAAGTTTTACCTACTAGTATAATCTCCGGCACGTAAGTTGGCAAGAATCGTTAGATGCGCAGAAGTCGTTTTTTTAGGTATCTTTGGTAGTGAAGCGGGGCGCGTCGAACGTTCCGAGCGCGCGATTGGTTAGTCAGTTGACACAAGGATCGACTCACCTGACGTCCACGTTCCGTTCGCCCTATGTGGTGGTTGGTCAGTGCACGCAATATGTGCGAACTTATCCCCACTATGCCAAGACCTTGCCAACTTACATGCCGGGGCCTATGCTGTCAAAATTTACAGGTTGTCCCAACAAAATTTGTTAGTGAACTTTAGTCTTCTGATTTTTAATATATTGTGCAATATTAGAGCTATTACTGTACGGATTTATAGATAGTTCAAGCCATCTTTGCGCGCGGCTCTATTTGTGGGTGGTTGTTTGTACTGCCACGTCACTGCCACACAAATAAAAGCTGTGTTTTTACAAGCGTACTCACAGCGCACGCACACATGGCGCCGGGCGCATAGGCGAGTTGATATAGACCTAAGAGGTGTCATCGATTTTTCGTCAGTTTTGTTCCAGTTTCTGTAACCATTTTGTCAACGGTGACGAAATATTTCTCATTTGCAATAAAAATACCATAGGTATTTTCGCTTTTGTGACTTTAAAATCATGTTTTTGGTACACATCAACTCCATATGTTAAGCTGCGTTCACATTTGTGGCATTTCAACGAACAATCAATTCGCCTCACACAGTAGGTAACTGGGTAACACGATACCGCATGCCAAGTCTGGTGTCACATGTTTGGACACAGCTATTATAGGTATTTTCATAAATTCTCAGTGTTAGTTCTAAGACTCCTTTTTAAAAGAGTTGTCATAATGCTAACTACAATATCATTTTTTGTATACTCGTATTCATAAAGGGCACAAATAGTTGGACTATGTAGCTTTTCTTTATAGTCGATAGTTTACGAATTTCACAGGCGATTTTCTCGCTCGTAACTTTATAACATAAATATAAAAATGTCTACTAAGCCAAAAGTCAGAGACTAAAAATGTTGTTTTTTTTTTTGTAAAAGAAAAGGAAATTACTTGTTTGAGGAGGAATGTTGTGTAAATGGAACATGTTCACAAAATATTTAAGCAATGGACATGACAAGTGAACTCGGGATGACCACCACCTGGTGGTAAGTGGTGTCCGACTCCTATGGACATCAAAGTCAAAGTCAAAACGTTTATTGCGAACTAAGTGTATAGTTGGTGTTGTATCTACAATATTAAAGACCTAAGCAAGGTTAAACAAAATCAGGAGCTTTCTTGTCATGTCCCTTACCAAAAACTTTTGTGAATTTGACACATTTTGTGAATATTCCAAATAAGAGTGTGATAAAAAAATACGACTGAATTTTGGAAGACAGGTGTCAAAAATATCTTTTATTTTTTTAGATTTAACAAGTCGATAATGACTTTAAAAATTAATTTAATTGGACTGAAAAGGCTTTTGCTTAGAAAAAAATCATCCCTTAAGGGAATTGACAACTTTTTTTAGGCTGGTAGCACATTGACAAATCGTCGCTCTTTCTTTGTTGCTAAAGCGAACAAACCACCCGTACCTACTTGATTTTTCATTGCTCAGGCGACATTCCAGTTGCTAGTGCGACATGAACACCACAAGCTTCTGGCCTATTCGGGCGAACGTATCACTTGAAAATCATCAGCAAAACTGACAGTTCTTCATTTTCGCATCGCGAGAAAGAGATGGAGCTTTACTGGACGATTTGGGTCATCCCTGTCTTGTATTGGAACAATTATGACTTTATCAATTACTTTTATCTATATGCAAAAGCTAGGCTGCAAACAACTTTACATTTGGGCTCTTAGTAGCTAGTCAATGTGCATCCAGCCTATAAAATGTTCTTTCTTCAAAAAAATTACGCTAGTCTAGAATTGAAGAGTTAGTTAGGTATCCTATTAATTTATTTACTAAAAAGATTTTCCGAATGGAAATAGGAATAAGAACAAATGTAAAATGCAATGTTGAAACGATTCGGTAATGAATTTAGTAAATAAATCTATTACCGAATCAAATCAAATCCATCTAAGATTGATAGTTCTCCGCCTGGTTTGAACCAAATAGAACATTCCGACAACAACTACACACAACACTGCAAATCCGTAGAAGTGCGGTCCAATGTCTGGTGAAAACTGCGGATGTGGACAAGCGAGAGCTTGTTTTGTTTTGTAAAAGATGGTTCGGCCTAGCCCGTTTCATCACCGGGCTACAACGAACAGCGATGCGCCATCGGTAAATGGTGGACATCCAACCCATACGCACTAAACGTTTTAGGAATACTTTCATTGGTGCGTACCGCTAAGTAGTG
Organism: Orthosia incerta; assembly: GCA_948252205.1. NCBI lineage: Eukaryota > Metazoa > Arthropoda > Insecta > Lepidoptera > Noctuidae > Orthosia > Orthosia incerta. Next base: position 4,091,157 of record OX411769.1, read on the forward strand.
TAATTCCCTGCCGGAGTCTTGTGTTTCCCGATAGCTACAACCTCTCAAGGGTCTTTCAAGTCAAGAGTGATTAGGTTACTTCTAGGCAAGCGTGCTTCAACGTCGACCACATCGCTTACCATCAGGGGAGACAGTGGTCAAGCGCAAGCTTATCTATAATAAAAGAAAAGTTTGTTATAAGTTGTAGCATATAGCATTATCATTAATCATCAGCCTGTAACGTTCCCACTGCTGGGACACAGGTGCTTCTTCTCTAAAAAACTAAGCCAACTAATTTTCGCCAAGTTTGTAACGTCATGTAGTATTTGACGCAGAAGTATTATTATTAATTATAGCAGTAACGTGTGAGATGGTGAGATTAGCAGCGGCCGTACCACAAACTGCCGATGCCATCATGATTTCGTTGTGACAAAATGATAGTTCTATTCGTCTTGTATGGCTCTGTCTCTCTTTTACATCAGGATCGATGTCATATTAGTTTCCAGTTGCCTTCTATCCAGTTCCTTCAGTATGAAATTGGAGTTCCAAATTGTATTTAAATATTCTTCCGTTGTCTCATAAGAAAAGTATTGTATTTTATAAGGAACACCGAAAGCTCGATGTAAAATAGTTTTAATTTCAGTTGGATACGACGAGCTTGTGACCCATATTTTATGCTTTTTGGATGCTTATTGATTACTTTTATAAATTGTATAGCCTCGTTTATGTAATGCGGTCTCATTTTGCCGAAACCATCAAATAGGAACATCATCTTGCCATCATTAAAAAATGTAGAAACATCTTTTACTCGAACTCTCTCGACTGATCGCTTGTACAATCTTTGAGATACACATCACCATGTTATTCCTTCAATGAAACTGCCACTTCATTTTCTTTGAGAAGTTTCATGCTGGGTATAACTTGACACATAAACTTTAAATTTAAAGTCTCTAATAAGTCGACGGCTATTTCATCTTCCTCCCACTTGTTGAGAACTCAACAAGTACAATCCATACTTCGGGACGGTCTTTTTTGGTTGTAAGCGACAGGTGAGTGAGCAGAGCTGAATTGCCCATCCCGGGCTCTGCTGTTACAACGTCATCTTCTATATCGTAAAGAGTTTTTGGTGAGAGACTAGGTCTTATGGTCTTATGTACCTTTATGTCAACGTACAAGTGTTTTTTTCATAATAATCTCTTGAGACAATTAGTTTACCGAGTTGAATTGTGTCTTTACTGATTTAGAATGTCTCCTTTCACATATGCTTTTGATTTATCATCAATTATACTTCTACGCCTTGAAATATCAGTCTAGTAGTCGCCAAGATACACTTCTGTGACTCTTCACTAATGTTAATTAGACTATTTTCATCATGTACAGGACTATCTGCTCTTGGGAAATAATTCTGTAATGTTTCAACTGTAGTACTCGACTGATCCTGCAAGTTTCAGGAGCTCAATAAATGTGTAATCGATCAGGGGGGTGACTAGCTCTTAGAGCGGTATCAATTTGGTATCGAGTAAGTGACAGATGTATACAAGTCAGATACATCTGTCCCTTATTCAATCTCAAATTGATACCGCTCTAAGAGCTTATGGTCACCCACCAGATGTTTTTTGGTCATACTTATTATGTCTATTGAGCTCAACAAAAGGTCTTTTTATGATTTACTACGTTCTAAAATATATCGCAATCTTTTGTAAGATGCGATGCCTGTATTGTCTGCATCCACCATTTCTGTATTTCGTCGTGGTATTTAAGAAACATTGCATCAGTTTTGGCTTTGCAGTAATTTGGGTGATCAAGCTGGTACTCTTCTATTTTGTCTTTTAATATTTCCTCCACGTGATTCTCATCGGCATGTTTGAATAGCAGTTTGCTCAAGAAATCTTTCGCTTGAGTCTCTTTATACTCACTCATCACCTGCCTAGCCTTTTCCCAACTATATTGGGGTCGGCTTCCAGTCTTACCGGATTCAGCTAAGTACCAGTGTTTTACATGGAGCGACTGCCTATCTGACCTCCACAACCCAGTAACTGGGTAACACGGTACCTCTTGGCAAGACTGGTGTCAGATCTCAAGCTTCTGACTACCCATAACGACTGCTAAAGATCTTCAAATGACAGCCGGGACCAACGGCTTAACGTGCTTTCCGAGGCATGGAGGAAACTTGGTATGTTGAAATGGTCACCCATCCACGGACCGACCTCGTCAAGCGTTGCTTAACCTTGATGATCGACCCGTGCGGCTGTTATTATTTAGCCACGAGCTCCTTTCTCTTTATACTCACTGCAGTCAAATAAAAGTTTTGGGAACTTGTTTACTTTGAAATTCTATTGAATTTGGAGCAAATTGATAATTTCTTCAAATTGTTTTTTAAATAAAATTTGAGCATGATCTCCTTGTAGTTTCCAGTTATCTGTAATCTTCAACAGTTTCACGTTATCGTCAAGCACGAATACATTTTCGATGGTACAGCTAATACGAGTACTATACCTCTATTACGCTGCAAGAATCCATAGAGTTATTTAAAGTGACTATGTTAGGTACTTGTTTTGGATTTCCTGCCGGTTTCCCAGCTCTCAATTATCAGGCTGTTAACGTAATCGAGGATTAATAGCCTGTTAATTCTACTCTCAGTTTCTAAGTCCCAAATGTGACAAGCATTTAACAATTTGTCACAGTTGACAGAAATCTCGAATTAACCACATGTTACAGCAGTTTTGGGTTTCTGAAAACCTTTTTCAATGTCAGAGCCTAATTTATAATTGTTGGTAATTGGTCGATTATTCGCAGATTAAAATTAATATTATGATTTTAAAGGCTTATATATTTATTTATTATAAACTTTATTGTACACCACAAAATAAAAATAAAACCATACAGAATAAACATTTTCAAAAACAAAGTGTACAATGCATTACAGACAACTTATACAGGCTTATATTACGATAAAAAGATAATAGGTGTCGGCGAAAACTATGGTATGGGTTGAGTTATAAAAAATATGTTAATTTAGATCAATTATTGAATTATCAAGATTAAAAAATATATATATATATTGTAGTCATGGTATAAAATATAGTATGCAACTCTTGATTAAAACGGATTTATATCGGGGGCCATGAATCACTCGAGTCGCTCAGAATTCTAACACTTCATGAAGCACTCCCTACGGTCGTGATTCAGTTGTTAGAATCCTTCGCTTGTTCGTGGTTCATCTATGGCCGTCGCTTTAAATCCGTCCTTTATTCGCTAGTTGCATAATATACCATTCTTTTTCGTGGCGCTAGTAACAAAAATTTCGCCTAGATGGTGTAATAGATTGACTCGCAAGATAATTACCTAACCTGACTTCGTGTTTTCGTATCAAGACTTCCTTAAAACGAGTGACAAGCTCTCTTATTCTAAATAAAAGCTTAATCAGTAAATAACGTCTCCTGTGCTGGGACACAGGCGCGCCTTCTCTCTAAGAAACTTCTTCTTATTCCTTGTTCTCATATCTGAAGGTCGTGCCCGTCTTGGAATGCTTCTACGGAGTCACTGACGAGCTGCTTCCACGCTACTCTGTCTTCGGCTGTTCTCAGTACAGTGGCCACCATGCGGTCTTTTACCATCCACTTTTCCCACCACAACCAGGTTTTCAAGGTTGTCTGGCTGTCTCCGAGCGATGTGGCCAAAGTAACTCAGGACTTGCTGGTTGCATATCGTAGAGTCTATTTGATGTTCAGCTGCTTTAAGAATCAGAGCCAGATAAATTTCACCAAGTTTGTGACGTCATGTAGCATTTGATACAGAAGCATTATTGTTAATTATAGCAGTTGCGTAAAAAATGGCGAGATGAGCTGGACTCTTGGCAGCAAATATTAGTTCTTGGCAGCTGCACACTTTTGACAAATATTAGTCCTTGGCAGCTGAACTCTTTTACAAAGATTAGTTCTTGGCAGCTGCACTCTTTTGACAAATATTAGTCCTTGGCAGCTACACTATGTTGACAAATATTAGTCCTTGGCAGCTGCACTCTTTTAACAAATATTAGTCCTTGGCAGCTGCATTCTTGACTAATATTAATCCTTGACAGCTGCACACTTTTGACAAGTATTAGTTATTGGCAGTTGAACTATTTTGACAAATATTAGTTCTTGGCAGGTGCATTCTTTTGACAAATATTAGTCTTCGGCAGCTGCACTCTTTTGACAAATATTAGTCCTCATGAGCTGCATGCTTTTGACAAATATTAGTTCTTGGCAGCTGAACTATTTCGTCAAAGATTAGTTCTTGGCAGCTACATTCTTTTAACAAATATTAGTCCTTGGTAGCTGAACCCTTTTTTGCAAATATCAGTCCTTAGCAGCTGCAGTCTTTTGACTAATATTAGTCCTTGGCAGTTGCAGTCTTTTGACTAATATTAGTCCTTGGCAGCTGCACTCTTTTGACAAATATTAGTTCTTGGCAGCTGAACTATTTTGACAAAGATTAGTTCTTAGCAGCTGAATTCTTTTAACAAATATTAGTCCTTGACAGCTGCACTCTTTTGACAAATATTAGTTCTTGGCAGCTACATTCTTTTAACAAATATTAGTCCTTGGCAGCTGAACTATTTTGACAAAGATTAGTTCTTGGCAGCTGCACTCTTTTAACAAATATTAATCCTAGGCAGCTGCACTCTTTTGACAAATATTAGTTCTTGTCAGCTGAACTATTTTGTCAAAGATTAGTTCTAGGCAGCTGCATTGTTTTAACAAATATTAGTCCTTGACAACTACGGAGGGAAGACCTTGACCTATAGATATGCTAAATACTAACTGCCACAAGAAATAATATTTCCTATTCGTGGCACTATAGACCAGGGTCGATAATTTGTGAAAAGAAAAAATTATAGTAGGATGAAACCTATTAGAAAAAGAAAAGAATATAACAAAAATTAAAGGAAAAATAATTTACGGGCGATCTGAGGTCGGGAAGTGGAAGGGGGTGAGTTTTTAAGGGTGAAAACGGTTTATCTCGATTTTCGGCTAAACAAGTCCTATGGATAAAAATAGATGGCAAACTTGTATATAGTAAAAAGATCTACAACTTTTGAAAAAATAAATTGTAGAAGAAAAATTAAAAACCAAAAACTTGGTTATTTGAATGTTTCACATACATTTTGAGGTTATGTGAAAAAAGTGTAAATACAAAAGTTGTAGATCTTTTTATTATCTACAAGTATGGCATCTAACTTTTTTCCATAGGACTTGTAGTTTTGCCGAAAATCGAGATAAACCATTTTCACCCTTAAAAACTCACCCCCTTCCACTTCCCGACCTTTTTTCCCCGATGTATCAATTATTTTTTGTTATATTCTCTTCCTTTTCTAATGGGTTTCATCCTACTATTTTTTTTTTCACTTTTTACCATTTTTAAAGGCTTCGGCACTGGTCTACTAGTTATTGAAGTCAGGTTGCACGCTGGATACGAGGCGCACAAGACCGATCGATGTGCCAACATATGGGGGAGGTTCAGCAATAGACGTCTTTCGCCTGAATTGGTGATGATGATGATGAGTTATATGGAGCTTCACCAAGGTGTTGTAAATGATTGACTCAGAGACTCAGAAGATAATTATTTTAACAGAAGAAGGAGGGTAGCTACCGTTCTTATAATAGGAGTATTATTTTATTTTAATCTTCCATCGAGATTTCGTACCATGAAGTCCTTAAAACAAGAAACAAGCTTTCTTATTCTTATTAAAATCATGTTTCATTTTAAGCTTCAGTTTAACCAGCCTTTAACGATCCCACTGTTGGAACACAAGCCACATCTCTATGCAAGGGAGCCGGCAAATGTCTGCCAAGTTTGTGACGTCATTCATGTGACGAAGAAGCATTTAAATATTAATTATACGAGTAGCAGTCGTGAGGGAGATGGCGGCATGAACGCCTTTGTAAAGGTTACCTGGCGCGAGTAAACTATTTTTCTTTCTTTCTTTTATCCTTTGAGAGAGGTGGACAAAAAGCAAAAAGTAGTGGGAAGGATATTTATAATTAATAGGATACCTAGTAACCGAATTGCGGGTGTATTAAACATATCTGACAACCCCACAGGGGATAACAAGCGTGATGTTAAGAGAGGATAAGATTGTGATGTCAAAATAAAATGATGTAATGTAATTACTTCAAAATGTACCGTTTTTTTGTATCTATATATTTGCGTTTAACGACTCCAAATATGACAATCTCTAATAAATATGTTGGTGTAAGTTTGTTTTTTATTTGTGTGCCCATATCGAAGAATCCTTTTTATAACCCCTTACCCAGTACTATTTTTAGGCATTTAGGTACTATTGAAAATATTTATGTATGCCTAAAAATTGTATGCGAACTGTACCTTTTCTGTCTTTATTTATGCAAAACTGTCCACGAGAATATGTTCTTCTTCTAATCTGTCTTTATGAGAATCTGTCCTTATGCGAACAAAGGACTGATGGTTTGTGTGGATCAAGAAAAAGAGTAGTTTTCTGCAATGCCGAACTCCAATAGTCAAAAGTCTTATCAACAGATCACACTTTGGGGGCAGGTGGAACAGGGTGTAAAGTCCCGCAAACCTCCAGAGAAAAGGGAGGATCCTCCGACCAGACGGGTGTTGTGTCTGGTCCGGGCAACTGCCCGACGGTTGTTGTCGGACTGTTGTATGTGTTCTAATCGCGCCGAAAACTTTACTTGCGCGATGTAGGATTTGTGTGACGTCATGTCTTTACTTCGTAAGTGGCGGTGTTGGTGCCGCTCACGGAGCACAAAACCAGTGGAGAGAGCGTGCCGGGATTACCGCGGGCGCCAAGCGTATGCAGTATCAATCACATGCGGCGAAATTTTAGTCAGTCGCAACATTCGTAGGTAGGACGTACGAACGTCACGCGCTTCCGTCTTTAAAACAAATAAACTGAAAAGTAATGCCTAGTTGTGCAATTAAATGGTGTAGAAAGTGTTCTAATGCTTCAAGTTACACAAAAGATGCGATAACATTTCACAGGTAAGTGTTTTTCTACTCCATTTAATCAATTTCATTAAGTAAAATCAAATATTTTTATTTCTGGATGGTTCCGCTGCTGTCTCTTTCTGGTACACTGATTCGCGCGTTAGTCGTTGTCTCTTTTTTTCTCGATAGTGCTGCAACGCATCACCACGACGATTATATCGATAATATGTTAGGCTCCAAGACGGAAAAAACTCGTCGAGCGAAAAAAATACTCAGAATGCATTGTTTATTATTAAGTATTACACAATACTTTGTTGCCGAAATTAATAAGAACTGCAGCTGTGTACATTATTTTGTTTTTTATTGTCATGCCCGTATTTACCATATCATAAATCTAACCTTTAATCGAGCAATTTATGTATATATGTATCTTTATATATATAATTCTACTGTACGTGTTATGTCACTGCACTCCTCCTAAACGACTGGAACGATTTGAATGAAGTTTTTTGTATGCGTTTGGGTGGCGCCCCGGATGTTTTAGATTCACAATAGGGTAGGGGTAGGTAGAGTATTTGGTGTTTTTATGACAAAACAAAGTTTGTCGGGTCATTACGAAAAATAATACAAGTCCAAAAGATTACATAAGAAAAACATATTCAAAGCTAATTCATTTTAAAAACCAGTAAATTCATAATTATTTTTAATTATACCTTTAATTTATTTAACAGCTGTTTTATTTCAAAATCGAACCCGTAATCTCTGTATCCTAAAGAAATCCTTACACTATTAATAAGTTAAACAACTATCGATATTTTTTTAATTTCTTGTTTGGAATCCCTAAAGAATCAGCTGTCATTTGGTTGTCAATCTGTCGCCCAATCACAGCGGAGGAAGCTTACCTCGGCCCCCGCCGTTATTTGGTGACTTTGGTTTAGAACAAAAACGTGCCGATGCTCTCTCCACTGGTTTTGTGCTCCGTGGTGCCGCTACATCACTCCCCTCCGGAGGCTGGAGGTCGATAGCAGATTGAGTCGTCCGTACATCTTGTGATGCGTGCCTGGCCAGTGGAAGGTTGGTTCCCGTGAGTCGGAACCGGAAGTCGCAGAGTTCGCGGTGAGTCGGAACTGTATGCGGTTGTGCCCCAGTGAGTCGGGGTGATGATATCCCAGTGAGTCGGGATAGTGTTGCTGGCTCCAGTGGGTCGGAGCTGTGATGAAAGAAGCTGGGGGTGATGACCAGGAATGCGCGTCCGCGGGGTCAGGGTACCCCCGTAGATGCCGCGGGTACTGGCTGGCTGTATGACTCGCTGCTCGAAAGCTTGAGGAAGTGATGCTGACGTCACGACGAAGTTGTTCTGCACGAAGGCTGCGCTGACGTTCATGTTCGAGGGTCACCAAACCGTTTGACTCCAAGGTCGAAGCCATCAAGTCGTTCCCTCAGCCCAAAGATGTCCGTCAGCTGCGACGATTCTTGGGCATGATCAATTTTTATAGGCGATTCATCCCACATGCAGCTCAGATCCAGGCGCCGCTACACAACCTCTTGATTGGCAACGTAAAGGGCTCGCATCCCATATGTCTGGCGGAGAGTACTTTGCAAGCATTTGAGGACTGCAAGGCAAGCCTAGCTAACGCTGCTCTGTTGGCTCACCCCGACTGCAACGCCAAACTCGCATTGGTTACCGATGCGTCGGATAATGCAATCGGCGCGGTGTTACAGCAGCTTAGCAATGATGGTTGGCAGCCGTTAGCTTTCTTCTCCAGGAAGCTCAGCCCTCCGCAAACAAAGTATTCTCCCTATGACAGGGAACTGCTGGCTATTTACGAGGCCATCAAATACTTCCGCCATATGCTGGAGGCACGACACTTCGTCGTTTACACGGACCACAAGCCAATCAGTTTCGCATTTCACGAGAGGAAGAAGACCTGCTCACCTAGGCAATTCCGGTACCTCGACTTCATCGCTCAATTCACCACCGACATAAGGCACATTTCCGGAAAAGACAACGTCGTAGCCGACCCCTTATCTCGCGTGGAAGAGCTACAGGTACCGGCCAGCCTCACCAACCTCGCAGAATCGCAAGCTTCGGATCCCGAACTAACAAAACTCCTTCAGGAAGGATCTTCTTTGGTGTTAGAGAAGGTGCAGGTTTCCGGGGAGCGTACAGCTGTGTACTGTGACGTCAGTACAGCGCCTCCCAGACCATTTGTACCCAAAATGCTGCGAAAACAATTCTTCGACAGCTAACATTCCCTCAGTCATCCTGGTGTTTCAGCGACTGCGAAATTAGTTGCAGAGCGCTTTGTATGGCCAGGCATAAGGAAGGAGTGCAGGGAATGGGCAAGAGCTTGTCTTCAATGCCAGCGGGCTAAAGTGAGCCGTCATGTCTCAGCACCGTTAGGGGCTTTCCATCTCCCACGTGCAAGGTTCACCACCGTCCACATCGACCTTGTGGGCCCGCTCCCAATTTCGCAAGGCTTCAGGTACTGTCTGACGGCAGTCGACCGATTTACCAGGTGGCCCGAAGTGGTACCTATCGTCGACATTACTGCCGAGACAGTAGCTAAAGCACTGCTGTCCGGATGGATTGCCCGGTTTGGCTGTCCCACAGACATTGTTACGGACAGGGGCCGTCAATTCGAGTCAGCCCTGTTCGAGCAACTGTCCAAGTTGGCTGGTTTTCAGCACAAGCGGACAACAGCATACCATCCGGCGTGTAATGGCATGGTGGAGCGATTTCACAGGCAACTCAAGGCGTCTATCATGTGCCATGCTAACGACAGGTGGACAGAGTCCTTGCCGTGGGTATTGCTTGTAATAAGGAGCGCATTCAAAAAGGATGTCCAAGCGTCTTCCGCCGAACTGGTTTACGGCGAACCGCTAAGACTCCCGGGAGAATTTTTCTCTCCCCGTGATGAAGGAACACCCGACATCACGGAATTCGTCGCTCGCATCCGCAAGTTTGCCCAAAACCTGCAACCAACCCCAGCTTCCCGTCACAACAAAACGAGCATATTCGTTTACAAGGATCTGCAGACCACTGATCACGTGTTCCTTCGTGATGACGCATTACGTGGCTCGCTACAGCCAGCCTACACAGGTCCTCACAAAGTTCTGCAAAGAGGTGACAAAGTTTTTAAAATTCTTTTCAAGGGCAAAGAGGTCACAGTTACAATTGACCGCATTAAGCCAGCCTACATATTGGCTGACAAAGCTGACTCAAAAGAAGTCACTCCATCTAGCAGCAGCAAGGAGTATACCACTCGTTCTGGTCGTCAAGTCAAGTTCACAAATTTTTATCGCCCTTGACGGTATCTGGAGGGGAGTGATGTAGGGTACACTATCCACCCACATAGTTTATTTATTTATATAATACACAAACATACAAGACACACTTACAACGACGACATGAACGATGTCCGTAAGGATTGAGGAGCCACTTTTCGTATCTTAATGAAATAAATATACTTATTTAGTAGTAGGTTTAGAAATTTTGTAGGTTCGATCCTCGATTTTGTAGTATAATACTTCAAAAGTTACATGAACATAAAGGTGGCTCCTCAATCTAAATGTTTGGATTGAGGAGCCACGTCAGAACTAGGCACATCATAAATTAATATTTACCATCATTTGGTATGATTTTGTAGCATTTGCGAGTATTTAGTAGACAAAATCTGAGCTCGGTTGCATTCAAATCAAAAAAGTTACCATACATTATATGTGGCTCCTCAGACCATACATACGATTCGTCAGTTTTCAAAGAAGCAGTAGTTCAATTAATGCGCAATTTCTTCGTCATTTAGTAGTAAGTATAAAAGATTTGTAGGACAAAAATCAGTACATTAAAATGAATGAATTGGGCGATATGGCACATTTTAACTGGCTCCTCAATTGAGATGCTTCGGTAAATAGATTTGCCTGTAATCTGCTTATATTTGTGACGAAATTTGGAACAAAAAAGCATCTTATTTTGTATAAATTTATACTAATTGTACGTATAATCTGCCATAAAAAAAAATTAATCTACGAAGTTATTAACTATTCTTTAATTTCCTAACATTTAGTTTTGAAGGGTGTCCATGAATAAAGTATATTTAAAAAACCCTTTCGTCTCTTTCAAAACAAACAAATATATTTTATTTATTTCATCTCATTATACGGGGATAACTACAAATTAATATCGTTTACATACCTACCCTCTATAGCATTTATTTAGAAACCTTACATTCATTAGGGATAAAGCTCACTTATTTGCACACATATATTTGTAGCAACCTCAACCTAAACAAGTTTCAGATATTTATTTGTTTTTGGTTTTTCACTTGGATGGATGTCATGGACGGTCAGAAAGATTAGGATGAAATATATTTTATTATTTTAACATTTAAAACATAATTTAATTTTTCTGCACATCTCCCAAATTGTTATAAATAAATTTTAACGTAAAAATTATATTTATTATATATAACTTACAGTTCCACTAGTGAACTAATATTAATCACGTCATAATTGTTGACTTTTGGGGGTATTATTTGATATTGGAAGGATGAGATATTTTGCTACGACGACTATGAGTATCACTTTTTTTCGTGTGAGGATGTATAGCCACATCTGGTTACGAGAGTTAATTTAGCCGCCTCTGGGAACCCAACAGGCTTCTGACTTGGCTATTTCAGGCTCTCACTAACTATATAAGTCACACTGCAAAATATGCTCACTGTAAAATTCGTTAAAACAACCAATAATAACAAATTCATTCTTTGATTTATGTCGATCTTGACTACTAAATACCTAAAACATATGGAGAATCTCTTTACATACCTATATTTCGATATTGTCAATTTGTTAAATATAAAATTTCAGAAACTAGTGATCCTGGTTTCATTCATATAACATGGTCACCCATAATAGCGATTTCTAAAGGAATATCGAAAAGTAATTTGTTTTTCAGATAGCGAATATATACAATGTTGATCTCTACTTAAGTATTTAGTAGACATTTATACTAAATTTTAGTGTCTCTGGTTTTTGATTCCGTTGAGATCTAAGGTACAGTAACGTTGTGATCTCAGGTAGGTACAGTAACGTCAGGATTGAGGAGCCAAATAAAATGGGTTTATTTACTAAATTCACTCAGTTAAATTACTTTGTCCATATGCTACAAATTCGAACACACTAACTACTAAATGACGAAGAAATCTCGCATTAATTAAACTACTGCTTCTTTGAAAAATGACGAGTCGTATGTATGGTCTGAGGAGCCACATATAATGTATGGTAACTTTTTTAATTTGAATGCAACCGAGCTCAGATTTTGTCTACTAAATACTCCTCTCAAATGCTACAAAATCATACCAAATGATGATATATATTAATCTATGATGTTCCTAGTTCTGACGTGGCTCCTCAATCCAAATATTTATGTGCGTGTGAACTGAGGGACCACACTGGTATTTCGCAAAATAAATTTTCGCAAAAAAATCGTAGGATTTAGTAGTACACCTAAAACAATTGTAGAACAAATCTGGGAATTTGTAAACAAATATATTAAAAACTACAGCCCTAAAAGTGTGGTCCCTCAATCCTCACAGACCATCAGCCAGATCTCGGAAAGTATCTGAAAAATTAAGATATTGTGACTACAGACATTTAGTAAAGAATTCGTAAAGATATTTACTTAAAAACGGACCACAAAGCATCAAAGAAAAAAAACAATATAACGACTAAACTGTGGTCCCTCAGTCCTCACAAGAAAGATAAATATTTTAGTGAATATTACCGAATCGAATAAATAAAATCTTTCTTTTTTTACATAAAGTTTTAATAAGAGACTTGAAACATTTTGTTAAAAAGAAATGGAAAAAAAATATCATCGTAATTTAAAGATAGCGATTATTAAAAGTGGTCCCTCAATCCTCACATCCACAGACATACGTGCATGTAGTAGCTGCTAGACGAGCGTAATATCAGAAAGACTAGTGTACTTAACTTTTAGTAGAAAGTTTCTACTAAATAATAGTTATCTAAAACTGTGTATTTCTTACCTCTTAGCTGAGATAATATTGTTTTTTAATCCTATGAAAAAAGATAGAGTAGTGTGACCACACAATGAAACAAAATGTAGACAGTACTATTATACTTCATTTTGTATAGCATTAGTCGAAACGAAAACAATGTTGAACCGTTTATTTATGTTAAATGTGTATCAGTTCAGTGGTTTTTAGGGTTCCGTACCCAAAGGGTAAAAACGGGACCCTATTACTAAGACTCCGCGATCCGTCTGTTTGTCTGTCTGTCCGTCGGTCTGTCCGTTGGTCTGTCCGTCTGTCAGTCTGTCTGTCTGTCTATCAGTCTGTCACCAGGCTGTATCTCATGAACCGTGATAGCTAGATAGTTGAAATTTGCACAGATGATGTATTTCTGTTGCCGCTATAACAACAAATACTAAAAACAGAATAAAACATTTTTTTTAAGTGGGGCTCCCATACAACAAACGTGATTTTTAATGCCGTAATTTGCGATAATGGTACGGTACCCTTCGGGCGCGAGTCCGACTCGCACTTGGCCAGTTTTACGTACGCATAGTGTATATGAGTATAAATAAAACAGGAAACTGAGAACAAGTAATTACGTACGGCTGCAGTCGAGGATGCAAATAAAACCGATATAATTTACTTAAAGAATTTAATTAATGTAATTATTACATTTAGATCGGTTAAATTAAGATGCACGACAATTGCCCGATGTGAGAAATGAGTGAATCACTAATACACTAAATCAATATTCATCACTGCTATTGCGCGATCTTCGGTCCCACGCCATCGAATTGCTGAGAAGGCGAATCTCACCGTCTAGAGCGCAATGCGGTGTATAACACAATATATATATATATATGTCGCATCAAGGCTGGCCGATAGATGCAAACCACCGGGAAGACAGGATGTATTCCCTTAGGTTAAGACACATCGTGTGTGGGCAGGTAGGTGGGTCAATCGTGCAAATGAAATCACATAAGTTATTCGATACACTGTGTATTTTTTCAAATAAGACTCAAGTTACATTCCTGCTTACTAATATTACGGATCGACACTGATTCTACGACGTCTTAGCTCTACGGCTGTCAGTACCCAACTGACTCAACTGCTCTATTCTGCACCGCGCTAGTGCTTATAAAAGCGCGCCAATGCGCAGTTGCTCTTGATTGCCGCTAGGGGCGTGCTTGTGATTTGACTTTACGTCCATACTATTGACTAAACCCGACATATATAACACAATTGTTTTCCATTTTCGAAGGCAACAATTCAAAGAGACCTAATTAAAGCCTTTATCAGACACTTCATCAAGTCACTTCATAATTTAGCATGTTTTAAGGTATTGATACGTGGATAAAGTACTTTTACCTACGCTGTTTAGTATTTTTAAAGCACAGACAGACAGACTGACAGACGGACAGACCAACGGACAGACCGACGGACAGACAGACAAACAGACGGATCGCGGAGTCTTAGTAATAGGGTCCCGTTTTTACCCTTTGGGTACGGAACCCTAAAAACCACTGAACTGATACACATTTAACATAAATAAACGGTTCAACATTGTTTTCGTTTCGACTAATGCTATACAAAATGAAGTATAATAGTACTGTCTACATTTTGTTTCATTGTGTGGTCACACTACTCTATCTTTTTTCATAGGATTAAAAAACAATATTATCTCAGCTAAGAGGTAAGAAATACACAGTTTTAGATAACTATTATTTAGTAGAAACTTTCTACTAAAAGTTAAGTACACTAGTCTTTCTGATATTACGCTCGTCTAGCAGCTACTACATGCACGTATGTCTGTGGATGTGAGGATTGAGGGACCACTTTTAATAATCGCTATCTTTAAATTACGATGATATTTTTTTTCCATTTCTTTTTAACAAAATGTTTCAAGTCTCTTATTAAAACTTTATGTAAAAAAAGAAAGATTTTATTTATTCGATTCGGTAATATTCACTAAAATATTTATCTTTCTTGTGAGGACTGAGGGACCACAGTTTAGTCGTTATATTGTTTTTTTTCTTTGATGCTTTGTGGTCCGTTTTTAAGTAAATATCTTTACGAATTCTTTACTAAATGTCTGTAGTCACAATATCTTAATTTTTCAGATACTTTCCGAGATCTGGCTGATGGTCTGTGAGGATTGAGGGACCACACTTTTAGGGCTGTAGTTTTTAATATATTTGTTTACAAATTCCCAGATTTGTTCTACAATTGTTTTAGGTGTACTACTAAATCCTACGATTTTTATTTTGCGAAATACCAGTGTGGTCCCTCAGTTCACACGCACATAAATATTTAGATTGAGGAGCCACCTTTTTGTTCATATAACCTTTGAAGTATTATACTACAAAATCGAGGATCGAACCTACAAAATTTTTAAACTTACTACTAAATAAGTATATCAATTTCATTAAGATACGAAAAGTGGCTCCTCAATCCTTACGGACATCATGAACGACGTGACGTCATGTCTTTACTTCGTAAGTGGCGGTGTTGGTGCCGCTACACACAATTCACAGACCATGCTATAACTTTGCTTAGTAAGCGATTTATACCTTTTATGCATATTTGTATACAGTTAATGTTCATTGTCGTATAAACAAATGTGAGAAAAGTGATTTTAAAAAAGGGGCAAAAACAAGTTTATTATACAAAACAGTAACACAAAGTTAATTATACACAAAAAAAATTACAAAAGGTGGTCAGAATCAGGTTGAACAGCTGGCTTCTGAACTTAATAAATATATACTTGTATCTCAGGAGCCAAATAAGAACATACCCCTTAAAATACAATACTTATTTGGCTTGTTCCTATCTAAATTATGATTTATAGATCATTTGATTGTGTACATCACTTAAAGGTGAACGCGCACCTATCCGCGCCGCAGGAGCCGCACGCGCCGCAGTCATCGCATTTTATAAATCTTTATATGAAATCGTATGCAGCCTCGCGCACCTATCCGCGCCGCACGACTCGCAGCAAAATACTGTAGGTATACGGATTCAACCAGCGCGTGCAGATGACGTCATCAGATTCGGCGCGTTCGATGCTTTCGGCGAGTGCGATGCGGGTGGCGGCGCGGAGACGTCATCCGTATCCGTATAGAAAATATTGTTCAAGATGTACAGAAGTGGATACGATGCGTGCGGCGCGTTCGCTGCGTTCGCCGCGGATTGCGCGGGGCCTTGAGAAAATGCGATGACTGCGGTGCGTGCGGCTCCTGCGGCGCGGATAGGTGCGCGTTCACCTTAAAGTATTAATTAACTTGTACATTACGACAAGCTAAAGATCTTAGAGTAATACATATATTGATACTTACATAACAGACATCAATATGTAAACGTATAGGCCCAAAATATGTCTGTGCCCACCATTTCAGTTAGGTGTACCTCAAGGCTCAATGCTAGGTCCATTCCTATTCTTGAAATCAGGGGTTTAATTTGTAATGTAGTGAAATAAAACAAGGTCTGTTAAAATATGTGACCAATTTATTTTATTAAGTATTAAAAGGATATACTTGCACAATTTCACAAACACATATGTGTGACTTACATTTGTTTTAATTTAAGTAGCGGGTTTAGGGTTAGACAAGAGACAAACACTCGAAGCAGGCTGGTTTTTAAAACACTTTTGAGGTAACAAAACCTCTATACAATTGAAAAAACAGTACTCACAATAGTTTTAGGCAAGTCATGTGCAAGTTTATCGCTCTTCCTCATCCCAAAAAAGCTAAACGTCTAAACATGAGAATTGTCATATGAAATCCACTACTAAACTAATACAAATGAAAATCAACCTTTTGGGGGCAAATCACCAACGACACTATCTGAAAATAGAAAAAAAAATACCTGCATTAAAACGTACAAAAACAAGATGGTAGAAAGGTTGTTGGACAAGTTGCCGGACACATATACGAAAGCAAGGTAATATTTCATAACTTCATACCAACTAAATATTATAAAAAAAACTTTTTTGCAAAAAAATACTACCGACTTCCAAATAAAAACTACAAAGTGAAAAATAATTTTATTTTTGGAAGTCGGTGTCTTTCGTAGGTACCAATTTTTTGCGTTATGGACACCGACTTCCAAAAATAAAATTATTTTTCACTTTGTAGTTTTTATTTGGAAGTCGGTAGTATTTTTTTGCAAAAAAGTTTTTTTTATTTTTCACTTTTTCGTTGTACCTACCTAATAGGCAAGTTTTTTAGTAACCTATAACGCCAGAATAGATTACCCAAATACCAAAAAACTTGAACATAAACGGTGAAATTAGAGATCTGCGTACCCCTTAAGAGCATACTGGCGTGATGTTATTATATGAAATGGTATAAACAATCAACAGACATGCGATTGCAGCAATCCCGAAAGATTTTCCGACATTTATTGAAGAGTTCTGATGTATATCTCCGAAGTTCTTCATCAGATCTTCACCAAATTAAAATGGGACCAATTTCGAAACATCCTCTTTCAAACAAAAAAAGAATTTTCAAAATCGGTCCACAATTGACGGAGATATCGGTGAATATACACACAAAAAAAAAAAAAAAAACACATAATATCGAACATAGAACGTCCTCCTTTTTGGTAAGTCGGTTAAAAATTAATAGTTTGTCTCGAAATAGCAATGAAGTACAGATAGTTCAACTCACCCGTGCGCGCGGCGCCATGTGTGCGTGCGCTTGTAATTATACATTATTTATTTATTTATTTATACTTCATGCACAAAAGGTACAATGGCGGACTTAATGCCTTAGGCATTCTCTACCAGTCAGCCAAGGGTGGTGAAGAGATAACATGGCAGGTGCATTATTTAATAATAAAAATAATACCAGTTATATTTAACATACTAAAATAGGTAAAATACACGTACATATATATATATACCATAATATATACTTATATAAATATATATATTTATAAAGTAACAGAAAAGAACAAACTGAGATGACTCTGCATGCATTTCTGTGGCAGTGGGGCGGCAGTCGTACGAGCAAACAGCCACCTACACATGCTTACCCACACAAATAGCGCCGCGCGCACAGATGGGTTGAACTATCTATACAAAGTAACAACATATCAAAGTCGCCTATAAATAAAGTGATTTGAGTGAATTTATACCGCACCAAACTCTGTGAGGTGGTTCTTCAAATCATTCTAAGCTAAATAGTCAGCATCAATGTTTTTGTTTTGAATACTGATTCAAATTATTTATAACTTTGTAACTTCGAATTTGGGATGTAGTGTTTTACCACCGACGCTACCTTAAGTCATCCGCGCCCGCGGACCATGGGAGTTTCACATTCGAATTTGCCAAGCTATACATAAATATCATCTATCATTGTACAATACAACTATTTTCTTAATGGCCCTCGGCATACTTCGTGTTTCGTCTGTCGACGGCTTTCTATCAGTTGCCATTTGCACCTGATGCAGACCGGACGCTCTCAATCAACTTGGAAGTATAAAGAGTTGTTAATACTCTTTTAAATTAATATAATATTATATTTTATAAATGGGAGGAAAGCTCTGCTAAAGCTGCTATTTTTATAGCTTTATATATTTCACACGGAAATCAAAACTAAACAACAATAAAGTACTTAGTTTTGAATAAAAAATATTATACACGATAAATCTAATAATTTATGAACATGGAAATTAGCATTCGTTTGTATTCGGAAATGCGATGATTGCCGAGGGACATTGTTTCGAACAAGAACGTTCCGTTCCTTCTTTTGTTATTTTGTTGCAACACTGTGTCAGCTCGCTGTCATCGAGTTGACAGCTTTTGATTGAGCTTGACGTTGGCAGATGACTCGTAACAATGTGACCGACATGGCTAGACGTAATACGGTGTGGTCTTGCCTGGATTCTTTGTTATCGCTAGATAATGCACCCATCGTTATTCGAAATTACGGTCGCCATCCGCGCAGTGGTATTGTGCTCCACCCGTGCATTTGTTTTTGTGTATATTTCGCGCGCAGGGTAAAATTAGAAAATATTTAAAAAAAATATCTAAATTTAAAGATGCGGGAAGAATATATAAAACATTAAAATGGCAATGGACAGGTCATATGTTCAGAGAGAGGAATGGGAAATGGACAAGAACAATATCAGAATGGTACCCCAGAGATGGGAAAAGGAACAAAGGGCGACAACCAAAACGCTGGGAAGACGACCTAAAGAGAACTGATGGACTAGAGTGGATGACAATTGCGAGGGACAGAGATAAGTGGAAATCTTTGGAGGAGGCCTATGTCGAAGGACAAGCTGGGGAAAAAAGTACCTATCCATAATAAAATACTTAAGAATAATTGTAAACTCAGTAATAAAGGCTTATTTTATTTTATTTTTATTATATTTCGCGCGCAGCGAGGGAATTTTGTCGGAAACGTGTCTAGGAGTCTGTTGGGAACTTCGGCTCAGATCACGTCGGGTGTTCCTTATTCCCCTTTATAATATATATTTTCCCTATAACCCCCCGACCATCACCTTCCACCTGTCTGACAGGAACCTTTATCCCTAAGAACAAATCCCTAGCTGACCGCTGCTGAGTATCACAGATTCGCGGGTATAGACCTGGCAGGATCCAAGAGTCGCAGCATTGCTATGGGCCCCAGTGTTCGCCTCTTGGCTTTGTGATCCGAAGGCCTGTATTAAACAGACATTAAGAAAATAGTTTTACTTCATGATCATCATTCGTTCATCCGTAATTTGTGTGCCTCTATCATCATCGTCACCTTCATTTCAGCCGAAAGACGTCCACTGCTTCAAGTGTCAGCACATCGACCGGATTCCCGCAACCCTAAACCAAGTCATCGGCCCACCTAGTGGCAGGCCTTGCAACGCAGGGTCTTCCCAAAAGTTTTCAGCCCCAACCATTAGTTCTACGAAAAACGGATGGCGACCATCTACCATCCGTTAATCGCAGAATCTATGGTGGCACATTTATTTTTAACCGACTTTCGAAAAAGGAGGAGGTACTATGTGCGACGCCTTGTGTTTTTTTTTTTTTCATGTATTTTCACCGATATCTCCGTCAATTGTGAACCGATTTTGAAAATTCTTTTTTTGTTTGAAAGAGTATATTCCGAAATTGGTCCCATTTTAATTTGGTGAAGATCTGATGAAGAACTTCGAAGATATACAACAGAACTCTTCAATAAATAACGGAAAATCTCTCGGGACTGCTGCAATCGCATGTCTGTTTATTGTTTATACCATTTCATAACATAACATCACGCCAGTACGCTCTTAAGGTAAGCAGGGGGGTGACCATAAGCTCTTAGAGCGGTATCAATTTGATATCGAGTAAGTGACAGATGTATACAAGTCAGATACATCTGTCCCTTATTTGATCTCAAATTGATACCGCTCTAAGAGCTTATGGTTACCCCCCTGATCTCTTAATTGATCGGTTTTGTTCAAGTTTCATGATATTCGGGTAATCTATTCTGGCGTTATAGGAAACTTACTAAACAACTTGCCTATTAGGTAGATACAACTAAAAAGTGAAAATAAAAAACTTTTTTACAAAAAAATACTACCGACTTCCAAATAAGAAAACTACAAAGTGAAAAATAACTTTATTTTTGGAAGTCGGTGTCCATAACGCAAAAAAATGGTACCTACGAAAGACACCGACTTCCAAAAATAAAGTAATTTTTCACTTTTTAGTTTTCTTATTTGGAAGTCGGTAGTATTTTTTTGTAAAAAAGTTTTTCTTTCTTTTTTTTCTACTTACCAACTATGTAGTTCCTGTAGTTATTTTTTATCACGACCGACACGACCTTGAGCGGGACCTTCTGATTTTGTATCGACGATCACAGCGTCGGCAGCGTTTGAACGACCCACGGCGGGATCGACAGCGCCATAGGTAGCTGTAACAGAGGATAACATAAATAGAAAATAAAACGAGTAATAAAAAAGAAAAAAGGAAAGATACTTTTTATCTGGGTGCGGTCCAAGCTCCTGGTCTATATTTATAGCCCAGAGGCTTTAGACAGACAGAGTTTTTAAGCTCCAGAAACGTTGCATCCGGGTCATAAACAAGGCATGGTTTTTAGATAGCTGTAAACCTCTCTTTAAAAAATGTAAAATTCTTCCACTGCCCTGTATGTACATACGAGACATCTGCATCTTTACAAAGAAACACATGAATTATTTTATGCAACATAGCGAAGTTGTGCCAAGACAAAAAAGGGCTAAGTTTCGCAACCTATTATACCATCCATCTGGTCATAAAGATATATACAAGAAAAATGTGTATAATATGTATATATTGATTTATAATAACATACCAAATGAATAAAAATTATTGAAGGGTAATGTTTTTAAAATCAAATTGACAGACTGGCTACAAAATAGTTGTTTCTATAGCCTTAAGGAATTTATAGAGCATAGACATAATTATTGTTAGGAATATAAATAATGAATAATTTATTTTATTACATGAGTAATATTGAAATGATAATTGTAATAACATACATGAATATATTATATTGATTAATTGTTAAATCGGCATTGTAAACAAACATTTTAATTTGATTGACATTTTTAATTTCAGTTGTTGACATTTTTATTTATTTGATTGACATTTTTACTTATTTGATTGACATTTTTTTTTAATTTTAATTATTGACATGTTAATTTATTTTACCGTCATCTAAATATTTTTTTAAAATTATTGTCGAGTTTATAATCTGACAATTGAATTTATTGGAATTTTAGTTATTGACTATTAAATACATTTGATTGACATTTAATTTTAATTATTGGCATTTTTAATTTTAATTTTTGGACTTTCTGATTTATTTAAATTGTATAATCTGACAATTGAAAGTATAGCAATGCATCAATGTTGTTTTGGTCTAGTTGTTTTTTCTTTTATCTAATGTTTAAAATCGTGTTTTGGGTATGATGTCTAAATACTTAATGACTCTATTACTGATCAAAATTTGCACGCTTGCTTGCAGGCAGAATACTATAACTTTAAGGCTTTAAGATCTTTCCTTGTTAAACCATGTATTTTCTGGCAAATAAATATTTTGATTTGATTTGATTTAATTTGATAGCGCTTGGCGATCCCATTCATTTTTACTCGACTGCAGAAGGAGGGTTATGTGTTTATCAGTGTATGTATGTATGTTTGTTCCTATGTGGCGTTCTAGAGACCAAACGCGTTGGCCGAGTTTGATGGTTCTTACGTCAATCGATTCGTCTAAACCCTGCGAGTGTCGCTGGCTACATTACAATTGGAAAATAGAAAAATGGCGACTGTTGGGCGCCATATTGTGGGGGCCAAATTTTTTTTTCTTCGTGTGGGTTATCAAAATAAAGCGTTTTAAGAGGTGATTTCAAAAATATATAATACTTGTAAGTTTAAATGTACCTAATGCCAAAAAAAAGTAGCTGATATTGTTAAAAGTTTCGTTTGTTAGCCGGATTTCGATGAATATTTAACAAAATAAATTATCTAGTACTATAGGTCAACCGGAATCTCATGGCATAAATTTTGTTTTAAAAATTGTGATTTTCATATGGCAATGTCAATTGTCACCTGTCAAATCAAATTACGAGATCTGTCAACCGCTGCTAAGATTTTGTGAAATCTTCTTAAAAATTAGTTGTGTTTTGTGGAAAATGTCGTTTTAAATAAAAACCAGTTTGATCTCAAGCGAGGCATATTGTTTGCAATGTGTATCGTAAAATAAGGGAAGAAGAAGGCGTCAATCAATCTCAATCTTTGATTTTAAAACGCGTCGTAGAGTGGACCGGTAAGTTGGACTGAGTTGTTTTGATACTTTTAGTTTATTTTATGTTTTTCTTACTTAATTGTAGCTTCTTTATATGGGTTTCCAGTACATCGAATGATGGTCGGAAGAAAATGCTAACAGTAATGAAACTGTTAAATATTCTTCGAGAAGATATTGATTTCAACGGAGGTGGAGAATCTTTGAGGTAATAAAAATATTAAGTAATAATCTGTGCCCTGCAGTGTAACGTATATAGACATGATGATGATAATGAATGACTAAGCTATCGTTTGAGTAACATGATATTTATTTTTTATTTTTACAGGCTTATACATAAGGACATTGGTTTTGAATAAGTTAAATTCCAATAAAAAAGAACCATTTTGATGGCGAGAGATGACATAAAACTACAAAGATACAAGTTTTTGAAATGCAAGTGGAGTTCTTGGAATCGTTTTCTAGTTCTGAATGAGGTGTTAAGTTATTAGTATGATTTAAATGATCTATAATAAATTAGTACATAAATTAATAAACGATTGATTTATTTTTCATGACATATTTTCCTAAGTTAACCCGATTTATAACAACATTCTTCATACACATACCTATAATACTCACAGTGGATCTTAGTGTCTCTGAATTGGTTGCAAGACCTTGCGCAGTAGCTGTTATTGTGTCAATGTTGAAGGTGAAGATAGCTTTGTATAACTGTCTCTTTCACTCGCTTACGTATGTTGCATCGCACTATATCGCTTACTCTATGCAGTATACTCGATGACAAATTGTTTCTTGCGCAATGGTTCGCAGAGCTAACTTCAGAGACACAAAGATCCGCTATGATTACTATAACATAGGTACTTCATTTCCATTAAGACTAAAGACATCAAAAAAATTAAACAGTATCAAGATCGTTTAATCCAATTTCCCCAGTATTGCACACAACAAATTTTCATTTCCCCATTTGCCATGAGATTCCGGTAGACATATATTTATTCTTAACTATAGGTACTTGACTAGGGACCGACTTTTCAATAGTCTGATAACTTTTAACTGAGGAATCAAAATGGCCGTTTGACATATTTTCACATATTTTCTATACAAAAGCTGTCAAACCGCCATTTTAATTCCTCATTTTTTTGTAACCGCGCGGCGGCACCCCGCGTTCACCTCGTGTACCAATAGCGAGGGTCCAACGTCAGAATACCGGAGTGATGTTACAGCGCCAGGTGCAAAGTTATTTTGATTGGTATGTACAGTCGGTAATAGCTGTTACCTGATACACCCTAAAAAATAAAGAATTTGAACCCTCTGCCTGTAACATTAAGGATTATTTAATTTGTACGAGTTTATCAGACTAGCGCTACTCGATGAACAAATACAATATTGATAAAGATACGGAAATTTGATCTTTAAAACGTTAGCGTTAGGATATTTATAACTATTTGTTATGCAATTTTGATTTTTATATTGTTATGGCTACTTATAATATTTTCAAGTAGATTTGGTTTCGTGGTTCGTGTATCATAAGGCTTAGACGAACAAGATGCGAGTTCAAATCCTGCGTCGAGGATATATTGTTTTGCTTTCAATTTAGAATCTATTCAATAAGTATTTCTTGCAATATTGTAAATAACTGTAGACCGACATATTCTTCAAATAAAACATTTCTTAAATTGGTAATATTTTCGCCTAACATGTAATAAGTGGGTAGTTCAAGAAAAGTAGTTTGTTATAGAGAAGAACAGACAAGAAACTCCATACCTTCTCTTTAAAAAAATGTGGAATACAACATTTACATACATACATTAATTCATATACGTAAGGACGATGCTGACCCAAACTAATATTACTATATAGTACGACATAAAAGAGTAGAAATTAAATATTTGGGAACTAAAAGTTTTCATTTTCTGGCAACATCTAAAATGAGTACTTGAGCTGTCAATTTTTCTCGATCGGTTTCGATATTCGTAAGAATTTTGGTTTTTGTGTGATATTTCTGAGTGTGGACAGAAAAACAGTGGCAAATCATGAATAAGGTAATTCGTGGAGGTGCCCGTGATATAGTTTACAAAGTTTATATGTGGTGTACAGCCGAATTCCAAGCTGGGAAGCTTCTATGCAACTTAGAAGATGTTTACCATCGTACAGCAGATTTTACTGGTAAGTAACTATTGAAAGTTACGCTAAACGTTAATTACAAACGATTAATACATTCAGGGAGCTAAATTTTCGAACCACATATCATTTACAAATTATTTGTCTAACATTTTTGAGGTTATGCTAACGTAAACAAATACCGTTGTAGTTATAGCGCGACTTAACAACGTTGATAGTAAGGCAAAAACAATTAATGTAATTAATTGCGGATACGAATTTTTTTTTTGCTATGCCATATTTGTTGATGCAATCGACTAAATGGAAAGAAACAATTTTAAAATATATTCACATTTATTTACCGCGGAACTTCTTTCGTCGGACTGACAGTTATTCTTTTATATGCTTGTTTTAGGTGTTTCTGTAAGCACAGTGCACAGAATCGTGCAACATGGCATTGAAAACGGTGGGAAATTCTCAACACCAGGTAAACACATGAAGGGTCGTCCCATGGTGCAGACAGCAGTGACGATGAGAGTGGTTCAGAAATCAGTGACGAATCAATACCAGAGCTTAAAATAGACTACACGAACTTAAGTGATCCCATGGAAGGTGTAGAGTATTTAGATTTTGATTTATTAGATTAATTTATTTTATTAATTTTCGTTTATATCTGAGTTTATATGGAAAACAATTGATTATTAAAAATACTTATTTTTTGTGAAATTGTTGTTTTATTACTACTACATATTAAATATTTAATAAATATACTTATTTAATATATTTACTCATTTTTATACCCAATAAATAAATAATACTATTCAAGTATCAAGATCAGCTCGGTCGTACTAACTGGGTTGCTATCTGAGCGATTGTGGCGCCCTCATTTAATTTCTACTCTTTTATGTTGCACTGTACTACATATGTGTATAGATATAAAGTATTACAAGTACTAATAGGTAAATTCGTTCAATTGATAAATAGGAACATGGTTCTCACATACTTACAAATATTGCGAAAATAGGTTAATTACCTAATTCAACAACACCGGAACAGTGTGCGAGTAAATTTTTTATCAAAAAAGAGAAGAAAAAATTAAATAAAGCATTACTATAGTTATGAATATAATATAAATTCGCCAGTTTGATTTTGTCTACACTAAAGATGGAACAGGACCAGCGTGTTTCCAAGCATTCTTATCTTGAATATAATCATCTAATTTGTTGAAATTAACAAGTCCATCATGGTGACAAAACAGTATTCAAACGCTTAGCTACCCTAACGTTACGTGTTAAAGATCAAATTGGCATAACTGTATTCTATAATATTGCCTACCTTAGACAAGTCGTTCTAGTTCTTAAGCTCATACGTATCGAATAACACTTATCTACTGCCAATTTCAGAAGGTTCAAATAATATATGTCTAAAATTGTCGGTTGTTGGTTTGTCAATTTGTCGGTTTTAGTTGGTCAGCTAACAGCAGAGTGAGTCAGGTAGCAGCTATTACCAACTGTACCGGTATTCATACCGCGGTCGTCCGCGTGAGCGCCCCCTCTTACGGCGTCTCCGCCTGGGCCCGCAACGCCGTGGCCTGGGGACACTGTAGCGGCGGTCGCACCGACGGCACCTCTTAAACCTGCCGCTCTTGGTCCGGCATACGCTGTGAAAACATTGAACTTTTAGCGCCATCTATGCCAACACATACGAACTACAAAGACCTGATACGTCACACAAATCCTACATCGCCCCTTTAAAATAATAAAAATAAAACGTTGCCCCACACTAGGAATTTCATGCTGTATCGTGGGTGCGTTTACAAACACAAACTCACATACACAATAACCAGAGCCGGAACAACTATATGTAGGTCATACAAATATTTGTTCCGTGCGGGAATCGAACCCGCGACACGCAGCACAGCAGTCAATAGCTCAACCATTGCGCCAACCGTGTGCCATTCGATGTTCTCCGCGAGATTTGAATAGGTTACTTCTAGGCAAGCTTGTTTCAGGTTCAGGTGAGATAGTGGTCAAATGCGAACCTATTTAAACAAAACAGGCCAAGTGCGAGTCTGACTCGCACACTGAGGGTTCCGTATAAACTACTAGTTACACGAAAAAACCTTGTTTCAAAAATTATGTACATGGATCAATAATATTTTTTTTTTATATAGTGTAGGCTCGCGCTTGACCACTATCTCTCCTGTTGGTAAGCGATTATGTGGTCGACGGTGAAAATAAATATTTTTGTATTTCAAACCTTTTAACCTAGCCGTTACTAAGGAGTATGCTTTAGAAAGTAACCGTTTTACGGCACTAAAGCGGTTGTAGGCCCCTAACAGATCGGTGTTGTCAAGTTGGAAAATCGTGGCGTGCGAACAAGATATCAAAAGAGATTTTAAATAAAGTTATTTATAGAGAAAATACAGGAGAGAGGAAACAAAAATGTCGTTTCTTTCTTTGCAGTTAAATTTAGTTATTAAGATAAACTCGAACTTATATTTGTGTGTAGGTATGTAACTAAAACAAAATAAATCTTTCTTTGCAGAATAACACAATTTGTTTATTTCCTCAAATGAAATATTTCTCATTATATACGTCATGGACCAATTGCACTATGTATGCTTCCCGGGCATTATGAATCAAGTCAAATCAAATCGGGCAGTGTTATGAATACTGATTTAAACTTCTATATTTATCACATTGTCTGTTCATTATGAATATTGCTACGTAACGGTTGGGTAAATCGTTTTTTTTTATTACTTGTGATGGGTTTGCTCTTGACTCTAGTCTAGGTCAGAGGTGACAGAGACAGAGTCGACGATGGAGTGAGCTTACCCAGAAGAAGCCTGTTTACTCTAACTTTGAAGAGATTCGGGTCGAATGCGTTCGGAAACACAGACGCACGTAGTGAGTTCCATTCATTCGCTGTGCGCATTATGAAGGATGTTTGAAAGCGCTTGGTGCGAAATGGCAGAATGGCAACAAGGTAAGGATGATAAATCGCGGCTCCTATTTCTGCATACAGAAATAGGAGCCACGCGCAGCGGGGTACCGTCGACTTTGTTACTTAAATAGTAATCGTACGTACGTCCTATTCTATATTAAAAGCAATGTCAACATTAAAATAATTTGAAAAAAAAAACATTTTTAATACCCGGCCTATTGGGCATATCCAAAAGCAACCATTTAGCTGGCAGGACACTTGACTCTTAACAAAAATTAGCAATTTAAAGCTTAATTTTACGCAAACAAAAAATGGTTTTCATAGACCCGTAATATTTTTGAATGGCCTATCGTAACGATACCTCGTTTTAGTTTCTTTTTATTTTACCACATTGTCAGCTTGATTAATATGTATATCCATATCAAATTATAGCTTTCTAGTACTAAGAGTCTTTGAGCTAAGCTGCTGCTGACGGACGGACAGACAGACGGACGGGTTCCTTGTTGACTACGGTACCTTAAAAAAACAAAAATATATACAACAGCCCGACAACAACCATTGGACATTAAAAGTTACCTACCAGACCCAATATCCGTCTTGGCGGCGGATCCTCCCTTTTCTATAGAGGATGCGGTTCTGGGATACTGTTACAATACACGCAATTACTAGTACTTACAGAAAATATTTCTTACCTAAGAAACGCTGTAAGTGCGTACATGTACAAACCTTAATAAATGAATAAAAAGAAAAGGTTATTCTAGTTAATAATTTGAAAATACATACGTTCTGCCCCTTCTGAAACAAAAAATAAAAGAACATTAAATTAAGGGAAATTATTAACCGAGGGAAAAATATACTGAATGGGCGACTATTATACTAAGTAAGTAACTATTTATCCGGTTTGAGTAATACCTTTTAGGAGATTTTTGTGAGCTGCGGTAATAATAATGTTACATACTTTAATTGTATTTGGGGTTCTATTTTAGCATATTATTCTTTTGAAAATAGCTGAACAACTATCGAGGCGACATCACACTGTGCAGTGCGGGCGTTCGGGATTATTCGTGTCCAAGAGCGAGCGAAGCGAGCTCGGGAACTTAGCGCACCCCGACACGGATAGGTTAGGTTCGAAGGGGATGACGAGAGCTGAAGTGAGCGAGCAAAGCGAGCGAACTTAGCTCCCGTCATCTCCTTCATGTTAGGTTACTTTAGACCCTGCAGACAGAAAAAGGAGCCCTGTCGACAAACTTATATTTTCAAGTCGCTGTTTTAAACATTTGTATTCGCCCACTGTTTGTCGCCCACTTAGTATTTCAGTAAGCCGTATTCAGTATTTTTTACACCTTTAATTTGATTTTTTTTTCGCTCGTTTAAATACTATCCTTAAATTAATACTGCTTATTCATTTTTCTTAGGCCTACGATGTTTCATTGCTGGGCCAAGGCCTACCCCAACCAATTTTGTCTCCTGCCTTCGCTGCCCAATAGATCGCGCTAGCGTTTTTTAAGCCTACCTCGGCTAGGACGTCCGTCTTCAGGTACTCACTGCGTGGCGATCCTGGCCCATCTAGGGGGTGACCATAAGCTCTTAGAGCGGTATCAATTTGAAGTAAGTGACAGATGTATACAAGTCAGATACATCTGGCCCGTATTCGATATCAAATTGATACCGCTCTAAGAGCTTATGGTTACCCCCCTGATTAGTTCTTAAGTAAGGTTATACCAGCGGTGCACCCAGAGATTTAAGAGTTTATAACTCGACGGCCCATCGTACGCCTTCCGAAGGTCCAGAAACTCAGGGTCACGCTAGGTACCTATACCTGCATATGTGCCGATAGTTTTACCGCTCGGCTATGAGCAAGTGTTTTAGTGTGACTGGCGATTACTCGCACCACTCGCTCGAGCGGCTAGTCCTGCACACGTTGGTTGGTTGGTCTGTCGGCGTGAATTCAGCGTGCTTAGTGCGAGTTTTTTAACGTACTCACTCGTGTTAACGTAAACGATCTCTTATATCAAAATGTATACAATAAAAGAGGTTTTGCCTTGACGTCACCAGACGGCACGCGGCGCTTATCCAGTTTCAATACAAGCGATTGAGCGTGAGTAAAAACTCGCACTAAGGCCTCTGACCGCTAAGCGAGCATCGCCGAGCTAATATCGCTGAGCGAGTAATATCTTTGATGCCTCTTGTCGCTGCGACACACATGTGATGAGAGAGTTCTCGCCGGCAGTGTGAACAGCCAGCGATCAACTTTTACTGTAATGTTTATTGACACGGGCTTTTATATCTTTTGTTCGTTTCTTCAGCGTAAAAATAGTCGATAGTATCGTTGTCGGGTGTGGGACAAGTGCCTTACTCATCTGTTGCAGGGCTAAGACCTCTATGTATCAATTATATTGATTTTTATAACATAAACTATATTTTTTTCTACTTACTTTCGCCTTCGACGACAACATCGTGCCATTTTATGCCTGAAAAATAAATAAATTTCATTTAATAAAGAAAAGATAAGAAAGAAAAAAAATTGTGTTTATTGGCATTCAAAACAAAAACACCTTAAAATTAAACAAAATAAATAAATACAAATCCAAATTTACAATTAAAATTACATTTTGGACGGATTCCAGCATAAGGGGGACGTCCATAAATTACGTGAGGCGTTTAGGGGAGGAGGGGGAGGGGCAGAGAGGTAGGCGGCAAATATCAAGTAATGTCTTAAATAAATAATTAAGCAAAATGTGTTTTTTTTTTTTATAAATCCAACCCAATCAAGCACGGTGTAACGTATTTACACAAACAATACGCATATTGAAAAATCTCACGTGAGATTAAAGTAGTTAATGGATGCCCCCTAACCTACCTCACCAAACTTCTGGGCCACCCTGAAGTTGGCTTTCTTTTTTTGCGGTTTTTATCCTACTGCGGGCGGGTAATGTTTTTCGTGAGGCGTTTAGGGGAGGAGGGGGAGGGGCAGAGAGGAAGGCGGCAAATATCAAGCAAAGTCTTAAATTTTTTTTTTTTTTTAATAACCCAATCAAGCACGGAGTAACTTATTTACACAAACAATACGCATATTGAAAAATCTCACGTGAGATTAAAGTAGTTAATGGATGCTCCCTAACCTAACTAACCAAACTTCTGGGCCGCCCTGAAGTTGGCTTTCCTTTTTTGGCGGTTTTTATTCGAGCGTATGTATGTATGTATGTAAGTATGTATGTATGTATGTATGTCCATTTCTATAGCACGCTCTACAGCCCAAACGGCTTGGCGGATTATGATATATGAGGTGTCGTTGGATTCTTCTCAATTGTAGGAGTGACATATAATTCAAATATGGCGTGTCCCCCTCTTAAAAAAAGGGGAGGATCATTTTTTTTTCGTTAACGTATAACGTAGACCATTCCAAAAATATATAAATCGTAGCACTTTTATGCTATTATTTTGCCACAAATTCAAGATAAACGTAACTTTGATAGCAAAATAAGTAATCTTTTACCACATTACTTATTGGCTTATGTTTAACTTACCACCAGATATAGTAACATATAACAGACAAAAATAGTAAATGATCACCAAAATTAAACCCGCATCTTATTGTAAAATTATAACCAAAGTTTTAACATCTCGCTATCCTGTTTAGGCAAAATGACTCCAAATAAATCATTGTTAACCCAAAAGTAGTAAATGATCACCAAAAGTAGTAAATGATCACCAAAATTAAACCAATGACCAAAAAGATTATAAAATTTCTGGGAGCAACTTGGAAGTAGCGCTCGCCGGCCGCTGCCGCGGCACCGCTCGCTTTGCTCGCTCGGCTCGCGCGCGGTTGGTCACAGTTCTAACCTAACCTAACCTATTTTACAACATTAAATAGCGCAATAATTTGCTATTAAAATTTGGTGATCAATTTACTAAATTTGGTGATCAATTTACTAAATTTGGGTTTCATAGTACAATTTTAGGTAATAGAGGTTATGGTCACAAAGTAATTTTAGGTGGTCATTATATTTATCCCCTTACTTATTTGGTGAACTCGTTCAATAAGGGTACACTAGTCGAAAATTCTTCCATACAAACGTAGTCTAGGGATTACTCCACTGTTTGACAATTTACGTTCAAAATAAATAGTCATATCAATTTGTCTTATCATTATCTAGCCCTGTATGGAAGCAAAAAAGTGAAAAATTACGTTGAAAGTTCCACATTTCGACACTAATTTTAACGCATTTTTGAGCGCGAATAAATACCATAAGAAGACGAAAAATTGCAAAACGGCCTCCATACAGGGATAGATTAATAGTTCAACAATGCAAATAATTTTATTTTGAACAGATAGATTTAGTAATTTTTTCATGATATATAGACTGCCAAAGGTCTGTTTATAAAATTTCGCGCGCTCGGTTTCGTCCTAAATCATTATCCATTTCGCTACAAATTTGCAAAAGTGTGTATTCGTACGCGAACTAGCTTCCTACTGCTCATCACAGCATCAATCTCTTCCGCACGTGTTGTCGGTTGATATAAAATGCATTTTAACCCCGCGCACAAAATAGTTCGTGCCATTTAAATTGTGTAACCTTAATAAAGCAACGTACAAAAACTTCACAAGACTGAAATGCGTAGCTTTATGGTTGCAGAAATAGCGGGTAAACTGATAGAGTCCAGACTGAGATGGTACGGTCATGTACTTAGACGAACAGATGACAATGTTGTGAAAAAGTGCCTTTCAATAGCTACAAAGAAGAGAGGAATAGGAAGACCTCAAATCCCATGGATGACGAAGGTCCATAAAAAAACTTTTTTGCAAAAAAATACTACCGACTTCCAAATTAAAAACTACAAAGTGAAAAATAACTTTATTTTTGGAAGTCGGTGTCCATAACGCAAAAAATTGGTACCTACGAAAGACACCGACTTCCAAAAATAAAGTTATTTTTCACTTTGTAGTTTTTAATTTGGAAGTCGGTAGTATATTTTTGCAAAAAAGATTTTTTATTTTGCACTTTTTAGTTGTACCTACCCAACAGGCAAGTCGTTTAGTAACCTATAACGCCAGAAAAGATTACCCAAATACCATGAAACTTGAACATAAACGGTGAAATGAGAGATCTGCGTACCCCTTAAGGTTACACTAGTCTAAATTTTGTCCATACAAACGTAGTCTAGGGATTAATCCACTGCTTGACGATGTACGTTCAAAATAAAAAATGATATCAATTTGTCTCATCATTATCTAACCCTGTATGGAAGTGAAAAAGTAAAATATTTGAAAGTTATGAGCGTCGAAAGTTCCACATTTCGACACTAATTTTAACGCATTTTTGGGCGCAAATAAATACCATAAGAAGACGAAAAATTGCAAAACGGCCTCCATACAGGGATAGATTAGTAGTTCAACAATGCATATAATTTTATTTTGAACAGATAGATTTAGTCGTTTTTTCATGATATCTAGACTGCCAAAGGTCTGTTTATAAAATTTCGGGCGCTCGGTTTCGTCCTAAATCATTATCCATTTCGCTACAAATTTGCAAAAGTGTGTATTCGTACGCGAACTAGCTTCTTACTGCTCATCACAGCATCAATCTCTTCCGCACGTGTTGTCGGTTGATATAAAATGCATTTTAACCCCGCGCACAAAATAGTTCGTGCCGTCGACTAGTGTACCCTTAAGAGCGTACTGGCGTGATGTTATGTTATGAAATGGTATAAACAATAAACAGACATGCGATTGCAGCAATCCCGAAAGATTTGCCGATATTTATTGATGAGTTCTGTTGTATATCTTCGAAGTTCTACATCAGATCTTCACCCAATTAAAATGGGACCAATTTCGAAACATTCTCTTTCAAACAAAAAAAGAATTTTCAAAATCGGTCCACACTTGACTGAGTTATCAGTGAACATACACAAAAAAAAATCTCCTATTTGGTAAGTCGGTTAAAAAGGAGATGAGGGAGATGGGACTTACGGAAGGTGACGCACAAGACCGAAATAAATGGCGCCGCATGATTGGGAAAGCCGACCCCGCGTAACGGGAATAGGCGAGGCGAAAGAAGAAAGAAGACGTTCATTAATAAAGCTGAAAAGTCTAAAATAATAGTACATTATGGTACAAGTGTGCAATGTTGGTGATTACCGCTGAGGCGCCATTGAGACCCGAGCCGTAGGTGAGAATCTTAAGAGAGTCGAGGACGGTAATCATCAATACACACTTGTATCATACGACTTTTTTCAACACACTTGTGAAGCGTTCACGGTTGGTCCAGCAAAGTCAAAGTCAAAGTCAAAGCACTTTATTTCAAGTAGGCCAGTTACAGGCACTTTTGAATTGTCAAAAGACAAAATAAAATATTACAAAATTATGGTGCTACAGTCCCAGTCACAAGACATAATAACTGTGAAAGTACCGTAGATGCCCATTCCAAGGCGTAGATCTCTATGGAAAAGAACGGGCAAGAAACTCCAATGACACTCTTTTTCAATTTGGTAATTATTACAAATCATTTGTTACATCATTCATGTTGAGATTACACATTATGTGAGAACGATGTAGAAAGTTAAAAGTTAGAATCAATTAAAATAAACCATGGCAGCTAAGAGATGACCAGTCCCAACCGACAGCGCCCGTTCACGAACATGACACATGTATCAGCACCATTCAGCTCAACCATTTTGAAGGGAGCTAAATGATCCGACACACGCGCCACCATCGGCGAGACATTTGAGTGGGCATGACATACTCTCAACCACCGGAGTCATTCAAGTCAATAGAAGACGTAGGTATCTAGACAATGATAGCTCTGAAGTACATGGTACTCACACTATGCTGGCTATGCTGCTATATAATACTAGAAAGATTAACTCTATATAATGCAAAGATAGTAGCAATCTTCATCAGCTCCGACAATAACAGTAAACGATACCTACGACAGTCTTACCAAAAAGTAAAAATTAAAAAATACACATAAAAACGAAATTAAAAAATAATAATATTTAACCAGCAGTAGGCCTTAGGAAGGAGGATTCCTCCGAATTACAAGCCCTTGGTCACCGGCAGAATTTCGATAAGGGATTACGTATGTGTGAACTTTTGTGATCATTACTGAAACTCAGGCCACTTGTATCCAGTAAGACAATCAATTGGGCCTACGGGAATTCGTGTCGTACAGCACCAATTCATCATGAACACGACATGAATTCTTTAAGAACGTCACTTGTCTAGCGCAGACAAGACTTTTTCTTGTTCAGCACCGTGACAGTGTACACAGTTCGTGTATTGAAACTACACGAGTTTTTGCGTAGGGCCGGTGACTTTTTAACCTAAAAAAACTTACCGACACTAGTGCAATATCCTATATCTTCACATTTGGAAAAAAAAATATTTCTTCAAGACTAAAATCTCATCTGTATATTTTTCACAATAATAATTTGGTTTACAACAAATTTAAATAAAAAATGTAACGTTTCAAACCAACATAGAAAATATCGAAAGCAATCCGATCTTAACGGACATTCTAATTTTGAATGTTAATGACGGTATTTATTCTTCTTCAGCTGTCAAAATGATAGTCTATGAATTAAGAAGAAGGTTTATAATATTCATTGAGAAAGAAGGCTATCTGCCTCTTCAGCAGATATGAGGACCAGAGGGCGCTCAGTTATTGGATACTACAACCACTGAGAAGGGTGCAGGACTCCACCCTAATTGCGTAACTGTTTTGACAGCTCAACAGTATTCATTGCATGCAAGCAAAGCATGCGAGCGCCATTTTCTAAACTAACGCAATTGCGATTTTTAATACTCTTTGCCCGTTGCCTTGCAATAAGGCTGCAGGGAAATGAACCAATTAAAAACAGTTATTCGTAACAATAAAGTTGATTAAGTAGTTCAAAGTTAACTTACTTAATGTACTATATATATATATATATATATATATATACCTCTAGATGGGGCAGCAGAGGGCTTCCACAGATGTCCACCATCGCGATCGGCCTTGAGCTTCATGCTTCACCTCGCTCCATGTCATTCCGATGCTCGTCGCTTCTGCTAACACGGTGCAACGCCAGGTTTGACGGGGTCGGCCACACTTTCTTTTCCCTTGGGGATTCCAGTCCAAAGCTTGCTTGGGTATGTGATCGAGACCCCTTCGAAGCGTGTGGTCAATCCATCTCAACTTGCGACGCTTTTTTTTTATTATTATTATCTATAGGCTTGCGCTTGACCACTATCTCACCTGATGGTAAGCGATGATGTGGTCGACGATAGAGCACGCTTGCCTAGAAGAAACCTATTCACTCTTGACTTAAAGACCCCTAGATTGTAGCTATCGGGAAACACAGATTCAGGGAATTCCACTCTTTAGCTGTACGCATAATAAAAGTGTCCCCAAAACGTTTTGTGCGTATGGGTGGGATGTCCACCATGTACCGATGACGCATCGCCGTACGTCTGGTAGTCCGATGATGGAACGGGCTGGGCGGAATTAAATCATGTAATTCCATCGCACATTCCCCGAAATGTAACCGATAAAATACCGACAAACTGGCAACTCGGCGACGATGTTCAAGGCTCTGGAGCTTTGACTTGACCAGTGCCTCATTATCGATGAGTTTCTTGGCCCGCTTTTCTATCGACTCTAGTGCATCAAGCTGGTATTTGGCAGATCCGTCCCAGAGATGAGAACAGTACTCCATGCACGATCGAACTTGCGCTTAATACAAGTTGAGCAGCTGTTCCGGCGTGAAGTACCTTCTCACCTTCGCAAGGATCCCCAACTTTTTGGCAGCCAGCTGAGCCTTTGCCTCAATGTATGGCCCAAAATTGAGAGTCGATGTCAACGTAACGCCAAGAAGCTCAAGATGGTCCGTTATTGGCACGGCTAGATCACGGAAAGTAGGAGCCGGGTGGAATTGGCTCCTTTTAGCGGAAAAAAGACATGCCTGGGTTTTAGCAGCATTAAACCTGACCAGATTGGCATCGCCCCATTCGGAAACTGCCTGCAAGGACAAGTTCAAGCGCTCCACCATGGCCTCCCGGAGAGACCGGACCTGAGGCCCGGTAGCACGCGCGTTGGACAAGTATCTCTCAGCAACAGTGCTGTCGTCTGCATACCCAACGGTGCCGGGCTTCAGCAGATCGTTAATGTGCAACAAGAACAATGTTGCTGAGAGTACGGACCCCTGAGGGACCCCGGCATTAATATCCAATTGGTCTGACGAGCAGCCATCGATAACCACTCGAATGGACCGATCTCTCAGGAAGTCTGCAATCCAAACACACAGACCACCGGGCAAACCGAATGAAGGAAGCTTACCAATAAGGCTTTCGTGCCAGACCCTATCGAAAGCCTTCGAGATGTCGAGGGAGACGGCAAGCGCTTCCCCATGCCTCTCGATGGCCTCACTCCATATGTGAATGGCATACGCTAGAAGATCCCCAGTAGACCGATTTCGGCGAAAGCCGTATTGGCGGTCGCTAAGGATATCGTTAGTTTCTAGGTATGGCAGGAGCTTAGTGTTAAGTAATGGATGTTACAGAGATGGGTCTGTAGTTGGCCGGGTCAGCTCTACTGCCCTTCTTGGGCACGGGCTGTACGTTGTCTTGCTTCCAAGCATTCGGCACTGTTCCAGTCTCATATGAAAGGCGGAATAGGCGTGTCAAGATCGGAGACAGTTCAGGCGCACAGGTTCTAAGAACTATAGCTGGTATGCCGTCAGGGCCGCTAGCCTTGTTCACGTCGAGGTTGCGCAGCACCCTAAGGACGTCCTTTTGATGGATGCGTATGTCCGACATACTCGTCTCGCACCCATCAGGAGAAGGAGGGGGCCGCGAATCACCAGGATTCAGACGCGAAGATTCCGCAAAAAGAGTGGCAAACAAATTTGCCTTCTCCTCAGCGGTGTGAGCCAGTGACCCATCGGGTTTCAGCAGTGGTGGTAGTGAGGGACGGCAGAAGTTCGACTCGACCGACTTAGCCAGGGACCAGAACGCTTTACTACCTGCTGGGTAAGAAGCAAGTTTGGCCCCCATCCGGCCAATGTGGTCGCATCGAGCCCCACGCAACAACTTCTTGCAGGACTTGGCAGCCCTGTTGTAGGCTCTCTTCTTCTGGCCCACTTCACTCGCTTTACGCGATCGAGCGTCGACCCATGCCAGGTACGCCTCATGTTTAAGCGCGCCGGCGCGATGACATTCGGCGCCAAACCATGGCCGGTCAACGCTGGAAATCGTTATGTCAGAGAACGGAATGTAGTACTCCATTCCCTGACGCAACACATCAGTAACGGCGTCCGCGCACGACGAAGGATCAGCCGAAGAAAAGCAAGTAGGCTGCCAAGGATAGCAAGCGAAGAAAGAACGCATGCCATCCCAATCTGCTGACCTGTACCGCCAAACCCGCCGGGTACCTCATGGGCTGGGATCGGGCGGGGAATAGACGGACACAGACTTCACCAGACAGTGATCGGAACTACCCAGGGGTGAACTTATCGACACAGAGTATCTGTCTGGATCTGTTGTCAGCAAAAGGTCCAAGCAATTCGCTGTGTGCGAATCAACATCCGGTACCCTCGTTGCCCCCTGGACCAGCTTGATCTGGCAGTTGATCGGGCTCTCGTGGCATTTCTCCAACAGTTCGACGTTGGAGATGGTCTCGGGCCAGTAAATTCAGAGAATGCGACGAAGACAGCGGTTGACGAAGACTTGTATTTGGCGTGAGATGTCCTTTGAGACCTTCTACGTTTTGCACCCGTAGAGCAGTACGGATTTGACATTAGACCCGAAGATTTAGGGTTTAATCCTTCGGGTCAGTTGCCGCGATTGCCAAACAGGTCTCAGCTGCGCGAAGGTGGCTCGGGCTTTGGCGATCCGTGAAGCGATGTCGTCTTCACTTCCCCCCAGTCTCTGACACGACAATCCCAAGCTATGTAAATTTGTGGACGCGTTCCATGCCTCTGTGCCAATTAGCAACGGTGAGTGGTTCTTCACACCAGTTCTCATTGCCTGGGTCTTCGCCCCTGCGGTTGCGGACATCGAGCAGTGAAGACCGCCATTTGAAACTAATGGCGAGGTGGTCTAATTGGTTCTTGGTGACACCATCGGGTGAGTTCCACGTGTACTTATGGTGGTCGCCATGAATGAATAATGTGCCTCCGATGGTAAGGTCGTGGTTCTGGCAAAACTCGATAAATCGCTCCCCATTCTCATTGCACACTCCAAGTACCTGTGTACCCATACAGCAAGCACTGGAAGCAGCGACGACGACGCAGCAGCAGGGGAGAGTGCTACAGCCGCCCCTACCCGCGCGCGTCCGACGACTCATCACTGAAAAGAGACGCTTACGCAAGCAGTGGCAACAAACACGTTGCCCTACAATGAAAACCACCCTAAATAAACTCGCGGAAAAGGTGAAAGCCGAGCTGAGTGCTCTAAGAGCCGCGAGCTGGGAGGAACGCATAGATACCTAGATACCGCGGAGGGTGACTGGCCCTCCATACACAAGTTGTGCCGCCAGCTGAAGCACACCCCAGCTCCGGTACGTCCACTGCAGAGCACTGACGGGGCGCTAAAGTACGTCGCGGGAGACCGAGCAGAGGTCTTTGCCGAGCACCTGGAGCGTCAGTTCCAACCGAACCCGACTACTGAACATGAACATGTCGCAGCAGTCGAGAAACACATTGGAGAGTACTTCGCTACGCCGATAGCTCCTGATGAAGATCCCATTTATTTATCGCCTGGCGCAGTCGGACGCGCCATCTTGAGAACGAAGCCCCGGAAGGCCCCAGGTGCCGACCAGATCTCGAATACAGCGCTGCGCCACCTGCCCCACCGTATGGTCGCGGCTGTGGCGCACCTGTTCACCGGGATAGTCCGCACGGGCTCCTTCCCGGCCTCGTGGAAAGAGGGGCACTTCATCATGCTGCCCAAGGCGGGAGAGAACGTCCTGAAGCCGGAAAGCTATCGGCCGATCACTCTTCTGCCCACGATCTCCAAGGTGTTCGAGTCACTCCTGCTGCGACATCTCACACCACACATACCGCCACGCGAGGAACAATTCGGGTTTCGCGCGGAACACAGCACGACGCTCCAGCTGTCAAGGGTGCTGCACCTACTATCAACAACGATGAATAGGAAAGAACACGCGTGTGCAGTATTCCTGGACATGGAAAAGGCCTTTGACCGCGTGTGGCACGAAGGACTCGTCCACAAACTGGCCACATCCAACGCGCCCCGTCGCGTGGTAAAAGTAATCCAATCTTTTCTGTCCAACAGGAGTTTCAGAGTGGTGGTGGAGGGCGAGCTGTCCGCCCCCCGCCCAATACTGGCGGGAGTGCCGCAGGGCGCCGTATTATCGCCTGCGTGTTACTCACGTTACACCGACGATATACCTACTACACTAGAGGCAACGCTAGCGCTGTACGCCGACGACGCCGCATATATTACAACATCACTAAATCCGAAGCACGCAGCGAAAAAAATGCAGCGCGCCCTCGACCTCATCCCCTAGTGGCGGCTATCGGTTAACGTGCGTAAGACGCAGGCTCTTGTTACAGGACTCGGGCCCCTCCCACCACAACTGACACTACAAGGAGCCGACATCGAGTGGACGCCCCAGGCCAAGTACCTGGGTGTGACTATCGATCGTCGGCTCACGATGGGGCTGCACGTCGCAAACGTGGTAACACAGTGCAGAGTTGCACGTAACCTACTCCATCCAGTGCTCTCATCCCACCTCCCTGCCCGCACCAAGCTGGGCATCTACACGACCTACCTGCGATCAGTACTTACATATGCAGCCCCAGCTTGGTTCGCCCTCACTAGCGAGACGAACAAAAGAAAACTACGAGCACAGCAAAACATCACGCTACGAAAAATAATGGACGCCCCTCGCTATGTGAGGAACGATATAATCCTGCGGGACACAGGAATAGAGAGCCTGGACGAGTTCGTGGGGCGATTCGCTACGACTCTATTCGCGCGGGCCGACGCTTCTGCCTGGCCCCATATCGCAGATATAGCGCCATGGCACGCGCGCCCGCCCGATAGAAAGCGCGTTCCTAGGGATCTCACAGTCGACAACGCAGCCCCATCCACCTCCCGGACTTGACGCCTGAGTAAACAGCATCAGTCTACACGCTGTTTACTCAAACAATAACACTGCCCACCCCACACGACATCCACAGCGTGAAGTTTGCTCTAAGTTAATATAGGCTCACTTCACGTCGTAAACAGCCACTCACAACTTTACATTCACGAGTACACTTGCACCGAATAGCGTTGCGAGTACCTCGCACGCTATTGGTACATGAGCGGTGTAACTCAGAACATTGCCGCTCCTACATACATAACGGCGCCACTAGGCGCTTACATTACTAAACTGTAGGTTCGTCCAAAGCCGGCACTACTGACGCTGGTCACCTTCGCTAGGCCTCCCAGAGTACGCTCTGGGTCTCACCCGGCGGAGGTAGACCGCCAGAGTGTCGTGAAGAGGCGGCGTACCGTTCAGAAACGGGCGCCACGGCGCGCCTGCAGTCACACATACAACAACTATACATAGCAAGTGTAGGTCAATGACCATCATGTCATTTGATCGGTTTTGTTCAAGTTGCGTAATATTCGGGTAATCTATTCTGGCGTTATAAAAAACTTACTAAACAACTTGCCTATTAGATAGGTACAACTAAAAAGTAAAAAAAAAACATTTTTACAAAAAAATACTACCGACTTCCAAATAAGAAAACTACAAAGTGAAAAATAACTTTATTTTTGGAAGTCGGTGTCCATAACGCAAAAAAAATTGTACCTACCTACGAAAGACAACGACTTCCAAAAATAGAGTTTTTTTGGATGTCGGTGATGAGCTTTTAAATTCACTCACGACTCCTTATGATTGTCTCAATATCAAATAATGCCGTAACATGGTGTTGAATCAACAGATGTTTATTATCAAAACGATCACGGAGTAACTGCCAAGCGACTGAGTAATTAGCGGCAGAAAAGTGAATGGAGTTTATCACCACGGCAGCTGAACCTTCTAGTGATGACCTCAAATAATGGAATTTATTTATGTCGTTCATGTCGTCATTAGTGTGAATGAGGCTGACAAAAGTATCGTGAAATTCTAACCAATTTACGTAGGAACCGCTGAATTTTGGTAATTGAGTAGTCGGTAGGTAAACTAATAAACCTGAGATTATTAGAATGTGAATTTACCTCATATTCACTTGGATCCCTTTTCCTATAATCATCGAGCACTTTCTGAGCTTCAGTTAGGGTTTTATAATAAATTGATTCAAACTCGCTACCTACGTTCTAACATTTGAACATCCAAATTTATTTATTAATTATTATAACACCTTTACAGAAGCTTCCAATGCGATGTTATAACATACATGATAGCGCTGGCAAATGAAAACAGTACCACAGTCTGTAACAAACGTCAAAACATCTGATGACATAACGGAAATACGAATCGGTACCTAAATTCAGTAATAAATAAATATGTGATTTTGCATTGTTTTAAAATCGTGTTAAATTAAGCATAGTAATTAGTTTAGTAATTTCATGATTTGTTTATTTGTGTGTAAGTAATAATTTAAAAATAAAAAAGAAGGTAGTTTCCTAGATTATTCTAATCTAAGGGTAGTTCACTGTGACTGTTAGTTAATTTAAATAGAGTAATTGCGAATATTTGATACCTAATATGATTCAAAGTATTTGTAAAAAGCATTATTAATTACCAATCAAATATTGTACGCAATTACTTTATTTTTACTAACCTAATTCTAAAATAAATTGTTAAACGAATGTAACTGGAAGTTTTTTCTGTGTGACGTCTTGCTATTTGCAAAAATGTTTAAATAGATTCGCTTTAGTGAAAAATAGGACTGGATTGAATTGTATTTTGAACTGTGAACATCTCCTTATAAAATTAAGTTGATTTACTGTTGGTGTGAGTAATAAAAAGTGTTTACAAGATGTCTGATCGTTATCATTTGAGAACCCTGAGTACTTCCGCTCTTACATCAGAAGAAAGGGATCAACTCGAGCCTCAACTGGACCGCATTCGCCTAACCTACCGACCACTCGACCAAGACATTCGGATGAGCTGAATTTACTTCGTTGCCAGTTAAAGTTGCTGAGAAGGATGGTTTTCAAAAACAATACGCCAGTACCCACAAGCTAAGTGAAATTTATATACCTAATTTTGATCTTGATTAGCATAAAATAACAATTGAGCAAGTTACCTGTCTAACAGCTGTGCGAGACAGTTCAGTCTGTTAATAGGATGAAGGGATTTTTATGCTTGCAGGGACGCATCAAGCAATCGGTAGACACTAATGCTCGTTCTCTTGCACTCGTAGCATAATTTAGTAGTGAAAATAAGTATTAATAGACTTCAAATCAAGCTAAATCTTTTTTCTAAATATAGTACCGAATCATAATGTTTATTTCAAAGAATTTCTCCTAATGCTCCAATGGCATAAGACCAAAGTAAACTATAGTAAACAACCCGCCGATGTAATATCTGAAGAACCCCATGCTAAACAACCAAGGCTCGCCTTCATCTTCTGCGATGTATTACAATTTCATTAAACCACATATTTCTCGTGATTGCAGGAACATTGACTGTGAAGTCTGCAAGAAACTAGTTCATCCTTTTGAAGGCTGCTGGCATACAAAGAAAAACTAGGAACATTCCGAGACAACCTCTGCTTCATCTGCTG
This sequence comes from Orthosia incerta, assembly GCA_948252205.1. Taxonomy (NCBI): domain Eukaryota; kingdom Metazoa; phylum Arthropoda; class Insecta; order Lepidoptera; family Noctuidae; genus Orthosia; species Orthosia incerta. The sequence goes on from OX411769.1 coordinate 4,134,670, forward strand.
CGCCACCATCTTCACGCGGGGAACATACTACAAAGAGGTGATATCTTTCTTGTTTAATTGACAGTATTTTAAAATTTTCGCTTATTAACAAAAGCTTTTGGGTCAATTTAAAGGTAAACGCCAATTAGAACTTTTGTATTATGAGGGTTTGGGGGTAGTAGCATACCATCGATTAAAGCAATTAACAAATTCGATGACATGACATTTGAAGTAAAACTTTATATTGTTAATTACTTAAATTAATATTTCATTCTAGTACAGACTATTTTAAGGTACTGAGTATTAGAAAATTTATTTTCATAAAGGAAGGTACAATAAAAAAATAAATAAAAAACAAAAAAAATACTTGCAACGCCATAAAGACGATTATGATAATACATTTAGGATCAGTGGGTCGTAGTAATGTAGTATTTGATCAAATCTCTCATGTTAACTATTCAAATTAAAATAGAGAATCATTAACTCGTGCAGTTTGTAGTCCCTGAATCATTTGTTTGTTCATTAATGAGTAGATAGTTTAGAATCTTTGGCGTTTCGAACTTCACCCCATTGATGATCATTGAATAAGTATAACTTTCCGATAAACTTGAGCCTTACGGATAATCTTACTGGAGGAAGACTACCTAAATTTACTTCTGTATCCACTGATAGATAAAGTACAAAAAAAAAAAAAATATATATAAGTACGAAATTAATCTTTTGGTACCTCATGCAGAATTATTTCAAATGAGGAATCTACTACTATAGGAACAGATTTCAGCCTTTTTTTTTTATCGAACATGCTTTTACTCGCGGTACACTGTCAAGCTGAAAAGGTTTGGCTTAATAAAATAGTTGCATTATAATTGTAAATATTGAATTCCATACTGGATTCTACAAAATTGGATGACTGAACACAATCTAGAAATTAACTTCAATAAAACTAAAATAATTTAATTCCACCCTCGCCAAACAGCACCACTAAATATAAACTTTAGGTTTAAAAAAAAAAAAAAAAAAAAAAATTAGAAAAAAATGAATTGGTTGATGATTTCACCCTACTAGGCCTAAACATTGATAAACACAAAAATTGGAAGTCATACATTCAGAAAGTAAGAGCAAAAATATCTAAATTCTCATACGCCCTCCCCGATATCAAAAAAAAAAAAGAAAACTACGGAGTTTAAAACTGCACTAGTAACGTACTACGCGTACGCCTACGCATGGTTCAAATACGGTGTCATCTTATAGGATAAAAGCACTGATGATGCACCCACGCTGTATACCCTACAAAAAAAAAAAAAAAAAAACTAATAAAAATCTTAGTAAATATTGAAGTCACCGATAGTTGTAAACCCCACTGTCAGGAACTAAAGATTTTACCCTTACTCTGTCTTTATATATTCAAAGTTTGTAAATTTGTGCGTACAAAAACAGGACGTACAAAAGAAAATTAATTTAAGACATAAAAATAGACTAAACTTACCACAATCGCGACTAAACATGCACTCCAATAGTACCTTTAACTGTCATGTCCATAAAAATTTATAATAAGTTACCTGAAATAATAAATAATTCAAATAAATATCTTTATCAATAAATTGAAGCTCTTCCTTGTTAGCAAATGCTACTATAGCATACGCGAATACCTAAATGATCGAGCCGACCCATAAACAAATTTTTTTTTTTTTTTAAATAAATCTGAAGTGTCCAATAAATAACTTACCTTAAGAATAATAAATATTAAATACGTAATAAATAAAAATATTAATTAGTAAATAACATAAACATGAATAATTAAAAAAAAAAATGATTTGTACTGTTACTAAATAGCTAATAAATACGCAGTATATAATTTTGAAACAATAATTATAATTCTTAAATTTAATTCTGTATTAATAGAACAGTATAACTTACTAATACTTAACCAATTATAAAATTTATCACAGTAAACATTCGGTGTTCTTCCTCCTCTCTCCTACTTAATCTATGATGTCAAAGTCAAAGTCAAATATATTTATTTCAATTAGGCCAGTAAGCGGCACTTTTGAACGTCATACAATGAATTAAAATTTACAAGTAGTAAAAGATGATTCTACCGTGCATTCGGAAAAGTAGCTTGTTATGGAGAAGAATGCACAAGAAACTCCATACTTACTCTTTTAAAAAAAAATAGGTGATTTACAATATTTACATAAGTACATACATTAATAAATTCACATGTGTGAGGACGATATTCCCAAAAATAGCACTACACACTATACTACATACAGGTATAAATATGTGACCGACAGGGTCCATAACTGTGACTAATATAGTTATTTCCCTAACAACTATATACATTATGGAACGCAATAAATATTTTAAAATTGAGAATTGAAATAAAAACGAAATATAAGGCTACTGTATGGCCCTTTAGAACTCTTACTAGGTAAAATATCCTCGCCTGCAATTGAAAATACCAAATTCATTTTAAGCATAGAATGGCCGAAACGGCAGCAAAATCAAAAAAATAACATTTTGGTTTTAGAAAAAGACTGTTCAGTTAATGATGGGGTTTCAAAGTAGGACCAAAATATCTGGAAACCTATCAAATGATAAACTATACGTAAGAAGTAAATAGTACAAGATAGGTGTCTAATCCTAATTTTAACTAAGCGCATAGACCGTGATAGCAAGAATAAATAATAATGAAAAAGGTTTAAAACTGTTTACAAAATTATTTAGAATTGAAAAGATAAGCTTATGGATAAAATAATGAATGATTTGTTGGAGTTGTTTAGTAAAATAAAATTTGGTCAAAACCAGTCAAAGACGGGCCTCTGAATCTATATGATCAAGCAACGATCTGCGACCTCTGAGTTTGATATGAGTTAGTTGGATAAAAATAAAATTCTGTTAAAACAAGTCAAAGACGGGCCTCTGAATCTATATGATCAAGCAACGATCTGCGACCTCTGAGTTTGACAGTTTCGCCAGACCAAGCAACATTGTTGCCTCTGAGTTTGTTTTGAGTTGGTTAATTAAATAAGCTCAATCAAGCCAAGTTAAAAGACTGGCCTCTGAATCTTTATGGTCAAGCCACGATCTGCGACCTCTGAGTTTGATTGAGTAAGCAAAATGGATGTGTAAAAAGGCCTTGGTCATGGCTATGCATTGAGTTGGTTGGTTAAATAAATCACAGTCAAAACAAGTCAAAGACTGGCCTCTGAACCTTAACGGTCAAGCCACAATCTGCGACCTCTGAGTTTGACAGTTTCGCCAGACCAAGCAACATTGTTGCCTCTGAGTCTGGCCTAAAAAATTTTTATTTGTATTTAAATTTTATTTTGCTTTCAGAGAGATTCGCTGGTCCTAGCAAGGCCCGCTCGTCAGTATGGCCGTGATAGCGCTGGCAAATGAAAACAGTACCACAGTCTGTAACAAACGTCAAAACATCTGATGACATAACGGAAATACGAATCGGTACCTAAATTCAGTAATAAATAAATATGTGATTTTGCATTGTTTTAAAATCGTGTTAAATTAAGCATAGTAATTAGTTTAGTAATTTCATGATTTGTTTATTTGTGTGTAAGTAATAATTTAAAAATAAAAAAGAAGGTAGTTTCCTAGATTATTCTAATCTAAGGGTAGTTCACTGTGACTGTTAGTTAATTTAAATAGAGTAATTGCGAATATTTGATACCTAATATGATTCAAAGTATTTGTAAAAAGCATTATTAATTACCAATCAAATATTGTACGCAATTACTTTATTTTTACTAACCTAATTCTAAAATAAATTGTTAAACGAATGTAACTGGAAGTTTTTTCTGTGTGACGTCTTGCTATTTGCAAAAATGTTTAAATAGATTCGCTTTAGTGAAAAATAGGACTGGATTGAATTGTATTTTGAACTGTGAACATCTCCTTATAAAATTAAGTTGATTTACTGTTGGTGTGAGTAATAAAAAGTGTTTACAAGATGTCTGATCGTTATCATTTGAGAACCCTGAGTACTTCCGCTCTTACATACATATAAAACATTAAAATACAATACATCAATAAGACATTCCAATACATTATTTACATCGGTCAGACCTCTTTCAATAACATTTTGCGCTACTTTGACGAATCTCGGCAGGTTTTGGCAAAATATATCATCCGATAACGTTATAGTATTTATCAAACGTATGACTCGCGTTATACGGGCAAACTTAAGTAAGTTAGTCCTAGCAAATGGTACGTCTAACAGAGCGGCGCGCGCCCACCCACCCGTCCGGCGCGCACAGCCACAGCGCCTCCAGCACCACTGGGTGGTGCAACAAACCTAGCAGTACGCTAGCCACATACTTAACCACCGCACTGTGGATCGGCAAATTTTGCCGGTCATCCATTGGGACCTCCTCTGTGGGGAGGCAAAAAATGCAGGTGTTCCCGCGCTACAATATTATTCTGGGGAATGGTAGATTCCGCATGCGGGAGCGTGTTTCCGTGGCGTGGCAGTAGACAAGGATGGTAGAAATGCATGCAAATAACCAGCAACACCGATCCTCGCTACTTGATGATTTTTTTTTTGCTTCGGACCTGTCAAAGCGCGTTCGCGGTGTTCCGACCGGTCGGCGATGGTTATATTTTCGAGTTTATGGTGAATTTAGTGCTGTGGGTGTTAAAATATCATGGAATAATAAGTGATGAAGTGTTTTTACTAGCGTGATTGTGTATGTGTCGTGAATTCCAGCAGAAATACGTATTTCAACGAACAAAGTCCTCTATTGTTCCAGCCATGACGACCGTTTTGCCGTAAGTCCTTTTTCGACATCTAAATTTGCCGTATTCTTATCAAACTGTCGTTATTTACATTAGTAGGTTTATTAACAACGCCACTAAAGCCACTAATTGAAGTGCTAACGCCGGTTCTTTGAATGAAGTCGAAAACAAAAACAATAACAAACAAAAAATCCACCATTTTTTTTTACGGCGGTCGGGTCAAGTATTTTGAAAAATTTTTTTTTCGTTAAATATGTGTGGGGAGGTTTATTTATTGATTGATTTATGTGAAATAGGGTATTCTTATGTAAATAAAAAAAAAACTTATTGAAATAATTTTTTATTTTTTTATTTCTAACCACCTCTGTACAAAAACTGTGCAAAATATTCCCTTTCGCTGACTTTACACAATTTTTGCAAATACATAACAAATCCAAACATGAAAAATCCATTTGAAATCTGATAGCTTAGTTCATTGACATTACAACAACATAAGTTTCATGTATGGCTCCCATACAAAACTTTCGTGATAAATTAATAAAAGCCGCTCAATTGCCGCCCGGAAATACCCCCGGAATGACCCCCCACAGGTACGGCTTGCGGGCGGTTTCGCGCTCCACAGTGCAGTGGTTAACCAGCGCAACATCTCTTCTGACTGCCAGTCTGGTATATCCAACCATGCCCAGGACGAACAGACTCGGGTACATGAGGGGATAAAATTATCAGTACCTACTACATTCCAGTGCCAATTGCACCTCGTCATATTGCCTATACAATGACTCAAGCTGGCTCCCGTCAACTGGCTACCTACGTACCCTACCTTTTTATCCACCTACTCTACCTACCCACCATTTTTTTTTCTATAGCCTTTTTTCGCTAAAAATACCCTTGATGATGAAACTATATATTTGAATAAGAATTAATACTAGTTAGTTACGATACGAAAGTAACCAACTTTTTTTCTACCGGCGGCGATCTTATTAAATTTTAGAACACAAAACTTGTGTCTAACCACTCCAAACAGATGTCACGTGAGGTCGCAATACTGTTGAGGGTGCGTTAGTACATTATAAATAAGTTCAGGATGTCTGCACCATGCGACCTAAGGTTACAGACGGATAGTAGACAGGATGTCCAGGTTCGGGAAGGATAAACTCACTGCCAGCTCGCAGACTCACGAGACTGATCAGAGATGGCTAAAGGTGTCTTGGCCACAGTGAGGGGTAATGAGACAAGAATATAAAATTCAAATCTGGTTTATTTTACAAGATGTACAGCTTATATACTAATTTAACTTAATACACACTATTATACAAAGTTGTATGTGTTTCATGCGTGTAAGATGCAACTCAGTCATTATTTTAACTAGGCCGCTCGTGTAGTCGTCGCCGGGCCAAGTGCTGATTCGATGTTCAAAGGTTAACATTGAACAACTTGCTATTGTGACTTAACTATGATAGTTAGTTATATTCCCTCGCGGACTTTTTTGGGTAATAATGAGTACTTTAATCTTCTAGTACATATTTTTTATGTATCATAAATAGTTTTCTCAGCGCACGCCAAATAATGAATTTTTCAGGCAAAAATTTTCTACTTCAGGTTGCATTATTGCAATTTTCTTAAGGATCTCAATTTTTTTCTAGTAATAAATATAGCTTATGTTACTAAGGGGTAATCTAGCATTCTAATAGTCAAATGGTGAAAGAATTTTTGAAATCGGACCAGTAGTTTTTGAGTTTATTGGTTACAAACTTACATCAATACAAAACTTTCCTCTTTATAATATTAGTACAAATAATGTAGATGTCTATTGTTCTTTCATAAGTAGTATAGTACTCATACATCCATACTAAATTATTATAAATTAAAATAATAAATTGCAGTTCTAAAAACTAAAAAACACGCTTTAATGGTAAGGATAATAGGACAAACTGTTTAAATTATTGCATTGTCTTCGGTCCTTGATAAGTGTGCAAAGTTTCAAATCAATCCAACGTTTTGAAGTGGGTGAAAATCACGTTCAAAGATTCCGTTACATTGATACATAGATACATACATACCAAGCTAATAAAAGCGTGTTAAAAAAGGTAACTGCGTCTGTTTGTTGCGTTTTCACATCTAAACTAATTTTGATGCATTTTGGTACTTATACGTAGTGTTACATACTCTTTGCATTTTGGTATGGAGATAGATTGGGGCTGGTCTGTGTTAGCAAACTTACGCTTTGAGCTTTCAGCGACAAGCCTTGTAGGGGCTGGCTTTGTTGATGCAGTCCTACCTTGCCTGGCTCCTTCAGAGACGGCAAGGTGGCGTGGTCTTGAGGGAGAGCGCTACGGTCCTGAAGATCCTGAAGGCAAGTGCGGTGAATTTCCTTCTCGTGGTTGCCGCCTTGTTTTTTGGTCTAATTCCCTACGAAATCACCGGGCGACGCAACACAGGGGTGGCGAGGTCATGCCCCTGGGTGTCCATCATAGAACAAGAACAATGATGGATAGCAATGACCTCCCGCGTGTTTGTGTCTGATCCTGGTTGTTAAGTGGAGTAGGTTGCACACAACACACCACTTTGGCCTGGATTTCCTCCTACACGGGAGGTCGCCTCCTATCCGCGATCAATTGGCTGAGGCTCTCCTTCTGAGAGTTATAAGCGAGGTGCGTGGGGTCCACTAATGCCGTCCTTAGATGGGTGAAGTGGTGGTGAAGGTCACGCTGATGGTGTAAGGGAGGGTAGTCCTAACGGCCCATCTTAATCGGTGGGTCGTTCCCAGTTGCGGCCGGAAAGATGTTTTTTTTTACCTCGTGTTCATGGATTTTGTGAAAGACTTGAGTACATTAGGGGTGGCGTCGGCGAAAGCTGACAACCAGGGGGGTTCCCCCTGGACCTGCGGTTAACTTCGCGGGTGCCCCAAAGGCTGTGGTACCTGGGAGTACCCATGTTTCCTAGGAATCATTGCCAACATCTAGGCAGGCGAAGCAGCTGGCAGTAGCTCGTGTAAGAATAAATAAAAAACTTACATTTTTCTAAGACAAGTTTTAATAGAGTCACCAAAATTACTCACGAAAACTACATTGTCTTAGCATCTGTAAAATATTAGTGCTCTTATTATGTAATATGTCTTTGATGGCTTAACAAAATGCTACGATCTAAAAATAACTAACAAATTGTATCTTAGGAAAATCTAATACAAAAGTTTAAAGATTATTTTTAACAATACATTCATATGGTACCTCATCTAGTTTTAAAAATATGATCGACATGTAAAAGTGTTTGTACAAACCAACTTACAGAAATAAAATCATTTATCATAAATCTTATCATGATGTTATACATCTATGCCTTATCATAAGGCAAACTCGACATATTTCAGACTCCATCAATGTGTCTGGCCTTTCCACAACGTATGTTGGGATCTGCTTTAATTAAGTCTTAACTGGGTTTCTATTGTTGTCTCCACAACCAAGTTGGGTAATACGATACCTATTCTTTCAGACTAGCACCAAAAAACTATGGTCTGTACCCATAGGTTTCACCTACATGGAAATTTCATTTACACACATATCAAAAACTTCTTTTAATTTTTGAAGCGAAACTTCTTTAAGCAGTAATTCACTGGAGATAGAAGACAAGAATGTAGAGTGATATTTCGAAATGCGTCATGTTTAGACATTTCAAAAGAAAAATATATCTCCTGCCTGACCTCATACTAATTATTCTATACTTAAGATGTTTCACTTCTATTATATCACATCACATCATCAGCCTATTAATGTTCCCACTGCTGGGACACAGGCCTCGTCTCTGTGAGAGGGAATGGGCTGTAATCCACCATGCAGGCCCAGTACGAGTTGGTGGATGTCACATGTCTTCGAATTTTTGGTTCTAGGACATGCTGGTTTCCTCACAATGTTTTCCTTCACCGTTATGAGAGCAGTGGTGATGAAATAATTTATACAAAGTAAAGCTTGTAAGTCACGGCCGATACCATTGGGCCACCACTGCTCTCAGTCGCGGCCGATACCACTCTCACACTTTTAAACCCTTACTGTCCCACTGCTGCAACAATCTCAACGATAGCCAGTCTTCCCTGTGTTCTGCCTTCTCCAAAAGACTTTACCTCTACACAATAGCATAGACATAAAGATATAAAAAACCTTATAATCTAAAATGAAACCTCCCTGAATTGTGAATACTTTCAATATACGTTCAGCACACCCAGAGAGTCGGTTATCCACTATGTTGCCGAGTAGCTAATACTGTTAAAGCGGTATGAACTATTCCAATATACATAGCTCATGGCCAACACAATGGATATAAAAAATTTCAAAAAATCATTTTTCAAAATGGTTTTTTCAGATATCATACTAAATTTATTTAGACTTCTTTTCATCATAGATAGGAGATGACGGCTTCAACAGTTCCTCTGGTATTTTTAGAGGATTATAGCTTTGCTGTGAAGCCAAATGACGTAGTGTAGCCAGCTCATGATCTGCGGTTGGTCGCGGAATGAAGTTAATCTTCTTATCTGACAATTCAACATTGTTAGCCATGTACTTGAAAACAGCAGTATTGATGAAAGATTTGCTCGACAATGCTGTATCTGTGAGGCACTTGTGAAAAACGGCAGTGGTGCAAAAGTCTCCAGTCAATGGTTTACCCTCCATAGCATTTGCAATGTTGTGGTAAATCTGCCTAAAGTCTATGTTTTCAGTGCATTCCTTTGGTGGGATATCCTCACTGTCAGCGATCATGCGCACTGCAGAAGCGGTATCAGTGCTGAGCTCTTTGTAGTCTAAGTTATCTGTCAACAGTTTTGCCCAATCTGTCAATGGCGACTGTGGTTTATGTGAACGCTTAGGCTTTTGCTCTTTATCTTTCTTGAACATCGGATGCTGTCGAGCTACCTCAGTATAATGCTCAAGAGCTGCTTTAGTTTCTTCAAAAGTTTTCGTAATTACGTATTCTTGAATCTTCTGAATATCATGGCGACCGCAGTTTTTCAGACCCTGCAAGAGATGGAACTTTTCTTTTTGAGTCCAGCCTTTTAGAGCATCGTGGGTGGCTTTTTCATGTGAAGAGCTGGGAGCGGATGATGGATACGCTGATGACTGTGCCATGGTTGTCTTCCATAGGTTGATATCACTACATTACACAAATAAATTAATGTTCTACAAAGAACGGTGGCAACTCCAAGAGAGGAGGGGCGCCAGGCGGCTAATCAAAGAGTAATATAATAAAATGTACTTTGTAGGCTTTCTCAAATCAATCAATAACTACACCATGATACAAAACAATTTGAAGTATATAGTTTGAAGTATAATAATGTACTCTGTGGTTTGAAGCAAGGCTTACTTTGACACTGACATATATATTAGTCTATGACAATGAGGCACTGACTTATAAACCTATGGACTTGCCATACCTACGAAATTAGCGTGCATACCTACATAAATCGGGCAATTAAGATGGCCTACCATTTGTAACTGTTTGACAGCACAACTACACAGATAAACGTACATATACGGCACACAACTACCAATTTTACTCGGCAATCAACATGGCGACCGGTCACGCATAGACATGATTTTGACGTCACTCAAAAGTGTTACCAAGTTTAGTCCTTGACAAACATTTAGATGTCTCTCTTTTCATATGCAGATCTTGGTTAGTAAAAAAGAGACAAAACGCTTTTTAACATGCGTGTGTCGATATTATAGATATTTGTATAACTATTCTTCATATAGTAGAATATGCCGTCTCCATAGTTTTCCTACCTCATTGCAATGAGGTGAGTCTATGACACTGACACTGACAGGACACTGACTTCTTCACAGGGTAGTGTTGCAAGGTTTTTCTTATGGAAAGGAAATTGAAAAGATACAATAAATTAACTGCCAAAAACATTTCATCAGTATTAGAATATTTCATCTGATCTCTCGCAAAGTTCCAGGATCAAAAGTGATGTTATACATTATAATGTTTAAAATTATAGTACAAAATTATAGTACAATAAAGTCTCGGACAAGATTCGTTAAAATCCGTGGCATCCCTTGTAAAATTGCAGCACAAGTGCATCATAAGAGAGGAACATTAGATTTCGGCGCCATATCTACGTTGCAGTCAAAACTTATAACCAATCAAAAGTACTTATAGCAAGCAAAATCACGACACTAGTTAGTAGGTTTAAATTTATTTAAAACTGTAGTCAAAACAAAACTAGTTTTGCCTAATGGAGCTGGTTAAAAGTATTTTTGAATGAAAAATTTCTAAACTATACTTCGTAGAAGATAGCTTGATCTCTGCGAAATAAGTCAAACTGACGTTTAAGTTATTGTTGGCCTGTCAAACGCTATTTTACCCATAGATATAGGAAAAAATTCTAAATCTATGATTTTACCTGTATTTTTAATGATAGCTGTCGCAAAGATCAAGCCATTTTTTATGGAGTAAAGTCGTTCGCTTAAACTCTTAAAAAGTTATAGTGGTCGACAGTTAGGCGGAGATATGACAAAAGAACAAATTTGAAAAAAATTGCAATGGAAGTAGAAGATGCAAAATTTGCAGAAAAGAAAACGCCATTACAGTACAGGCTTTAACATAAAAGTTAAGTCTGTGTTTAATAAAAGTTAGCTAAACACAGAAACTATCAAATATTTTATACTGGCTGAAGAAATCTACGACATAGTTATTTGATGCTGCTCATATTTCTAATGGGCATGATGACCGCGATAGATTAAATGAATCGGCAAAAAATACACTCATGTTACAAAAGAAATAATTAACACATTTTATTTAGGTATGTACGAGGTGTGTCATAGAAAGTTCGGTCTACAACTACTTGCAGCTTCAATGTGGCAGTCAGTTTGTACCAAGGGTCGGCCCTCAGCCTTTACTTCTTCAATATGATAATGGTCGCTCTTAGGTCGTATATACAGGAAGAGGCACCCTGGTGTATGCTGTTTGCCGATGGCATTGTGCTAGTTGTCGAGAGTGGCCTGGAGGTCCAGAGAAAATTGGCATATACTGGAGAGTGTTGGCCTGAAATTGAGAAGAACCAAAACGGAATACCTGTTCTGCGATTTTGGCGGTCTCTCCAGTTCCACGCCCATAGCTCTCGATGGAACACTCTGACTTTCGGTATCTAGGGTCACTTATTCAGAGTGATGGCGAGGTAGACCGAGACGGAACGCACCGGATCAACTCAAGATGGATGAAATGGTGACAGATCACTGGAACAACTGGCGACCCACGGATGCCCCTCAAATTAAAGGGCAAAATCTTCAAGTCCGTGGTTAGACCTGTGGTACTGTATGGATCAGAATGCGACAGACAAGTTGAAAGGAAACCATTTGTTGTTGTTGTTTGCACCGAATGAAACGCATGTTACTAAAAGAGTTATGAATATAAATGTGGATGTGGTTGGATGGAGAGAAGGCCAAGGAAAAGATGGAAGGACTGTGTGAGGAGTGACATGAGCAGCAGACAGTGATAGCGTTACGGGGGATAGGATGGTATGGAAGAAGAAAACGTGTTACGCCGACTCCAAGCAACATGGGCCTGCCCTTATGGCAGGAAGATGAAGAGGTGTATCAAAGAAAGAAAAGCAAGTAAAAGAGGGGTCTGGTATCGAAACCAATCCTGCACACTGAAATTAACAGCCGCTGCCAAGTAGATTTTATTGATATGCAGTCGCAATAAGGTCACGGACATACGTTCAATAATGGTATATCAAGATAATTTAGCTAAATCTATAATTTTGGGACCACCGACATCAAAAAGAGCTACAGAAGTCGCTTATCAGTAGAGTGTTTTTTTTTTACATTTGGGACGCCAATGTAATACGCATTCTGATAATTTAACTTCAGGTTATTCAAAACCATTGAGCTAGGAAAAATATGGAGGCGCCGCGATGCTATACATGCATTAGCATACAAATATGAGTGAAATACGATACAGCATGTGAAACATCGTTTTGTTTCATTCTTTCTAATGTAGTAATTGTATTTTTCAAAAGTGACAACATTATTTCAGCTGTTGATCATTATGGCAACATTTTTTTATGACGTAGTGACAGTTGTAGGACTGTAGGTACGTGCCATCAATGAGGTAGGGCCATATTATGTGACGAATTTTGTGGTTGTGTTCGTGGTAGTGCTGCTGTCAAATGGTTGTTTACTTTTTGTATTATTAATGTGTGTGTGTTCCGTGATTAACACAACCATAGCATCGGCAGCCATTTTAAGGTTTAGGTAGGCACGTTTTTTTGTAGGTATTTCCAGTCTACACTATTTATATGTCTATGTACAAAACTGACAAAGAACAAAGGCGAAAACATAGCCAACTTCTTAACAGTTTGCGGTAACTTGAAGTGCTGCTGTGTGTACAATAACGAATAATGTTTGGCATTTTACTTCAATGAAAGTTCGATAATAATGTGTATTTTGTTCTTTACTAACTATGTATTTCTTACATCTTCAATCATCTACCCTACCTACCCTACCTACCCTACCTACCCTACCTACCCTACCTACCCTACCTACCCTACCTACCCTACCTACCCTACCTACCCTACCTACCCTACCTACCCTACCTACCCTACCTACCCTACCTACCCTACCTACCCTACCTACCCTACCTACCCTACCTACCCTACCTACCCTACCTACCCTACCTACCCTACCTACCCTACCTACCCTACCTACCCTACCTACCCTACCTACCCTACCTACCCTACCTACCCTACCTACCCTACCTACCCTACCTACCCTACCTACCCTACCTACCCTACCTACCCTACCTACCCTACCTACCCTACCTACCCTACCTACCCTACCTACCCTACCTACCCTACCTACCCTACCTACCCTACCTACCCTACCTACCCTACCTACCCTACCTACCCTACCTACCCTACCAGCCACTGCGGTTATACAAAGGAACAAAACCTGAAGCGCACCGTGCTTCATTAGTATTATGTATGATATTTAAATGCAAGCACGGAATGCAGCTCAGGCACGTATAGCCGGCAGTGTTTTATGTTAGTACCTAGGTCTATAATTGTGTAATAATACTGTGATAATATTGTTAGCTGTGCTTGTGTTTTATCCCTAATGCAATATGTAATTGTACATATATTCTGCACTTCTGCTCTATTGTATATGTAGCACCTTTGCTCAAATTGTGATACTAGAAAGCACCTTTTGCTCTATTTGTTAATATTTTACCTTTGTATATTTACACTTTTGATCTTAAATAAAGAATGCCATTAGATTAGATTAAAAGTGGGTCTCACCCACAGAATGCAAGATGATGAATGCAAGATGAACAATTAGTATGAGGAATGAAAGTACGAGAGGCATGGAAGATTGACCGGAATGACAGAGGTTAAGCACATAAGGCGCCAAGAAATATCGTTGGCGGGATTAGTGTTAAGAAAAAAAAAAAAGAAAAAAAAAAAAAAAAAAAAAAAATACCTACCCTACCTACCCTACCTACCCTACCTACCCTACCTACCCTACCTACCCTACCTACCCTATCTACCCTACCTACCCTACCTACCCTACCTACCCTACCTACCCTACCTACCCTACCTACCCTACCTACTCTACCTACCCTACCTACCCTACCTACCCTACCTACCCTACCTACCCTACCTACCCTACCTACCCTACCTACCCTACCTACCCTACCTACCCTACCTACCCTACCTACCCTACCTACCCTACCTACCCTACCTACCCTACCTACCCTACCTACCCTACCTACCCTACCTACCCTACCTACCCTACCTACCCTACCTACCCTACCTACCCTACCTACCCTACCTACCCTACCTACCCTACCTACCCTACCTACCCTACCTACCCTACCTACCCTACCTACCCTACCTACCCTACCTACCCTACCTACCCTACCTACCCTACCTACCCTACCTACCCTACCTACCCTACCTACCCTACCTACCCTACCTACCCTACCTACCCTACCTACCCTACCTACCCTACCTACCCTACCTACCCTACCTACCCTACCTACCCTACCTACCCTACCTACCCTACCTACCCTACCTACCCTACCTACCCTACCTACCCTACCTACCCTACCTACCCTACCTACCCTACCTACCCTACCTACCCTACCTACCCTACCTACCCTACCTACCCTACCTACCCTACCTACCCTACCTACCCTACCTACCCTACCTACCCTACCTACCCTACCTACCCTACCTACCCTACCTACCCTACCTACCCTACCTACCCTACCTACCCTACCTACCCTACCTACCCTACCTACCCTACCTACCCTACCTACCCTACCTACCCTACCTACCCTACCTACCCTACCTACCCTACCTACCCTACCTACCCTACCTACCCTACCTACCCTACCTACCCTACCTACCCTACCTACCCTACCTACCCTACCTACCCTACCTACCCTACCTACCCTACCTACCCTACCTACCCTACCTACCCTACCTACCCTACCTACCCTACCTACCCTACCTACCCTACCTACCCTACCTACCCTACCTACCCTACCTACCCTACCTACCCTACCTACCCTACCTACCCTACCTACCCTACCTACCCTACCTACCCTACCTACCCTACCTACCCTACCTACCCTACCTACCCTACCTACCCTACCTACCCTACCTACCCTACCTACCCTACCTACCCTACCTACCCTACCTACCCTACCTACCCTACCTACCCTACCTACCCTACCTACCCTACCTACCCTACCTACCCTACCTACCCTACCTACCCTACCTACCCTACCTACCCTACCTACCCTACCTACCCTACCTACCCTACCTACCCTACCTACCCTACCTACCCTACCTACCCTACCTACCCTACCTACCCTACCTACCCTACCTACCCTACCTGCCCTACCTGCCCTACCTACCCTACCTACCCTACCTACCCTACCTACCCTACCTACCCTACCTACCCTACCTACCCTACCTACCCTACCTACCCTACCTACCCTACCTACCCAAGGCATACAGGCATACAGACCAATAGGTCTACTGCCGGTGCTGGGGAAGGTCCTGGAGAGGATGGTAGTAGCGCGTCTAAAATGGCAACTTGTACCGCGGTTTAGTACTCGCCAGTTTGGCTTTATGCCCCAGAGAAGCACTGAGGACGCCCTCTATACGCTAGTGAAGCACGTACAGGACAAGTTGAGGCTAAAGAAGCTAATTGTCCTGGTGTCGCTGGATATAGAGGGGGCCTTCGATAGTGCTTGGTGGCCAGCCATCAAGGTCAGACTGGCTGAGGAAAAGTGCCCGGTGAACATAAGAAGGCTGCTAGACAGCTACCTCGACAGTAGGAAAGTCAAGGTTCGTTACGCTGGGGAGGAATGCACGCGAGTGACTAGCAAGGGCTGTGTTCAAGGGTCAATAGGTGGACCCATCCTGTGGAATCTCATTCTAGACCCACTATTGCAGGAACTGGAAAAACGCGGAATCTTCGGGCAGGCGTTCGCCGATGATATCGTCTTGGTTCTAGATGGGGACTCAGCGACTGAAGTTTCAACATCAGCCGATGCGGCCCTCGCCCATGTTCAGAGTTGGGGTGTCAGAAACAAGCTGCGGTTCGCACCGCACAAAACCTGTGCGATGGTCGTAACCAACAAGCGCAAATATGATACCCCAAAGCTGAGCATGGCCGGGGTCGACATTGGTATGGTTAAGAAGATGAAGCTGTTGGGTCTAACCATAGACGAGAAGCTCACCTTCAACGAGCACACCGCGAACGTCTGCAGGAGGGCAGCTAACATTTATAAGCAGCTGTCCCGCGCCGCTAAAGTGAGTTGGGGATTGGACGCACAGATCATACACACAATCTACACAGCTATGATTGAGCCCATAATAACGTACGCGGCCGCAGCTTGGGCTCCCGCTACGAAGAAGCTGGGAATACGGAAGAAGCTAGGCTCAGTCCAACGAGGACTCGTCCAGAAGATCTGTAAATCTTACCGTACTGTCTCCCTGAACTCGGCACTGGTACTGTCCGGAATACTACCTCTAGATCTGCGCATACAGGAGGCAGCCGCCCTGTATGAAGCGAGGAGAGGGCCATCCCGGTTTGTGCCAGGAGATAGGGAGATTGAAGGTGCGGTGAGCTTTGCAGAGGCTCCTCATCCAGCTGTGCAAATGCCCCTGGAGTTCATGTGCCTGGCAGACCAACAGTTGCTAGACAGCAACAATGTGCAGGCGGTGCGAATCTTCACCGACGGCAGCAAGATTGAGGGAAAGGTCGGAGCCGCATTATCCATTTGGGATAATGAAGGCGAAGTCCGGAACCTCAAACTTAGCTTAGCCGGGTACTGCACAGTCTTCCAGGCGGAACTCCTGGCCATCTGCAAAGCGACGGACGTGATCCTCACGCGGCAAGAGACGAGCTATGGTTTGTACAGTGACTCAATGTCAGCATTGCAGACGCTTGCAAGCCATGGCTCTCTCCATCCCCTGGCAGTTCACGCGCGCGCCAATTTGGCTCAAGCCCTGGGCCAGAGCAAAGTTGTGTCTTTGTTCTGGATCAAGGCCCACGCGGGCCTGCCAGGGAATGAGCGAGCGGACGAGTTGGCAAAGAAGGCAGCATTGTCGTTGCGGAGGAAGCCGGACTACGACCAATGTCCGGTGTCATTTATCAAGCGACAGATCCGTTCGGAATCGCTTGATGAATGGAACCGAAGATATGTGTCGGGCGAGACAGCCTCTGTAACGAAAATGTTTCTTCCGGATGCCATAGCGGCTTTCCGTATTATAAAACAGCTGCGGCCCACAGGCGTTCTCACGCAGGTTTTGACGGGGCACGGCGGGTTCTCTGAATACTTGAATCGCTTCAAGTGTAAGGAGAGCCCATCGTGGTCCGCAAAAATCGAGGGCTTTTCAAAACTAGAAGTGACTTCCATAATTTAAATACACGCAGTAAGCACGAAATTGTAATACCCAAATTCAGATTAACGAAAACTAGCAAGTCTTTTCTTATAAACAGTATACGCTTTTATAACAAGTTGCCTAAGTCAGTTATAGAACTGACCGATGGAAAGTTCAAAAACTACATCAAACGTGTCCTTGTTAAAAAAGCATATTATAAAATCAAGGACTACGTTGAAGATAAAAAATTTGGCTTTGACACCCTCTGCGCATGCGGCTTCCCTGGTAACTCATAAACGGCACAAATATATGGATATCTCTAACTATTCTCAATCTCATTTTTTTTCTCTTTTAATTAGACTTTTTACAATATTTTTCAATCATCATTATAGCCCTTAGCTAAGAATAGTTACAGCACTGATTACAGTATTTGTGCCACATGTTAAATTTAGTGTTGTGGTTTTTTTTTTTTTTTTTTTTTACCTTTGTATAGATTCTTTTACCTATTGTGAATGTGTGAACATTGTAGGCTTTCTAGTTTTCTAGATGATTTTTAACATTTGTTAACTTTTTATTTCGTGCATTATGTTTTTTTTTTCAATTTCGTACGACTTATTGTCGGGCCTACGTTGTCCCCCCATATCCAAGTACTAATGCTGTAACATGGAAATATTGTAAACAAAACAATTTAAAAGAGTAACCATGGAGTTTCTTGCCGGTTCTTCTCCATAGGAAACGACTAACCCGAACCGTGCACCTTTTGTCGACGTTTTATAAGTGCCCATGTAGGCCTATGTAAAATAAAAATATTTGATTTTGATTTTGATTTTGTGCGTCTGCGATCCAGGCGTGGCAGAGACTGTCCAGCACATACTTGTAGAGTGCCCGTTATTTATCAGGGAACGCTACCAACTCGAATGTGAGCTGGACAAGAGACTGACGAAGGAGAGCCTGCATGGGCTCATGAGTAAGCAACACAGGGAAAAGTTCCTGGCGTACTGTGTTAATGTGGCCTCCACCGTCATTGCACGAAACCGAAGCTGAAGCGGCACTATGCTTCACTAGTATTATAAGAATATTTGTAAGAAGCATAGAATAGCACGCACAAAACTGCAATGACGAACCGTGCACTGGGGTAGTACCTAAGAAAACAGATTGTCTGTATGGTGAAAAGCACTGTTGTGCTTCTCATCCCTAAATGTAAAGCATAAAATTTTATTTTTGTGTTTTTTCCTGTGATCAGCACTTCTGTACCTTACCTGTGATCTGCAGCACTTTTGCATATTTTACTGCGATCAACAGCACTTTTTGTATTCTTGTATATGTAGCACTTTTTGTCTTTTAACCTTACACGAAATAAATAAAGTTGCCTTTTAAGTATTTAAACAAAGTGGGAGTCCCACCCACCGTATACAAGAAGACGTATGCAAGAAGAACCATGGTATGAAGAATGAAAGTGCGAGAGGCATGAAAGAGGAATGGAATGAAAGAATTTGAACAGAATAGGCGCCAACTTTGTTGAGCGGGATTAGTATTAAGAAAAAAAAAAAAAAAAATAAAATAAAAAAAAAATACCTACCCTACCTACCCTACCTACCCTACCTACCCTACCTACCCTACCTACCCTACCTACCCTACCTACCCTACCTACCCTACCTACCCTACCTACCCTACCTACCCTACCTCTAGTCTCTCGCGATCCCCCGCCTTCGCTAGTTCAGTTTAAAGCGACTCCGTGCTCAAAAATCGGGAAAATCGGAAACTTATCGCAGTTTTCAGTGATTGATAGCTTAAAGTGTTCGGGCAAGTGAGTACTGTATGCGCGCACAAAAAGAAACCATCGGACTCCACTTTTGGGATTTTTCCTGGGTAAAAGAAAAAAATTCAGCAAGTATTTTTCATAAACCCTTAAACGCTGTTGAATTCTGAGTGGTCACTCCCTGGTTTTTTGGAGTGCTGGGCTGCGCCCTCGCTGCCCGCACATTTTGAGGTGTCCTCCAGATTTTTCCGGTGAAACACCGGAGACCTGCAGACGAAAAGAGGAAATCCATATTTCTTCGAAGACTTCGCCTGGGGGCGAGAGACAAATTCCGGATTAGCCTACCTGTGGGCGTTCATTGTGTAGTGAAGTTTCCACAAATAAAACTTTTGAAAAGTGCGTGTATACATTTTTATAGAGCAGTTCCGGTCTGCTAACCTCCAAGTGATTTTTGACCGTGAATAACTCAAAAGTGAAAGCGGCGACATACAAATTTTATCACGGGATGTTGATCCCAACATTGGCCTTCAGCTTCGTTCTGACTTTCAGAATTTTAAGGTGCAAACTCGTGCAGCAATAAAATACTTTAGTGAGACCACGTTGTCATAGTTAACCTCAAAATAACAACGTGCTCGACAAAAAGTGTGATCGGAAAAATTTGAGGATAGCTATAGACGTACCTGTTTGTGCCGAGCTGACTATAGAGCTGACAATAGAACAGCTACCAGAATCCTCAGCAGGAAACTTCGAGGGAACTCCTCAACCTCTGGCCTGACGGCACCCAAGATTGGACATTTGTTGTACAGTCCCCCCTCCCCTCTACAAATACCCCCCCCCCTACTTTTTACCCCCCCCCCCCCTCCCTGCCTTCACCCCCTCCGAACTTCGGTGTGAGCCCCCCCCCCCCCCAACCCCCCTCAAATTACCTCACCCCCCTCGGGTTATCTCGGCCAAAAATAGTGGTAGACCACCCGAGTTAGGGTCCATTGTGACCGGCTTGAGGAACCCTATTTTTTGGCCCCTACAGAAAACCAAAAAAAAAAAAAAAAAAAAAAAAAAAAAAAAAACCTTTTAGTCAGACACCCGAGCTTGGGTCCACTGAGGAGCCCTATCTTTTGGCCCTAACAGAACCCCCCCCAACCCTTTTTATTACCACATCCCCCCTTATCCTATCTCGGCCCAGGTCAGAGCTGGACCATCCGAGCTTGGACTCATCTTGACCGGCTCGAGGAGCCCAACTGACTGGCCCCAGTAGAAAACTTCTTCTCGGCACCAGTTCAGCCATAGCCAATACAAAACGCCCGGACTCGGAAGACACACGTTCCTGAGCACTACCTGACCTTAATTTTAAATTTTTGTATTATTTTAAGGACATATAGCAGCATTATTGTGCGGCTATATTTAGACTAAGATAAGATAAGCTTTTATTGCTTATTTATTTGTGTAAATTCAATTGTGGACATAATAATAGTACTTTTGTGTAACTATATTTGAGAATAAGTTAGACTAGGATTTTAACTTGGGACATTCTCGCAAGAGAATATTTTATAATTTGACATCTGACACACAAAAGGGGTACCCTTTACAGTACCTCCTTTTTACATTGACACAAAAAAGGGGTATTTTTACAATATCCCCTTTCTACTTTTACACAAATAGGGGTGCTCTATACAACACCCCCACTTGACACGATACTAATCCCAACCACACTCACCTTTCTAAAATGACCGGAATGCCTGGTTTACGCACGCCTGTCCAGCACTCGGCGGCAACCAAATCCCCGACTAAATACCCCCAGAGGGTACCTGAGGAGGCAGGGCCTTCGACGCAGAGCGTCAGGAGGAGCGTGGGTGAGTGGGAGGCGGGTAAAACCGTCACAAAGAGGACTCCCCCTAAAAAGCTGGACCGAACATCACCAGTCACATCCATATCCTTTGAGATCGGCAGCCCGCCTACCCAAAGGAGCAAAGTCGCCGAGGCTAGGATAGCCTCAAACAAGATCAAGGCCCTAATGACAACCTCCAAAACTACAAGAAACGACATTAGGGCGGAGGTCAAGGCGCAGGCAGACCGGCTCTACCAGCTGGTAAAAGAGCTCGAACAGGGAAGAGCCCCCCCAACCGCAAAGACCATGGCATCGACCGGGACCCAAGTCCAGGAGGAGCGAAGGGCTGAGCAACCGCCCCCCCCGTGTTCAAAGGCTATTAATGAGGTCGAGACCAACTCCCTCAGGCGAGCTCTAGAAGAGCATAGCCGAAACTTGGCCGAGAACAGCCTGAAAATGGACAGGCTGAAAGAGGCGCTACAAACTAGCCGAGATCAGATGGTCTCGTATGCTAGCGTAGCGGCAAGTCGGCCATCCAACCAGGTTCCGAAACAGACCACACTACACTCCATCGTAGTGTCGGCCAGGGATGAGAAGCAAACGGGGGAGCAAGTCCTGGACCGACTAAGGAAGGTCGTAAATGCCAAGGAAGGGGGTATAGCGGTAGAGAAAGTGAGGAAAGCGAAAGATAGGAGAATAATTGTGGGCTGTACCACAGAAGAGGATAGGGAAAAGTTGAAGGAAAAGGTAAGGAAGGCACCCGAGCTGGAAGCCCAAAATATTAAAAATAAAAATCCACAGGTGGTGTTGCGCGGCGTAATGCAGTACAACACAAATGAGGATGTAATAAAGGCGCTCAAAAACCAAAACGCCGCCATCTTTCGAGATCTTAAAGATGAGCAGGCGAAATTGGATATAATCTACAGAAAGCGAGCCAGGAACCCGCACATGTGTCATGTAGTGATGAGGGTCGCCACAGAGGTTTGGCGGCGCATGCTCGAGGTCGGGTCAGTACATGTCGAGTTTCAGCGGGTGACGGTCGAGGACCAATCCCTGCTTGTCCAGTGCTCGCTCTGCCTCGGGTATGGGCATAGCCGACGCCTTTGCACGGAGTCCGTGCCAAAATGCAGCCACTGTGGCGGTCCCCACATGAGGACGGAGTGCGCGGACTGGGCCGCTGGCCTACCTCCAAAGTGCTGCAATTGCGTGCGCGCGAAGACTGACAGCACAGACCACCATGCTTTCAGCTCGGAGTGCGTAGTTAGGAAAAGGTGGGATGCAATAGCCCGATCTGTTATAGCGTATTGCTAAGGGCAACACGGAGACTCCTGCCCAACAAAACGCAAGACCATACCGTGTGGCCCAAGCAAACCTACAACGTAAGGACCTGGCAACGACCGAACTCTTTTTAGAGGCCAGTAAAAGGAAGATCGCATGGGCGCTTATCCAGGAGCCGTACGTGGGAGGGGCGCGAGGTATGAAAAGCTACCGAGGTTCGCGAATCTACCAGTGCGAGGTTGATGGAAGTGGGAGGGTAAAGGCGGCAATTGCCGTCTTTGACGATGACCTGGATGTCATTCCCTACCCGAAACTCACCACAAACAACATCGTTGTGGTGGGGATCCGGACCAAAGCCTGGGAGATCGCAGTAGTTTCTTACTACTTCGAGCCAGACCTACCCATAGGGCCATACCTGGACCAGTTGACCCGGATCAAATCGGAAGTGGCCACCGGTAGATTGCTTATAGGCGGCGACGCTAACGCTAAGAGTCCTTGGTGGGGCAGCATCGTCGAAGACTCCAAGGGCGAGGAAATGTCTGGAACCCTGGAGGACTTAGAGCTTCAGGTGCTGAACATTGGTGACGCTCCCACATTTGACACTGTCCGAGGTGGTCGAGTGTATAAAAGCCACGTGGACGTCACGGCATGCTCGCTCGACCTTTTTGACCTAGTGGACGGCTGGCGGGTCGATACAGGAGCAACATCCTCGGACCACAACACAATATTTTTCGAAATTAAAGTTAAAAGGGATAAAGGGGTAAATATCACCAGGACGACCAGAAAATTTAACACAAGAAAGGCGGACTGGGATACATTTAAAGATAAATTAGGGGAAAATAAAATTGAAAATAATATAAATTTAAATAGTATAAGGGAAATAAATAGTAAAGTAGATTTAGAAGAATTAATCGTAAATTACAGAGACAGTATTTTAAAAGCATGTGAAGATTCTATTCCCAAGACTAGTATTAAAAGTAAAATCACTTGTCCATGGTGGTCCGAGGAGCTCACTGTGAAGAAGAAGGAGTTTACCAGACTGAAGAACCGCATCCGCAATGCCGCCCCGGTCCGGCGAGCGATGGTCGTAGACGAGTACCTGAAGGCCAAAGAAGAGTACGAGATGCTAGCGAAGAGCGCCCAATTCGCAAGTTGGAAGGAGTTCTGCCGGAAACAGGATCGGGAAGGGGTCTGGGAGGGAATCTTCAGGGTGATTGGTAGGACCGCCAGAAGACAGGAGGAACTGACCCTACGCAGCGATGGTGTATTCCTCAACCCAAGTGAATCGGCCGCCCTACTCGCAGATACGTTCTACCCCGAAGACAGAGTAGACCAGGACAACGCTGACCACAGGCGAATTAGAGAAGCAGCCAGTCGAGTAAATGAGTGGGTTCATGATGAATATCATGACCCACCATTTACCTCGCTGGAGCTGAAGACCGCCTTGGCAGGTTTCAATCCCAAAAAGGCACCAGGAGGGGATGGACTGACGTCTGATATCTGCAGTCGAGCGATCCACCAGGACCTGGATGCGTTCCTTGCCCTTTTCAATAAGTGCCTTGAATTGGCACACTTCCCGAACATCTGGAAGGAGGCCACAGTCGTGGTCCTCAGAAAGCTGGGCAAAGACGATTACCTAAACCCCAAGGCATACAGACCAATAGGTCTACTGCCGGTTCTGGGGAAGGTCCTGGAGAGGATGGTAGTAGCGCGTCTAAAATGGCAACTTGTACCACGGTTTAGTACTCGCCAATTTGGCTTTATGCCCCAGAGAAGCGCTGAGGACGCCCTCTATACGCTAGTGAAGCACGTACAGGACAAGTTGAGGCTGAAGAAGCTAATTGTCCTGGTGTCGCTGGATATAGAGGGGGCCTTCGATAGTGCTTGGTGGCCAGCCATCAAGGTCAGACTGGCTGAGGAAAAGTGCCCGGTGAACATAAGAAGGCTGCTAGACAGCTACCTCGACAGTAGGAAAGTCAAGGTTCGTTACGCTGGGGAGGAATGCACGCGAGTGACTAGCAAGGGTTGTGTTCAAGGGTCAATAGGTGGTCCCATCCTGTGGAATCTCATTCTAGACCCACTATTGCAGGAACTGGAAAAGCGCGGAATCTTCGGACAGGCGTTCGCCGATGATATCGTCTTGGTTCTAGATGGGGACTCAGCGACTGAAGTTTCAACATCAGCCAATGCAGCCCTCGCCCATGTTCAGAGTTGGGGCGTCAGAAACAAGCTGCGGTTCGCACCGCACAAAACATGTGCGATGGTCGTAACCAACAAGCGCAAATATGATACCCCAAAGCTGAGCATGGCCGGGGTCGACATTGGTATGGTTAAGAAGATGAAGCTGTTGGGTCTAACCATAGACGAGAAGCTCACCTTCAACGAGCACACCGCGAACGTCTGCAGGAGGGCAGCTAACATTTATAAGCAGCTGTCCCGCGCCGCTAAAGTGAGTTGGGGATTGGACGCACAGATCATACACACAATCTACACTGCTATGATTGAGCCCATAATAACGTACGCTGCCGCAGCCTGGGCTCCCGCTACGAAGAAGCTGGGAATACGGAAGAAGCTAGGCTCGGTCCAACGAGGATTCGTCCAGAAGATCTGTAAATCTTACCGTACTGTCTCCCTGAACTCGGCACTGGTACTGTCCGGAATACTACCTCTAGATCTGCGCATACAGGAGGCAGCCGCCCTGTATGAAGCGAGGAGAGGGCCATCCCGGTTTGTGCCAGGAGATAGGGAGATTGAAGGTGCGGTAAGGTTTGCAGAGGCTCCTCATCCAGCTATGCAAATGCCCCTGGAGTTCATGTGCCTGGCAGACCAACAGTTGCTAGACAGCAACAATGTGCAGGCGGTGCGAATATTCACCGACGGCAGCAAGATTGAGGGAAAGGTCGGAGCCGCATTATCCATTTGGGATAATGAAGGTGAAGTCCGGAACCTCAAACTTAGCTTAGCCGCGTACTGCACAGTCTTCCAGGCGGAACTCCTGGCCATTTGCAAAGCGACGGACGTGATCCTCACGCGCCAAGAGACGAGCTATGGTTTGTACAGTGACTCAATGTCAGCATTGCAGACGCTTGCAAGCCATGGCTCTCTCCATCCCCTGGCAGTTCACGCGCGCGCCAATTTGGCTCAAGCCCTGGGTCAGAGCAAAGCTGTGTCTTTGTTCTGGATCAAGGCCCACGCGGGCCTGCCTGGGAATGAGCGAGCGGATGAGTTGGCAAAGAAGGCAGCATTGTCGTTACGGAGGAAGCCGGACTACGACCAGTGTCCGGTGTCATTTATCAAGCGACAGATCCGTTTGGAATCGCTTGATGAATGGAACCGGAGATATGTGTCGGGCGAGACAGCCTCTGTGACGAAAATGTTTCTTCCGGATGCCATAGCGGCTTTCCGTATTATAAAACAGGTGCGGCCCACAGGCGTTCTCACGCAGGTTTTGACGGGGCACGGTGGGTTCTCTGAATACTTGAATCGCTTCAAGTGTAAGGAGAGCCCATCGTGCGTCTGCGAACCAGACGTGGCAGAGACTGTCCAGCACATACTTGTAGATTGCCCGTTATTTATCAGGGAACGCTACCAACTCGAATGTGAGCTGGACAGGAGACTGACGAAGGAGAGCCTGCATGAGCTCATGAGTAAGCAACACAGGGAAAAGTTCCTGGTGTACTGTGTTAATGTGGCCTCCACCGTCATTGCACGAAACCGAAGCTGAAGCGGCACTATGCTTCACTAGTATTATAAGAATATTTGTAAGAAGCATAGAATAGCACGCACAAAACTGAAATGACGAACCGTGCACTGGGGTAGTACCTAAGAAAACAGATTGTCTGTATGGTGAAAAGCACTGTTGTGCTTCTCATCCCTAAATGTAAGGCATTATTTATATTGTGATTTTCCTGTGATAAACAGCACTTCTGTACCTTACCTGTGATCTGCAGCACTTTTGCATATTTTACTGTGACCAATAGCACCTTTTGTATTCTTGTATATGTAGCACTTTTTGTCTTTTAACCTTACACTAAATAAATAAAGTTGCCTTTTAAGTATTTACATAAAGTGGGAGTCCCACCCACCGTATACAGGAAGACGTATGCAAGAAGAACCATGGTATGAAGAATGATAGTACGAGAGGAATGAAAGAGGAATGGAATGAAAGAATTTGCATAGAATAGGCGCCAACTTTGTTGAGCGGGATTAGTATTAAGAAAAAAAAAAAAAAAAAAAAAAAAAAAAAAAAATACCTACCCTACCTACCCTAACCTACCTACCATTTTCTTTTTTTTTTTTTTTCGGGGTGGAAAATCCTCATTGGATGTCCTCCGCCCTGGGGAGGGCGGTGGGGTCTGTCAGACTCGTACTGACTAAAAACCACCCCAGTGTTCCATCTCACACCTACGCTGGGGGTCGCGGGGACAACGATTCTGCCGCAACCCCCGGCTAGTGCCAGCCCGCCTTTGCGGGCCACGACCTCGGGTTGGGGGGGAGTGTGGTGTTGGACTCCTCCCGCGACGTCTAAGAGGGGCGCGCGTGGAACACTACGCGCCTCCACCTCGGGTCCTGATGTGTGGAGGGCGACGGACGTCCCCGAGTCCGTCGCCCCTGGACCCATTTAGGGGGGCTGGATGAGGGCGTTGTCCGCCCTCCGCCGACGCCCGGCGCGTCTGCTGCGGATCGGGTTAGCGGATGAAATCTCCCTCTCCCTCTCCGCAGCCTCCTTCTGCGAGACGACTGTTTCGCAGAAGGATACCACCGCGTCCCAGGACTCCTCGCTGCCTACCATAGACTTGACTACGGCCGGCAGCGACAGGTCACTGCCTGCTTCAGAGATGTGGGCACGGCGTGCCTCCTCCCAAGCGGCACACTCTGCCAGCGTATGCCGCGCCGTGTCCTCCCAGCAGTCGACGCAGTGGTGACACCGGGCGTCCGGCTCCCTGTTTATGCGACACAGGTACTTCCCGAAGCAACCATGCCCCGAGAGCACCTGCGTCACCCGAAACGACAGGGAGCCGTGCCTCCTCCCGAGCCAGCACTCGAGCACTGGCCGGACCGCCTCGATGGTAATGAGGCCGGCGGTAGGGCGTGAAAGCCTGTAACCTACCTACCCTACCCTACCTCCACTACCCTACCATACCTACCCTACCCTACCTAGCCTACCCTACCTCCACTACCCTACCATACCTACCCTACCCTAACTACCCTACCCTAACTACCCTACCCTATCTACCCTACCGTACCTACCCTAGAGGTGGTAGAGCGTATAAAAGCCATGTGGATGTCACGGCTCAACATGACATTAAAATCCCCATTAACAAAATTATCCGCCATTTATTGAATTCATTAGTTACAAAAAATGTGATAAATAAAGAACCGCTCGACTTAATAGTCCGAACAAAGTCAATACATTTGTTTGGATAGGTGAGCCCGTCCTTGAGTTTTAAAATTACAACGAAAAGTGGCATTGATTTTTATGTATATAAATATATATATAGATACTCTTTCTAATATTATTAATAACCTATGTTAGGAAAAACAAAAAAACCCTTTCTTATCTGGTAACATTACCCTGTTAAAACGTCAGTGTCAAATAAGCAATTTAAATTCCACTTTGACATTGACAGTTCACACTTCACGAGTTCACGCTAAACTGTTTACGCCGTTCACGGTTTTGTTGTTGTTCATTTCATGATTTGAGAAGAGAAAGTGTTTAGCCAAGACACCCTACCCGCTTGGAGCTACTGTTCTTTGTTGTACATTGATTTATTTGTGTACCGTCGTGATATCAACATACAGAAAACAGCCATGGCACAGTCATCAGCATCTCCATCAACCTCTCCCAGCTCGTCACAGGAAAAAGCCACTCGCGACGCCCTAAAAGATTGGACTCAAAAAGAAAAGTTCCATCTCTTGCAGGGTCTAAAAAACTGCGGTCGCCATGATATTCAGAAGATTCAAGAATACGTAATTACAAAAACTGTGGAGGAGACTAAAGCAGCTATAGAACATTATACTGAGGTAGCTCGACAGCATCCGATGTTCCAGAAAGAGAATGAGCAAAAGCCTAAGCGTTCACGTAAGCCACATTCGCCATTGGCAGATTGGGCAAAACTGTTGACAGATAACTTAGACTACAAAGAGCTCAGCACTGAAACCGCTTCTGCAGTGCGCATGATCGCTGACAATGAGGATATCCCACCTAAGGAATGCACCGAAAACATAGACTTTAGGCAGATTTACCATGACATTGCAAATGCTATGGAGGGTAAACCGTTGACTGGAGACTTGTACACCTTTGCCGTTCTTCGCAATTGCTACATAGATACAGCATTGTCAAGCAAAGCATTCATCAAGACTGCCGCTTTCAGGCACATGATAAACAATATTGATTTGTCAGATAAGGAGATAAACACAATCCCACAACCAACCGCAGATTATGAGCTTGCCACACTACGTCATTTGGCTTCACAACGAAGCCACAATCCATTAAAAGTACCAGAGGAACTTTTGAAGCCATTGTGTCCGGATGATTAAAAGAAGCCTAAATAAATTTGGTATGATATCAAAAACCATTTTGAAACAATGTTTTTTGAAGTATTTTTTTGTTAATAATGGGCCATGAACTACGTATATTGGAATAGTTCATACCATCGCATTAGCCACTCAGCAACTTGGTATTTGAACTGACTCTCCGGGTGCGCTGAACATATAATAAAAGTATTCACTACACAGGGAGGTGTAATCTTAATATTAGATTTTAAGGTTTGTTATATCTTGATGTATATATGATGCCAGACACAGACACAGAGTGGAGGCCTGTGTCCCAGCAGTGGGAATGTTAATAGGCTGTGATGTGATATATGCTATTTTGTAGAGTTAAAGTCTTTTGGAGAAGGCAAACACAGGGAAGAGTGGAAAGCTAAAGTCACAGCCAAATAACAAGAAAATAAAAGTCGTTAACACCTGTGTTTGGTACAATATTTCAAAACAATACGAAGAAAATGTAAAGGCGGTTTCGCTATCACAATCAAAACAAACGCCTCACCTCTCTCAACCCTTTCACATGGCATTCAGTAATGAGATATCTCATAAAAGTGTCGGCCGATTTTGATTTACGCGTGGTCGGAGACTACAGTTGAGATCATTGGCCAGCAGTGGGTCAAAGGTTTTATAAAGTAAAAAACCGGCCAAGTGCGAGTCGGGCTCGCGCACCGAGGGTTCGGTACAAACCTCAGCTTAAAGGTATTATAGACCTGAGTATTTGATATGTGGAAAGGGGTAGTAAGTTTAAAATTATTGAAAATATTTTTATTATATAATGTAACAAAAAATTAACGGTTTCGCAATTTTACCTTTATCTGTGCTATAAGACGTTGCTTCGTACCAAATCTCAAGATTCTGAGGTCACGGGAAGTACCCTGTAGGTTTTGATTCCCTTGCGAGTGTCCAAAATTTGAGGAAATCTTCGGCATAAACGGCTGTATCTTATCTAGCTTTAAGGGACAGTAGACCTGAGTATTTGATATAAATTTCAGCTTGATATCTCCACGCGTTCCTGAGAAAAAGTGTCTTTACAGACAGACGGACGACAACAAAATGATCCTATATTGGTTCGGTTTTTTCCTTTCGAGGTACGAAACCCTAAAAAACATAAAATGAAAGTGCAACTTTGTAACTAAAGAATTATTAGAATGAGAGGAGGAATGAATTATAGTTTTCCTCTATCTCATGTACCAAAATGTACCTAAACATGACTTATCCTTGGAATATCATTCTAAATCACATCATCATCGCTTACCATCAGGTGAGATGGTGGTCAAGCGCGAGCCTACCAACAATAAAAAAATAAAAAATATTTTCAAAAATTAAAAGAAGTTTTATTGTGAGTGTGTAAAAGATATATCCATGTTGGTGAAACCCATGGGTATGGATCATAGGTTTTTGGTGCTAATCTGAAAGAATGGGTGTTTTATTTATTACCCAACTGGGTGGTGGAGATCAGGTAGTCATTTGCTCCATGTTAAATACTGGTGTTCTTCTACATCCAGTTGGACCTGAAGCAGTCCCCAACATAGTTGTGGAAATGCTAGACAGATTGATGAAGTCTGAAATTTTTTGCCTTTTGTTAAGGGATAGACGGATAAGACTTACATTATAATTAATGTATTGTCCAAAATATTCTTTGAACTTTTGTACTAGATTTAGCTGAGATACAATTTCAAACTTAGTAATATTTAGATCTAAGCATTTTGTTAAACCATCAAGACATTATATTACACATTTTGTATGAACCATTGTATTTCAGTCACAGACATGAGATGCAAATTACTTAGCAAAGACAATGTAGTTTTCATGAGTAATTATGGTGTTTATAATAAAACTTCTATGGAAAATGTGATTTTCATTTATTTTTACACTAGCTTCTGCCAGCGGCTTCTAACGTACTGGCAAAATAAAAACCGGCCAAGTGCGAGTCGGACTCGCGCACGAAGGTTTCCGTAGGCATTATCGTAAAAAGACCACGTTTATTTTAAGGGAGCCCCACTTAAATATTTTTTTTAGTATTTGTTGTTATAGCGGCAACAGAAATACATCATCTGTGAAAATTTCAACTGTCTAGCTATCACGGTTTATGACACAGCCTAGACAGACGGACAGTGAGTCTTAGTAATAGGATCCCGTTTTTACCCTTTGGGTACGGAACCCTAAAAAGTATTGTGTGAAGCTGTTGCACGCGACTTCGTCCGCGTCAATCTCGTAAACTCGCTGATATTAATGTAGGTACTATATCCGTATCTAGGTTTTAACCACTCGTGTGTCAAGTTTCGTCGAAATCCATAAAGACGTTGAGGTACCTATAATATTTGGTAAACTTAACGTAGGTATAAAACAAAGTCCTTGTCCGCGGTCGACGTCACTTCTGCCTGGCCCCACGTGAAACACCTGGTGCCATGGCACGTGCACCCACCCGGCAAAAGCACCTATAGACTAATATATATATAGAGTGGGAAAGCGCCTTACCAGAGATTTATTGTTAGACATTGCGACCCCAACCACCTCCCGAACTTGACGCCTGAGTATGCCGCCACATTCTACAACAACAGTGCCCACCCCACATTTCATCCCGGCGTGTAGTGTGTTCTAAGTTAATAGAGGTAAATTGCACGTCGAAAACAGACAATAATAACTCCACTTAAGCGAGTACACACGCACCAAATAGTACGGCTTGGGCTGGTAAACATGAGCGGTGTTACATACCACACATTACTACTGGCTAGCTCTGGAAGTGAGGCAAACGGAAGCTATTCATTTCATTTCCTCTGTAGGACCAAGTCGGCACTACTGATGCTGGTCACCCTCACTGGGCTTCGTATGGTGAAGAAGCGGCGATGTGTTTGTGCTTAGTGCGAGTTTTTTAACGTACTCACTCGTGATATCGTAAACGATCTCTTATGTCAAAATGTATACAAAAAAAGAGGTTATGCCTTGCCGTCACCAGACGGCGCTTATCCAGTTTCAATACAAATTGTAGTTTACGTTAACGCGATTGAGCGTCAATAAATCTCGCACTAAGGCCTCGAACACTCACCCGCGGCGCGCCTTCAGTCACACACAACAAACCAAACACAGTGAGCGCGGGTTGCTAATGCCAAAAGGTCAGGCGTTTTAACTCGCTGCCACCGACGTCATTTATATTTTTCCGACCACTCATTACCACTGGCTAGCTCTGGAAGTGAGGCAGACGGAAGCTATTTATATCCTCTGTAGGACCAAGTCGGCACTACTGATGCTGGTCACCCTCACTGGGCTTCGTATGGTGAAGAAGCGGCGATGTGATCAGAACACTCACCCGCGGCGCGCCTGCAGACATACACAACAAACCAACACAGTGAGCGCGGGTTGCTAATGCCAAAAGGTCAGGCGTTTTAACTCGCTGCATCCAGACGTCATTTATGTTTTTCCGCTTATATCTTTTAAACCACTCAACAGATTTTGATACAGTTTTCACTAATAGAAAGAGCGATAAACTAGGAAGGTTTTTGTAATATAATTTGTCACGTGCGAAGCTGTGGTGGGTTGCTAGCAAATATATAAATACTAGCACTTCGCCTGCGACTTCGTTCGCGTGATCCGTATTTTATCCTACGATGACTTTTTATTTTCATCCCCTTAAAGGTTGAATTTCCAAAAATACCTTCTTGGTGCTCCCCTACATCTTAAAAAAAACCCTGTACAGTAAAAAATTTCAAAAATCTTTAACACACCCTAATCGTCTTTTGGAAATAGTTTTGAAAAACTAATAATGAAAACCTTTACTACTTTACTTAGGTTAGTATTTATGCCAAGTTTTAAATATATAAGCCCAACAAAATTGCACCTTTTCACCTCCTAAGGGGAAGAATATCCAAAAAAAAAAAATACATAAATTCTTTTTATCAACCAAATCCGTAGGTAAATCTTTAATTTTACGTTTCACCCTTAAAGCGTAGAAATTTCACACCAACTTTCAATCCCCGTTTTACAAGAGCGTAAATGTAAAATTTCGTGTGTCCGATTTACAAACTGTAAAAATTTCATACAAACTTTCAACCCTTTTTTTACCATTTTAGGGGTGGAATTTCCAAAAACCAATAAATATATTAATTCTTTTTATCAATCAAATGTGTACCTAAATCTAAAATTTCACGTGTCCAACTTACAAACTGTAGAAATTTGATACAAATTTTCAACCCCCGTTTTACCCCCTTACGGGTGGATTTTCCAAAAAATTTACATGGATTCTTTTTATCAATCAAAACCGTAAATGTAAAATTTCACGTGTCCAATTTACAAACTGTAGAAATTTCATACAAACTTCCAACCCTCCTTTTACTCCCTTTTAAGGGAGGAATTTTCAAAAATCCTTTCTTAGCGTGCACTCCTTGCTAAATTTCATCTTTATACGTCAAACGGTTTTTGATATTTCGTGATAGGTGACTGAGTGACCATTCGCTTTTATATCTATACTATAATCTATACTATATACTATTATAATATTATAAAGCTGAAGAGTTTGTTTGTTTGTTTGTTTGTTTGTTTGAACGCGCTAATCTCAGGAACTACTGGTTAGAATTGAAAAATTCTTTTTGTGTTGGATAGTCCATTTATCGAGGAAGGTTATAGGCTATATAACATCACGCTAGAACCAATAGGAGCCGAGCATAAATGAAAAATGTTGCAAAAACGGGCAAAAATATTCCTTTTCGAGAGCTTTTGTTGCGTGCGCTGCGTAAACGGTTAAGTTACGCAAATATTATGTATGATGGAATTTTTCTTCTTTAAAAGTTCTAAAAAAAATTCCGCGACAGTATATGTCTACCTTTTAAGATTGACTCACAATAGCAGCTTTTATGTTCTAAATTTTAATTAGATCGCCGCCGCCGCCGGTAGAAAAAAAGTTTACAGGTTACATTCGCATAGTAGTAAGGGTAGGTAGGGTAGGGTAGGTGTAGGGTAGGTGTAGGGTAGGTGTAGGGTAGGTGTAGGGTAGGTGTAGGGTAGGTGTAGGGTAGGTGTAGGGTAGGTGTAGGGTAGGTGTAGGGTAGGTGTAGGGTAGGTGTAGGGTAGGTGTAGGGTAGGTGTAGGGTAGGTGTAGGGTAGGTGTAGGGTAGGTGTAGGGTAGGTGTAGGGTAGGTGTAGGGTAGGTGTAGGGTAGGTGTAGGGTAGGTGTAGGGTAGGTGTAGGGTAGGTGTAGGGTAGGTGTAGGGTAGGTGTAGGGTAGGTGTAGGGTAGGTGTAGGGTAGGTGTAGGGTAGGTGTAGGGTAGGTGTAGGGTAGGTGTAGGGTAGGTGTAGGGTAGGTGTAGGGTAGGTGTAGGGTAGGTGTAGGGTAGGTGTAGGTTAGGTGTAGGGTAGGTGTAGGGTAGGTGTAGGGTAGGTGTAGGGTAGGTGTAG
Organism: Orthosia incerta; assembly: GCA_948252205.1. Taxonomy (NCBI): domain Eukaryota; kingdom Metazoa; phylum Arthropoda; class Insecta; order Lepidoptera; family Noctuidae; genus Orthosia; species Orthosia incerta. Next base: position 4,169,093 of record OX411769.1, read on the forward strand.
GGTAGGTGTAGGGTAGGTGTAGGGTAGGTGTAGGGTAGGTGTAGGGTAGGTGTAGGGTAGGTGTAGGGTAGGTGTAGGGTAGGTGTAGGGTAGGTGTAGGGTAGGTGTAGGGTAGGTGTAGGGTAGGTGTAGGGTAGGTGTAGGGTAGGTGTAGGGTAGGTGTAGGGTAGGTGTAGGGTAGGTGTAGGGTAGGTGTAGGGTAGGTGTAGGGTAGGTGTAGGGTAGGTGTAGGGTAGGTGTAGGGTAGGTGTAGGGTAGGTGTAGGGTAGGTGTAGGGTAGGTGTAGGGTAGGTGTAGGGTAGGTGTAGGGTAGGTGTAGGGTAGGTGTAGGGTAGGTGTAGGGTAGGTGTAGGGTAGGTGTAGGGTAGGTGTAGGGTAGGTGTAGGGTAGGTGTAGGGTAGGTGTAGGGTAGGTGTAGGGTAGGTGTAGGGTAGGTGTAGGGTAGGTGTAGGGTAGGTGTAGGGTAGGTGTAGGGTAGGTGTAGGTGAGGGGCGAACTCCAACCGGGCGTGGCCCTGACCTGTTACGCGGACGACACACTGGTCACCGCCCGGGGGAGTTCGTACAGGGAGGCAGCGTTGCTGGCGACGGCTGCGGTATCACAGGTGGTGAGCCGCATACGGCGCCTTGGCCTGGAGGTGGCCCTCAGCAAGTCGGAGGCCATGGTCTTTCATGGCCCCCGGCGGGCGCCGCCACCCAATGCCCACATTGTGGTCGGGGGGGCTCGAACCGCTGTCGAGTCTACCATGAAGTACCTAGGATTGGTGCTCGACAGCCGGTGGGATTTCGGCCCTCATTTCCGGCGGCTGGCGCCCAAGTTGTTGGGCGCGGCTGGGGCGCTGTCAACGCTGCTTCCCAATCTGGGGGGCCCGAGCGCCGCCTGTAGGCGGCTCTACGTGGGGATCGTGCGATCGATGGCCCTGTATGGGGCCCCGATTTGGGCGGCTGACCTGACGGCCGGTAGCATCGCTGTTCTGCGGAAGCCGCAGAGAGCGATGGCCGTCAGAGTCATCAGGGGGTATCGCACGATCTCATACGAGGCGGCTTGCGTACTGGCCGGATCCCCACCCTGGGACCTGTAGGCGAAGGTACTCGCGTCACTGTATCGGTGGCGCGAGGAAGCGCGGGCGCTGGGCGAAGGGCCGATGCAGCGACATATGGAGTTGCGTCGGTCTCAGCTCCGCGAGGTCCTGGTGGCGGAATGGCGGGACAGGCTCTTACGCCCTACCGCCGGCCTCGTCACCATCGAGGCGGTCCGGCCAGTGCTCGAGCGCTGGCTCGGGAGGAGGCACGGCTCCCTGTCGTTTCGGGTGACGCAGGTGCTCTCGGGGCATGGTTGCTTCGGGAAGTACCTGTGTCGCATAAACAGGGAGCCGGACGCCCGGTGTCACCACTGCGTCGACTGCCGGGAGGACACGGCGCGGCATACGCTGGCAGAGTGTGCCGCTTGGGAGGAGCCACGCCGTGCCCTCATCTCAGAAGTAGGCAGTGACCTGTCGCTGCCAGCCGTAGTCGAGTCTATGGTCGGCAGCGAGGAGTCCTGGGACGCGGTGGTATCCTTCTGCGAAACAGTCTCGCAGAAGGAGGCTGCGGAGAGGGAGAGGGAGATTTCATGCGCTAACCCGATCCGCAGCAGACGCGCCGGGCGTCGGCGGAGGGCAGACAACGCCCTCTTCCGGCCCCCCTAAATGGGTCCTAGGGCGACGGACTCGGGGACGTCCGTCGCCCCCCACACATCTGGATCCGAGGTGGTGGCGCGTAGTGTTCCACGCGCGCCCCTCTTAGAGGTTGCGGGGGGTGCAAACACCTCACTCCCCCCCAACCCGAGATCGAGGCCCGCAGTGGCGGGCCGGCACTAGCTGGGGGTTGCGGAAGTATCGTTGTTCCCGCGACCCCCAGCGTAGGTGTGAGATGGAACACCGGGGTGGTTTTTAGTCAGTACGAGTCTGACAGACCCCTCCACCCTCCCCAGGGTGGAGGACATCCAATGAGGATTTTCCACCCCGGAAAAAAAAAAAAAAAAAAAAAGGGTAGGTGTAGGTACGTAGCCAGTTGACGGGAGCGAAGCCGCGTGGGACAGCTAGTATATTATTATACTATATAAAACTGCATTACCACTCACTGACTGACATAATTGTTCTCCCAGATGGTGGATGGGGAGGTGGGTATATTTTGACAGATACTAGTTATACTATATAAAACTGCATTACCACTCACTGACTGACATAATTGTTCTCCCAGATGGTGGATGGGGAGGTGGGTATATTTTGACAGATTCGTAAACAAGTGACTCTCGCGAGTTTGGGAAAAGTCCCAAACCTCCCGTTTTCCTCCCCCCTCCTCCCCCCCTCTATCGTATCTCGGAAACTAAGGTACCCGTAGTATGTTTTTTTTACGGATTCGTTTAGAGGAGGCTCGGAAAAGCAAAAACCATTTTTCAAATTTGACCCCCTCGCCCCCCTTCTCCCCCCCTTTAAGCGGTTCTCGGAAGTTGAGAGACTTGGAACATTTCTTTTTTCAGATTCATATAAAGGGGCAATGCTATAGTCACAAACAAACCATTTTTCAAAGTTGACCCCCTTGCCCCCCTTCTCCCCCTCCCCCCCCCGTTTTGGCGAATCTTTTTTTCGTGTTTTTTTTACGGATTCGTTTACAGGAGGCTCGGAAAAGTAAAAATCATTTTTCAAAGTTGACCCCCTCGCCCCCCTACTCCCCCCCTATAAGCGGATCTCGGAAGTTGAGAGACTTGGAACATTTCTTTTTTCAGATTCATGTAAAGGGGCAATGCTATAGTCACAAACAAACCATTTTTCAAAGTTGACCCCCTTGCCCCCCTTCTCCCCCTCCCCCCCCCGTTTTGGCGAATCTTTTTTTCGTGTTTTTTTTACGGATTCGTTTACAGGAGGCTCGGAAAAGTAAAAACCATTTTTCAAAGTTGACCCCCTCGCCCCCCTACTCCCCCCCTTTAAGCGGATCTCGGAAGTTGAGAGACTTGGAACATTTCTTTTTTCAGATTCATATAAAGGGGCTATAGTCACAAACAAACCATTTTTCAAAGTTGACCCCCTTGCCCCCCATCTCCCCCCTCCCCCCCCCCGTTTTGGCGAATCTTTTTTTTCGTTTTTTTTACGGATTCAGCGTAGGGATCCCGAGTGGAGCGAACCTACGAGACCGAGTGCAGCGCAGGGGGGAGGTGGCGAGCGAAGCGAGCCGGCGACCTCCGTAGCGTAACGAAGGTTGAGTGGGTGAAGCGAAACTCAGTCCCTGGCGACGACAAGCAAACATTAGGGTTATGTTTTTTGGAACAAAGTTTAGGGTAGGTGTAGGGTAGGTGTAGGGTAGGTGTTGGGTAGGTGTTGGGTAGGTGTAGGGTAGGTGTAGGGTAGGTGTAGGGTAGGTGTAGGGTAGGTGTAGGGTAGGTGTAGGGTAGGTGTAGGGTAGGTGTAGGGTAGGTGTAGGGTAGGTGTAGGAATACTTCTCAAAAACACGACAAAGCCGCGAGCTGCTTGCAGCTCGCGCACCAAGCAAATACTAGTAATATTATAAAGCTGAAGAGTTTGTTTGTTTGTTTGAACGCGCTAATCTCAGGAACTACTGGTTGGAATTGAAAAATTATTTTTGTGTTGGATAGTACATTTATCGAGGAAGGTTATAGGCTATATAACATCACGCTACAACGAATAGGAGCCGAGCATAAATGAAAAATGTTGCAAAAACGGGCCAAAATATTCCTTTTTGAGAGCTTTTGTTGCGTGCGCTGCGTAAACGGTTTAAGTTACGCAAATATAATGTATGATGGAATTGTTCTTCTTTAAAAGTTTAAAAAAAAAAGTCTGCGGCAGCAAATGTCTATCTTTTAAGATTTACTCACAATAGCAGCTTTTATGTTCTAAATTTTAATTAGATTTAATTAGGTTCGGGTTCGTTAGGTAGGGTAGGGTAGGGTAGGTGTAGGGTAGGTGTAGGGTAGGTGTAAGGTAGGTGTAGGGTAGGTGTAGGGTAGGTGTAGGGTAGGTGTAGGGTAGGTTTAGGGTAGGGTAGGGTAGGTGTAGGGTAGGTGTAGGGTAGGTGTAGGGTAGGTGTAGGTAGGTGTAGGGTAGGTGTAGGGTAGGTGTAGGGTAGGTGTAGGGTAGGTGTAGGGTATGTGTAGGGTAGGTGTAGAGTAGGGTAGGTGTAGGGTAGGTGTAGGGTAGGTGTAGGGTAGGTGTAGGGTAGGTGTAGGGTAGGTGTAGGGTAGGTGTAGGGTAGGTGTAGGGTAGGTGTAGGGTAGGTGTAGGGTAGGTGTAGGGTAGGTGTAGGGTAGGTGTAGGGTAGGTGTAGGGTAGGTGTAGGGTAGGTGTAGGGTAGGTGTAGGGTAGGTGTAGGGTAGGTGTAGGGTAGGTGTAGGGTAGGTGTAGGGTAGGTGTAGGGTAGGTGTAGGGTAGGTGTAGGGTAGGTGTAGGGTAGGTGTAGGGTAGGTGTAGGGTAGGTGTAGGGTAGGTGTAGGGTAGGTGTAGGGTAGGTGTAGGGTAGGTGTAGGGTAGGTGTAGGGTAGGTGTAGGGTAGGTGTAGGGTAGGTGTAGGGTAGGTGTAGGGTAGGTGTAGGGTAGGTGTAGGGTAGGTGTAGGGTAGGTGTAGGGTAGGTGTAGGGTAGGTGTAGGGTAGGTGTAGGGTAGGTGTAGGGTAGGTGTAGGGTAGGTGTAGGGTAGGTGTAGGGTAGGTGTAGGGTAGGTGTAGGGTAGGTGTAGGGTAGGTGTAGGGTAGGTGTAGGGTAGGTGTAGGGTAGGTGTAGGGTAGGTGTAGGGTAGGTGTAGGGTAGGTGTAGGGTAGGTGTAGGGTAGGTGTAGGGTAGGTGTAGGGTAGGTGTAGGGTAGGTGTAGGGTAGGTGTAGGGTAGGTGTAGGGTAGGTGTAGGGTAGGTGTAGGGTAGGTGTAGGGTAGGTGTAGGGTAGGTGTAGGGTAGGTGTAGGGTAGGTGTAGGGTAGGTGTAGGGTAGGTGTAGGGTAGGTGTAGGGTAGGTGTAGGGTAGGTGTAGGGTAGGTGTAGGGTAGGTGTAGGGTAGGTGTAGGGTAGGTGTAGGGTAGGTGTAGGGTAGGTGTAGGGTAGGTGTAGGGTAGGTGTAGGGTAGGTGTAGGGTAGGTGTAGGGTAGGTGTAGGGTAGGTGTAGGGTAGGTGTAGGGTAGGTGTAGGGTAGGTGTAGGGTAGGTGTAGGGTAGGTGTAGGGTAGGTGTAGGGTAGGTGTAGGGTAGGTGTAGGGTAGGTGTAGGGTAGGTGTAGGGTAGGTGTAGGGTAGGTGTAGGGTAGGTGTAGGGTAGGTGTAGGGTAGGTGTAGGGTAGGTGTAGGGTAGGTGTAGGGTAGGTGTAGGGTAGGTGTAGGGTAGGTGTAGGGTAGGTGTAGGGTAGGTGTAGGGTAGGTGTAGGGTAGGTGTAGGGTAGGTGTAGGGTAGGTGTAGGGTAGGTGTAGGGTAGGTGTAGGGTAGGTGTAGGGTAGGTGTAGGGTAGGTGTAGGGTAGGTGTAGGGTAGGTGTAGGGTAGGTGTAGGGTAGGTGTAGGGTAGGTGTAGGGTAGGTGTAGGGTAGGTGTAGGGTAGGTGTAGGGTAGGTGTAGGGTAGGTGTAGGGTAGGTGTAGGGTAGGTGTAGGGTAGGTGTAGGGTAGGTGTAGGGTAGGTGTAGGGTAGGTGTAGGGTAGGTGTAGGGTAGGTGTAGGGTAGGTGTAGGGTAGGTGTAGGGTAGGTGTAGGGTAGGTGTAGGGTAGGTGTAGGGTAGGTGTAGGGTAGGTGTAGGGTAGGTGTAGGGTAGGTGTAGGGTAGGTGTAGGGTAGGTGTAGGGTAGGTGTAGGGTAGGTGTAGGGTAGGTGTAGGGTAGGTGTAGGGTAGGTGTAGGGTAGGTGTAGGGTAGGTGTAGGGTAGGTGTAGGGTAGGTGTAGGGTAGGTGTAGGGTAGGTGTAGGGTAGGTGTAGGGTAGGTGTAGGGTAGGTGTAGGGTAGGTGTAGGGTAGGTGTAGGGTAGGTGTAGGGTAGGTGTAGGGTAGGTGTAGGGTAGGTGTAGGGTAGGTGTAGGGTAGGTGTAGGGTAGGTGTAGGGTAGGTGTAGGGTAGGTGTAGGGTAGGTGTAGGGTAGGTGTAGGGTAGGTGTAGGGTAGGTGTAGGGTAGGTGTAGGGTAGGTGTAGGGTAGGTGTAGGGTAGGTGTAGGGTAGGTGTAGGGTAGGTGTAGGGTAGGTGTAGGGTAGGTGTAGGGTAGGTGTAGGGTAGGTGTAGGGTAGGTGTAGGGTAGGTGTAGGGTAGGTGTAGGGTAGGTGTAGGGTAGGTGTAGGGTAGGTGTAGGGTAGGTGTAGGGTAGGTGTAGGGTAGGTGTAGGGTAGGTGTAGGGTAGGTGTAGGGTAGGTGTAGGGTAGGTGTAGGGTAGGTGTAGGGTAGGTGTAGGGTAGGTGTAGGGTAGGTGTAGGGTAGGTGTAGGGTAGGTGTAGGGTAGGTGTAGGGTAGGTGTAGGGTAGGTGTAGGGTAGGTGTAGGGTAGGTGTAGGGTAGGTGTAGGGTAGGTGTAGGGTAGGTGTAGGGTAGGTGTAGGGTAGGTGTAGGGTAGGTGTAGGGTAGGTGTAGGGTAGGTGTAGGGTAGGTGTAGGGTAGGTGTAGGGTAGGTGTAGGGTAGGTGTAGGGTAGGTGTAGGGTAGGTGTAGGGTAGGTGTAGGGTAGGTGTAGGGTAGGTGTAGGGTAGGTGTAGGGTAGGTGTAGGGTAGGTGTAGGGTAGGTGTAGGGTAGGTGTAGGGTAGGTGTAGGGTAGGTGTAGGGTAGGTGTAGGGTAGGTGTAGGGTAGGTGTAGGGTAGGTGTAGGGTAGGTGTAGGGTAGGTGTAGGGTAGGTGTAGGGTAGGTGTAGGGTAGGTGTAGGGTAGGTGTAGGGTAGGTGTAGGGTAGGTGTAGGGTAGGTGTAGGGTAGGTGTAGGGTAGGTGTAGGGTAGGTGTAGGGTAGGTGTAGGGTAGGTGTAGGGTAGGTGTAGGGTAGGTGTAGGGTAGGTGTAGGGTAGGTGTAGGGTAGGTGTAGGGTAGGTGTAGGGTAGGTGTAGGGTAGGTGTAGGGTAGGTGTAGGGTAGGTGTAGGGTAGGTGTAGGGTAGGTGTAGGGTAGGTGTAGGGTAGGTGTAGGGTAGGTGTAGGGTAGGTGTAGGGTAGGTGTAGGGTAGGTGTAGGGTAGGTGTAGGGTAGGTGTAGGGTAGGTGTAGGGTAGGTGTAGGGTAGGTGTAGGGTAGGTGTAGGGTAGGTGTAGGGTAGGTGTAGGGTAGGTGTAGGGTAGGTGTAGGGTAGGTGTAGGGTAGGTGTAGGGTAGGTGTAGGGTAGGTGTAGGGTAGGTGTAGGGTAGGTGTAGGGTAGGTGTAGGGTAGGTGTAGGGTAGGTGTAGGGTAGGTGTAGGGTAGGTGTAGGGTAGGTGTAGGGTAGGTGTAGGGTAGGTGTAGGGTAGGTGTAGGGTAGGTGTAGGGTAGGTGTAGGGTAGGTGTAGGGTAGGTGTAGGGTAGGTGTAGGGTAGGTGTAGGGTAGGTGTAGGGTAGGTGTAGGGTAGGTGTAGGGTAGGTGTAGGGTAGGTGTAGGGTAGGTGTAGGGTAGGTGTAGGGTAGGTGTAGGGTAGGTGTAGGGTAGGTGTAGGGTAGGTGTAGGGTAGGTGTAGGGTAGGTGTAGGGTAGGTGTAGGGTAGGTGTAGGGTAGGTGTAGGGTAGGTGTAGGGTAGGTGTAGGGTAGGTGTAGGGTAGGTGTAGGGTAGGTGTAGGGTAGGTGTAGGGTAGGTGTAGGGTAGGTGTAGGGTAGGTGTAGGGTAGGTGTAGGGTAGGTGTAGGGTAGGTGTAGGGTAGGTGTAGGGTAGGTGTAGGGTAGGTGTAGGGTAGGTGTAGGGTAGGTGTAGGGTAGGTGTAGGGTAGGTGTAGGGTAGGTGTAGGGTAGGTGTAGGGTAGGTGTAGGGTAGGTGTAGGGTAGGTGTAGGGTAGGTGTAGGGTAGGTGTAGGGTAGGTGTAGGGTAGGTGTAGGGTAGGTGTAGGGTAGGTGTAGGGTAGGTGTAGGGTAGGTGTAGGGTAGGTGTAGGGTAGGTGTAGGGTAGGTGTAGGGTAGGTGTAGGGTAGGTGTAGGGTAGGTGTAGGGTAGGTGTAGGGTAGGTGTAGGGTAGGTGTAGGGTAGGTGTAGGGTAGGTGTAGGGTAGGTGTAGGGTAGGTGTAGGGTAGGTGTAGGGTAGGTGTAGGGTAGGTGTAGGGTAGGTGTAGGGTAGGTGTAGGGTAGGTGTAGGGTAGGTGTAGGGTAGGTGTAGGGTAGGTGTAGGGTAGGTGTAGGGTAGGTGTAGGGTAGGTGTAGGGTAGGTGTAGGGTAGGTGTAGGGTAGGTGTAGGGTAGGTGTAGGGTAGGTGTAGGGTAGGTGTAGGGTAGGTGTAGGGTAGGTGTAGGGTAGGTGTAGGGTAGGTGTAGGGTAGGTGTAGGGTAGGTGTAGGGTAGGTGTAGGGTAGGTGTAGGGTAGGTGTAGGGTAGGTGTAGGGTAGGTGTAGGGTAGGTGTAGGGTAGGTGTAGGGTAGGTGTAGGGTAGGTGTAGGGTAGGTGTAGGGTAGGTGTAGGGTAGGTGTAGGGTAGGTGTAGGGTAGGTGTAGGGTAGGTGTAGGGTAGGTGTAGGGTAGGTGTAGGGTAGGTGTAGGGTAGGTGTAGGGTAGGTGTAGGGTAGGTGTAGGGTAGGTGTAGGGTAGGTGTAGGGTAGGTGTAGGGTAGGTGTAGGGTAGGTGTAGGGTAGGTGTAGGGTAGGTGTAGGGTAGGTGTAGGGTAGGTGTAGGGTAGGTGTAGGGTAGGTGTAGGGTAGGTGTAGGGTAGGTGTAGGGTAGGTGTAGGGTAGGTGTAGGGTAGGTGTAGGGTAGGTGTAGGGTAGGTGTAGGGTAGGTGTAGGGTAGGTGTAGGGTAGGTGTAGGGTAGGTGTAGGGTAGGTGTAGGGTAGGTGTAGGGTAGGTGTAGGGTAGGTGTAGGGTAGGTGTAGGGTAGGTGTAGGGTAGGTGTAGGGTAGGTGTAGGGTAGGTGTAGGGTAGGTGTAGGGTAGGTGTAGGGTAGGTGTAGGGTAGGTGTAGGGTAGGTGTAGGGTAGGTGTAGGGTAGGTGTAGGGTAGGTGTAGGGTAGGTGTAGGGTAGGTGTAGGGTAGGTGTAGGGTAGGTGTAGGGTAGGTGTAGGGTAGGTGTAGGGTAGGTGTAGGGTAGGTGTAGGGTAGGTGTAGGGTAGGTGTAGGGTAGGTGTAGGGTAGGTGTAGGGTAGGTGTAGGGTAGGTGTAGGGTAGGTGTAGGGTAGGTGTAGGGTAGGTGTAGGGTAGGTGTAGGGTAGGTGTAGGGTAGGTGTAGGGTAGGTGTAGGGTAGGTGTAGGGTAGGTGTAGGGTAGGTGTAGGGTAGGTGTAGGGTAGGTGTAGGGTAGGTGTAGGGTAGGTGTAGGGTAGGTGTAGGGTAGGTGTAGGGTAGGTGTAGGGTAGGTGTAGGGTAGGTGTAGGGTAGGTGTAGGGTAGGTGTAGGGTAGGTGTAGGGTAGGTGTAGGGTAGGTGTAGGGTAGGTGTAGGGTAGGTAGGATAGGGTAGGTGTAGGGTAGGTGTAGAGTAGGGTAGGTAGGATAGGGTAGGTGTAGGGTAGGTGTAGAGTAGGGTAGGTAGGATAGGGTAGGTACGTAGCCAGTTGACGTGAGCGAAGCCGCGTGGGACAGCTAGTAATATTATAAAGCTAAAGAGTTTGTTTGTTTGAACGCGCTAATCTCAGGAACTACGGGTTGGAATTAAAAAAATCTTTTTGTATTGGATAGTACATTTATCGAGGAAGGTTATAGGCTATATAACATCACGCAACGACCAAAAGGAGCGGAGCATAAATGAAAAATGTTGCAATACCGGGCATAATTATTCTTTTTTGAGAGCTTCCGTTGCGTGCGCTGCGTAAATGTGTATGTAGGGTAGGTAGTGTAGATGGGTAGGTAGGTAGCCAGTTGACGGGAGCGAAGCCGCGTGGGACAGCTAGTTATGTATATAGATAGATAGATTTTTCTGTGACAAAAACCGGAACTAAAACCGAAAATACTGATGATACAATACAATACAAGTTACTTTGAATGAGGAAAAGTCAAAGAAAATTGAATAATCTTCCGAGAAAATATTAGAAGTTTGTAGATAGTAAACGGTTTAGATGGCCTTTATGTATTGAAGATAAGGTTCAAAATAAAGCAGTTTTGTGGATGTCTGCCATAGTATATAGTGAATTGTGAAGTAAATAATATATCTGTCATATAGAAGAAATGAAACAGAAGTACAACTAGGTATACATTGCAAGAGATATATAACTTAAAATGGAGACAAGAAGATCATACAGGTTGCCTCAGGAAATAATAAAGCTTCTGTATACCTACATAATGTACATATGTACCCCGTCTGTCTAACTAGGCAGACGGGGTACTAGTGGTCACAAGTGCTAACTACGGAGCATAAGATCCTGCGTTGGATGCCCGGGTCAGGCAAGTGTTTTGTAGGGTTTACCAATGATAAGCATAAAATATATTGCCATAATTTACATTGGCATAACGAAATTCAGCATAATGACCATAACGCATAATATTATTAGGCATAAATGTTTTGCCATAATATATATTGCCATAAATACTGTTGGCATAGTAATACATAAAGTTTTAAACGCAAAATGATATTTACACATAATGTTCTTTAGAATAAAACAAACATGACGAGCGAGCACGTCAGAGCACCATTGACAACATGATAAATGGTAGCTGTATGCTACGCAATGCGGTGTTAAAAAAAAGGAAAAATAAAACGCAACACCGCCGCCAATACGTATAATTTTGTTTTAAAAATCAAAAAGGCACCGAAAATATACAAAGGAATACAAAAAGATAAAACAGTTAAACTAATAAATATGGAAAATTCGCAATTATCGATATCGAATTTATTTCCATGCCAGTTATCGGTAGGTATCTAAAAAAAAAGAAAAAAAAAAAAAAAAAAAAACTTCGTCGTGGAATGAAATTTCGTCAAGGATTGAAAGTAATTGGTACCTACGCTTAACACGTGTGTTCTAACTTCCTATCTTCAACGCAGTTGAAACCGGTTCTAATTTGGTAAAGCTATTTGTGCTAATTTTACTGCTTTTTCTCTGTCGTTTGTCAGTTAGTAACAGCATGATATCACCACAGAGATAACAAGCCCTAAGCAAACACAGCGCTGATCAATACTCTACCTCGAACCTTATCAGACTGATAACACTAGCTTAAGTACATGCAAACGTAAAAAAATATGTCATGTCGGAATTTGACCTCTAGACTCAGTTTTTGAATTAACTTTGTGAACCACCGCTTCGGTTTTACCGGAAGACGTAGCGAAGGCCACCCTCTAGGAGGAGCGACGACCTGCTGCAGCCTAATTGCGTAAGTGAATTCGGCAAAGGAAACGAGTCGATTCTTTCAAAGAATCAGAATCAATTCTTTCAACTTTTTCGGTATTGTGCAACGACAAATCCTAGGCACCAAAAAATATTGGACATATCAATGACAGCGATGAAAGGGTTTTACGCTTGTCAAATATACTTGACATTTGCATTACATAATACCAATAGTGAAGTTTTAACTCGATTCTTCCGCTTTCGTTAATTCTTTACAATTAATATACGTCAAAATATTGGTAATCGAAAGGAGCATAACCTTTCCGTTTCAGAGTGTAATATGCAATACGTAAAGTCGTTTTTGGGAAAGAATCGACTTGTTTGCTTTGCCGAATTAACTTACGCAATCAGGCTGCTGGTGAAGGCTGCGGGCGTCTCGTGGATGCAATACACACAGGACCGATCACTGTGGCAACGCTTGGGGGAGGTCTTTAGCCAGAAGTCTTTCGGCTGAAATGATGATGCACCGCTCACCGCTGTGGTCTTAGAGTCCCTTAAAACCATGGAAATAATAAAGATAAGTCCAAACACAAACGTGTTATCTTGTCTGTTTGAGGAGTTCCTATGGCCACCTTGCGGCTCCATCATGAGATCAGCCCAGGACCATTAATAATTGCAAAGTGACCTATTAAGTAAGCTAAGTGGAAGTTCTCGAAATATTATTTATTAGTTGCCGGACACATACGAATAACGAAAGCAAGGTAAAGAAGTCACAGCAGTTGATATTTTTGTGTCAATGTTGAAGTAGAAGATAGCATTGTATAACTGCCTCTTTCACTCGCTTACGTTTGTCGCATCGTCCTATCTCGCTTACTGAATGCAGTATACTCGATGACTAACTGTTTCTTGCGCAATGGTTCGCAGAGCCAACTTCACAGACACAAAGATCCGCTGTGACTACTATAATAAAAAGTAGATAGGTAGGTAATAGAAGTTTTCAAAAATGGTATGTAATGTTGTTATAACATCTCTAAAATTTATCCAGAAAGTGAACTCTACCGGAGACTTATTCAAAACTGTCCAGTAAGAAGCAAGATTTTAAATTTGGAATCTCCTACTGTCCAGTAAGTAAGTATTTAATTTACTTACTGGATAGTAGTAGGGATTGGTCCGTTATATCAAAAGGTAACTTATATCGGATATGTGTTAGATATCATATCATAACGATATCTACATCAAAATAACCGATATTACAAAACTGTATATAATAAAACCTTACTAGCGTGCGAGAACGAATAAGTCAAAACTTAAAACCGTAACAATGCGAAAACGTACGAACTAGGAACAAAACGCAAACTTCACAAACGATAGGAGCCATTTGCGCAACCTCTCTTTCTAAGTATTATTTCGCGTTCGTTGTTAGTTTACTCATCTAAATAACATTTTAACTAATACAAACTGTGCTAAATGATATCGATATCTGAAAACGTTTTCGATATCGATATGAAAACTGTATATCAGTTACATAACCGTTTGTGCAAAAAAAACCGAAAACGCCCATCTCTAGACAGTAGGTCATCCTCTTTAGATTTGCTTACAAAAAAAAGCATAGTACCAGCCAGACACAGATTAGAGTTTAGCCATTATAACATCATAGGAGGGAGGCTCCAAATATATATCTATCTCTTTTTTTGGCATGACATTTTATGATATAGATATACTTTTGAGTCCGTTAATCAAGATGTACAACAAAGAAATATAAATGCTCCCGGTAAATCGTTCACAATATCTATCAGTAATTGCCCTAATATGAATGTAACCTTCAATATTAATTAAACGAATTTGTTGTTAAACTTTCTTTATTTTTTGAGAAAAGCATTATACAAGCCTCGACCAGTAAGAAAGCCATCCTGGCCTCGTATATGACCGGACCTCACCTGCGGTTCGGTCCGGTTAACTCATACTTTGCCAGGAAGGCTTACTTACTGGATTCTGCAGTAATGTACTATTTTAGCAGCCATTTTGTTTGGTCAATATATACCTACTTTCTACGTTTATCTTGGACATCGCTGACAACGGTGACATGAGCTGTGTAAGTACTGATGGCACCAAACCGACCAATAAGGGAAGTGTTTGCAATTTCACTATCACACCAAAACTAGTTGTATAGATAGATAGATTGTAGACTGGTGCACAGTGGTGCACATCATCATCAATTTCTTAATTTTGTCACTGCTGGGACACAGGCCTCCTCTCTGTGAGAGGGAATGGGCCCTAAACTACCACGCGGGCCCAGTGTGGGTTGGTGGATGTCAATGTCTTCGAATTTTTTGATTCTAGGATTTGGCGGTTTCCTCATGATTGCGTTCACAGTTTTGGGAGCAGTGCTGATGAAATAATTTACACAAAGCAAAGCTCCGGCCTGGGTACGAACACACGACCTAAAACTTGTAAGTCGCGGCCGTTTCCATTGGGCTACCACTGCAATTTTTTATTTTTGTTTATTTTTTTATTGTCTATAGGCTTGCGCTTGACCACTATCTCACCTGATGGTAAGCGATGATGTGGTCGACGATGGAGCACGCTTGCCTAGAAGAAACCCATTCACTCTTGACTTGAAAACCCCTAGATTGTAGCTATCGGGAAACACAGATACCGACAGGGAATTCCACTCTTTAGCTGTACGCATAATAAAAGTGTCCCCAAAACGTTTTGTGCGTATGGGTGGGATGTCCACCATGTACCGATGACGCATCGCCGTACGTCTGGTAGTCCGATGATGGAACGGGCTGGGCGGAATTAAATCATGTAATTCCATCGCACACTCCCCGAAATGTAACCGATAAAATACCGACAAACTGGCAACACGGCGACGATGTTCAAGGCTCTGGAGCTCTGACTTGACCAGTGCCTCATTGCCGATGAGTTTCTTGGCCCGCTGATTGGTGCACTGATTGCTCTTATTACTATTGGAAATATTCAGTTCACAATTCATCCATAGTTTATAATTGAGTGTGCATAACATCCCCTGCCATTTTATAGCCGTGTAGATCAACAGTGGTCAGGCAGGGGCCAATAGTTTAAGATAATCGATCCACGAAACCTGCCAAACCCATAGCCCAATGTGTACTGTCTCCATATTCTGCAATAGTCCTGCACCAGCCGGAGATTGTCCTTGGTTGCTCTTGCGTAGTGACTAGTGCATACAGAGATAATCGCTGGTTGGTATCGCATTTCATCCTACATGTCTAACAAAGCCTCTGCGAGTTGGTTTCGGCCTGTGGTACGCTTCTTAGGCTCTCGAGATAGTCTATAAACTTAGGAGGTCTACAATAATCTGGGGACATCAGAAATCACGTAATCAAGAGAAGAATAAACAGATAGCAGATAGTAGATCACGTTTGACCACTGTCTCACGTGATCGTAAGTGATGATGTGGTGGACGATGCAGCACGCTTGCCTAGAAGTAACCTAATCACTCTTGACTTAAAGACCGAGATTGTAGGTACCTATCAGGGAGCACAGGCTCCGGCTTAACCCATCATCTGTCTAACCTTTACCAAAGTAAGTTTAGGTCGGCTTGAAGTCTAACTGGATGAAGGTAGTTACTAGAGTGGTAGTGCGACGTTTGTCTCACGCTGGTTAAGCGCCGTCTGGTGACAAGGAACCTCTTTTTACCGACTTAAAAAAAAACGGAGGTAATCAATTCGACTCGTATGTTTGTAATATTGTTGGAATTGCACAATATTCACATAAGTTACTCTATGTGGGCTTCTAAACACGTGTGCCAAATTTAATAAGTGTATATTTGTTTATATGTATGTTTGTCCACGCATTTCTTCGAAACTACTTATCAGATCGTGGTCATTCTTTTTTTATTGGATTAGGGATTGCTCAACTTAGGAAATAGTGCAAGTTTCATCAAAATCGGATCAGCAGTTTTCAAGATATGGAACATACAACCGAACTCCTTAGTGACAAATAGCACGAATGTGTAAATTGAGTTATTATGGGTATTTTCTCAATCCTTTAGGAACCTTACTATAGAACTTGCTAAATTTTAAGTGTGAGTGTAATAAAACTAAAAATAAAGAAATGACAAAAAAATAAATCGATTTCGAAAGAAACATACTAAAAAGTGCAAAATAACTTTCGTTTCGGAAGTCGGTGTCGAAAAACGAAAAATAAAACAATTACCAAAGACACCGGCTTCCGAAACCAAAGTTATTTTGCGCTTTTTACTATTTTGCTTTTTAACACGCTTTTATTAGCTTGGTATGTATGTATCAATGTATCAATGTAACAATGTATCAATGTATATCTTTGAACGTGATTTTTTCACCCACTTCAAAACGTTGGATTGATTTGAAACTTTGCACACTTATCAAGGACCGATGACAATGCAATAATTTAAACAGTTTGTCCCATTATCCTTACCATTAAAGCGTGTTTTTTAGTTTTTAGAACTACATTTTTTTATGTAGAAATTGACATAAGAGATCGTTTTCGTTATCACGATCTGTGTATGTCGTGCGTTAAAAAATTCGTCTTGCTTATCATACAGTATTTTAAATGGAGAATGACTAAGTGACATCTACAACCCATAGGCAATTTTGATACTCTGAAAGTCGGTTTAGTGACGGATATGACTCCAATACTGATTAATATGACGCATTGTTGCCTATATTTTCCAGTTACCGCATTATTGTCTTTCATATTTTTATCTTGACTCATAAATTTTCTCAAGAAAATGATTGATATTCCAATAATATGCGATAACAATAACACTTTCAGAGAATTTTACAATATTTTTTTGTGTGATCTGTTTTCAGACAGGCTGGTACCTTATCTGATGGTCAAAGTCAAACCGTTTATTTCAAATGACGGCTCCGATTTTTAACCGACTTTCGAAAAAGGAGGAGGTTCTATGTTCGACTTCTTGTATGTTTTTTTTTATGTATGTTCACCGATATCTCCGTCAATTGTGGACCGATTTTCAAAATTATTTTTTTGTTTGAAATAGTATGTTTCGAAATTGGTCCCATTTTAATTTGGTGAAGATCTGATGAAGATCTTCGAAGATATACAACAGAACTCTTCAATAAATAACGGCAAATCTCTCGGGACTGCTGCAATCGCATGTCTGTTTATTGTTTATACCATTTCATAACATAACATCACGCCAGTACGCTCTTAAGGTGTAAGCAGATCTCTCATTTGATCGGTTTTGTTCAAGTTTCATGATATTCGGGTAATCTATTCTGGCGTTATAGGAAACTTACTAAACAACTTGCCTATTAGTATAACTACTAAGTGAAAAATAACTTTACTTTTGGAAGTCGGTGTCCATAACGCAAAAAAATGGTACCTACGAAAGACACCGACTTACAAAAATAAAGTTATTTTTCACTTTGTAGTTTTATTATTTGGAAGTCGGTAGTATTTTTTTGTAAAAAACTTTTTTATTTTTCGTACCCACCAATTGGCGCCACTGGCGAGTAAGATCCTTATATATAGCTGTTAAACGTTGTTATAACGCGCACGGAAGGAATGTCTATACTAAAATATTATAAAGAGGTAAAATTTGTAAGTTTGTAAGTTTGTATGTAGGGGGTAATCTCTGGAACTAATGATCCGATTCTAAAAATTTTTTCACTGGTAGAAAGCTACATTATTCCTGAGTGCTATAGGCTATTTTTTTAACCCGAAAACGGGTCCTGTGGGGTGGTCCACGGGAGCGAAGCCGCGGGGAACAGCTAGTTTGATATAAAATAATTTCTAATGCCGTAGAATTGCGATTAAATATAACATCGAGTATGCCGTAGTTTTTTTGAAACGTAAAGCTCTATTCAAGCAGTGGTTGGTAAAACCCGTACCTATCTTGGCTGCCATATTTGAAAAATATGTGTAAGTGTACAGTGAAACCAAAAATCTAAGAAATTTGACATTTTGAAGACCTCACTATACATCAGCGCCCCTAGTGGCGAATTCAAATGCGGTAGCCGCCATTGCGCCATTAAGAGGTACTTTTAAATGTCGAAAATTTAAATCAAAGATGTAATAATAATTGATTCCACAGTCGCTTGATGGAAAGCGATTTTCATCAGCTAATAGACCTTCCAGCCTTGAAAAGCGTTGCCTTTTTACCCAGTTACTGGGTTGTGGAGATCAGACAGGCAGTCGCTTCAGCTGCTTGCAAAATACTGGTACTCCGCTTCATCGTGGTTGAGTTTCTTGTCCGTTCTTCCCCATAACAAGCTAGTTTTCCGAATGCACGTTAGAATCAATTCTTGTTAATTTAAAAAACATTACTATTTAATTTAAATTTTTGACGTTCAATAGTGCCGCTCAATGGCCTAATTGAAATAAAGAATTTTGACTTTGTATTTGACATCCGGTCAGACTAAAAAACAACCCCCACATAGTTGGGAAAAGGGTAGGCAGAATATAGGTATAGGCATTTAAAACTCCAAAGGGCCTATGTTTTGTAAAGCGAATGAGCTGTGGTACTCATCATCATCATCTTCCTACCCTCATCCCATATTATTTGCTGTCGGCGCAACACGTTTTATTCTTTCGTTCTCCCCGTCTACTGTCACGTTATCATTCTCTCTCCCTTCATGAGCGAGCTGGTCTTCCTTTGTTTTCAGAGGAAAATCTTCAAAAGGTGCCTGGGCTTTTGGGGGGAAAACCAGAGAGTGTGGGATTTTCACCCCTCTAAAACCTCCTCGGTGAGAGCGGTGATGTAACTACCTAAGCCACTATTAATACTTCATTATATATAAGTAGGTATATAATAAGTATTTCAATACAATTATTCTAGATATGTTAGAAGCATTCGGCTGTACACCATGATAATTATTGATAGGTATTATTGTAGATTCTGCCAGTGGCTTCGACCGTGATAAAGTCGAAAATAATTCCAAGGGTACATACTCCTGGTATAAAAAATATACTATAAATTATTCCAGAACATGTTCTACCTTTGTTTCTAAATCCGTTCAGCCAGTAAAACGTGAAGAGGTAACAAACGGAGGTTCTATTAGCAAGGGTTTTATCTTATTTTGCCATAAATATAAAGAACCTAATAAGAAAAGGTAATCATTACAACAAAGAAGGCAACAGCACTTTTTAATTCATATAATGGTGTAACATTACGAAATCAAACAATATTACAAAGACTAATCCAAACTACACAGTTTAAGAAAAATATCCACAACATATTTTATATTCTCCTTCAAAAAATTCAGTACTAAGTGCATATTTGCACTTAATTTTTTCCTGAATCCTATAAAATTGATAGTAAAAAAAATCATCAAGGCCAAAAGGCCTAACCGCCTAACACGCTTCCCTGCGGGACGCTAGCTCGCCGCGCCACGAAAAATCAGTCCGACGCATCGTTATCAGGCTATCAGTTATTATATCACCTACCTTTACGTTGAATTTCGAAATACTGATAAGATATACCCAGGTATAAACTACTCATACATTTTAAATAAGATTAGCCATTGAGGGCAACGGAGTCGAACGCTTCGGTAAAGTCGTCGGTGGCAGGACTTTTGAAATTAAAGTAGGATTTAATCCTACAGTGTTGTGCAGTGCAAAATGGGTTTCAAGGAAGTTTTTCTAGTTGCTTGTGTGGTTGGGGCGGTGTCAGCACAAACCAGTTGTGAGTATTATATAATATTTTTTTATAAATTCAGTGGAGATAAGGCTAAGAAAATGGCGGTGGATTGAAAATCGATAGTTGTATTTGTTCGATTGATTTTATTGATAGGGACTAAATAATTGGAAAAATCATTTATGATCTCAATTTTGTAGATATAAAAGTAATGTTAATGCTAGGTATGTAAAAAGGGTTTGGTAGTGAAGTATTATCACTAGGGTACAGCTCACCGGTGATAATATCAACTCCTAATTGATAAGGGGCGATCTTATCACAATTTAACGGATGCAAATCTCGGGCAGTTACTTACCTACCTAGATTTTCGTTTCGAGCGCCCTTTATTTGATAAGGGATTATTATTATGAATCCGTTTATAAGTATATCTTTAGTTCGGTGTTTCCGAGGCCTATTAAACTCCGCTTTTTCTGAAAAACTGTGAACCACGCCCATTCTTCGTGTAGATTTGTTTGAAGTGACTCATGTAATGTGGTGTATGGGCAGTACGGCATTGTAAGAGCGAGTTTATACAATATGTGTGGATTTGTAGTAATAAAACTTTAAGTTCAGTATAATCACTTGATTTTATCGATTAAAACAACCCAACACTCTTAAATATTTTTAATTATTGTTTAAGCATCCGACTTTATAATTTCGATATCATTTATTTGTATAATAGGTACCTACTAAGGTAGGCGGCAGGTTTTTGTATTTTATAATTACAAAAATAAATGATTTTACAAAATTTTGTAATAAATGTAAGTGTCCTCCGGTGCTCACGGGTTAGGTGTTTAGGCTCCGTCAGGCCGGGAACCCATGAAATTTTGCCCGTTTTGCCCCCCTATTGTTACGCTACTGTTATTAAAATTGACTGTAAAATAAATAGTTGACGAAGTATTTCGCCAAGTAGAAAATAAATCAGCTAGAGTGAGGTTTCTTTTCGTTAATTCGTACGTTGTGTTAGTCTCGTTTATATCAGCTTCACATCTTGATCCCTCGTGGTTTCCAATACATTGGCAGACTGGCTCTTCCTCGTCGTTAAGAGAACATTCGCCGTCATTCAAACAGTAGCCATGACACGCGGAGACCTCGCATCTTTCTCCTGAGTAACCGGCGTCACAGCTGAAATAATGAAAATATTAAACTTAATTACAATCGACGCCTACGGTGCAGGAAAACATCGTGAGGAAACCGGAATGTCTTAGGACCAAAAATTCGAAGACATGTGACATCCACCAAGGCGCACTGGGCCCGTTTGGTGGACTACGGCCCTTTGCCTCGCACATAGAAACGGCCTGGGTCCCGGTAGTGAGAACATTAAAAGGGTGATGATGATAAAATTCAACAAGAAAACCACCAGAAAGAAGTAAAGTATGTTTTACCTGCATGTAGGATGTCCCTCATCACTAAGAGTACAGTTGCCGTGGATGCAATAGCTAAGACACACGTCGACTTGACATCTTGGCCCGGTGTGTCCGGCGTTACAGCTGAAATAATCATAAAATTATTTATACAATGTGTCCGTCCAATGTATTAATAAAACTTTAAGGCCGTTTAATACACTTAATTTTATCGATAAAAACACCCTATAAAGGGTCGTACAATCCCAATTCTTTCAAAGATAGAGCAATTTTAGTATTTGACTTATAACCACACAGTCTACCAACCATATCTTTGGATTTTATCTCAAAGAGACGCACATTTAATGTTATTTTTACGGCCATAGCACAGAAAATCTAAAAAAACATATTTAACTAACGCACAAAAAGCTAATATATGTTTGTATTGAGTCATAAAAGAGAATTTAAAAAAAAGAGAAGTTTATAAAAGAGATAACATGAAGTGTATTTAACGGCCTTAAAGTTTTATTACTACATGCACGGACAAAATGTGAAAAGAGATATATATATAATAGAGGAAATCGTGGCTAAATAATAACAGCGGCACGGGTCGCTCTCCAAGGTTAAGCAACGGTTGCCAAGGTCGGTCGGTCGGATGACCATCTTTACATAACAAGTTTCCTCCGTGCCTCAGGCAGGACGTTAACCCGTTGGTCGCAGCAGTCATTTGAACACCTTTTACAGTGGTTACGGGTACTCAGAAGCCTGAAATCTGACACCAGTCTTGCCAAGTGGTATCGTATTAACAGGTTCACTGTCCAGGCTCCAGAGTGGGAATGGTCCATAAGTCCAGTTGTGTCCTGCCAAGTCCGCATTAAATACGAGACTTTCTCCTTACGTCCACAGTATCAGATGACTTAGAAATTGTACGGGCGAATATACCACATACGGTCTGTGGACTGATATGGAAGTCTCTCTACAGACCGTATGTGGTCTGTGGACAGTGAACCTGACCAATAACTGGGTTGTGGAGGTCAGATATGCAGTCGCTCCATGTAAAATATTGGTACTCAGCTGAATCCGGTTAGGGTGAATTCATACTAGCGCAGAGTGAAAGCGCATCGAAACGTCAAATTCTTCATAACTAAAGTGAACAACAACTTGCGCGCGTATTTGCGTGAACTCGCGCGCATTCATTCGCACGCTCAATTCCGACACAGATAAGTTTACGTTTCCGACTGACTAGAGACGACGCATTGGTTCGCGTAATAGGCGATAGGGATCGCGCGAACGCGCGCGCACCAATCAGCGTTGGTCGCCGTGCTCAGACCCGCGAATTCCTCCGAACACGCGCGTCTTCTTTTTAATCTCAGAAGAAATATGTGCGTTACGTTGCAGATATAAGGGCGAATTTGCTATGTAAAGTTCATATTGACGCTTCAATGCGCTTCGACTCTGCGCTAGTATGAATTGATACTAAGACTGGAAGCCGACCATGACATAGCTGGGAAAAAGGTAGAACAAGTGACCTTACAATTATTTAAACAAGGAGATTAACACAAGCGGTAGAAATATCGAATACATAGCTTCTGCCAGCGGCTTCGCCCGCGTGAAAAGAGTTTTATCATACCAAGGAAACATATCCTCGGAATAAAAAGTAGCCTATGTGCTATTTCAGACTTTAATCTATCTCTGTGCCAAATTTCATCTGGATCCGTTCAGCCGTTTGAGCGTGAAGAAGTGACAAACACACTCACTAACTTTCGCCTTTTTAGTGTGATTATCTATACTATCTTCTATACTATACTTATTATTATTATTATTATATATTATATATATATATATATATTATATATATATCACTTTTATTTTTTTCTTTATTTTTTATATATTATATTATTATCTATACTAATACTAATATATATAATATTATAAAGCTGAAGAGTTTGTTTGTTTATTTGATTGTTTGAACGCGCTAATCTCTGGAACTACTGGTTGGAAATGAAAAATTATTTTTGTGTTGGATAGTCCATTTATCGAGGAAGGTTATAGGCTATATAACATCACGCTACAACCAATAGGAGCCGAGCATAAATTAAAAATGTTGCAAAAACGGGCACAAATATTCCTTTTTGAGAGCTTTTGTTGCGTGCGCTGCGTTAACGGTTTAAGTTACGCAAATATAATGTATGATGGAATTGTTTTTCTTTAAAAGTTCTAAAAAAAAGTCCGCGACAGCATATGTCTATCTTTTAAGATTGACTCACAATAGCAGCTTTTATGTTCTAAATTTTAATTAGATCGCCGCCGCCGGTAGAAACAAAAGTTTACAGGGTACATTCGTATAGTAGTAAAGGTAGGTAGGGTAGGGTACGTAGGGTAGGTGTAGGGTAGGTGTAGAGTAGGGTAGGTACGTAGCCAGTTGACGGGAGCGAAGCCGCGTGGGACAGCTAGTACATAATATATAAGAAGAAAGAATATGTTTGTTTTACCTGCATTTAGGAAGCCCCTCATCATTAACGCTGCAGGTACCTTGCAGACAGTAGTTGTCACACACAGAGACGTCGCTCCGCTGTGTGGTAGCAGGCGCTTCAGTGATTGGCAACAGACTCGACAGTGCATCGCAATCGAGAATTCCCTTGATTTGGTCATCTATTTTATAGTTTGTGGCTAAACCGAGTGTTCTGTCAGAGAACTTTATTATCTCTTTGGGTTGTATATTACTCCCTGAGTTCTTTGGATATTGCCAAACAGAGCCGTAACTCCCACTGTTACTGTTTAACCAGTAGATGTAATCTTTTGAGACGGTCATCTCTTTTGGTTCAATTACTATATAACTTATAAGGTTATATAAGTTATGTCCGTCCAGATCTGCAGAATATAAATAGTAATAATTACCACCATCTATATAGTACATTTTTTGTGTTTGTGTATTGATAGCCAAGTTAAAAACTTTGCATGACGAGCCATAAGGATAGCGCACGGCCTCTCTTCCAGAACCATTAAGACGAGCCCTCTCCATATTGTCTCCGTTGGACCAGTAAATGTACCTGTAAGTTAAATATCACTTTTGAATATTACGAAATAGACAGAGAGAGATTTCGTGAGTTTTTATGTATTTTCAACACACTTGCTCATAAATTGGCTCTAATTTCACCGCAACTAGGCACATAATGACACCTATAATCAAACAGTAATTTTTTCATTGCTATTATTCACAAGTGAGTTATAGGGTTTATTTTTATTTTATTGGTTGAGTTGCTTTGTTCTTAAAAAAGTTTTGATAAAAAAAGGTCGTGCTAAATAGTACAAATAAATTAATGTACCTATTGTTTGCTCATTTCATGCAACTTCGTAATAGATAATTTCAACTTGTACGTGTTTAATAAATAAAACTTTTACTCAAATATAACTTTTGTTTTCTCTGTAATAAAGAAAACTTGAAATTCCCCATTTTGTACGTGGCTAAAACGCCATCCGCGAAAGCCAAAAAAAAGAAACCTCATTCTTTTAGTAATTTAATCTATGGCCGACCGCCATTGTTAGATGCGCGCGCATAGGAAAACTGTTTTTTTTTTCGCCATTGCGAAAAATTTTCACAACTCGTTTTCACTGTTGATAATGTTTTTTTAGTATTATTTTCTTCACAAGTGTGTTGAAAAACGTCGTATGATACACGTGTCTATTGATGATTACCGTCCTCGGCTCTCTTAAGACCCTCACCTACGGCTCGGGTCTCAATGGCGCCTCAGCGGTAATCACCAACATTACACACTTGTACTATAATGTACTATTATTCGTTTATCCTCGCACTGCAATTTCTTGCAGCAATTACACTAATGGAGCAGAAACTTATACTAACTAGTGGCTCTGTAAACACAAGTTAAATCTTTCATTGGGTGCCAGAGTTGTAACGCAAAGTGTTAAGATAAGTGTTCTTCTTGTATAATTAAAGTAAATAAAATACATTTGTTTTTTTTTTTGTAAGCTGTAGACCTCGTAAGTCATTGTTTGAATTTTTTTTCCGAGTCAGTTCGCTCAATCAATCAAAACTGCTCACAAAATTTCACGAGAATCGGAAAGAAAGAAATAAAGAAAAAAAGACGTGTGGCACTCGGGGACTGCCGCGGTAAAGCTATTGCATAGCATTTTTTATCAACTTATGCAATTATAATTATTTATTTATTTTTTATATAAGCAGTATTATTTTTTCAATACCGTATTTTTAAGCAAAATTGAGCTACCAACTTAGAAAAACTCAAGTAACTCCGAAACGGAGCGAGATAGCCCGATTTTGAGGCCGACCTGGTTCATTTTAGTTTTTCACATTAGTTCACTAGTATATGTGCCGAGCCCTCAGGACACCTCCTCCAGAACCCACCCATCTTATTTAAATTTTAACATACACGTCATTTTCAGCATTAAATAAAATTAAATTATAAAAACCTCCTTGTCAAGCGAAACTGAACTTCTCTGGCCCCTACGACTTAAAAAAGTGATGTTGTAACCAACTGCTATAATTTGTCCACTAAACTAAAATGACTATCGTCAATTGCGTCTAATCCTAAAACTAGCAGCCGATTCAGCCCTACTAAACGGTTAACTTGACTGTGCACCTTACTGGAATGTGATCCCACTCCCGCCTACCCGCGCGGCGCCCCGCGTTCGACTCGTGCGCCAATATCGAGAGTTGAACCTCAAAGTGACGTCAGCGCGCCAGGTGCACAGATAAGTTGAGTGGGTAGTTCTTAGTTTAAAATGATATCCGCTTCGTATGTGATCTTGTTGTGACCCAATTTTTTATGAAACCACCACTGGGAACGTACCCTCTACAGCTGTCGATGGCAATATCTCTGGGGGTCTGATCGAGATGGACGATTAAATCGTTAACATTGGTATTAAGTCCGGGTTTTAATGAAATCCAATTAATACTTCTTTTATTGGTATCAGTGAAGAAGATTTTTTCCGTTGCTGGATCGTAGGCGATGTTTTGAATGTTACGATCGAAACTCTTCAGGAAACATTTGTTTTCTTTGGATGTTAAGTAGTATCCACATATGGTGTCGTTGTCGCTCTGTTTGTCGACGTACAACATTCTGTTGTGAACTCCATCGTACACTATTGAAGTGACTTTTTGGGACTCAAAATGCACGGTATCAGTTTTGGTGCCGTCGCTAGTGTAGAAAATAAGTTGATCTCCTAAGCTTACGGCGAAGTCTGAAACAAAAAAAAAGCGTTTTACTAAGGGTCCTATGTCCTAGGTGGACCGAGTAATCTGCTGGATGCGAGACGCATTAGACCAGTCAATGTGGTAACACTTGAGGGAGGTCTATGTTCAGCAGTAGACGTCTTTCGGCTGTATTGATGATGATGTAGAGCGTAGTCTCATTGAGAGCGGCAAATACTAGTAACCTTCTAAACTAGTTACTATTAGAGCCTGGCAAAAGAAAGTAGAGACTGAAAAAGCGCGGCAAATTTAAAAAATATCAGCATAGCAACCCCAAAAACTAGTATGCAATACCTGGAATAACCTAATTTGATACTTTAGAATTATTTATATTACTTCGTCTGAATAAAAATACTATAGGTACATTTAGGTAGGTAATACTTTAGATATATAAATCTGAATAAAAAAAGCAACAGTATTCTATAATAATTTTGGTTTATTCACTATCAATCAAAATCTGAATCCTAGACTTCCATGAATGATTGAGAAAATGCCCACAGTAATCATTGTTTTCTACATTAATAATGAAACTTTTTAAATTATTAAATAGAGAAAATGTTTTTACAAAAAGATAAATAGTGATTACGAATTAAAACAAAGTATTATTATTATTATATACTTTATTGTACACCACTTAAATAATTACAGGACAAAAAACATTTATAAAGATAAGTGTACAATGGGCGGTCTTATCGCACAGGGCAATCTCTTCCAGACAACCTTTGGATGGACTGAACGAGAGGAGATAGACATAGGGCTGTCAGTGTACAAAAAAACTATCTTAAATAATATTACTTAGATATTACTTAAAATACATACATACAAATAAAATAATATACTAATAAATATCAAATATAGAGCAGAGAAAGGAGAAGAATAGTTGCAGATAAAGGAAATGCTCCTTCACCATTTTTTTAAATGTAGGTAATGTTTGCGCACGTCTTACCTCAATAGGTAATGCATTCCACAAACGAGCTGCTTGAACCGTGAAAGATGTGTCGAAGAACGATGTGGAATGCATACGAATGCTTAATTTTAGGTTTTCCGATGATCTCAAGGACCGAGAATGTGTGTCGCAGAGGAACAGAAAGCGTTCTTTAAGATAAAAAGGACTAGATGGATTAAAGAGCACATTATATAGCAATGAAAGTATGTGGGCATTCCGGCGAAGTATCAACTTAGTAGCGTCATACGGAAAATTGGGGTTAACATTAGTATAGCATTGCCATATAAAAAATTTGCAAATAATTCGAGTGTCTACTTTCGTTTGCCAGACTCTAGTAGCTAAACTATTATATTGTGTAGTGCATATGCCTGTATATTATGATGATACGCTGTCAACTGCGTGCTACGGGCTTACTGAAACTGTTCTCAGATATGGATTTATCTTTTGGATTAATTCTGCAATGCAATTATATAAATTGCATTTAAAGCACAAAAGGGAGATTCATACATTGAGGCAAAGGCTCAGCTGGCTGCCAAAAAGTTGGGGATCCTTGCGAAGGTGAGAAGGTACTTCACGCCGGAACAGCTGCTCAACTTGTATCAAGCGCAAGTTCGATCGTGCATGGAGTACTGTTCTCATCTCTGGGACGGATCTGCCAAATACCAGCTTGATGCACTAGAGTCGATCGAAAAGCGGGCCAAGAAACTCATCGGTAATGAGGCACTGGTCAAGTTAAAGCTCCAGAGCCTTGAACATCGTCGCCGAGTTGCCATTTGTCGGTATTTTATCGGTTACATTTCGGGGAGTGTGCGATGGAATTACATGATTTAATTCCGCCCAGCCCGTTCCATCATCGGACTACCAGACGTACGGCGATGCGTCATCGGTACATGGTGGACATCCCACCCATACGCACAAAACGTTTTGGGGACACTTTTATTATGCGTACAGCTAAAGAGTGTAATTCCCTGCCGGAATCTGTGTTTCCCGATAGCTACAATCTAGGGGTCTTTAAGTCAAGAGTGAATATGTTTCTTCTAGGCAAGCGTGCTCTATCGTCGACCACATCATCGCTTACCATCAGGTGAGATAGTGGTCAAGCGCAAGCCTATAGATAATAATAAAAAAAAGGGCTGTCTTAGACCCCTTTTGAAGTTAAAACCTACCGATACTTGTGAGCCCTTTTTCACTCGCGTGTTATTATTATCAAATTTCGGTATTGTGTTTATAAAGCTTAGATTATACGGTAAACAGATGGAGCTTACGGAACACGAGAGCGGTGCTGCGATTTATATAAGTGTGCGTGACAGCGAGGAGCGACACTGTAGAGACACATCATACATCTGTGTGCGTATAAGGATGCCAGATGTTGGGAAAAACTCCCACATTTTTTTCGATTGTTCTCAAAAATATTAATGTTACAAATTGTTACTTACATAAGTAGTATTTGGTCAGAATAATGGTTATCAAATAAATTATATAATAGAATAAAAATTATATAAAATTCACTTAGTGAATTGTTATGCGATATCATGATATTAAAAAAAATACGAGAGGAACTGGAAACTGTGATTTTTTGTTTGTTAAGATAGTTTGATGATGTTGGTGTCAAATGAAAGGTCTTGGCCTAGAACCATTATGCGTTTGAATCATCCAAATCGGTTCACGCGTTTACGAGATAATCGCAAATCATTATAATGATTAGGATACTGCGGTAATAGACCGTATGAAAATGTAAACAAACCGGAATTTTTCCTATTTTTGCTGTAGTAACTTTTTAATTATGGCAAAATGAGTAAATATTATTACTGTAAATTGAGAACGTGTGCAAACCCTATCTATTAAGGATTATGGGATTTGTAAGGATTTCAGCTAAGCGAAAATGAACGCAAAAATGGTCAGGTTCAATATGATTATCGCTTATCCTCCCTCCTGGGTACCCCGCGCCCCTGTCGCAACTCCACCGCGTTTCACTGGTTCATTGAATATAAATAAAAAGGTGTTGCATAACATAACATCACGCCAATACGCTCTATACGGGTACGCAGATGTCTACAGTTCACCCCGGTACACTCTCATTCCACCGGTTATGTTCAAGTTACATGTTATTCGGGTAACCTATTCTGGCATCACTGGGGGTCAGGTACAATATTATATTAGAAAGCTATAGAATTTATCCAATAAGTACCACTAAAAAAAGAAATACAAATAGCTTTTTTACAAAAAAGTCAACCGACTTCCAAATAAAAACACTACAAAGTGAAAAATAATTTCAATTTTGGAAGTCGTTGTCAAAAAACGAAGAAGGAACGTTCGAAAACAGGAACTTTAAGTTATTTTATTTGGAAGTCGGTTGTATTTTTTTGTAAGAACGTTTTTTTTATTGTCATCAAATTTTGTAATGTTCTTAATCTGAGAGCTAAATATTTAATTTATTTAAAGAGGCTTATCTGCAACGATGCACTGCTCGAGTCAAAGCTCCAGAGCCTTGGACATCGACGCCGAGTTGCCAGTCTGGCGGTTTTTTATCGGTTACATTTCGGGGACTGTGTGATGTACCTGTACAATTTGATTCCGCCTAGACCTTTGCATTTTCGGACTACAAGACGTACGGCAATGCGCCATCGGTACATGGTAGACATCCTACCCATACGCGAAAAACGTTTTGCAAATACTTTCATTGTGTGTACAGCTAAGGAGTGGAATTCCCTGTCGGTGTCTTTGTGTCCTAATAGCGACAACCTCGGGGTATTTAAGTAAAGAGTGAATACGTTTCTTCTAGGCAAGCGTGTTGGTTCGGTTGGTTACCGTCGGGAGAAATAGGTAAATAAATAATCGAAATCATCGCGTTAAATTCCCGTGATATATTGTTTTTCAATTATTAACCGACTTTCGAAAAAGGAGGAGGTTCTATGTTCGACTTCTTGTATGTTTCTTTTTTTTTTGTGTATGTTCACCGATATCTCCGTCAATTGTGGACCGATTTAAAAAAATCTTTTTTTGTTTAAAAGAGTATGTTTCAAAATTGGTCCCATTTTAATTTGGTGAAGATCTCATGAAGAACTTCGAAGATATACAACAGAACTCTTCAATAAATAACGGAAAATCTCTCGGGACTGCTGCAATCGCATGTCTGGTTATTGTTTATACCATTTCATAACATAACATCACGCCAGTACGCTCTTAAAGGCTAAGCAGATCTCTCATTTGATCGGTTTTGTTCAAGTTTCATGATATTCGGGTAATCTATTCTGGCGTTATAGGAAACTTACTAAACAACTTACCTATTAGGTAGGTAAACTAAAAAGTGAAAAATAAAAAATCTTTTTTACAAAAAAATACTACCGACTTCCAAATAAGAAAACTACAAAGTGAAAAATAACTTTATTTTTGGAAGTCGGTGTCCATAACGCAAAGAAATGGTACCTACGAAAGACACCGACTTCCAAAAATAAAGTTATTTTTCACTTTGTAGTTTTCTTATTTGGAAGTCGGTAGTATTTTTTTGTAAAAAAGATTTTTTATGAAACGCGAAGTTTTAAAGTTAATACAACCGGCAAAATTATAATGTACCAAGGTGAACTGTACACATCTGAGTACCCCTTTAGAGCGTACCGGCGTGATGTTATGTTATGAAATGGTGTAAACAATAAACATACATGCGATTGCAGCAATCCTGAGACATTGGCCGTCATTTATTGAAGAGTTCTGTTGTATATCGAATTGAGATCCTCCTCCTTTTTGAAGTCGGTTAAAAATGTGCTGAATACTTATGGAGTTACATTATTTATTTATATCATAATTGCGAATTGATGGGCAGCGACAACTAGGCTTCATTGAAATTCATGTCTACCAATCGTATAAATTATTTTTAATCAAGAAAAAGTGGCAACAAGTTTTGTTTTAAAAATAATAACAATAAATTGTAACTTCTCTTAAATCAGATATTGTCTTTTTCTTCTAGAAACCGTTGGTAACACTCAATTCCCAGCTATACTTCGTAATAAGAAACCAGCTAAAATATCTAAAATGAATGAAACTTACTAAAACCAAAATCGGGAAATGCAAGAGAGGTAGGTCTCACTTACCCCATGAATGAGCCGCTCCGACGTACCACGCCACCAACACCAGAACGAACTGTGCCCTACACATATTATTGTTCTTCAGATGTCCAAGTTATTTATTTAAATGTAGATGGTGTGACCACTGCTGGTGATCACTCTTGGAATATTAATACAAAGAACTGGCTTTTTGCAATATGATTATATAAATTTATTTTAGGCATTGGTGGCTGATAAGAAAGACTCTCAGATAACCAACACTTCTCATTATTACAGATAGATAGGTGACCGGGAGGGGTCACGTAAACAATGTGTCACGTTGTTACTGAGAAATACCAGATCGGCAATCCCGCAATAACAAAATGTTCCAATATACCGATTCTGCCGGAACTTGTAAAATAAAGATTGTTGATATATACCTCTCGGTAGAAAATGATAACTCTATTTACTCCGTCAGTGAGACTATCAAATAATATTGGACACGTATTGTTTGCTTAACCAAATCAATAAAATTGACAAAGTTAAAGCGCATCAAAGTTTAGGAGTGGGGGCTTGTGACGTCGCTAAAGCAGTATAAAGTATACTATAGCAACATGACGTCCGACAATATTTCAACGCATTATATCGTCGTCATTTTATGTTTACGTGACAAAAAACAAATTTTCAGTAAACTACCCTATTGTCCCAGTATTTACTTTCTTGTTGCAATTTATGTACGAATGACATAGTGAAGTTTTTTTATGGATACGTCTGTTAATGCGCTGATGCGAGGGCATTTGTTCCTCTATGTCTTTGGTTTGGATACCACTAATTTTCGTAATCATCATCAGCATTTTTAATGTTCCCACTGCTGGGTCACAGGCCTCCTCTCTGTGAGAGGGAATGGGCCGTAATACACCACGTGGGCCCAGTGCGGGTTAGTGGATGTCACATGTATTCGAATGTCGTAATAGGTACGTATATCAAGTTCGGTTAGTCGTAATAGGTTTGGAGAATTAGACATTATCTGCATAGCCTTTTCCCAACTATATCGGGGTCAGCTTTCAGTCTTACCGGATTCAGCTGAGTACCAGTGTTTTTCATGGAGCGACTGCCTATCTGACCTCCACAACCCAGTAACTGCGTAACACGGTACCTCTTGGCAAGACTGGTGTCAGATCTCAAGCTTCTGACTACCCCGTAACGTCAAAGATCTCCAAATGACAGCCGGGACCAACGGCTTAACGTGCTTTCCGAGGCACGGAGGAAACTCGGTATGTTGAAATGGTCACCCATCCACGGACCGACCTCATCAAGCGATGCTTAACCTTGATGATCGACCCGTACGGCTGTTATCTAGCCACGAGTTTGGAGAATTAGACAATATGCGAAAATGGCAGTGACGTTTCAGAATATAACAATTTGGGAATCAGACATTTTGCGAAATTCCAATATTTCATTTTGTGAATGTTGCATTGTGCGCCGAATCCATCTCGGAGTATCGTTGTGTCTATAGGTTATCACTGTAATCACGAAACTGAAGGTATCTTTAAGGGTACACTAGTCGACGGCACGAACTATTTTTTGCGCGGGGTTAAAATGCATGCTATCTCATCCGACAACACGTGCGAAAGATATAGATGCTGTGATGAGCAGTAGGAAACTAGTTCGCGTACGAATACATACTTTTGCAAATTTTGTAGCGAAATGGATAATGATTTAGGACGAAACCGAGCGCGCGGAATATTATTATATTATTATTTATTTGCGCCCAAAAATGCGTTAAAATTAGTGTCGAAATGTGGAACTTTCGACGCTCATAACTTTCAAATATTTTCTTTTTTTACTTTTTCGCTTCCATACAGGGCTAGATAATGATAAGACAAATTGATATCACTTTTTATTTTGAACGTACATCTTCAAACAGTGGAATAATCCCTAGACTACGTTTGTATGGAAGAATTTTCGAATAGTGTAACCTTAACACTGCGACCTATGCCCTGTTTGATATAAGTCAGTTTATTGTTCGTGTTATTATTATCATTTATAATAAGTTGATGGCTTCAGAGTTATTTATATATCTTCTGCCGAAAGTCGAAAATCATGCCAATGGAACATGTTCCCGGGATAAAAAGTATCCTATGTCCTTCCCCAGGACATAATCTATCTCCTTGCGAAACTTCATTACGAATCGTTTAGTCGTGAAAATGTAACATACGGATAGAGTTACTTTAGCATTTATAATATTAGTATGGATTAGAGCAGTGGTGGCCCAGTGGTATCAGCCGCGACTTACAAGTTGTAGGTCGTGGGTTCGAGCTCAGGCAGGCGGTTTACTTTGTGTAAATTATTTCATCACCACTGCTCTCAACGGTGAAGGAAAACATCATGAGGAAACCGGCATGTCCTAGAACCAAAAATTCGAAGACATGTGACATCACCAACCCGCACTGGGCCCGCGTGGTGGGTTACGGCCCATTCCCTCTCACAGAGAGGAGGCCTGTGTCCCATCAGTGGGAACATTAATAGGCTGATGATGTGATGTGATGATGTGATGGATTAAAGTAAGTAGTAGACATGCTGCGCTGACCATATTTCACAAAATATATCATCAGTTCTTAGGAAAAACGCTACTCCTCATATTAAACTGATATTTGAATGATAAAAAAGTTACACTTAAATGCACCAACCAACAGATAAAAATCAGAACTATGAATTATGATACAGTACTTATAGTAAACGTTAAGTGATATCATTTCCTGCTCGATAACAAGGTTCTAGTTAAGTGTCAGCAACGTCATTCAATCAATGAGTCTTCAAAACTAAACAATATGATGGTTGCATTCAAGTTTGATATTTAGTCTAACCAAGCGTAACGTGAACGCCACGCCCACCGGTCGCGCGACCCGACCGCGGTCGCGGGTCGCGGTAGCGCGTTGCGGTCACGGTCGCTAAAAAGTTAAGAACCGAATCCTACCTTTACGCATTAACGTGGTTTTGGAGGTGAGATAGACAGTCGGTATTTGTAAAATACTGGTATTATGCTACATCCGATTTGACTGGCAGCTGACCTAACGATGTTGAGGACAGGCTAGGCAGATGTCGATATTCAAATGAGACAAATGGATCACAGTTTCGCGTTTACACAGAGAGGACAAATTGGATAAGGATCCTGAATTTTAGTTGTGAGTACAAAGCTTCGTGCCCTATAACATCCGACTGGTAAAATCTGGGTGCCTAGGCCTCTGGCAACTTTCGAGAAATTTGCCCCACAATAGGAATTTCTGCCTGTATCGTGGGTGCGTTTACAAACATATAAACTCACATACACAAACACCCAGAGCCGGAACAACTATCTATAGGTCATACAAATATTTGTTCCGTGCGGGAATCGAACCCGCAACACGCAGCGCAGCAGTCAATCGCTCAACCACTGCGCCAACCGTGCGTGCGTGTGTGTGATGTTTTTGAATGTGTAGTGAATCGTCGTTGCTTGCGGACGGCGAGTAATGGGTAGCTCGACGTCCGATAGGGACCAAGCCCGAGTCGACGACGGCGCTTAATGTTCCACGCGCGCCTCAAAAAGATGTCAGCGGTAACTGACAGGGTTTGCTAGGGCCGATGCTTGTCTGGGTCGCGGATAAATTTGAAAGAAAGTTACTGCTGCCCTGGCACAAGCAACTGAAGGAACACGGGTGAGTTTTAGTCAGTAAAATTCTGACTGGCCCTCCTGCTCCACCCAGAGCGGGAGAAGTCATTGGATGATTTCCCACCCCAAAAAAACAAAAATATAAATAACAGGTCTACAAGCTTATTCATTGTTGACTATTAAAACATCTTAAAGACATGTTTTATCTTAAGAAACTAAAAAAACTCCAGTGTAAATACGGGACGATAAAATAAATATTTGTTTTCACTCACATGTCGCATTTTAAGATTATAAGTTCTACAAACAAGATATTTAGGTATTAAAACAAAACTTTGGTAAATTCTAGAAATTGCGCAACAGAAATATATAAAATATATTTTAAAAAGACACTGTTAAAGAAATGTCACAAGAGAGTCGTTGCATCATTATCATCTACCAGCCCCACTGACCTCTATCATACAAGTACGCTGGACTTCATATTATCGATGACAAAATTAAGACATTTGATTTTCGCCATTTTGGCGCTGATAGCAACGTGACTTAACGTGAGATTCCATGGAACTAATATTAGAGATGGGACATAGCCTTCGGTATAAAAATACGTGAGAATAATTTAATACTTAGGAGAGCAAGAAAATCCCAATTATTTTAATTGAGATTCATTTCTAAGTAATAGAAAACTTGCTGTAAAGGTTAACTGAAAAATACTTTCAATCAGATTGCAAGCTATAAACTAGTGGATAGCGTGCTACTAAAGTTATAGCGCATTACTGTCAAATCAGTGAGATTTAAATATGGGGATAGGCTAACAACTTATCCTTAAAACTAGTATTTTTGAGCAAATATCTGCTCGCTCAAGTATACTAGTTAGTTAATATTTACATTTACAATAGTTTGGATTCACTCGGTTTGAACATCATTCAGTAGATGAGTGATACGCCTTGCCAAGTCTACTATTTTGATATTAGTGTAATTAAAAAATATTACTAATACTCATATACTCGTATTAGTTAAAATAATATAATATTACCAGGCGAATATATTAGTATTACCTAATCTTGAGAAATATCGGTATTAACCTATCTCTAAATGTGTCAATTTTAGTTCCTGAGAACCTCGAGTGGGGCGCTATGAATCGGCACAAAAATCAACTGTCATTTCATCTAATATGTGTAGTCCAGCGTACTTGTATGATAGAGGTCAGTGACCAGCCCCCTTCCAACTATTTCTGGGGTCGGCTTCCAATATTTCCAGCCAGTTACAAGTTACAAACGTTTTGTATCGAATCTCTTTCTACAATTATTAACGCCTTCTATTTGTATGGTCTGACCACGTGACTTAATGTTCAGATGTGTCATTCCCATACATTGAACAGCCTTTCCTAAGCTTGGCGAATATTTTAGCTAGCTTTTTCCGCGGCTTCACTGTGGCAGGCGCGGATACAGAACTTCGCTCAAGGGGTGGGGGGGGCGAAAAATTGCTTTCTACGGGGGGGTACTATTCAAAATGCTGTTCCTGTTTTTCGAATCGTATTAATAACCTCCTTGTTTGTGTTTTCCTTGGGTGTGAAATGTAAACTTGAAAACCGTTGTGGTCAAGAGCGAGCACAGTGAGCTCGAAAATTTTAGGACTTCATTGATATATACTCGTATAGCTCAGGTTAGACCATTCTTCAAAAGTATCAGAATGCATACAAGTTCTGTTGCGAGAGCGAGCGTAGCGAGCTCGAAAATTTTAGCACCCTGCATCGAAGATATATTTTCTGTTGACTATTCATACTACTACTTAGGTCGAGGCCCAGGAAGGGGCAAGTGCTTCCGTTGCACCCCTCTGTATCCGCACCTGCACTGTGGCCTGTCCTCAGGATCCCGGCATTTTTTCGAGATAAAACTAGCCTACGGCGCTCAGCTATCTATAGTAGGTAGTGTACACTAGGTCCTAACACGCCGAAACCCCGCCTGTATAATTTTAGGCAAGCAGACTGGGGACTCTGCCCGACCATCGATTGATCTCAGGTAAGACGGTGAGATGCCCAAATTCCCTGATCTTTTTTCCCTAAAGTCCTGACTCCTTTTGAAAACAAACATAATAAACACACTAACAACTTTACATCGTCATTCGTAAATGTAGATGGAAAAGTCTGGATTGCCGTTAATAAATCACGCTTTGACGGCTGTACAGTAGTGCTATTCTGTAAAAGATTAAATAAAGATAGTTAACAATATTGAGACTTAATAATAATAAATTTAATAAATTTATTTTCTCATCACAAATGTTGAAGGTACAGAAAATACTTAAACTAATACAAAAAATGAAAACATTTGTGAGAGACTGGTGCCCGAAGAAGGTATTGAATACCTGTGTTACGGGTCACCAACTGAAACTTTTGACTTTGAAATTGTTGACTTAAAATAAGGAAATGCTTTTTTAACCGACTTCAAAAAAGTATGTCATAATCAAATCAAAATTAAACCATAAATTGAATTAAATACAAATTAAATTAAACTCGTGCTCGAGCTCGTGGCTAAATAATAACAGCCGCACGGGTCGATCATCAAGGTTAAGCAACGCTTGACGAGGTCGGTCAATGGATGGGTGACCATTTCAACATACCGAGTTTCCTCCGTGCCTCGGAAAGCACGTTAAACCGTTGGTCCCGGCTGTCATTTGAAG
Organism: Orthosia incerta; assembly: GCA_948252205.1. Taxonomy (NCBI): domain Eukaryota; kingdom Metazoa; phylum Arthropoda; class Insecta; order Lepidoptera; family Noctuidae; genus Orthosia; species Orthosia incerta. The sequence continues at coordinate 4,205,970 of OX411769.1, forward strand.
ATCTTTGACAGTCGTTACGGGTAGTCAGAAGCTTGAGATCTGAGACCAGACTTGCCAAGGGGTACCGTGTTACCCAGTTACTGGGTTGTGGAGGTCAGATAGGCAGTCGCTCCATGTAAAACACTGGTACTTAGCTGAATCCGGTAAGACTGGAAGCCGACCCCAATATAGTTGGGAAAAGGCTAGGCAGACGACGACGACGACAAATTAAATTAAACTGAAATGTAATAAAATTAAATTAAATTAAATAAGAACAGCCAATTAGATTAAATACAAATCAATCAAAATTAAACTTTTAAAACCAATGTCAACATTACGAGTAACATATAACGCTATATTAGTTTTTATCACATTGTCTACTCATATTGGGCTTTAACTGATATTAAATTTTGACCATTAGTTAAGGGTACACTAGTCGACGGCACGAACTATTTTGTGCGCGGGGTTAAAATGCATTTTATATCAACCGATAACACGTGTGGAAGATATAGATGCTGTGATGAGCAGTAGGAAGGTAATTCGCGTACGAATACACACTTTTGCAAATTTGTAGCGAAATGGATAATGATTTAGGACGAAATCGGGCGCGCGAAATTTTAAAAACAGACCTTTGGCTGTCTAGATATCATGAAAAAACTACTAAATTTATATGTTCAAAATAAAATTATTTGCATTGTTGAACTACTAATCTATCCCTGTATGGAAACCGTTTTGCAATTTTCTGTCTTCTTATGGTATTTATTTGCACACAAATTTTAACGCATTTTTGCGTTAAAATTTGTGTCGAAATGTGGAACTTTCGACGCTCATAACTTTCAAATATTTTCTATTTTTACTTTTTGCTTCCATACAGGGCTGGATAATGATGAGACAAATTGATATCACATTTTATTTTGAACGTACATCGTCAAACAGTGGAATAATCCCCAAACTACGTTTGTATGGAAGAATTTTTGACTAGTGTAACCTTAATTCTAGTTTTAACAAAGGAAGTTTATATATATATATATATATTATGTGTGTTCGCGTATAACTTCGTTGTTTATGAACCGATTTTGATAATTCTTTTTTTGTTGGAAAGAACATATCTCAAGGGTAGTACCATGATAAGACAACCAGGATCTTATGATGGCATCCCAGAGCATTCGAGGTAACTCCTCAAATATTATAGGCATACATATAGCGATTTTGGTATTTTATCAACAATGCACTCAGAAAGTGTCATTTGGTGAAATGGAACTGATGAAGAAGACCACAGATGGCCACTGTCTGTATGTCACGGGTATAAGATATATCGAATAGCTAACAGACTATGATGAAGCAAATACTTATAAATAAATGGTACTGATGCAAATGGTACCATCGAACTGATCTGATGACGAAGCTGGAAGGTAGGCACTGGAACTCCGAAATAAAACAAGAGATCCTAGTCGTGTTTGGGCTTATTGGAATCGTCATGAGATTTACTTTGGCTATAAATGATTTTCATGATATTTGGAGGTACCTACCAAAACTAAAAGAGATAAATAAAAGACTTTTTAACAAAAAAAACAAACCGACTGCTAAAACAAAACACTACAAAGCGAATAATAACTTTTTTTCTGAAGTCGGTGTCGAAAAACTGAAAACAATAGGTACCAAAGACAAGTTGTTTTAGAAGTCAGTTTGTTTTTTTTTGATAAAAGTTTTTTTTAAGAACACATAGGAACAATGACTTAGAAAGTAATTAACAGCTCTGTGAAGTGTGAGATTGTGAGAACGCGTAGTTATGTGTGTCTGTAGTAGTGTGTGCGTGTGGGTTTATGTGTGTGTGTTTGTGTGTGCGTGTTAGTGTGTATTTACGTTTTTGCTGATAGTGCCATTTTAATCAAAGTTGAAAAATACCAATTAAGTGTGTAACATAGTATAACATTGTGATAAAGAAGATAAGAACCTATTTATGTAAGTCTGGCTAAAATATTTGTTTCATATGTTATAGTTTTAAAACATTTTCGATTATCACTTGTTTGCATTGATCCGAGACCTCGTGATGGTACCTTAGTTTTGCGTTAATTTTTAACCGACTTCGCAATAAGGAGGAGGTTATCAATTCGATTGTATTTTTTTTTATGTGTGTTACCTCAGAACTTTTTATTGGGTAAACCGATTTTGATGATTCTTTTTTTATTCGAAAGCTGGTGTTTGTGTGCATGTGGTCCCATTTAATTTTCATCAAGATTTGATGAAGAACTTCGGAGATATACATCAGAACTCTTCAATAAATGACGGCAAATCACTCAGGATAGCTGAAATCGCATATCTGTTTATTGTTTACACCATTTTATAACATATTATCACACTGGTACGCTTTAAAGGGGTACGCAGGTGTGAACAGTTCACCCTATACTCTCATTCCACCGGTTTTGTTTATTTTAGTTTCATGTTATTGGGTTAATCTATTCTGGCTTCACTTTGGGCGTTATAGGTACCTAGCCTATAGAACTGGTTCAGTATGTACCACAACTAAAAAGTGACAAATAAAAATCTAATTATAAAAATTTCAACCGACTTCCAAAAAAGTTTTTATTGTATATGTAGGCTGATTGGCATAAATATTGACGCCTTGCAAAAACCGTACGTTCCCGTGGAGAGTAAGCCACAATATCTTTCCGCGTCCAAGCCTGGCTTTCTGGGTTAACTGGAATGTATTTGTGTAAATAAAGAATAATGTTTTCTTACTGATAATATGCCACCAATTCTATATAGATCGAATGTGGGATATATGGCTTAGAAGAATAGATTAATGATAAATGATTTTATTTCTGTAAGTCGGTTTGTACAAACACTTTTACATGTCGAATTATCGATTACTTTTAAAAGTGACCTTTGGTTTTTTTATCTTTAGGCTTGCGCTTGACCACTATCTCACCTGATGGTAAGCGATGATGAGTTCGACGGTGAAGCACGCTTGCCTAGAATAAACTCTTGACTTAAAGACCCCGAGATTGTATCGGGAAACACAGACTCCGGCAGGGAATTCCACTCCTTAGCTGTACGCATAATAAAAGTGTCCCCAAAACGTTTTGTGCGTATGGGTGGGATGTCGTGACGTCTGGTAGTCCGATGATGGAACGGGCTGGGTGGAATTAAATCATGCAATTCCATCGCATACTCCCCGAAATGTAACCGATAAAAAACCGACAAGCTGGCAACTCGGCGACGATGTTCAAGGCTCTGGAGTTTTGACTTGATCAAAGACAAAGACAAAGATATTTTATTTCAAGTAGGCCACCAAGCGGCACTTTTGAACGTTAGGTACATTAAAATTTACAAGTTATAACAGTTGATTCTACCGTGCATTCGGAAAGTAGCTTGTTATGGAGAAGAATGCACAAGAAACTCCATACTTACTCTTTTAAAGAAAATGTTTTTTTACAATATTTAGTTACATAAGTACATACATTAATAAATTCATATATGTGAGGACAATGCACCCAGAATAGCACTACACACAAACTACGTACAGGCATAAAGTAATTAAAGTACTCACACATGTACTGTGCAGTTATATAATAGATGCTAGAAAAGCATTAACATCCGAAGCAGTTAAGTTATGACCAATCCCAACTGACGGCGTCCGTTCACGAACATGACGCATGAATGGCACCACCCAGCTCAACCATCATGAAGGGAACCGGATGATCCAACACACGCGCCACCATCAGAGAGACATTTGAGAGAGCATGACACACTCAACTGCCAGGGCACACACAAGTCAACGAACGACACACAGGTACAGTAAATGTTAGATTTACAGTTGGGTACATAGTACTCACACACGTGCCGTGCAGTTATACAATACTAAGGAAATTGAGTTTATACAATATCAATATATTCATTCAGTCTACAGCAGTTCCAACAATACTTCAAAACAATAATGTTCTGCATATCACTTGTTTTTGCGTCCTAGTGGATGTTGAGCAGGAATAGCATTTAGCCAAGCATTTTTATCAGTGATGTAATCCCCCAACTTATAATATGCCAGCCTGCATAGTGTGCGTTTTATACAAGTTTTAAATTTCGTCTCGTTCAGCTCAAGAATGTGGGGAGGAATTTTATTGTAACATTTAGTACAGTACCCCATGAAAGATGAAGCTACTTTTGCCAGTCTGAAACTTGGTTGAACTAATTGGTCCCTATTTCTAGTAACGTAATTATGTCTGTCGCCGTTTTTACTAAAAAGATGTAAATTCTTTCTCACGTACATGATGTTTTCATAAATATATTGACAAGGAACCGTCATGATGTTAATGTCCTTAAACAGTTCCCTTAGGGAATCGCGCCGGCGAAGATTATCAGTGCCTCATTGCCGATGAGTTTCTTAGCCCGATTTTCAATCGAATCTAGTGCATCAAGCTGGTATTTGGCAGATCCGACCCAGAGATGAGAACAGTACTCCATGCATGACCGAACTTGCGCCTGATACAGATTGAGCAGCTGTTCCGGTGTGAAGTACTTTCTCACCTTCGCAAGGATCCCCAACTTTTTGGCAGCCAGCTGAGCCTTTGCCTCAATAAAAATCTCAGTGGCTTCTCCACAAAATCGGAAGCAGTATGTGATAACTGACTGTGACGGCTATGTTGTGTAGTGTCTTTTCAGGCTGTAAAAGACATATAAATTTTCGAATCCGTCCAACCAATCCACTCTTCTTCTTCAATATTTCCATCATCGGACTACAATACGTACGGCCATGCGCCATCGGTACATGGTGGACATCCCTCCCATACGCACAAAACCTTTTGGGGACACTTTTATTATGCGTACAGCTAAGGAGTGGAATTCCCTTCCGGGGTCTTTGTTCCCTGATAGCTACAACTTTGTCTTTAAGTCAAGAGTGAATAGGTTTCTTCTAGGCAAGCGTGCTTCACCGTAGACCACGTCATCGCTTAATATCAGGCGAGATAGTGGTCAAACGCGAGCCTACAGATTATAAAAAAAAACAAGGTGAAATTACCGCCGATTGATTCTGTAGACATCTAACCGTGATGACGTAGGTGAAGTGACCTAGGGATTGACAGCTTTCTTCTAGCCCACTTCACCTAAGTCATCACCAAGAGATTTTTACAGAATGGCACTCTGGTTCATATGAAACTTGGTTTACGGGCTTGGTACCTGGATAAGAAAATTCTGTCTTTCCGAGGAATAATTTTCTACTTTTACAAAGAATAAATAGGTACTAAGAATTGTTAGGTATGTGTTCTGAACTGTATATGTAACGGCCTTGATAGATACGAATTTATTACATTTAGATAAAAGATTACCCTCATGTCCACAGTACGAGTAAGTAGGTTGATTGGCGATCGAATGTTACTGGTAGATATAAATACGATCGACCGCGACCGCACTTTGTATGGACTGATGACCCGACTGCCGAAGGTAGAAAAAAAATGTATATATGTTTTTTCCTATGCGGCGTTCTAGAGACCAAACGCTTGAGCCGATTTTGGTGATTCTTACGTCAATCGATTCGTCTTAACCTTGCGAGTGTCACTAAAGACATGACAGTACTCAAAAATCACCATAGCGACCACCAGACGACATACCATCATACACAAGGTTATGGTTAGCCAGCTCGCAAATATGTATCCTCCGACTGCATAGCATAATTTTCTTCTTGTTTACATCGTTTTAGTTAGTTTCTTTCAACAGTCAGGTATTTGATTTTGTAATTTACTTTTTTTATTGTGGAGTTTTACTACTGCGCAGCCATTGTAGCAACTTCAGGGCGGCCAAGAAGTTTGGCCAGTACTATACCTAAAGATTGAACACACGTGCCTAAATGTAATATTCTTAGTAATATAGCACTCCTTATCAGTTATCATACTGTTGTCGTGTGACTTTGAACATTTTATATTACTGTTGATAAGGTATGGGCGCGCCGGTGACTAAGACACTATACATTTTCGTTGGACTGGCTGTGGCTTTGAGGTTTGTTATAACGACTTTTTGAACTCAACAAGTTTGAGTTGAGCTGCACACTGTGTCTGAATCATGTATGGTTCCGAACAGACAGGATAGGTGCACTCAAGTGGCGAAATGTAACTTAACCGATAAAAAAACCGACAGGCTGGCAACTCGGCGTGGATGTTCAAGGCTTTGACTCGACTAGTGCCTCATTGCCGATGGTCTTCTTGGCCCGTTTTTCTAGAGATTTGTAACTTTTTGGTTTACAATAAAGTATATTATATTCGATATATTATACTCATGGATATGTGCATCCTTCCTACCCTCACCTATGGAGCGCAAACGTGGTCGTTAACGAAACGTCAAAAGTCCGCACTCGGGGTCTGCCAGCGAGCGATGGAACGAAGTATTCTCGGAGACAAAATCATAGATCGCATTCGGAACAGTATACTTTGTTCCAAAACACAAATCGCAGACGTAGGCAAAACAGCCGCCAAACTAAAGTGGAATTGGGCAGGCCACATCTGCCGCATGTCGCAACAGAGTTGAGCAAAAGTAACCACTGACTGGATTCCGAATAACAGGAACCGGCGACGCGGTAGGCCCAGAAAGAGATGGCGTGACGAATTAGACGTTTATCTGAAGGATTGGCCAGATGTAGCAAGAGACAGGGAAAAATGGAAAGACGGAAGGGAGGCCTTTGCCCTGCAGTGGGACATAACAGGCTCATGAATGAATGAATGAATATTATATTCTATTCGATCGACTCTAGTGTAACAAGCTGGTATTTGAGAGATCATGATCGATCTTGCGCTTAATACAAGTTGAGCAGCTGTTCTGGTGAGAAGTACCGTCTCACCTTTGCAAGGTGAGACGGTACTGAGACAGACTTTTCATCAGGCAGCTCAGCCTTTGTCCCAAATACACCTTTCACACTACTCTTGTTTCGCTTACGTTAATACATTTAGTCATACACGCGCGAATACTTACTCTCCTGACCTTACTGAAGAAAATCATCGGTAAGATCCGTATTGAAGAGTTGAGGACCTTCCAAAGACTCTTGAAACCCTCTTGTAACACTAAGTGACACCAATTTATTTTGTTTTCAGACCGAGTATGCGTGTCCTCAAATCATCCAGCTTCCACTTGCCAGAGTCTTAGCAGAGATGACAGTCAAGTGACTTGCTCTTCTGTGGAGTCCAGGTAAATACCTTAGGAAAGAACACATATCTACACTACGCAAGCACAATGCATTTTGGTGGTTAGTTATTGGATCCTCACGATGTTTTCTATCTCGTTTTATGTAGTGACAAAGTAGCTAACAAGTAAAATTGATTGTTTTTTAATCCCCCGGCACATTTTGCATGCTACATAATGTACTAGTTGACACGCTTCGATCAACAATCTATCGAAAACGTATTATGACATGATATCTTGCGAAAATACCGTGATTCAAACAGTTAAACGCCCATAACTTTTGAACCGATTTTTATCAAACGTAGCTAAAAGAACACTCCCGTTAATGTCACCATTAAAACAAAAAAAAAAACTAAATCAAAATAGGCTCATCCGTTGGGAGCTATGATGCCACACATAGATACACAAATGCCCATATACACAAAGACACAGGTACACACTTCAAACTAATAACACCGGTCGGGGGTTTCAAACAAACCCAGCTGGGTTTCACTGCTCGTCACGGTCTGGCACTTGTGCCACCGCCGATACGAGTTGGCGAGCAGTGCTAGTTATGTCGCTCGGCTATAAGGGAGTGTTCTTCGGTAACGGGCGATTACTCGCACCACTCGCTTGGGGCGGCCAGTCCTGCGCAAATCTGCACGCGCTAGAAAAGACGCACTGGTTGCTCTCTCGGCATTACTTCTGACCGCCAAGCGAGCATCGCTGACCGCGCATTATCTTTGATAGTTCTTGTCGCTGCCACAAACTAGTGGTTAGAGTGTTCTCGCCGGCAGTGTGAACAGCCAGCGATCAACTATTAATATATGTGTCTCTTTTATATGATTTTATACTATGTGATCTACATCGTTTGTCCGTTTCTTCAGCGAGAAAACAGTCGATAGCTAATCGCTGACTCATCGGCGGTGGTGATGATGCCTGACAAAAAAAAAAAACGCGCAGCTAACTTGGCAAATCTTCCCTGTAGACCCATACTCATCAAAACATACCATAATGTTGCACCCTACAACTAATCCCTTATCTGCAAGACTAAATCTTTACCCTTTCCACATCCAGGATAGACTGTGCCATCAGACTGGCCAATGGACAGGCTGACATCGGCTACTTCTCCGAGGAGGAAACCCTGCTGCTGTCACAGACACAGCCCAATGACAACAGAGTCATTGCTTCTGTCAGAGATGCCAGCAAACTTGGTGAGTAGATTTTATCCGCCTTTTTGAGCTCCGTACCAAAAACGTAGCAAATAACTATGTTTAAATATGAATTGGCAAATAAGCAGACAAGGCTGTCTGCTTATATAACAGACTTTGAGACTTATTTTATGAAATCAAAAATTTTATAACAAAGGAACTATAAAAACGATCGACCATAAAATAAATTGTAAGATTTTAATAGTAATCAGTCTATTGAGCTTCAATGGTCACTGCAGACTTAGGACATCTGCTGTGTTACCAGAGGCATCAAAGATGTGTTGCCATCTCAGAAATAGACTGAATTGCAAGAATATCAAGTTCAGTTCACTGCAACATTATGTGTTAATGCCGTGTCAAACAAAAATGAACTCAATTCTAAAAACCGGCCAAGTGCGAATCGGACTCGCGCACGAAGGGTTCCGTACCATTATCGCAAAAAACGGCAAAAAAATCACGTTTGTTGTATGGGAGCCCCACTTAAATATTTATTTTATTATGTTCTTAGTATTTGTTGTTATAGCGGCAACAGAAATACATCATCTGTGAAAATTTCAGCTGTCTAGCTATCACGGTTCATGAGATACAGCCTGGTGACAGACGGACAGACAGACAGACAGACGGATCGCGAAGTCTTAGTAATAGGGTCCCGTTTTTACCCTTTGGGTACGGAACCCTAAAAACTGTAAGAGTTGCTCATACTTCAAAGAATAACGTGCCAACAAAGGCTCATTACATGTTCGGTGTGTCCTGTCTCACATTATTTGATTTGTTATTGGTTGGTTGGTTGGCTAGCTGTCACTCAAAACGATATTCAACCAATCAACCATTAGGTATTAGAAACGGACGCGTGCAGTTTTAGAGCTTCGTCCCAGGACGAGCTCCTACACAAAGAGTTCTACTACTACCACGGTTCTGATCGCTTACCATCAAGTGGCTTTGCATCTAGCATGTAAAAAACAAGAGCAAAGTAATCTTACCTGTATGGTTTCACTGCATGACACAAAAAGATTGTATAAATATGTACGAGAACAGGGCCCGATCTAGCGATTTCGTCGCCCCGGGCATAGACAATATTTGCCGCTCTTGGCGACCTTTAAATTGACGCCTTTTAAGGAGGTAAATGTTTCAGGATATTATCTATTGAAAAAAATGCTGTTCTAACCGTCGGATCGGATAAAACCGCTTTTCAGGGTTCCGTACCCAAAGGGTAAAAACGTGACCCTATTACTAAGACTCCGCGGTCCGTCTGTCTGTCTGTCTGTCCGTCTGTCACCAGGCTGTATCTCAAGAACCGTGATAGCTAGACAGTTGAAAATTTCACAGATGATGTATTTTTGTTGCCGCTATAATAACAAATACTAAAAACATAATAAAATAAATATTTAAGTGGGGCTCCCATACAATAAACGTGATTTTTTTGCCGTTTTTTGCGATAATGGTACGGAACCCTTCGTGCGCGAGTCCGACTCGCACTTAGCCGGTTTTTTGACAACTTCGAATGAATTGAAAACGAAGTGTGCACGAAAATTTCACCTAAGAATGTTTGCAACATTATGAATGCTAAGTTATTTAACAGTGGGTTTGCAAAAAAATCAATAACATTCGACAGCGGAGCGAGCTTGAAATATTTACCACCACACCACGAATAAGTTAGTTTTTCTGATGAACTGAAAAGGGCTGTTAGTGCAGTTTGGCCGCCTCTCATTTATGCCGCTCTGGGCATTTGCCCGGCTCGCCTCGACCCGGCCTTGTAAGAGAATGCCAGTGTAATTCTTTTCAGAAATAAAGATTCTTCTTAACCGTAAAAGCCAAAAAGACTTTCTCTTTTCTAAACCATTCTGTTTTTAGTCCTTACGGTAGAAGTTTAGCTTGTCCTTGCTTCAACTTTATAAGGCAAATAATATCTTCATTTTGCTTCGTCTCCAGACCCCTATGCTTTCGAAGTCGTGTCTGTGGTGCCTTCAAACCACACCAATGGACTGGAAGGCCTTCGCGGAGGAGTGTACTGCCACCCTGGACTCGACGAGGCTGATCTGAGATGGTCTCCCAGAGTGCTGAAGAACTTGGAGGAATTGGTATGTTTTTCGAACAAGATTGTAGAATGGATCATCATTTATTTTGCTCTATATGTATTTTTTTAAATATATCATTTCGAGAATAAACGGACTGAACCTAAAAGTTGAAAAGTTCCTTCGTGCGCTCATATAATAAGTAAGATCCACTATATTATATTCAGTATGATATTCAGTATGATATTTAGTATGATATTCAGTATGCTATTCAGTATGATATTCACTATGATATTCACTATGATATTCACTATGATATTCACTACGATATTCACTATTTATTTATTTATTTATATACACTTTATTGTACACCAAGACAAAAACAATATTACATACGGAAACCATAAAATTAAAACAAACATACAACAGGCGACCTTATCGCGTTCTGCGATCTCTTCCAGGCAACACAGAATGGAGAGATATAGCCTGGACACGACATGGGGTTGCACTTGGTGCAAGTTTGAATAAAACAATAAGTAACAAACATAAAAAGCACTAAATATAAAATACTAAAATAGATACATAAATACATACATATAAATATACAGTCAAGAAAACAATACAGCTGCAACAAGAAGAAGATCACTGTGACAGGTAGTGCTCCTTCACCAGTCTTTTGAAGATCGGTAATGATTGCGCGCGTTTTATTTTTACAGGCAATGCATTCCATAGACGAGCGGCCTGGACAGTAAAAGATTTGTCCAGGAAGATTGTGGAATGCATTGGCATTTTAAGTTCACTATGCTATTCACTGTGATATTCACTATGATATTCAGTATGATATTAACTATGATATTCACTTAATAAAAGAGTGAAAAGTGATTTTTTTTCTAGCCTCTTGTGTCCCATTCCTGAGCAAAGGCCTCCCCCATTCTTTCCGTTATTAAATATGAAAAATAAACGGGTGTTATGTATGTAGTATTATGTATATAGGCCAGATTTTCATTAGCTTACATAAATCCAATTGTAACATATGAAGCTACTTGTTCTTGTTTAGTAACAAAGATTTCATCATTAAAATCCCTATCGAAGACCAAGACTAGACAAAAGCCTCACCCGGCTGTCCGCGTTTCCAATTCAGTCTTTTGCCTTTATATGATCATCGCTCCATTTAAAATCTCTATAAAAACGATAATCCATTTTTATTCGTTGATCTAATGTTGATTTTTATCCACAGGCTGCCCGCACCGACCGTTGCCCGAACGCAGACACTAATGGCAAAACCGCTGAAGAGCTGGAGGTTGAGACCCTGAACGGATTCTTCTCAGCAGCCTGCCGACCTGGAATCTGGAGCAACAACGTTACTGTTGATGCTGATCTTAGTAAGTTACATGGTCCTCCTTTGTAGTCCTCATACGAAAAAGTATTCATTTAAAGGAATAACGAGCATTATTGACTAGGCATACTCAATATGAAAAAATATCAGTAATTAGACGTTAACCAGGAAAACTGAAATGATTACTAGTAGTCAAGCGTACTTCAACGTCGACCATATAATCAAATAGTGGTCAAACGCGAGCCTAATTTTCATGCCTGGATTTTTCATTTTATTTTTTTATTGGTAAGCTCGCGCTTGACCACTTTCTCACCTGTAGCAGTGGTGTCTCATCCCATACAAAGAAGCCGTGCCGACGTTCTATACTGATTATTCTGATTATTTTTTGTACATCGATCGCGTTCGGTCCCGTTCCGTTCCGTTCCATGGATATAGATGGTGATCTATCTATCGCCGTGGAACGGAACCGAACGCGATCGATTTACAAAAAATTATCGGTATAATCAGATGAAAATTTCTAGTTACGTCGGCACGGTTTATTTGTATGGGTATGCTAGTATTATATTATCTGTGCCTGTAGTAAGCGATGATGTGGTCAACGATGAAGCACTAACCCACGACCTCAAGCACGAGTGGCGAGGTTTTATTAGTCACTGGGCCACCACGATACTAAAATTATATCAATTTTCTTGTCTTCCAGAATCCCGTTACCCCTCCCTCTGCGAGCGCTGCGGCCCAGACTCCGGCTGTTCTAGCTACACCATCAACATGGGCGTTCCCGTCGCTGGAGTGAACAGCCAGAACCGCCACATCCAGGCACTGGAGTGTCTGAGGACCAACGTCAACGCTAGTGCCGCTGTGGCTTATGTCGCCTGGCAGCATGTTAGGGAATTCTTTACTGTGAGTATCCATTTTTGCCATTACCGAAGGCTCTATGCAAGTATCAGTGCCTTTTCATACGCCCCGGTTGACGGGTATCCGCTACCGGGTTCCCGGCGGAGAAGTGCATACGGGTACTTTAGCTGTCACACGTACATATATGGCTATACATTCGCCACCGGGTACCTGGCACCGTCTACCCGGCAAATGGAGCGTGTGAAGGAGCACGAAGTGTATAGCCATGTATGTATGTACGTGTGAAAAAGCACTTATTCGATGTCAGCGATGGTCGAAATGCCAAAGCGTAAGTGATTAATCACGTGTCATTCCGATAGCGTTTGACATTCTCATACATTTTTGACATTTCATCCAATTGCTAGATAGAATGTCACTCGTCTAGGGCCTCGAATCATTCGAGTTGAGCTTGATAGCTAATACAAAATTGGAGTATTGCTAGATTCATAAGATTTTGCGATAAAAAATCTTTTTTACAAAAATTACAACCGACTTCCAAACAAAAACACTACAAAGTGAAAAATAACTTCAATTTCGGAAGTCGGTGTTCCTGTTTTCATTTCTTCTTTTTTTGACACCGACTGCCGAAATTGAAGTTATTTTTCACTTTGTAGTGTTTTTGTTTGGAAGTCGGTTGTAATTTTTGTAAAAAAGATTTTTATTTTTCAATTTTTAGTTGTGGTACTTAATGGACCAGTTCTATAGGTTAGGTACTTATAACGCCCAAAGTCAAGCCAGAATAGATTAACCCAATAACATGAAACTTAAATAAACAAAACCGGTGGAATGAGAGTATGCCAGGGTGAACTGTTCACACCTGCGTACCCCTTTAAAGCGTACCAGTGTGATGTTATGTTATAAAATGGTGTAAACAATAAACAGACATGCGATTGCAGCTATCCCGAGTGATTTGCCGTCATTTATTGAAGAGTTCTGATGTATATCTCCGAAGCTCTTCATCAAATTTTGATGAAAATTAAATGGGACCACATGACAAACACCAGGTTTCGAATAAAAAAAGGATCATCAAAATCGGTTCACCCCATAAAAAGTTCTGAGGTAACACACATAAAAAAAAAATACAATCGAATTTATAACCTCCTCCTTTTTGCGAAGTCGGTTAAAAATACGGTTTTCTTCGAGCTTGGAGGCGTGACATATTATTTTTTTATTAGAACTTAAGCACGTTAATACATTCACGTTAAAAACGATATCTCGGTTTTTCTAATCCCTAGTTGCCCTTTAGGAATGCTTATCTCTTCCCAATTAAATAGATAAATGATAAGTTATTATAAACTCAAAGTTGAAGACAGATGATTTTGATAGCTATCCCTATAGCCGTCGCCGCCCATCAATCAGGACCCGAGATGGCGGCGCGTAGTGTTCCACGCGCGCCTTTCTTAAACGTAAAGTGGGAGGTAATACCTCCCCGCTACAGAACGAAGCCTGCGGAAGGCAAGCCGGCACTAGTCCGTAGCAGCGGCAGTCGCGAGGGAACTCCGGGGTGGTTTTAGTCAGTAAGAGTCTGACAGACCACGCACCTCAGGGTGGAGGACATCTATAAGGATGGCCACCACGAAAAAAAAGTAAAGATAGCTATCCCCAGCTTCCTTACAACAATACAAACTAAAAAGTTTTGCTTGAGTCTACAAGTCCTAAACTGTTCTGTTCTTATTTCAGCTCCGCAACCCAGTAGACGCGCCCAGCTTCGCTGTGATGTGCCCCAACGGTACCCTGGTCTCTCTGACAACTGACGTCTTGAACAACGCCATCTCGCCCTGTGCCTTCATCAGACAGCCTTGGGGAGCTATCGTCGCTTCCACGTAAGTATAAAACATTACATTGTCAAATATGCCTTTGGGTGGTATGTAATAACTGCAGGGTCGATCTTTAAGCTTAAGACGCATGGTGAAGTCGGTTCGCGGATTGGTGAACATCCATTTTATCCTCCGAACTAGAATATCATGCTATGCCGTTGGTCCCGGCCGTCATATGTAGATTTTGACAGTCGTTACGGGTAGTCAGAAGTCCAAGTCTGACAGACAGTCGTACCAAGGGTACAAAGAGTAGTGTCACCTAGTAACGTGACCTAAGCAAACTCGCCACGCGGTCGGCTATCTTCGGGAGCGGCGTGTTTCTTGTGGTGTACGTCTTTAAGCGTTCAGACGGCCGTATTTGAATCTATGACTTAATCGGGGGATACCAACCAGACACACTTAACGTTTTGGAAATACTTTTAGTGTACGTACAGTCTGTGTTTCGTGATACCTGCAACTCGGGGGTCTGTAAGTCAAGAGTGAAGAGGTTAATTCAAGGCAATCATGCTCCATTGTCGACCACGTCACTGCTTACCATCAGGTGTAATAGGGGTTAAATGGTTAAATGTTATCGTTAAAAAAACCATCAAATTGCTTTGAGTGTGTTACCAACCGAAAACGTGTCGCAATTTCACTCCACAAAATTAAGTATTAAGACAGCCAGTTCATGTATTAATTCTAACCTTCCTCCTTAGCGTCAACGCACCCACCATCTTGACACAACTCCGCACCTGGTGGCCCGCTGGTTCCAACCCCACCACCAACACCTGGCAATCCACCCTCTTCACCGTCCTAGCTGGTGGTTCCAATGCCAGAGTCATCTTCCAGGACGCTCCCATCTCCCTGTTGAACTACACTTCTCCTAGTGAGTATTAGATATTTAATTTTCTTTATAACTGGCTCGTTGGTCTCGCTAGTGTTTGCAAGCGCTATTGCTGAGTATAAGGTCCTGGGTTCGATTCCCGGAACGAGCATTGTTATGCTGTACTGTTTTTTTATTTTAAATTAACTTTGCCCCACACTAGAACTGTCTCATGTATCGTGGGTGCGTTTACAAACATATAAACTAACATAACACCCAGAGCCGGAACAACTATCTGTAGGTCATTCTAATATTTGTTTCATGCTGAAATAAAATCTGCGACACGCAGCGCAGCAGTCAATCGCTCAACCACTGCGCTAACCGTGTGCCTTAATTTCTCAGTAGAAGCCATCTGAGACTTTTGGCTGGGCTAGCCCCCTTTTACGTGGGACTAACATAAAAATAACTTCAACTCGCCAACGCCACTCAAGACACCAAGAACGCATAGCAACAAACACCTGGTGTGTTTGTTGCTATGCGTTCCACTCCCAGAGAACTATAAAGAATTAGAAGGAAAAGTAACACACGAAAAACCTATTCCAAGCAGGCTAGTCACCGTGGAAGACTATGACCAAAACCCTCCATAGAAAATCACAAAAGAATGGGAAAAAAATATAAAAAGAATTCACCTAATAAATATTGCAACATATAATGTCAGGAACATATCGTCACACAGCCGCTTAATAGAACTAGAAGGATCAATTATTGAAACCAAATACGACGTAATAGGAATCTCGGAAGTGAGGCGGCTTGGTGCAAATATAGAAGAACATGAGAACTTTATACTGTGCTACAGAGGCCACACACCAGGTAAATATGGAGTAGGCTTCAAAATAAATAAATCACATAAAAACAATATAGAGAGCTTTATAACAGAAAGGGTTGCAGTACTAACCATGATTATTCAAGGTTAGATGATCACTATAATACAAGTATACGCACCAAGAGAGGCAGCAAGCGAGAATGAAATAGATGAATTTTACAAAACGGTTGACAAAGCACTGGAAACCTAAGACAAGAACATTATACTAATGGGAAACTTTAATGCGAAGATGGAAGAACACTTGGTTATGAAGCAGTACGGACATGGCAAAAGGTACAAAAGAGATCGGACACAAGTGGATTTCGCGCTTGAACACAAACTAACAATAATAAATACTTGTTTAAAGAAGAGGCAAAGCAGAAGATGGACATGGAGATCTCCAAAAGGTGATATCAAATACGAGATTGACTATATATTTTCTACGGTTCAAAACTGTGGTGCTATGAACCTAAAGTTCCTGTCGGACCATAGGTTAATCAGAGCAACAGTAAAACTAGCCAGACCAAAAAAAAGTAGAAGTAGTAGTTCACAAATAAGTCAACTAAGGAGCGAAAATGAAATATTGGAGTACAAGGAAAACTTGTCGTCATTACTAAATTCAGTAAACACCTCAGTTCAAACTTATTTCGACAATATAATATAATGAACGCTATCACCAATAGCTTGAAACTTGCTTGGGTAAAGAAAGAGGAACATAAATGCCATCAAATATTATCGGTACGTACAGCAACTCTATTAAAAATAAGAAAAAAACTACAGAAAATAAAAAAAAGCTATTGAATATCTATAAAAAATTAACTCGTTTCACTCTACAAACTAGTCAATAAGTATATAAGAAATGATTATGCAAAATACAGACTAGATACCATAGAAAGACACCTACATCTAACCGGAAGCACAAAAAAATCTACAAGGAACTCAGAACAAACCAAACCTGGATAAAACGACCGAAGAAGTTAAACAAAAACATGAACAAACGAATTGATATCATCACTATGGCAACCGAATTTAATAAAAAGCTATACAGCGCTAAAACAACAACTACCATCTCAAATATCGACATTAGAACAGGCTGTGAAAGCAATGTAAACCCAATTAGTGTGATAGAAATCATCATTTTTTGTTATGGACACCGACTTCCAAAAAAAAAGTTATTTTTCACTTTGTAGTTTTTTATTTGGAAGTCGGTAGTATTTTTTTGCAAAAAAGTTTTTTATTTTTCACTTTTTAGTTGTACCTACATAATAGGCAAGTTGTTTAGTAACCTTTAACGCCAGAATAGATTAACCGAATATCATGAAACTTGAACATGACCGGTGAAATAAGAGATCTGCGTCCCCTTAAGAGCGTACTGGCGTGATGTTATGTTATGAAATGGTATAAACAATGAACAGACATGCGATTGCAGCAATCACTAGAGATTTGCCGTTATTTATTGAAGTGTTCTGTTGTATATCTCCGAAGTTCTTCATCAAATCTTCTACAAATTAAAATGGGACCAATTTCGGAACATACTGACTCAAACAAAAAAAGAATTTTAAAAATGGTTTACAATTGACGGAGACAACGGTGAACAACCACAAAAAAAAACATACATAATGTCGAACATAGAACCTCCTCCTTTTTGGTAAGTTGGTTAAAAAGGTCAACCCAAAGGATATTGGCAACTATATACCAATAAGTTTGCTACCGAGCCTCTACAAACTCTTCTCCTAAGAAAACTACAAAGTGAAAATTAACTTTATTTTTGGAAGTCGGTGTCCATAACGCAAAAAATGGTACCTACGAAAGACATCGACTTCCAAAAATAAAGTTATTTTTCACTTTGTAGTTTTCTTTTGGAAGTCGGTGGTATCTTTTTTGTAAAAAAGTTTTTTTATTAAGTCTAAAAATAGTTACTAGAAATGAATATTAAAACTAAACATTAAAATAGTAATATAAAAAAATATATATGAGATAAGGTTATGTAAAAAATCTACAGGAAAAATAAAGACTTTTTTATTTATAATACTCAGTACGGGAGTCGAAAGGTTCTGGAGAACGCAGCGTTGGAAGGCCACTAAATGCCTGTCGACACGGCAGAATTTTGTTCAAAATACAATATTTCATTTGGATTCATGGATACGACAAAGAACAATTCTAATATTTATTTATACCTTCCTTCTTTTTCCCACAGTCCGTACAATCAGCCCCGCAGAAGCAACGACCTCCTGCCTCCCTGCCCGTCGCTGGTGCACCATCTCCGAACAGGAACAGACCAAGTGCAACTGGGTGAGGGCTGCAGCTCACACCCTCGGCATCCAGCCCTCGATCGCCTGCCAGCAGAGGAACACTGTCATCGACTGCCTCTCTGATACTAAGGATGACCAGACTGATTTCATCGCTATTCCGTCGAACTATGGTTATTTGGCTAGACAGTAAGTATTTTATAGTTTAACTCTATGTATTCTAATTTATTTGGAGTCGACACTGTGTTCTTCATTTTCTATAGTATCTCTATTCCCCGATTTCTGATTCAAGAATTTATGGTTGAGTATTTATCAACTCTACTTTAACCTTAAAGCCTGACAAACTTTGCCATTGAAGGAGGGTTTGACGAGTTTAAACTTCAATTACTCAATTCAGAAAACGGTCCTAAATACTTATATTATATAGTATACAACAGAGTCCAATTAAATAAGCCAGTAAAACTTCATTGATAATTTGTATGATCCTGTCACAACTGCTACATTTTAAGAGTATGATATGACACCAGCCATAATCGATTTATTCCACTAAGTACTATTCATTGAGCGTGTCAAATTTCAATTCAATGCTAAACTAAACTTTGACATGTTTTCAGAATAAAGTAAAGTTTGGCAAATGCTCAACTTTAATTTTTTTATTAAAAAAAAAACCAGAGTAGTACTTATTCTGTTATGAGTAGTTCGCCGAAAACACAAATAATAAGAGAGACGAAATGACATTGTCTGCGATTCTGATGCATCCTCAAAATATGTCTAAATAGAATATTTACATTCTTAGGTCTATTTCTGTACAATAGATTAAATAGAAAATTAAGTATCTATAAAAAAATATTTGAGCTGTAATTTTTTTTTTCAAAAACATATACTTAGCAACTCTCACGGAGAGACAGAAGATCTTCTGGTCGTAACTAAATAATAATTATGCTGTGTCCTTTATTTAAGTATTCATATTAATGCATATTATACTCATTGTTAATTTATTATTATTATAAGTTGAGGCAAATAAGCAACTGTGTTATTTTATATTTTTAGTATTTTTTATTGTTAAATGTGTCTTAATTTTTAAATAAACGATATAATATATTTTATTACACTAATTCCCTAAGACGACGCCAATTCATCAGTATTCATTGCGTGTTTTACATTGTCGAGCAGACGAATTTTTGAACTTATGATGCAATGGATCAGAAATTACATTCGGTTGAGATTGAAAGTATGAATTAGTGCGCAATCGGTTCAGGTCTTAAATATCTCTAATCTCCTCTCGATCTTCCTCAGACACTACAAACTGTCACCAGTGAAGCTCGTCCAGAACGCACCAGCTGACGCATCTAGGATCGCTGCTTTCGTCAAGGAGTCCTCTGTCACTGCTTCCAACATCACCCGCTTTGAGAACCTGAGGGAACAGGTGGCTTGCTTCCCTGAGTATGGCGGTCTTGGTAAGTTGTTTATTTTCTAGAAATATTGAAATTGCGATAGTTCTGAGTGTCTCTTATCAGGGTGTAGAGAATTATTCTTACTACTATACTCGGAAACGGTGAAGGTAGTCATCGTGAAGAAACCGGTTTGCCTTAGAACTAAAGATACGAAGTAATAGTTAGTGGAGGTGGTGGATCACCTCGCATTGTATCTCTCACAGAGAGGAGACCTGCGTCTAGCAAAGAAACTATGAAATACATATAAATTATAGGCTGATAAGGATATTAATGTATTTAAAACTTCATGCACAATGGTACAGTGGCGGACTTGATACCTTAGGCATTCTCTAGCTCTACTTGATATAAGGCTAAGGCTGTGATGCTAAAAGACGAAAGACATCAATGTAGCTAAAATCTCCTTCATCATACATACATGGTTTGCACCGATAGCTTTGTCCTCTTCCTAGAATTTACTGACATATTTTCTGGTCCTAAGAGCAGTGATGGCCCAGTAGTAACGGGTCCAACTTACGCGTCGTTGGTCGTGGGTTCGAACCAAGGCAGGCGCATTACTTTGTGCAATTTATTTCATCACCACAGCTCTCAAAACTGTGAAGGAAAACATTGTGACGAAACCAGCATGTCCTAGAACTAAAAATTCGAAGACATGTGACTTCTACCAACCCGCACGTAGATTATGGCCCATTCCCTCTAACAGAGTGGAGGCCTGTGTCCCAGCCATTATGCAAGGGCACATTGTGCTATACTGATGTGCATGAAGTTATTCATAAATCAAAAGAGCGTGTAGTCAAATTTGGGGTACCGCAAGGCACTGTCGTAGGCCCACTATTTTTTATACTTTATATTAATGACTTACCCAAAAGTATTGACCACCCTATGACACTTTTCGCCGATGATAGTACCATTACGATCGCTTGTAAAAATAGAGACACTTACGAAGCTGATATTAACAATTCTATAGGTTCAGTGATAAAATGGTTGGAAAACAACAATCTTAAGATAAATCTTGAAAAAACGAATGTCATGCATTTTTCCCAAAGATTAACCATTCCAAATGTTAATGTACACTATAGTAATAATAACATACACAAAGTTGACACTACTTAATTTCTTGGAGTAACTATTGACAGTAAATTAGATTGGAAAGCACATACGGAAGCCTTAAGTAAAACAATTAGTAATTTCACATATGCTCTGTACAAATTAGCCCCAATGTTAAATGTTGATGCGCTGCTAACTGCTTATCATGGCCTAGTGTCCTCTAAGTTAAGATATGGAGTCATTTTTTGGGGCAATTCAACAAATAGACATGTAATTTTTAAAACCCAAAAGAGGTGCCTTAGAACTATGTTTGGACTTCATGTTACCGAAAGTTGCAACCATATTTGAAAAAATATAAAATTTTGACCCTACCATCCTTGTACATTTTAGAGACTATTATGTTTGTCAGATCGAACCCACATTTATTTCCCCTATTGTCAGATAAAGTAATTCGAAATAGACGCGACAATAGCAAACTTTGCGTTCCTAGGTCTAGGACAGCACTATTGCGGAAAAGTATATTCTGTATGGCGCCAATTATTTATAATACTTTACCAAAACATTGGAGGGAATATACAACAAATAAATTAATAAGTAGTTTAAAACGCCTTTTGTTAGAGAAAGTCTATTATAGCACTGATTAATTTTTGACTGATAAATTAATTTGACTTGTTGAAATATCCAGATTTTATTCCTAATTACTTTGAAATTTAATTGACTAATTTTATATACATTTCTTTGATGAGTTGATGACACTATGCTGTAGTATATTTTTTTTTAAATTCTAATTTGTATTAATGATTGTTTTGTATAATGGATAAGTTTGTTATTGTTTGATGTTTACTTATTATATTTGTACGCCGTTGAGGCAAAACATGAAAGTGATAAATTTTATGTAACATCTTGCATGCCATGTGTGTGTATACTCATGTTTTGAACAAATAAATGATCTTATCTTATCTCATCTTATCTTATCTTATCTTACTGGTCCTAACGTTTATCCTTTCCGCAGCCTACGTCTCCTTCGTCCGCGCTGGTCAAGAGCGTGGAATCCTTTCATCATCAGAGTGTGACTACGCCCGCACTGTTGGCGAATTCTTCGGAGGGGCCTGCGCTCCTGGTGCCATAGATGCTTCTCATGCTCTTTCTGAGTCCGTAAGTATACCATCATCATTACCAGCAGTTTTACCAAGGGTTAAGCCGTTAAGCCGCTTGTACACACTAAGAAAAGTCACCGGGCCTACGCAAGGATTAGTGTCGTTTCTACACACGAACTGTGTAGATACACTACCACGGTGCTGAACAAAAAAAATACTTATCTGTGCTAGACAAAATTTGTGTCTAGGTACGACAAAATTCTCATCGTGTACAACAACAATTCTTGCGTAAACTCGGTAAATTTTCTTAGCGTCTACAAGCCATCTTATTTATTTTATACTTTATATTGCCGTCTGCCGTCGTTTTTATCTGCCGTCTTAGGATGCGGTGTATCTTCTTGAACTATAAAGCTATGGTAGTTCAAGAAGATACACTGTGATTAGACTGAATTAGCCGTACAAGGTTAGACAGTTTCAATTGTCAAAGCTTCTGATGACACTCGAGTAACTTAACGGCAAAGAGTTCGCACAACCACCACTTTGTCTTTAAGGTGTGAGTGTGTGTGTCATCAGAAGGTTTGATTTGGCAATTGAAAGAGCGTGTTCTCAGTCTGTTGAAGGTATACTGAAGTACAGAGGTTGAGAGGACTTAGAATTAGAATTAACTTACGAGTACATCATACATGGCCTAGGATTAATGATATGTAATATGCCTCAAACGCGCTATATCAATAATGGCAGTATAATAGTTGACTGGTTTGGAAGTAAAATAAATTAGCTAATAGCTATCGATATACCGCATAACCGCAAGCTAAGTGAGAAGATCCTGGCTATATAATAATAGCCACTCGGGCCGATCTTGAGTTGAAGCATCATTTGCCGAATTCGGTCCGAGGATGGAAGACCATCCATTCAAAAATTAATATCAAAATTAAATATTTCATTTCAAATAAACCTTAGAGGTACTTTTGAATTGTCAAACAAAAATAACAAATGTTGAATCTAGTTGCAAATCGTAAGCGTCAGTAGGTCTCAATGGAGAAGAATTTGCAAGAAACTCCACGGACACTTTTCCATGAGTTTTAATTATAAGTATTTGGTTACATCATTCTTGTTGAAAAAAAATTGTAGTATGTGGGAACGATGTAAAAAGACGTGCACGTAAAAGCGTCTAGAGTAAAAAATACAATTAAAAAAATACAATAAGTAGGTAATTTAAAACATTCCGAGGCAGCTAAGTTATGATCAATCCCAACTGATGGCGCCCGTTCACGAACATGATGCATGGATCGGCACCACTCAGCTCAACCATCATGCAATGAACCGACTGATCCAACACATGTGCCATCAACAGAGAGACATTACATTACATACCGAAACTTCTCCGTGCCTCGGAAAGCACGCTGAGCTGTTGGTCCCGGTTGTAATTTGTAGATGTTCGCTAGTCATTATGGGTAATCAGAAGTTCGAAAGTCTGACAGCCAGTCTTATCAACGGCTAGATCGTTTTTTGGTTGTGGAGGTCAGATAAGCAGTTGATCTATGGACAACGAACAAAAGCGTCGTGACTGGAAGCTGACCCCAATAAAGTTGCAGTTGACTAGCAGATGGTGATGACAATGAATTATCATCATTCAGTTGAAGGACGTCCACTTAAGGAAATAAGCCTCCCTAAAAGCGTTACTACTTCTAGCTAAGTCTAGCGAACTTCTACTGAGTATCGGTCTATCTTTTGGGCCAATTTTGTTTTTTTTGTTTTTTAAATCATCCAGTGACTTCTCCCGCTCTGAAGCGGGCATGTCAGACTTTTACTGAATAAAACCCACCCGTGTTCCATCAGTTGCTTGAGCAAGGGCCGTGGTAACTCTTTTCTAAATTTATCCGCGACCCAGACAGGCATCGGCCCTAGCGGACCCCGTCAGTATTTGCTGTAATCTCTTCGAGGCGCGCGTGGAACACCACGCGCCGCGACTCGGGCCTGGTCCTTATCGGACGGCGAGCTACCCATTACTCGCCGTCCACAAGGAATCAGCTTGCGACTCCCGACGCCCAGGGCGTCTCCTGTGGTGGCTTGTGGCGTGAGGGCGTCTCCGTTGCGTCTCCCTCACGCGTTCAACCGCTGCACCTATTGGTACGCGACCACCAAAGCTTTTTGGTCACATAGCCCATTCGTTGTGCGAGCATTGTCTTCCGCAGCTCATATCAGCTTTAAAAAGAACCACTATAATACAGGTATATGTATGAGAGACAGAAATGACGCTCCTCTATACCAATATCTGAACACTATCTAAAACTCCGGTAGAGCTTCCGAAAGAGTGGGTATTAAGATGAACATGGAAAAAACCAAGGTGATGTTGAATGCCCATGTTGCACCCACTCCTATCAAGGTAGGGGACTCCACACTCGAAGTTGTGGACGATTATGTCTACCTGGGACAAACGATCCAATTGGGTAGGGTAAATTTCGAGAAAGAGGTCAACCGTTGAATCCGACTCGGCTGGGCAGCGTTCGGGCGTGGTCGCTTACAATGGGCCTTATCAGGAAGCTTACAGTCACTCAAAGGGCAATAGAGAGGGCTATGCTCGGAGTTTCCTTGCGTGATCGAATCAGAAATGTGGAGATCCGCAAGAGAACCAGGGTTACCGACATAGCCCGAAGAATTGCCAAACTTAAGTGGCAGTGGGCAGGGCACATTGCTTGCAGAACGGATGGCCGATGGGGCCGAAAAGTTCTGGAATGGTGACCGCGAACCGGAAGACGATACGTTGGAAGGCCTCCCACTAGGTGGACCGATGACCTGGTTAAGGTTGCGGGAAGGCACTGGATGCGAGACGCACGGGATCGGTCAATGTGGCGACGCCTGGGGGAGGCCTATGTCCAGCAGTGGACGTCTTTCGGCTGAAATGATGGTGATGATCTAAAACTCGACGCCGATTGGCTCCGAGATTTCTGGGATTCCTTTAGACTAATCGCAGCTAACTTCACAGACAATACAAAGATCCGTGCCGGTTAAAGTACAGCCTACCCGCGAAAGAAACAAAAACAAAACCAGGGCAAGTATAGATATGTGTGTGGGTGTGTAATACATGTAGTTTTTTTGTACCAGCTGTCATAGACTAAACGGCGGCACACATTTGCTTAGGATATTTAGGCCTTACTCGGATATATCAAAACTATCACGGTTTCACTGATAGTTTGGCTGTGAAAAGGGATCAGTGCTATTCGTCTCTCTCACAGTGGTAACATGATAGTTTTGACACGTCAGAGTAAGGCCCCTGATCATTATTTTAGCCTTTGTTTTACCTGTCTTGTATATGTTGTTGATGAACTTTTATAGGCACATTTTGCATTATGTTGAGGGAAATTGAAGCTAATGTGTAGTGGTTATGTCATATTTACATGGCACACACGCAAAAATTAAATGCTTCATGGTCGCTTCAATTTCCTTTGAAACATAAAATGTGTTTGTCAAAAAAAAAAACAAATAATTATCTCTCAAATTTATTTGACCATTTGTGAGGATAACAATTGATGAAAAAAAACATTTATTTGCATACTTAACCATTAGTCAAGTTAATTATGGATAAAAAAACTGGGCCTAGGTTAAAAGAAAACATTATTATCACTCAGTTTTCTAACATAACCACAAACATTCTAACATTATCAACGTCCATTCATCAGCAAGCTGTGCAATCCAAGGGCAAGAAGCATTAATTTTCCCAACTGAGCCCACGAATTGGAACAAAAAAGACCACAAAAAATGTCTTCCAAAGTGTATTTATAAAACCCATGATTTTAACTAACATAATATCAAAAGGTTTTTTCTATAACTATCATTATTACCTATTTCTGTTGTCCTTTTTTTCGTACATGTCTTGGCAATCCGTTCTGTTCCGCATTCGCCTGTATTTTACGACACTTTCGGAAACAAAGGAAAATTCCTCATCGGGTGAATCCGGAACAGTTCGGAAATCTTAGAGGGATCCTGAGGCTCTAGAGAAGCGTCTTTCGATGACAGCGATGGCGGTGCTCGAAATGCCTAAATGTAAGATTGATCACGTGACATTTTGACGGCGCTTGACAATCTTATACATTTTTTTCAATAGGGATGATGACTAAAAAATCTATTCAGTCCTTCAGTTAGATTATCTAATAATATTGGAGATGTATTTTTCTTTTGCCACGTAAACAAAAAATTACGACGATACAGTACGTTGCAATATCGTGTGGCGTCACGGTGTGTGTTTATTATACTGACAAAGTGACGTCACAAGCCCCCGGGTGAATTTCAACAAATGCCATTTTTCTTATCATATCGGTGAACTTTTTCATTTATATTTATTTTTTATTTTTTTCATGTTTAATGTAATATTTAGGATACTAAATACTCCCTTATTGGTAACCATCAACGTATCTTTTAAGACTATGGAGAAAATTCAGTTTGAATTCTGGTTTCCACCGATGTGACAATCCGGCACCGATTATCTTTTCTGTACACCGATATGATAAATTTATTCACCGATGTGATATACATATACAGCGATATGATAATCTATCCACCTTTGAACATCAAAAAAGAAATAGTAGGCTTATACATTGTGTGCGGCACGAGCTGCACACAAGTTAATATTTATGAAAGTTAAAAAATATAATATGTGTATATGTATGTATATAATGTATGGTTGTAGGTATGCTCCATTGTTTTTTTGTTTACTTTAATGAAATGACACTATGTCTACCAATATGATAAAATTACACCGAGGTGATAATATGATCTACCGATGTGATAAAACAATCCACCGATGTGACAAAACTATGCGTCGATCATGAATCAAAACACCGATATGATATTTAAGACACCGATTGATTTTTCTTATCACATCGGTGTAAATTATCACATCGGTGGTAAAAAAGACCACCGATTACAGCGATATGAGAACAGCGACGTGAGAAATTATCGACTTTTTTGAAAATTATGAAAAATGTATAATATTTAGGCTAAATTCAAGTACCTATAATGATGCTAATTTACTTACTATGTCTGTTAGAACCAAACAATCGTAATAAAACTTCACATTACACTAGAAAAATGCAACCACCGATAATATAAAATAATTGCTTGGAAGTAACTGAAATGTCGTACTTACGTAATTGGCGGGAATATGCAGCGATTTGACACACGTCCGTCCTGACTGCGCACTAGCACACACTAACGAGGGAAATAAAATTGGGGTGGGGACACTGTCGGACTCATCGATGCAAAGTTAGGTTTAAATTACTTTTGTGCAGCGATATGACAAAATTTTGCGAGACAAGTACATTTATGCCTCTCAGTAATAAATATTATGAATTACGTAATAAAATATGCTACATATTAATAATAAAACTAATATTCTATGAAATAGAATAAGTTATATTCTTAAGTTACTTATTTTTATAACGATATAAGCGTTTTTGCTTGTAAAAAAAGTAGAGGGACAGCACCGATGTGACAAAAATAGACGTTTATGTATTTATTTCTACCTTTGTAAATAGACTTAGACAAATAATATTTTATGCCACAACCCAATAAATACCTAATGAATACAAAAAAAAATAGTACAGAACAATATTCCTTTTTTCAAATACTAATTTCAATGAAGACAAAAAAAAAAGTCGTTTGGGAAATTCACCCCCCCACTCTTGAACTTTGATGCGCTTTATCTATATCAATTTTTATTTATTTGATAAAGCAAAAAATACTTGTCCAATCTTCTTCTTCTTCGTCGGTACACTCTTGTCAGAGCGGTCGTGCTCATCATGTTGCAGTGAGACTTCGGGTTGCCATAATATGTTTAACGATGCGACGCCATCCCTCGGCTGCTCCCATATCGGCTGTTATTCGTGTGCACTCATGCAATGGGCCGCCCACTGCAGACTTAATCTGGTCGGTCCATCGCATGGGCGACCTGCCGCGCGCTCTCGTTCCTTCCACTCTACCCTGAACTACAAGCCACTCGATAGAGTCGTTGCCTCGTCGGGACACGTGTCCAAAGAACTGGAGTACTCGAGCTTGGACTATAGCCGATAGACGCTGCCTGATACCGAGTTCTTGAAGGATGGATATGTTAGTGCAAACTCAGTCCACGACACTCCAAGCATTTTTCTCCAGCACCACATATCCAGATCGTCTATTCTCTTCCTCTCAGTGTCTCTCAGCGTCCAGGTCTCGGCTGCGTATAGAAATATGGGGAACACAAGTGCCCGTATGAGCCGGGTTTTCGTGGCTTTGGTGATATTGTGATTCCTCCATATTTTTTTCAGCCTATCCATGGCAGACCTGGCCATAGCCATGCGTCGCTGTCCAATATTATTTGATAATCTCACTGACGGAAAAAATATAATTATGTATCATTCTTCTACCCAGGCAACATCCTTATTGCTGTCGCAACGCTTTCATTCCTCGAGCCACTGTTAATGACTTGGCTATATTAAACTGTATGGTTTCATCCTCTTTTGCAGAGCTTCAACGCCTCCCTGCTGTGCTCCGCTTGTAGACCAACCCTCACCATAATCGGCAACGAACCAACGAGTAAGTATTACTAGAGTGAAACGTGACAGACCAGCAGCCGAATTGCGTAAGTATATTATACAAAGCAAAAGAATCGATTCTTTCCCAAAACCGACTTTACGTAGTGCATATTGATACGAAAAGTCATTTTTGGGAAGGAATCGATTCTTTTGTTTTGGATAATATACTTACGCAATTCGGCTGCAGGAGCCTAATTGCGTAAGTGAATTCTGCAAAGCAAACAATTTGATTATTTCCCAAAAACGACTTTACGTATTGCATATTAATACGTAAAGTCGTTTTTGGGAAGGAATCGAATTGTTTGCTTTGCAGAATTCACTTACGCAATTAGGCTGCAGCACTATGTCATTTTAGAAAAGATACAATTTTCAGTATGAATAGTTTTGAAGAAAGAAAAATAGTATGAAGTGAAACTTCTTAGGCGGCGCATCGATAAAATTGGACGAGAATTGAAAGTGAAATTTCAAGGACGCGTCACATTTAGACACATTTCGTTACATGAGAGAGAAGAAAGATCTCACTCGTTCATGCTCACACTAAACATTCTTTTATTTTTTAAGAAGTTTCACTACACACCAAAAATTATATATATCTTTGGTCCCGGGTAATCCTCACCCGTAAAAGGGCCCTTTCAGCTAGAGCTCAAAGTTCATAAGTACCTACCTACATTTTCTGTATTTTTTTTTTAAATCTTTATTTATTTACCTTACAAAAGTACGTCAGCCTCATCATACCCTTATCCAACTAGTTTAACACGTAATTATAATATTGTGAAACAAATATAATATTGTGAAACAAATATATTATTGCGTAAGCGAGGGAGATAGTGATGCAGCAACCATTGCATAAATCAGTTTCGCTTCTCCCGAATTAGGTATAGATAATATTGTAATGAAAGTCCCAACATCATACATATTAAGTTTTAACTCCCGCATCACTATCTCCCTCTCTCTTCTGTTCTTTTGACATTCCAGCAGCGAATGTTGGACAACTTCGACTTTATTACAGACTTGGCAATTAGGGGAATCGACTTTTTTCATTAGGTATAAATAGTAGGTAGTACATTGTACTGTATTGTTATAAAGAAAAAAATGGGCTTTTTATTTTATTATCGTTGATTTGCTCGTGCTTGGCCACTATCTCACCTGATGGCAAGCGATGATGTGGTCGACGATGAAGCAGGCTTGCACCCTTTACATTTTGTACCTATTTGTTTTTCAGCTACCTGCTCCTACGACTTCAACACCAACAGGTACTACGGCAACAACGGCTCTCTGGCGTGTCTGAACGATGCTAACACCCACGTCGCCTTCCTGAACACCAGGAATATGAGTGGTAAGACAACAAGAATTATTTATTTAACCGGTTGAATGCGGTACTTACAGAAACAATTAAAAATACATTGTGTGTCGCGTGGATCCACGTTTTGGGCACTCAAGGGTTTAAAGAAGGATGAAGTAACTTCCTCGTTGGTATAGTGGTTGCAAGCGCTACTCCTGAGCATGAGGTCTTGGGTCCGATTCCCGAGTCGGGCAAAGTTTTTTCATCTGGAATTACTCAGTACCAGCCCGGAGTCTGGATTTGCGCAATAGGCACGCCCTCTGTTGAGTTTGGGAATCAACTACAATATACCTTTACATTTTATAAAACAACGTCCCTCGCCGGCGTCTGTTCGCGATAAACTCTAAAACTACGGAACGGATTTTCATGCGGTTTTCACCAATAAATAAAGTGAGAAACGAGGAAGGTTTTTGTGTATAATTTGTCACGGGTGAAGCCGGGGCGGATCGCTAGTGTCGAATAATATATACATAGCAGAATAACTGACGACATGCGGGCCCCCTTTGCTTACTCCTTCTAATGATACAGGTTGTACAAGTAAACTACTGTAATTGGCTGACTGGATGAACAACAACACCGAATCAAATCACTTACTTTGACTTTGACAGAAACGTTCAAAAACCTAGTATTTTCAAAACAGTTTGAGTTCAATGCTAATTTTCTTCACCTTAACTACCCAGCTCACTTGACCGCCCTGGGTCTCCAAGCCAACCAGTTCCGCGCTCTCTGCCGCAACAACTCTCTGGCTGCCAGCCCTGGCATTGTCATCGATGATGGATGTCTTCTGGCCTACGTTGTGGATGCTGAGGTCGTCACTAGGAGGTAAGCTTAAGAAAAGAGATTCTATGAAAAAAAAATGCTCCTGAATTTCGTTTAGGTTTTTGTTGAGGTTAGCAACACAATGTTTTTATTCTTAAAGGGGACTCCAAATAGCTCTGGGCCCACGTTCGGCCCCTCACGAGGCAGCCTCGGACGTTTGTTGCGCAACGTTTGCCGTGCGAGGCCGCCTCGATCTATAATTTTATTGCACGTGGATGCCGCGTCCTGACCGACCGAGGATTTGACACGCGCGGCTGCCTCGCGAGGCTGCTCGCTCAGTCAGTACGCGACTGTTCCCTAACAGAGTCTTCCCTGTTAGGGAAAGGCCTGTGTCACAGCAGTGGGAACATCATGGGCTGATTATGTTTATGCTTACAAGCGGTTATACTATGACGAGCCAATCCTATAATGATTCGTTGTTGAAAAGAGCATAGTACTTACTATTCATCCTGTATAGCTTCTTGCCTCAAACACACTGGAACCATAATTGCGACACAAGTAATTTGTAGGTTATATGTTGGTTTGCAAAAGACATCTTGCAAAATCAAGTGCATAATATTGAAAACTGACAGATTTTAATAAACGGATATAAATAAGAAAGAAAGAAAATACTTTCTATTTAGCACAAACTAAAATACACAATATACCAGGTACATGTATATCAGATGAAAACAAATTAAAATAAAATAGTATACAATCTGATGTAAGAAAGCAGGAAAGTGTGCCTCACGGCTGCGCCAAAAAGGCCCAGTACAAAAAATAAAGCCAAACAACTAGTGCTTGACGCTGGTTTTCAACTGGACCTGATGTGTGGGGTGACGGGTTTAAATCAGTTATATATTTTAGATCAACAGTCTCAGAGAAAATATAAGCGAGGCAGACCAAGCTTGATGATTACTGCAATGAATGAAAAAGGCATTTGTCTTGCAGTTTTGGAGTCACAGCCACTGCTTAATATCTACTTGTAGGCGTGTTCACCCAACTGTCCTGAAGGAGATTAATGTTTACTCGCCCAATTTAGACCTGCAATATTAATCCCGATAACTTCGACTTGATTTTAATAGTATTTATTCTACTTTCAGAAACGACCCTCTTTACAACGCCTTGAACACCCTCTTCGATGATCTGGATACCTACTTCGGATACACAGCAGCCGGTGGCAACCAGTTGATCAACTTAGAAATCTTCTCTCCTCTTAACGGAGCCACCGACTTGCTCTTCAAAGATTCTACCATTGGCCTTACGGAACCTACTGCTGCATCTAGCCACGAACCCGCAAGGAACTACATTGAATTGTTCAGACATTTGCAAGCGTGCACGGGTACCGCTCCACCAATCGCTGGCCTTGCTAACCGCAGCTTCTATTCGATAGTCACTTTAATAACCATGGCATTTTTGACTAGATTCGTATTTTATTAGTCAGTTTTTCGTGTGGGTTTCCGAACGATAGACATAGGGAATTGACTGAGATTTCCCTGTTCAGGTCTGATTACGGGCAGTAAAGAGAGGGAGATAAAAGAGGATTAGACATTAACTAGATTTCTGGTTAGTCTTGCAGTAAACCACAGAAAAGAGACAGGTACAACAACATATTGGCTGATAAATCCTTTTCTCTTTTACTACAGTAGTTAACTTCGAGAGGTTAAAGCTCAGTCAATTCTTTAGTCTGTTTCCGAACGTACTTTTAATTGTTTTTTAAGGTTTTGACAGTTGTTTTGGCGGGAAGCGAATAAGGTTGTTTTTTTTTTCGTGAGGGTACTGACAGTAATTCGCGCGCAAAAACAAACGAAGTTTTGTGAGTGTTTTTTATTTCCAGTTTATATTAGTGACGAAATACAGTACAATTTAATTAAATAACGAATTATTTTTATATCACATCCAGTATGAATTGGAACCATTAAAGTACTTAATTAGGATTTAAAACTATGTTTAAAAATGTTTGTGTTTAAACCCGGTGGGTAAGCTGAGCTTATAAACAACTTTTTATTTTTATTAATTTTAAGAAATAATTATGTGTACTTATGTTTATATTTAAAAACAATTTTTGTAACTGCTTAAAAACTGTAGTATTTGCCGAATTTTCTTATTATTATATATTAACAGACATTGTAGGTAGTGTAAACTTATTTAGAATAATTCAATCTGTTACCAGTGTATAACATTTGTATTTTTGTGAATAAAATTAAACATTTTTATAAAATAAAAAACTCGTTTAATTTTTTCCCGTTACAATTCTAAATAACGCGTACGCTAAGAAATTTGTTGAGAGCAAGATTCATAGATTGCATGTTGGCAAGTAGTGTTACTATTTCAATTTTATTTTAGATGGAATGGTTAAACTCTTACTCTCAGAAGCATCGTGTCATAATCAGTGGCGTAGCGTAGTAGGGGTGGCAGATACGACCTGGGCGACACCATACATTACTTTTAGAACTTTTAGGCGGCGGCAAAATTTCCCAATATATATGTAATGATAATATTATCCTATGTTTTATGTCATCATCATCATTATCTCCATGCCAATCCAATCAATAAAACTTTAAGTTCAGTATAATCACTTAGTTATATAGATAAAACTAACCCCACATAAGGGTGCAATCCCCACACTCTCATAGATAGAGCAATTATAGTTTCCGACTTACTAATATCAATATACAGGCTGGGCCAGAAAGTTGGGTGGAGTTGAAAAAATAATTAAAAAAAAAACGCACAAATATTATACAAACAAATCTTTATTGTAATAAAAATAGGTACACGGGAAAGTTATTTTTTGAAAATGACATCCTCAAGATGAGCACCATCACTCTGCAAACACTCCTCCAATCTGGACCTTAGATTATCAAAAACTCGCTGGCACATTGCTCTTGGAATAGCCGCCATTTCTTCTTCGATATTCGTCTTCAACTGGGCAACTTTTGGCGAATGCAGAGGGCTTTTGATGTTTGAAACGTGGGTTTACTGCGGCCCAGTAACGGCAATTCTGTTCATTTAAGTGAAAATGGGCTTCATTGGAAAAAACAATATAGTTGAAACCCCTAAAACGCTCCAACATTGTTTAGCAATAAACACGGCGTAAATTGAGGTCATTTAGCCTCCAATCCTGCATTAATTGAATCTTATATGGGTGAAACTTAAGATCTTTCGTTAAAATGCGTCGCGAAGTTGTTCTGGATTAAGCAAGCTCAGCTGAACGCTTGCGAGTTGATAGACCAGGATTTCGTTGCACGGAAGCTCTAACTTCGTTAATTGATTCTTCTGTTCTTGTTGACCTTGAGCGCCCCGAAGGTTTCTGATTGAGAGTTGACCCAGTAGACTCAAAGTTTCTGACCCAAGACCTAATCACATTTTCACTGGGATACTGATTTAGGTCGTGTAACCCGTACTCAGAACGGTATAAACGTCAAAAAACACTGCACGGATCGTTATTTTTGTAATATTTTTTACGCAGAACGCACGCTGTGCACCCGTGAAGCGCTCCATGGCAAATAAATTTCCGTGAACCAAGCTACTCATTCCCACCTCCCACGCCCTGCTACCGCAAACCGCTCCAACGTTATAGTTACTTATTCAAAAATCGTACGTCTTTATGCTAAGCGTAAGCTATACATAGCTATTTTACATAGCTTAATAAGTACAACTTTGGACCTAGGTAGGTCTCATAGAAAAGTACATTTAATGTATTTTAACTGCCAGACGATAGAGAATCTAAAAAATAACAACTAACACACGAAAAGCTTTTTCTTACAAATGTTTTGAAACCTTGATCATTTATTTGTAAAATAGGTACTCAGTACATATTATATAAATAAATGATTCAATACAAAATTAATAGACTTTTCTAAATTTAACAATAAATGTTAGTGTCCTCCTGTGCTCACGGGGACTCGGGCTGAGGCTCCCTCATGTCGGGAGTCCGTGGCATTTAACTCGTTCTGCCCCCCTATTGTTACGCCACTGTTAATAAAATTATAATTATTGACAGTCAAATAAATATTTGACGAAGTATTTCGCCAAGTAGACAATAAATCAACTAAAGTGAGGTTTATTTTCTTAAATTCGTTTATATCAGCTTCACATCTTGATCCCTCGTGTTTTCCAACACATTGGCAGACTGGCTCATCCACCTCGTTAAGAAAACATTCGCCGTCGTTCAGACAGTAGCCATGACACGCGGAGACCTCGCATCTTTCTCCTGAGTAACCGGCGTCACAGCTGAAATAATAAAAATATAAAACTTAACTAAAAACATTCGACGGTGCAGGAAAACATCGTGAGGAAGCCGGAATGTTTAAGGATCAAAAATCGAAGACATGTGACATCCACCAACCCACACTGGGCCCATGTGTTGGATTACGGCCCTTTTCGTCTCACAGAGAAGCTGCCTGTGTCCCGGCAATGAGAACATTAAAAGGCTGATGATGATAACATTCAACAAGAAAACCACCAGAAGAAGTAGAGTATGTTTTACCTGCATGTAGGATGTCTCTCATCACTAAGACTACAGTTGCCGTGCATGCAATAGTTCAGACAGTCTGATATCTCGCATCTGTGTCCTGAATAATCTCCTTTGCACTGGCAGACTGGCTCGCGGTTCTCATTCAAGGAACAGTCACCGTTGTTGGAACAATAGCCAAGACACACGTCGACTTGACCTCTTGGCTCGGTGTCTCCGGCATTACAACTGAAATAACCACAATCTGTCCTTAAAATTATTTATACTATGTGTCCGTGCATGTAGTAATAAAACTTTAAGTCCGTTAAATACACTTAATTATATCGATAAGAACACCCTGTAAGGAGTCGTCCAATCCCAACACTTTCGAAGAGAGAGCAATCTTAGTATTTTACTTACTTATGACGATATCCACAAAGTCTAACGACCATTACTTTGGATGTCGGTCTCACAGAGACGTACATTTAATGTTATTTTTACGGCCATATTACAGAAAATGTAAAAATGTAGTCAAATAACGCACAAAAGCTAATATATTTTTGTATTGAGCCATAAAAGAGAACATTTTCTCACGTGTTTATTTATTTAAGGAAAACATAGGGACATAGTATATTTCGTCGGCGCTCTCTGTTCATATTTCCTCTTAAGTGTGTTTAACGACCTTAAAGTTTTATTACTACCTGTACGGACACATTGTTTAAAGAGATATATATATATCGGAGGAAGGAACAAAGAAATATCGCTTGTAAACTTATTAATTCAGTTTTGTTCAATTGGCAACATTTAGTCTACGATTCAATCTCAGTTCGATTGACAACACTTTATTTTGCTTATGTCAAAATACTCGATTTGGATTGGATGTTAAAAGCTGTGGACTTTGCCGGAGGTGTTCTTAAACCAATGAAAAAGCGAGGAGGGTCTAATAAGACACTCTGAGTGGAGTCCCGCCATGTTTCGTGAAGTTAGGAAAACAGTAACGCGCGGGTGCGCATTTTCAGAGTGGAAAAAAGAGTTGTGAGAAAAATAGTTGAGAGGTGGCCTAAAGTGGCGTGTATAAACTTGAAAAAGTGTGTTTTTGTTGAGAGAAAGCGAAACGATTGGTGGCCAAATTCGCTGCTTTGATAAAATTGGTACAAGGACTATCTCTAAAACGCCATAAGTTACCTGGCTTTGTTGCATGCACTTACTCACAAAAAGCCCACAAGACCGAGGGTTTATCCAAGATAGCCCTCATATTTCCGATATATATATAATAGTGGACATTGTGGGTAAATAAGAACAGCCGCACGGGTCGCTCTTCAAGGTTAAGCAACGGTTGCCGAGGTCGGTTCGTGGATGGGTGACCATCTTTACATAACAAGTTTCCTCCGTGCCTCGGGAAGCACGTTAAGCCGGCTGTAGCAGCAGTCATTTGAACACCTTTTACAGTCGTTACGGGTAGTTAGAAGCCTGATATCTGACACCAGTCTTGCCAAGTGGTATCGTGTTACCAGTTACTGGGTTCTGGAGGTCAGGTATGCAGTCGCTCCATGTAAAATATTGGTACTCAGCTGAATCCAGTTAGGGTGAATTCATACTAGCGCAGAGTCAAAGCGCATCGAAGCGTCAAATTCTTCACAATTAAAGCGAAGTTGCAGGAATGCTCGCGTATTCGCGAGAAGAAGCGCGCATTTGCAGGCACGCTCAATTCCGACACAGGGAAGTTTACGATTCCAACTGACGAATATCGAATACATACCTTCTGCCAGCGGCTTCGCCCGTGTGCATATTCTCGGGATAAAAAGTATCCTATGTGCTATTTCTGACTATAATCTCTATCTCTGCGCCAAATTTCATCCAGATCCGTCCAGCCGTTTGAGCGTGAAGAGTAACAAACATAAACACACACACTCGCTCACAAACTTTCGCCTTTATAATAATAATATTAGTGTTATATAAGAAGAAAGAAGATGTTTGTTTTACCTGCATTTAGGAAGCCCCTCATCATTAACGCTGCAGATACCTTGCAGACAGTAGTTGTCACACACAGAGACACTTCGCTGGGTGGTAGCAGGAGCTTCAGTGATTGGTAACAGACTCGACAGTGCATCGCAATCGTGAATTCCCTTGATCTGGTTATCTATTTTATGGTTTGTGGCTAAACCGAGTATACTGCCAGAGAACTTTATTATCTCTTTGGGCTGTACAGGGAGTGGCCCTGGGTTGTTTGCGTATCGCCAAACTGAGTCGTAACTCCCGTTACTGTTTAACCAGAAGATGTAATCTTTTGAGACGGTCATCCCTTTTCGTTCAGTGTTTATATAATTTCCAAGGACTTGTTCGTTACGTCCGTCCAGATCTGCATAATTTAAGAAGTAAACAGAACTACCATCTATGTAGTACATTTTTTGTGTTTGTGTATTGATAGCCAAATTATAAAAATTGAATATCGAGTCATAGCGCACGGTCTCTCTGCAAGAACCATTAAGACGAGCTCTCTCCATATTGTTTCCTTTGCACCAGTAAATGTACCTGTAAGTTAAATACCACTTTTAAATATTACGAAATAGACAGTACGATTTCGTGAATTTTTATTTATTTATTCGTTTCTCCTCGCACTACAATGCCTTGCAGTAATTACACCGATGGAGCAGAAACTTATAATAACTAGTGACTCTGTGAGCTGTAGCCCTCGCGAGTCTTTTTATTTTTTGCTGATTCAGCTCGATAAAAACCATTTAATTATAGATCCTGCTCACAAAATTTCACGAGAATCGGTTAAGATATGCGACCTGTAGAAAGAATGAAAGAAAAAACAACAGAGAGGACATCCGGACATACGAAAGCATTTTTGCGTAAGCTAAAACGGAGACGCTTCGCTCTAACTATAAGTCCAGCTGTACTCACGATGTTTTCCTTCACCGTTGTCAGCGATGTCCAAGATAAACTTAGAAAATACATATGAATTGAAAAAGTCTCATTGGTACTTGCCCGGATTTGAACCCACGACCTCAAGCACGAGAAGCGAGGTCTTAGCCACTGGGCCACAAAGACATATAAAAGTGATGTTGTTACCAACTGCTATAAATAGCCACTGAACTAAAATTACTACCTTCAACTGCATCTGCAGTTGCCAGGTCCAAAAACTAGCAGCCGATTCAGCCCTACTAAACGGTCAACTTGACTGTGCACCTTACAGGAATGCAATCCCACTCCCACCTACCCGCGCGGCGCCCCGCGTTTGCCTCAAGCGCTAATATCGAGAGTTGAACCTCAGAGTGACATCACCGCGCCAGGTGCACAGATAAGTTCACTGTGTGTAGTTCTTAGTTTAAAATAATATCCGCTTCATAAGTGATCTTGTTGTGATTTTTTATGAAACTAGCACTGGGAACGTACCCTCTACAGCTGTCGACGGCAATATCTGTGGGGGTCTGATCATCCATCTCGATTAAATCGTAAACATTGGTATTAAGTCCGGGTTTTAGTGAAATCCAATTTATGCTTTTTTTATTGGTATCAGTGAAGAAGATTTTTTCCGTTGCTGGATCGTAGGCGATGCTATGAATGTTACGACCGGAACTGTTCAGGAAACATTTGTTTTCTTTGTATGTTAAGAAGTATCCACATATGGTGTGGTTGTCGCTCTGTTTGTCGACGTACAACATTCTGTTGTGAACTTCATCATACGCTATTTCAGTGACCTTTTGGGACTCAAAATGTACGGTGTCAGTTTTGGTTCCATCGCTAGTGTAGAATATAAGTTGATTGCCGAAGCTTACGGCGATGTCTGAAACAAAAGAAAAGCGTTTTACTAAGGGTCCTATGTCCTAGGTGGACCGAGTTATCCGCTGGATGCGAGACGCATGAGACCGGTCAATGTGATGACACTTGGGAGAGATCTTTGTTCAGCATTAGACGTCTTTCAGCTGAAGTTATGATAATGATGTAGGGCGTAGTCTCATTGAGAGCGGCAGATACCATTGCTCCCTATTGTCCTAAACAAGTAAGCCAAACTATTATATTGTGTAGTGCATATGCCTGTATATCATGATGATGCGCTGTCAACCGCGTACTACGGGCTGACTGAAACTGTCCTCAGATATGATTTATGTTTTAGATTAACTTGGCTAATAAAGAAATTGTTTAAAAAGCACAGCCCTGATTAAGTAAAAATCCACCGATGAGAGATGTGAGCCCTTTTTCATAAACTATAAATTAATTTTAACATTGGCACCTTTCAAATTCTGGAAAAAGTATATAGTCACTTATTTTCGCGAATGGCAGATTTTCCTAGTAACAGTTATTTTTAACTGACAACCCAAAAAAGACGAGGTTCTCAATTCGGATGTTTATATTAAATATGTATATACATTTTAGGTATGTTAGGGCATAACTGCGTCATATATATCAAATCCGTCGACGCAGTTAAATGATAATGATAAATGATTTATTTTCTGTAAGTTGGTTTGTACAAACACTTTTACATGTCGATCATATTTCTTTAAACTAGATGAGGTCGGCGTTTCCTACCTGACTACTCTGAGAAGAAAGGCCGAAACAAACTCAGAGGTCACAGTCTCTTTTAAAGTCCAGACAAAAACTTGGTTAGATCATGTGAAGACCATGTAGACTGGTGTCTGAAATGGTCTTTTGAGGAAAGCACCAGCCAGATTGAGTAGACCTGTCCAGTCAGTGCACGTATTTGTCAATAACCGAGCAGCTTAACTCAGAATCTAAGGAGCTCAACGATTCGACGATCAATACCAAAAAAAGGACATTCGAGTAGGCCGCATAAAATACTCAAACTGCCAGACCACGATTATTATTATTAAGCCTTTATTGCTGGTACTAAACATACATTATTATCAAACAGTTTTATCTTAAATATCTAAAATATCGGATTTCCCGGTTTAGTGATCAGCGTGTCCTGTGACACATAGGCCTCTTCCAGCTGTTTCCACTCTTCTCTATTATTAGCCTTTCTTGACCAGAGTGTCCCTCCAGTAATCTTTATATCGTCTGTCCATCTTTTAGCTTGTCTGCCTCTCTTCCTTTTGCCATCACGTGGTTGCCATTCCGTTATAATTTTAGTCCATTTTACTCCCTCCTTTTAGCTTGTCTGCTGTCCCTAGTCATGTGTCCTGTCCATCGCCATTTCAATTGTTTTATTTTCTTCAGTATGTCTTCCACCTTTGTTGTAGATCTAATATCTTCTGCTCTTTTTCGGTCTTTTAGAGTCACGCCCAACATACTCCTTTCAATACCCCTTTGACACGTTCTCAGTTTTAGAAATTGTTTCTAAGTCAACGCCCAAGTTTGGCATCCATACGTGAGACACGGCAAGATACATGAGTTGAACACTTTTTTCTTGGCTGTCACCACGATTGTAAACTAAGCTAAATTAAAACAAAAACCAAAAAAAAACCACATAGTCTTCACATTCACAATAATTAAAATAGAGACAAAGTTGACGATGGAGTGAGCTTACCCAGAAGAAGAAAACCGCAAAAAAAAACAAAAATTCAAAGTGCAAAATATAAAAAAGACAAAATTAATTGGAGCAGCTCAATCCCAAGCCTTTTTGTCCTCTAATCTTTAATGGTATAAAATGCTTTCTGGTACAACTTACATTTAATGAATGATTTGAATTTATTAAGACTAAGATCTTGTACGTGGCTTAGAAGCTTATTATAAAAGCGCACACATTGACATCACAAGCCACCTATTTTCTTGAGCCTTGTTGTAGGTACTACAAATTTTTGTTTGTTCCTAGTATTTATGTTATGGATATCACTGTATTTTTAAACAATTTTATATTTTTATGGGCATATAAAAACATTTCATAAATATACTGAGAAGGCACAGTCATTACATTAATCTCCTTAAATTTCTCACTGAGA
The DNA here is from genome assembly GCA_948252205.1 of Orthosia incerta. NCBI lineage: Eukaryota > Metazoa > Arthropoda > Insecta > Lepidoptera > Noctuidae > Orthosia > Orthosia incerta. The sequence continues at coordinate 4,246,932 of OX411769.1, forward strand.
GAGTGTCTCGGGTTTAATTTATAAATTGATCGAACAGCTCTATACTGCAAAACAAAGATAGTCTGGATGTCGGCGGCGTTTCCCCACAACAGAATACCGTACGACATAACACTATGAAATAGCTAAAGTATACTAAACGGGCTGTCTCTATGTCAGTTAAATTACGAATCTTTCTAACAGCATATGCTGCGGAGCTTAGCTTCTTTGACAATTTATCTATATGTGGGCCCCACTGAAGCTTAGCATCCAAAGCTAAGCCCAAGAATACTGTGCTAAAAGTGCTGTTGTGAAAGTTATGCCCTAACTTACCTAAAATATATACATATGGATTTTCAAAATCCGTCTATATTTGACGCAGTTATGTTATATATAATTTTTTGTTCGAAAGAAGTTTATTCCAAAATGATCCCATTAAAATTTTGTAAAGATCTGATGAAGATCTTTGGTGATATACAACAGGGGCATGACCATTAGCACTTTGAGTGTGTGTAAAGGACAGATGTATATGACTTAAATCTGTCCCTTACGCATACTCAAAATAACCTTACTCTAAGAGCTTATGTTCAACCCTCAAAATTCTTCAATAAATGACGGCAAATCTCTCGGGATTGCTGCAATCGCATATCTGCTTATTGTTTGCACCATTTCATAACATAACATCACGCCAGTACGCTCTAAACAGGTACGCAGATGTGTACAGTTCACCCTGGTATACTCTCATTCCACGGGTTATATTCAAGGTACATGTTATAAGGGTAACCTATTTTGGTATCACCGTGGGCATTATAGGTACCATATTATATTATTTTATTAGTAAGCTATAGAACTTGTCCAATAAGTACCATTAAAAAGTGAAAAATTAAAAGCTTTTTTACAAAAAAATCAACTGCCTTCCAAATAAAAACACTAAAAAACATCAATTTCGGAAGCCGGTGTCAAAAAACGAAGAACGAACGAACGAAATAGGAACACCGACTTCTGAAATTTAAGTTATTTTTCACTTTGTATTGTTTTTATTTGTAAGTCGGTTGTATTTTTTTGTAAGAAAGTTTTTTACTGTCACAAAATTTTGTAATCTTCTTATTCTGAGTTCTACATATTAAATTTATTTAAAGAGGCTTATCTACAACGATGCGCTGCTCGAGTGAAAGCTCCAGAGCCTTGGATATCGACGCCAAATTGCCAGTCTGGCGGTTTTTTATTGGTTACATTTCGGGGAGTGTGCGTTGGAACTGCACAATTTAATTCCGCCTAGCCCGTTGCATTATCGGACTACAAGACGTACGGCAATGTGCCATCGGTACATGGTATCCCACCCATACACACAAAGCGTTTTGCAAATTTCTTTCATTGCATGTTACATTTCATGATACGTTTCACCAGTCTGTACGCAGCTTTAGGTGACAAAATACAGTCGAATTGAGTACTCCTCCTTTTTGAAGTCGCTTAAAAAAGTGCCGAGGTAACACTTTTGTAGGTAATGTTATTTATTTATGTCATAATTGCAAATTTATGGGCAGCGACAACTAGGCTTCATTGAAATTCATGTCTAGCAATCGCAGCAATTTTATTTTTAAAACATGAAAAAGTGGCAACAAGTATTGTTTTAAAAATAATAACAATAAATTGTAACCTATATTCTCTTATTGTTTTGGAAACAGTTGGTCACCGTAATTCTAAAAAATGCTTCGTAATAAAGAACCAGTTAAATTATCTAAAATTAATAAACCCTACTAAAACCAAAATCTGTGAATGCAAGAGGTAGGTCACACTTACCCCATGAATGTGCAGCTCCGACGTACCACGCCACCAACACCAGAACCAACTGTGCCCTAAACATAATATTATTGTTCTTCAAATGTTCAAGTTATTTATTCAAATGTAGATGGTGTGATCACTGCTGTTAATCACTCTTGGAATATGAATACAAAGAACTGGCTTTTTGCGACATATATACATGTTTTTTAGGCCAGTGATAAGAAAGACTCTCTGATAACCAACACTCCTCATTATTACAGATAGGTAGGTGACCGGGAGGGGTCACGTAAACAATGTGTCACGTTGTTACTGAGTTTCATCGGATATCCCGCAATAAAAAATAGCCCGATTTTACCTGAACTTGTGAAATAAAGATTGTTGATATATAATTGTCCCAGTATTTACTTTCTTGTTGCTATTTATGTACGATTGAGACAAAGTGAAGGTTATTAGGGCATATTTCCTCTTCTGCTGTTGGCCATGATAGTCTGTGTTCGAGAATGATAATACCTCTTCTCCCACAACTCCTTCCCATTCTCACTCATATTGTCAATTATTCTTTATTCTCTGGCGCATTTCCTTCAGCTTGCAAACAGGCACACATAATACCACTTCCCAAAATATCCAAACCTTCTTCTCTATCTCACTTCAGACCCATTTCCATACTACCATTCCTCTCTAAAGTTCTCGAACACATCGTTCATGGTCAAATTTCTAGATTCCTTTCGTCTCATGATCTTATCTGTCCTTTCCAATCTGGCTTCCGTAGAGGTCATAGTACTGTGACTGCACTTCTGAAGGTCACTGACGACATCCGTTGGGCTATGGATAATAAATCTCTAACCGTGTTAGTCCTACTTGACTTCAGTTGTGCATTCAATTCGGTGGATTTTGATATTCTACTTGGAGTTCTACAATCTATTAACTTCTCGTCCTCTGCATTAGCCTGGTTTGACTCATATCTTCGAGGTCGCTCTCAGTGTGTTAGCCTTGATGAGATATTCTCTGATTGGTGTGATCTCACTGCTGGTGTACCTCAGGGTGGCGTTCTCTCTCCTCTTCTTTTCTCTATCTTCATAAACACTGTTACCAAGGTTATCACTTCCAACTTCCATCTTTATGCAGACGATTTGCAGCTCTATCGACATTTCTTGCTTGCGGACGTAGACGTAGCTATCGATGACATGAATCGTGACCTGGAGAGAATTAGTGAATGGGCTAAGTCTTATGGCTTACAGATTAATCCTTCCAAGTCCCAGGCTATGATTATAGGTAGTCGATGTTATCGCGCTGCGCTTGACATTTCTACTTTGACGCCATTGTCCCTTAACGGTTCGACTATTGCTTATACTGAAACGGCTAAGAATCTCTGTGTCTTAATTGACAGCAACCTTTCTTGGCGAGCGCAAGTAAATGAAGTTAGTCGTAAGGTGCATTTTTCTTTTCACTCTTTAAAAACTCTTCAAAGTTTCCTTCCCTTCAAAACTAAAATTTATTTAGCTCAAACTTTAATTCAGCCCATCATAGACTACGCCGATGCCTGCTACCTGGATGTCACTGAGGAGCTCTTAAATAAGCTTGAGCGCTTGCAAAATCTGTGCATTCGTTTTGTCTTTGGTCTGAGGAAATACGATCATGTCTCTCAGTTCCGCAAGGATCTCAAGTGGCTCCCTATCCGTCTTCGCAGGAACACTCGAATATTATGTCTCTTACATAACATCCTTTTTAACCCTGCATACCCTGGCTACTTGCGCGATCGTTTTTCTTTTACTCGATCGATGCTCTGTGCAGATCTCGCCTTAAACTACATCTCAACTTCCCATCCCATAAAACCCATTTCTATTCCCACTCCTTTAATGTTCATGCAGTACGATTGTGGAACTCACTTCCACCTAAAATCCGTGACTCCCAAAATGTATCTATATTCAAAAAACAAGTCAAAGAACACTACCTATCCACTATCTTGTAATTTTATATATTGAGTATATATATATATATATATATATATGTATTTTTATTTTCTATATTCATTTAGTTAAGGTAGGTATATGTGTAATTTATAGTTTAGTTAAGTTATTTTTGTCTATTTTAAGTTTCCTTGTTTTTCTACACACTGTGTCTTCGTTTATCATCCAACTTTCCTGTCGCAGGTCTGCTGGAAGAAATTTCTTATAAAATAAGCAGTACCTAAGGTTTTATAGGGATACGTCTGTTAATGCAGTGATGCCAGCCTTCGAGTGCAATTGTTGTTCTGTGTCTTTGGTTTGCACAGCTCAAAACAGAGCGAAGTAATTTTGGATACCACTAATTATCGTAATAGGTTTGGAGAATTTGAAATTATGCAAAAATGGCAATTTGCGAAATTGCATTTTGCTAACGACGACGACGACGACGACGGTGACGTTTTGCGATGTGACGTTTTCAGAATATGACATTTTGCAAAATTCCATTACGTTATTTTGCGAATTTGGCATTGAGCGCCGAATCCATTTCGGAGTATCGCTGTGTCAACAGGTTATCTCTGTTATGACAAAACTGAACGAATGATAAACAGTGCAACCTATGCCCTGTTTAATATAAATTGGTTTATTCGTGTTTTCATTATCATTTGTTATAAGTTGGTGTCGTTACAATTTATTACTAGCTTCTGCCCGCGGCTTCGCCCACGATAAAGTCGGAAATCATTCCAAGGAAACATATTCCCGGGATAAAAAGTATTTTATGTCCTTCCCCAGGATACAATCTATCTCCTTGCCAAATTTCATTACGAACCGTTTAGTCGTGAAAAGATAACAGACAGACGGAGTTACTTTAGCATTTATAATATTAGTATGGTTTAAACTAGAAGACAGGCTGCGCGGACCATCTTTCAAACAATATAATAATCATCGGTTTTAGGAGAAACGCTGCTCTTCACATTCAATTGATAATTCAATGATATAAAAGACGTTTTTACAAAAAATACAAGTGACTTCCAAATAAAAACACTATAAAGTGAAAAATAACTTCAATTTCGGAAGTCGGTGTTCCTATTTTCGTTTCTTCATTTTTCGACGCAGCGCCTTTCGAAATTTAATTTATTTTTCAGTTGTTAGTGTTTTTGTTTGAAAGTCAGTTTTTAGTGTTTTTGTTTGAAAGTCAGTATTCGGTAATTTTTTATTTTTCACTTTTTAATGGACAAGTTCTATAGTAAGGTACTTAATAATAATCTAAATCAATCATGGGTATGTCGGAAGCATTAGGCATCAATACTAGTGACTTGAAACAGTCGTTGAAGGAACGCTGCTTTGGCCGCCTGAATAAAGTACTAAATAGTCTTTTATCAGGCGGAAACAAGGTGCGCGCCTTCAACGGCTGGGTCATGCCGGTGTTGATGTACTCTTTCGGCATACTCAAGTGGATTCAGGCAGAACTTGACGCCCTAGATAGGAGGGTCCGCACGCTGCTTACCGCAAATCGTATGCATCACCCACGTTCATCGGTTATGAGACTGTATATCCCACGGAAGTGCGGTGGTCGTGGCTTTTTAAATGCTAAGACCCTACACAACCGCGAGGTATGCAGTCTTAGGGAATACTTCCAGGCCGCCGACGTGGGTATGCATCGAGATGTAGTAGCGGTGGACAAGGGCCTTACCCCGCTCTCCTTGGCTAACGAGAACTGGCGCAAACCTATAGTATTAGATACTAATGACCGTAGGGAAGTAAGGCAGAGCAAGGAGCTTCACGGACGCTTCTACCGGGTCCTACATGGGCCCGATGTAGATCTTTTAGCATCCGTGGCCTGGCTGCGACTTGGTGACCTTTTCGGGGAAACCGAAGGTTTTGTCTTGGCGATTATGGACGAAGTTATGATGACAAACAACTACCGGAAATATATTATGAAGGACGGCACGGTTGACATTTGTCGGGCATGTCACCGGCCGGGGGAATCAATCAGACACATTATTTCCGGTTGTTCTAGTCTGGCTAACGGAGACTATTTGCATAGACACAATCTTGTAGCCAGGATTATCCACCAGCAACTTGCTCTTAAATACAATCTTGTGGAATCGGAAGTGCCTTACTATAAGTATGTGCCCGACCCAGTTCTCGAAAATGGTAATGTCACGTTGTATTAGGATCGGTCTATCATCACTGACAGGACTGTTGTTGCTAATAAGCCTGACATAGTGGTGATAGACCGACTAGAGCGTCGCGCAATGATTGTTGATATAGCGGTCCCCCATGACGAGAACCTCGTGAAGGCGGAGAGAGATAAGAAAAGTAAGTATCTTGATCTGGCTCGCGAGGTTGTCGACATGTGGGATGTGAATACAGCAGTAATTGTGCCGATAGTCGTGACGGCCAATGGTATAATAGCCAAGAGCCTCGACGAACATCTGAGGAGGCTCTCGTTGGGCAGCTGGATCAAGGGCTTGATCCAGAAAGCGGTACTCCTGGACACAGCTCGTATTGTTAGGAGGTTCCTCTCTCAGCAGCCCTGACCACCGGTAGCTTGGACCCTGTTCCCGATACCGGTGGGCTACTATTTTTGTATTTTTAAATGTTTTTTATTTTATTTTTTATAGTATGATATTTAAAAATGTAAAAATATGTAAATATAATAAATAAATGGAATAATAATCTAAATCAAACACCAATCACCACCATCACCAACCACAACTAATCTATTCTGATATCACTGTTGGGCTAATGCCGGAATACATTACCCGAATAACATGTAACTTGATCATAACCGGTGGAATGAGAGTCTAATCTGCGTACCCGTTTAGAAAGAGATATGTGTGCCCAGCGTGTGTCGGGAATTTCTCGAATGATTATGGCCGTACCCTGACAAAAAAAACAGCATGAGATATGAGCATTCCTATTGGCCTAGCGGCACCGGTGGCGCATGAATTACGGTAGTGAATACGCCCAGATTTTAGAATAAAATCTTTATAAAATCGAATATTGGTCTTTTGAAAAAAATAAAACTTACAAAATGTTCGTTATCAAATTGTCTATCCATTAGTGTAGTATAAAAAGTAATTAATGAACACTTTACGAGGAGATGCATGCTATCAATAATTATTTCACATTTTTATGGTTTTGTTGGAAGGAGATTAGTAACACATATAACTCTTAAAAAAAACTGTACTACAATTTTAGAATCAACATTATGTATAAATTTAATGTATTTTTAATAATTGATATTTCTTTTTAAATAAACAGTAGATAGCTCTTAAAAACTGCACAAAATTCGACTAGCGCGGCGTTTTGCTCGGGGACGCGCCTAAGTCCTTTTGTTTACGAAATATATTTAATATTTCACATAAAATTATGAAATGGTTTTCTTATTAATTAGGTTTAATATAATCAAGTGTCCGTTCCCACCGAAGTTAGGTTAGGTTAGGTTAGCGCGTCGTCGTAATACGATCGGTCATTTTGTCGGTACGATGTGCTGAGCTTGCAGGTTGGCCTCGTAGCACCGCCCCTGCCAAATGAGAATAGAATAGAATATACTTTATTGTACACCATAAAATTATACACATTTTCAAGAAAATCTTATTTCTACGGGTACAAAGGCGGTCTTATCGCTGACAGCGATATCTACCAGACAACCTTTGGATAGACTAAAAAAACTTAGAATAAAAAAGGAGGTAGTCTGCGGTGTACTGCTATTAGATTAAAACGTAAATATATACAATATTATATTACTATAATAAATACTATACATAAACCTATATACATAAACATACATACATAATATGATATGAAATTTATATAAAGAGAGAGAAACAAAAAGAAAAAGGGTTAAATAATGATGACAGAGATTAGATCTAAATAGAAAAGCGTTAGAGAGAAAGGAAATGGTTTTTAACCAGGTTTTTAAAAGAAACCAGTGACTGGGCTTGTCTAACTGACAACGGCAACTCATTCCACAATCGCACAGCCTGGACTGTAAACGATTTGTCGTAAAACTTAGTGGAATGAGCAGGCATCAAAAGTTTCAAATTCTCCGATGATCTCAAGTGTCTAGAATGTGTGTCATGAAGGAACTTAAAGCGATCTTTGAGTGGGGGTTGTAGGAATAAACAGAATACTGTAGAGTAGTGATAAAATATGGGCATTCCGGCGAAAGCGGATTGGCAGCCACTGGAGCTTAATTCGAAATTCGGAAACATGTGTGACTACACGTCATTTATCTCAATATTTTAATATTTAAAACTGCACATTGCCAGCCAGATGTGGAGAAGACATTAAGACACGGACCTTCGGGTTTAAATTATGGTCTGACAGGCAACCTCATAAACTATGAAATTCTATCCACTTTAAAAGGATAATTGGACCTCTTGTCTCTTTCATTATTGTTAGAAAGTCATGGGAAAGGATGTCAATAGTGTAGATTCTATAAGAATTCTAATAAGTTGCCATGTGGGAACGATAAACCTTGCAGACCGTCTCAAGACTTTTAGAAATTGCACACAAAAACGGTCATAAATTTGACCCTTGTAGCGTTAACCTAACGTAACTGTGGGAAGTGGAACTCGTAGTGCGGAAAGCAGCGGGGAAGTGACGCGGGGAGAGGGTAGGGAGATTAGGTGGAGGCACAGACGTAGCGTAACGAAGGTTGAGTGGGTGAAGCGAAACTCAGTGCCTGGCGGCGACAAGCAAACATTAGGGTTATGTTTTTTGGAACAAAGTGTAGGGTAGGTGTAGGGTAGGTGTAGGGTAGTTGTAGGGTATGTGTAGGGTAGGTGTAGGGTAGGTGTGGGGTAGGTTTGACGCTAGGCAGAGAGATAGAACGGACGTGTTGTGAGGATCGAAATAGGGCGTACGAGTGATGATATTAGAGTGCTTGAGAGTGATAGATGGTGAGTGCGTGACAGTATGGATGGGTAAGTTTTAATTTAATTGTTTTATTACATAGGTAGGGCCAATCACTAATTTACCTTTTGTTTAACATGGCGTGACCTTGTAATTACTTCCTAATCCACACCTTGGCAGTTAATTGTCAATTGCGGTTGGTTATAGGGACACGGCGAAGCTTTCCGATACACTATACTCACCCTCATGCCTTACTTACACTATGCAAACAACTCATTTGACTATGGACTAAGTGACTATGAACTTTTAACTGTCATAACACACTCATGGAAAGCGGACCCGTTGATATTCACTAAATGTAAAACAGGCTATGGCCGATCCGAAAGGAATAGTAGGATGACCAAACGCAGTTGATGAGTACTGTTTCCTATAAGGTCTAGCTCAGAGCAACTTGTGTAGGGATTGGGATTCACACGGTAGGCTTCACAAAGAACCACAAACTAAATCGTCTAAGTACGCTAAGGAACGTGTCTCGTTAAAACCCCACCAAGCCAATTGTAGGCAATACTGAATCGACATTATTTAGCGAGACACGATATTGGATGGGAGCCGCTCCGAGCCGCCCCGTATATCCACGAAGTGGGCAGATTAAATGAAATGTGAAATGACGATTTAATCCATTTCGGCGTGCAGCAATACCGAACACAAGTAGTTCTGCTACAGACTGAGTCTACGGAACGCTTGCGCTATTTTTTGTTACCGTCGTAATGGGATAGGATGCCGTAAAGGGTGCTATTCAAAGCTGTACGCGTTTCAGTTATTTAAACTTAACTGGTCTTACACAATTTCAGATGAACGTCGGAGTTCTCTGACTTAGGATTGTGTGGGACAGTTGTAAAGAGTTTAGGGAACATGAATTGCTAGAATCGTTGCAGTGTCCAAGTAGTGGTTCTGTGCGAGTAGGCCTGGCTATACATGTATGACGAGGCAACAGTCCATGTCACTAAATGGGGTATTCAAACGTTGAATAAATAACGTAAAGTGAATAATTAATGTACAAAAGCGCGAGCGTAACGTTCCTATCCTAGCCCTGTCATTATATAATGCACTTTGCAATCCCTTTGTCTAAGTAACTTCATACATCACTATTGTTTTACTAATATAGTCCTTATGACTAACAGACATAAAAGTGTGCTGGGAAGTTTGTTTCATCATTTCTTCTTACCAGCAATTACACTAGGAAATGATGACGGGATTGGCGATCTATGGGGCTGTCTGTAGGTGAGTTGATTAGATCAACCAGTTACTTCTAGAGTTAAAACTCTCTGCCAAATTAGTTACTTATATTTGTATTAATACTTGAATGTATATTCACTATATGCGACCTTTATTCGGTCTTTGATTTAAATACTCTATACATTAGTGTAAAGAGTTTCTCACACAAGCTTTAGTTAATTGTAACAATTTAGCGTATATATCCCTTTAGTCATATTTTTATCCTTCTAAACCACTTCCAAATTATAATTTTATAGCTGTGAATTCCAAAACAAAACAAAACCATAATTTGGAATTTACGTGTACACGGTGGAAAGGTGCCCAAGTCAGGAAGACGAACCTTACAAATCTGTGCGGCTGGTTGGGGCACAGATTCTACTTCTTCAGAAGTAGCCGTCATTTAACTCTAAATCTAGACTTTTAGGAAAAACGAAATTTTTATCAGTCTAGGGTTGTTCAGGAACAGTCACACATGGTAAATACAAAAGTTCTGGAGTCGCTCAAGCTTATCTAGCTGCACTTCAGTTAGGTCTAATTAGCTGACATCGGCATAATCGAGGATTGGGAGAAGGAGGGATTGGGCGAGCGCAGTTTTGGTGGCAGTCGGAAGGAAATTGCGCAGTCTGCGCAAAGACCCCGCAGATGCAAACATCTTGCGGCTAACTTCCTGCAGCTGAGGACGCCACGAAAAGTCTTTGTCAACTAAAATACCCAGATCTTTCACTGAGTCGCTGTATGGAATAGCTGAGCCATCAAAGACAATCCGGGGGAGCTGCGACCAGTTAATTTTCAAGCGCAAACCAGGACTACCGACAACAATGACTTGTCAGTCTTCGTAGGATTTATCTTCAGACCATGAGCCAAACTCCACTCAGAAATACGAGCTAAATCTTTATTGACCATATTAACCGCCTCAGACAATTCTTCTACCGGAGCTTGAGAATATATTTGCAGATCGTCAGCGTAAAGGTGGTAGGATGAGAGAAGTGCATTGGAAATAGAATTAATAAAAATAGCTAAGAGAAGAGGAGATAGAACGCCCCCCTGTGGTACACCTGCAGAAGTATTGCACCAAGACGAAGAAAAACCTTCAATGTAAATACGTTGTCGGCGGCCAAAGAGGTAACTACGAAACCAATCAATTGCCGTTGGAGATATGTTAAGAGAGCCAAGTATGCCGAGTAAGATATCAAAATCGACGGTGTTAAAAGCATTGCTAAAGTCTAATAAGGAAAGAACCGTCAGATTTCCATTTTCCATACCGAGTCTAATATCGTATGTAATGCTAACAAGAGCTGTTGTAGTACTATGTCCTGGACGAAACCCGGATTGGAAAAAAATAAGGAGGTGGTTCTTGCAAAGGAATTTACTAAGTTGGTTATGGATAAGGCGTTCGAGGACTTTGGACAGAATCGGTAATATGGAGATAGGTCGGAATTCAGAGAAGGAAACAGGATTATGCTTTTTAGGAAGAGGAGTGATTTGGGCTTCTTGCCAAGAAGAAGGAAAAACACCGCTGGATAGGGAATGATTAAGGATATGGCAGATGACAGGAAGGATTTCGCCAAGGATAAGGAGTATCATCATGCGACTGATGCAGTCACTACCAACAGCACTAGACGATATAGACTCATGTCTCTTCTTAACATCACAATCGGAGAACTGATTAATGACGAATGGTGAATAATCGGGAGTAGGAAGAGACGAAAGATCATTTAACGTTTTTGCTTTGATAGTACCTTTAAAGCTATAGGAAGTAGAAAAATGTTGATTAAGTAATTCAAGATCTATATCTTTAGGAATAGAATCTTGGCGCGATTTTCCCACTCCCATTGATCTAAGAAATTTGCAGAGTTTAGCTGGGTCACCGTTTTCAACGGACTTATGAATGTGGCGGCGTTGAGCATCCCTACACATCACGTTGCTGCGATTGCGGATTGCAACATATTTCTCTCGAGTGAAAGAATTTGGTCTGCTTTTAAATCTTGATTTAGCTGCTGCTTTCCTCTGCAGTAGGTTTTTTAGGTCGTCTGTCAGCCACGGCGCCGGCAGGTGCTTCATTTTTACGGGCAGAACAGGTGCATGGACGCCGTATAGCTGAAGAAGCTTGGTATTACGTATATTGACTTTGACATCAATCGACTCAGCGGCAATGACATCGGACCAGTCAATGCTGCCAGCATCCTCGCGGAGGTTCTCAAGGTTCATAGCACCAAAACTACGCCGGAGTATCCTAGGTTTAGCCTTTGGAGGGCGAATTTTGTAGGAAAGGAATAAAAGGTTATGGTAGGAGAAGGCATCAGCTGTACATTGTCCATGCTTAACGATATGTTGAGTAGAATAAACAATTATAAGATCAAGAAGTGAAGGAGTGCAGTTAGGAAAATGATGAGAGGCACCTAAGGGAAGAAGGGACAAATTGCAAGAATGTGATATAGATTGGAGGGAGGAAGACCTTGAATCCTTTTTGAAGTCCCCCATTATAATAGTGTGACTGTAAGTAGGAATTAAGTTAACGAGGAGACTTTCAAAAGAAGAAAAATAGTCAATACGTAAAGAGGGACAATAATAGACACCAAGCAGAATCTTCGAATGATGAAGATTGACTTCCAAGAAGAGATGCTCACCAGCGTTCGGCGGTGGTGGCTGTGGTGACTCATGAACAACTGTGAATGGAATGTTAGCACGGAGATATATGGCAACACCGCCACCACCGCAGCCCATGCGATCATTTCTAATTAGTTGGTATCCGGGTGAATGAACAACTATTTGGTGACCTTGACTCCAACTGTTAGCTGTTGGAGTTGTAATATTTAGTTTCAGATCTCGACGGTGGCGACGAATGATATAAAAGATGCTCAGTGCACCTACACCGAATAGTGTAAGTGTATAAAATGGAATTGTGGTGTGGTATATTCCAGTCGTGTCTAATGATTCAACTTGTGTTTAGTCTTGCATGGTAATTTGGTTTTGAATTTCGCGAAGACTGCTTCTGCAAATGAAAACTGCATGTCATCGCTAATATCTCATAGTGCGGTAGAGCCATGAGTTCTAAATGTTTGCCAGACTAATTTGTTATACAGATTGATTATACTGATCTCCGGGGTTTTTATCTTGCAACCTTGAGGAACGGTGACCAAAAAGCTTCCTTTTAACATCTAATATAGTTCTATGCCACAGGATAGTTTAACTTTTGTACTGTTGGGGAAAGCAATTATGTAATGGTAGCTGTCTAGCTCAGTCAGAGCTTCCTTAGTCAGAGAGATAGGCGTGATTCTGCACGTTACATCTAAAAAAAATTCGGTCAGAATCGCGAAAAGTTGCAAAAGATTAAATTAAAGAATTATTAGGTCATTATTAGTCATATTAATGACAGTACCTGGGCAACCGAGCTTTGCTGGGGTGAAAATAGAGACAAAGTCGTTTTTAAAAAATGAAACCTAGCTTGATCGATTTATCGCCCCTGAATCCCCTGCATGCAAATTTTCATGAAAATCGTTAAAGCCGTTGCCGAGATTCAGATTTTATATAATACAAGAATTGCTCGTTTAAATGTATGAGATAGATAAGAAAGAGCTTTTTCCAATTTTCTCTGATTAATCGAAAGATTGCGGATTATCTGGTTTTGCTGTTTTGCTGGTCTTTTTAACCGTGATTTTGAGACCTTTTTGCGGTGTATATTTTACAGGTAAGTTCTTAAGAGGGTACTCTATTGGGCTTTTCTCCATACAAAAACATTCCGCTGTTTTCTTCGTGGATAATGCGTCCAGAGCAATGATTTTTCCCATAAAATCAAGGTCTAATTAATACGTGCCCCTGTCATTTCCTTTTATCGAAAACATAATCACTAAAAGAAATATGACAATCCAAAAACCCGAAAAAAATGCCCGTATTTATCGCCATGTTCAGACGACTTTCAGACAAAATTGATAAGTTTTTAACAAAAAAGAAAATGATAGAAGCATAGATATTTTTTTTCCTCTAAATTTTGATATAAGAATTTTTAAGATCAGGCGAGTTTTGAAGAAGAAAACGGCAGAATACGAAACGCCTTTTAACCAAGGTTTTTGTAGGTAAAATCAGCCTGAGCTGCAGTTGTCCCTTTCGCACTTTACGGGGGGAGGTTGGAGGCGAGGGAGGGTAAGGCTTACACGTACACTAATAGGGAAGTGGCGGTTGTCGATATTTTTATCGATTTTCTAGTGATATACACCGATGTCGATATTTACACTATACAAAGATTTTATTTAATAAATCGTGTGACTGTGAGTATTACTTATTATTGTTGAAGGCACTTGTCGAATGATTAACTTAGGCATGCATAAGATCTGAAAAGTGCAGTTGCGAATACACGATCGAAAGTTGTTTAGAAAATTAAGCCAGGATCCAGAATAAAGCTCGGTACAGACCAACCGAACGAACTAACAAATGTTGTTGAAAAGAAATAGCTGATTTTTGTTATTATAGATAGGCTCTCTCTTGACCACTATTTCATCTGATGGTGAGCGATGATGTGGTCTACGGTGTAGCAAACATGCCCAGAAGTAACTTCACTCTTGACTTAATGACCTCGAGGTGGTAGCTATCGGGCAACACAGACGCAAGGAATTCCACTCCTTGATGTACGCAAAGTTAAAGTATTTCCAAAATGTTTAGTGCCTATGGGCGGGATGACTACCTTGTACCGATGGCGCATCGCCGTAAGTCTTGTAGTCCGATGATGAAACGGGCTATATGAAATTAGATCATGCAATTCCATCGCAAAATCCCCGAAATGCAACCGATAAAAACCGACAAGCTGGCACCTCTGCGACGATGTTCAAGGTTCTGGAGCTTTGACTCGACCTCATTGCCGATGAGCCTCCTGACCCGTTTTTCGATCAAATCTAATGCATGAAGCTGGTATTTGGCAGATCCTTCCCAGAGATGAGAACAGTACTTCATGCAAGATCGAACTTGCGCTTGATACAATTTAAGCAGCTGTTCTGGCTTGAAGTACCGTCTCAACTTCTTAGCAGCATGTTGAGGCATTCCTCAATATAATGGTCAAAAATTGAGTGTCGATGTCAACGTTACGCCAAGAAGCTCCTCAATATGGTCAGTTATCGGCACGGTTACACCTCGGAAAGATGGAGCCGGATGAAATTGGCTCTTTGTAGTGAACAAAAGACGCTCGCTGTATGATAAAAATATAATAAATTTATTTTTTCCAAAGGTTCCCTTCTAGAAATGGTATTTGACCTTTTTCGATGCAATAACTTGCAAATAAAATGTTACTTTAAATTTGCAATATAAAACAAATTCATAATACGAATGGTATATTGCATCTTATTTTTTAAAGTGGCTGCATACGTGCTCACTGCCCTCTGCGACCAGTCTCCCGATACATCCATAACAGCGTGAGTCTGGCCAGCCTGCCATCAGTGGAACAGCTATCTCGACCCAACTCCTCTAATGGCTGCACCGGGCATCGTAACCGGATCAAGGCTAGGCCACGTGGAGGTATGTCTTTGCCCGCTGTGTGGTCACAAGCCCTTCGGTCGAAACCTACCACCAGTACTTCACATGATTAGCACCATCCGGGGACCACGTGTAGGGATTCAAAACGCTTATTTTCCTACGGACGCGGGTGACCCGGCCCTCAAAATGATGGCTCAGATCTACTGAATCGTTCGCTCACTTTACGTCCTGTCTGCTGATTTGCAGTCTTTCGGTTGGTCTTACACCCAGTATTATGTAAACTAAATTTTGATTTCATATAAAGCAGATACTTATAAAAATGATTTATGAATTTTGGAGAAGTGGGGTTTGTGGGTATTTAAATTAAAATATAGAATTTTAAATTAAAATAATAAAAAAGAATTAAAAACACGCTTATTAATTAAAAGCACTTTTTGACAAGGCAGCTTGTCGAAAAGTGAATGAAAAAATTGAACAAAAAATTAAAAACAAGCGAAATTATTTTTGTGTTGAATGGGCTCAACTGAAAACCAATCTTTTCAACAAAGTCGGGGGACCTGTAAAAAACTGATCCAAGGAACCATCCCCCGACTGCAAGGCAGGCGTGTTTTTAATTATTTTTAATGATTTATTTTTTATATCATACCTCTTTTAGTAATAAAACGATATTTTTGCAAAAACAATTTATTTTATACGTTTTCTATGGGATGTTGAATAGTACTTACTGATATTTAGTTAATTTCTTTTGGTATGTTTTTAGGGAAAGAATGATTATTTAATAATACTGTTATATATTATTATTTATATACTAAATAAGCTCTAGAATAGCTAGACGATGATAGAATAGGTAGTATTTTTTTTATGAAATACTTTTTTTTCCTTTTTTTTCCCATTAGTTTTTTTTTAATTTTTAATAACGTTACGCTTCTAAAGATACCACATAAATATATTAGACTAGCTAGACGATGATAGAATAGGTAGTAATTTTTTTATGAAATACTTTTATTTTCCTTTTTCCCATTAGTTTTTTTTTTTAATTTTTAATAACGTTACGCTTCTAAAGATACCAAATAAATATATACCGGTTGAGCCGTTGAGAATTTATGGTGGAATAAAGAAACTCACAAACATACATGAGCCCTATAAACATAACACTCCTCTTTTGGGCAGTCGTGTAAAAATGTGCATTTATCTATCGTAATTTCAATCCTTTCACTTGCAGGTAAATTTCGTGGTATACGACCATCAATAATTTCTGGCGGAAGGCATTTAAAAAAACCGGCCAAGTGCGAGTCGGACTCGCGCACGAAAGGTTCCGTACCATTATCGAAAAAAACGGCCAAAAAATCACGTTTGTTGTATGGGAGCCCCCCTTAAATATTTATTATATTCTGTTTTTAGTATTTGTTGTTATAGCGGCAATAGAAATACATCATCTGTGTAAATTTCAACTGCCTAGCTATCACGATTCATGAGATACAGCCTGGTGACAGACGGACAGACAGACAGACAGACGGATCGCGGAGTCTCAGTAATAGGGTCCCGTTTTTACCCTTTGGGTACGGAACCCTAAAAAAACTATATTTCTCCAAAATTCATCGTCTCTTTAATTTTTTTCGTAAAGTGTAAAGCGGCTCGGTACTCGTGGCGAGGGCGCGTGCACCGGAGTCGGCCGGCCGCTGCGGCGCGCTCTTACACACACAAATACACTACTCGTTCACACATCGACGGCAATAGTTTCTTCAAATACCTATTTTTCAAATTCTTGTTGACGAGTCCGCTCTTAACTACTTTGTCCTGAATAAACCGAGCTGCCAGTTTTTGTCTACTTGCCATTGGAATTCGTACGTGTATGACTTGATCTTGTTCACAATCACAATCTAAAACGGATGCCCTATCAGCATTACGCCGCGTCATTATACCTATGAGATTGGATAATGCAGAATCATGAATAATTTTATACACCGTTTCCATTCGATTACGATGTTCTTGAATATAGTTAGAAGATATCTGTCTATCGTCTACGGTTTTTATATGATGTTTGATTTTATTAGTAAAGGTTAATGGTTCATTTTCGGGATAAAATACGTTGGCATATTCTTTGCAAAGATTAATTAAATTAGCTGTATCTTCTGCGTTTAAATGTTTCTATGCGCAAGTGCGATAAGATATCGGTATTCACGGTCGTGTCTAATGCTCGAGTTACTGGCATTGGCATTGTTTGTTCGTTAAAAATATGTGCGAAGATAGGTTTTGCTATAGGAATAACAATGCCTTTATCCGTCGGATTTGAAATTTGTACATTAGTATGATTATTTTGAGCGGATGATAAGCACTCGTTGATGTAGCAATCAGAAATAGATTGTTCTTCAATGTAAATGTCTCCTTGCGCAATATTAGGCATATTGATTAACTGAGTAGTTTGTGCAGGTATAGTAATTTGATAAGAGTTGAAGCATCCAGGAGTATATAAAATTATGTTAAATTTAGTGAATTTAGTCTCAAACGTGTGCGTAGCAAGGTCGATTTTTGCGTTCCATTTTTTTATTTTTCGCAACCTATTAACCCAACAAAGAAATTATGAAATTGATATAGGTACTAGCTGTCCTCCACGAGTTCGCTCCCGTCAGCTGGCTATCTATCTACCTGACTACCACCTACCTGTCTACACTACCTACCTACCCACCCACACTTCCTATCTACTTACCCACCTACCCTTCCTACCCTAACTGCCCTACCCTACCCTACCTATTTACCTACCAATTTGTTAAACTACTACGAATGTAACCAACTTTTGTTTCTACCGGCGATCTAATTAAATTTTAGAACACAAAAGCTGCTATTGTGACTTAACTATGATAGTGAGATATATTCTCTTTCAGTTTTTTATATAGGTAATAATGATTATTTTCTCCTTTATTTATCAGTTTTCTTATTATACACATTTTTAAATATTTTTATAAAATAAATTAAAAAACAAAAACATTTAAAAATATAAAAAATAGAGGCCCACCGGTATCGGGAACAGGGTCCAAGCTACCGGCGGTCAGGGCTCCAGAGAGAGGAACCTCCTAACTATACGAGCCGTGTCCAGCAGTACTGCTTTCTGGATCAGGCCCTTGACCCAGCCGCCTAACGAGAGCCTTCTAAGATGTTGGTCGAGGCTCGTGGCTATTAAGCCATTGGCTGACACGACTATCGGTACAATGATCGCTGTGTCCACATCCCACATGTCGACAACCTCGCGAGCCAAGTCAAGATACTTGATTTGTTTATCTTTCTCGGCTTTCACGAGGTTCCCGTCATGCGGGACAGTTATGTCAACAATCAATAATGATTATTTTAATTATTTAGTACATAATGTTTATGTATCATCAATAGTTTTCTCAGCGCATGCCAAATAATGAATTTTATAGGCAAAATTTTGCTACTTTGGGTTACATTATTGCAATTTTCATAAGGACCTCTTATTATTTTGAAAATAAATTATGCCTGTTACTCGGGAATAATGTAGCTTTCCATACATGATAGAATTTTTAAAATCGGTCCAGTAGTTTCAGAGCCTATTCGGTACAAACAAACAAACAATATAATCTTTCCTCTTTATAATATTGGTATAGATAATTTTATCGGGCTTTTATTTTTAACTTCTTCGAAACAGAGCACAGTTAACGAGTAATAATTTTGGGTAGTCACGTGGGTATTTATTTTTTCTTAATCTTTCGGGCTTATAATGGACTCATTTTCGCCGGTGTCGATTAAAAGTTTTATTGGTGTATCATTTATTTGAATATAAGGTAAATAGCTTTTGGTATGCAAATTTAGTCGGCGGCAGTTTTCTCCAAGATTGGGTAAAAATTTGTACTCTGATGGTTTTGGACGTAACAAGTTTGATTGTCAAAGTCAAGTTCGATCAAAAAATTGTTAGGGTAATTTGTATTTGTATTAGTAACTTCAGTGTTCTGGATATTGCAATCATAGTAGACATAATTGATGATTAAATGAACTTACCTGTACGTGAAGTTCAATCACAATTACTCGAAGAGCTTCGTTCTCGATATTAGCATTTACACAAATGTAGTTTCACTTACAGACTCGCCATTTCAGCACTTAATTTTGGAGAACAATAAAGCTTTTGTTGGTGACCATGACATTCCTACCGCGCCCGCTCATTTAGTTTGGAGGTTTGCTGAGCTGACTGGGAGGGAGGGATGCTAATATCGTGAACGAAGCTCTTCGAGTAATTATGATTGAACTTCACGTACATGTAAGTTCGTTTAATCATCAATTACTCTCAAGCTTCGATCTCGATATTAGCATTTACGAACATGTAGATGTTTAGAGAGAAGTAGGTAATAGTCGTGAAATGTAATCAATAAAATTTATTGTATCTTTGCATTGGGATTTTACAATGAAGAATATAAGTACATATGTATTATGTTTCATAGCTATATTAAGGTCAATAAAATAATTTAATATATTTTCAATGATTAAAATGTAATTAGGGGAATGAGATAATTATCCATTTAACACACTTGTGGCAAAATCACCTTCGGTAGACATATCGTTTGATATTATTCTATTATAATATTTAGCAAATACCGTTGAAGTTGAACTCCACCCGGCAGTTTTACCTATCACATTCAGACTAACACCTACGCTATATGCCTTTGAAGTGGCTGCGTGTCTGGTGCTGTATGCAGTAAATAGTGAGATATCAATGCCACTGTTTTATAACATGGCCTTTACCCATTTGCTTAAAGTCTGCGATGTTACAGCTCGGTATGGTTTCCTGAATGAAATAAAACGTGGTTGATGTTCTTGACGTATCTGATTGGTCTTATCAAGATACACTTGAAGAGTATATATACTATACACCCGTATTTTGCCAGTTAACATAACTAGCGACTCGCTTCCTCGTTTATCACTCTTTCTATTGGTGAAAACCGCATGAAAATCCGTTCGTAAATCTGAGATTATACATTTGCTTTCCCATTTTAGTGTTTTCTTTATGCCTTGCTTGCAATACAGTGATAAAAATTCTTGGTTATAAAGGGTCACCCTGGCGAACGCCTCTACATGTATTTATTTTGGACCCTTTTTTTCTAATCGCAGTCTGCTTATGCTTTGCTTGTCTTTAATAAGTTTTATAGTTTGAGACGGTACCTCGCATTCTTGTAGAGCTCGAAGAGAAGTCGAACGCCTTTGCACACTTTAAAACAAATCATCGAGAAGTATGAAGAAATGAAATTCCCGCTTTACTTAGCATTTATTGATTATGCAAAGGCGTTCGACTTAATTTCTCATGACAGCATGTGGAGAGCTCATCATGAATCACTCCCTGCGGTCGTGATTCAGTTGTTAGAATCCTTTACTTGTTCGTGACTCATCTATGGCCCTCGCTTTAAATCCGTCCTTTATTCACTAGTTGCATAATATACTATTTTGGGTTTCCTCCTATAGACTTAAAGTGGGGATGTTTTTTTCTTTGTGTGGGGTATCGTTGGATAGGCCAATCAAAATATTATGGGATTGTTAAAACCATTTTTTGATTCAGAGATCCGTTTGCGTAAAATTAAGCTATAAATTGCAAATCTATCTTAGAGTCAAGTGCCCTTGCCAGCGAATTGGTTGCTATGTGAAAAAATTCACGGCAGTAGTAAACATAACGAAATTAAAAGGAAAACTATCACAGATAAGTAGGTTTTACAAGTTTACGAGTAAAATGCGACCAACTTATAAAATGTACTTGGAACAGTAAATTTTTTGTACAAATGCCATTAAAAAATTACTTAAATAACCTTGTTAGCTGTGTAAAATAGAGTAAATATATCTTTATGAACCATGTAAAAATATACAAAAATAAAATTATAACAGGGTTTACAAGTTTACGAGTAAAAGTCGACCAACTTATGAAATGTACTTGGCGCAGTAAAATTTTTGTAAAAATGCCATTGATAAATTAATTAAATAACGTTGTGTAAAACAGATAATAAATAAATGCTTATGAACCATGTAAAAATATACAAAAATAAGTCATAACATCCTTAATAATAATTATTTCTAAATTATTAATGTTTAAGCTCGAAGAATGCATTGGAGTGGCCGGAGTTGTTGGCAGTACCGGTCCGTAGTCCATACGGCGCATGCGCGCGGGGGAGTCTATTTTGTGTTAGTTCAGAAGTATTTTCGGCGTTTTGTAATCTAAAGTCCAATTAGATACGATTGCCAAATACACTATGTATTTATATTCTTTTGTCGATATCCATCTATTAAGTCAATATTCGACCCGACTACATCACTAATTGAGTAGCGTA
The DNA here is from genome assembly GCA_948252205.1 of Orthosia incerta. Taxonomy (NCBI): domain Eukaryota; kingdom Metazoa; phylum Arthropoda; class Insecta; order Lepidoptera; family Noctuidae; genus Orthosia; species Orthosia incerta. The sequence goes on from OX411769.1 coordinate 4,268,551, forward strand.
AAACTTTCCAGAACGAAATAGTGAATACCGCAGATTAGAGGTGAATACATACGAAATATTTCGAATTCCGAAAGAGAAATAAACGAGAAGCGAACGAACCATACCATTCTCCATGGCTCTAACGCGCGCTCGTATCGGCTCCTTTCATAATTCGCACCCGCGGTGGTACTCAAATAGATAATATTTTTAACTTCAGTTGCGAAGTTGGATTTTATAACTACTTCTTCAGTTACCAGTTATTCCTTCTTTAGATTAAATCAAGAGAGAATAGGTTACTTCTAGGCAAGCGTGTTTCACCGTAAACCACATCATCGCTTACCATCAGGCGAGATAGTGGTCAAACGCGAGCATATAAATAATAAAAAAAAACATTATCCTATGTGGGCACGTTTTTAGAAGTTGTGTGCCGCTGAAACCGTTTTAATGTTCAAGTAACAACAACAAAACCCTCTTCTTAGTCCGCATTATTATGCAACTTCGGAACTCTATTACTGCGCGTGGCCAGACACGCACTTGGCCCGTTTTTTATTCTTAGTTAATATTGCACAGAAACATGATTTAAGTGTTTCATAGTGTTTATTTTATGTACTTGATCTAGAATCAGTAAACAATAGAAGTAAATAATGAAACATAATAGGATTTCAACCTAAAACTGTAAGTACTAACGTATTTTCTCTAATGGAGTGGGCCACAGCCATATTCTTGTCATTTTAGCGCATCCAAGCAACCTAGACCGAGACCTAGGCCCTGTGTGCATCTAGATTAAAGTCATTTAGTTCTTGTAAATAAAGTCCATTTAGTTGAGACCATGCGTTTGTACAAGCTAGTTTTGTTGATTTCCTCTTAAATTTCTACGGGAAGGCACTTTCAGGTGCGCTAGGTGTCTGAAAGTTATAAATGTACTTTCTGAAGTACTACCATTGGATAGCATGTTAGAATGACTACCAAGCCAAATTTAAGGTGGAAATCGCTTCGATAGTTTGGGCGGCAATCAACTTATAATGTTGCGAGATCACACAATTTCATCAGGTTGACACTTTTGGACACGGTACGTGCCTGAGATGTACTTGTTGAAGCATTACTTTATACCCTGCTGGGACAGCTACCAGGCTGTCTTTTTATGGAGGAAATCGCTTGAATATTTAAAGAGAAAATCAACTTGTAAGATCGTGAGATTACACATTTTTATCAGATTACCTGTTTCAAGTCGTTACGGGCCTAAAGGTTATTGATGTACTCATACGCAAGTACAGGAGACTTACTACTTGTTCTTGTTACAACCGCCCGATGCCGTGCCCCGGCGATCACACCCGTCCGGCACAATGATAATAACCCCACAGTCTTTTTTTTCGATATCTACATACGTTATTATCTTGATCATTTATTTGTATAATAGGTACCTACTTAGGTAGGTGGTAGGTTTTTGCATTTAATAAAAACAAAATTAAAAGATTCTTCTATATTTTGTAATAAATGTCATTGTCTTTCGGTGCTCACGGGTGTTTGTGCCCCGTCAGGCCGGGCACCCATGATTTTTTGCCCGTTTTACCCCCAAATTGTTACGCTACCGTTAATATAATTATTGACAGTTAAATAAATGTTTGACGAAGTATTTCGCCAAGTAGACAATAAATCAGCTAGAGTGAGGTTTCTTTTCGTTAATTCGTACGTAGGTGTAGTTTCGTTTATATCGGCTTCACATCTTGATCCCTCGTGGTGTCCAACACATTGGCAGACTGGCTCTTCCTCCTCGTTAAGAGAACATTCGCCGTCGTTCAGACAGTAGTCATGACACGCGGAGACCTCGCATCTTTGTCCTGTGTAACCGGCGTCACAGCTGAAATAATGAAAATATTAAACTTAACTACAATCGACGGTGCAGGAAAACATCGTGGTGAAACTGGAATGTTTTAGGACCAAAAATTCGAAGACATGTGACATCCACCAACCTTGGCCTTGTTGTGGATTATGGCCCTTTTCCTCGTACAAAGAAGAGGCCTGAGTCCCGGCACTGCCCGGCAGTGGAAAACAATAAAAGGCTGATGACGATACCTACCATTCAAAAAGAAAACCATCAGAAGAAGTAGAGTATGTTTTACCTGCATGTAGGATGTCCCTCATCACTAAGACTACAGTTGCCGTGCATGCAATAGTTCAGACAGTCTGATATCTCGCATCTGTGTCCTGAATAATCTCCTTTGCACTGGCAGACTGGCTCGCGGTTCTCATTCAAGGAACAGTCACCGTTGTTGGAACAATAGCCAAGACACACGTCGACTTGACATCTTGTCCCGGTGTAACCGGCATTACAACTGAAATAAAATCATATTGTGTCCTTAGAATTATTTATACAATGTTTCCGTGCATGTAGTAATAAATCTTTAAGGCCGTTAAATACACTTTATTTTATAGATAAAACACCCTATAAGGGGTCGTCCAATCCCAACACTTTCAAAGATAGACTAAGTCAAATACTAAAATTGCTATTATATATATATAATAGCAATTTTAGTATTTGACTTAGTTATGTCGATATCCACATAATCAACGACCATAAATTTGGATTGTATATGAATCCAGTAGGCTCAATTCATACTAGCGCAGACTCAAAGCGCATCGAAGCGTCAAATTCTTCACAAGGCCACAGATAATATAATACTAGCATACAGATGCCTCATCCCATACAAAGAAACCGTCTTCTCTTGTTCTTTTTGTAAGTTCATCAATCGCGTTCGATCCCGTTTCACGGCAATAGATGGTGTTAGCAGCGACTTGCAAGTAAAAGGGTTTACTAGGTTCGTGAATATTTTTTTCTTTAAATACAGTGAAAGTTCGTTTTATAGTATTTTTTTGCACGTTTTTACAGTCTTTTTGCACCAAAATGTGATACAATGCAAATTTAAAAAATCGGGTGGAATGCCTCAGAATTTTTTAAATGCGCCATCTACTTATAAATGATCCGTTAAAATAATCTTTGAAATGTGAATTAAGAGCCCAATATTCCATAATTTTGTACTTAGGAGAGTTGATTAAACAAGAACATACAATTTTTATGTTCAATTCCAGAAAATTTTATTTTTACACACAATTATTATATGGCTAGTATTTAAACGAGCGAAAAAAAAATCAAATTAAAGGTGTAAAAAATACTGAATATGGCTTACTGAAATACTAAGTGGGCGACAAACAGTGGGCGAATACAAATGTTTAAAACATCGACTTGAAAATATAAGTTTGTCGACAGGGCTCCTTTTTCTGTCTGCAGGGTCTAAAGTAACCTAACATGAAGGAGATGACGGGAGCTAAGTTCGCTCGCTTTGCTCGCTCACTTCAGCTCCCGTCATCCCCTTCGAACCTAACCTATCCGTGTCGGGGTGCCCTAAGTTCCCGAGCTCGCTTCGCTCGCTCTTGGACACGAATAAACCCGAACTCCCGCACTGCACAGTGATGTCGCCTCGATAGTTGTTCAGCTATTTTCAAAATAATAATATTCTAAAATAGAAAAAATAGAAACCCAAATACAATTAAAGTATGTAACAATATTATTACCGCAGCTCACAAAAATCTCCTAAAAGGTATTACTCAAATCGGATAAATAGTCGCTTACTAAGTATAATAGTCGCCCATTCAGTATATTTTTCGCTCGGTTAATTATTTCCCTTATTATATTATATTGAATTGTGTGCACATGTCGCGCCATCTAGTGAGATTTATTCGAACCATATTTCTTTGTTAGCAATGAGACCCCGTGGCTTTTAGCACGCAATGCGATCTATAACCGCGCGGATTTCATTCGCGCGAATTTTTATCAACGTACTGAATCGTACCTATCACGCACTGCGGATAAAATACCGCGCTATGTTTGTGTCTTTCTACCTGTTCATAGAGCTCAAAACATCGCGCCGCAATGCGGTGGATTCTGTGGCAAAACACGGATTTCTTGCGGTATTATTTCCGGGGGTAGCTTTATACAATTCCTTGTGACGTAGTCGCGTGAATTCGCGCGCTTTCGCTCGGACGTTTAAGTCCGGCACAAGTCGGTTTACGATTCCCGACTGACGAGTGATGACGCGTTGGTTCGGGTAATAGGCAATTGGGTTCTTACGAACGCGCGCGCACCTGTCAGCGTTGATGGTGCTCATCAGAACCGCGAACTCCGTCGAGTGCGCGTGATTTCGCGCGTCTTCTTTTAATCTCAGAAGAAATATGTGCATTACGTTGTGGAGATCAGAGTGAATTTGCTACTTATTTATTTATTGCAATTACTCTCTGCACTCACAGAACACGCCACCCAACACGTGCAGAGAGTCAATAATTATAGGAGTACATAAGACGAATAATATAAAATTGACACAGATTAAACACGGACAGGCAAACCAATTAAACTAACATTAATAAACAAATCATAATTCAATAAAAACAATTCAACAATTCCATAAAAATAATACGATAATTCAATAATAACAGTCCAATAATAAAAAATCAAAATTAATAATTTAAATTCAATAATAACAATTTTATAACAATAATAATAAGACAATAACAATTTCATAGTAATAGTTCAACAATTTCCAATTAACTCATTTAGTCGCTAAAACACTCTTTGCACTCCAATATTTATCCAATGTGCGTGTATTTTTAAAGGGTTTTAAAAATACACGCACATTGGAGTGGAATATGTTCACATCTAGATGCTGAGCAGTCAGGGTGTTGAGCAATGAAACAGCTTGATTTGCGGCCGCATATTGTGCGGTACGAGTCCGGACTCTGGATGTCGCTAAAAGCGGACGCGAGCACAGTCGCGTGTATTGAGCCGGCGCGGATAGTCCACAGCGAGACAACGCCGCGGGGTTGTCAATTTTGCCGTTAAGTAATAAAAAAATATGCAGAAGGAGTGCGCATTCACGTCTCAGCTCGAGAGTATCAATACCCACCATTCCTGATACGAACAGAAAGGGATACAAGTAGGGATAATACCCATACATTTTTTTGTACAGGTACTGGCAGAAGTTCCGCTGCACCCGCTCCAACAGGAGATTATACTTTGACTCGTGTGGATCCCACACAATCGAATTGAATTCAAGTTTGCTGTGGACAAATGCGAAGTAAAGGGCCACAATATCATGTTTGCTGGTAAACCGAGCCGACTGCCTCATGACAAACCCAAGAAATTTGTGTGCTCGTTTACACAGAGTAGTTATGTGGTCATTAAAAGTCAGCCCGGTGTCCAACACTACACCGAGATCGCGGATTGTTGTGACCAGCTGAGGTCGTGGCGGCCATCGCCCGAGCCGGTGGATGTCCATCCGAGGACGTGCGGACGGGCGAGATCCGCGCCGACGCTATCGGGCTCGGCATGGTTTGGGTGCGGTGCCTAGTGGCGGCGGCGCAAAAAGTCTCTAACAATGAAAGACTGCTGGTGGGGTGGGTTGCAGCGAGGGTCAAGCTGCTGCAACCAAGGGCATTGCGGTGCTATCGTTGCCTGGACATTGGGCATGTCAGGGCACGATGCACTGCCGAAACAGACCGCAGCGAGCAGTGCTATTGCTGCGGTCAGCCCTGCCACAAGGCGGCCCAGTGCTCTGCGGCGCCAAACTGCAGCCTCTGTACAGCTGCAGGGAGGCCCGCTGACCACAGAGCGGGCGGAAGAGGAGAAGGAGGGCCAAAGTTGCCGGGGGCTCTTTACCCCCTCGTCAGTCTGGCTGCTCTTCGGCTGACACCCGGCCTAGGAATGGAGTGGAGGGAATGGATTGCGCATAATGGCACTGCCATTTCCTCCAGGGCAATATCAACCACTCTGCCAGAGGTCAGGATCTCTCGCTCCAGAGCATGGCAGAGTGGTCGATTGACGTGGCTGTGGTCGCCGAGCCGTATTTCGTCCAACCCAGGGATAACTGGGTTGGAGACCTCGACGGTATGGTGGCCATTATTGGCGGGGCTCTTGTCAGCCCGTCCCAAGGTCGTGGCTGGGTGGCCGCCCTCGGGGACGGCGTTGGCATAGTTGGCGCGTATTTTTCGCCCAACAAGAGTCTCGCCGAGTTCGAGAGTTTCCTTGTCGAGTTGGGCGCCGTCGTAGGCCGACTCCACCCTCACCCTGTGCTGTTGCTAGGGGATCTCAACGCCAAGTCTTCGGCGTGGGGATCTCCGGTAACCGATGCTAGGGGTGAGGCGCTGGAGGAGTGGGCAGTAACCACCAGTCTAGTCATCTTAAACCGTGGCTCAGTTTACACGTGCGTGCGACAGCGGGGCGGGTCAGTAGTGGACGTCTCATTCGCTAGCCCTGCTGTCGCGAGCCGTGTCCATGACTGGCATGTCGCCGTGGAGGTGGAGACGTTATCGGATCACCGATATATCCGTTTCGACGTCTCCACCAAGAGCGCCGGCGGCCGCGGTACACCGGCCCGCGAACGGACGGTCCGCGCTGGGCTCGCAAGCGCATCGACAGGGATCTTCTCGAGGTGGCCACCAATTGTCCAGGCCTGGATCCGGGAGTCGACAACGATCGGACTCGTCGACGTCGAACAAGATGCGCTGTGGTTCCGTTGGGCGATGCGTGTCGCGTGCGTAACGGCCAGACGCCAGTACACACGAAACCAGAGGACAAGAAACCAGTCCCTGACGAAGAAGCCGCGTTGTATGAGGTGTACCGTGTGGCGACACAGACTCTGCGGCTGGCCATCGGCGAGGCGAAGAAGCGAGCCAGGGAGGAGATTTTTTTTGTATTTTTTTTTATTTGTGATGGATTTGCTCTTGACTCTAGTCTAGGTCAAAGTTGACAGAGACAGAATCGACGATGGAGTGAGCTTACCCAGAAAAAACCTAGTCACTTTAACTTTAAAGAGATTCGGGTTGAATGCGTTCGGAAACACTGACGCAGGTAGCGAGTTCCATTCATTCGCTGTGCGCATTAAGAAGAATGTTTGGAGTGCTTGGTGCGAATTGGTGAAATGGCAACAAGGTAAGGATGATAACTTGCAGTGCGTCTAGATATCCGATGGTAGAAGGGGGCTGGTGGGATGAGGTCGTGGAGTTCTTGAGCACACTCACCGAAATACAGTCTGTAGAAGACCGACAAGCAGGCATCCTTGCGGCGATGAGCCAAGCTGTGAAGCTTGGCATCCGCCAGTTCAACGTTGCCAATAAGCCTCCTGGCTCTGCGTTCCACCGAGTCAAGCGCGGCAAGCTGATGTTTAGCTGAGCCATCCCAAAGGTGGCTGCAGTACTCCATGCAGGATCGGATTTGCGATTTGTATAGTGTTAAAAGCTGTCGAGCTGTAAAGTATCGCTTCACTCTATTTAGGATGCGTAGTTTTTTGGCCGCAATTTGGGCTTTGTACTCAATGGAGGCGCCAAAGTTGAGACTGGATGTCAACTCCATGCCTAGGAGCTCGAGCCGATCAGTCACAGGAACAGACGCACCCCGAAAAGTAGCTGTTAGATCGAAAAGACTCCTTTTAGCGGTAAAAAGACAAGCCTGTGTTTTGGTGGCGTTAAAGCAGATTGTCATCACCCCACTGGGAGACAATCACCGCCGGGCGCCTCCACTTACGGAGAGTCTCCAACCCGAGCTGCTGGAGGAGGCAGTTGCAGCCCTCTTCCCGGCAAGACCGGAGCATATCCCGCCACCGATGGCTTTGCCCACGGCCGTAGATTCTACAGAGGAGAACGCCATCAGCGTCCCAGAGGTGACATAGGCAGAAATGGGGGCGGCCGTGATGCGGCTCCGGGCCAAGAACGAGGCTCTGGGGCCCGACGGAATCCACGGCCACGTGCTAGCCCTCGCTCTGAAAGAGCTAGAGCTCTGGCTGAGAGGACTCTTCACAGCGTGCCTTGAGCGGGGCCAGTTTCCCACTTGTGGAAATCTGATCGTCTGGTCCTGCTCAGGAAGGCGGGGCGCCCTGCAGACTCGCCGTCCGCGTACCGGCCCATAGTGCTGCTAGACGAGGTGGGCAAGCTGTTCGAGTGGATAATCGCTTCCCGCCTCGTCAGCCACTTGTACAGAAGGGCCAGACCTGGACAAAAGCCAGTTCGGCTTTCGGCATGGGCGCTCCACCATCCACGTGATATCGCAGGTGAGAGTCCTTGCGGAGGAAGCGGTGTCCTGGGGTGGGGTGATGTTGGCGGTGTCCTTGGACATTTCCAACGCCTTCAACACCCGGCCCTGGAGTTGTGTTCGGAGTGCCTCCCTACCTCCACCGCATCGTCGGGGCTTATATGGCGGAGAGGTGTGTCACCTAGTGGGACGTGATGGCATTGAAAACCAGCACCGCATATCGTGCGGTGTTCCACAGGGCTCGGTCTTGGGCCCGCCCCTGTGGAACATCGGGTACGACTGGGTGCTGAGGGGTGAACTCCAACCGGGCGTAGAACTGACGTGTTACGCGGACGATACGCTGTTCACCGCCCGGGGGAGTTCGTGCAGGGAGGCAGCGTTGCTGGCGATGGCTGCGGTCTCACAGGTGGTGAGCCGCATACGGCGCCTTGGCCTGGAGGTGGCCCTCAACAAGTCGGAGGCCATGGTATTTCATGGCCCTCGGCGAGCGCCAGCGCCCGATGCCCACATCATCGTCGGGGGGGCTCAAATCGCTGTCGAGTCAACCATGAAGTACCTGGGATTGGTGCTCGACAGCCGGTGGGATTTCGGCCCCTACTTCTGGCGGCTGGCGCCCAAGTTGTTGGGCGCGGCTGGGGCACTGTCAACGCTGCTTCCAAATCTGGGGGGCCCGAGCGCTGCCTGTAGGGGCTCTACGTGGGGATCGTCCGATCGATGGCCCTGTATGGGGCCCCGATCTGGGCGGCTGACCTGACGGCCGGCAGCATCGCTGTTCTGCGAAAGCCGCAGAGAGCGATGGCCGTCAGAGTCATCAGGGGGTATCGCACAATCTCCTACGAGGCGGCTTGTGCACTGGCCAGATCCCCGCCCTGGACCCTGGAGGCGAAGGTACTCGCATCACTGTATCGGTGGCGCGAGGAAGCGCGGGCGCGGGGCGAAGGGCTGATGCAGTGACATATGGAGTTGCGTAAGTCTCAGCTTCGCGAGGTCCTGGTGGCGGAATGGCGGGACAGGCTTTCACGCCCTACCTTATTACCATCTAGGTGGTCCGGCCAGTGCTCGAGCGCTGGCTCGGGAGGAGGCACGGCTCCCTGTCGTTTCGGGTGACGCAGTTGCTTTTGGGGCATGGTTGCTTCGAGAAGTACCTGTGTCGCATAAACAGGGAGCCGGACGCCTGGTGTCACCACTGCGTCGACTGCCGGGAGGACACGGCGCGGCATACGCTGGCAGAGTGTGCCGCTTGGGAGGAGCCACGCCGTGCCCTCAACTCAGAAGTAGGCAGTGACCTATCACTACCACTCGTAGTTGAGTCTATGGTATTTAGTCAGTAGAAGTCTGACAGACCCCTCCGCCACCCCAGGGCGGAGGACATCCAATGAGGATTTTCCAACCCGGAACAAAAATAAAAAAAGTCTACCACATTGTCTTTGTCTCGCTGAAGAGCATCACAATCAGCCGAAGTCCCTATGCTAAATTATATCCTCAGATCATCAGCAAACATGAGGCACTTCGCCGTCCGAATGACCTCCGGCAAGTCATTCACCATGACAAGGAATTGGGTTGGGCCAAAAGTGCTTCCCTGACTTACACTTGATTGCGTTACATACGTTTCAGACCGATAACCGGCGAGCTGAACATATTGCTTTCGATTACCAAAATAGCTACAGAATAGTTTTAATTATTTTTTTCTAGAGAAAAAAATAATAAAAATAATTTAGGCGTAAATCCTATGGCTGAAAATTTTTGCAATAGCACGTCATTATGGACACGGTCAAAAGCTTTTTTAAAGTCAAAATAAGCTGCATCTACCTGCTTGTTGCTGTCCATCTCAGTGACAGCATAATCTACTAGATTGACTAGGTTGGTTGCAGTTGAGGTACTGGCTCTTAACCCATGTTGACAATCGCTCAGTAGCGGACCGATCTGTCTAGTTATGTGTCGGTTCAATATAGACTCGAATAACTTGCCAAAGGCCGATAGGATAGCAATAGGCTATGTTAAGTTTCAGATTGAGGCTTCGATGCGCTACGACTCTGCGCTAGTATGAATTGACCCTAAGACTGGAAGCCGACCCCGACATAGCTGAGAAAAGGCAGAACAAGTGACCTTACAATTATTTAAACAAGGAAATCAACATAAGCGGTAGAAATATCGAATACTAGCTTCTGCCAGCAGCTTCGCCCGCGTGGAAAGTGTTTTATCATTCTAAGGAACCACATTTCCGGAATAAAACTAAAAAGGCTAAGTGCTATTCCAGACTATTATCTATCTCTGTGCCAAATTTCATCCAGATCTGTCCAGTTGTTTGAGCGTGAAGAAGTAACAAATATACAAACATACACATTCACACTCACAAACTTTTGCCTCTATTATATTAAAATTTAAATATAATTTATACAAGCTTATCAAGTTGTTCTTGACCTAACTCAAGAACAACTTGATAAGCTTGAGCGGCTTCAAAATGTTTGTATAAGGTTCATATTTGGTTTGCGCAAATATGACCATGTTTCCGAATTCCGTGTGAAGCTCAAGTGGTTGCCCATTCGCCTTCGCCGGAATGCTCATATTCTTTCCATTTTATATAATGTACTCTTTACTCCTTACACCCCTCTTTACCTCAAGAATCGTTTCCAGTTTCTCCGCGATTCCCACACGAGAGTTCTTAGGTCATCAGAAAACTTACGACTTCAAATGCCAACGCATTGCACGACTTTTTTTGATAAATCATTTACTGTACAGGCTACTCGTCTATGGAATGCATTGCCCGATCCAATCAAACGTGCTCAATCATTGCCTGTGTCCAAAAGACTTGTAAAGGAACATTATCTGTCACTGTCTTCCTCTTAGCTTGTCAATTTCAATTAGATACTATAATTATCAATAGACTGTCGTAATTTTTTGTATTTCTTTTTATTTGCCTATATATTAAGTGGGTATGTATGTATTTATGTACCTATTACATAGCTTATGTATTTATCTGTGTATCTATTGTAGTATATCATTTAAGCAATGTTATTGTTACACCAATGACCGCCCCATTTAATGTCCAAGCAATTACTGTCCATACCAGGTTGCCTGGAAGAGATCGCGGCAAGCGATAAGGCCGCCCATTGTATGTGTTTTAGACTTAAGTTTTTTTTTTTATTAATGTATTTTATGGTGTACAATAAAGCGTATAATAAATAAATAATATATAAATATTAGTGTGATTTCATCCAGATCCGACCAGCCATTTGAGCGTAAAGAAGTAACAAACATACAAACACACACACACACTCACAAACTATCGCCTTTATAATATTAGTGTTATATAAGAAGTAAGAAGATGTTTGTTTTACCTGCATTTAGGAAGCCCCTCATCATTAACGCTGCAGGTACCTTGCAGACAGTAGTAGTCACACACAGAGACACTTCGCTGGGTGGTAGCAGGAGCTTCAGTGATTGGTAACAGACTCGACAGTGCATCGCAATCGTGAACTCCCTTGATCTGGTCATCTATTTTATAGTTTGTGGCTAAACCGAATGCTCTGTCAGAGAACTTTATTAACTCTTTGGGTTCTTCTTTACTCTTTGGATATTGCCAAACGAAGTCGTAACTCCCGTTACTGCTTATCCAGTAGATGTAATCTTTTGAGTCGGTCATCTCTTTTCGTTCAGTCTTTGATAAACTTTTAAGGACATTTTCGTTGTTTCCGTCCATATATGCATAATTTAAGAATTCAACAGAACCACCATCTATATAGTAAATTTTTTGTGTTTGTGTATTGATAGCCAAATTATAAAAATTGAATATCGAGTCATAGCGCACGGTCACTCTGCCGGAACCATTAAGAAGAGCTCTCTCCATTTTGTTTCCTTTGCACCAGTAAATGTACCTGTAAGTTAAATACCACTCTTAAATATTACGAAACAGACAGTATGATTTCGTGCTTTTTTATTTATTTATTCGTTTCTCCTCGCACTGCAATGCCTTGCAGCAATTACACCAATGGAGCAGAAACGTATAGTAATTAGTGAGAGGTAGACCTCGCGAGTCTGTCTTTTTATTGTTTGCCGATTCAGCTCGATCAATCCATCGAATAAAAAACCATTTAATTATAGATCCTGCTCACAAAATTTCACGAGAATCGGTTGAGCTACGCGACCTGTACGACATCCGGACATACGAAAGCATTTTTGCCCAAGCTGAAACGCAGACGCTTCGCTGTCGGTCGGTCAACTATAAGTCCAGCTTTACTCACGATGTTTTCCTTCACCGTTGTCAGCTATGTCCAAGATAAACTTAGAAAGTACATATGAATTGAAAAAGTCACATTGGTACTTGCCCGGATTAGAACCCACGAACTCAAGCACGAGAAGCGAGGTCTTAGCCACTGGGCCACAAAGACATAAGAAAGTGTTGTTGTTACCAACTGCTATAATTGAGCCACTAAACTAAAATTATTACCTTCAACTGCATCTGCAGTTGCCAGGTCCAAAAATTAGTAGCCGAATCAGCCCTACTAAACGGTCAACTTGACTGGGCACCTTAAAGGAACGTGATCCCACTCCCGCCTACCCGCGCGGCACCCCGCGTTCGACTCGTGCGCTAATATCGAGAGTTGAACCTCAGAGTGACGTCACCGCGCCAGGTTCACAGATAAGTTGACTGTGTGTAGTTCTTAGTTTAAAATGATATCCGCTTCATAAGTGATCTTGTGATCCAAATTACTTTTTATGAAACTAGCACTGGGAACGTACCCTCTACAGCTGTTAACGGCAATATCTGTGGGGGTCTGATCATCCATCTCGATTAAATCGTAAACATTGGTATTAAGTCCGGGTTTTAGTGAAATCCAATTAATGCTTTTTTTATTGGTATCAGTGAAGAAGATTTTTTCCGTTGCTGGATCGTAGGCGATGCTATGAATGTTACGATCGAAACTCTTCAAGAAACATTTGTTTTCTTTGGATGTTAAGTAGTATCCACATATGGTGTCGTTGTCGCTCTGTTTGTCGACGTACAACATTCTGTTGTGAACTTCATCGTACACTATTGCAGTTACGTTTCGGGACTCAAAATGTACGGTGTCAGTTTTGGTTCCGTCGCTAGTGTAGAATATAATTTGATCTCCTAAGCTTACGGCGAAGTCTGAAACAAAAGAAAAGCGTTTTACCAAGTCGCGGTGCTAGGTGGACTACAAGATGCGAGACGCAAGGCAGAGGTCAATGTGATGACACTTGGGAGAGATCTTTGTTCAGCATTAGACGTCTCTCAGCTGAAGTTATGATGATGATGTAGGGTGCAGTCTCAATGAGAGCGGCAGATACTATAGTTACCCATTCTTCTTCATTGATATCAACAAATAAAACTGTAGGCTGTACTGGATAAATCGTATAATAAGTTTCTAAATATTTTGGTAGAAATGGCGGCCGGGCCGATAGCTCATGAGTAGATAAACGCCGATAGCGAGCGCGCAGGTGAAGTGAGCTGGCGCGGAATACGCGACGGGCGGCAGCTACCCTCACCCGCGCCTCTTCCCTTCCGTCATCTTAGGGAGGGCCGGCACAGTTACTATAGTTACCCATTGTTCTAAACTAGTAAGCTAAACTATTACATTGTGTAGTGCATACGCCTGTATATTATGAGGATGCGCTGTTAACCGAGTACTACGGGCTGACTGGAACTGTCTTCAGATATGGATTTATCTTTTGGATTAACTCAGCTATTATATAAATGGCATTTAAAGCACAAACGAGATATCTTAAAGCCATTTTTAAGTTAAAACCACCGATAGTTGTAAGCCCTTTTTTAACCGACTTTCCAAATAGGAGGACGTTCTATGTTCGACTATATTTGTTTTTTTTTGTGTATGTTCACCGATATCTCCGTCGATTGCGGACTGATTTTGAAAAATTTTTTTTTTTTGAAAAAGTATGTTCCGAAATTGGTCCCATTTTAATTTGCTGAATATCTGATGAAGAACTTCGAAGATATACAACAGAACACTTCAATAAATAACGGGGGTTTTTTAGTTGTACCTACCTAAAAGGCAAGTTTTTTAGTAAGGTACCTATTACGCCTGAATAGGTTATCCAAATATCATGAAACTTGAACATAACCGGTGAAATGAGAGATCTGCGTATCCCCTTTAGAGCTTTCCGGCGTGATGTTATGTTACAAAATGGTGTAAACAATAAACAGACATGCGATTGCAGCAATCCCGAGAGATTTGCTGTCATTTATTGGAAGAGTTCTGTTCTATATCTCCGAAGTTCTACAAAAGATCTTGATTACATTATAATAGGACCACATGAGAAGCAACAGCTTTCAAATAAAAATGAAAATCGTTTCACCTAGTCAAAAGTTCTGAGGTGAATAAATACAGTCGAATTGAGTACCTCCTCCTTTTTGAAGTTGGTTAACAAAATGTTTTTTTATTTTGCAGTTAATGTTATTTATCATAATTGCAAATTGATGGGCAGCGACAACTGGCCTTCATTGAAATTCATGTCTAGCAATCGTATAAATTATTTCTATAACCAGAAAACCAGCCAAGTGCGAGTCGGAATCGCGTACGAAAGGTTCCATACAATTATCGCAACAACTGTTGTTGTAAGGGAGCCCTACTTAAGGGTACACTAGTCGACGGCACGAACTATCTTGTGCGCGGGGTTAAAATGCATTTTATACAAACCGACAACATGTGCGGAAGAGATAGATGCTGTGATGAGCAGTAGGAAGCTAGTTCGCGTGCGACTACACAATTTGCATATTTGTAGCGAAATGGATAATGATTTAGGACGAAACCGAGCGCGCGAAATTTTATAAACAGACCTTTCGAAGTCTAGATATCATGAAAAAATTACTAAATCTATCTGTTCAAAATAAAATTATATGCATTGTTGAACTACTAATCTATCCTTGTATGGAGGCCGTTTTGCAATTTTCCGTCTTCATATGGTATTTATTTGCGCCCAAAAATGCGTTAAAATTAGTGTCGAAATGTGGAACTTTCGACGCTCATAACTTTCAAATATTTTCTTTTTTTACTTTTTTGCTTCCATACAGGACTAGATAATGATGAGACAAATCGATATCACTTTTTATTTTGGACGTACATTGCCAAACAGTGAAATAATCCCTAGACTACGTTTGTATGGAAGAATTATCGACTTAAATTAAATATTTGCAACAAAAATACATCATCTTTGAAAATTTCAACTGTCTAGCTATCACGGTTCATGAGAAACAGCCTGGTGACTGACAAACAGACAGACGGACCACGGAGTGTTAGTAATAGGGTCCCTTTTTTACCCTTTGGGTATGGAACCCTAAAGCAGTGGCAACAAGTTTTGTTTTAAAAATAATAACAATAAATTGTAACTTTTCTTAAAAACTCTTTTTCTTCTAGAAACAGTTGGTAACCCTAATTCTAAACAATGTTTCGTAATAAAGAACCAGTTAAAATATCTAAAATTAATAAATCTAGTTTAATAAATCACGCTTACCCCAAGAATGCGCCGCTCCGACGTAGCACGCCACCAACACCAGAACGAGCTGTGCCCTACACATATTATTGTTCTTCAGATAATCAAGTTATTTATTCAAATATACGGTGTGACCACTGCTGGTGATCACTCTTGGAATATTAATACAAATAACTCAAGTTTTTGCGATTATATAAATGTATTTTAGGCATTGTTCGGTGATAAGAAAGACTCTCAGATAACCAACACTCCTCATTACTAGAGATAAGTATGTGACCGGGAGGGGTCACGTAAACAATGTGTCACGTTGTTACTGAGAAATTCCAGATGGAATAACACAAAAAAACAAAATATCTCGGCGTATCGCGTTGCCTATAGCACATAATAAATAATTGCCTGTATGCAGAGCTGCGCAAAATTCATGATTTGCTTTAATTAAAATAAAGCGCTTCTTTGACACTGTGGTCAAGCATAGTAACCCCCTAACCCAAGCGGCCAGCCGATACGAAATCTCCTAAATCTCCCGAATTCGCCAACCAAAGCTCACTCTCACTACCCCCGATGACGTCACTACCCTGCTCCAAGAGACCAGCACACTTAGAAGACGCAAACCGCCTTCGTTCTGACCTCGCCGCCGAGGCCCGCCACGACGTCCCCGTCTAGATATTCAAGCCAGTCCGCGCAATGCTGAGCCGTAGTTAAATAATTTGCTAGTTAATAAATTGTGTAGGAGTGTAGTCGTGTTGACGTCACAGGTCCGAAAGAAACACTGAGATGACTTGCAGGGGTTTATTCAAAGTGCTGAAGTTACAGGCTCAGTTTACACTATAATTTAAAATAAGGCGTAGTACACACAGCCAAGTCCGCTTGGACGAAGGCGGGGTACTTACCCCTCTTATCCAAAAAATCCAACTGACAGGGATGTTCTACGTGACCTTTCCAAGTAGGACGAGGATCCACAGATTCACCTTTCTGTTAGCTGGCGATTGCATTGACGAACGATAATAATCTGTCGAAGTCATTAAATAGCGGTAATTATTAACACCGTGATTCAGGATCAAGACACCAATAAAGAGCGACATCTAGTAGTAACACTGCGAACCACGTATAATGCAGTCAATGAAATTGACTGAGTCCTCTACTACTAAAGTTCCTCAAAAGAATCGTAATCAATAACAGTTTAAAGCTTTATACGCAGATGGCTCTAGTTGTGAGATACATTATACATAAATAATACGGTTCATAGTAATAAGGTGTGCTACAATTGGAGTTTCTTGTCCGTTCTTCTCCACGTTGGTATTTTCCGAACGGATGGTAAAATCATTTTTTAAAGATCCAGCCCTAGTTGTCTCCCCAGCGACGCCCTGTGCCGAGGTTCGACACCATAGGGGGTAGCCCTCAGCGTGGTCGCTTAGGTTTAGTTTTTTTATTTCTGGCTGGAGGCTCTAATTCAGTCTCCACAGGATCGCCCGGCTAAGCAGTAGCTAATCACTCGGATTGATCTGCGAGACGACACGCAATTAAATAAAAAAACGTACCAGGTTGAACTTTACACACCTGCGTACCCGTTTAGAGCGTAATGGTATGTTATGAAATGGTATAAACAATAAATAGACATGCCATTGCAGCAATCCCAAAAGATTTGCCCAAAAGAGTTCTGTTGTATATCACAGAAGTTCTTCATCAAATCTTGAACAAAGTTAAATAGGACCTGAAGTGGACTGTATTTGGTTGTTTGTTGGAAGAATGAAAATACTGTCGTGATTCGTATCTTCAATTTTATTCCTTATTGTTATTACAACTGTATGTTGTTACAATTGTAGAGCTGAAGACTGACTGTGTCCGACTGTGTCTCAGCCTCCAAACGGTCCGACCTTTATACTAAGACCGCTAGGCGCGAACAATGGCGCCCCTCTCTCTCAATGGCGCTCGGGTATGGCGCCATAGAAATGCCGTAATTATCAAAATTATCTTACTTAAGTCTACAAAAATTATACATTTCCTTAATCTACATACTTGATTCTACCTAGGAAACATATAAAGCTGTAAAAAGGTCAACACAAAAATCTTATCTAACCTAGATTCCTCCCTACTTATGAGCTATTAAAACATGCATAATCTTACCTAATTATCTACCTTAAAACTCACATGGAACCTACATCAATTATATTTTAAACATCCACGTGGGATTTTTATAACACGAAAAGGAGAAATTTACAGATAATTCTAACGGGTATCCTATATTCTCACGCCGAACCCCGGTAATTACATAATGTGTTTTGGGATACAACAATAGGCCATTCAATGTTTTAGTACGGTTGCGTATGGTTCTAAGCATTTATTGTTGCTTATTTTTACAAAGCGGCATCTTTGACAACAGTTCTATGACAAACAAGGCGTTCACCGTTCTGAAGCCATTAAACATTGATTGTCACTTTATTTTTACAAAACGCCGACAATATTGCTTACCACCGTTAAAAAGGCCCAAACACATGTATGCCTTAAACAACCGTTAAAGGTCTACCGTGGGAATTGTCCTTATGCTAAAATCACCATGCAACGTACACAGTCATGTGTCCGTTACAGGACCATTTTGAAATAAACGGAGGAGCTCGTGGCTAAATAATAACAGCCGCACTGGTCGATCTTCAAGGTTAAGCAACGTTTGACGATGTCGCTCTGTGGGTGACCATTTCAACATACCGAGTTTCTTCTGTGCCTCAGAAAGCACGTTAAGCCGTTGGTCCCGGCTGTCATTTGAAGATCTTTGATAGTCGTTACGGATAGTCAGAAGCTTGAGATCTGACACCAGTCTAGCCAAGGGGTACGTGTTACCCAGTTACTGGGTTGTTGAGGTCAGATAGGCAGTCGCTCTATGTAAAACACTGGTACTCAGCTGAATCTGGTAAGACTGGAAGCCAACCCCAACACAGTTGGGAGAAGGCCCTGATGTGTTTCCCGCCTGCGTCGCGTGTCGTCACTGCCTACGATGCGACCAGGTCGTAAGTTAGTGCAGTTTGGCCATCAGTTTCATTTATGGCGCTCTGGGCATTTGCCCGGCTCCCAAACCCCCCCCCCTCCCCCTTGATCCTGCCTACTCAACGAGGAAAGAGTGTGGACTCAATAAATTGATAGCTTGATTCCTGGGAACCAAAATAATTATTCTATACTAGCTGTTACCCGCAGCTTCGCCCGCGTTAATATAGATTTTGTCAATCAATTCTGGTTGTCGTCATATAGGGTGAGAAAAATCCAATGTTGCAGTTGTAGTTTTAATCAAATTCGGCCCCGTGGCTTCTTTGATTGTTTTGTGCTATTATTCATAGTGATGATTTGGCCATCCACGCCCACCTGCAAAACTCAGCCTGTATAGGTACAGGAATTATTAACATAAAAACGATTAACTTAAATAATTAAGAGACGTTGGTCAATAAAGGTTAAACAGTTAAAAAAGGAAATAAATAAACTAAAGAGCGAATTGAAGATACCACTCTATCATAAATTTTATCTACAGTTAATATGCATGACTCTATTATGCCCTTAGTCAAGGGTACAACATTTTAGGACGCTGCTATATACTATGCTGTATGTCCTTTCATTTGGAGTCTTTTAAATTTAAATGATAGGACACTATATGTAAAAGAGTAACCATGGAGTTTCTTGCCGGTTCTTCTCCAGAGGAAACGACTAACCCGAACCGTGCACCTTTTTCCGACGTTTTATAAGTGCCCATGTAGGCCTATGTAAAATAAAAAATAAAAATTGATTTGATTTGATTTGACTGGGGAATATTGGGATTTGACGTATAGAAAAAGAAAGAAAGAAAGAAAAATATTTATTTGTGACCCGCACAGGAGACACGAGATAAGAAAAACACAAACAATAATAAAAAATAAAAATAAATTACCCCGTGCGAGACCAAAAAGGCTCCTATCTCAGCATGAGCAACGATATCAAAAAGAAAATAACGTATGAACACTTTCCCCTTTTCTCAAACCAAATTTCATCGAAATCGGTTAATAATAAGAAGTTGCATGATAAGAAGTTACATACAAAATTAACACTACCCTATTTCTCCCCCTTTATGTTTTATGCAAACAAAGATGTCCTTCATTCCATGCCATCTAAATCGGTTCATCGGTTTAAGCCCTATTAAGAAATTTCATACAACAGTAACGCCCCATCCTCCATTTCTCCCCTTTCGTGTTTTATGCAAGTAGCCTATGTCCTTCTCAGGGTCTTAAACTATCTCCATACTAAATTTATTCTAAATCTGTTCAAAATAAGAAGAAGTTGCATGATGAGAAGTTACATACTCAATTGACACCCCTACATTTATCCTCCTTCAAGTTTTGTGCAAATAAAGTAATCTATGTCCTTCCCAAGGTCTCAAACTATCTCCTTCATAGCAAATTCCATCTATATCGGGTCATTGGTTTCTATTAAGAAGTTTCATACAAAAGTAACGCCCCATTCCCCATTTCTCGCCTTTTGTGTTTTATGTAAGTAGCCTATGTCCTTATCATGGTCTCAAACTATCTCTATACCAAATTTCATCTAAATCGGTTTATATTTAGATGAAGTTGCATGATAAGGAGTTACATACAAAATTAAAATTCCCTCATTTCTCCCCCTTATAGTTATAAAAAAAATAGCCTATGTCCTTTCCCGAGTCTCAAACTATCTTCATAAATTTCATCTAAATCGGTTCAACGGTTTAAACCATATTAAGAAGTTTTATACAAAATTACCCCACTCAATATTTCTCCCCCTTCGTGTTATATGAAAAAATGTATCCTATGTCCTTTCCCGGGTCTCAAATTATCTCCATACCAACTTTGATCTAAATTGGTTCAGCGGTTTAAGCGTGAAAAGGTAACAGACAGACATACAGACTTACTTTCGCATTTATAATATTATATTATAAGTATGGATAGTAAGTACGTCAGATAGCTTATCAAAAAGTATCACGTATTTTTTACTTTATCAAAAGAAAAACAAAGATAACGCGCATCAAAGTTTAGGAGTTCAGGCTCGTTATTTTTTGTTTACATGACAAAATAATAAATACGTCTTCAATGTTTTTTTATTAATTTTCCTGTTAGGCTAAAAAACTATTTTAAGCATCCCTATCTGTTATTAGATTTTTTTCAACAACTACGGTATTTTTTATATTTCTCTCTGGTAAGTAGTCCCTCTCACAGAGAGGAGGCCTGTGTCCCAGCAGTGGGAACATTAATAGGCTGATGATGTGTGTGATGATGTGAAGTAGTGCGTAGAAGTAATTACCACTACTCACTACACGCTCATTTTTATCAGTTTTACGTCTAGAACTCACGTGACTACCAACACATTGACAGGCTGCCGTTGTTCAAGCAGTAACCGTAACAAAGGTTCACTTCACAAGCAATCACATAAATAAGACCAAAATAAAATATCCTAAAAAGGTGTAGAGTATGTTTTACCTGCATTTAGGAAGTCCATCTTCAGTGGTACTACAGTCGCATCGCTCACCGGTATACCCGGACGTGCATTTGCAAAAAGATTGACAAATAACTTTTATACCATGAACACAAAACAGACCTTCACATTCAAGTTCCTGGTTGCATTCTGAAATCCCCTGAAATTGATCTCTCAATTAATAATTGGCCGACATACCGAAGACGTTTTTAGTATGTACCTGATTGATCTCCTTGTAAACAGTTTGTGATTATGGCTTTGATGTTCTCAAAACTCGAATAATGTAAAGAATACTGATTAAAACTCTATACTTATCCCACTGTCTGGTCATTATGAATATAGCTACGTTACGGTTGGGAAATTCGATAATTATGTTCAATAAATTAGTCAATCGAAGCGAGCTCGGTAGCTTAGGGCACCCCGACACGGATAGATTAGGTTCGAAGGAGATGACGGGAGCTGAAGTGAGTGATCAAAGCGAGCGAACTCAGCTTCCGTCATCTCCTCAAAGTTAGGATACTTTAGACTCTACAGACAGGAATAATAGGAGTCCTGAAACTGAAATTTTCGAGGTTGAGAAGAGTTAAGCATTTACGTTACTAAGAGCAAAAGGAAAAAAATATGTACATACTATATACAGCGACATTTTTTAATTTATATCTATTTGTCTTTGTTTCAGTAAGATTTATAAATAGTGTAAATATGAAGACTATAGCTTCAACAGTTTAGCCGCTAGACTCTAGTGACAGAGGACCAGGGCTCCGTTTGGACCATTTAGGCACGAAACCCTGAAAACTAAGTAGGTGGTTACTAGCTTACTCAGAACCCCAGGCCGTAGATTCAACCTCGAATGAGTCAAACAATTAAATATAAATGAGAACTCTCTCGTTGTATTAGTGATCGCAAGTGTTGCTTAACCTTGAAGATTGATCCGGTCGGCTGTTATTATTTAGCCCTGCTCAATATTACATGTAGATATATATACTATATATATACTAATATTATAAAGAGGTGAAGTTTGTATGTAGGGGGTAATCTCAGGAACTACTGGCTGGCATAGAAAATTCTCTTTTTGTTAGATAGTCCATTTATCGAGGGAGTTCATGGGTAACATCACGCTACGACCAATAGGAGCGGAGCATAAATGAAAAATGTCGCAAAAACGGGAAGGAATATTACTTTTTGAGGGCTTCCGATGCGTGCGCTGCATAAACGGTTTCAGTTATGAAATCATGTATGTAGGGTAGGTGTAGGGTAGTTGTAGGGTAGGTGTGGGGTAGGTGTAGGGTAGGTGTAGGTTAGGTGTAGGTTAGGTGTAGGGTAGGTGCAGGGTAGGTGTAGGGTAGGTGTAGGGTAGGTGTAGGGTAGGTGTAGAGTAGGGTAGGTAGGATAGGGTAGGTACGTAGCCAGTTGACGGGAGCGAAGCCGCGTGGGACAGCTAGTAATATTATAAATGCTAAAGTAACACTGTCTGTCTGTCTGTTACCTTTTCGAATGAAATTTGGCAAGGAGATAGATGGCATCCTAGTGAAGGACATAGGAAACTTATTGTAAAAAAAAAAAACTTGTTAGGGTGGTAGGTAGGAGTAGTTAGGGTAGGGTTGGTAGGTAGCATTGGATAGGGTTGGTAGATAGCCAATTGACGGGAGCAAAGCCGCGGGGGACAGCTAGTACTGTATATAATAAGAAGTTTTATCAACCAATGTATAGTGGAATTTGCATAGGTCAGGAGTTCAGGACCTTCGACTGGGAAGCTGATAAACGAGACGACAAAAATTATCTTGAAGCCCGTTGCGCATCGGGAATACCGAAAATAGTTTTTTATTTAGGTCCAAGGTATTCTACTGAGTGACATATTTATCTGAGAGTCAAAATATTATTTTTAATCTTTATAATTGGTAGGCTCGCGTTTGATCATTATGTGGTCGACGGTGAAGCACGCTTGACTAGAAGTCGCCTATTCACTCTTGACTTGAAGACACCCAGGTTGTAGCTATCAGGAAATTCCACTCCTTAGCTGTACGTATAGTAAAAGTATTCCCAAACCGTTTAGTGCGTGTGGTTGGGGTGTCCACCATGTATGAACCGATGACGCACCGCCGTACGTCTGATAGGTAGTTTGGATTATTATTCTTAAGCTTCTGCCAGCGGCTTCACTTGCGTGGAAGATGGAAATTATTCCTAGGGAACGACAGCCTAATTGCGTAAGTGAACTCAGCAAGGCAAAGGGTTTGGTCGCCATCAATCGACCAATAACAGTCATGCTGGATGAAAGACGCGACTGGTTTCGCCAAGCTGTTCGCGACGAAGCGTCACCATAAGGGTGACGTAATAATGTATAGCATAATGTAAATAGGATGAGTAAAAATAAAAATCATGTTTGCGAGACCCATGTAGAAACATGGGCTCAGGTCGTGCGGAGGGCGTTCTATCGACGCGCCAGTCTTGAATATTTACTTCTAGATTTATTTTGTTAGAAAACACAAACTCGGTGTTCTATGTTATTTAACCTATGTCCTTGATTGAGATTCAGTACATAATAATAATTTTACCCTAGAACGGTAAATATAGGCGCATTTTACGTTGCACAATACACCTGCGTCTGTGTTTCCGTACGCTGAATGCGTACCCGAATATCTTCAAAATTGGAACAAGAGTGAACAGGCTTCTTCTGGGTAAGCTCACTCCATCGTCGACTATGTCTCTGTCACCTATGACCTAGACTAGAGTTAAGAGCAAACCCATAACAAATAAAAAAAAAGTACAAATTAACTTATAAGATTGTAAAATTACAAAGGACATGGCTAAACAACTGCCCTAAGCAAATAAAGTTATCTGAATCTGAATCATGAATAGAAATTGTTCACTAGCTCGTAACATTCAAATATTCATTAATGAGTTATTACAGTTTTATTATTCTTCTAGAAATTTCGCGAATTAATCAAATAATTAAAAGTTTTTTCATGTTTTTGTTTGATAAGAAGAACATAAGATTCAGTTCTACGAAAAATTGTAGTCAATAAACCTACTTTTAAAGATATTTGCGTAAGTCGAAACGAACAGTAGTCATTATTATTTATTTTTGTACCTATCGCAATACATCTCAAATATTCATTATTGAATTATTACAGTTTTATTATTCTTCTAGAACTTTCGCGAATTAATTAAATATTTAAAAGTGTTTTCTTGTTTTTGTTTGACAAGAAGAACATAAGATTCCGTTTTACGAAAAATTTTAGTCGATAAACCTACTTTTAAAGACATTTGCGTAAATTGAAACGAACAGTATTTATTATTATTTATTTTTGTACCTTTCGCTATACATCCCAAAACCTAAGAGAACCTTAGATGTTTATATCTTGAATTGCATTTATCTGTTTTCTAGAAATTATTGGCAAAATCTGGAAAGAAACGGCACTTCTAGATTACACTTGATTCGATTAGAAACAAATAAATAAAATACATGTTGGGGGTGTCGAGGAAACTCACTTTGATCGAAGTTCCTTTCACCGGGTATTTTGTATTAATACAGAGCCAACTAGTATGGCCTTAAGTTTCAATTGCGTATTGATTCATCATGAGATGCATAAACTGTGGTGTAGCCACAAATGACAGATCTTCAAATGACAGCCTGGACCAACGGCTTAACTAGCTTTCCAAGGCACGAAGGAACCACGGAATAACCTCGGCTAGCGTTGCTTAACCTTGAAGATCGACCTGTGCGGCTGTTATTATTAAACCACGACCTCCTCTAAACGCCTTAATAAAGTATCATAGCAAAATCTTATTATTTTACAAGTTTGTATACCTATTAATGTAGGAGTTTCTACGATTTTATTTTCAAGATTGTGACGATATAAAAAGTTCCAGTAACATTTTTCATACGAAATGCTAATATTCAGCTATTCAGCATTACATATTACTAGTTAAAATGTTTATTCATTGCTAGGGCAGGCATCGTTATTTAGCCATGTCCGACATAGCTATTGATGTATTGTATTTCGATAGCCTGTTAGAAGGGCTACAATAGCATCCTTGCAACGTAGAAATTATTTAAATAGTTTTAGAGAAAAAATGCTTATAAGTGGTAAAATCAACAAAGTTTCTATTCATCCCTCATTTATGCTGGAGAATATTTTCAGGGTGAATAGTCACGAACCTGGATGTGAACCTGGATGGTTCGCTGGATAGAGGGTTTCCAGGCGCACACGCCTATATATGATATGTCATATTTCCTAGGGAAATAAGGGGAGTTTTGTTGATTCATAGGATGTACACAAAGTGAAAATTGTTTGAAATAAAATACTAATTTGCAAGTGATTTTGTGTTCCTCAATAAAATAAAGTTTCGGGGACCTGATTTGTAGTCATCAGCATGGAAATTATATCCTCACGCCTCTTCCTGAAAACTGTAGACCTGCATCACCGCTTCAAATAGTCATGAAGAATCAAGGGCTTCCTATAAGAAGCCTTTACACCTCAACACTTAGCAGCCATCAATCATCAGGTCCGCAAATCCATAGGTCGCTGGTTCAAATCCGGCTCGAAGGACCAAAAAGAATCTTGTTAGGCCATACATTACTTTTAGATGCGAGATGATTGGAATAAAGGAATTTAATTATTTAAACACTGATGTATTGTCTGAAAGGTTTTATGGATATTGCTTAATGAACTGTTGTGTGAAGAATGAAGTGAGTGACGCGGCCCTTGTTGGCTGTTATGAGGACGCCTGGCTGTCTTGATAGCCCAACGCGAACTAACTACGTGTAATGAATTGAAATGAATGTGTGGCGTAAACTGCTGAATTGCAGAATGTACGGTTGCACCGTACACTTCAGGACTTCTGGAACTGAACTATAGGTACAGGACGTCAGCGCGCTAGGGCTGGAGACTTACAACCTCCCGTACACAGTGCCCGGCGATCACGCCCGTCCGGTACATAATATATGTGTTATACAAATGAGAAAGTAACTCAAGTTTGTTGGTTTGTCTGTCTGTGTGTTTCGGTTTCACGGCTAAACGGCTGAACCGATTTAGATGAAATTTGGTGTGAAGATAGCTTGACACCCTGGGAAGGACATAGGATAATTTTTATGCCACTAAAGTGTTTCTTGGTATGATAAATACTTTTTACTCGTGCGAAGCTACAGCAGGAGCTAATATAATATTATAAATGCGAAAGTGATAACGCGTTATGTTATCTCTAAATATAAATTGTAGTTCTAAAAACAAAAAAACACGCTTTAATGGTAAATTGAACTAAAAAGTCGCTAATGCTGAAGATCTTGGTAAGGCTAATGGGACAAACAATTTAAACGCGCACGGTAGAATCAACTTTTATTACTTACTAGCTGTGCCCGCGGCTTCGCTCCCGTCATCTGCCTGCCAACCCTACCATACTTACCAGCCTGCCTGCCTACTCCACATACTCAAAAAAACTTTTTACAAAAAAATACTACCGACTTCCAAATAAAACTACGAAGTGAAAAATAACTTTATTTTTGGAAGTCGGTGTCTTTCGTAGGTACCAATTTATTGCGTTATGGACACCGACTTCCAAAAATAAAGTTATTTTTCACTTTGTAGTTTTATTTGGAAGTCGGTAGTATTTTTTTGTAAAAAGTTTTTTTATTTTTCACTTTTTAGTTGTACCTACCTAATAGGCAAGTTGTTTAGTAAGTTACCTACTCGTATAACGCCAGAATATATTACCCTAATATCATGAAACTTGAACATAACCGGTGAAATGAGAGATCTGCGTACCCCTTAAGAGCGTACTGGCGTGATGTTATGTTATGAAATGGTATAAACAAGAAACAGACATGCGATTGCAGCAATCCCGAGAGATTTGCCGTTATTTATTGAAGAGTTTTGTTGTATATCTTCGAATTGCTTCGTCAGTCCTACACCAAATTAAAATGGGACCAATTTCGGAACATACTCTTTCAAACAAAAAAGATTTTTTGAAATCGGTCCACAACTGACGGACATATCGGTGAACACTGAACATACACAAAAAAAAAAAAAAATAACAGACATAATACATAATGTCGAACATAGAACCTCCTCCTTTTAGGGAAGTCGGTTAAAAAATATACGTACTAGAGTCCAATTTTTTTTTCTAGGGTCATTCTTTCGCGTAAAATCTTAACATCGCGATTCAGATAATGACTTTAATTGCACAACGCCATCTATCGAATAGCGAGTTCAACTGTCCGAGTAACCGAATTGCGTGAGCTGTGATAATTTTACTTCTTGAACACTTTAAATTCATCTAACTTTTGATAGAGTGAACCGATTGCGATGAAACAAAAACTAAGTAATTCTTCAAGATACGCACAATTTTTATGTATAAAAGTTATCTACATTGGTTTCGTACATTTCACGTGATGCGTGCACAAATAAACAGACAAACAGACAAACAGACAAAAATTCCAAAAATGCTAGAAATGGGTTCTGTTGGTTATCCTTTAACACCCTGGCTATTTTTTTTGGAATTTTTTTCGATGTACAAAAAATATTTTTCTACAGATTTATTATATGTATTGATGATGTTAAATTTTAATTTTTGTTTGACTTTCAAAAGTGCCGCTTATTGGCCTAGTTGAATAAATATATGTGACTGACTAAATTATTGCATTGTCATCGGTCCTTGATAGGTGTGCAAAGTTTCAAATCAATCCGACGTTTTCAAGGGGGTGAAAATCACGTTCAAAGATTCCGTTACATTGATACATAGATACATGGTTACTGTGCAGGACGTAGCGTGTTCATTGGCCCCGAGAAAAGAAGGGCGTAAACCTTCTGGCCATTGCCGCTGAACGCCCCATCCACATCAACGAAAACAAAGGTTCTTGGATGCCTAGCTGCAGCAGTGACGTAGGGTTGCAAATCGACTCTAACGATTCAACGATGTGTTGGCTGTACTTGAGTTATTTCCAGACTCCGGGTTGCCTACTTCTGGATCAGCACTCCTGGTGTCCAGGTTCCGAGGTTCAGCTCGACAGGATCGAAAAGGGATGTCTTCATAAGGGTTGAAGTCGATGAATTAAATGAAACACTAAGTTATTCAGTACACGGCACGATTCTAGGGCTCTCAACAATTTCTGAGACTTGATTCTATATAAGAATTACTTCTTATTTACTAAGACAAGTACAAGCGACTAGCTTTGGATGACTACAAATTCTATTTTGGGCCCGGGGGTTCTTTATACCCTCGCATCGTGCCATTATTGAGAGCCCCGCAAATTCTCGCCGAAAATAATTTTTATTTATGTAAAAAACCCTTATACATATTTGGTAAATAGGGTTACCGCACCCCTTCCATGGTGCTATCAATAGCTGGATTCCTTCGTACTGTATCACAGTAACGCCCCCTATCTATGTATCTAATCAATATACCTAATTTCCAGGTATTGATAGCTTCCCTAGACTATTTCCATGAAATAAAAGGACAATTCCCTTTATTTCCCAGTTAAAACCTTAATAGCTTTCAACCTAGCCTAAGGATATCTATAGGTTGGGTTGACCTGCTGGTGCCAGTAGCAGGCTGTCTGTTGACGTCTAGAAAAAGCTTATTTTCGGGAATCTTCTATGGGATATCATCCCTTATGTAATGAATCTATAAATTCCTAAGTCATTTCACCGACTTTAGGACTTCCTACTTAGGCTAACCAGACAATCACCGCCTATTATGGGGATTCTGGTAGCCAATAGACCACACTTTACATTTCTAGTGTTTATGTAAGTCTATCTAGGTCATATGCACATAAGGTGCCTTGATATGTACAAATTTGATAGCCGGTCACTTTCTTTGCGCCCAGCTATCAGAGAAATTAGATATAAAACACTAATAAGATTGGGACGACACGATGGTGCGTTCAACGGGCCATCGGGAGGTCCCCAAAAATTCCTTATTTTCGGAATTCCCAGGGGTGTATAGTCCCGGGAAATGCCAAAAACTGACTAAAAATTACGTTTCCAGAAACCTATTTTCTGGAATTGTACTTAAACTACTTGAGCGATTTTCGCTCCAAAGTGATGGCTTGGTAGCTAGTCCAGCAAGCCATCCGAAAGTACTTACACCATGAGTACATCTATTCCCTTCATGGAGTTATTCCACCTGAAGGGTCTACAAATTTCAACGTTTTACGTTGTTTACATTTTTCACGACTGCTTATCTCGTTGACTATCCAAGCGATTCTTCCCATCTAGAAACCGCCTGGAAGCCCTTTTAGCAAGCTTTCCAATGGTAGTACTTTTACCAGTACACCTATATGTTTCTAGGTACTTAGGGCACCTAAAACCGTAAGCGATTGCCAAAAACCAGATAAACAGCAGTTTTTCTATTATATACTGACTTGATATCTCAAGTAAATGGGCTTTATATAAAAGACTACGCTAACTATGAGGTGTATATAGGCTTCCTGTCTCGGTCTAGGTCCCCCATATACCCTAAAATGACCTAAAACCATATATTTGGTGTTTGAGATATCAAGTCAATATTCCTATTTACATAGCAGAAACTATGTGGTCTTCACATAGTTTCATCATTATGTACTGATTTCATGTCCAGTACATAGGATAAGCCCTTAAAAACATGATTTTAATTACTATAATATTTTCGAAAACCACCAAAACTATATATATCGTGTGGTTCCCTCTCACGGTTCATTCGGAACTAATCCGTCGTCGAGCACAGACGTATCGTATGACAGAAATTTATGTTTTTTACTATGATAACTCTTATCAGTATGCTTTCTAATGATTTTACTCTGTTAAGGGTGAACTATTGAACCCTATAACATACTGACAAACACTAAAAACATTATACTACTATCTCAAAAAATGTAGGTAAAATTTTAGTATAAATATAAACGTGCCTCTAAAATTCATTTTAGTATCAGGTGGCGCGCCGTGGTAAGCAGACATGTCTACACATACAAACTTCAATTTCTATGAACCATTTAGTATGGTTGATGACGCTTCGTCGCGAACATATCTCCCGCCGTGCAGTGCTGTGTCGACTCGCTGTGTCGACTCGAAGTGTTGTCGGCGCGGCGCTGCATTCCTTCGGTGAGCGACGGACGGCATTTCTCGGCTGCCGGCCAGGCCCACCGAGAGGACGGTCGCCGCTCCGGCATCTCTGGTTACTGGGGCAGTGGGACGAGTTTCTTCACCGGACGCTTCAAGGTACCGCCAAGCGTGCGTACCTCAGCGGTCCGGATTTCTCCGTCGATTCCTGGATACACGGCCACAATGCGGCCTCGCGGCCACGTATTGCGGGGCAGCTGGCCGTCGGCTATCAGGACAGGGTCACCCACTTTAAATCTGGGCCCACTACTATGTGGCTCCCGCCGGTTTTGGAGCTCCGGCAGGTACTCTCTGACCCAGCGACTCCAGAACATATCAGCGAGGATCTGTGATCGTCGCCATATTTTCCTGCTGTCTATATCTTGCTCGGTGAACGTGCCAGGTGTAGGTAGTCTGGCTGACCCACCGAGCAAGAGGTGATTCGGTGTGATGGATTCATCATCATCACCATCTACCGACACGTGTGTCAATGGTCGGCTATTTACAATGTACTCTGCCTCACAAATCAGTGTGGACAACACCTCTTCGGTGGGGTGTTTTTCTGTAAGTACATTGTATAGTGTGTTTTTTACACAACGAACTAGGCGCTCCCAGGCGCCTCCCATGAATGGCGCTGATGGCGTTATGAAGCGCCATACGATGCCTCTACGACTTGCCTCTGTTTTGAAGGCGTCTCGCAGCTCTCTGTCGGCGCCGTGCATGTTGGTGCCATTGTCTGAGTGTATCTCAGCTGGGCATCCTCTGCGTGCGGCGAATCGGCGCAGCGCCAATATGGCGGAGTCTGCGCTAAGGCTGGCGGCGATTTCAAGGTGCACCGCCCTTGATGTGAGACACGTAAATAGTGCTACGTATCTCTTCTGTTGCTGCCGACCGACGGTGACGGATAGCGGGCCGAAATAGTCGAGCCCGGTATATGTAAACGGCCTCTTATGGTGAGCGAGGCGCGTTTTCGGGTGGTCGCCGGTCGCAGGTACTGGTGGCTGTGCCTTGCGTATACGGCAATGCAGGCATCTTGCTATCACCTTCTTCGCTGTTGGTCGCATCTTCACGACCCAGTAGTGCTGCCGTACCTCATTATAATAATAATAATAATAATATATATTTATTTACTCAAAAAACAGTAGGTAGGTACAGTACATTCTTACAAATATTAGGCTTACAGTTTAATTCTAGATAAGAGAATGAGCATCCGCAGCTGAACTAGGCGTGAGCCTGTATCTCAGCTGACAGCGCCGTTTCCCCTCAGAAACAATACACTAGTTAACCTAAATTAGCAAGATGCAAGAGTTTGGAACCATTACAAATCAAAGAGAAATAAGAAATTAAGGTAAACTGAACTTAAATTACTAACAATTTTTGTGTGTGTGTGTGAGGATGAGAGGGTGAGTGTGTGTGTGTGTGTGGGGGTGTCTGTGTGTGTAAGTGTAAGTGTATACATATGTCTACATGATAAATGACAGGAGTAGAGTGAATATACATGTATATAGAAATACAAACAAAAATATTAGGAGATTATTTGAATAAATTTTTCAGTGTCTTCGTATGAAAGTTTCATTAAAAATTCATATGCCTTCTTTTTACAATGGAACTTGTTAAGAGAAAAAATATTTATGGATTTATTAATTTTATTATACACGTGTGGTGCTAGAAAGACGAAGAATCTCTTTATGAAAGAGGTTTTAGGATTATGTATGCGGACCACAACGTCATGTTTTCTGCGTTTCTTTGTGAGATCAGTATTATATATAAGTTCACCATGTTGTTTTAGTACAATGTTGAGTAAGAACAATTGTCTCACTGTAAGGACTTCGCATGATTTGTACAAAATTTTTGTGGGAAAGCGCATTGGACGAAACGTGTAAACTTTTAGAATTGCACGCTGAGCTATCTCAAGGCCTTTTAGAGTAGTTTTGGTAGCTCCTCCCCATGCAATTATGCCGTAATTAATAATGGATTGACAAAGAGAGAAATAAACCTGTTTTAATAATTTAAGATCAGCAACATGTCGCAAAGTTTTGAAGATATAAATTAGTTTTCTTACTCGTCCCGACAAAGCTTTAATATGGGCCTTATAGGATAAATTATGATCTATAATTAATCCTAAATATTTCACATTGTTGACACATTCTAGAGGTACACAATTACAGTTATCTTTTTCAGGACAATCGTGAGGAATAAGGCAATATTTTGTAGTAAGATGTTTAGGTGGATTTCGTATGCTGAAAGTCAAGTATTTAGTTTTATCACTGTTCAGTGTAAGTAAATTATTTTGTAGCCATTCCTTTACGAGATCAAGTCCACATTGTGCAACGTTAAATACCTCATCCCAATTGTCGGCGTTGAATATAAGAGCAGTGTCATCTGCGTAAGAGATTATTTCGCCTTGGGGTATAGATAGGTTCGTGAGGTCGTTTATATAAACGAGAAAGAGGGTAGGTCCCAAAATGCTACCCTGGGGAACTCCGTATGTAATAGGAAGATAAGAGCTAGTGCAATTTCCTATTCTTACACACTGGTATCTTTCCGACAGATAGCTCTCAAAAAGTTTAAGTTGATTGCCTCTTATACCGAAATTCTCGAGTTTTCGCAAAAGGATGGGGACCGAGACCGTGTCAAATGCCTTGGCCAGATCTAAAAAGATGGCAAGGCACTTCTTTCCAGAATCTAAATTTGTAGCTATACAATTGTTTAATTTAAAGATGGCATCATCTGTGCTTCTATGTTTCCGAAAGCCAAACTGTGTACAAGAGAGTAGGCCCTCGCCCTCCAAGTAGCTAACAAGTCTATTGTTTAGTAGTTTTTCAAAAACCTTTGACAAGGAGGGTAGGATCGATATCGGCCTGTAGTTGTTAACACGATCGCGGTCACCTCCCTTATGAATAGGGTGAACCTCAGACAGTTTGAGATTTTTCGGGAATACACCATATTCTAAGCATCTGTTGAAAATAAACGTGAGAGGAGGAACTAAAAGCTCGATATTACTTTTTAGTAGGTTCGATGAGATATTGTCACAACCAGTGGCGCAGTTTGACTTTAATGTAAGGATTGTACGGGACACTTCTTCTTCCGTCGTTTCTTCACATACAAATGATCGCGAATGGGAGTCGCATGAAAACATAGAGGACAAATTATTAGATGTTGACGGAGAAGGGTTAATAGGATACTTTTCTGCCAACGATTGACCTACTTTTACAAAGTGCTCATTAATAATATCAAGTGCGGTGTTTTTGGAGTCACTTAGTTTTAACAATTCCTCTGGATAGTCACTGTTATTGACACAGCTCGTAATTGATTTTATAGTCTTCCAGAGTTGCTTGGGATTATTCTTTGCAGTATCTAATTGAGTTTTCTCATATGCTCTTTTTACTTTCTTTAAAATTTTGGTACAAAAGTTGCGGTATCTAATATATGATGTTTTTAAAATGATATTATCCGGAGCCGTCCTATGCTTTTTGTGAAGAAAGTCCCTGTTTTTCATACATCTGAGAAGGCCAGGCGTAATCCATGGTTTGAGTATTTTTTTGCGCTTCGACACAGTGAAAGTTTTTGTGTTGTTATTTATGGCTGATTGGATATTAGTGATAAGGTAATTTGTGGAAAAATTGGGGTCAATTGATTCGTATATGGGGGACATGTCTATATTGTTAATGTCTTTGTTCAAGTTTTCTGTGTCTATTCTAGTTATAGTTGATTTAATCATTTGCCTAGGGTGTTTAGAGATGCGCTGTGGACTTAATTGGGTCAAGACAGGGAAATGATCTGTTAAGGTTGATTGTGGCACAATAGTTATAGCAGTAAACTGGGTCTTAAGGAACACGTGGTCCAGGCATGAGGAGCTGTTTGCACGGGTTATTTCAGTGTGTGCAGGTAAGAGACCATGAGAAGCGGCGATGGTTAAATATCTTTCACCCGCTAGATCCAGCTTGGAGGAGTTAATGGGAATATTGATATCTCCAATTAACACTATGTTTTTGAAGGAATTTAGTTCGGATAATATATTGTCTAAGGAGTATAGAAAGTTGTCAATGTTTCTTATAGAAGGAGACCGGTAGATAGATATGATTGCGGTATGTTTGTCGAGTGTTGTAACTAAGCAGTTGCCGTCTGTGAATTCTGGTTCCTCAACATTTACATTCAGCGAGTTACTTACATATATTACCACGCCATCATTTTGTCTGAGGTGGGTTTTAGTGGCATAAGAGCGATAGCCGTCGAGCTGTGGAATGACAGAAGCACCCAAAAGCCAACATTCGGTAAGTACCAGAACATCACATTCTATGTTTAATCTCCTTAACAAAGTATCAAAGCCAGCTATATTGCAATTGATGCTGCGTATGTTTTGTGTTAATATTATAAGACCACTGGATGGTACCTGAGTTATGTGTTGCTGACATTCTTCTAAGTCACATGAGAGGGATTTAGATACAGAGACTTCGTCTATATCATTTGTTATATGATTTAAGTTATCGAATTATAAAAGTTAAGAAAATTATTTCACCACGTTTAATTAGAAAGTAAAAAGTTTTCAAACGAGTTGGTCCGGTATTTATCTGTCCATTTAGAATTGGTATACTTTTAGGTATATGTAATACAAGTGATATTTGACAAGAATTATCCAAAAAATGATAAGCATCGGGCCTGAGCTTATTTAACTGCCATTTTAAGGTTGATATAAAGTGTAATAACCATGAAATATTTAAATAAAGTGGATGTAGAAGACTTACAAAGATTAATATTAATTTATCAGTGCAAATAATATTATAAATTGAGTACATGTGATATGTATGGATTGTAAATATATTCATGTAGGAATTGTGTAAAGTAAGAAGATGTATATTAGAGTCGGTTGTTAATTCAAAAAATAACCCAGAGTGTATATTTGTAGAGAGTGAATGTGTAATGTAATGTAGTATGTGATTTGTATGGTAATAACATAATGAGAAGTTGTTATCTGAAGGTATTAGTAAATGTCTATTAATTATAAAGTGATAGAGTGTGGGATAAATGTTTACACAATATTCATTTTTTGACTTATAGTCATACATGCTTAATTGTGAGTTCGGTGCCACTATGTTGTAGACTGCGATGTGTCCAGTCTATGTACAACTGCGTTATGTGATGGTCGCCATGTAATATAGGCGGGCGCATCACTTCTTCAGCTACTTCTTGCGTAGCTGCTATGCGACTTCTTAGTCGCAGCACGCCGTCGACGACCTGAATTTGTAAAGGTCGCAGTGAGCTATTTTTATTTATTTCTTCAACATTCGCTAACTCTGAAGCGAACGATTGTTGTTGTGCGACCTGGACAAGTATTTTCTCAGCTTCTTGGAGAAATTCTGCTTCTATGATTTGTCTGTTGACCTGGGTTGGTGCTCTGCATGCCTGCTTCTGCTTCTGTGCAGGTACAGCGGGCTTCTTGCGCCAGTCTGGGTCCTTTTCAGCGTTTTTTCTCGTCCGTTTATAGGACGTTATCTCTGTTCTATTTTTGCAAAGAGATATAAAACGCAGAACTGTGGCGGTCGCACGAAGCAGTCGCTCCCATCTGGAGAATCTGCTTGGCTCTGGAACGGCTTCTATGAAGCTCTTCTTGTCCCCTTCTGTGACAACGAAAGTTTTTTCTTCTCCCGTGTCGTTTGTAGTCGGAGGTTTCTCTGTGGGCCATAATTCGGGCCCAAGAGACAAAAAACTCGGCCCGCAGTACCACTCGTGGTCCGAGTTGAACCGCAGTGGCACGTCACGGGTTGCTGCATCAGCGATGTTCATCTTGGTGGGTATCCATCGCCAATCTTCGACTTTGCTATTGTCTTCAATAGCAGCTATTCGGTGAGCAACGAAAGGTTTGTATACTCTCGCTCCTCTTCTAATCCAGGTCAGTACGGTCTTGCTATCTGACCAATACGTTACTGACGTGGGCTTGCAGTCGTGTTCACTCATCACTGCTGCGGCTACGCGGGTTCCCAATACCGCGGCCTGAAGTTCGAGTCTCGGTATCGAAAGCAGTTTCAGTGGGGCCACCCGCGCTTTCGCCATAACAAGGCTTATTAAGTGCTTGCCTTCCACGGTCGTGGCCCGCCAGTATATAGCGGTAGCATATGCCATCTCGCTCGCATCAGTGAACACATGCACCTGCATTTCTATAGCGTCGCTATATCCAGGATAGCATCTTGGTACGCTAACGTTTTTTAGTTGGCGTAAATGTTGTACCCAAATTTTCCATTGTAATGCTAGGTCAACATCTAGCCTCTGATCCCAGTCGACGCCTCGCCTCCATGCTTCTTGCAATATTTGCTTTGCCTTGATGGTTACTGGCGAGGCGAGTCCGAGTGGGTCGTATAGCGACGCTACTATTCTGAGCGCCTCTCGCTTGGTGGGCGCCTCTCGGTCCAAGATACCCTCAGGCAGACGCGCGAGTGTGAGGTTGAAACCCAGCGTGTCTTCGCCTGGCCTCCATATGAGGCCGAGTATCTTTTCCGACGTATCTATATCTCCAATGGATACCATCTCAGTTTGTATATGCGATGGGTCCATTTTTTCTAGGAGCTGCGAGCTATTTGAAACCCATTTCTTGAGTTCAAACCTCGCCTGTAGGTGTATTTTTCGCACCATACTAGCGACTTCTGCCGCCTTCTCGATAGTTCTATAACTATCTAGGTAGTCATCCATATAATGACTACGTAGTATAGCATCCACAGCTTCAGGGTGCTTCTCTATATATTTGTTTGCGTTCCAGTTCTTTGCAAAAATTGCTGTGCAAGGCGAACTGGCTGCGCCGAAAATGATGGACGTCATTCTATATTCTTCTGGCGCTCCTTCTCTGCGGTTTCCCCTCCACAGGTAGCGAAGCGCGTCTCGGTCTTGGCTCCGCACCTTCACTTGCATGAACATCTCCGCTATGTCACCGGTTATTGCGACGCAGTGGCGGCGAAACCGCATCATTACGCCTGGCAGCGACTGTAATAGGTCGGGCCCAGTTAACAGGAAGTCATTCAGTGACATTCCTCTCGATTTGGCGGCAGCGTCATGTACGATGCGAAGTTTGTCTGGCTTCATTGGGTTGAAGACATCGAAGTGTGGGAGGTACCAAGTTTTGCCCGGCGTGCTAATTGCGGGTGCCCTTTCAGCGTACCCTTTCGCAATTAGCGAGTCCATCTGGTCTGAGTATCTTCTTAGAAGTTCCTGGTTCTTGTCCAGCTTCTTTTCTGTTGAGACGAGCCTCTTCAGAGCTGTCTCAAAGCTATCTGGCATCTCAGCATGCTCATTACGCCAAAGCATGGCGGTTTCGATGTGTCCATTCTCTAATTGGACAGTTGATCGATTCAAAATGTCCTCTGCCCTTCTTGCTGGGTCGGAGGCGGGTCGCTGTGGGTTTATGCACAACGATTCTATGGCGAAATGTTCGCGCAACTGATGATCCAAATTGTCATCAGTTGTTATTCTATTGACATGATGTACTTGTTGTCGTAGTAAACTACTGTGCGCGCCATGTAGTGTCCAACCCATTGCTGTAAGTGACGCAATTGGTTGGTGTCTTGGACCTCTGCGAATCTCGCTGGCCAATAACAAATGCCAGTTGTCTTGGCCGACGAGTATTTTTGGCACGCCATTGTTGTACATCAACTCTTTTCTCAAGTCGGTTAAATGCTTGCAGCGTGCGACAACCCTATCGCTCACTGTTTGTTTTGCCAAGCTGAGTTTAGGTATAGTACGTGCTTTAAATTGTACCCTTCTCTCTTGCGGGCTAACCAGCGTCACCTTGACTCTTCTTGAGCATGGGGTGGTGAGCATGGTGTTGCCTATCGCACCGATCTTGAGCGGGTCCACAGGGCCCTCTGCCCCGACTTGCCTCGCGATGTCTTCATCCATCAGCGAAACGGTGGACCCATCGTCTAGGAGAGCGTATGTTGCTACCTCTCCCGCCGGTCCGATTACCCGGCACTATCTTGAGGTACGCCTGGCTCGATGGTGACCCGAAACTGGCCACCGTTTCCTGAGGATCCTTGCGGGATTCAGGAACATCGGGCTTCTTGTTGGCTTCCCTCTGCTGTTGCTTCTTCCTATGAAGAAGCCGATGGTGCGTATCTCTGCACCCGTCTTGGCCACACTGTTTTCTCTTACAAGTGTGGTTGCCTCGTCGATGTTGAAGGCAGCGATAACATAGATTGTGTTTTTTCGCTAGCTCCCATCTTTTCTCGACAGCTACGCCCCTGAATTGTGCACATCCAGTGGCGTAGTGATGTCCCACGTCGCAAACACGGCATTTTCCTACCGGTTGGTCCGTAGCTATATGCGTCCTTTGTGTGACGCGTCTGTTGGTGTTCGCCTCGGCCGAAGCGATGCCTTCGGGTGGGGCGAATGGACTACAGAAGTGTGCCTGTTCAGATATAAAATTACTGAACAATGAAATATCTGGCACCGATTGGTACTTCTCCGAATATGATCGGTACCATTGTGCTCGTAGCGAATTGGGTAACTTCTCTGTTAACAATCGCATAAGCTCCGCGTTCATAAGGTAATGACCCTTTTTTAACGCGCGGAGCGTGACTACAGCACCTCTTACGCGACTTGCAAACGCGCAGATGTCTCTTGGTGACTCACTGCAGCGCGGCAGTCCGCGTAATCTATCTGTTTCAGCTTGCGCTATGGAGTCTGGACGGCCGAACTGCAGCTCGAGTTCCTTCATGATGTCATCGGGCCTGGCATGTCCGATGAGTTCTGAGCTGACGGTTTCCATTGCACGTCCATGTAAGCTTCTCCTCAGCCTCGCTGTATTCTCGATGTCCGTAAAGTACGCTCGAGTTGTCTCATATATGGCCCGAAATGATAGCCATTCAGTATGAGAACCATTGAAATTCGGCAATGTCATGACGAATTTCGACGCAGAGGGGTTCGGTTGGTCCCGCTGTTCTATTTTCCTGTCGGCTAGCGACGCTATAGCGGACGTCAACTCCGTCAAGAATGGACGGAGACTATCCCTCTGACCTCCTGTACCCTCAGCTGACGCTGCAACTGGAGGCTTTCGCACTTCTCTCTCCTTAGGATGCTGACCTTCTATTTGCGATTTGGTGGCGGCCGCAGTCAGGGGTCTATGCATAGAATTTCTGGTTCCCCCTTCAACGACGTTATCCTCCTTCTCAGGCTGAGGTTCTGGTGCCTCTTCTAGCCATGAACGCACGTACTCGTCATTCGAGTTTCTGTCATCCAAGTATTCAGCTTCGGAACCCTCTTCCTCCGCTCTCTGAAGTGCCAGTTGTGTAAGCTCCAACTTAATTTTGAGTAAGTCTTCGCGAGCTTTGTCTATGTTTTTTCGTGACCGAGTCACTCTAGTTGACGGCGGACGGCTATGTTCGATACGGGCGTCACCCCGGGTAGTCATCGGCATCGCTGTACGTCTGTCTTCTTCGGAAATCTTCTCTTTCTGAGAAGGTTTCAATGTTGTGTCTGAAGCTCCTTCTAATCTGGTTACTCTGGTAGAAACCGCTTGATCAGTTTCTATTGGTTGATGCGTCGGAGTGCTTTCAGTTTGAGGCGCTAGATGGCGCTGCTCGTCCGACGGCTCGGTCCCTTCGGTTGTGGAAGGTGAACACGGCGGCAGCTCATGTCTGATGCCAACTGGCTGATCCAACTCCACGGTCCATGCCTCCGGCGTCTTGCCTTTGGATCTGGTTATCGGCATTGTTGTTGAAATATTTTCTTTTGAAAACTCGAAGTTAGTTTTCAAAGATAAGTCCCAGTTCCGGGCTTCAGCGTTCAAACCGACGATCTCCAGAAGTTAACCTCCACTTCGATTGACTATAATTCAATCTTCAAATAAAAAATCACTAAAAACTTACGGTCAGTGATAAGTCTTCAGGAAACTTCAGGCATTTGCTATACAAGTTTATTTTTCCCATAAACGTGTATGTTCTATTTGATTGACTATAATTCAATCAAATTCTAAATCACCGAAAAGTCAAGGTTACTTTTCGGTGGTGATGCTTCATGAACTGCTTGTCCAAAGCATCAGAGCCGTGCATCAATCTTCCGAGCACGTATCTTGCTTGATTGAAGAAAATTCAATCTTCAAATAAATCACCGAAACGTCAAAGTTATTTTCAGTGATAGTGCTTCAGGAACCGCATAGTCAGTACATCCGAAACGTATCTAAGTCTTCAGAGTACGTTTCTTCCATTCACTGACGAAAATTCAGTCTTCAAAATTTTCCTGAAAACATAGGGGTTGTTTTCAGTCATAAGGCTTCAGGAATTATTCTTCAATCATCAAGGATGCACATCAGCCTTCTAAACGCACGTCTTGTATTTTTCTGACGGGCGCTCGTTTTTTAAACAAATCGCTAAAAACATAAGGGTAGTTTTCAGCGATAAGTCTTCAGGAACTATTCTTCCGCGTCAAAGACGTAATCCAATCTTCTGAACGAGTATTCTTGGTTGAATAAACAAGCGTTCAGTTCTAGAACAAATCACTGATAACATAGGGTAGTTTTCAGCGATAAGTCTTCAGGAACTATTCTTGGGGCTTCAAGGATGCGCATCTGTCTTCATACAGCATTTTGCGGCTCACAGAAAATTTCTTCTATTTTCTTACAATTATTGAAAAAATAGGGTATTTTCAATAACTGTCTCCAGAATTTTACCTCTTGGATCCAGCGGCAAATAGGGCACGTAGGACTTGTTCCCTGCAGTGCACGTCGATTTTTGGTTTATTTGTGAAATTAATTTCTCCAAAATTCGAAAAATTAATTCCACCACTGTTTCTTCCTGACGTCCTGGGGCGCTCCAGACTTCGAATTTCGGCTCGAACGGGTCAACGTTGTGTTGCACGTAGCCGACTTAATATGCAGGCACCCAGTTGTTTTTTCTGGATCTACTGTTCCCGACGTCCTGGGGCTCTCCAGGCTCCAAAATTCGGCTCGATAGGACCATTAAATATGTCCGTCGTCGAATTTTGCCGGGACGCCAGGCTCCAAAATCTGGCTCGCAAGGACCATTAAATGTGCAGGACGTAGCGTGTTCATTGGCCCCGAGAAAAGAAGGGCGTAAACCTTCTGGCCATTGCCGCTGAACGCCCCATCCACATCAACGAAAACAAAGGTTCTTGGATGCCTAGCTGCAGCAGTGACGTAGGGTTGCAAATCGACTCTAACGATTCAACGATGTGTTGGCTGTACTTGAGTTATTTCCAGACTCCGGGTTGCCTACTTCTGGATCAGCACTCCTGGTGTCCAGGTTCCGAGGTTCAGCTCGACAGGATCGAAAAGGGATGTCTTCATAAGGGTTGAAGTCGATGAATTAAATGAAACACTAAGTTATTCAGTACACGGCACGATTCTAGGGCTCTCAACAATTTCTGAGACTTGATTCTATATAAGAATTACTTCTTATTTACTAAGACAAGTACAAGCGACTAGCTTTGGATGACTACAAATTCTATTTTGGGCCCGGGGGTTCTTTATACCCTCGCATCGTGCCATTATTGAGAGCCCCGCAAATTCTCGCCGAAAATAATTTTTATTTATGTAAAAAACCCTTATACATATTTGGTAAATAGGGTTACCGCACCCCTTCCATGGTGCTATCAATAGCTGGATTCCTTCGTACTGTATCACAGTAACGCCCCCTATCTATGTATCTAATCAATATACCTAATTTCCAGGTATTGATAGCTTCCCTAGACTATTTCCATGAAATAAAAGGACAATTCCCTTTATTTCCCAGTTAAAACCTTAATAGCTTTCAACCTAGCCTAAGGATATCTATAGGTTGGGTTGACCTGCTGGTGCCAGTAGCAGGCTGTCTGTTGACGTCTAGAAAAAGCTTATTTTCGGGAATCTTCTATGGGATATCATCCCTTATGTAATGAATCTATAAATTCCTAAGTCATTTCACCGACTTTAGGACTTCCTACTTAGGCTAACCAGACAATCACCGCCTATTATGGGGATTCTGGTAGCCAATAGACCACACTTTACATTTCTAGTGTTTATGTAAGTCTATCTAGGTCATATGCACATAAGGTGCCTTGATATGTACAAATTTGATAGCCGGTCACTTTCTTTGCGCCCAGCTATCAGAGAAATTAGATATAAAACACTAATAAGATTGGGACGACACGATGGTGCGTTCAACGGGCCATCGGGAGGTCCCCAAAAATTCCTTATTTTCGGAATTCCCAGGGGTGTATAGTCCCGGGAAATGCCAAAAACTGACTAAAAATTACGTTTCCAGAAACCTATTTTCTGGAATTGTACTTAAACTACTTGAGCGATTTTCGCTCCAAAGTGATGGCTTGGTAGCTAGTCCAGCAAGCCATCCGAAAGTACTTACACCATGAGTACATCTATTCCCTTCATGGAGTTATTCCACCTGAAGGGTCTACAAATTTCAACGTTTTACGTTGTTTACATTTTTCACGACTGCTTATCTCGTTGACTATCCAAGCGATTCTTCCCATCTAGAAACCGCCTGGAAGCCCTTTTAGCAAGCTTTCCAATGGTAGTACTTTTACCAGTACACCTATATGTTTCTAGGTACTTAGGGCACCTAAAACCGTAAGCGATTGCCAAAAACCAGATAAACAGCAGTTTTTCTATTATATACTGACTTGATATCTCAAGTAAATGGGCTTTATATAAAAGACTACGCTAACTATGAGGTGTATATAGGCTTCCTGTCTCGGTCTAGGTCCCCCATATACCCTAAAATGACCTAAAACCATATATTTGGTGTTTGAGATATCAAGTCAATATTCCTATTTACATAGCAGAAACTATGTGGTCTTCACATAGTTTCATCATTATGTACTGATTTCATGTCCAGTACATAGGATAAGCCCTTAAAAACATGATTTTAATTACTATAATATTTTCGAAAACCACCAAAACTATATATTATATCGTGTGGTTCCCTCTCACGGTTCATTCGGAACTAATCCGTCGTCGAGCACAGACGTATCGTATGACAGAAATTTATGTTTTTTACTATGATAACTCTTATCAGTATGCTTTCTAATGATTTTACTCTGTTAAGGGTGAACTATTGAACCCTATAACATACTGACAAACACTAAAAACATTATACTACTATCTCAAAAAATGTAGGTAAAATTTTAGTATAAATATAAACGTGCCTCTAAAATTCATTTTAGTATCAGGTGGCGCGCCGTGGTAAGCAGACATGTCTACACATACAAACTTCAATTTCTATGAACCATTTAGTATGGTTGATGACGCTTCGTCGCGAACAGTTACATAGATACATAGTTACATAGATATATAGTTACATAGATACATACCAAGCTAATAAAAGCGTGTTAATAACATCACGGCTATATTGGTCGAAGGGTTAGACAGTGTCGGATCTACATTACATCCACTGATCGTCAGCGATGGTTAATTCTCATGAAATAGAATTCAAACCTATTGTCATCAACCGAGCACAAGTCCAAGTCCGGTTTTTTTTTTTTTTACGTGGCGTCTCGTTGTTCGGTCAAAGTGACTGACAACTACTTAACCGGGCTTTCCTGTGGAGACTAAGCTATATAGCCTCCAGCCAGGCACAAATTTCTAAACCTAAGAGACAACGCTGAGGGCTACCCCCTGTGGGTTCGAACCTCGACTCAGTGCGTCGCTGGGGCGACATCTATGGCTGGACCTTAATAAAGTGATTCTACCATCCGTTCGGAATAAGCCTACGTGGAGAAGAACGGACAAGTCTAAGTCCGGTGAAAGTGAAAATATAAAGCTTTTTACCACAAAAATAGAACCAATGTATATAAAAAGCTTTTTATTTTTAATTCCTGGTGGGAAATCACGGATGTTATAAGCTTGACGTGTGTACCTGTGTGTCTGTGTATTTGTATATTTGTGTATCTGTCTGCACCATAGCTCCTAATTCCGATTTTTATTTAGTTGTTTTTGTTTGATGGGTGACATTATCGGGAGTGTTCTTAGCTCTGTTTGAAGAAATCGGTTCAGCCGTTCAAAATTACTAGACCAGGGTCGATAATTTTTAAAACCAAAAAAAATAATAGTAGGATGAAACCCATTAGAAAAGGAGGGGAATATTATAAAAATGAAAGGAAAAATAATTTACGGGCGATCTGAGGTCGGGAAGGGGATGGGGGTGAGTTTTTAAGGGTAAAAAACGGTTTTTCTCGATTTCCGGCAAAACTAAAAGTCGTATCGAAAAAAGTCAAATGGCAAAGTTGTAGGTAATAAAAAGATCTAAAACTTTTGTATTTACACTTTTTTCACATAAC
Source organism: Orthosia incerta (assembly GCA_948252205.1). Lineage (NCBI taxonomy): Eukaryota > Metazoa > Arthropoda > Insecta > Lepidoptera > Noctuidae > Orthosia > Orthosia incerta. The sequence continues at coordinate 4,312,879 of OX411769.1, forward strand.
CTCAAAATTTATGTGAAAAATCCAAAAAACCAAGTTTTTGGTTTTTTATTTTTATCTTTTACAAAAATTTTTTTTCTTTAACGTTATTTGGTGAAAACTTACCTTTTTATGTCCCAAATACGCTGTAATTTATTTGATTAAAAATATTTATTTTTTCACCTTATTTTGAATTAATATCAAAAAAACACCCTAATTTTCAATCGAAAATTCACCCGTCAAAATATCAGCTTTTTTCAAAAAGTTGGTATGGTTTCTGTTCGTTGAAATCTCTACTTTCCGATGGTGAAAAAAAAAATATGTTACTACAGTAAATCTTCGCAAAAAATCAAAAAAATATATTTTTTTAATTATTATAAATAATTTTGAGCTATTTATTAAAATTTACACTTTAATTACTCGAAAAACGTTAGATTACATGTGAAATTGATAACAAAAAAATGCAAATAAAAATATACTACTATAATTAACAAACAAATAAGTTAATAAAATTAATATTTAATAAGACATCTACAATATTTGGAGAAAGTTGTCGAATCTTCTTTAAATTATATGCGTAGATGCCTATTTATAACTATTTTAAGATAAATTATATATACCTGAGTAGATATACCTGAGTGACCTACGAAAAATTGTAGCCCATCAAAAGGTATTTCGTGGAGAAGTGGGGAAGGGGCTAGGCGGGTCTGGGTCTTACTACATACATACCTACTATTATATACTATATATTTCGTAGCAGCTGTTACAACCATTAGCCTAACCAGTATTCGAAATACAGTACAGTATACAACATCGTTTATAAAAATACACGTGCACGCTGAGTTTCTTGAAGATAATTGTGACAAGTTTACTTAAAAAAACAAAAAAACTTTTCGAAAAGAAATGCCATCAAAAAGACAAAAACTAATGGATAAGTGATTAGAATTGAAGATAAGGTATTTATGAATGATAAGATTAATGTGTTTAAAAATATTGTAATGAATAACGTAATCAGAATAAAGCATCTACATTTAATAGTACGATTTACATTTATATTTATATATAATGAGATTTTCTATGACATAAATGTAATTAGCATTAAATAAATCAACTTTTTAATTGAAACAAATTGCAGCAATCACATTTTTTAGATGAAATTATTTATAATAATTAAAAAAAAAAAATCGAATTCAAGTTTTTTTTCATTTTTTGCATGTTCTGAGAAGATTTACTGTAGTAACATATTTTTTTTTTCACCATCGGAAAGTAGAGATTTCAACGAACAGAAACCATACCAACTTTTTGAAAAAAGCTGATATTTTGACGGGTGAATTTTCGATTGAAAATTAGGGTGTTTTTTTGATATTAATTCAAAATAAGGTGCAAAAATAAATATTTTTAATCAAATAAATTACAGCGTATTTGGGACATAAAAAGGTAAGTTTTCAACAAATTTCATTAAAAAAAAAAAATTTTTGTAAAAGATAAAAATAAAAAACCAAAAACTTGGTTTTTTGGATTTTTCACATAAATTTTGAGGTTATGTGAAAAAAGTGTAAATACAAAAGTTTTAGATCTTTTTATTACCTACAACTTTGCCATTTGACTTTTTTCGATACGACTTTTAGTTTTGCCGGAAATCGAGAAAAACCGTTTTTTACCCTTAAAAACTCACCCCCATCCCCTTCCCGACCTCAGATCGCCCGTAAATTATTTTTCCTTTCATTTTTATAATATTCCCCTCCTTTTCTAATGGGTTTCATCCTACTATTATTTTTTTTCACTTTTTATTATTTTTCAAGGCTTCTACCCTGGTCTATACGGGCTATTTACTGTTTGAATCGGGGAATTTTCTACTTGTTCACTGTACCTAATAGTGTACCTAATAGGCAAGTAGGTACCTATAATGCCAGAATAGGTTACCCGAATACCATGAAACTTGAACACCGACTTCCGAAAAAGAAGTTAATAGTTTTTTATTTGGAAATCAGTTGCATTTTTTTTTGTAAAAAAGTTGTATTAATTACGTATTCATTTAAATAACGTATTATCAAAAACCCCGCCCCTGCAGATTTTTGCCTTCGGGTCTTTTACTGTATGGGTATAAGGAAGTGAAGCCGCAGGAATAATCTAGTGTTTTTAATATTTTCGGTAGTACTTACTACTGGACAAGAATAAATTAATCACAAGTGGTATAGAAATAGTTTATTTAAAATCTAAATCCTACCTATTCTTCTAATCCAATATCGTAAATGTGAAAGTTGGTGAGTTAGGATGTTTGCTATTCTTTCACGTAAAAACTATTACAGATTTTTATGAATTTTATACATAGAAATCAGGCTTATTTCAGTATTTCTCAGTTACGTATCTAATAACCCTAGTTTCAGGCAATATTTATAAAAAACAATGCTAGGTCTGGATGTACTCTACATCACAAATTCGATACTATAGTTCATAATTATAAAGCAATAAAAACAAAAAAAAAATTGTTTCCATAAAATATAATGTATTTTTCTTAAAATATCCATGACTCCAAAAAAGATTAGTAAAACATACGACTATGTTAGTTACATATATATAAACAACAGGGATACGCACGTTCTGCTCATAGTTGTGTAAAATCAAGCTACATGCGTATCTGCGAACATTCCCAACGCACTACAGAAATGTACATATGATAGTGTACTTAGTAGTCCCACTCGTGGGGACACATAACTACGATGCGATGCGATATCTATTTATTTAGTACGTGCGAGCTCGCAGATATATGCGTTGCGTTGCGAATTCACAGTTATGTGTGGTCCTAACCGCGTTGTTATACAGGCTGCTATACGTAGAGTGTTCTAGAATATAATTTTTTAAGCTGACATGGTCACGGGATATTATATGTCTACCTCTTCCTCACTCGTTTTTCACGCAAGATGCCGCTACATCCAGAAATTTTCTCACTAGTTACTCGACATTGTTCACGACAGACGAGCTCACAACCAAAATCTAAATATAGGTACATGGTAAATATCCCGACACAATTATTAATTCTAATGATTGTTGTAGACTCAATTAATTAATAGGGATGATTCCTAGATACAAAAAAATAATTAGGTATGTATAGTCCTTCAGATAGATTTTATAAAATATTGGGCAAGTATTTTCTGCTTTATCAAAACAAATTGATTAAGATAAAGCATATCAAAGTTCTAGAGTTCAGGCTGGTCAGTAACAAGCCGTTCGTCGTTATTTTTTGTTTACAAGGCAAATGAAAAAAATACGTGGCCAAAGTTTTTCATTAATTTATCTGACAGACTAAAAATCATTCATAGTTATCATCCTTATTAGACTTTACTTCAACAACTACGGTAATTTTTATATTTCCCTCTGGTGAGTAGTGCGTAGAATTAGTGATAATAGGCTCATTTTTATCAGTTTTACGTCCAGAAATTTCGTGACTACCAACACATTGACAAGCTGGCTCAACCTCCTCGTTTACGGAACCGTCACCATTTTTTGGGCGTACTGGAACATCACACCTTTCACCTTCGTACTCTCCTATGCATTCACAGACTGCCTCATTCTCCTCGTTTAAAGAACAGCTACCGTTGTTCAAACAGTAACCGTAACACAGGTTCACTTCACAACGTTCCCCGGTATAACCAGCATTACATCTGAAATTGTAAATAATTGTGAAGTACCTATACCAAAATAAATGAAATAAGATAACCAAAAAAGGTGTAGAATATGTTTTACCTGCATTTAGGAAGTCCATCTTCAGTGATACTACAGAGGCCTTGAAAACAATATTTTTCACATGCAGACACGTCGCATCGCTCACCGGTATACCCGGACTTGCATTTGCAAAAAGATTGACCAGTAACTTTTATACCATGAACACAAAACGGACCTACATATTCTCTAGCAATTTTGAATGAGTCGTTGGTATCATAGTCAAGTTCCTGATTGCATTCCGAAATCCCCTGAAATTGATCTTTCAATTTGTAATTGGCCACCATATCAAAGACGTTTTTAGTATGAACCTGAAAGACCCCGTCGTAAGCAGTGCTTGATGATGGCATTGATGTTTTCAAAACTCGCCAGTAACCACCGGCACCGGATACGGACCAGTACTCTGTGAAGGCGAACTTTTTTGTAAACAGTATGGTATTTGGAAAAAAAAAAGAGACATTGTCATCAGGTAGGGTAATAAAGTGAACAACAGACTCCATATTTTTCCCATTCAAATCGGCTCTATAAATATAGTAAGCTACTGCTGTATTTGGCATGTACCAGAATATTTTCCGTGTCTGATGGTCAATAACCAAGCCGTGTAGGTGCAATTTGTTTTGTTTAACAACAACTTGTCTATCTGCTCCATTAAATCGCGCTCTCTCTATTTTGGACGTCGAATGGTTTGCGGTGGTCCAGTAAACATATCTGCAAATTCAAAACCATGAGTTCTTATCCCAATACAGACCAGATTCTTTGATATTATAAGATATCAGACTAGTACGAGTATTGTCATGTGATGAGGAGGAATGAAGCTCAAGTTATAATTTCAAAGTAATTAGGGATAGGTAGACCAAAGCAAAGATGGATGCACTTTGTGAGGAGTAATATGAAAGAAAAGGGAGTCAATGATAGCATGACGGGGGACAGTACGGTATGGATGAAGAAAAGTTGTTGCGCCGACCCCAAATAACATGGGACAAGGGCAGGAAGATTATGATTAATTATCAGACTGTTGTTAGTAACTTACCCCCGACAACTATCCACGGTGATGTCCGTGAGGATACCGTCATCCATCTTAAAAAGGAGATTGCCGTGAACATTGTTTATGGTCCCAGTTTTAAATGAAAACCAATTAATGCTACTTTCCTTAATATCTGTGAAGAACAGTAATTCTGTGACAGGGTCGAAGGCCAGGCCTTGGATGCTTCCACCGTTCCTTTCTAAGTAGCATTTGTACACTCCACAATTTATGTTATAACCACATATGGCGTCGTTGTCTGTCTGTGTGTCGACGTACAGCAGCATATTATGAACTTCGTCATAGGCTAACGCAGTCAAATTTTGGGAGTCGAAACGCACGGTGTCTGTTTTTTTTCCATCGTCAGTGTAAAATTCTAGTCGATCGCCAGTTGTTACGGCGATGTCTGAAAAAACAGGTAATTACTTTAGACTCATCAGTTTCGTGGTCGCTAACGTGAGTGGACCTGCTCAGGGTCCTAGGTTCGATGCCTATGTCAAGCAAAAAGTGTTTTTGGGTTTGTCCATAAGGAATTTCTCACTGGCAACCCAGATTTTTGAATATTAATACACGGTACCCGATATAATACTTCTTACTTTTCAGGACGCGATTTTTTTGCTGCCAAACGGAGCTATGACTGTAGATAGCAGTGTCACTCACGTGTCTGTCTGTATTTCCGTCTGTCTGTCGCACAATTTTGTGCCGAAGAATTGTTTTACTTCCCATTGACCTATGAACTCGAAATTTAGAGATAATGTTTATATTTTACTAACAAAAACCAATTTATGTTTTTTTTTTTGCGGAACACTAAACTTGCGAAGTCTTGGCCGGTATTTTCTAACTGTTGTTGTAACTGTTTAAAATCCTCCAATAAACAAACAAAAAAAAAATATTTACGTCGACTTTATAAAACTATGTATAATTTATTTCTAAAACATTAGATTACGTAGATAAATAAGTAGATACACAATACATAAAGGTGTAGTTTCGCGCAAAATTGAATCGTTCAACTTAAAAAAATAAAACATGCGGATTCACAGGTTTCTTTATTATAATTAAATCGAAACTAATCCGGAAATACTTTGCTTGTAATACTAATTATTGAGCAAACATAATCACTATTTACTTAATTAACAAAAAAACAGAAGCCGGTACTTGCGCAACTTTAATCAGGGGTTAAGCTCGCCTTTGTACAGAAGTTGTCCTTCTGTATTTGTATATGTTTGTTTTGTGTACAATAAAGAATATGAATACACACCCCATTGTGTAAAATTACGCATAGCAGATAGCGATAAGATTGCGCAGTGCTTTTTGAGGCAAATAACTTGCATAAATCACATTTAAATGCCCTGAAACCCAAATAATCTACGTACCTACACCTAAAAAAGGAAAATTTTTGTATGTTCATGTATGGGACAAAAGATTCAGAACGGCAAAGTCAATTTTGTCCCTTCGTTAGAGCAATGTTCGGTGCTTTCATTGCTTATGAACGTTAGTAATATTACCTATTTATTTTGGTGAATGTAGCGGCTTTTTACGGAACCCTCCGTGCGCGAGTCAGACTCGCATTTGGCCGGGTTTTTCCAAACATGCGGGTGCTTCCATAGACGGCAAGCAAATGCAAAATAATAAATAAAAAACTTACCCCAAGAGTGTGCTACCCCGACGAACAGTGCTACCAATAGTACACTCTGCGAACTCCACATTTTATTTTTCAGAATACAAAATAGTTTTACCAAAGGAAGAATCGTCCACCACAGAACATGTAACAGTACTGCTCCACCTTCGATGGACGCTCTTTATATAGTACATAGGTAACGTTGTTTTTTCCTCAAACTTTGTATCTATAAATTTGTATTTTTAGTGATAAGTGACCCCGTGATTAAGAGGTGACATTAATAGGTTCAGATAACTTTTAACCCTTCAGTAGATATTGAGCGCTGTGTCAGCGGCGAAGCAATCGTATGTAGGTGTTGCTGTTATTTTTATTTTGTATTAATAGTGTTATTAATAGTATTGGGTGTTGCAGTAGGTTAGTCCCAGATTACCCCGATCCCAGATGACCTCGTTCCGGTAGACCCGATTTATTTTTCTATAGAAACTCAATTAAAAGTAAATTCAGCTTAAAAGTACCGTGAGCAGATAATAAGAAAAATAAATTATAAATAATCAACTTTAGTAAAAGTACAAAAATTAACATGTCCAACTCCAATCAGTCTTTTCAAAACATACAAAATCATTGTTCTCACATAAATTTGATAATTATAAATAATTCACTATAGTTAAAAAAAATATTAAAAAACAAAACTATAATAATTTTAATTAGTCTTTTTAGGCGTTATGAGCACGATTTCACTAAGGTCTTCTAAAAACTTAGTTAATGCAATATATCTTTCTTATGTATCCAAAAAAGTCTAGCATTTAGTTATGACCGTACCTAACCCCTAACACCAGATTTGACTAATTATAATTAGCAGTGGTACCTAGTGGCAGTGTAGTGTAATAAAAAAAAAACAAATTGCTTTACAATGACTTATTGAAAACCAGGTTTACAGTAATTGTGATCTTTAGATGAACCTGCATACACAACTTCATCCTGGCTGTGAGGCCATACTCCGCTTATTTCCATACCACTATCATCATTAACACTATCGCTTTCGGTTTCAGTGTCACTTACCACTTCTATAATAAAAGGTTTATCTAAATACAAATCATGTTTTAAGTATTCTCCTTCTAACCTGCGAACGTGTTTACAATGCTGTGCCCACTCATGAACTGTAATAGCGTCAAAAGCTTCTCTAACTAGGCGGGGAATTTCAGCATTTTTGTGCTCAATATTTTCATCAGCAACTTTTCTTTTCATTGTGCCACATATGAGTTCAATGGGATTGAGATCATAGTGATAAGGTGGTAAATATAAGCATTTGTGTCTATTGTCTTCTAAATTTTGGGCTGTACTGCAGTCTCTCCAACGGTGCCAAATCGACTACCGGTACATTGAGATGTTGAAGTGTTTGTACAAAAACGCCACCATGTCAGTCCGTCTTAAGGATCAGACCTCGAAACCAATCCTTCTTCAGCGCGGCGTGAGACAGGGATATGTCATTTCTGCGAAACTGTTCATAGCTGCGCTGGAGGATGTCTTCAAGGTTCTGGATTGGAGAGGGCTTGGCATCAACGTTAATTGCGAGTACATCACTCACCTACGGTTTGCCGACGACATAGTGGTCATGGCTGAGACCATGGAGAGCCTCAGTAAAATGCTCGATGACCTCAGTAGAGTTTCCGAAAGAGTGGGTCTTAAATTGAACATGGATAAAACCAAGGTCATGGTGAATGCCCATGTAACACCCACTCCTATCAAGGTCGGAGACTCTACACTCGAAGTTGTGGGTGACTATGTCTACCTGGGACAAACGATCTAATTGGGTAGGGCCAACTTCAAGAAAGAGGTCAACCGTCGAATCCGACTCGGCAGGGCAGCGTTCGGCCAGTTGCGCGGTATCTTCTCGTCCAACTTACCACAGTGTCTCAAGGCGAAAGTCTATGACCAGTGTGTGTTGCCAGTGATGACATATGGCTCTAAGACGTGGTCGCTTACAATGGGCCTTATCAGAAAGCTTACAGTCACTCAAAGGGCAATGGAGTACTATGCTCGGAGTTTCCTTGCGTGATCGAATCAGATCTGTGGAGATTCGCAAGAGAACCAGGGTTACCGACATAGCCCGAAGAATTGCCGAACTTAAGTGGCAGTGGGCAGGGCACATTGCTCGCAGAACCGATGGCCGATGGGCCAAAAAGTTCTGGAATGGCGACCGCAAACCGGAAGACGATACGTTGGAAGGCCTCCCACTAGGTGGACCGATGACCTGGTTAAGGTTGCGGGAAGGAGCTGGATGCGAGACGCACGGGTTCGGTCAATGTGGCGACGCCTGGGGGAGGCCTATGTCCAGCAGTGGACGTCTTTCGGCTGAAATGATGATGATAAGATGAAATTTTTTAGGTGTACATATTGTCCAACTGTTAAACTGGAAACTAGAATTAATAGCAATTGGTGCATCAGTATCGTCTGCATGTTACACTCTGAGAGCTCTGAGAAATGAAGTTAGCATAGAACAGCTAACAATGGTATATTTTGCGCTAGTGGAGTCAAAAATTAGATATTACTTTTTTTGGGGAAATAGCTATGAATATAATAGTAGAAGAGTTTTGTTACTACAAAACGTGCAATTCGTACCATGGTCCGCATCTCACAAAGGGAAAGCTGCCGACAACATTTCATCAATTGAGGCATATTTACAGTACCAAGTCTTTATGTACTGGTACTTATAAGTAATATGGCCAAATACATACAAGATTATGAGACAGTAGAGGAACGGCAGATCAGGGAAGGCACCCGTAGACTGGACTTGAAGAATAAAAATCTTACAAAACATATTTCTTTGTTTTCAGGTAGTATAGCGTGATTTAAGTTTAACGTGTAATAATTATAGTGTGTTTGAAAGTACTAAAATAAAAACTTTGTTTTCAGAGCAACGCAATTGTTTAATGGAAACTACAATTCCTAGTAAGTTTGGAGATATTGTCTTATATATAAATAAATGATTCAATACAAAATTAATAGACTTTTCTATATTTTACAATAAATGTTAGTGTCCTCTTGTACTCACGGGGGCTTGGGCTGAGGCTCCCTCAGGTCGGGGGTCCATGACATTTTGCCCATTTTGCCCCCCTATTGTTACGCTACCGTTAATAATATTATAATAATTATTGACAGTTAAATAAATGTTTGACGAAGTATTTCGCCAAGTAGACAATAAATCAGCTAGAGTGAGGTTTCTTTTCGTTAATTCGTACGTAGGGGTAGTTTCGTTTATATCGGCTTCACATCTTGATCCCTCGTGGTGTCCAACACATTGGCAGACTGGCTCATCCTCCTCGTTAAGAGAACATTCACCGTCGTTCAGACAGTAACCATGACACGTGGAGACCTCGCATCTTTCTCCTGAGTAACCAGCGTCACAGCTGAAATAATAAAAATATTAAACTTAACTACATTCAACGATAAAAGAAAACATCGTGAAAAAACCGGAACGTCTTAGGACCAATAAATTCGAAGACATTTGACATCCACCAACCCGCACTGGGCCCGTGCGGTGGATTACGGCCTTTTCCCTCTCACAGAGAAGCGGCCTGTGTCCCGGCAGTGGGAACATTTAAAGGCTGATGATGATGACATTCAACAAGAAAACCACCAGAAGAAGAAGAGTATGTTTACCTGCATGTAGGATGTCCCTCATCACTAAGACTACAGTTGCCGTGCATGCAATAGTTCAGACATTTTGATATCTCGCATCTGTGTCCTGAATAATCTCCTTTGCACTGACAGACTGGCTCGCGGTTGTTATTCAAGGAACAGTCACCGTTGTTGGCACAATAGTCAAGACACACGTCGACTTGACATCTTGGCCCGGTGTGTCCGGCGTTACAACTGAAACAATTTATTTCCTTTATTCATTACATTTCTTATTCACTATATTTTTAAATATTTTTGATAAAACAAAAAATAAGAAACATTTAAAAATGTAAAAAATAGATGCCCACCGGTATCAGGAACAGTGTCCAAGCTACCAGCGGTCAGGACCCAGAGAGAGGAACCTCCTAACAATACGAGCCGTGCCCAGCAATGCTGCTTTCTGGATCAGGCCCTTGACCCAGCTACCTAACGAGAGCCTCCTAAGGTGTTGGTTGAGGCTCGTGGCTATTAAGCCATTGGCTGATACGACTATCGGTACAATGATCGCTTAGTGCACATCCCACATGTCGACAACCTCGCGAGCCAAGTCAAGATACTTGATTTGCTTATCTTTCTCGGCTTTTACGAGGTTCCCGTCATGCGGGACGGTAATGTCAACAATCATTGTACGCCTCTCGATTCGGTCCACCATCACAATATCAGGCTTATTGGCTAGTCCTGTCTGTGATGATGGACTGATCCCAGTACAATGTGATATTGCCATTTTCGAGAACTGGGTCGGGCACATACCTGTAGTACGGTACCTCCGATGCCGCAAGAGTGTATTTCAGAGCAAGTTGCTGATGGATAATCCTAGATACAAGGTTGTGCCTATGCAAGTACTCTTCGTTAGCTAGCCGAGAACAACCAGAGATAATGTGGCGGATCGATTCACCCGGGCGGTGACATGCCCGAAAGATGTCAACAGTGCCATCGTTCACAATAAATCTCCGGTAGCTATTCGTCATGATAACTTCGTCCATAATTGCACAGACCCTCTGAGCGAACCGCTTGCGAACGATCCCGAAGTTAAGAGATCATCTTTACATAACGAGATTCCTCCGTGCCTCGGAAAGCACGTTAAGCCGTTGGTCGCAGCAGTCATTTGTAGGTAGTCAGAAGTCTGAAATCTGACACCAGTGTTGCCAAGTGGTATCGTATTAACCAGTTACTGAGTTGTTGAGGTCAGATATGCAGTCGCTCCATGGAAAATATTGGTACTCAGCTGAATCCGGTTAGGGTAAATTCATACTAGCGCAGAGTCAAAGCGCATCGAAGCGACAAATTCATCACAAGGTAGCACGCATTGCGATTTTTATCCACGCGAATTTTTATTCGTGTACTGAATCGTAACTAACACGCACTGCTGATAAAATACCGCTTGATTTTTGTCTCTTTCTACCTGTTCATAGAGCCTAAAATATTCGCGAGAATTTAAACCGCGCCGCGATGGGGCAGATTCTGTGGCAAAACACGGCTTCCTTGCCGCGCAATTTTTGTACCGCAATGCGTATCGCTTCATACAATTCCATGTGTCGCAGAATGTGCGGAAAAAAATCGTGCGAACAAAAACCGCAGTGCGTGCTAAGCCTTAAAGCGAAGTTGTACGAATGCGCGCGTATTCGCGTGAATGACGCAATTCTAACACAGGTCAGTTTACGATTCCGACTGACGAGTAACGACGCATTGGTTCGCGTAATAGGCGATAGGCGTCGCGCGAACGTGCGTTGGACGTGCTCAGACGCGCGAATTCCTTTGCGTCTTCTTTTTTATCTCAAAATAAATATTGTAGAGCACAACGTAACTGTGGAGATAAGGGTGATTTTGCTATATAAAGTTCAGATTGACGCTTCGATGCGCTTCGACTCTGCGCTAGTATGAATTGACCCTAAGACTGGAAGCCGATATAGCTGAGAAAAGGCAGAACAAGTGACCTTACAATTATTTAAACAAGGAGATCCACACAAGCGGTACACATATCGAATACTAGCTTCTGCCAGCGGCTTCGCTCGCGTGAAAAGTGTGTTATCATCCCAAGGGACCATATGCCCGCTATAAAAGCCTATGTGCTATTTCAGACTTTAATATATCTATATGCCAAATTTCATTCAGAGCCGTCTAGCCGTTTGAGCGTGAAGAAGTAACAAACACGCTCGCAAACTTTCACCTTAATAATATTAGTGTAAGAAGTTGTTTGTTTTACCTGCATTTAGGAAGCCCCTCATCATTAACGCTGCAGGTACCTTGCAGACAGTAGTTGTCACACACAGAGACACTTCGCTGGGTGGTAGCAGGAGCTTCAGTGATTGGTAACAGACTCGACAGTGCATCGCAATCGTGAATTCCCTTGATTTGGTCATCTATTTTATAGTTTGCGGCTAAACCGAGTATACTGTCAGAGAACTTTAATAACTCTTTGGGTTTTATATCACTTCCTGGTTTTTTTGGATATTGCCAAACAGAGTCGTTGTTACCGTTTAACAAGTAAATGTAATCTTTTGAGACGGTCATAATCTCTTTAAGTTCAATCTTTGTATAACTAACAAGGATATTATTGTTATGTCCATCCAGATCTACGAAATTTAAGTAGTGATCATTACCTCCATCGGTATAGTACATTTTTTGTGTTTGTGTATCGATAGCCAAGTTAAAAACCTCCCATGTCGAGCCCAGAGGATAGAACACGTCCTGTCTTCCGGAACCATTAAGACGAGCTCTCTTTATATTGTTTCCGTAGCACCAATAAATGTACCTGTAAGTTAAATACCAATTTTGAATATTACGAAATAGACAGTGATTTCATGATTTTTATTTAATCCATTTAATTATCGAACCAAAAATTTCACGAGAATCGTTTCAGATATGCGACCTGTAGAAAGAAAGAAAGGAAGGAAAAAACAACAGAGAGAACAGCCGGACATCCGGACATATGAAAGCTAAACGGAGACGCTTTGCTCTCGCTCGGTGAACTATAAGTCCAGGTTTACTCACGATGTTTTGCTTTACCGTTATCAGCAATGTCCAAGGTTAAACTTAGAAAGTATATATTATGAATTCAAAAACTCACATTGGTATACTTGCCCGGATTTGAACCCACGACCGCAAGCACGAGAAGTGAGGTCTTAGCCACTGGGTGGCCAATATAAAAATGATGTTGTTACCAACTGCTAAAATTTAGCCACTAAACTAAAATTACTACCTTCAACTGCTTCTGCAGTTGCCAGGTCCTAATAATAGCCACCGATTCAGCCCTACTAAATCGACAACCTTACTAGAATGCGATCCCACACCATCTCCTCGTGCGCCAATATCGTGCTTCGAACCTCAGAGCACAGATTTTTACTATGCTCAGAGTGATGTCAGCGCGCCAGGTGCACAGACAAGTTGACTGTGTGTAGACTTAGTTTAAAATGATATCCGCTTCGTAAATGATCTTGTTGTGATCCAATTTTTTTTAATAAACCGCCACTGGGAACTTACCCTCTACAGCTGTCGACGGCGATATCTCTGGGGGTCTGATCATCCATCTCGATTAAATCGTAAACATTGGTATTAAGTCCGGGTTTTAATGAAATCCAATTAATGCTGTTTTTATTGGTATCAGTGAAGAAGAGTTTTTCCGTTGCTGGATCGTAAGCGATGCTATGAATATTGCGATCGAAACTGTTCAGGAAACATTTGTTTTCTTTGGATGTTAAGTAGTATCCACATATGGCTTCGTTGTTGCTCTGTTTGTCGACGTACAACATTCTGTTGTGAACTTCATCGAACGCTATTGCAGTGACGTTTTGGGACTCAAAATGTACGGTGTCAGTTTTGGTTCCGTCGCTAGTGTAGAATATAAGTTGATTTCCGAAGCTTACGGCGAGGTCTGAAACAAAACAAAAGCGTTTTACTAAGGGTCCTATGTCCTAGGTGGACCGAGTAATCTGCTGGATGCGAGACGCAAGGGACCGGTCAATGAGGTCTTGGGGGAGGTCTTTGTTCAGCAGTGGACATCTTTCGGCTGAAATGATGACAACGATGAAGGGCGTAGTTTCATTGAGAACGGCAGTTACTATAGTTACCCATTGTTCTAAACTAGTAAGCTAAACTATTATATTGTGTAGTGCATATGCCTGTATATTATGATGATGCGCTGTCAACCGCATACTGCGGGCTGACACTGTCCTCAGTTATGGATTTATCGTTTGGATTAACTCAGCTATTATATAAATTGCATATAAAGCACAAAAGGGATGTCTTCGAGACCATTTAAAGCTAAAACCAACCGATAGTTATGAGCCCTTTTTAGGGTTTCGTACCCAAAGGATGAAAACGGGACCCTATTACTAAGACTCCGCGATCCGTCTGACTGTCTGCCTGTCTGTCTGTCTGTCTGTCCGTCTGTCACCAGGCTGTATCTCATGAACCGTCATAGCTAGACAGCTGAAATTTTCACAAATTATGTATTTCTTTTGCCGCTATAACAACAAATACTAAAAACCGTATAAAATAAATATTTAAGTGGGGCTCCCATACAACAAACGTGATTTTTTTGCCGTTTTTTTGCGATAATGGTACGGAACACTTCGTGCGCGAGTCCGACTCGCACTTGGCCGGTTTTTATCTAAATACTTATATTATAAAGAAGAAAGATTTGTATTTTTGATTTTTTGTATGTAACGAATAAACATAAAAACTACTGGACCGATTTAAACAATTCTTTAACTGTTGGGAAGGTTCACTATTTACGGGTCACATAGGCTTCTTTTTATCTCTGTATTCGCTCGGGGACAGGAACAACGCGGGTGAAACCGCGAGGCATCCGCTAGTACACTATATGGTTTCTACCTTTCTAATTCTAGAAAAAGGCATGTTTCTTAGATATACGAGTAATAAACAGTTATTTTCGCGAATGGCAGATTTGCCTAGTAATAGTTATTTTTTATCTTGCTTAGATATACGAGTAATAAACAGTTATTTTCGCGAATGGCAGATTTGCCTAGTAACAGTTATCTTACTTAACTTACTGCCCAAAAAGGACGAGGTTCTCAGTTGGGATGTTTATAATATATATATATATATAAAGAAGTTTATTCCGAAATGGTCCCATTTAAATTTGATAAAGATCTGATGAAGAACTTCGGAGATATACAACAGGGGGTAACCATAAGTACTTCATCATCATCATCATCATATCAGCCGAAAGACGTCCACTGCTGGGGCCTCCCCCAAGCGTCGTCACATTGACCGGTCTCGTGCGTCCGCAACCAGCGGATCCCCGCAACCTTCACCAGGTCATCGGTCCACCTGGTGGGAGGCCTTCCAACGCAACGTCTTCCAGTTCGCGGTCGCCACTCCAGAACCTTTCTGCCTCATCGGCCATCCGTTCTGCGAGCAATGTGCCCTGCCCACAGTCACTTAAGTTAAGCTCTTGCGGATCTCTAAATTTCTGATTCGATCACGCAAGGAAACTCCGAGCATAGCCTTCTCCGTTGCCCTTTGGGTGACTGTAAGCTTTCTGATGAGGGCCATTGTAGGCGACCACGTCTCAGAGCCATATATCATCACTGGCAACACACAGTGGTAATAGACTTTCGTCTTGAGACACTGTGGTAAGTTGGACGAGAAGATACCGCGCAACTTCCCGAACGCTGCCCAGCCGAGTCGATAAGCACTTAGAATAAGGTTTTTTTGAGTTTGTGTAAGGGACAGATGTATATGACATGTATACATGTCTCCCTTACGCACAATCAAAATAACCTTACTCTAAGAGCTTATGGTCACCTCCCATAACTCTTCAATAAATGACGGCAAATCTCTCGGGATTGCTGCGAACGCATGTCTGTTTATTGTGTACACCATTTCATAACATAAAATCACGCCAGTATGCTCTAAACAGGTACGCAGATGTGTACAGTTCACCCTGGTACACTCTCATTCCACCGGTTATGTTCAAGTTACATGTTATTCGGGTAACCTATTCTGGCATCACTGGGGGCATTATAGGTACAATATTATATTATTATTATATTAGTAAGCTATAGAACTTGTTCAATAAGAACCAATAAAAAGTGAAAAATAAAAAGCTTTTTTACAAAAAAATCAACCGCCTTCTTAATAAAAACACTACAAAGTGAAAAATAACTGCAATTTCGGCAATCGGTGTCAAAAAACAAAGAACGAATGAACGAAAACAGAAAAAACGACTTCCGAAATTGAAGTTATTTTTCACTCTGTAGTGTTTTTATTTGGAAGTCGGTTGTATTTTTTTGTAAAAAAGTTTTTTATTGTCATCAAATTTTGTAATGTTCTTATTCTGAGTTTACATATTTACTTTATATAAAGAGGCTTATCTGCAACGATGCACTGCTCGAGTCAAAGCCAGCCTGGCGGTTTTTTATCGGTTACATTTCGGGGAGTATGCGATGGAACTGCACAATTTGATACCGTCTAGCCCTAAGCATTATCGGTCTACAAGACGTAGGAAAGGCAATGGACCATCGGTACATGGTAGACATCCCACCCATACGCACAAAGCGTATCGCAAATACTGCCATAGTGCGTACAGCTAAGGAGTGGCATTCCCTGCCGGAGTCTTTGTTTCCTAATAGCTACAACCGATAGGGCCTTTAAGTCAAGAGTGAGCAGTTTAATTCTAGGCAAGCGTGCTAAGCCATAGGCAGAATAGTGGTCAAATGCGAGCTTATCTTAATATAGAATAAATTAAATACGTTTTCAACCATTCCACGGCTGGCTCATTAATACCAAGTTTACATAATTTATCGATAAGAATGGATTGATTTACGAAGTCGAAGGCTTTACTTAAGTCTAATAAAAAAAATGACAAGAAAGTACAACCGACTTCCAAATAAAAACACTACAAAGTGAAAAATAACTTCAATTTTGGCAGTCTGTGTTCTTGTTTTTGTTTCTTCTTTTTTTGCCACGGAATTCCAAAATTGAAGTTATTTTTCACGTTGTAGTGTTTTTATTTGGTAGTCGGTTGTATTTGTTTTTATTTTTACTTTTCTCTTGTGGTACAAATCTATAATGTCGGTAAAATTAGAATGCACTAGGGTGAATTGTACACATCTACGTACCCCTTTAGAGCGTACCGGCATAATGTTATGTTATGAAATGGTGTAAACAATAAACAGACATACGATTGCAGCAATCCCGATAGATTTGCCGTCATTTATTGAAGAGTTCTGTTGTATTACTCCGAAGTTCTACAAAAGAACTTTATCACATATAAATAAGCCCACATGAGAAGCAACATCTTTTTAATAAAAAAAGAATAATCAAAATCGGTTCTCCTAGTAAAAAGGACTGAGGTGACAAAATGCAATCAAATTGTGTACCTCCTCCTTTTTGAAGTCGGTTAAAAAAGTACTGAGGTAACACTTTTGGAGTTCCTGTTATTTATTTATGTTATAATTGCAAATTGATGGGCAGCGACATCTGGGCTTCATTGAAATTCACGTCTAGCAATCGTTTAAATTATTTTTAAAACAAGAAAACCAGCCAAGTGCGAGTCGGAATCGCGCACGAAAGGTTCCGTACAACTATCGCAAAAAACGGCATAAAAATCACGTTTGTTGTAAGGGAGCCAAATTTAAATATTTATTTTATTCTGTTTGCAGTATTTGTTGTTATAGCGGCAACAAAAATACATCATCTTTAAAAATTTCAACTGTCTAGCTATCACGGTTCATGAGATACAGCCTGGTGACAGACAGACAGACGGACCGCAGAGTCTTAGTAATAGGGTCCCTTTTTTACCCTTTGGGTAGGGAACTCTAAACCAGTGGCAACAAGTTTTGTTTCAAAAATAATAACAATAAATTGTAACTATTCTTAAAAAAAGGGGAAGGAACCAGTTAAAATGTCTAAAATTAATAAACCTTACTAATAACAAAATCGGGGAATGCAAGAGGTAGATCACACTTACCCCAAGAATGCGCCGCTCCGACGTACCACGCCACCAACACCAGAACGAACTGTGCCCTACACATATTATTTTTCTTCAGATGTCCAAGTTATTTATTCAAATGTAGATAGATGACCACTGCTGGTGATCACTCTTGGAATATTAATACAAAGAACTGGCTTTTTGCGACTATATATATGTCTTTTAGGCATTGGTCGATGATAAGAAAGACTCTGATAACCAACACTCCTCATTATTACAGATAGGTAGGTGACCGGGAGGGGTCACGTAAACAATGTGTCACGTTGTTACTGAGAAATTCCAGATGGAATAACCCAAAAAAACAAAATAGCACAGAATAAATAATTGCCTATAGGCAGAGCTGAGCAAAATACATGCTTTGCTTTAATTAAAATAAAGCGCTTCTTTGACACTGCGCTCAAGCATAGTAAGCCCCCAATCCAAGCGGCCAGCCGATACGAAATCTCCCGAATTTGCCAAGCTTGAGATCTGACACCAGTCTTGCCAAGGGTTACCGTGTTAGCCAGTTACTGGGTTGTGGAGGTCAGATAGGCAGTCGCTCCATGTAAAACACAGCTCAGCTCAATCTGGTTAGACTGGAAGCCGATTCCAACATAGTTTGGAGAAAGCTGGGTAGTTTGATTGATTGGAATAAACTTCTTACGAACAAAAATATATTTTTTCAAATCTGTTTATATTATGACATAGTTATGCCTGCACATACATACAAAAATATATATAAACATCCGAATTGAAAATCTCCTCCTTTTTAGTCGGTTAAATACACCAAGCAACAGATAAAAACCAGATCTATGAAATACATATTCAATACATAAAGTAAAAGTTAAGTGATTTCATTTCCTGATTGATAACAAGGTTCTAGTTAAGTGTCAGACACTCTTGGCGCCCTTCAAAATAACGCCTTATAAGGAAGGCAAGCTTTAGCTGCTTCCTTGTAAGGAAGGCTTTATTCGATCCGACGGTTAAAAACCGTCGGATCGAATAAAGCCACTTTTTGGACAACTTCGAGCGAAGTGAAAACGAAGTGAGCTCGCAAATTTCAGTTGAGAATTTTTGCATCATTATAAAAATGTTAAGTTATTTAACGGTGGGTTTACAACAAGAATCAATAACATTCGACAGCGAAGCGAGAGAAATTTTAGCACCACACCACGAATAAGCTTCGCCCGCGTTAATATAGATTTTGTCAATCAATTCTGGTTGTCGTCATATAGGGTGAGAAAAATCCAATGTTGCAGTTGTAGTTTTAATCAAATTCGGCCCCGTGGCTTCTTTGATTGTTTTGTGCTGTACTTCATAGTGATGATTTGGCCATCCACGCCCACCTGGAAAACTCAGCCTGTATAGGTACAGGAATTATTAACATAAAAACGATTAACTTAAATAATTAAGAGAAGTTGATCAATAAAGGTCAAATAGTTAAAAAAGGAAATAAATAAACTATAGAGTCATAGGTTCTGCTTTGCTGCGAATTGAAGATACCACTCTATCATACATTGTATCTACAGTTAATTAACGTGCCTAAATTATGCCCTTAGTCAAGGGTAAAACATTTTAGGACGCTGCTATATACTATGCTGTATGTCCTATCATTGTGTTATCTCGTGACAAAATCTGATAAAACATCTAAAATCAAAGATCGGAAAAATTGCGGAACCATTAAAGAAAATCTTATACCCTCACTTTTCTGAAAAAGAAGGTTGACATTGAGTATCCGCCACTGTCAAGTGTGACACTTTGCAAATCTGTCATTGTCACGAGATAAGTGTTGCCAGAACTTGGAAGAAATATTCCCATAATTTTACGTTCGCAAACACGAATAAAAGACGTTTATTCAAAACATGGAAGAACAATTCAAAATATTTATGGCACAAATTAAAGCGCAAATGAACGACCAAACTAAATTATTACTATCAAGCATTGATGAGAAACTAGAAGGACTTATAAGCGAAACCAAGAAATTGAAAATAGAAAATGAGCAATTAAAAGAAAAAGTTAATAAACTTGAACGTCTTAACCGTAAAAACAATATAAGTGTTTGGGCTTAAGGAGACGGAAAAAAGCAACATGGAGCTACTAAATAATATAACGAAGACATTGCAGCAGAACTCTGAAGAATTATCGGTTTATAAAAGCGACATCAACGCTGCCTACCGATTGGGGAAAAAAGTTGATAATAGCAAAAATCCCAGACCTGTTAAAATATCATTCCTAAACTATTGGAAAAAACAACAAATTATGAATAACAAAAAACAATACGAGAAGATCTACATAACTGGTGACTATCCAAAAGAGGTAGTCGATAAAAGTAAATCCCTCCAACAAGAAATGGAAGAAGAAAGGAAAAAAGGCAACTTTGCTATTATCAAATATGATCAACTGATAATAAAAACGGGAGGAAAAAGCGAAAAGAGAAAACGAGACCTGCTCACAACACCAGAGGAAAATGCCCAGCCACGGAAACAATATCTACTCTTTTAAAGTAGGCAGAAAGAATGCATTTGACCTAATGAGAACAAGAAGCAACTCCATTAGCAACATACCAACAACCTCAGAAACGCAATATGACTTAGGTGCCAGCCGAAACAGAAACAGAATAACATACATAAATGAACAACCAAAAACAATCCCCAACCCGGCTGGTCACCGTGGGGTATTAGGTCAAAACCCTTCAGGGCGAAAACTAAATAATAATAACGACAACACAACCAACAATGACACAACGATAATAAGCAAAAACCTGAACAAGGCAATCAAAGATGATTTACAACAGAAAAATAACAAAACTGAAAGAAAAAATGGTAATGTAATATATATCTCAACCCTGAACACTAGAACAGTGCGAACTGAAGAGAAACTTTCAGAGCTAGCGGAAGCAGTAAGCCCATTGAAATGGGATATAATCGGATTGAGTGAAATAAGACGCATTGGGGAAGAAATTAGGGAATACCAAAATTATGTATTCTACTTTAAAGCAGAAAAGAAAGGAATGTATGGTGTGGGATTTATGGTAAAGAAATACCTTAAACAACAAATCATAGAATACATAGGCAAATCAGATAGAATAGCAGTGCTAAACATTAAAATACCTGGTTTCAATGACCCATGGTCGATCATGCAAATATATGCTCCAACTAAACAGGCCTCAGAAGAGGAAAAGGAAGAATTCTACTCCCTTCTATCTGCAACTATGGACAATACCTATAAGTATAAGATAGTGATGGGAAATTTCAACAGCCAAATAGGATCGCGTCAAATGGGTGAAGAACGTATGATGGGGCAATACACCAAAGGAAAGAGAAACTGCAATGGTCAATGGACTTAGCACAATTATACAACCTCCGAATAATGAACACCATGTATAGGTCACCATGTAAAAGTCATCTAGGAAATGGACTTGGATCTCACCAGAAGGGAAATATAGAAATGAAATAGATTTTATATTATCTAACATTCCCTCCCACTTTAAGGATGTAGAAGTTATAAATAAGTTAAACTTCAGCACAAACCACAGAATGGTAAGAGGAACTATCACAGCTCATAATAAGAAAACTAGGCATATCAAGAGAAATGAACCCGTACATATAATACCGCCACTTTCAGAAGAGTCACTATGTGAATTGAGCACTTAACTCCCTAAAATAGAAAGCCTTCAGTCAACCCAACAGAAATACGATGAATTAGAAAACTATTTAAAGGAAATACATAAAGAAGTTGGCCTGAAAGGAATAAAGAAAGATAAAATAGGTGATGAGGCTAGAAAATTAATTGACGAGAGGAAAAATCTGCTAAATGATAGAATGAAGAACAGAAAACATATAGAAGAAATAAGTAAGAAAATCAATGAGAGTATCAGGAAACATAAAAAACTAAAGCGTATGAACATAATAAAGAATGAAATAGAAAGAACGGGCGGAATCAAAAAAGCACTGAAACAACTCAAGGTTCACTCCAGTTGGATGCCGGAAATAAAAACAAAAAACAGTCAAGGAAAAGACAAAACCACGTCACAGGATAGAAATAAGAAAAGAGGCAACTAATTTCTATAGAATATTATACAGCAGTCTAAGAAATCCAACTGAGTCACCATTCCTCGACCATTCAGTAGATGGTAGTAATCCAGAAATAATACAAAATGAAGTAAGGAAAGCAATAAATACACAGAAAAGCTATAAAGCACCGGGAGACGACAAAATAACCAACGAACTATTAAAGGAGCTAGTCGATGTTATCCTGCAGACACTAACACAATTATTCAATTCAATACTGAAAAACGAACTTATACCAATTCAGTGGACTAAATCTACTATAGTTCTCATACACAAAAAAAATACAACCGACTTCCAAACAAAAACACTACAAAGTGAAAAGTAACTTACAATTTCGGAAGTCGGTGTTCCTGTTTTCGTTTCTTCGTTTTTTGACACCGACTTCCGAAATTGAAGTTATTTTTCACTTTGTAGTGTTTTTGTTTGGAAGTCGGTTGTAATTTTTGTAAAAAAGTTTTTTATTTTTCACTTTTTAGTTGTGGTGCTTAGTGTGAAGCCAGAATAAATTAACCCAATAACATGAAACTTAAATAAACAAAACCGGTGGAATGAGAGTATACCAGGGTGAACTGTTCACACCTGCTTACCCCTTTAAAGCGTACCAAAGTGATGTTATGTTATGAAATGGTATAAACAATAAACAGATATGCGATTGCAGCTATCCCGAGTGATTTGCCGTCATTTATTGAAGAGTTCTGATGTACATATCCGAAGTTCTTCATCAAATCTTGATGAAAATTAAATGGGACCACATGACAAACACCAGCATTCGAATAAAAAAAGAATCATCAAAATCGGTTCACCCACTAAAAAGTTCTGAGGTAACACACATAAAAAAAAATATACTATCGAATTGATAACCTCCTCCTTTTTGCGAAGTCGGTTAAAAAAGGAGACAAAAACAAAATAGATAACTACCGACCAATAAGTATGATGTCCAACCTCTATAAGATATTCTCCAAGATAATAATGTGAAGGATCACAAAACCCCTGGACGAACAGCAACCAATAGAGCAAGCCGGTTTCAGAAGCGATTTCTCTACAGTCGATCACATACATGTCGTGAAACAGGTCATCGAAAAGTATAACGAATACGGAAAGTCCTACTAAATCTTGTTCGTAAACTATAACAAAGCCTTCGACTCCCTATATCACAGCTCCATATACAATGCACTCGAGAAACAAGGAGTTCACGCCAAGTATATAAACATCATCAGGCAAATATACAACAGAAGCACGGCCCGAATACAGCTAGAAACCGCAGGAGACGAATTTAAAATTGAAAAGGGAGTGCGACGAGGTGACCCGCTATCGCCCAAACTATTTCCTGCAGTCTTAGAGGACGTCTTCAGGGAATTAAAATGGGATAGCCTCGTACTAAAAATCAATGGCAAAATGCTAAAACATCTCAGATTTGTTGATGACATTGTGATATTTGCAGAAGAACTACAAATATTACAAGCAATTCTAAAACAGCTATCCGATGCTAGTGCCGAGGTGGGTCTTACGATCAACTTCTCTAAAACAAATTACCAACAGCACCCGAGAAACAATAGCAATAGAAGAACAAGAGGTCGAATATGTGAAGAGTACATATACCTGGGACACCTAATATCGCCTCAACATCTAATGCCCAAAGAAATACAAAGAAGGGTAAACAACACCTGGTCCCGCTACTGGTCCCTCAAAGAAGTCGTGAAGAGCAAGTCCATACCAATACGGGCAAAGAAAAAGGTCTATGAAAGTTGCATTCTGCCTGTACTCACAAAATCAAGAATACAAAAACTAAAAGTCTGCCAACAAGCAATGGAGAGGAGCATGCTTGGCATCCGTATCAAGGACAGGTGTCGACTTGTAGACATACGAAAGCAAACGGGGGTGGCGGACGTAACCAATAGAGTCAAGAGACTGAAGTGGAAATGGACGGGCCACACATTGCGAAATAGGATAGAAAAGTGGACGACAAGCATAATTAAGTGGTACCCACGCGGCGGGAAAAGGCGCAGAGGCAGGCAACACAAGAGGTGGGAGGACGATCTCCCACAGGGGCGGAGGAGATCGGCAAGGCACCGTAAAAAGTGGCATGACCTGGAGGAGGCCTCTGTCAAAGGACAACCTGACTAAAAACAGTCTAAATTAAGTTAGTTAAGGATAAATTTAAAAAATTATGTAATGTATAAGTCAGTGAATAAAGGCTACTTTTATTTTTTTATTTTATTTTTATGTCCTATCATTTGGAGTCTTTTGAATTTAAATCATAGGTCAGTGGGGAATATTGGGATTTGACGTATGAACACTTTCCCCTTTTCTCATACCAAATATCATCGAAATCGGTTCATAATAAGAAGAAGTTGCATACTAAAAAGTTACATAAAAAATTAACCCTCCCCCCGCATTTAACCACCTCCGTATTTTATGCAAAAAAAGTAGCCTATATCCTTCTCAGGGCCCTAAAGTACCTCCATACCAAATTTCATCTAAATCGGTTTATAATAAGAAGTTACATGATAAGAAATTACATACAAAATTAATACTCCCCTATTTCTCCCCCTTCCCAAGGTATCAAACTATTTTCATACCAAATGCCATCTAAATCGGTTCATCGGTGTAAGCCCTATTAAGAAATTTCATACATCCTCTATTTCTCCCCTTTCGTGTTTTATGCAAGTAGCCTATGTCCTTTCCCGAGTCTCAAACTATCTTCATACCAAATTTCATCTAAATCGGTTCAAAGGTTTAAGCCATAATAAGAAGTTTTATACAAAATTACCCCACCCCATATTTCTCCCCCTTCGTGTTATATGAAAAAATGTATCCTATGTCCTTTCCCGGGTCTCAAATTATCTCCATACCAACTTTGATCTAAATTGGTTCAGCGGTTTAAGCGTGAAAAGGTAACAGACAGACAGACAGACTTACTTTCGCATTTATAATATTATATTATAAGTATGGATAGTAAGTACGTCAGATAGCTTATCAAAAAGCATTGGACACGTATTTTTTACTTTATAAAAAAAAACAATGATAACGCGCATCAAAGTTTAGGAGTTCAGGCTCGTTATTTTTTGTTTACATGACAAAATAATAAATACGTGTCCAATGTTTTTTTATTAATTTTCCTGTTAGGCTAAAAAACTATTTTAAGCATCCCTATCTGTTATTAGATTTTTTTCAACAACTACGGTATTTTTTATATTTCTCTCTGGTAAGTAGTCCCTCTCACAGAGAGGAGGCCTGTGTCCCAGCAGTGGGAACATTAATAGGCTGATGATGTGTGTGATGATGTGAAGTAGTGCGTAGAAGTAATTACCACTACTCACTACACGCTCATTTTTATCAGTTTTACGTCTAGAACTCACGTGACTACCAACACATTGACAGGCTGCCGTTGTTCAAGCAGTAACCGTAACAAAGGTTCACTTCACAAGCAATCACATTAATAAGACCAAAATTAAATATCCTAAAAAGGTGTAGAGTATGTTTTACCTGCATTTAGGAAGTCCATCTTCAGTGGTACTACAGTCGCATCGCTCACCGGTATACCCGGACGTGCATTTGCAAAAAGATTGACCAATTACTTTTATACCATGAGCACAAAACAGACCTTAACATTCAAGTTCCTGATTGCATTCCGAAATCCCCTGAAATTGATCTTTCAATTTATAACTAGCCGACATACCGAAGACGTTTTTAGTATGTACCTGATTGATCTCCTTGTAAACAGATTGTGATTATGGCTTTGATGTTATCAAAACTCGAAAAATGTAAAGAATACTGATTAAAACTCTATATTTATCACACTGTCTGGTCATAGCTACGTTATGATTAAACCTACGTTACGGTTGGGAAATTCGATAATTATGGTCAATAAATTAGTCAATCGAAGCAAGCTCGGTGGCTTAGGGCACCCCGACACGGATAGATTAGGTTCGAAGGAGATGACGGGAGCTGAAGTGAGTGAGCAAAGCGAGCGAACTCGGCTCCCGTCATCTCCTTAAAGTTAGGTTACTTTAGACCATGCAGACAGGAATAGGAGCCCTGAAACTGCAAATTTTGAGGTTGAGAAGAGTTAAGCATTTAAGATACTAAGAGGTTATGGAAAAAAATCTGTAGGTACTATATACAGCGACATTTTTTTTATTTATATCTATTTGTCTTTGGTTCAGTAAGATAAATACGAGTAGTGTAAATATGAAGACTATAGCTTCAACGGTTTAACCGCTAGACTCTAGTGACAGAGGGACTCCGTTTGGAACGTTTGGGTACAGAACCCTGTGTTTACGAGGGTTGTTGAAATGACACACGGTATATAGAGAGATAATAACTGTGTAATTTAGCAAATAAAGAAAGCAACGCGTACTCTTGAAGCCGAGCGAGCGCGAGTGACCGCTGGGTCGGCCGGTGGCGGAATGACGCGCGCAGGTGCGTTAACAAACTGGCCCCCTTGGAGCAGGAGCAACATCCTGGTCCAACTTCACTGGTAGGGGACAAAGCCTGTTCCAAGCTCTGCGTAAGGTTCCTGATGTGGTTGCGACGTCTGCCACCCGGTTGACGCCGTCAGTGCCAGGGTAGACTGTGGTGACACGGCCCAGCAGCCATCTGTTGGGAGGCAGGCGGTCGTCCTTAATGACAACCATATCACCATGCTGTGGTTGTCCTCTGTCTGTGCGCCATTTGTTTCGGATCTGCAATTCTGAAACGTACTCCTTGTAGTAACGATTCCAAAAATGTGTTTTTAATGCTTGTATCCTCTTATATCTGGAGAGCGTATGAAGTGGAGCCTGGTCGACCTGGGGAGCAGGCAGCATAGTGAGTGTACGTCCCATTAAGAAATGCGCTGGCGTGAGTGGAACTAAATCTGATGGATCAGATGAAATTGGAGTGAGAGGTCTAGAATTCAGTATTGCCTCAATTTGAACCAATACAGTGTTCATTTCTTCGTAATCTAGATGAGCCATTGACAATACGTGCTTTAAATGTTTTTTAATTGATTTAACTGACCCCTCTGCTACACCGTTGAAATGTGGGCTGTAGGCTGGACTAAAATTGAAAGTGATTTCATTTTCAGCAGCGTATGAAATAATACCGTTAGATTGATATTTTAGAAACTTAGCTATTTCGTTGCAAGCACCCACGAAATTAGTTCCGTTATCGGAATAGATTGTAGCTGGCTTACCTCTGCGGGCAATAAACCGATTTAAGGCTGCAATAAAGCCTTCAGAACTCAAATCGGTTACGAGTTCTATGTGCACTGCCCTCACTGCTAGGCAAACAAAAACAGATATGTATGATTTCTTTAGCTGACAGCCACGACCCTTTCTGTTCGCTATCATGATGGGACCAGCGTAATCCACAGCTGTATTACTGAAGGGATAGTCTGCTTGCAATCTTTGTAGGGGTAGATTGCCCATGATAGGCTGGTAAGTTTTACCTGCAAATCTAAGGCAAGATATGCAATCTCGAGTTGTTTTTCTACAAAGATTACGACCATTGACTATCCAGTACTTGTGACGTAATGTTGATAACAACAGCTGTGGTCCAGCATGTAAAAGAATTTTGTGATAGTGTGCGACTAATATTTTGGTTATGTGATGTGATGCGTCGAGTAAGATAGGATGCTTTGTGTTGTAGTCGTAGTGTGAGTTTGACAATCTACCTCCCACTCTTATAATATTTACCTGGTCAATAAATGGATTCAATTTGAGAAGTTTGTCTTTAGGAGACAATGGGCGTTTGTGAAGTAACTGTATGTATTGTTTACAATATGAATCACGTTGTACTTGTTTGCGTAACACTTCCAACGCAGAATTAAGCTCTTTGACAGTCAATGGACCTGTCATTTTATTGCCAGTATGTTGACAGTTAAAAATGAATCTGTTTACGTAAGCTACGGTACGTTGTAATTTACTAAAATCAGAAAAATTGTTGTAACAGTCAACATTGTGACAATGTGACTCATCTGTTGACAAATAACATTGATGTCTAATTTCCGGCAAACTAGTGATATTTATATTTTGTGGTTGTATAGGTAACTGTATGTCTGTTTGATGTAGGAAGTGGGGACCTCCCCACCACAAAAGTGAAGATTGTAGTTGTGACGCGTTGAGCCCGCGTGAACCTATGTCAGCCGGGTTCATTTCCGTGGGAACATAATTCCATGAATTAGGGTCCGAATTGTTGGTAATCTCATTAATTCTATTGTAGACAAATGGTTTTAATTTTGATTTGCATGTTTTAATCCAGCCTAACACAATAGTTGAGTCACACCAAAAAAATGTGAAGTCAATTTTTAAACGTAATGAATTTACTACCTTTTTCATTAGCCTTGTTGCTAGAAGAGCGCCGCAAAGCTCCAACTTGGGCATAGTTAGCCTTTGCTTTAGTGGCGTCACTCTGCTCTTTGCAATTAGCAATCGTACTTGTACATTTCCAGTGTCGGACACTGTGCGTACATATATACAAGCTGAAAAGGCCTTATTAGAGGCATCGGAAAAAGCGTGTAATTCGACTTTAACGTATAGATCACACAACACTCTACGAGGAATTTCAATTTTAGAAATTTCTGGTAAGTATTTGATGAAGTCTTGCCATTGTGACTCAACTTCGGCAGGTAAATGATCATCCCATGTGATATTCTTAGCCCACAGTGTTTGCAGTATGAGTTTTGCCTGTAACATGCAAGGATTAATTAAACCAAGCGGATCGAACACTTGAGCAATAGTGGATAGAATTGTGCGTTTGTTTATGTTTTCATTATTTGAAATTTTATTTACTGGAAATAATAATGTATCTGTCTTACAGGTCCAGAGTAAACCTAATGTTTTTGCATGATCAACCCTGTTTAGGTTTGATAAATTATCTGTGGGTTTGGCTTCATTAATGATAATATCGTCGAGGATAGACGGTTTGTTGGACCGCCATTTACGTAAATGGAAATGAGCGCCCTCTAGTATTTGAATGACGCCTTTACATCTATGTATTAATGTTTTTCCATCCTCATGCCCAGATATATAGTCGTCTACGTAAAAATCATGTAAAATTGATTCACGTACGTCTTTATCGGTGCATTCTTGGCCCAACTGGACTAGGCATCTAGTCGCTAGGTACGGTGCTGACGCCATCCCGTATGTGACAGTGTTTAATTTATATTGTTTAATTGGTTGGCTAGGGTCTGATCGCCAAAATATTTGTTGTAAACATCGTTGACTATTGTGTACATAGATTTGTCTGTACATCTTTTCAATATCTGACGTTACTACGAACCTATACTGTCGGAATCGGATTAATATGCTAAGTAGATCGTCCTGTACAGTTGGCCCAATATGCTGGATGTCGTTTAATGATTTGCCCGTGCTTGTCACAGCTGAACAATCAAAGACGGTGCGTAACTTTGTGGTGGAGCTGTCTTCACGCAAAACACCGTGATGCGGCATGAAGTATGAGATGCTATCGTTTTGTGTTGTTATGTTTTCTGACATGTGTTCTAGTGTCAAATATTCGTCAAGAAATTTTGTGTATTTTTCCTTGAACTCTGGGTTGCGTTTAAATTTACGTTCTAATGATTGAAACCGTATTAGAGCTTGCTGTTTTGAATCTCCTAAGGATTCAGGTGATTCCTTTAATGGTATGGTAACAATAAATTTGCCGTCTGGGTGGCGCTTTGTTGTTTGTGCGAAAATTTGTTCACACTCACTCTCACCTTTAGTATGGATTTGTTAAGTAGAGGGAACTGATTCTAGTTCAAAAAACTTATCTAATTTCTCTTCGATCTCATTATTATTTAAAAAATGGCAATGGACTGTATATGATTGATTCGTGTTAAGTTTAGAATTAGATGATTGTATGGAGCCTGTGACGAGCCACCCTAGGGTTGTTTCAATTAAGGTTGGCTTGTTTTTGCCCAGGGCAATATGATTGTTTAGAAGAACATCCCAAAAGATATCCGCCCCAAGCAACATCTGTACCTCAGACGGTGTTGAGAAACTTGGATCCGCGAGGTGGATGCGAGAGGGAATGGAGAAGGAATTGCAATTAATTTGTGAAGTAGGTATCAACTGGGTGATATGTGGCACAACGAAGCAATTAACCTTAGTTGTATAACCACTGTTTATGAGTGACGATATTGTGACGTCACATCTTTGTGTAATTTTTGAGGACTGATTGTTCAATCCTTGTACTAACAGCGAGGTGGAATAACTGGGTATTCCTAATTTGATTCGCAATGTTTCTGTGATGAAGCTAGATGTGCTTCCGTTGTCGAGTAGTGCACGAACCTTGTGTGTATGACCATACAAATCTTGTATGTTGATTATAGCAGTGGATAGGAGTACCTGACTGTGATGTACGGATGAGAGTGTGACACTACTTGCTTCTGTTTGTTTCTGTTACTGCACAGTGGGTAAGACAAAACACCCTTCTGATGAAGTTGAACCCTTGGGAACAGCATTATTATTGTGTAACAGAGTGTTATGACGTTGTGTGCACAGCCTGCAGGAACTAAGCCTACAACGCTGTTCGTCATGTCCTGCCCGCAAGCAGTTTGTGCATAAGTTTAATTGTTTGACTCGTTCAATACGCGTCTCAATCGGCATTGATTTGAATTTCACACATTGGTAAAATGGTGTGATTATTCTTGCACACAGGACATTTAAATTGTGCTTGTTTTTGGGTTTGGTTAACTAGGAATGTCTTAGGACGGTTGTGAGTAATATCGCTGTGTCTACGTTGTGTTTGTTGCTGTTTTGTATGTGTTGATGTTTCTTCCACAGTTTCTAAAATGTCGGCACGATTTTTTAAAAATGTGTTAAAATCATGTAAGGTGGGTAATCTTGTGACATTGTTGCGTTCCCTTTCCCAGTCACGTATTGTGGATGGGTCCAACTTACTAGTCACCATGTGTATAATGATCATGTCCCAGTGTTCGGTAGGTAAATTTAATGTTCTTAAAGCCCTTAAGTTTCTATTGACTGAATCTATTGTGTTTCTTAAGGCCCGTGAAGATTCTTGAACTACTGGTTGTATATTGAATAATTCGTGTATGTGATTGTTGACTAAAATTCGATCGTTGTGATATCGGTCGCATAAAAAATCCCATGCGACGTCATAATTATCTGCGGAAAATTCCAATGATTTAATAATTAATGATGCATCATCCTTTAATGAATTCCGCAAATAATGAAACTTATGAATTTTAGGTATTGTTGTGTTGTCGTGTATTAGGGACTTGTAAGTGTCGTGATATTCTAGCCTCTCCTGATAGCGTCCAGAAAAGATCGGCAATTTGATAGTAGGTAATTTAATGTTTGGCCCACCCGGATGTCCGGTATTGTCACCAGAACTCGTCACCGACCCGGTTCCCTGCTCCGCAGAGGCAGCGTTGAGCAGCTCCTGCGCAACAGCCACGCAACCGAAGTAGGTCGTTTCGAATGTTTCCCGTTCCTTGTGCTCATCACCTGGAATTTCCACAAGACTTTCTATATCAGTCTGAACAGAGTCAAACTCGTTGTACAAATCTAGTATTTTATTTAAGCGAGCTGTTATCTCAAGAACTTGAACCTTATTAAGAATTTTATTAGGCAGAAATGTGTCTATGTATGACTTAAATATGGTAAGCTTTGCCTTATGGCTAGCTCTAGTTTTCTTTAATGATTTAAGATCCATTATGCAAATAAACAAATGCTAAGTACGCAATGAGATCACTCTCAAACTGCCCAGCTGGAAGCCAAACAATTATGATATAACACACTAAGAGAAAATGAAAGGAGCGAAGTGAAAGAATAATGTGAAGCAGTACTTAAATTTTAAATTGCAGGTAAGCAGGCAACTAGCAGTAGGAATAGTGCGAAGCAGAGAGGGTAGATTTGTTTAGCCACACCGCGCGACTGCCGCGAGTCACGTTGGTCGAGCGCCGTGGACTTTGGACCGTCGGGTCCGCTGAAATATTCGAAAAGAGAACGTTAGAAATGTACAATGGCTTGCACTGTATTGGTACAAATTGGCACAATACAGTGAATGAGACCCCTGTAAAAAATATAGCTAATATTAGGTGGTATGATTTATGGAAAGATACAAAAAATTGAGAAATGTGGAGTATTATAGGAACTTAATAGGCACACCGTTATGATTTAAATGTATGTATTTTGCAGGGAGTGAATATCAGCATGATCAGCGCACATCGCGCTTCATCCAAATGCTAGATGATGCAAGAATGAACGTGGGTATTGGGAATAATTTGTGGGAAAAATGAAAGCATTCAAAACAGTAATGATACAAAATTTTGTGCGCAATTAACAGAGTAATTGGAACGAACTCACAAGTACCACACTGCAAACCCCGTATCTTGGTTTCTCGAACTAAAGTGGTTACAGCACAGCGATGATCGTGTTTCTTGATGTTATCGTAGTAGGTTAGATTCGTATGATTCACGCCTTGTTTCGTGACGCGCTGCGTAGCAATCCGTGTCCCGAAGTTTCTCGAAGAACCTCGTCAACGTCGATACTTCTTTGTTCCGCTTTGTCTTCGAAACGGTTCCAAGGACGTATCCGGCTCGAATCTTGTTTACGAGGGTTGTTGAAATGACACACGGTATATAGAGAGATAATAACTGTGTAATTTAGCAAATAAAGAAAGCAACGCGTACTCTTGAAGCCGAGCGAGCGCGAGTGACCGCTGGGTCGGCCGGTGGCGGAATGACGCGCGCAGGTGCGTTAACACCCTGAAAACTAAGTAGGTGGTGGGTACTAGCTTACTCAGAACCCCAGGATGTAGATTCAACCTCAAATGAGTCAAACGATTAAATCTAAATGAGAACGCCCTCGCTGGTTTAGTGATCGCAAGTGTTAGGTAGATAGTGCACTGCTCAGCAAGAGGTCCTGGGTTCGAGTCCTGGGTCGGGCTAAGTCTTATTGGGTTTTTCCATCTGGAATTTCTCAGTAGTAGTAGCTGCCCGGAGTGTGGATTTGTGCGCGGTATAAGGCAATAGACTCGTCCCCTAACTAACATAACTGGAATGGGGATACCGGACGCAGCTAATACCAGGGGATGTTGTTATTAAAGGTTTTATAGTTTTAGTTGGGCAGGTGATTTTAGGATATTAAGCTAAGACGCCATATTCCAATGAGAAACTCTTTAATTGTTTAGACAGAACAGAACACAATTACAATATATATGAAGTGTTGCCAACTTATGAATTACTTATTAAAATAAAGATTTTGTTGTTACCAACATAATTATTTCTTGATATTCCCCCGTAAAAATAAAATGTTTATTTTTCTTAACTCTAGAAAAGTTATACAAACAATATTTGACTTAAACTAAGATAATTATGGTAAGGTATATAATGAATAACATTCTTGTAAATATTTGGAAACTAAAATTGTCTCATTTAAAACTGTGATAAACTAACTTATTTAGAATCAATAACTTTCTTTGGACCTAAGGTTAAACTTATTAATTAGATTTGAGCTATTCTACTCCACTCCTTAACAAAACACCTTTGAATTTTTTAAATTTGGTAGACATTAAAGGTTTTGTGAAAATGTCAGCTACGTGGTCATGGGTAGGACAAAATTCAAGAGAAAACAATTTATTTTTATAATTTTCATGCAAATAGTGATATCTCACTTGAATGTGCTTTGACTCTCCCCTCATTTGTCCTGATTTCACCAACTTTAATTTGCTTTGATTGTCTATGTTTAAAACAATGGGAACAGACTTTCCAGTTAGTTCTTGTATCAAGTATTTCAGATATTCTAACTCCTTACAGCAATCGGCTGCAGCAATGTATTCAGCTGCTGTGCACGACAGTGCCACAATTTTCTGCTTGCGTGACCGCCATGTCACTGGTCCACCTGCTAGCATTATGACAAAGCCTGTAGTGCTCTTTCTTTTCTCATGATCACCAGCAAAATCTGAATCACTGTAAGCAATTATTTTCAGATCATCATTTATTCCTGATGAATATTGAATTCCTATCTTGGTGCTTCCTTTCAGATATCTAAGTGTTCGTTTTACATTCTGAACATCTTGATCTGTTGGTTTCTCCATGGACCTGCTTTCAAAATTCACACTGTAAGCCAGGTCTGGTCTCGTTTTACCCGACAAATATAACAGACTCCCAACAGCTTGTCTATATGGATAGTCTGTCTTCACGCTGTCCTCTGTTGCACCTGTCGGTTCATTTTGATTAATTGGAGTTTTAACTTTATTAAATACACATTTTCATTATGTAGAAGTATATAATTAATAAGCTGTACAATGAAAGATGAATGTCACACGTCGTCCACATGACAGGTATGGATTCTAGGTGGCCAGTATATAACAGTCCTCCGCCGCGATTCCTAGCTGCCGCACACCCGGGGCCGGCAGCAACTGCTCCAGGTGTCTGCGCCATATAACGCCACCGTCAGTTCGCACTTCATAGTGCAGATTACCGAAACGACGCATTATCGTGCCGAACTCCCATCTGCGTCTCTGGTCGGAGTATGCTCTGGCCTGCACTCGATCACCTACGGAGTAAGCTCTGACAGGAGGCGGTGTGTTCTCTGATCTGAACGCTGTCGGTGCAGTTGAATCCCTGAACATCACGTGTAGCTTAGTTCTAACGTCCCAATTGAACATTAGTCCATAGGGAGTATGTCCATCCTGGACTGGTGTGCGTCTGAGCCGAGTTTTTAGCACAAGGAGCTTATCCGTAAGGTTGTCGCTCTCCCCTTCCATTGCACGTAGTACTTTCTTAATAGTTTGCACGTAACGTTCAGCCTGACCGTTAGTTGCTGGGTGGTACGGAGCTGACGTCAAATGTGTTACTCCACAGCTGGTAAGGTAGGTTTTAAATTCTTGGGATACAAACTGGCGTGCGTTGTCTGATACCAGTGTGTACGGTATGCCAAATGTGCAAAATAACTCCTTAAACTTAGCAATGCACCATGCGCTCGTTGTGGTCTTTGTGGGAAAAACTTCAACCCACTTTGTGAATGCATCTACGACTATTAGAAGTTGGTGTCCTAGAACAGGTCCTGCAAAATCTATATGAATTCGTTGCCAGGGGCCGCTAGGTTGTTCCCAGTGGTGTAGAGGAGCTTTTGGTGCTTCATTCTGTTCTAATCGGCACGCTCTACAAGATTTTACCTTGTTCTCAATGTCCATGTCAATATTTTTCCAGTATATGTAGCTGCGTGCTAGCAATTTCATTTTAAGTATACCGATATGTCCCGCATGTAGTTCATCAAGAACTCGATCACATAAACTTTTGGGTATTACCACTCTGGTACCTTTCAATATGCAGTTATCCTGGAGTGTTAATTCATTATCACCATAACCATACTGACGTAATGAGTGACCTGTCTGTAGTGCTTGTAGTAAAGTATTTAAGTCATTGTCTTTTCTCGTTTCACTGGCTATAACTTCTGGTCGGATATCTAAAATGTTGATCTGTTGCAATTGATACGCACAATGTTGGTCTATTGATGTTTCTTTTGCTATTTCAACTGGAAATCTTGATAGGTAGTCAGCGTTTGAATGTTTCACCGAAGCTCTGTATTCTACGTCGTAGTCAAATCCCGATAAAAAATGTGCGTAATGGAATAATCTCATTGTGCTTAGTGCAGGTAATGTCTGGTGTGGATGAAAAATCGAGGTAAGCGGCTTATGATCAGTCACTAAAACGAATTTCCTGCCGTAACAGTAGTGGAAAAACTTTTTAATGCCCCAGTAGATTGCCGTAGCTTCTTTGTCGATTTGACTATATTTCTTTTCGCTAGTTGAGAGTGACCTTGAGGCAAAAGCGATTGGCCTTTCTGAGCCATCTGTTAGTTTGTGAGACAGAACAGCTCCTAAGCCTGTCGGTGAGGCGTCTGTGGCTAGTATCAGCTGTTTACCAGGGTCAAAATGAATTAGAACTCTGTCGCTCAAAATCTCCTTCTTTATGTTGTTAAAGCTGTCTTCACATTTAGAAGTCCAGTGAAAATCTTTATCTTTCTTTAGTAATTCATTTAAAGAACTCGTTAAAGAGGCAAGGTTCGGTATAAACTTGTTGTAGTAGTTGGCCATACCAAGGAAGGTTCGTAGTTCGTTTATGTTTCTTGGTCTTACTGTGTTCGTGATGGCCTTGACTTTGTCTTTGTTCTTATGTAAACCCTCTTTATCTATTGTGTGTCCTAGGTAGTTAATATTACGTTTAAAAAAACTACATTTTTCTCTATTCACGCGGAGGTTACTATCTTTTAGTTTTTGCAAGACTTGTCTTAAACGTGTTAAAAGTTGGTCTTCTGATGCTCCTTGAATTATGATGTCATCAAAAAAGCACTTAATTCCGTCTAGTCCTTGAAGTAACTGATCCATAAATTTCTGCCAAAGGCTTGGTGCCACTTTGACTCCAAACATCAAGCGATTCACTTTGTAAGTACCTTTGTGTGTACTTAATGTTTGTAAAAGGGCGCTTTCTTCATCCATGACCATATTAAGATAGGCTTGGGTAATGTCTAAAGTACAGAAGTATTTGCCTCCGTTCATTTCCGCAAATATATCCTCAATTATAGGAATTGGGTAATGTTCATATCTGATGACTTTGTTAAGGGTGACCTTGTAGTCTGCACATAGTCGAATGCTCCCGTTTGGTTTCACAATCGGTACTATTGCTGTACCCCAGTTTGATTGGTCTATTTTGGTAATCACCCCTTCTGCACACAGTCGTTCAATTTCTTTATCGACTTTTTCCTTTAAAGCGTACGGTATACGTCGTGGTTTTATAAATATTGGTTGTATATTTTCTTTGAGATTTAAATGAGCTTCGTAGTTGGGTATTTTGCCTAGATCTGATCTAAAAACAGTTGATGAAAATTCTTGTAATAATTTATCAAGTTTGTCGGATTGTTCTGAAGTTCGTACTACTCTTAAATCTGCAATTTTCATATTTACTTCTTTAATCCAGCTTCTACCAAAAATTGGGTCAACGTTTTGATTGATTATGTAAAGCTTCCCGTTGAATATCTGGTCTTTATACGTCCCTTTGATGTATGTTACTCCTGCAGGCTTGATAATTTCATCAGTGTATGTTCGCAATTTCGTATCAGTTTTGAAAATTTTATTTGGTATTTGTAGGCTTTTGTATTGTTTGAGTGACATTGTTGACAAAGCCGCTCCCGTATCAAATTCCATGCTTACTTGTTTGTTCTCAATTTTTACTGTGATCATATATTTGTCCGTTATTTCACTTTTGATTAAATTGATATCTCCAATACTGTCGCAACTCGAGTTACTTATAGTGTCCTCGAGTAGATTGGTTTTTAGGTTCCGTTGCAAACAAACTCGTGCTAGATGTCCAATTTTCTTGCATTTCAGGCAGGTAGACTTGATGGCACC
Organism: Orthosia incerta; assembly: GCA_948252205.1. Classification (NCBI taxonomy): domain Eukaryota; kingdom Metazoa; phylum Arthropoda; class Insecta; order Lepidoptera; family Noctuidae; genus Orthosia; species Orthosia incerta. The sequence continues at coordinate 4,350,258 of OX411769.1, forward strand.
GCAATCATTAGATCGGTGGTCGTCTTTACCGCATCGGAAACATTTTCCTTTTAAATCTCTTATAGTTAACGGAGATGATGATGGTCGTGATTCGTTATCTCTACTTTTCGATTTTGTAATCTTGTTTACTGTGTCCAAATCTTTGTGCATGTCTGCGGATATTTTCATGTTTTCTGATTTTCCCATTTCCATGAATGTAGCAATGTGAACTAGTTTAGTAAAAGGTGGTGTATCTCTTTCTTGAAGAATTTTCGTTCGTATTTCACTGTCTTTTAATCCACGAATGAATTGTAGGGCTAGGAAACTTTCTGAGGTAGACTTTTGACAATTGTGGCACTTGAATTCGCAGTTCAAGGATTTTTTCTTTAAATCTGAGGCGTATGTTGCTACTGTTTCATCTTCACGTTGTGTATGCGTAATAAATCTGTGTTGTAACGCCCATATACTAGGCTTAGGATCTATGTAGTCGTCTAGAATCTGTGTGAGTTCTATTAAGTTCATATCAATTGGATCCTCTGGAGAACATAAATCATGTAACTTTTCATGTAATTCGGGTGATAATGCGGCAAGAAAGGTGTACACTTTAATTTTAGGATCTTCGATTTTATTGAGCAAGAAAAATACAGTTAGTCGTTTGGTAAAATTTGCGAAAGTCTCTTTTTCTTGAAAGGGCTGGAAATTAATTTTTGGCCCGCGTTCATGTTGTGTAATCGTACTCACATATGATGCCGATGTTTGCAGCGGTGTGATTCGTTGATTTACTCTGTTTTGTAATATGAGAAGTTTCGTCTTTATGATGACACATTTCTCTTCAAAATTGTACCTGGTTTCTATCTCTTGGTCTAGTTGTTCGTCTGGTGTTTCTAATTCTATTTCATGTTGTATTTCTTGTAATTTCTGTAACGTTACTTTAAGTGATTGTAGTCTTTACTCTGTTTCTTCGTATGGTAGAGTTTCTTGGGTGTTTACGTAATTTTCAAGCTTTGTAATTAAACCACGCAATGACGCGCGAGTTCTCTTTAATTTTGTTATATCAGTAGTCGACATCCTCGTCGCCAATTTATTAAATACACATTTTCATTATGTAGAAGTATATAATTAATAAGCTGTACAATGAAAGATGAATGTCACACGTCGTCCACATGACAGGTATGGATTCTAGGTGGCCAGTATATAACAAACTTCTTTGCATTTGTTCATGTTGTAACGTTGCAGCACATTATGGGCATATTTCTCTTGAGAAATGAAGATATCATCTTCTGTTCTTTTTATATCCATCCCCAAATAAGTATTGGGGTCATGAGTTGTCTTCATTTCAAAAGTACTCTCAAGTTTAGAGAGTAGCTCTGTCATTTTCTGGATATCTTTGCCCATCATGATGCCATCATCCACATGTATTGCCAAAAACAGTCTGTTTTCAGCATTCTTGAAAATGCAGGGGTCTGAATTTGTTTGTGTCATGCCTTCTTGATTCAGGAACTCTGTGAGAGTTTTATTGCACCTACAAGGGGCGTGCTTCAGTCCATATAGGGCTTTCAGCAGTTGGCATAATTTTCCATCTTCCTTGTAACCTTCTGGTATTTTCATATAGATGTCTTCATCTAAGGTTCCATATAAAAAGGCAGTTTTGACATCAAATGTTTTGATTTGCAGGTTGTAGTGTGCTGTGATAGCAAAAAAAAACAAGTAGTGAAGTTGTGTCTACAGCTGGACTGAAGATTTCTTCATAATTTATGTTTCCACTCCTTTGCTCACAGCCTCGTACCACTAGTCTCGCTTTATATCTACCGTCTTCCTTATCTTTGAATACCCATCGGCTTGACAGAATTTCTTTTCCTCTTGTTTCTTCGGGGCTTACTAATTCCCAAGTTTCATTTTTCTTCAAAGATTATTTTTCTTGTATGTCATCATTGCTTCTCCATCTTCTCCGCTATCTAGTTGATAGTCATCATATTTCTTAGGCTTTTTTAATATTATTCTTGGTCGTAAACCAAGTTCATGACATCTTTCTTCTCGCTGTTCTTGATCTGGATCTAGAATGTCATCATCTTCTACAGATTCATGATCTGTTTCATTTGCCTCAAGTACATTATTTTCTTCTTTTATTTCATCTTAGTTTTCATTTCCTTCATCTTGATTTTCTTCTTTTTCTTTAAGATTTGGTTGATTGATTTTTATTTTGAGGTTATGTTTATTTGTTTTAATTGCATTTTTCTTGAACACAACGTCTCTTGAGATGAATATCTTTCTGCTTTCTTCATCCCACAGACGGTATCCGTTTGGTGCATAACCTACAAAAATGCACTTCTTGCTGCGGCTATCAAGCTTCTTGAGATATCCCAAATTATTGGCTTAAGCAACACAACCAAATATTTGTAGATTAGTTAGATTTGGTTTCTTGGATAACCATTTTTCAGCTGGGGTTGTGTCAACATTACTGGGGCTTCTATTTATAAGGTATGCATCTGTTTGTGCTGCTTCTCCCCACATCTCTTTATCTAAGTTGGAATCAAAAAGCATTGATCTTGTTCTTTCCATAAGAGTACGGGTGAACCGTTCTGCTGTTCCATTTAATTGAGGAGTGTATGGAATTGTATATAGTCCAGCATGATACCCTTGTTCTTACACCAATCTTTCAGATCATGTGAGGAATACTCTCCTCCATTATCACACCTTATTTTGGTTACTCTCAGGTCAAATTTGGTTTTAGCCAATGTTATAAATTGTTTTAAATACTTAGGAACTTGACTTTTGTTTGACAACAGATAGATGACACAAAAATGTAGCAATCATCTACACAACACAGAATATACCTGTACCCATCATGGGTGGGCGGATCTATAGGTCCACAAACATCTGTGTGTAGTATTTCTAACAACCTTGTTGCCCTAGCCCTTTCTGTACTGAATGGTAACCTTACCTGTTTTGCTTTTACACATATCTCTCACATACTGCATCTATTTTAAAATGAGCGACAATGGGGGGTACACCATCACAAATATTGGGTAGTTTATTAAGGTTACTATAACTTAAGTGACCTAGTTTTCTATGCCACTCTATACCTACATCATTATCTTGTGCAGAGAGTGCCTCATTTTGTATTTTAACATCAAGGTCAACAGTATACAGGCCTATTGCATTTTCTTACCTTTAAGTACCACTTTGTTGTCTTTGTAAATTTTAACATTATCTTTTGAGAAAACATCATTTTCTCCATCATTTTCTGTTAACTCACTTACTGACATTAGGTTTCTAGATAATTCAGGTACACAGTGAACATCATTCAAATCATATTGTTTAGAGATGAAAGTTCCTTTACCTACTACAGACATAACATGATTTTTTGTTGTAGTTTTAGTTTTTATTACTTCAATGTCATTTTTGAAAATATTTGTACAAAGAACAATTAGCTGTGTTGTCACCTTACTTCAATAAAATTCTTCACAACGTAAACATCAAATATTATTATTTACTAGTTTTTCCAACACGTTATCAGCACGAATGCTTTGAAAAAGTGAATAATAAGTTGTGTATTTTTGTGGTGTTGTTGTGAGTGAAGTCAAAATTTAAATTCACCATTTAAAAGTGAATTTTTCGATACTTTGTGAAGATGTCAGATCACAACAGAGGATCGGGTCTACGTTCCCTTGCTGGGATTTTCTTAAGCAGTAGGCAAGACTATCCTATTTGGAAATTCAAAATGAGGATGTACCTTATACACGAAGGTCTGTGGAGTAGTATTACGGGCATTCAAAAGAAGTTCCTACTACTAATAAGGATACTACCAAGGATAGAAATGAGGAAGTTGCTTTAGCAAAAATTTGCTTAACTCTAGATGGTGCAGCTATCACACACGTAAGAAATAGCAAGTCTGCTAAAGACGCATGGGACGCTTTAGCGGCCGCTTATGAAGACAAGTCTATGGGTCGTCGTCTAGCCTTAGAACGCAAGTTATACAGGTACAATTTGACTGATTTTGAAAACATAGAGTTGTACATAAATGCCGTGATGTCTACTGTCCAAGACTTGGCAGACATTGGAAAAGTAATTGAAGATGCATCTGTCGCAGCGATTCTTCTAGGAGGGTTGACGACTCGTTTTGATCCTCTTATAATGGCTTTAGAGAACTCTACGAGTACCGTTACAAGTGAGTTCGTTAAAACGAAACTTTTATCAGATTTTTCAAGATCATCCATTCACGACGAATGTTCTAGTTCTAACGCTGCTTTGCGGGTACAGATGAAGAAAAGTCGTAAGAAACGAGGAGTTGTTTGCTATAATTGTAAGAAGCCTGGACACATAAAACCGGACTGTCCACTCAACAGAAAGTCCGAAGACAAAGGCTCAGGCAATAACAAGAACAAACTCTCAAGCTTTTTCGGTGCACTAAACGCGGATACTGAGGAAATTTCGTCTGATAAATGGTACGTAGATTCTGGAGCCAGTGCACATATGTCTGGAAGATCTGATTGGTTAGTAAACTATAAGGAATTTTCAACTGGTCAGATAAAGATTGCCAACGGGGACATATTATCAAGTGCAGGAATTGGTAATGTACCTATTGTTAATAATCTTAAACAGGAAAGTGACAGTAAAGTTACGAAGATCTCAAATGTAGTGTGTGTTCCTAATTTAAAAACTAATTTGATTTCAGTTAAAAAAGCCACTGAAAATGGTTTTAGTGTTATTTTTGATAGGGAAGGTTGTACATTTTTTAATTCTGAAAATTTTTATTGTACAGGTGATGCAGTTCTACATGGATCTTGTTGTGGTGAATTATATTCGCTGGATTGTACAGTTAGTCCCACCAAACCCTTATCAGCGTTCGAAGTACAAAGTGACGTAGCAAGTTTTCGTTTATGGCACAAACGGCTTGGTCACTTATGCCGTATAAGATTAGATAAACTTAAAAGGGATAATCTAGGCGTAGTGTACACTGAAGTTGATAAAGATCCTTGCATTGCGTGCATAGAAGGTAAGCAGCCTAAAAAACCTTTCAAATCCGTATCGCACAAAATAACGATATGTAAATTGGAACTTATCCATTCGGATCTTTGTGGTCTGATGTCTGAAAACTTCTTTTCAGGGCAATAAATAAGCTTTGACTTTTATAGATGATTTTAGCCGCATGATTTTTATATATTTTATTTCATCTAAGAATGAGGTTTTTAGCAGGTTTTGTATGTTCAAGTCAATGGTCGAGAGGGAAATGGGATTATAAGTTAAAACTTTGCGATCCGATAATGGGACTGAGTATGTCAATAAACAGTGTATTGAATACTTAGGCAAAGAAGGAATTAAGCATCAAACTACAGTGCCATATAACGCTCAACAGAATGCTATTTCTGAAAGAACAAACAGATCTATAGTTGAAAAGGCTCGTTGTATGCTTTCGGACAGTTCTCTTTCAAAAGGATATTGGCAAGATGCTGTGGAAACTGCTGTGTTCTTAAAGAATAGATGTCCGCATCGAACTCTCGACGGGAAGACGCCTTATGAGTTATGGCACAATAAAAAACCAAACCTGTCTAATTTGAAAGTTTTTGGCTGTCGCGCGATGGTGAAGATCTCAGATCCTCTAAGGAAGAAGTTAGATCCTAAAGCCGCACCGTATATTTTTGTCGGATATTCAGACGATCGACAAAGTTATTTATTTCGCGAACCAAGTTGTCCAAGAAGGTTAGTGAAAGGACGAGATGTGGTGTTTTTTTAAAATTCTTTTATTATTTTTTTTATTTTTTATTATTATAAACTTTATTGTACACCACAAAATAAAAAAAACATACAGGACAAACATTTTCAAAAACAAAGTGTACAATGGGCGGTCTTATCGCACAGGGCAATCTCTTACAGACAACCTTTGGATGGACTGAAAGATAGGAGAAGAATTTAGGGCTGTCAGTGTACAATAGATCATAAATAATATTACTTACATATAAATAATAACATAAAATACATACATACAATACTACATATCTAATATACTAATAAATATCGAATATATGACAGATAGGAGAAGACTAAAATAATAGTGAAAGGTAATGCTCCTTTACCATTTTCTTAAAAGTTGGCAGTGTTTGAGCACGTCTTATTTCTATAGGTAATGCATTCCACAACCGAACTGCTTGAATCGTAAAAGATTTGTCAAAGAAGGAAGTGGAATGCATACGAACACTCAATTTTAAATTCTCCGATGATCTCAAGGACCTAGAATGGGTGTCACAGAGGAACTGAAAACGTTCTTTAAGATAAAAAGGAGTAAAAGGATTAAATAGCACATTATAAAGCAAAGAGAGTATGTGGGCATTCCGGCGAAGGCGAATAGGAAGCCATCTGAGCTTAGTACGAAATTCAGAAACGTGATCATATTTGCGCAAGCCAAATATAAACCTAATACAGAGATTTTGAAGTCGCTCAAGCTTATCCAATTGGTCTTGGGTGAGATCAAGATAGCTGGCATCAGCATAGTCCAGGATAGGGAGAAGAAGAGATTGTGCTAACGCAATTTTAGTAGTGATGGGAAGAAAATTACGAAGACGTCTCAGGGAGCCCGCAGAAGCAAACAGTTTACGACTGACTTCCTGCAGTTGTTTGGTCCAAGCAAGAGTGCCATCGATATAAATCCCCAAGTTCTTCACAGTGTTAGCTATAGGAATAATGGTGTTGTTGAAAGAAACCTGGGGAAGCGTCGACCAATCAATCCTAGGAACAGTCCGTGAACTACCAACAATAATCACCTGAGTCTTCGTCGGATTAATCTTCAGCCCAAACTCAGCACTCCAGTCACCTATTCGAGCCAGGTCTATATTAATCGTCTCAATGGCATCTCGTAACTCTCCAAGAGGGGCTTGGGTATAAATCTGGAGATCATCAGCATACAGGTGGTAGAAAGAAGAAAGTCGTTGAGTGATAGCATTAATAAAGAGTGCGAAGAGAAGAGGAGATAAAACGCCACCCTGCGGCACACCGGCAGAGGTATGACACCAAGAAGAGAAAGATTCATCAGTGCAAATACGCTGCTGGCGGCCAAACAGGTAACTACGAAACCAGTCAATTACCGGAGGAGATATGTTAAAAGAGCTTAGGACGCCAAGCAAAATGTCGAAATCAACGGTATTGAAGGCATTGCTAAAGTCAAGCAGAGCAAGTACCGTTAACTTCCCCATTTCCATGCCTGACCTGATATCGTCCGTAATGTGTACAAGTGCTGAGGTAGTGCTGTGTCCGCGTCGAAAACCAGATTGGAAAGGATTAAGCAGATTGTGTTTGGTAAGGAACGTGCTGAGTTGAAGGTGGACAAGTTTTTCAAGGACTTTGGATAGGAAAGGAAGAATAGAAATGGGACGATAGTCAGAAAAAGATGCAGGATGAGATTTTTTGGGTAAAGGAATAATTTGGACATCTTTCCAGGATTTTGGGAAGACACCACTGGAAATAGAGAAATTGAGGATATAATGGATGACAGGGATAATGTTATCAAGGATGGGGATGATCATCTTACGGCTGATACAGTCACCACCAACAGCGTTGGATGTAATCGATACAATACTCTTTTTAACATCACAGGCAGTGAATTGACTTAAGACAAAAGGGGAATAATCAGGTATCGGAAGATTTGAAAGATAACCAAGCGTAGTTGCTTTGGTGGCCCTATCCAATACAGGCGAGATAGAAAAATGACTGTTAAGTAAGTTGAAGTCAAAGTCTTTAGGAAACGTGTCATGAGACTTTTTTCCGATACCTAATGATCTGAGAAACTTCCAGACTTTGGCTGGGTCACCGTTTTGAACAGAATTATGGATATGTTGGCGTTGTGCGTTCCTACACACCTTGCTACATTGGTTCCTTATTGAGACGTATTTTTCCCTGTTGACGTCGTTGGGCCGAATTTTAAGCTTAAACTTCGCAGCCGCCTTTTTGCCTAGTAAAACTTTAATTTCATTAGTCAGCCATGGCGCTGGAAGATGTTTAACTCTTACAGCTCGAACAGGTGCATGTGCGTCGTAAAGCCGAATGAGGGTAGACGTTAAGGTATCAACTTGTTCGTCGACGGACGATGATGTGACCAGCGGTGTCCAGTCAATGTTACTGGCGTCCTCTCGCAGACGATCACCGTCCATGCCATCAAAATTGCGAAGCAGAAGAGTTTTGAACTTATGCTTAGGAGGTCGAATTTTATAAGAAGTGTAAATAAGATCATGATAGGAAAATGCATCAGCAGAACATTGACCATGTTTAGCGACGTGATCGAAGGATGAGACAATAATAAGATCAAGAAGCGAGGGAACAGAGTTAGGAAAATGGTGAGAGGCACCAAGATCAAGAATAGAAAGATTGGTAGATTCGACAATATGACGAAGAGAAGAAGAGCGGGAATCTTTTTTAATAAGACATGTATTAAAGTCGCCCATTATGATACTGTGACTGTAAGAGGGGACTAAATTTTCCAAAATACGTTCTAAAGAAGAGAAGAAATTAATTCGAAGAGAAGGACAGTAGTAAACCCCTAGGAGAATCTTAGTATGATGTAATTCAACTTCCAAGAAAAGATGTTCACCAGCGTTCGGCGGGGGCGGCTGAGTAGACATGTTAACTATGGAAAAAGGAATAAAATTACGAAGATATATGGCCACCCCACCACCACCGCCGACCGCGCGATCATTCCTGATAAGTTGAAATCCAGGTAGGGAGTAGGAGGAAGAGGGCAGACAAGGTTTTAACCAAGATTCGGAAATAAGAATCGCATGAATATTCTTACAGTCAAAGCTTGCCAGCATATCGGGGAAGTGGGCCGGAATACTCTGGGCATTTATGTGGACTACATTAAAGTTCCTGGAGACATCGGAAAAAAGTGAAACTAGAGTGTCGGCTAAGAAAGGAGCATTACTATCCAACGACTGAAAAGAATCATTGTCACTGCTAGGACTGAGCATAAATATAAAATATAATAAAATAAATATCTATAACAAAACAAATACAAACTACGCGATTAATAACCTTCCGTCCACCTGCCGGTTGTACATAACACGAGAGAAAAACAAAAATAACAAAACACAATTAAATACTGTAGTCCAGGCATATAACATAACATGTTTCAAAGCAAAATGAAAATTAGTACCATGGAGCGATATTACACAAAATGTAGAATGACATTTGTCAATGCAGTGGAATCATATTATGAGTGGAATGGAACGCAAACATGAAATGACAGTTACAGTGACATCTAAAATTGTATGAACCCTTACTATCAGATGCTAAAAATGATACTTTATTTTCCACCTTAGAATTATGTCTATCCCTAAAGTAGCAGTCTTTCTCATTATGATTAAACTTTTTACAAATTGAGCATTGTTTTTTGTCTTTAAGAAAACAATTTTTGGTTTCATGGTTTGTCTTTTTACATATATCACATTTTCTATTGTTTTTAGGTTTTGATTTATTGTGTTTATTTATCCACTCTGCTTTAAAGGATGCATTTTGTTCTGTCGAAGAACTTTTCAACTTGTTTTCCTCCATTTGCAACCTCGAACACAGGTTTTCTATGGTCCTGGACGACTCTGGAGTCGAGTCCCATGCTGTACTGAAATGGTTATATTCATCACGCAGCACGGACAGGATCTTTGTAATCAGCATCATCTGGTAAATTTTCTGGTCCAGTTTGTTTAGTTTGAAGGCGATGTTTTGGAGATCACTAATGTTGCTCATCATATCCTTCTTAGCATCAAATTGGAAGTTGCAGAAGTCTCGTAGCAGCAGGCATTTTTGTTGGCTCGAGTCCCTCTGGTAGATATTTTGGAGAGTGTCAAACATCTCTTTGGAAGTTGTGCAGGTTAGGATATGGGGCCTAACTTGCTTGTCAATGGATGTGACAATGTAATATTGAGCTCTTGCATCTCGAGTCTTCCACTGGTCTGTTGAAGCTTGATTTCTCGGTGGATAGTCACCAATAGTTCTGTCCCGTAAACGATTTTTATCGATTCTTTTTCGGCAAGCAGGATTTTAATTCAAACACCCACATTGGATAGGTGTCGAATCCTGTGGGTTTATCAACATGAGCTACGTCTTCGGGTCTTGTGGCCATCTTGTTGAAGGACTTGCTTCACTTCACGGATTTTACTTTTTAATGTTTTTACTAACACCTGTTTTTACTGTCACTGGTATTTTAATTCAGAGCCATCTGGGCCCATAACCTGTTGTTATTAAAGGTTTTATAGTTTTAGTTGGGCAGGTGATTTTAGGATATTAAGCTAAGACGCCATATTCCAATGAGAATCTCTTTGATTGTTTAGACAGAACAGAACACAATTACAATATACAGGGTGTCCCAGAAATCGACGTCAAGCCGTAAATGGGTGATAGACCAAGTTATAAAAGTTCTCAGAAAAATACGAAAAAAAATCTATCTCATGTTTTTAAAAATTTATGGTCACTTTAAAAATTTACTAAAAAAATCAATCCCTGTAATGGTTCTTTAACTCCAATTGCTACAAATCCCATAATTTATCTTATTTTTTTATTATTATGTAATCTTGAATAATGCTTGTGTAGGTTTTTGCCTAAAATTCAAAGCCAACTCCTCCTACTTGGAAGAAAATTAAACTTATTCAAATTTACTATTTCGCCCAACTTTAACTGACTGTACTGAAAAAAAAATGTACTACGCTAGTTTGGCAAGTAACATGAAAAATTGGCGCATTTAATAAGGATTCAAAAATGGTGTAACACTTGCTAGATTACGTTTTCAATAATTGGTCAAGTTTTTTTTTTGTAAATAGTCTCAGTTTTTACACAAAATGTCCATACTTCCTTAAAATGACTTTAGCTTACCTAAAGCTTTGCTCAGCGTCGCAATGCAATGTGTACCTACACCAACGGGCTCCAAGAATAATAGCCTGAAGAGCGACCTATCAATGTCTGATTCAGATATTCCAAAAGCTCTGAGCAATGACGCCAACGTAAAAGCCCAGTCACGTCATAAACGACCTCGTTGTGACCTTTCACCCAATAAGATGCTTGTGGAACATAATCTGGAGCTAAAACTCCATGCTGAAAACCTGGAAGGAAGACCAAGAGGAGCATATGCATAAACTGATGGAGCAACAAACTTCGGCACTGGAGACACTTGTTGTTGAGATCAAGGACCTGAAAACACAAAATGCCTCCATACAGACCATTAACCAGGAGATTCGGGATTCGGTGGACTTCATGAGCAGCAAGTTTGAGGAGATGAGACAGCAGATAGATAATTTGAAGAAGGAAAATCAAGCCTACAAAAATTGCTTAACCAACCTCGAGAGAAAAGTCGAAGAACTACAGCTGTCGTCTCGTTCATTGGACAGCGACATGAATGACAAACTATCCGGACTGGAACTAAAAATTGAGTCGATGGAACAGCAAGCCCGACTCAATAACATTGAGATATGCAACCTGCCTGAGAAACGTGATGAAGACCTTCTTGGGCTCGTTGAAAGGATTGGTGCTACCATCAAGTGCTCTATTCCCCGTCAAGATGTACTAGCCGTTCACCGTGTCCCCCACGCACGTACTCAGGAAAGTAACAAACCTAAGAACATAATCGTGAAATTAGCTTCACGCACCCTTCGCGATAATGTTTTAAGCGCCTATCGTATGTCTAATAATGTTACGTCTGATCTAGTCGGTTTGTCAGGTACCCCCTGTAAAATGTATATTAACGAGCATCTCACTCTTCATAATAAAAACTTATTTCGTATATGTCGTGAGATGGCTAGGAAACATAACGTTAAGTATGTCTGGATTAGAAACGCTACTGTACTTGTCAAAGCTACCGACAGCTCTAAAACATTTGCTGTACGCTGTCAAAACGATGTCAGCAAGATTGCGCAGTGTAATCGTCAGAATGTATAGATTAGTTTTATTTTATGTTTACATAGATATCGATTTTAAACAAAAGCTTACACAGATTTATTGTAAAAAGAAATTTCTATGTAATAATACTATTATTGTACGCCTTCCGTGTGCCCTAATTGTTATAGTCTCGAAGATCGGTTTTATATCATTGTTTTGTAATGTTTCTCGCCTTTGTTGTTATACGTACGTAAACGATACTACCCTAGATTGTATGCCGCACATATCAGTAATTTGTCTACAGAACTTGTTATTTAAAACTCGCTCATTAGCTGTTGTTGGTACTCATAACCATGTACTTCTATGTAATTTAACTTCACACCGCTACCCACTGCGAACAGAATCCAAGTTTTTAAATATACCCGAATATAAAAATGTTTGCTTTACTTTTTATTTATTTTTTTGTTGTATACTCCTTTTTTACTTAATGATTACAAGCAATGCTTAGTAACAATAATTTATCATTCTTTTATCAGAACTGTAGAGGGATCCGCACTAAATTGCACACACTTTATACCGGCATTCTTTCTTTATCGTTTGACGTGATCATATTATCTGAGACATGGCTAACACCTAATATAATGGACAAAGAATTCATTGATGACCGCTACTTAGTTTTTAGAGACGATCGTGACCGCATTGCTACAAACAAGCGCGAGGGCGGGAGTGTTCTGATAGCCGTACTGCGCGGGCTTCGGCCTGTGAGGCTATTAACGTGTCCCTCTCCCACTGGCATTGAGCACGTTATGATCCAAGTGCCTGCGTCGCGCTCCAACACACACCACGTCATTAGCGCTGCCTATATACCTCCACGCACACAAGAAGATGTTTACTTGTCACATCTATCCACATTAGAAAATATTCTTACGGCTCCCTGTATTGAATCATTTTTTATAGCCGGTGATTACAATCTGCCCGACATTGAATGGTCAGGCAGTACAAGTCATGTAAGTACCCAGTCACTAAGTAATGTGGGTCGATCTTTATTGGATTTGATGGCTATTACGAACGCTTCTCAATACAATACAATAAAAAATAATTTGGGTCGTGTTCTGGACTTATTCATTAGCAACACTGAATGTCAGATACAGTCCGACATTTTACTGCTGCAGCCTGACAGCCACCACCCTCCATTTTCTGTATTAACTACCCTGTTATCTTCACTCACACCCATGAAGCGTCATTCAACAATAAAATACAATTTCTTTAAAGCTAGTTACCAAGAAATTAATGTAGAACTAAATAAAATGAACTGGGACGAACTGTTTCTTAATCTATCCAGTGAACAGGCCGTAGATGCTTTTTATGACTATGTATATGGAACCGTCAGGCTACATGTTCCATTGTCACGTCAAAAATCAACCTCCTTTCCCGTTTGGTTTAGCGCTTCCCTAATAAAAACTTTCAAAAATAAAGAACGCGCGTGGATAAGATGGAAAAAACTGCGTAACTTATCTGATTATGAAAAGTTCTCTATTCAGCGTAAACGTTTCAAACTACTTTGTGAACAGTGTTACAATAAGTATATGCAAACTGTTGAAGATAGCATACCTATTAATGTCAAGCACTTCTGGTCGTACATCTCTAACCGAAAGAAAGCTTCTGGAATCCCAGCTAACATGCAGTACAAAAATAAATCATCCAACTGCCCCGCTGAAATATGTTCACTGTTTTCTTCCTTCTTTAACTCGGTATACGAGTCCTCAACTTTTGACCCTAAAACCTGGACACCCCCAGAAACTCTTGACGAGAATTCTGTATGCATTCCGGATATCTACCTCGAAAAGAGTGTCATAGGTACTTAAGGCACTCACTTCATTAGACATAACTAAGGGAGCTGGACCGGATGGCCTGCCCCCTTCTTTCTTTAAGAACACTGCACAAACCATCTGTGTACCGTTACACATACTATTTAATAAATGTCTCAGGGAAGGGATTTTCCCTTGTGTTTGGAAGAGGGCGTTCATTACTCCCATTCACAAAAGTGATGACAAAGGTAACGTTGAGAATTATCGACCCATATCTATCTTGTCCACCTTGTCTAAGCTCTTTGAGGGTCTAGTGCACGGCCACTTATTTCCACAGTTAAATCACCTAATTATACCCGAGCAACATGGTTTCGTTAAATCCAAATCTACCACCACAAACTTAATCATTTTCACTCAATTTTTATTTGAAAACATGGATAGGCGCATGCAGGTTGATGCTGTGTACACTGATTTTCAGAAAGCTTTTGACAAGGTGGACCATAAATTGCTTCTCGATAAAATTGCTTTCAATGGCATAAGAGGCAATTTACTCAGATGGTTTGCTTCATATATATTTAATAGGACACAAAAGGTTGTTATTAATGGATTCGAGTCAGATTATGTGGTTGTCAAATCAGGTGTGCCCCAAGGATCTGTCTTGGGCCCATTGCTTTTTATCTTATTTATAAACGATATAAAATCCTGTATAGTCAACTCTGAATTTTTAATGTACGCTGATGACATTAAAATCTATAAGGCTTGTGTAAACTCTCGGGACTGTTTGCTACTACAAGAGGACTTATGCAGGCTTTCACAATACTGTCTGGTTAATAAACTTCATCTTAGTCTTCCAAAATGTCACTTCATTTCTTTTACCAAAAACAAAAATACTATCAACTTCCCTTATACCTTGAACGATATACAATTGAAAAAAACTGAGTGCACACGTGATCTTGGCGTACTGCTTGATTGCAAATTACACCTAGACACCCATATCTATAACATAATTAACAAAGCCTTTCAGATGTATGGTTTCGTCATGCGGTCTTGTAATGACTTCAAAAAGCCTTCTACTTTTCTCTTCTTATATAAAACACTAGTCCGTTCACAATTGGAATACGCGGTACCCATCTGGTGCCCGTATTATGATAAATATAAGCACGAACTAGAAATGGTTCAGAAAAAATTTCTTCGTGCCACGCACTTCAAATGCTTCCGTACTAGGATTCCCTATGCAGACTTGCTAAAGCATTATAAGGTATTGAGCTTGGATTCCAGACGTTTATTGATCATGGTTATGATGCTGTACGGTATATGCAATAACAAATACAATTGTACTGAGCTGACGAATGGATTATGTTACGTAGTACCAAGAACTGTTTTTCGACGGGAGGTGCGCGCACCTCGACTATTCTACACTGCGCGATGTAGAACGAATGCTGGGGTGCGGGCCCCTCTCCGCCGACTTTTAGAAACATATAACTCACATTTTTCTGATTTTGACATTTTCGCGCTATCGCTATCAAAATTTAAAAGAATGGTTTCTCAATTTCTTGCAAGTCGCCCATAAAATGTAGGCTCTTGTCATCCGCTTCCTTCGATTCGTGTATGCAGTGTTATACTGCTAAATATTTTTTTTTTTTTATTTACTCTTTTAACATGCGTTCGTTGTCATACTCCGATGTCACTTCGTGGACAATAGTGTGGGTTATACGTTTTCTCGACTGTATTGTAACTACTTTTTCTATTGCTGTACTGTATAACTGTTTTTTGTCCCAAATAAATAAAATAAAATAAAAATAAAATAAAAATAAAACTCCGTTTCTAGTTCGATAGAGACGGAGAGAGTCATTTTACGAAGTGTGAGCGAGACAGAGAGTGACGCCACCTTTATCAGTGACACAACCTTTATCATGAAACGGAGATACAATTTACCGATGAGTGTGAATGAGACAGCAGTAGTTATTGTTCTGTTTTGTAAGCGCAGACTTTATTAGAAGACGTGCCACTGAACGTTTACAGGGAAATGTGGTTCCAGCAAGATGGCTGCCCAGCGCATTATGCCCGTTTAGTAAGAGAACATCTTGATGAAGAATACCCGCTCAGGTGGATAGGGCGCGGTGGGACAATCTTGTGGCCACCCCGTTCGCCTGATTTAAATCCCCTAGATTTTTTTTACTGGGGAGCGGTAAAAGAGAAAGTGTACTCAAAAACAATAGAGAATTTAGCCAAGCTGCGGGAAAGAATATTTATTTATTTATTTATTATTTATTTAATACTTCAAGCACACAAATGTACAGAGGCGGACTTAATGCCTTAGGCATTTTCTACCAGTCGACCTTTGGGTGATGCAGAGACAACTAGTGGTAGGTGCAATATTGACGAATAAGGGTTATGCAAAAATATATATAAACTATAAATACTATATAATTATAACATATATACACAAAAGAATAAACTAAATATATAGACATACTTAAACATTAGTAATATTAGATTAATAATTGAAAAACATTAGCGTTGTGACGATACTGCTGCCAACTTCTTGCGAATGTGCTCGCGAACTTTAACTTTGAAGGTTAGCCGGTTGGTTGCCATCCTGATTTCCTTAAATTGCTTATTAGTCTTTTAGGCTAGATCGTAATAAATTATTAAGAATTTTGTTCTTACTAATAAAGTATAAAAATCCTGATTTCCTGGGGGAGCGAATTCCACAGAGAAATAGACTGAACGAAGAAAGAACAGTGAATGAAGTCAGTACGGTGAGTGGGACATTGAAGAAGGCGGTTATGGGATGACCGCAGATTTTTATTGTGGTTATCGCAGATGTATTGAAAGTGAGGGGCCAGGTAACCAGGGGAATTAGAAGAGGCGAGAAATGAGAATAAGGTGGTTAGTGCCCTTTGCTCTCTGCGCTGGCGTATAGGCAACCACTTTAGAAGCGATCGATGCGCAGAGATATGATCATATTTACGCAAATTGAAAACAAATCGAATGCAGTAATTTAGAAGACGGTCAAGTTTGTTGAGAAGATCTGCATTCAGGTCATAGTAGCACACATCACCATAATCGATGATAGGAAAAATTAGGGCCTGCACAAGCACTGCCTTCGTGTTCGATGGTAATAAGTTTTTCATACGATACAGAGCCCGCAACGTTCCAGTGACCTTCCGACTCACACTAGCGACTTGAGTACGCCAGTTAAGGGTATTATCGATGTGCAAGCCCAAGTCCTTTACATCAGTACTAAAAGGAACAACTTTACCGTCAAATAAAACAGGTGGCAAAGTTGCACCATCCACTTTAGCGATGCGTCGGTGACTCCCAATGATAATCGCCTGACATTTATTGGGGTTTACTGCCACACCGAATCTATCGGACCAAGTTTTTATAGCCGATAAGTCCCTGTTTAATCTACTGATAACGTCAGGTATTTCGTCAATACTCCCCTGACAGTACAACTGCAGGTCATCTGCATACAGATGATACGCACACTGAAGTTCGAAAGTAATGAGATTTATGAAAATAGAAAAAAGAAGAGGAGAAAGAATGCCGCCTTGAGGAACGCCAGTTTCCAAATTACACCATTGAGATGATGAATCCCCAACGCGAACCGACTGCTGACGTTCCCGAAGGTAAGAGGTAAACCATTCCAGTGCATCGGGAGAGACCATCAAATAGGACAGAATGGCTAATAGGATGTCGTGACTGACGGTATTGAAGGCATTCGAGAAGTCGACCAACACTAGTACAGTGACTTTGGTATCCTCCAAGCCTACCCTCACATCGCCAGTCACTTTAAGGAGGGCGGACACAGTGCTGTGCCCAGGCCTGAATCCAGATTGCAGAGGGCTAATGAGTGAATTACACTGCACAAAGTTTGCAAGTTGTTTGTGGACACAAGCCTCAAGCACTTTGGATAGGAAGGGTAGAATAGAAATTGGACGGAAGTGGGTTGGAAGAGTAGGATTGGAAACTTTAGGTAGTGGACGAACATAGGCTCTACGCCACAGGGAGGGGAATACTCCGGAAAACAAAGAAAAATTTACAATATGGGTGATAGGAGGTAGAAGGTGATCCAGAATAGCTATGATCATATCACGAGTGATATTATCACAGCCCACCGCTTTGGATTTGATGGAGAGTATGATTTTTCTGATCTCGCCCGGCTCAACTGGAACGAAACGAAAAGGTTTTATGAGTGGACGCGTTAGACCAGAGATTAGAGACAGAGTATGTTGCTTGGTTAGACGATCCATGGTAGGCACAGTGGAGAAATGACGGTTGAGATCGTCTAAGTCAATAGAATTTGGAAGGTCTAAATGACGCGGTTTGCCGATACCAAGTGTTCCAAGGAACTTCCAAATATCGGCAGAAGAACAAGAAGAAATATTTTCTAGAATGTGGCGGCGTTTAGCATTGCGTATCATCTGGTTACATCTATTCCTCGAAGTCTTAAAAAGCGCCCAGTTCTCATCAGTACGATCCCTTTTATATTTTCGGAACGCGCGGTCCCTGCGTCGCATGGCCATCTGTATTCCTCTTGTCATCCAGGGCGCAGGAGGACGTTTCAATTTTACTTTTTTGACGGGAGCATGGATGTCATAAAGTTTGACCACAACATCATTAAAGACCGCCAACTTTTCGTTAACCGAAGCGGCCTCCATCATAATTTCCCAATCGATCATAGCTGCATCCTCCTTAAGTTTCTCAACGTCCATCCTGGCAAAACAACGCCTGTACAGAACCTTGGGTTTAGGTTTAGGAGGTTTGAGGATATAGCAAAGGAAAATCATGTCGTGATGAGAGAAGCCAGGAGCGTCATGTTGACCATGGGAAGAGACAAGTGAGGGATTCGAGGTAAGGATAAGGTCGAGCCAGGTGTCATCGCCACTTTTATCCACTGCACTGTGGAGCGCGCGACCGCCCGAAATCCTTAACTGTGGCGGGTCATTCCGGGGGTCTTTCCGGGCGGCAATTGAGCGGCTATTATTAATTTATCACGAAAGTTTTGTATGGGAGCCATACATGAAACTTATGTTGTTGTAATGTCAATGAACTAAGCTATCAGATTTCAAATGGATTTTTCATGTTTGGATTTGTTATGTATTTGCAAAAATTGTGTAAAGTCAGCGAAAGGGAATATTTTGCACAGTTTTTGTACAGAGGTAGTTAGAAATAAAAAAATAAAAAATTATTTCAATAAGTTTTTTTTTTATTTACATAAGAATACCCTATTTCACATAAATCAATCAATAAATAAACCTCCCCACACATATTTTACGAAAAAAAAATATTTCAAAATACTTGACCCGACCGCCGTAAAAAAAAATGGTGGATTTTTTGTTTGTTATTGTTTTTGTTTTCGACTTCATTCAAAGAACCGGCGTTAGCACTTCAATTAGTGGCTTTAGTGGCGTTGTTAATTAACCTACTAATGTAAATAACGACAGTTTGATAAGAATACGGCAAAATTAGATGTCGAAAAAGGACTTACGGCAAAACGGTCGTCATGGCTGGAACAATAGAGGACTTTGTTCGTTGAAATACGTATTTCTGCTGGAATTCACGACACATACACAATCACACTAGTAAAAACACTTCATCACTTATTATTCCATGATATTTTAACACCCACAGCACTAAATTCACCATAAACTCGTAAATATAACCATCGCCGACCGGTCGGAACACCGCGAACGCGCTTTGACAGGTCCGAAGCAAAAAAAAATTCATCAAGTAGCGAGGATCGGTGTTGCTGGTTATTTGCATGCATTTCTACCATCCTTGTCTATTGCCCCGCCACGGAAACACGCTCCCGCATACGGAATCTACCATTCCCCAGAATAATTTTGTAGCGCGGGAACACCTGCATTATTTGCCTCCCCACAGAGGAGGTCCCAATGTATGACCGGCAAAATTTGCCGATCCACAGTGCAGTGGGTATTATGATGAGTAGCCTGCAGCGGCAACACGTGCAGACTAGCTGACTCGATAATATGGAGAAGTTTACAGGCTCGAGGGGAGTTTTGGGAAAGAAGGTTTGTATTGAAATCACCCATGATAATGTGGTGTGCATACTCAGAACCCAAAGATTCAAGAACTGATTCGAATTCAGTGAAATAATCAACAGAGGGGGGACAGTAGACTACACCAATAATTGTTTTGGCTCCTTTGACGCAAACTTCAAGGAAAATAAACTCCGCAGAGGCAGAGTAGTTTGAAGAAGAAGTAGCTAGTATTTTATAAGGAAAATCACTGCGAATATATATTGCCACACCACCCCCTCCCTTACCAATCCGATCATTCCGTATAAGAACGAAACCGGTGAGCGGGTAAGTGGTGGACAGAAGATGCGGTTTGAGCCAAGTTTCGGAGATCAGGATAGCGTGAATGTTTTTGTTGTTAAATGCGTCGTAGAACTCGCTATAGTGACTGGGTACGCTTTGCGCATTAATGTGACACACATTCACCAACCGACTAGACTCATCATTAAAGTTATGTTGCAAAAAGTCACCAATGGTGCCACCAAGAGAACAAAAACTCGCGTCGCTTGAAGAGGCAGCAGATTCGTTAGCTGAGAAATAAGACTCATTATCTAACATAAATAGAAGAAATTAATATACTATGTTTAAAACGTATTACCATATACCTATACAAATATAAATATGCTATTGCTAAAACAAAACAACTAAGGTGCTACTTTGCACCACCCGCCAGCTTACACCAACACTAAAATAGCTATATAAACAAACATTATTCTACAAAAGAAACAAAAATAACAAGAAAACTGAAGAAAACCGTAGCTCCCAAACAAACATAATATTTACATAATTAAAAAAAACTCATATAAAATATAAAACAGTCTGGCATCGCTACGAATTGTTTAAAAAAAATAAAATTGAAATCTGACAAATAAAAAATAAAATCGTTATTCATGAGTTAGTCGATCCTTAAGATGATTCCATGAACAAATCGAATGTTAAGTTTCTGAACGTTTATTACAAATGTCAAAACAATTTCTGCAGTCTATTTGACACTGACAGAATTGACAATAAAACAAAACAATTTTGAGGGTTTCAACAAAACATGATTGAAAACATTAGTGAAGGTATCGATCGAATATTTCAAACAATTATCAAATACACCTCGATAGAAATACCAAAACACGCAAACAGTGAACGGTGAACAACACAGAAGAAGAATTAGTATGAGAAGGGGAACATACACAGCGGTTAGTAAAGATTTTGCAGCAATGGATTGATGGACGAAAAAGGCACTCACAACACAATTCAGCTATTTACGTGTCATGCTTTTCAGACTCCCGACTGCGTCCGCACCTCTTTCACTCGCTGATGGAACTACTGCCAGTGACCTGGGGTACCTGGCTATAAGGTGTTTCAGCTCGTCAGTGGAAGTCACCTTATGCCGACTCCCGTCAGGGGCCTTTATGACGATGACACCATCCTGAGTCCAAGACGACCGCATGCCAAAGTGCTCGCGCGCCTTCACGAAGACTGACTGCCTGGCTTTCGTCAAGAACTCCTTGACGGATATTTTGGAACCCTTCAATTTTGTTTTCGCCCTCCAAACCAAAGACTTGATGTCCGCACTGGTGAACCAAGCGAGAATGGGCCTTTGATGTTCCTTACTAGGGGCTCCGAGTCTATGACAGGCCACAATTGAAGTCACTGCAACGTTCTTGAGGGCAAGCTTGGTGCTTAACACATCCAGGATTACTGCCTTGCTGTCTTCCTTCTCCACTTCAGCAAGTCCCTGAAAAACCAGCGCCTTCCGCCGGTGCCTGGTCTCCATTCCATCAATATGTTTGGCGCACTCATTGATCTGGCTTCGGAGCAGACCAAACATAGAGAAAACGAGCTCCCGGAAGGTGCGAAACTCATCAGCTATCTTCGCCACTGTGTTAGCCTTGGAAGGCCCAGCACCCTGGATCTGCGCTTCGAGTTCACTCATCTTCCTTAAAAAGTTCTCCTCCAGTGTCTTCTGAGCAGCCATAACTTCAGCGTATTGTGACATGGCTTTTTTTAAAAGTGCTGACTATTTTTGTAGTGACAGTGCAGTGATCAGCTGGCAGGTGGTGTATATATTGAGATTGTCACATAAATGTGCCACAAACAATGGTAATAGTATTTTAGCACTTTTAGGTTAATTACTGATCTAAATTTAATCAGTACTTTCAGGAATAACTATTAATTATATTTTAAATAAAATTTACACAAAAAATTAACGTCTATGCTTTTTCGACACCTACCCGCGAAAAAAGCCGAATAACGGAAGCCGTTGTCTTTGTAAATAGGGGAAGATTTGCCCGGAAAATAACCAGATCTTTTTTAAGAAGATGTCGTGCTTGCATTGCCGTCGAAGGAAGGCAGTTTGAACATTTATTGTAATAAAAAAAAAAAAATCTGATAATTTGTTTTTTTTTACTAAGATGAGAAAACTGGTCCTGACTTAAAGTAAAAAGGTTGAGTCACTATCATAACTTTGCTCTTAAATTACGTAAAATTTCGATTTCTTATCTCGCTCACACTTCGTAAAATGACTCTCTCCGTCTCTATCGAATTAGAAACGGAGTTTAGCAAAGCTTTAGGTAAGCTAAAGTCATTTTAAGGAAGTATGGACATTTTGGGTAAAAACCGATACTATTTACAAAAAAAAATTTGACCAATTATTGAAAACGTAATCTAGCAAGTGTTACACCATTTTTGAATCCTTATTAAATGCGCCAATTTTTCATGTTACTTGCCAAACTAGCGTAGTACATTTTTTTTCCAGTACAGTCAGTTAAAGTTGGGCGAAACAGTAAATTTGAATAATTTGGTTTTGAAAAAGTTTAATTTTCTTCTAAGTAGGAGGAGTTGGCTTTAAATATTAGACAAAAATCTACACAAGCATTATTCAAGATTACATAATAATAAAAAAAATTGATAAATTATGGGATTTGTAGCAATTGGAGTTAAAGAACCATTTTTTAGTAAATTTTTAAAGTGAACATAATTTTTTAAAAACATGAGATAGATTTTTTTTCGTATTTTTCTGAGAACTGTTATAACTTGGTCTATCACCCATTTACGGCTTGATGTCGATTTCTGGGACAACCTGTATATGAAATGTTGCCAACTTATGAATTACTTTTTAAAATAAAGATTTTGTTGTTACCAACATAATTATTTCTTGACAGGGGATACCGAAAGCAGAGTACAAGTATTTTACATGATGGGACTGCCTATCTGACCTCCACACAACCCAGTAACTGGGTATCCATCCATCTCGTGCGCGTCTGTAGGCTGGGCAAATATTCGCGCATCCATCGAGACCAGAAATGGTCCGCCAGTCTCTGGCTTATCCTCCATTGCCTTCTTAGGTTTAAGTTTGCGTCTGTGAAGCTTCCTGGTCTACCCAGCCCGTTTGATGATCCAAGCAGAAAATGGTTGGGTGTCAGTGCCTCCTTCTTGTCTGGGTCGAGAGACACGTCTGTAAGAGGCCGGCTATTCACGACGTTTTCAGCTTCAGCCATGAGAGTGATAAGGACTTCCTCCTTGGGCGCTCTTGAGTGAAGGATCGCCGTGAGAGCCATCTTGACTGATCCAATGAGCCTCTCCCATAAACCTCCCATGTGTGGTGCATCTGGGGGGTTAAAGGCCACTCAATGCCTAAGTCCGCAGTCCTGTTTGTCACTTCTTCATTTATCTTCAGTAGCTCCTTGTTTGCAGATCGAAAATTAGTGTCATTATCTGAGTGGAGTCGTTTGGGGTATCCACGTCGCGCCGCCATCCTTTTAATCGCCATAAGAGTCGAATCAGTGTTTAATGACGATGCTATTTCAATGTGCACGGCTCTGGTATTCATGCAAGTGAAGATAACACCCTATCGCTTTTCTTGTCGTCGCCCGATGGTTACTGACATTGGACCGAACATGTCGATACCGCAGTACGTGAATGGTCTGCAGTGGTGTTCGAGGCGCATAGTCGGTAATCCTGCCATCATTGGTTGCTCGCAGCGCGCACGCCGAGCTTTACAGATTACACAGTTAGCAATTAATGATCGCACTGCCACCCGTAAACGGAATATGTAGTAATCTTGGTGAAGCTCGTTCACCAGGGTCGCTGTACCGTAGTGTCCTAATAATCGGTGCTTGTATTCGATAAAAGCTTCGTCACATTGTGTCTTGCGTCGAGTATAATCGGATTTTTTAACTCAAGCGACAACTCTCTTCCAGCCATCAAGCGACTCTGAACTCGCAGCACACCGTCGTCGTCCAGTCTTGGATTAAGTTTTCTTAACTTACTTTGCGGTTTTATCGTATTGCCATTAATCGCAGCGATTTCATCATAAAATAACTCACATTGAGTTTGTCGGATAATATGAGTTTGAGAACGACGTTCATAGATCGGTGACATTCTAGTGTCAAGTCTTTGACATTTATTTATGAAAAGCAAAACGTATGCTAAACTTCTTATTAGTCGGCGCCAATTTGAAAAACGAGTATGGTCAATAAGCACTATAGCTTCCGAGACAATCAAAATAGTTGTAGGTGGCTCTATCTCCTCCTCGGTTTCGGCCGGCTTGAACCTAGGCCATGCATCTTCTGAGAGGTGAAGAAAGTCAGGTCCCGACACCCATCTTGACTTGTCCATATCGAGGACTACATTGGCTCTAGTGCCTTCATCGGCGACATTCATGTTTCCAGGCAGCCATCTCCACTCTTCAGGTTTTGTGAGTTCGTCTATTTCGGATAATCTGTTAGAAACGAAAACGTTAATCTTTCGTGGATTATTCCGTATCCATCGCCACACAGTCAGAGAATCAGTCCAATAGATACATTGAGAGATTGTCACGCTTTGTTCTTGCTTGATTGTCTCTCCCAAGCGTGCTCCAAGCAACGCAGCTTGCAGTTCCAGGCGCGGTATTGTCGTGCCTGCTTTTAATGGGGCCACGCGGCTTTTCCCAGCGACAAAGGCAATTTGTGTATCACGGCGCAGGTAGGCTACCGCTGCATAAGCCTGCTCAGATGCGTCAACAAAGATTATTAATTGAAATTTGTCCTTTGCAGAGAACCCGTAGGGTCGTGGCATGGAAAATAACTGACATTTCTTCAAGTCTTGAAGCCATTTGATCCATACTTGAGCGAGATCGTCATTTATCTGTTCGTCCCACTTTGTCTTGGTCCGCCACAACTCCTGCAGCATTATGCTCCCTCTAGTCAGGAAGGGACTCAATATTCCAAGCGGATCAAAGACTGACATCACCACTTGAAGCATCTGGCGCTTAGTAGGGATTCTAACACCATTGGCAATGTCCTTGTCAATCTTCTTCATGCTGAGATCAAAACCCAAGGTGTCTAAAGATGGTCTCCAGTTCAAGCCCAAGGTTCTTTGGATTTCATCATCTCGTCCGAGTAACATGACAGGTTCTGTTTTTGCTTCTTTAGGTAGAACATTTGGTCGGTTTGATGCCCATCCACGAATATCAAAGCCGCCCGTCTTGTGTATCATCACTACATCTTCCACAAGTCGCTTCATCTCCTCCTCATCATCAAGGCTGTCAAGGTAATCATCTACATAATGTCGTTTCTTGATGGCTTCGACGGCAGGGCGACAGGGCGATGACGTGACTCCGAAGGTCATCGAAGTCATCTTGTAGGTGCGTGGTGGTTGCTTTCGCTCCATCCCTCGCCATAGGAAGCACTGGGCGTTCTGATCGTCTGCGTTAATCTATACCTGGAGGAACATCTCTCTTATGTCCGCTGTTACAGCGACAGCTCGTTCACGGAATCTCAGCAATACTCCTAGCAGGTTGTTCAACAAGTCAGGACCAGTAAGTAGTTCTGTATTCAAAGAAATACCGTTAGTTGTAGCTTTGGCGTCAAATACGAGTCGTAGCTTTCCAGGTTTGTTTGGATTGCGGACACCAAAATGCGGCAAATACCAGACACGACCAGTAGGTTTTTCTTGAGCTTCTTTTGCATAACCTTTCTCAATGAAGTTGACCACTTGCTTTTCGTAATCAGCGGCGGCAATAGGATCAGTGTCCATCATTATCTCCGTGCTTCGTAGTCGATGTTCAGCATTTCGGCGGTTATCAGGCAGCTGTATGTCGTCGCTCCGCCATATCAAACCGGTTTCCAATCTCTGCCCTATCTTTCGGGACTTCGTGTCTAGGATGTGAATGGCTCTCTTCTCATCTGGGGATAATCTGGGCCTGTCAAGACACTTGACGCCAAGGCTGTCCAAGTGAAAGTAGTTTTTCACTAGCTCGTCCAACCGATCGTCTTCGTCTAGGCGTGCATGAAGCGCAAACTGGCATAATATTGGATGCTATAGAAGAACAAACACCATGGAGCACCCATCCAAGTTTTGTCAACGACGCGACAGGTTCATCTTTACCACCTTCTCTTAGTTCTCTGCTCACGATCAGGGGCCATTGGTCTTGGCCGATCAGCATAGCTGGTTGACCTTCAAATGCATAGAGGGGAATGTCTTTCAGGTGATCAAAGCTCTCGATATATTCTTTAGGTATTGTATGATAGGGAAGATTTAGCGCTTTAACCGTTCGTACTCGATCTAGCTGATGAAGACCCCAGGGAGTTCGTATCGTCAGCGTTACCATTTGACTTGATGCGCTGCTTGTTAGGCCTACTACACCATGAATCTTCTGTTCATCTTCTTCTCTTGTTTGTTGATTCCTTGTCAGGTTCGGGGTGGCTTTCATACTCCCCCACATTTGTCAATAATATTAAACGCTTGGTTCCGGTGGTCTTAGTCTGTGCTGACTCCAAAGCTCCTCTTAAGCAGACTTCATGAGCTTCCTTCATCAGGTACTTGGCCAATGCTGGCAGCTGTGGGTCACGAGTAGTGAGACCCTTGCTGTAATCTAACCAGCGGAAGAATACTGGCTCCGTCATTTTGTCGATAATCATTGTCATCAGGTCTGGACTGTATAGGTTTCCGATGTGATCCATGGATTCTATAGCCGCAACGCAATTGTCCACTTTCGTTGCTAGTGATACTAGGTCCGTACGTGCCCCGGTCAGCTTGGGTATCTTCCTCACCTCGCTTATAAGTCGGTGTAGCACGAGGTCAGGTCTACCAAATCGCATTTCCATGGTCTTGATAATCTCGTCGGCAGAGGTGACGGTGATGAGTCTGGCGGCTACCGCTTCCCAGTCTGGACCATGAAGACAACGTTGTAAGCGTGCTACGTTTTCCTCATCTGTGTATTGGCCGATTCTAGTCGTAGATAGGTATACATACTTGAACCTCAGCCATTCGATCGGGTCGCCCGTGAAAGTTGGTAGATCCTTTGCCGACATACGGCCTAGTAATTTATCTGTGGTGGGAGTGGTGTTAGTAGTCGTCGTCTTATTTATCGCTTCTGTGATGGCACGCGTAAGGTTAACGATGTCGTTGTCGTAACCGCTGCGGTAGTCGTTGACAGCGGTGCGGTAGTCTTGGTGACCTCGTTCCTGTTTATAATCTACATTTACCTCACGTTCAGCGTTGTAAGTCTCATCCACCCACTTATGAACCTGAACCGATTTCACAGCCTCTGATACAGCGGAGACATGGCTCGCCGCTTCCTCTTCCAACAGGGCCGTCTCCTCGGCGAGTCTAGCCTCGACGAGGGTTCGCTCTCGTCTAGCTTCCGCAAATCAATCTCCGCTAATTCTTTTGCGGCGCGAGCTTCGAGAATGCGCCGCTGTGATGCACTAGAATTATTAGATCGTGCGGACTTTAGCGAGGACGGTGACATGGTACGATTTGGGCTTACTTGTTTATGTTCGGGAACAGGTTTATTTTTCTTCGATATTCTTTCACTTCTTCGCGGCAGATCCATTTAGTCGTTCACTGTTTCTGATCCGGCTTCGAAAGACCAGTTGTTTCAGATAAAACTACTGAAATTGTCTTAGAAATATTTTTATTAAATTTTCTTTTCTTACATTTTCTTTTTCTTTTTTTTTTTTTCTTTCTTTCATTGAAGTCAAATTTTTCTGTCACAAATCAATTTTAAAAAACCATCAATGTCTCATAAAACTGCCAGCAACAAGGACTCTTTCGCTACCATGGAATAAACACCCTATACTGAACTAAAGTATTTCTTTATTCGCCATTACCTCCGTCAACTGTTACTGTGCATAAATATTGGTGCAAACCAATATTACGTGTGAACTCTACGACGATGGCGACCACGCGCCGACATAGACTACACGCGCTTGGAAGTTATCAGCTATATGTTTAGCTATATATATATGTGTATAGCTAAAGCTATATGTTTATGCGGCTTTCCAAAAAGGAGAAGGTTCTATGTTCAGCTGTATGTTTGTTTGTGTTTTTTTTTGTATATTTTCACCGATTTTTCCGTTACTTGTAGACCGATTTTGAAAATTCGTTTTGTTTGAAATAGTATGTTCCTGAATTGATCCCATTTAAATTTGGTGAAGATTTGATGAAGAACTTCGGAGATATACAACAGAATTCTTCAAAAAATAACAACAAATCGCTCGGGATTGCTGCAATCGCATGTCTGTTTATTGTTTACGCCATTTCATAACACAACATCACGCCAGTACGCTTTAAAAGGGTACGAAGAGGGGTATTATTTTAACGAAGAAACAAATATTACCGAAATTGAAGTTATTTTTCACTTTGTAGTGTTTTTATTTGGAAGTCAATTGTATTTTTTGTAGTATATTGTATAATTTTACTTCACAAATGTCTAAACAGAATTGATATTTACCGCCATATGCAAAAATTGTAGCACCTTCCGATAGGGTGATGAGATTTTCGCAATCCTGTACAGTCTAGATCGAAGATCAAAGTCGCCATCAGGCAGTTAGAATTTAATTAAGCACTTCTTTGTATACCGCATTGGTGGTTTTTCTGTCTGGTGCCGAAATGATCAGAAAAATGGCTGCTATTAGTACTGACTTTGGAGCAGGCAAAGTAGAATTGCCCGTTTGTTAAGCAATATTTTCTTTAAATGCTTTGCCTTAGTGACTGACACTGAGTTTTATTTATGATCATTGCAAAGCAGACTTCGATTGTAATCGTTTAAACTCAAAGACATAGTCAGAGGGTACCAGTGATATTTGAGGTATAAAACTGATTCTCTCGAGCAAATCGAGTAATCACAGTGACCTCTATTTTTGTGCAGTATTTTGATGACAAACAATTTATTTTTCATGCAAACTTAAACACCTCTTTAAGGGATGAACTTCAAAAATTGTATTGATGAGTCTATATAGTAAATTTCAAGTGATAATAACATCCCTTTTTACCCCTTTAAGGGATGAAATTCAAAATACCTTAAAGACATATTTAATGATTTTACATTTAGAGGCTAAATACCACATTTCATTCATTTTAAATTAAACATGACTGAGTTTCATATAAACTTTCATCCCCTATTTCACCCCTTTAGAGGATGAATTTCCAAAAATCCCTTCTTAAATGACGCCTACAGTATAAAATCAACATCCTCTCAAAATTTCAAACTTCTATCATTAGTGGTTTAGGCTGGGCGTTGATATGTCAGTCGGAACATTGCCTTTTATATATATAGATTTTTAAGATATATACCACTTGTATAGAAACATATTGGTACATATTTTTGTAATCACCTCTTAAAACCCTTCATTTTGATACCTAACTGGCTTTAACGCTTCCAGAAAAGTTTAATAAGTTCAAGGGAGCCATCAATAAATAAAAAGACAAAATAAATGTACCTTCATTAGTTTATTTTATACAATATTTATAAAATACAACTCTAGTAATAAGTTAAATTGTAATGTGCTAAGATTGATATTAAAAGAGCATTTGCTACCGTCTCATTTGCATCGAAACTGCACCAACAAAAGTATTGCTATGCCTTACTTGCAACTATAGTGAGAAAGAGACGGAAGTCTATTAGGACTGGTTACTTCTCTTCTTCTTGTCGAGTCCATGGAAAACGCTTTAGATATTTTGGGACCAGCAGGCAGCCACAGCAATAGTAGCGTCAGTAGCGTTCATTAGATCCTCCAAAGTGCAAGTGTGTGGGCACTTGGGGCACTCACATTGCGTGTCTGACGAGTCTATAAATCCTCATTTCGCCAAATTGTCTTTGCGAAAGACAACTTGTCTACCTAATCGATTGAATACTTTCCATACAGGCCACTGCAGTTCACCGTCAGGACTGGTTACTGAGAAACACGATCATACTAACTGTCAAACCTATGTATTCGCGACGTAGCGTCACAAAAACATTTAATGTAAATACTTTGAGTGAACCTAGTTTTTTATTTTTCTACTGTGGGGCGTCTTGCAGTTCAATCTGAGTGATCGTCTACTGCTTAACCAGGCGATCCTGTGGAGTGTAAGCTATATAGCCTCCAGCCAGGCAATTTAACATAGATTCAATGTCCGCGTGACCCTAACTGGGATCGCGGGCGCAAGTAGTGCGGAGGGCGTACTGCCAACGCGCTATTCCTGAACACTTTTTCTTAGTCAATATTGTATAGAAACATGATTTTAGTATTTTACAGTGTTTATTTTATATCAATCGAAAATCAACTTGTAAGATCGTGAGATTACACATTTTTATCAGATTAGCAGTTTCAGGCCGTTAAGTGCCTAAAGGTTATAGAAGTATATACGCTAGTACAGGAGACTTACAACCTCCCAATGCCGTGCCCAGCGATCACGCCCGTCCGGCACAGATGATAACAAACCAACAGTCTTAAAGATAGAGCAATTTTAAAATCTGATTTAATTATTTCGATATCAACATAGTTTATTATATTGAACATTTATTTGTATAATGGTACCTACAAATTAGAAGATTTTTCATAATTTTGTAATAAATGTCAGTGTCCTCCGGTGCTCACGGGTGTTTGTGCCTCGTCATCTCGGGGACCCATGAAATTTTGCCCGTTTTGCCCCCCTATTATTACGCTACCATTACTATAATTATTGACAGTTAAATAAATGTTTGACGAAGTATTTCGCCAAGTAGGCAATAAATCAGCTAGAGTGAGGTTTCTTTTCGTTAATTCGTACGTAGGGGTAGTTTCGTTTATATTGGCTTCACATCTTGATCCCTCGTGGTTTCCAACACATTGGCAGACTGGTTCATCCTCCTCGTTAAGAGAACATTCACCGTCGTTCAGACAGTAGCTATGACACGCGGAGACCTCGCATCTTTCTCCTGTGTAACCGGCGTCACAGCTGAAATAATGAAAATATTGAACTTATCTTATACAATCAACAATGAAAGAAATCATTAAAGTTAACTACATTCAACCATGAAAGAAAACATCGTGAGAAAACCGGTATGTCCTTGGACCAATAATTTGAAGACAAGTGACATCCACCAACCCGCACTGGGCGCGTATGGTGAATTATGGCTCTTTCCCTCACACAGCGAAGAGGCCTGTGTCCCGGCAGTGGGAACATTAAAAGACTGATGATGATGACATTCAACCAGAAAACCACCAGAAGAAGTAGAGTATGTTTTACCTGCATGTATGATGTCCCTCATCACTAAGACTACAGTTGCCGTGTATGCAATAGTTCAGACAGTCTGATATCTCGCATCTGTATCCTGAGTAATCTCCTTTGCACTGACAGACTGGCTCGCGGTTCTCATTTTTTTTTTTTTTTTTTTTATTATTTATAGGCTTGCGCTTGACCACTATCTCACCTGATGGTAAGTGATGATGTGGTCGACGATGTAGCGCGCTTACCTAGAAGAAACCTATTCACTCTTGACTTAAAGACTCCCAGGTTGTAGCTCTCAGGAAATACAGACCCCGGCAGGGAATTCCACTCCCTTGCTGTACGCATAATGAAAGTATTCCCAAAACGTTTAAATTAAAGTCAGAATAAAATGGAAAAAAAATTCTGCAAAATGTTGGGTCACGCGGGTGTGAAACGAGTGCGCGTTTCGTTCCCTCAAGGTCTTTGGCGACTGTGTCATCTTAAAAGGCTGACGATGATGACATTTAACAAGAAAACCATCTAAAGAAGTAGTGAATGTTTTACCCGCATGTAGGATGTCCCTCATCACTAACACTACAGTTGCCGTGGATGCAATAGCCTAGACACACGTCGACTTGACATCTTGGCCCGGTGTGTCCGGCGTTACAACTGAAATAATCATAATGTGTCCTTAAAATTATTTATACTATTAGTCCGTGCATGTAATAATAAAACTTTAAGGTCGTTAAATACACTTAATTTTATCGATAAAAACCCTATAAGAGCTAGGTCGTCCAATCCCAACACTTTTAAAGATAGAGCAGTTTTATTAATTGACTTACATAACATGACGATATCCACGTACCCTAACGACCATAACTTTGGATGTCGGTCTCACAAAATGCACATTTATTGTTATTTTTACTACCATAGCACAGATAATCTAAAAAGATAGTCAAATAACGCACAAAAGCTAATATATTTTTGTATTGAGCCATAAAAGATCATTTTTAACAATTTTTTCTCACGTTTTTATCGATAACCTTAAGAGGGGTCTCTGATGGTCCTTTCTCCATACAAAAACATTCTGCTGTTTTCTTCGTGGATAATGCCTGAGCAATGATTTTTTCCCATAAAATCAAGGTCTAATTCATACGTGCCCCTATCATTATTTATTTTCGAAAACATAATCACTAAAAGAAATATGACAATCCAAAAACCAGAAAAATATACCCGTTTTTACCGCCATGTTCAGACGACTTTCAGACAAAATTGATAAATTTTTAACAAAAAAGAAAATGATAGAAGCATAGATATACTTTTCCTCTAAATTTTTACTTAAGAATTTTTAAGATCAGGCCAGTTTTGAAGAAGAAAACAGCAGAATACGAAACGCCTTTTGGTCAAGGTTTTTGTAGGTAAAATCAGCCTGAGCTGCAGTTGTCCCTTTCGCACTTTACGGGGGGAGGTTGGCGGTGAGGGAGGGTAAGGCCGGGACTCCACCAAAGCGGAGATGTGCGGAGAAGTCCAAAGCGGAGACGAAACCAACCAATAGAATTTCGTTATTCACACATCTTTCGTCTCCGCTTTAGACTTCTCCGCACATCTCCGCTTTGGTGGAGTCCCGGCCGAAGGCTTACACGTACATTAATAGGGAAGTGGCAGTTGTCGATATTTTTATCGATACTCTAGTGATATACACCGATGTCGATATTTACACTATGCAATGATTTTATTTAATAAATCGTGTGATTGTATTAATTATTATTGTTGAAGCAGCAAGCCTTCAACAATAATAATTAATACAATCACACGATTTACGCAAAATTAAAGTATTTCCAAAATGTTTAGTGCCTATATGGGCGGGATGTCCACCTTGTACCGATGGCGCATCGCCGTACGTCTTGTAGTCCGATGATGAAACGGGCTATATGGAATTAGATCATGCAAATCGCAAAATTCCCGAAATGCAATCGATAAAAAAACGACAAGCTGGCAACTCTGCGACGATGTTTGCATTGCCGATGAGCCCGCTGACCCGTTTTTCGATCAAATCTAGTGCATCAAGCTGGTATTTGGCACATCCGTCCCAGAGATGAGAACAGTACTTCATGCAAGATCGAACTTGCGCTTGATACAACTTAAGCACCTGTTCTGGCGTGAAGTACCGTCTCAACTTCTTAGCAGCATGTTGAGGCATTCCTCAATATAATGGTCAAAAATTGAGTGTCGATGTCAAAGTTACGCCAAGAAGCTCAATATGGTCCATTATCGGCACGGTTACACCACGGAAAGATGGAGCCGGATGAAATTGGATCTTTTTAGTGAACAAAAGACGCTCGCTGTAAGTATAATATAAATATAATAAATTTATTTTCCAAAGGTTCCCTTCTAGAAATAGTATTTGACCTTTGCCGGTGCAATAACTTGCAAATAAAATGTTACTTTAAAATTGCAATATAAATTTACAAATTCATAATACGAATGGTATATGCATCTTATTTTTTAAAGTGGCTGCGTACGTGCTCACTGCCCTCTGCGATCAGTCTTCCGATACATCCATAACAGCGTGAGTCTGGCCGGCCAGCCATCAGTGGAACAGCTATCTCGACCCAACTCCTCTAATGGCTGCACCGGGCATCGTAACCGGATCACGGCTAGGCCACGTGGCGGTATGTCTTTGCCCGCTATGTGGTCACAAGCCCTTCGGTCGAAACCTACCACCAGTATGTCACATGATTAGCACCATCCGGGGACCACGTATAGGGATTCAAAACGCTTATTTTCCTACGGACGCGGGTGACCCGGCCCTCAAAATGATGGCTCTGATGTACTGAATCGTTCGCTCACCTTACATCCTGTCTGCTGATTTGCATTGTTTCGGTTGGTCTTACACCCAGTATCATGAAACTAAATTTTGATTTCTTATAAAGCAGATACTTATATTTTTTTTTAATGAATTTTGGAGAAGTGGGGTTTGTGGATATTTAAATTAAAAAATAGAATTTTATTGAAATAATAAATAAAAAAAATAAACACGCTTATTAATTAAAAGCACTTTTTGACAAGGCAGCTTATCGAAAAGTGAATGAAAAAATTGAACAAAAAAATTAAAAACAATCGAAATTATTTTTGTGTTGAATGGGCTCAACTGAAAACCAACCTTTTCAACGAAGTCGGGGGACCTGTAAAAAACTGATCCAAGGAACCGTCCCCCGACTGCAAGGCAGGTCTGTTTTTAATTATTTTTAATTATTTATTTATTATATCATACCACTTTTAGTAATAAAACGAAATTTTTGCAAAAACAATTTATTTTATAAGTTTTCTATGGGATATTGAATAGTACCTACTGTTATATTTATTTAATTTCTTTTGATATGTTATTAGGGAACGAATGATTATTTAATAATACTGTTATATATTATTATACATATACTAAGTAGGCTCTAGACTAGCTAGACGATGATAGAATAGGTAGTAATTTTTTTATGTTTTTTTTCCCATTAGATTTTTAAAAATTGTTAATAACGTTAAGATTCTAAAGATACCACATAAATTGATACCGGTTAAGCCGTTTAGAAATTATGGTGGAATAAAGAAACTCACAAACATACATGAGCCCTATAAACATAATAACACTCCTCTTTTGGGCAGTCGTGTAAAAATGTGCATTATCTATCGTAATTTCAATCCTTTCACTTGCCGGTAAATTTCGTAGTATACGACCATCAATTATTTCTGGTGGAAGGCATTTAAAAAAAACTACATTTCTCCAAAATGCATCGTCTCTTTAAATTTTTTCGTAAAGTGTAAAGCGGCTCGGTACTCGCGGCGAGGGCGCGTGCTCCGGAGTCGGTCGGCCGCTGCGACGCTCTTACACACACAAATACACTACTCGTTCACACATTGATAGCTCGCTTGGTCGGGCGCAGCGCGACGGCAATAGTTTCTTCAAATACCTATTTTTCAAATTCTTGTTGACTAGAGTCCGCTCTTAATTGCATTTAACGGCCTTAAAGTTGTATTAATACATGCACGGATACATTGTTTAACGAGAGATATATATAATAGAGTAGATCGTGGCTCGCTCGCTCTCCAAGGTTAAGCAATGGTTACCGCGGTCGGCCCGTGGATCGGTGACCAATCTATACATAACAAGTTTCCTCCGTGCCTCGGGAAGCACGTTAAGCCGTTGGTCGCTGCAGTCATTTGAACACCTTTTACAGTCGTTACGGGTAGTCAGAAGCCTGAAATCTGACACCAGTCTTGCCAATTGGTATCGGCTTGACCAGTTACTGGGTTGTGGAGGTCAGGTATGCAGTCGCTCCATGTAAAATATTGGTACTCAGCTGAATCTGGTTAGGGTTAATTCATACTAGCGCAGAGTCAAAGCGCATCGAAGCGTCAAATTCTTCACAATTAAATCGAAGTTGCAGGTATGCGCGAGTATTCGCGAGAATTAGCGCGCATTCGCTCGCACGCTAAATGCCAACACATAATAACAGGAAAGTTTACGATTCCGTCCGACTGACGAGTGACGACGCATTGGTTCGCGTAATAGTCGATTGGGGTCGCGCGAACGCGCGCGCACCTATCAGCGTTGTACGTGCTCAGACGCGCGAATTCCTTCGCGTCTTGTTTTTGTATCTCTGAAGAAATATGTGCATTACGTTGTGGAGATAAGAGTGAATTTGCTATGTAAAGTTCAGATTAACGCTTCGATGCGCTTTGACTCTGTGCTAGAATGAATTGACCCTAAGACTGGAAGCCGACCCCGACATAGCTGAGAAAAGGCAGAACAAGTGACCTTACAATTATTTAAACAAGGAGATTAACACAAGCAGTAGAAATATCGAATACATAGCTTCTGCCAGCAGCTTTGCCCGCATGCAATCTATCACTGTGCCAAATTTCATACAGATCCGTCCAGCCGTTTGAGCGTGAAGAAGTAACAAATATATAAACACACACACTCGCTCACAAACTTTCGCCTTTATAATATTAATGTAAGAAGATGTTTGTTTTACCTGCATTTAGGAAGCCCCTCACCATTAACGCTGCAGGTACCTTGCAGACAGTAGTAGTCACACACAGAGACACTTCGCTGGGTGGTAGCAGGAGCTTCAGTGATTGGTAACAGACTCGACAGTGCATCGCAATCGTGAACTCCCTTGATCTGGTCATCTATTTTATAGTTTGCGGCTAAACCGAGTATACTGTCAGAGAACTTTAATAACTCTTTGGGTTGTGTATCACTTCCTGGTTTCTTTGGATATTGCCAAACAGAGTCGTTGTTACCGTTTAACAAGTAGATGTAATCTTTTGAGACGGTCATAATCTCTTGAAGTTTAATCACTGTATAATTATTGTTATATCCATCCAGATCCACGACATTTAAGTAGTGACTACTACCTCCATCGATATAGTATATTTTTTGTGTTTGTGTATCGATAGCCAAGTTAAAAACCTTCCATGGCGATTCCATAGGATAGTTCACGTCCTGTCTTCCGGAACCATTAAGACGAGCTTTCTTTATATTGTTTCCGTAGCACCAGTAAATGTACCTGTAAGTTAAATACCACTTTTGAATATTACGAAATAGACAGTGATTTCATAATTTTTTATTTATTATTCGTTTATCCTCGCACTGCAATGCCTGGCAGCAATTACACCAATGGAGCAGAAACTTATAGTAATTAGTGACTCTGTGAGCTCAAGACCTCGCGAGTCTGTCTTTTTATTTTTGCCAATGTAGCTCGATCAATCATTCGAAAAAAAAACCATTTAACTATCGAACCTACTCACAAAATTTCACGAGAATCGGTTCAGATATGCGACCTGTAGAAAGAAAGAAAGGAAGGAAAAAACAACAGAGAGAACAGCCGGACATCCGGACATACGAAAGCTAAACGGAGACGCTTTGCTCTCGCTCGGTGAACTATAAGTCCAGCTTTACTCACGATGTTTTCCTTCACCGTTATCAGCGGTGTCCAAGAATAAACTTAGAAAGTACATATGAATTGAAAAACTCACATTG
Organism: Orthosia incerta; assembly: GCA_948252205.1. Lineage (NCBI taxonomy): Eukaryota > Metazoa > Arthropoda > Insecta > Lepidoptera > Noctuidae > Orthosia > Orthosia incerta. The sequence continues at coordinate 4,387,409 of OX411769.1, forward strand.
GTACTTGCCCGGATTTGAACCCACGACCGCAAGCACGAGAAGCGAGGTCTTAGCCACTGGGTGGCCAATATAAAAATGATGTTGTTACCAACTGCTAAAATTTAGCCACTAAACTAAAATTACTACCTTCAACTGCTTCTGCAGTTGCCAGGTCCTAATAATAGCCACCGATTCAGCCCTACTAAATCGACAACCTTACTAGAATGCGATCCCACACCATCTCCTCGTGCGCCAATATCGTGCTTCGAACCTCAGAGCACAGATTTTTACTATGCTCAGAGTGATGTCAGCGCGCCAGGTGCACAGACAAGTTGACTGTGTGTAGACTTAGTTTAAAATGATATCCGCTTCGTAAATGATCTTGTTGTGATCCAATTTTTTTTAATAAACCGCCACTGGGAACTTACCCTCTACAGCTGTCGACGGCGATATCTCTGGGGGTCTGATCATCCATCTCGATTAAATCGTAAACATTGGTATTAAGTCCGGGTTTTAATGAAATCCAATTAATGCTTTTTTTATTGGTATCAGTGAAGAAGAGTTTTTCCGTTGCTGGATCGTAAGCGATGCTATGAATATTGCGATCGAAACTGTTCAGGAAACATTTGTTTTCTTTGGATGTTAAGTAGTATCCACATATGGCTTCGTTGTTGCTCTGTTTGTCGACGTACAACATTCTGTTGTGAACTTCATCGAACGCTATTGCAGTGACGTTTTGGGACTCAAAATGTACGGTGTCAGTTTTGGTTCCGTCGCTAGTGTAGAATATAAGTTGATTGCCGAAGCTTACGGCGAAGTCTGAAACAAAAGAAAAGCGTTTTACTAAGGGTCCTATGTCCTAGGTGGACCGAGTAATCTGCTGGATGCGAGACGCAAGGGACCGGTCAATGTGGTCTTGGGGGAAGTCTTTGTTCAGCAGTGGACATCTTTCGGCTGAAATGATGATGACGATGAAGGGCGCAGTCTCATTTAGAACGGCAGATACTATAGTTACCCATTCTTCTAAACTAGTAAGCTAAACTATTATATTATGTAGTGTATAAATGCCTGTATAATATGATGATCCGCTGTCAACTGCGTGCTACGGGCTGACTGAAACTGTCCTCAGATATAGATTTATCTTTTGGATTAACTCAGCTATTATTTTAATTGCATTTATAGTACACAAAGGATGTCTCAGAGCCCTTTTTTAGCTAAAACCAACCGATAGTTATGAGCCCTTTCTATCTATACTAATATTATAAAGAATAAAGATTTGTATTTTTGATTTTTTTATGTAACGAATAAACTTAAAAACTACTGGACCGATTTAAAAAATACTTTA